>JAOPSE010000017.1:47640340-48890340 GCA_029449295.1 Zea luxurians
CTCCTCTTCCTTGTCGCCCCCTTGTTGTTGCCTTGGTCTTTGCCACCTTCTGCCGAGGGTCCAACCTTGCTAAAGTAGCGCCGGAGCATGTAGCACTCTTCAAGGGTGTGCTTGATGGGACCCCAATGATAGGGGCACGACTCCTTGAGCATCTTGTCGAATGCGCCGGCCCCTCCAGAAGGCTTCTGAGGGTTCCTGTGCTCGGCAGCAGCGACGAGATCCGTGTCGACGGTGTTGCGCTATGCTTGCGCCTTCTTCTTGGCCTTCTTCTTCGCGCCACACTGGGCGGACACCTCGGGGGCGTCTTCCTTCTGCCCTCCCTGAGGCTGCTTGTCTTTTCGGAAGATGGCTTCGACCGCCTCCTGACCAGAGGCGAACTTGGTGGCGATGTCCATCAATTCGCTCGCCTTGGTAGGAGTCTTACACCCCAGTTTGCTCACCAGGTCTCAGCATGTGGTGCCAGCGAGGAATGCCCCGATGACGTCTGAGTCGGTGATGTTCGGCAGCTCGGTGCGTTGCTTCGAAAACCTCCGGATGTACTCTCGCAGGGATTCCCTGGCTGCTGGCGGCAGCTTCGGAGATCCCATGAGTTCCCAGGGCGCACGTACGTACCCTGGAAATTTCCAGCGAAAGCCTTGACCAGGTCGTCCCAGTCGGAGATCTGCACCGGAGGCAGATGCTCCAGCCAGGCCCGAGCAGCGTCGGAGAGGAAAAGGGGGAGGTTGCGGATGATGAGGTTGTCATCGTCCGCCCCTCCCAACTGGCATGACAGCCGGTAGTCCGTAAGCCACAATTCTGGCCTTGTCTCCCTCGAGTACTTGGTGATGGTAGTCGGGGCTCAGAAACGGGCCGGGAACGGTGCTCGTTGTATGACCCGGCTGAAGACTCGCGGACCCGGTGGCTCGGGTGAGGGGCTTTGATCCTCCTCGTTGTCGTAGCGTCCCCCGCGCCTGGGATGGTAGCCTCGGCGCACCTTCTCCTCGAGGTAGGCTCAATGGTGGCGGTGGTGTGGCTCGGCGCCGAGGCAATCCGGGGCTGCAGGCATCCCGTCCCTTGTGCGCTCGGTGTGGACCGAGGCCTCCCGCATGCGTCGGGAGGGCGCTGCGCGATGCTCTGAGGGGTCTCCTCGCCTCCGGGAGGTAGAGCTCTTGGCTTGTCGGAAAGCAGCGTCTTCCAGGAGGCCCTTGAGCTCGCCCTGGATACGTCGCCCCTCGGTGGTGGATGGCTCCGGCATCGTCCGAAGCAACATTGCTGCTGCGGCTAGGCTTTGGCCGGCCCCGTTGAAGGCCGGGGGCGGCATCGCCCTGGCACCGTCAACAATGCGGCGCTGGACGTCCTGGGCCTGATGACGCGCTCCTCCGGCGAGTGCCTGGCCTGCCCACTCCTGCTCGATGTTTTACCGGAGCTGCACAAGTCGCCCCGCTTCTTCGTCGAGCTTGGCCTGCATCTCGCGGAGTTGCTCGAGCTGTGTGTCCTGACCCCCCGCAGGGACTTGGACCACAGCTAGCTCCCACGAGATCTCAACGCGAGACGCAGGTGCAAGGGCGTCGTCACTTCCTGGCATACTGAGGTGGTTTTCTCCGTCGTGATCCTCCTGATCGATGTGGTAGCACTCGCGAGTTGGGTCGCAACCCTCGTCGTCAAGGCTGTGACCATCATCAGAGCAGTCGGAGAGGCCGTGGTCACATGTGGACATGAAGTCGCACATGGCACTGGGATCACTGAGTCCGGAGAAATCCCAACTGACGTCGGGGTCGTCCTCTTCCTCAGAACCCGCGGGTTCGGAGGTTGAGACAGCCGTCAATCGGTCCCAAGAGGACCACATATGGTACCCTGGAAGGTCAGGGTATGCCCTAGCAAAAGCGCTCACCGAAGCGGGGTCGTTTGGTGGATCGAAACTGAATCTAAAGGGAACAGGGTGGAAAACGGACTGTACCTTTTGGTCGATGGACGGTGGTGAAGTCGCGTCAGGGACGGACTGCACCGTTATCGCAGGTACGAGGCTAACGCCCAGCAAATCCTTCATGAGGGTGCTGGTGTCATCAGTCCGCTTGGGGTTGGCCCGTTGCGGGGAGGCGACATTCGTTGTTGTCTCAGGTGCGAGGACAACACCCAACATGTCCCCTGCAGGGGTGCCGGTGTCGTCGACTCGCTCTGGTTTGACAGCCGATGAGGTGCCGCCTCTTGCCTAGCCACGGTTGCCCCGTCTCTGTCTCCTCCGGCGAGGAAGGTGGTGGGGTAAACCCGAGTGTTCCTCTTCTGCCACGTGGAGATGCCGTCGTCGAGTTCGCCTTCGCTGGGCAAGCCGTCGACCATCGTTGTTGTCATGCTGCGGAGGGAGCAGTATCATGTCATAGCTACCGTCGAGGGACATGAACTCGAGACTTCCGAAGCGGAGCACCGTCCCAGGCTGAAGAGGCTGCTGAAAGCTACCGATCTGGAACTCAACAGGAAATTATTCGTTAACACGCAGCGTGCCCCTACCTAGCGCACCAACTGTCGGTGTTTCGGACCCGGGGGGCCCTCAGCCGGACCGACTAGTTAATTTTAGTGTCGCGTGCCCCTGTCCAGATGGGTTGATGCAAGATGGAACACAAGCGATGGGATGAGGCTTATATTATCCTGCACCAGGGGGCGCTTGCAGTAGGGGTTACAAGCGCTGCGGGAGAGCGAGAGTGAGAAAGAGAGGGTTCGGCCTTGAGGCGAGCCGTCTGGGGCTGCCTCCACCGCGTCTCTCCTACTCTGCCTGCCTCCGCTCGTCCGCATCGTGCGTCCGTGTGTTCGTATGTTGCACGTTCGTCTCTCTCTCTCCCTTCCTCCTTCTTCCCCCATGGGGCCCTGGACACCCCCTTTTATAGACACAAGGAGATGCCCAGTTGTACAATGGGGGTGTTGCTTGGAGCTAACGTGGCTGGCAGGGAAGTGCCCTGAGCCCTGTACAGATAATAACGTGGCCGTCGGGGAAGTGCCTTGAGCCCTATAGGTGTACCAACGTGGCCGTCGGAGAAGTGCCCTGAGCCCTGTAGAAGCATAGCTGGCGGTGCGACATGGATCCTGCTGACGTTTCCGTGCTTCCGTAGGGGGTTTGAGAGCACCCGATGTCATGGGCGCACGCGGGGAACCATCATTACCTGTTACCGGAGTAACTTAGATGGGACACCGGTTGTCGGCGTTTCGGACCCAGGGGGTCCCTGGACCGACGAGTGAGATTGTCGCTGCATGCCCCTGCCCAGATGGGTTGGCGCGGGTTGGAACACAAGAGGTGGGACAAGCCTTGTATTATCCTGCACCAAGGGTGCCGCTCATAGTAGGGGTTACAAGCACGTCGCGAGAGGGAGAGAGAGAGTGAGAGGGAGCCTGTTCGTTCGCTCCTTCCCCCGCGTGAACCCCCCTCCAGGATGGCCGTGGACCTCCCTTTTATAGACGCAAGGAGAGGATCCAGATGTACAATGGAGTGTAGCTATGCGCTAACGTGTCCGGCAGAGAAATGCCTAAGCCTTGTGTACATGCCAACGTGGCTGTCGGGGGAGAGCTTGAGCCCTGTACACGTGATAGCGTGGCCGTCGGAGAAGCGCCTGAGCCCTGTAGAAGCACAGCTGGCAACGCGGCAAGGATCCTGCTGATGTCTCCTTGCAGCCGTAAGGGGCTGAGAGCCACCGGCGTCATGGTTGCACGCGGGGCACCATCATTACCCGTCGCCGGGGTAAGCCAGATGGGACGCCGGTCTTGTTCCTTGTAGCCTGAGCTAGCTAGGGATAGGGTAATGATGTATCCCCTGTTGGCGCGGTCGGTCCGAGCCCAAGGTCGGGCGAGGTGGAGACTTCTCTTGAGGCCGAGGCCAGGGTCGGGCGAGGACGCGATTCCTCCCGAGGCCAAGGTCGAGGCCGAGTCCGGGGGTCGGGCGAGGCGGAGACCTCCTCCCGAGGCCAGAGCCTGAGGTCGGGCAAGGCGGAGCTTCCTGTTGCGCCCGAGGCCGAACTCGGTGGTTGATTGTAACTTGTTGTCAGTCTTCGCCTAGGTGGTTGGCACGGCAGTCAGAGCCGGGCGGGCGGCGCTGTTTTCCCGTCATATTGGACAGTAAAAGAGAGGGGCGAAGTGAATGCGGTCACTTCGGCTTGGCCGACTGAGACGCGTGTGTCAGGATACGGCGTCAGGCGTCTCCTGCATTGAATGCGCCTGCGAAGCGGTCGGTTGGAGAGGCGGTCCAGCCAAGGTTGCTTCACAACGAAGCCTGCCCAAGCCGGGCTTCGGGAGAGCCGAGGAGGTGCCCGCTGCCTAAGGAGGCCCTCGGGCGAAACTCGTCTGGGACTACTGCTCCAGCCTGAGGCTGGGTTCGGGCGAGGTCGCGTCCCTTGGGTAGACGAAGCCTTGACTTGAACCGCGCCCGTCAGTTGGTCAGAGGGTGTTTACCAGCCGTGATTAGGAGCGTTGGGGGTACCCCTAATTATGGTACCCGACAGTAGCCCCCGAGCCTTGAAGGGAGTGTTGGTACTCGCTTGGAGGCTTTTGACGCATTTTCGGTGAGGGGACCGGCCTTTCTCGGTTTTTGCTTTGTTCTGGTGGGTGCACGTGAGCGCACCCGCCAGGTGTAGCCCCCGAGGCCTCAGAGGAGTGGTTTGACTCCTCTGAGGTCTGAATGCCTTTCGTGGTGCCTCGGCCGGTCTGATCGTTCCCTCATGCGGCCTGGCCGTAGCCCGGGTGCATGGTCAGGTTCCGAGTTATCACGCTGGTTGGTTGACGCTGTCAACAGTTTGGCCGTAGCCGGGTGTGAGAGCAGCCCCCGAGCCTCTGCACAGAGCGAGAGGACGATCAAGGACTTTCCCGACTTTTATCATACGTCCCTGCGTCGCCTTTCCGCAAGGAGGAGGGGGGAAAGCGCCATGTTGCCCTCGGAGGGCGCCGAACATGGTGTTTCCAGTGAGCTGCTAATAGGTGATCCGAGTGGACGCCCGTGCCCCGTTCGTTAGGGGTCGGCTGGTGGGCCAGAGGCGCGCTCCAAAAGTACCTGCAGGTGATTCGCCGGACCCGGACCCCTTCGACACGGTCCGAGGGCTCGATGCCTCCCTCCGATGGGATTCCATTACAAATTGTTCCCACCGGTCTTAGAAATGTCCTAGGGTACCTCGGGATTGTAGCCCGAGCCTCGGCCATGTATCGGACATACCCAGAGTCATCCCTCACTCTGCGTGCTCTAGGGCGACTGTCGAACCCTTTTGAGGGGCCAGCCTTCGAACCCCTAATCAATAATGGGCGCCCGAGCGCTCTGGGGCGGCTGTCGAACCCTTCCGAGGGGCCAGCCTTCGAACCCCTGATCAGTAATGGGCTTGAAGCCCGAGTGCTCTGGGACGGCTGTCGAAACCCTTCCGAGGGGCCAGCCTTCGAACCCCTGATCAGTAGGAGGGCTCGGAGCCTGCTTCCTTCACCGAGAAGGATCCTTTCCGAAACATCCCCTTTCCCGGTCCCTGTAGCGAGAGAGAGAGAGAGAGGAGGAGGGGAAGGATATGTATTTAAATAAGGTGGTGCACCTTTTCTGACGTGGTCATCATGGTGGAGGTGAAACGACGCCCGCCTCGCCTGCCAGAGGTGTCGCTTGCTCCGCCTGGGAGTTAATGCGATGGGACGGGCGATTCACGTGGCGCCCGTTGCGCATGCGAGCCGTTTGAGGAACGGAAAGATCATTTTACCTTCGAGTTTTGAATTTCGCGGCGAGTTCGGGCGAAGTTTTGAACGGTTCTCGTTCGGGCCTTTATATACTCAGAAGGAGGGCCGGGAGTGGTTTGTCACTCTGCCATTTGCGCCTGCCTTTTGCTCTGGTTTTCGCAACCTAAGAGAATAGCCAGGGAAAAGGAAACCGTGCACCTCATCCCCTCCGCCTCCACCACCTCCGTTTGGTGATGGCTGACAGGGTGACCGTTGTCCCGCCGCGCGACCCGTGGCCCTCCTCCACCGTCGTTGCGAAGGATCTGGAGGCCCTCGTCGCTGATGGTCTGCTCCGTCCCCTCTTTGGTGGGGCACAGCCGGAGTGGATGGCCCCGAGCGAGGTCGTCCCTTCCCCGCCGCCGGGGTACGTGGTTAGCTTCATCCCCTTCCATGAGCGGGGGTTTGGAGTGCCAGCGAGCCGCTTTATGCGGGCGCTCCTGCACCACTACAGGGTGGAGCTGCACAACCTCAACCCCAACTCCATTTTGCAAGCGGCCATCTTCGCGGCGGTTTGTGAGGGTTTTCTGGGGATCGAAGTTCACTAGGATCTGTGGACCCACCTCTTCTCCGCGGAGCTCTTTGCCTTGACGACGGATGCGAAGAAGGTCCGTATGGCGGTGCAGGCCGGTGGCTGCACCCTCCAGCTAAGACAGGGGCGCGTGCAGCAGTACATCCCTACCATCCTTGTGTCTTCGAACAAGGGGTGGCAGCACCGATGGTTTTATCTCCGGAACGACGACGGGAGGCTTCCGTCATTTTCTCAACGAGTGGTGATCGCCGCCGGCAGCAACTGGCGCTGGGGTGCCACGCGCGAGAGACAGGAGAAGCTCCAGCCTATTCTGCAGGCTTTGCAGAGGTTACAAGATGGGGGCCTTACCGCTACGGGGGTTGTTGCCGCCATCCATCACTGGAGGGTGCTCCCTTTGGCAGAGCGGCGGTTGCAGCTCTCGGAGATGAGAACGGGGGCCGATCTGGAGGGCTCGCAGATGTCCTCGGCCTCCCTCCCCGATGACGACCTCCACAAGCGGGTACAGTAGGGAGGCTGGAGGCCGGCGCCCTTACCCAGCCTGCGATGCGCCCCGACCATGGGTACGTTTCCCTAGTAAGTATCTGATCCTTCTCCTGTATTGCACCGAGTTGCCTTCGATTCCCGCTGTTGGGATCTTTGCTCTTCCCCAGGAGTTAAGCTTTTATAAACCCGCCCTGTCGCCGGTCCCGGAGGACGCAGTGGACCGAGCCGCACGGAGGGTCGCTGCGGAGAAGAAGAAAGAGAAGAAAGACGCGGAGAAGGCTCGGGCTCGCGAGCGGATGCGAGCTCAGGACGCCTTGGAGAAGCGCCGTCGGAGGCAAGAGAGGGATGGGCTCCCGAGGGAGCCGTCGCCGAAGACGCCCGACGACGATGATGACGACGACGATGACGAGGACGAGGACATGGCGGCCCGTCTTGGCCTCAGCCCAGACCCTGGGCCGGGCCAGGGGTTGCCGCGCCAGCCTCTAGGTGGGCTGGTATCATCAGTGCCTGGGGCCGGGACATCAGGGTCCCAGTCCGAGGAGCGGAGGCAGGCCGAGGGGGCACCTGACCCCTCTGTCCCCCAAGATCAAACGCCCGTGCCGGCTGCGCAGGAGGTTGATCCTCCAGCCGCTGAGGCGACGCCTGGGTAGGCCGTTCCTTCGGCGCCTCGGGCGCCCGAGGTGGGAGCGGCGCTGAAGTCGGTAGCGGGGCAACCCTTGGCAGCGCCTGTGAGGACCGAGGCCCGAGGGGCCTCACCGCAGGCACGATTGGCCTTGGTCCGGAGCGGGTAAGTGCCTGAGAACGCCTCTGTTTTGGCTTCTTTTGTCGCGTGTCTTGAACTTGCTTTCTCTCTTCCTTTCAGCAAGCGGAGGCAGGGCCTAACCGGCCTGGCCCCCACGAAGGCCCTTAAGACGGTGCCGGCTTCTGCTGCCGGTGCCGCGGCGCGCCATGCCGGTTGGCTGGCCTCCACATAGGATGCTCTCGAGCGGGGGGCCCAGGCAGCACGAGCTGCCATGGGGCAAGCCTCCCAGGCCAACCCCTCCGTCGGGGCGGTCGTCGTGCCGGGGGAGGTTGCTGACGCGGCCATGGCCCCGAGCCCGCCTGACGTGTCGTCGGTGCCAGCGTCGACTCCTGTCGCGGTCGTTGCTGATTCGCCCGCGGAGCCGTCCACCGCTCCCGACGTCGGGATGGTTGGGGCGTCGCCGCTCGTGGTCGTCCCCGACCTCCCCGTTCCTGGCCCTGAGGAGGGGGCTAACGCTGTTGCCGAGGTCAGCGACCGGAAACCCGCCACCTTAGCCGAGGGGAAGCCCAACGCGTCGATGGCGATGGTGCCCGACGTGTTGACTGCAGGGGAACCCAACGCCTTGGCGGAGGAGCACCACAACACCGGGGCCCTTCTCGGGGGGCGGCGTCCTCATCCCCGCGCAGCGCAACCCCAATGAGTGGTGTGGGCAGGCGTTCCGGTTCTGGAGCCGCGGCGCCTCGAAAGCCCTCCTCGTCCTCAACGATGAGCAGGAGGAACAGTCTCGGGATGAGCTCCGCGAGTATGCCGAGGCGGCGATGGGGTCGCTTCGGTCGACCATGGAGATCCTTTCCAGGGATGTTCCCAGGGTCCTCTAGGTAAGGATTTCAGGTGCATACCTTGCGTGGCCAAGGCATTCTTTGTAATACCTTGTCTTCCTTGCTCAGGAACTGGCGGATGTAAGCACCGCCAAGTCGCTGTTCATCCGCCGCGAGAGTGGCATCTGGGGTTCGCTACGGTCCCAGAGGGCCACGCTTGCCAAGGCTAATGAGCGCCTTGCCCGATAGAGCACCGAGCTGGCGGACCTTCGGCTGCTCTGTGATGATCTGAAGGCAGAGGCAGCGGCGGCGCAGGCAGAGGCGGCGTTGGCACGGACGGAGGCACAACAGCGGCAGTTGGAGCTTGGCCAGGCCATTGACGAGCGGGACCAATCTCGGAGCCAGGCTGCCCAGGCCATGGGCCGGGCTGAGGCCCTTGAGGGTCAGCTGGCCGAGGTGTCTGCCCGGGCTGAAGGTATGTTTCGCCGGCTTTGCGACTTCAATTCAGCTTGATTCTTCAACTCGTGTCTGAAGAATTTTGATCGGCTATCTGTAGAGCTCGAGACGACTCTTAATGAGTCTGTCAAGGCGCACGCCCGGGTGGCTGAGCAGAATGAGGCCGACCGTGTGGCTATGTCCGAGGCTATCTCGGGCTTTTGCCGAGCCTTTGACCTTGACAACGTCCCCTCGGGTAGCTCCCCCCAGAGTCATCTGCGGGCCTTGGGCGGCCATGTGCGCAGCAGACTCCGTGGGGCGCTGCACCACAGCGTTAGGCGGGCCTTCGCCGTGCTCGCTTCCCACTACGACGTGGACTTGGAGCGGGTCAGCGAGGGGTACTGTCTACCCGATGAAGACGAGGCTGCCTTAGCCGAGGTCTAGAGGCTTGACGCGGCCACCGAGGGCCCGAGCGCGGTGCTGGCCTCCTCCTTAGAGGTGGAGATCCTTCCACCCGCGTCATCGTCTGAGGCTAGGCCAGACCTCACCGAAGGCGGAAATGGCACCGAGAGCGCAGCTGCTTCCCCTGCCGATGCCTGATCCTGCTGGAGCAGTTTATTTGTAGCATGCGTGTGTTCTTTGCGGCCGCCGAGGCCTAAACACTTTCATCGTCATATCATAAAGCTGCGTTTTCTTTCCTCTTGTTTCGTGCGCCATGACTTGTTCATTGGTAGCAGAACCACTTGTTCGAGCGAGAGTTACTTTTCGTGGAAGGTGACGAGTGGGGTATTCGTATCCCGGAGGCGTAGGAGTCCCTCGGCTCGGTCGGCCTTGCCGCTTACGTGTACTCTCGTCGTTTTTAGGATCCCGCTATCGATACAGAAGTTGAAAGCACGAAAGGTCGTTTTGGTAAAAAAAAATTCCGAGAAAAATTTTGACGCAGAGGGGGTTCCCCCCTTCTAGCCCCCGAGGGAGGGTCGGGCTTTGCTGAGGCAAGGCCGACCCTTCCTTGACGGTTAGACTTCATGTATGTAAAGAAAACGAGGTACATGAATGACTTAAAACATCTTAAGGGTAGAAGCGACGTAGCTGTTGGATGTTCCAAGCGTTGCTGTAGACCTCGCCTTGGTCGTTGGCCAGTTTGTATGTTTCGGGCTTCAAAACCTTAGCGATGATGAAGGGCCCTTCCCAGGGAGGAGTGAGCTTGTGGCGCCCTCGGGCGTCCTGTCACAGACGAAGCACCAAGTCTCCCACTTGGAAGCCTCGGGGCCGAACGCTTTGGGCGTGGTAGCATCGCAGAGACTGCTGGTACCGTGCCGAATGTAGTAAGGCAACGTCTCGAGCCTCTTCGAGCTGGTCCAGCGAGTCCTCTCGGCTGGTCTGGTTGCTTCGGTCGTCATACGCCCTGGTCCTTGGGGAGCCGTATTCTAAGTCTGTGGGGAGGACAGCCTCGGCCCCATAGACTAGAAAAAACGGCGAGAAACCCGTGGCACGGCTCGGCGTCGTCCTCAGACTCCAGACCACCGAGGGTAGCTCTTTCATCCACTGCTTGTCGAACTTGTTGAGGTCGTTGTAGATCCTCGATTTGAGTCCCTGCAAGATCATACCGTTGGCACGCTCCACCTGTCCATTCGTCATGGGGTGAGCTACGGCGGCCCAGTCCACATGGATGTGGTGGTCGTCGCAGAAGTCCAGGAACTTTTTTCCGGTGAACTACGTGCCATTATCGGTGATGATGGAGTTTGGGACCCCGAATCGACAGATGATGTCGGTGAAGAATGCCACCGCCTGCTCGGACCTGATGCTGGTCAAGGGTCGGACCTCGATCTACTTGGAGAATTTGTCGATGGCGACCAGCAGGTGCGAGAAGCCCCCGGGTGCCTTCTGCAAGGGACCAACGAGGTCTAGACCCCACACAGCAAACGACCAGGTGATGGGTATCGTCTGCAGGGCCTGAGCGGGCAAGCGTGTTTGCCTCGCATAGAATTGACTCCCCCGGCAGGAGCATACAATCCTAGTGGCGTCGGCCACCGCGGTTGGCCAGTAGAAACCTTGTCGGAAGGCATTCCCCACGAGGGCTCGAGGTGCTGCATGGTTACCGCAAGCCCCCGAGTGTATTTCTTGCAATAGCTCTTGTCCCTGGGCGATGGATATGCATCGCTGGAGGATGCCCGAGGGGCTGCGGTGGTAGAGCTCCTTTTCATCACCCAGCAAGACGAACGACTTGGCGTGCCGAGCCAGTCGCCGAGCTTTGGCCTTGTCGAGGGGAAGCTCTCCTTGGAGGAGATATTCCAGGTACTGGGTCTGCCAGTTCGGATCTGGCGTGACCCTATTCTATTCCCCCTCGACGGGCAAGGCCTCCTCCTCGATGGCCGAGGGTACCTCGGGCTCGGCCGAGGCCTCCTCGGGCTCGGGCGAGGGTACCTCGGGCTGGGCCGAGGCTTCCTCGGGCTCGGGCGTGTCGTCGATCTTGACGGATGGTTGATGTAGGTCTCTGGAAAAGACGTCCGGGGGAACCGTTGTCCGCCCCGAGGCTATCTTCGCCAGCTCATCCGTAGTCTCGTTGTACCGTCGGGCGATGTGGTTGAGCTCCAGCCCGTAGAACTTATCTTCCAGGTGCCGGACTTCGTCGCAGTAGGCTTCCATCCTCCGGTCGCGGCAGTGGGAGTTCCTCATGACTTGGTCGATGACAAGCTGTGAGTCGCCACGAGCGTCGAGGCGCCGGACCCCTAGCACGGCGGCGATGTGCAGCCCGTTAACCAGAGCCTCATACTCGGCCACGTTGTTTGATGCCAGAAAATGGAGGCGTATGACGTAGCGAAGATGCTTTCCGAGGGGTGAAACAAAGAGCAAGCCAGCGCCTGCTCCTGTTTTCATGAGTGACCCATCGAAGTACATGGTCCAGAGCTCGGGCTGGATTGGAGTTGTTGGTAACTGGGTGTCAGTCCACTCAGCTAGGAAGTCTGCCAGGACCTGGGATTTTATGGCCTTCCGAGGGGCGAATGATAGCGTTTCGCCCATGAGTTCCACCGCCCACTTTGCTATCCTACCCGAGGCCTCACGGCACTGGATGATCTCCCCTAGGGAGAAGGATGACACCACAGTCACCGGATGAGACTCGAAGTTGTGTCGCAACTTTCGTCGTGTCAGAACCACTGCGTAGAGCAGCTTCTGGATCTGCGGGTAGCGGACTTTGGTCTCAGAAAGCACTTCGCTGATGAAGTAGACTGGCCTCTCGACGAGCAGTGCATGCCCTTCTTCTCGTCTCTCGACTACGATCGCGACGCTGACCACCTGAGTGGTTGCGGCTACGTAGATCAAGAGGGCTTCTCCTGCAGCAGAGGGCACCAGGATGGGTGTGTTTGTAAGGAGCGCCTTAAGGTTTCCGAGGGCTTCCTCGGCCTCGGGGGTCCAAGTGAAGCGCTCGGCCTTCCTTAAGAGGCGGTACAGAGGCAAGCCTTTCTCGCCAAGGCGTGAGATGAAGCAGCTCAGAGCCGCAAGGCATCCCATGACCCTCTGCACTCCTTTCAAATCTTTGATCGGTCCCATGTTGGTGATGGCCGCGATTTTCTCCGGATTGGCCTCGATGCCCCGCTCAGAGACGATGAATCCAAGGAGCATGCCTCAGGGGACTCCAAAGACACACTTCTCGGGATTGAGTTTCACGCCTTTCGCTCTCAGACACTTGAATGTCGTTTCAAGGTCAGAGAGGAGGTCGGGGGCTTTCTTCGTCTTGACAACGATGTCATCGATGTAAGCCTCGACCATTCCGCCGATGTGTTCTCCGAACACGTGGTTCATGCCCCTCTGGTAGGTGGCGCCCGCATTCCTCAAACCAAATGGCATTGTAGTGTAACAGTACATGCCAAAATGTGTGATGAAAGAAGTCGCGAGCTGGTCAGACTCTTTCATCTTGATTTGGTGATAGCCTGAGTAGGCATCGAGGAATGACAGGATTTCGCACCCAGCAGTGGAGTCCACAATTTGATCGATGCGAGGTAGAGGGTAGGGAACTTTCGGACATGCTTTGTTTAGACCAGTGTAGTCTAGACACATCCTCCATTTCCCATCCTTCTTCCTTACAAGAACAGGGTTAGCTAACCATTCGGGATGGAATACCTCTTTGATGAACCCTGCCGCGAGTAGCTTGTGGATCTCCTCGCCTATGGCCCTGCGCTTTTCTTCGTCAAAATGACGTAGGGTTTGCTTCACGGGTTGGGCTCTAGCTCTGATGTCCAGTGAGTGCTCGGCGACATCCCTTGGTATGCCTGGCATGTCCGAGGGACTCCACGCAAAGACTTCGGCGTTTGCGCGGAGAAAGTCGACGAGCACTGCTTCCTATTTGGGGTCGATCTCGGAGCCGATATAGACTTTCCTGCTGGCGTCATTGCTGGGGTCGAGAGAGATGGACTTGACCGCCTCGACTGGTTCGAAGTTGCCGGCGTGCCGCTTCGCGTCGGGCGCCTCCTTGGAGAGGCGTTCCAGGTCGGCGATGAGGGCCTCGGACTTGGCGAGGGCCTCAGCGTACTCCACGCACTCCACGTCACATTCGTACGCGTGGCGGTACGTGGATCCGACGGTGATGATCCCGTTCGGGCCCAACATCTTGAGCTTGAGGTAGGTGTAGTTGGGGACAGCCATGAACTTGGCGTAGCACGGCCTTCCCAACACCACATGGTAGGTTCCTCGGAACCCGACGACCTCGAAGGGGAGAGCTTTCTTTCGGAAGTTGGAGGGAGTCCCGAAGCAGACGGGTAAGTCGATCTGTCCGAGGGGGAGGATACGCTTTCCAGGTGCGATCCCGTGAAAGGGTGCCGCACCGGCCCGGACCTCGGATCGATCAACCCCCAAGAGTTCCAGGGTTTCGGCGTAGATGATGTTAAGGCTGTTGCCTCCGTCCATGAGGACTTTGGAGAGCCTAACGTTGCCGATGATCGGATCGACAACGAGCGGGTACCTTCCTAGGCTTGGCACGAAGTCGGGGTGGTCGCCTCGGTCGAAGGTGATAGGCTTGTCGGACCAGTCTAGGTAGACTGACGCTGCCACCTTCACCAAGCAGATCTCCCGGCGCTCCTGCTTGCGGTGCCGAGCCGAGGCGTTTGCCGCCTGCCCGTCATAGATCATGAAGCAGTTGTGGACCTCCGGGAACTCCTCTTCCTTGCCGCCCTCCTTCTTGTTGTTGTCATGGCCCTTGCTATCTTCGGTCGGGGGCCCGATCTTATGGAAGTAGCGCCGGAGCATGACACATTCTTCGAGGGTGTGCTGACGGGACCCTGGTGATAGGGGCACGGCTCTTTGAGCATCTTGTCAAACGCGCCAGCCCCTCCAGGAGGTTTTCGAGGGTTCCTGTGCTCGGCCGCAGCGACGAGATTCACGTCGGCGGCGTCGCGCTTCGCTTGTGACTTGTTCTTGTCCTTCTTCTTCGTGCCCCGCTGGGCGGACGCCTCGGGGGCATCTTTCTTCGGCTCTCCCTGAGGCTGCTTGTCTTTTCGGAAGATGGCTTCGATCGCCTCTTGACCCGAGGCGAACTTGGTGGCGACGTCCATCAGTTCGCTCGCACGGGTGGGAGTCTTGCGCCCCAGTTTGCTCACCAGGTCTCGGCAAGTGGTGCCGGCAAGGAAAGCCCCGATGACATCCGAGTCGGTAACGTTGGGCAGCTCGGTGCGCTGCTTCGAAAACCGCCAGATGTACTCTCGGAGGGACTCCCCTAGCTGCTGGCGGCAGCTTCGGAGATCCCACGAGTTCCCAGGGCGCACGTACGTGCCTTGGAAGTTTTCCGCGAAAGCCTTGACCAGATCGTCCCAGTCGGAGATCTGCGCAGGAGGCAGATGCTCCAGCCAGGCTCGGGCGGCGTCGGAGAGGAAAAGGGGTAGATTACGGATGATGAGGTTGTCATCATCTACCCCTCCCAACTGGCATGCCAGTCGGTAGTCCATGAGCCACAGCTCCGGCCTCGTCTCCCCCGAGTACTTGGTGATGGTAGTCGGGGCTCGGAAACGGGTGGGGAACGGCGCTCGTCGTATGGCCCGGTTGAAGACTCGCGGACCGGGTGGTTCGGGCGAGGGGCTGTGATCCTCCTCGCTGTCGCAGCGTCCCCCACGCCTGGGATGGTAGCCTCGGCGCACCTTCTCGTCGAGGCGGGTTCGACGGTCGAGATGGTGGTGCTCGTTGCCGAGGCGATCCCGGGCAGCAGGCGCCTCGTCCCACATGCGTCGGGAGGACACCGTGTGATGCTTCGAGGGGTCAGCTCGCCTCCGGGAGGCAGAGCTCTCGGCTCGTCGAACTGCGGCGCCTTCCAGGAGATCCTTGAGTTCGCCCTGGATACGCCATCTCTCGGTGGTGGATGGCTCTGGCATGGCTCGAAGTAGCATCCGGTGCAGCTAGGTCCCGGCCGGACCCGCTGACGGCCGGGGGCAGCGCTGCCCTGGCATTGTCGACGATGCGGCACTGGATGTCTTGGGCCCGATGATAGGCTCCTCTGGCAAGTGTCCAGCCTGCCCACTCCTGCTCGATGTTCTATCGGAGCTGCACAAGCCAGCCTGCTTCCCCGTCGACCCAGGCCTGCATCTCACGGATTTGCTCGAGCTGTATGTCCCGACCCCCCGCAGGGACTGGGACCACAGCTAGCTCCCGCGGGATGTCAACGCGATATGCGGGCCCAGGGGGATCGTCAACCTCCGGCATACCGAGGTGGTTGCCTTCGTTGTGACCTTTCTGATCGACGTGGAAACATTCGCGACTTGGGCCGTAACCCTCGTCGTCAAGGCCGTGGCCATCGTCGGAACAATCGGAGAGACAGTGGTCACATGCGGACATGAAGTCCCGCATGGCACCGGGGTCATTGAGGCCAGAGAATTCCCAACCGAAGTCAGGGTCGTCCTCTTCCTCGGAACTCGCCGGCCCGAAGGTTGAGACGGCTGTCAGTCGGTCCCAGGTCGACCACATATGGTACCCCGGAAGGTTTGGATATGCCTTTACGAAGGCGCTCATTGTAGCGGGGTCGCTAGGTGGATCGAAGTTGAATCGAAAGGGTACGGGATGGAAAACGGACGGTACCTCTTGGTCGATGGACGGTGGTGAAGTCGCGTTGGGGGCGGAGCACACCGTCATCTCAGGTACGAGGGTAACACCCAGCAGATCCTTTGCGAGGGTGCTGGCGTCATCAGTCCGCTTGGGGTTGACACGTTGCGGGGAAGTGACACCCGCCGTCGTCTCAGGTGCATGGACAATGCCCGACATGTCCCCCGGGGGAGTGCCAATGTCGTCGACTCGATCTGGTGTGACAGCTGACAAGGTGCCGCCTCCTGCGTGGCCATGGTTGCCCCGTCTCCGCCTCCTCCGGCGAGGAGGGTGGCGGGGATGACCGGAGTGCTCCTCTTCCACCGTGGGGAGATGTTGTCGCCGAGTTCGCCGCCGCCGGGCGAGTCGAAGACCGTCATTGTCGTTGCGCCGCGAGGGCAGGAGTACCATGTCGTAGCTGCCGTCGAGGGACATGAACTCGAGACTCTCGAAGTGGAGCACCATCCCGGGCTGAAGAGGTTGCTAAAGACTCCCCATCTGGAACTCAACAGGAAGGTGTTCGTTAACACGCAGCAGGCCCCTACCTGGCGCGCCAACTGTCGGCGTTTCGGACCTGGGGGTCCCTAGACCGACGAGTGAGATTGTCGCTGCGTGCCCCTGCCCAGATGGCTTGGCGCGGGATGGAACACAAGTGGTGGGACAAGCCTTGTATTATCCTGCACCAGTGGTGCTGCTCGTAGTAGGGGTTACAAGCACGTCGCGAGAGGGAGAGAGAGAGAGTGAGAGGGAGCCTGTTCGTTCGCTCCTTCCCCCACGCGAACCCCCCTCCAGGATGGCCCTGGACCTCCCTTTTATAGACGCAAGGAGAGGATCCAGACGTACAATGGGGGGTGTAACTATGCGCTAACGTGTCCGGCAGAGAAATGCCTAAGCCTTGTGTACATGCCAACGTGGCTGTCGGGGGAGAGCTTGAGCCCTGTACACGTGATAGCGTGGCCGTTGGAGAAGCGCCTGAGCCCTATAGAAGCACAGCTGGCAGCGCGGCAAGGATCCTGCTGACGTCTCCTTGTTGCCGTAAGGGGCTGAGAGCCACCGGCGTCATGGTTGCACGCGGGGCACCATCATTACCCGTCGCCGGGGTAAGCCAAATGGGACGCCGGTCTTGTTCCTTGTAGCCTGAGCTGGCTAGGGATAGGGTAATGATGTATCCCCTGTTGGCGCGGTCGATCCGAGCCCAAGGTCGGGTGAGGCGGAGACTTCTCTTGAGGCCGAGGTCGAGGTCGGGCGAGGACGCGATTCCTCCCGAGGCCGAGGTCAAGGCCGAGTCTGGGAGTCGGGCGAGGCGGAGACCTCCTCCCGAGGCTGGAGCCTGAGGTCAGGCGAGGCGGAGCTTCCTGTTGCGCCCGAGGCCGAACTCGGTGGTTGATCGTGACTTGTTGTCAGTCTTCGCCTGGGTGGTTGGCACGACAGTCGGAGCGGGGCAGGCGGCGCTGTTTTCCCGTCATATCGGATAGTAAAAGAGAGGGGCGAAGTGACTGCGGTCAATTCGGCCTGGCCGACTGAGACGCGTGTGTCAGGATACGGCGTCAGGCGTCCCCTGCATTGAATGCGCCTGCGAAGCGGTCGATTGGTGTGGCGGTCCGGCCAAGGTTGCTTCACAACGAAGCCTGCCCGAGCCGGGCTTCGGGAGAGCCGAGGATGTGCCTGCTGCCTAAGGAGGCCCTCGGGCGAGGCGTTAACTCGTCTAGGACTACTGCTCCAGCCCGAGGCTGGGTTCGGGTGAGGTCGCGTCCCTTGGGTAGACGAAGCCTTGACTTGAACCACGCCCGTCAGTTGGTCAGAGGGTGTTTACCAGCCGTGGTTAGGAGCGTTGGGGGTACCTTTAATTATGGTACCCGACACCAGTCTTGTTCCTTTGTAGCCTGAGGCGGCTAGCTAAGGGTATGGTAATGATGGATCCCCAGTAGCGAAGCTGATACGAGGCCGAGGTCGGGCGAGGCGGCGACTCCTCCGAGGCCGAGGCTGAGGTCGGGCGAGGCGGAGTCCTTCTCCTGAGGCCGAGGCCTGGGGTCGGGCGAGGCGGAGACCTTCCTCTGAGGCCGAGGTTGAGGCCGAGGAGTGGCGGAGTCCTTCTCCCGAGGTCGAGGCTGAGGCCAAGGTCGGGGTTGGTCGAGGCGGAGACCATCTCCCGAGGCCGAAGCTGAGGCCGAGGCCTAGGGTCGGGCGAGGCAGAGCTCCCTGTTGCGCCCGAGGCCGAACTCGAGGGAGGTCGTGACTTGCTATTGTCAGCCTTTCCCTGGTGGCTGGCACAGTTGCCGGAGCGGGGTGAACAACGCTGTTTTCCTATCAGAACGGTCAGTAAGGGGGGCGAAGTGACTGCGATCACTTCGACCTTGCCGACTAAGGCACGCGTGTTAGGATAAGGTGTCAGGCGATCCCCGCATTAAATGCGCATGCGATACGGCCGGTTGGTAAGGCGATTCGGATGAGGTCGCTGTACGACAAAGCTTGCCTGCGCTAGACTTCGGGCGAGCCGAGGGCGTGTCTGCTGACTAAGGGGACCCTCGGGCAAGGCGTGAATTCATCCGGGACTACTGTCCTGGCCCGAGGCTGGGCTCGGATGAGGTCGCGTCCCTTGGTGGACGAAGCCCGCGCTTTATCGATCGTTTATGGTTTGTTCTAAAGATGTTTTTCAGCCGGATTAAGGAGCATTGGAGGTACCCCTAATTACGGTCCCCGACAAAAAGTAAGACAGAGTTAAATATTTACAGACCAGAATATAATATACGAGTGCAGAGTATTATTATTATTACAAACCATGGGAGGCAAAAACCCCTCTCGATAAGTTTAAACAAAAGTTTTATGGAGGATCCTTTCCTCCCGCAGCTTTACTCCTGGTGCTCTTCCTTAGGTATCACCTTTGAACAGAAGCAACAAAAGTTTGTCGCTTCTTCACCTCAAAACAACAGGGAATAAAACCCTGAGTATGGAATTACTCAACAAGTCTTACCCGACTAAAGAAAAGATTCTCAAGGGTATGTTGGCTTTAAGAGAGTCAAGGTAAGGCTTAACAATAATCAAAGACTATGTTTGCAGAAATGCTTACTAAGAGTGGATCCTTAAAAATCCAAATTTTACTTGTCAGGTTAAGTAAGATTACCTGTCTCTAAAGTTCTTTCTACCCTAGTTCAATCACTTGACCTACACTAGCCAATTTCTTAACAACCCTTCATCTTCACTGGAGTTCTACGTGTAAGTCAGTGACCAAGTCTTCATATCCGCGAAGGTACGGCGATCCGAATCGATTATACTCAGCTGAGGATCTCCAATCACACGACATATGTAGCACTTAACCCTTGCATATGTCAACTCGCCACCGGGGTTCTTAAGACCAGATTAGGTTCACGCCAACCGAGAGCACAGATACACCACCGTCCAGCCTCTTGCCACGGAGGGTACACGCTACTCTCGCCATCTCTCCACTCCCATTGCGTGGTATCTTATGCTGGTATTAGTCTGCCCGAGGCAAAGCTTACCCATGACGAGGCATGTGACCATTTAAAGGGTCCTCAGTCAGCAGGCCCACATCGGCACGGTCCTTAATCAACTCAGACGGAGACACTACACCGAGACTCCTTTCTCATGCAAGTCAACCGCCCGGTCTCAGCTTTATTATTTCAACCCAAAGTTCGGTACCTGGCAGAGGTACATCTTTTCCGATGTTGAACCCATCATGGCCATGATGGATTCACCATCAAGTTTTATTTTCGAAAACATTCCCACCCACTGAAGCATCACCTTTGTTTTAAAACAAAACATTTTTGTTTACTAAAGCAAAGCTAAGCATCAAAAACTCTTTTCAAAAAGGGTGTCAAGGAAGGGTAATCAATTTTCCAAGGAAGGAAATGCATCAACGGTTTAGCACACAACTCCTATCACATAATGCATCAAACAAGGTGATAAAGATTTTAAAACATCAAGGAGGTGGCGAATGCACCGGGGCTTGCCTTGGTTTATAGGTGAATCAGGCTCGGTCCTGCAGATGTCAAAATAGAAACAGCTGCCTGCTTGATGTTCCGCAGGTGGTGGTGGCGAAGTCTTCTCTTCTTCTACTTCAACTTCTTCCTCGTTTTCTAAATATAACCGTACATAATAATGAATGCTTATGTAATGCTCATGAGAGTGCAACGATAATAAAAGTTTATTATCTAAAGTCTTGAATAGAATTTTCCTTCACGGATCTCCAAGAACTTAGGGTTTCCGGAGTTAACAGTGAAGTTCACAGGGCAGGGGGGTAGGGTTTTGGGTTCTAAGTATCAGACATGGCCCAAATCATACCAAACTTTACACAAGGCTTCTAAATAGTATATATGGGTCATCCAAAAAGTTTGGAGATTTTTGGAATTATTATATATTTTCTAAAAATCCAGAAACAAGGTTTTAGACTGTTTTAAATACTCAATAATTTCTTATTTGAACTAAAAAACCTAAAACTGTTTTATTGAATTCTATGGAAAATTAGGAATCTAGCAAAATTGGTTTGGCATTTTTACTATTTTTCTACAATTTTCTAGAATTGTTTTAGCTCTGACAGAAAAAGAAAAAAGAAAATGTATGAACAGTATTGGACCGAATCTGGCCCAGGTCGGCCCATAGCCAGCAGAAGCGCGCACCCACACGCGCGCCTGTGGCGACTTTGCACAAAGACCTTCGGTGTTCTGGATAACCTGAAGTGAGTTCGCGCACTGTTTTCGGGAGTCACTGACACCTTATAGGAACCCCCCCGGACTTCTAATCCTTCACCGGTTGAGGTCCACGACGGTGGACAGTGCATGGCTGAGCTCCGACGAGCTCACGCTGGCCGGATACCGCAACGGCTGGGGCTCCCGTGCGGTAGAGACCAGATTAGACCCCTCCCGCACCTTTCCCCCCAACCAATTTCATGAATGGTGGTCTACCTTGCTCTGTCCACGGTGACAGCGCGGACAAACAAAGGATCAACGTGTTCCCGGCGATCCAAGGGGGTATAGTTCAATCAGAGGGGTTGAGGAGCTTGAGGAGATCTTAGGGATGCTAGAACAATCGACCAGAGCATTTGAACAAACCTGAGATAAGCTAGCCACGGTGAGGGTGTTCTTGCGGAGTTTTTGAGTAGATTGGGGGAAGTATGAAATTGGAGCTCTCGGTTGTATGACTGGAGGCAATACTTGGTGGTTTGGTGTATGATCATCCTATGGACCTGACGGCGCGCTCAATTTATAGCAAGCAAGGGCGGTGGCCGTGAATTCGGGTGACGACGCGCGGAGGCCAGAGGAGTGGGAGTTCACTGGCGCAAAGAATTCATGGCATCAACCGTGGCAGCTCTCACCAGCGATGATCAGACGGTTATAGCAAGTCACGGCGATGTGACAGATGTGTTTAGATATGTGGCGCAAGGCCGTGAGATGGCGGTCACCGGCGAGCTCATCCGATTCCACCGTGGCGAGCTCGATACGATGGCCGGAATAGTTTACTGGCCGAAGCTTATCCACGGTGGTGATATTTACTTGACCCAGAACGCTATCCAATCGGTTCGAGCACGAATCATGGCGGTATGAGCGCTAATCCGGGCGCGGCTCGTCGGCGGCGAGATGCACTGCATCGGTGATCTGATTCAGTTTGGGGTGCACTGTACCATGGTGAGTTGGGTGCAGACAGCTGACAGAACGATTTGCAGGGAGATTTGCTCCCAATTTCAGGTAGTAACAAGATCATCACTCTTTAGCAAAGTTATAGCCCAATGATCCAACTACAATTTTGTCATAGCAACCCAAGCCAAATTCTTACTCGATCATGATTGAATTCGAGCCCTAAGTTCATGCAGCCCCACTGTTAGTCTGAAGTTCAGACTCAAACAGCCTGATAGCCTAACTTCAGGCTCATTTATCTTCAAATTCTTCATAACAACCATGCTTACTCCCTTAAGCAAAGTTATTCTCCTTTGATAGATCTACAATATTGCTATGGTGACCTAGGGCAAAAACCTTATAATTTGGCAGATATAAGGCTCCAAAGTTGAGCTAATTACACTGATTTCAAACTTAGCCAAAAGGGTTTAAGTGTGGCTCTTTTGCAAATTAGTCCAAAACTCAAGGTTTAACTTGCAAATCTCCATAATTTTGAACCTTATGACTTAAGACACCTTATTATCACGGTTTTTGCACTTTAGCCCAAAAGTGCACTGATTTTGCACTTAGCCCCCTAGGGTTTAGGTTTAGGGCTTTCCAAGGTTCTTTTTGCAGTTTCTGATACTTCTAGGGTTTGAATATCCCATAAGTATATTCAAGGTGACATTTTATGGTCATCTCTAATAAGTTTTGAAGTTTTCTTTTGTTTAAGTCTTGTTTGTTCTATTACACCCAATCTAGGGTTAAGTTCCCCACTCTAGGGTTCTATTTAAAAAAAGGTCATATCAATACAACTTGTTTGAAATTTTTGCCTAGTCAATGCACTCTAGGTGTGTCAAACATATGCAATGCCAATGCTTATGATGTTATGCTCAAGTTTTAGTGACAGTAACACCAGGGGTGTTACATCCTTTCCCCCATAAAAGAATCTCGTCCCGAGATTAAAAGTCCTAGGGTAAGTAATGGAAAAGGAAATGCTTCACTCTTTTATTTCCTTATTTCTGGTACAAGGCAGGGGTGGTCTAGGGCTCACTCCTTTATTACAACAATTATATACATATCACAATCTACATGAGGCTAGAAAGCCTGGGAAATTCTTTTCTAAAAAGTCTCGAGTTTCCCTTGTAGCCTCATCTTCTGAATGTTGGTTCCACTGTATCTTCTAAAACTTGAGAGTTCTCCGAGTAATTCTGTCCTTTTGATCCAAGACTCGAATAGGATGTTCTGAATATGTCAAGTCTGGCTCTAAGGAAATATCTGTTACTTCAATGGTTCGATCGGGAACCCGAAGACATTTCTTCATTTGAGACATGTGAAACACATTATGTACAGCAGACAAGATTTTGGGTAGTTGAAGTCGGTATGCCACTGGTCCACATTGTTCAAGAATAAGGAAAGGACCAATGTACCGGGGTGCAAGCTTCCCTTTTACCCCAAAACGGGTTACACCCTTCATTGGGGAGACTTTCAGGTAGACATAATCTCCCACCAGAAAATATAAGGGCATGCGTCGTTTGTCTGCATAACTCTTCTGTCGAGCTTGGGCCTTCTTTAAATGATGAATTATTCGTTGAACTTTCTCTTTAGTCTCCTTTACCATGTCTGGCCTGAAGAAACTCCTTTCACCAGGTTCAGACCAATTTAGCGGAGTGCAACATCGTCGGCCATATAAAACTTCAAAGGGTGCCATCTTAATGCTTTCTTGATAGCTATTATTATATGAGAATTCTGCTAATGGTAAACAATCATCCCATTTCTGTGGGAATTCCAGAACACAAGCTCGCAACATGTCTTCAAGTATCTGATTTACCCTCTCAGTTTGACCACTTGTTTGAGGGTGATACGCCAAACTGTGGAGCAACTTAGTACCCAAAGATTTGTGAAGTTCTTCCCAGAATTTGGATACAAATTGAGGTCCACGATCCGACACTATGGTCTTCGGAATACCATGTAAACTGAGAATGCGAGCAATATACAATTGGGCATAAACAACAACTGGGTGATCTGTCTTGACTAGCAGAAAATGAGCAATTTTCGTATGCCGATCAATTATAACCCAGATAGAGTCATACCCTTTTGTTGTTCGGGGCAGTCCCACAATAAAGTCCATACTAATATCTTCCCATTTCCATGTTGGTATTGGTAGAGATTGTAATGGACCGGCAGTCTTCATATGTATGGCTTTGACACATCTACAAGTGTCACATCTTGCCACATAGCGTGCAATCTCGATCTTCATTTTTGTCCACCAATAATATTGTTTTAGATCATGATACATCTTAGTGCTTCCGAGATGAATAGAATAGCGACTAAGATGTGCTTCATCTAATATTTGTTGGCGGATTTCTTCATTCTTTGGCACCACTATGTGGTTGTTGAACCATACAATGCCTTGATCATCTTTCCAAAAGCACTTGGCTTTTCCGGCCTCTATCTTTTCATGAATGTGCTTCATACCCTCATTATCCTTTTGAGCATCAATTATCCTTTACAAAAGGACTGACTCAAGCTTTAGTTGATTTGAAATTCCATGCTGAATCATTTCTAGGTTCAAATTCTCCATTTCTTGGCATAATGTAATGTCAGAAGCTTCCATTGTAAGACAATGACAAAAAGTCTTGCGACTCAAGGCATCTGCCACTATATTAGCTTTGCCTGGGTGATAATGAATCTCCAGTTCATAATCCTTAATAAGCTCAAGCCATCGCCTTTGTCTCATGTTCAACTCTGACTGGGTGAAGATATACTTCAAACTTTTATGATCTGTATAAATGTGATAGACATTTCCTAGTAGATAATGACGCCAGTTTTTTAGGGCATGAACCACCGCAGCTAGCTCCAGATCATGAGTTGGATAATGTTCCTCATGCCGGCGTAACTGCCTTGAAGCATAAGAGCTATCACTCGGCCTTCTTGCATTAATACACAACCGAGACCATTGCCTGATGCGTCACAATACACATCAAAGGGCTTATTAATATCCGGTTGAGCCAATACCGGAGCAGTGGTTAATAATACTTTCAATTGTTCAAAAGCTTCATTACATTTTGAAGACCAATTGAATTTAATATCATTCTTCAATAAACTCGTGATTGGTTTCACAAGCTTAGAAAAATCTGGTATAAATCGACGGTAATAGCTAGCTAGTCCAAGGAAACTTCGGACTTGATGTACAATGGTTGGGGGTTTCCACTCCAAAATATCCTTAACTTTGCTGGGATCCATCGCAATCCCCTTGGTAGATAATACATGTCCCAGAAATTGGATTTCTTCTAGCCAAAACGTGCATTTACTGAACTTGGCATATAACTGATGTTCTCTCAAGAGCGTTAATACAACCCGCAAGTGCTGAGCATGCTCCCCTTCATTCTTAGAGTATATTAAAATATCATCAATGAATATCACCACAAACTTATCCAGCTTGGGCATGAATACCGAGTTCATAAGATAGGTGAAGTGGGCAGGAGCATTTGTTAGTCCGAAAGACATTACCAAATATTCAAATAACCCATACCGCGTAGTGAATGCGGTCTTTGGTATATCTTCGGGCCAGATACGGATCTGATGATAGCCTGACCTGAGGTCAATCTTGGAGAAAACCTTCGCTCCAGTCAGTTGATCAAATAGAATGTCAATTCGTGGAAGAGGGTACTTATTTTTGATAGTAACCTCATTAAGGGGTCTATAATCCACACACATTCGAAGTGTTTGGTCCTTCTTCTTGACGAAGATGGCTGGACAACCCCATGGTGAGGAGCTTGGCCGGATGAATCCCTTCGCTAGTAGATCTTGCAATTGGGTCTTGAGTTCTACCAGCTCATTTGGAGGCATTCGGTAAGATCTTCTGGAAATGGGAGTCGTACCGGGCTTCAATTCAATTACAAATTCTACATCTCTTTCTGGTGGCAATCCAGGCAAATCTTCTGGAAAGACGTCTGGGAACTCACATACCACCGGGATATCTTTGATCTCCGGTATAATGGCTTCATATACTCTACCAAATGGTTTAGCTGGAATGGCTATGGGGATAGTCAAGAGAATCTCTTCTTGGCCATAACTCAATTTGATAGTTCTCAATTCAGTATTGAGAATAACTTTATGTTGGGCCAACCAATTCATGCCCAAAATTACATCTATGTCTTAGCCTTTCAGAACAATCATATTAGTAGGAAAGTCCCGTCCAGCCAATGTTACGGGCACTTGGTAAGCCACTTCTTTAGTAAATATTTGTCCCCCGGGCGAATGAATTTTAAACCCTTCCCTTGATTCATAGCATGGAATGCAATGTTGCTCCACAAATCTCTTGCTTATGAATGTATGTGAAGCACCAGAATCAAAAAGAATAATTGCGGGGTGATTGGCCACTAGGAACGTACCCATCATAACCGGTTCGCCATCCGGTGTTGTGGCCACTTGAGTATAATATATTCGTCCCGTTTTCCATGTATTCTTGCCCGAGGTATTGATTGCCGCATTTCCCTTCCCTTGAGAAAAATTCCCAGAACTTTGCTGATTACTTGAATGATTCTGCTTCTGATATGGACAGTCCTTAATGAAGTGTCCGGACTTTCCACAGTTGAAACGGTCAGTTGAAGAGCTGGGGAGGGTAGGGAAACGAGTGCCAGGGGCACCCGGCTGATTTGTTGGAGCGGGGGCAGTGGCGGGGCGAATAAAGACCGGTTGCTTAAATGGGTAGTAGGGTGGGCGTGGGGAAGAGCGATTTGAATTGAAAGGTTGGATGACCAACCTTTGCCTTTTCTCGGGGCCCTGATTGGGCCTGTCGCCACCATAACTGTTGGGGGCTTGTTCTCAAATGCTTAGAATTAAGAACAAGGCAACACAGAAAATGTTAAATATTAAGGTCTTTCGTCCTCCACTTCATTATATCCCTTCGGGACATAAGGAACTTCGGACGAAGGTTACGAAGGACGCACCTTCGTAGACATAATAACGTAGGATGAAGCATTTACATAAATCATGAGGTATAAAATGGACATTCAAATGTTAACATAGAATCATTTTCATTTCCATTAATACGAATGAATATAAATGACAGATGTACCTTCAGTCTTGAGGAAGGCAGGAGTACAAGTGTGACGTGAAGGCAAATGACAGGTTCGCGTGAACAGTACAGAGGTACTGTTCATCTATTTATAGGCACAGGTCGCAGCCTATGACAAATTACAATTATGCCCCTTACAAATGTTTACAACATTGACTCAGACCTATATGAATAAAAAGGTCATTCTATCTCTATGTCGGTTTAAAACGCCGAAGCTCCATGAAAAGGAACCTTCGGCCATCTCTTGGAGACGACTCCAGCCGAAGCTGCTTCTTCGTGTGAGACCTTCGGCGCACCGAAGCACGACCCCAACAGTAGCCCCTTTCGCGGTGCTAGATCGTTTTTCGTAACGAGCTTGACCCGTGAAAAAAAAACCTCTTCAGCTTCGGGAAGCCGAAGGTCCAAAAAACACCTTCCCTGAGCTCGTTGCGGAGAAACGATCCGGCTTCCGAGCACGTGCCAGGCCCACCTTGCAGAGTTACTGTTTGATCTTTGCGGTCCACTGCACAGCGAGTACAAGTGACCGCCCGTCTGGTGTAAAAATCTTGCCGCTTCGCCTTGTTACCTGCAGTACTATATAAACAAACGGGTAGGTGTGAAGTTACCACAGCATTCATTGCTATTTGCACTGTTTTGCTGACAAAATTTTCCACCATAGCCGAAGCTTGACTCTCAAAATCGAACGAAGGTCCGTCTCGACGCTTGCTTCGTCAGAAAGGAGAGCTTCGGAGAAAAGTAAAAAGAAAAAAGTTTCTGACTTCCCCAAACTCAGAATCACATGGCACGAGTGCGATCTACTGCCAAAGTTGCACGTGAGGGAGACGAAGCCGAAGGTTCGGACACTATGCCCATCTCCGAAGCGATGCAGCGCTCCGGTCTAGTGACTGCGGAAGAAAGGCCTGCTGCCGAAGCAAACCCGACAACAGCCGAAGAAGAAGAAGAAAACATTGATGGGACTGACTCCGAAGATGACTACCACATTGCTACGCCCAGCAAGCCCAGTCACCTGGATTTTGGGAAATCAACTGTTTCAAAAGCTGATCTTTCGAAGATGGTGAAAGCAGGTTATTTCAATGAAGATCAGAAGAAGCTACTCCGCTTCGGGGGAGAAGAAACCACCCCGAAGCCAGGGAAGGATGAGATTGTTATCTTCAAAAGCTTTTTAAAGGCTGGGCTGAGATTTCCTCTGCACAATATTATTGCAGAGATATTGAGGAGGTTTGGTATCTACTTTCATCAATTGACTCCTAACGCCATCGTTAGGCTTAATGTTTATATCTGGGCCCTTCGGAGCCAGGCCGTGGAACCGTTTGCTGACAGCTTCTGCCGAGTTCACGAATTACACTACCAAACAAAGGCCAGAAAAGATGGGCTACATGATAATTTCGGTTGCTATAATTTTGCCTACCGGAAGACAACAAAATGTCCTGTCATCAGCTACCGAAGCAAATGGCCAGCAGGCTGGAAATCTGAATGGTTTTATGTAAAAGTTGACGAAGACAGAGAAAAATTGGTACAAAGCCCTCTGGAATTAATCTTCGGAGAGACGAGGCCACGCTGCCGCATCGGCGATTTAAAGGGTCCTACCTGGGCTGCTCTGGGTGAATTTGAAATCATTTCAAAACATATTGGCACCAGGGATCTAGTTCAGGAATTTTTGGCATTCAGAGTTTTCCCTACTTTAAAAGAGTGGGAAATGCCGAAGCTGAAGGGAGAAAAGAAGAAGGGGGAGCTGGTCCGTCTGCCCTATCATTTTAAATTCAAGAAGTACTTTAAGAAACCCTGCAAAGAGTGGTTAGGCACAGTTGAGACAATGTGTAATGAAATCTTGGGGAATTACTCCAAAAAAGAGGATCAATTAATGACAGCAGCCTTCGGCGCCCGACCGAAGCGAAGGCTGAACCGAGTATTCGATGCCCTGGGCTTCGAGTACCCGGACTATGAGCAGTTGAACAAGGGTGCCGAGGGCCACAAAAGAAAAAGAGTGGCCGAAATTCTGACCAAGGATGAAGAGCAACCAGCAACAGAGAAGAAAATTCCGAAGAAAAGGAAAATATCAACTCCGAAACGGAAAATATCCGAAGAAGAGAGGACCCCCACACCGCCTTCTACCAGCGACGTGGAAGAAATTTTAAAGGTAATGACTGAACCCATGCCCACGAAGCTAAGTCCATTAGGGCTCCAACTGACGAAGCTTTTTCAAAAGGTGGACGAGCCGGATCAGACGAAGATAAGCAAATCCAAACGGCAAAGAATCATTGCGGTAACTGAAGTTATCGATAAGACACCGCCAAGAGCGTCAGCTCAGAAAACAGCAGCTGCCGAAAGCACCATAAACGTCGAAGTCGCACCTTCGGAGGTCGCGGCTACCGAAGCCGCTACAGCCGAAGATGTTAATTTAGAAACAGCCATTGAGGATATTAACAAAATTTTGAAGGACATGGCTGCGGAAGAAGCTGATGTTGCTACTGAAAAAACCATGGCCACAGTGCCTGAAAAAGGAAAAGAAATAGCCGAAGACATTTCGGACGACGAAGCCTACTCCTTTCAGAATTTAATTGGGCAAAAACTTACAAAGGACGAAATAGAAGAACTTAAAGAGTATGCCAAATCTTGCGGCTACAAGCCAGGTGCTCTCCTATTTGGAGGTGTAGATGATGAAAAGCTAGGCTGCATTCGAGACCAGACTGGAGCTAGGGTAATCGGTACTCTATCAAAGAGTATCGGTTTTCCGAAGCTAGAGTCAGACATCAGCCGCTACCGACGACAACATATCGTCGGCAGCTTATTTTATTCTAACTTCAAGGTAAACAACCTTTTCTCTGGTTTTCATTGCTGTTAATAATGAAAATATTACTAACATAAGTTGTTTCTGTACAGAGCATGCTACTGAGCAAAGCTCTGAAGATGCAGCAAGACTTGGAGGACAAAAAGCACGAAGCTATAATTGAAAACTTAGAAAGCAAAATAAAAGAGCAATCTGCTATCATTGAAAAGAAAGACTTCGAGCTCCAATCGGCCGAAGGCTTACTGGCTGAGACTGAGGCTAAATTATCAGAGTTGAATTCGAAGCTTATCAATCAATCAAAACAATTCGAACAGGAGAAGCTAGAACTGAATTCGAAGCTTAAAGCCGAAGTCCAGACCAGCTCAGAGTTGAAAAAAGCATTAACAAGCCTTCAAGACAAATGCTTGAACTTTGGCAATAGTTGCATTGGACGATTGAAGAAGATATTTTACTCTGTTGGAGCCAGCAGCGGGAAATTTAACCCTTCGGCGGAAAATTTACCCCAGGCCTTCGATCATATTGAAGCTGAAATCGAAGAGCTTGACGAAGTTATAGCCGGGCACGGCGACTTCTGTGGCTGGGTAGCTTCTCGGGGTACTGCTGCTGCATTTCTGAAGGCCGGCTGCGAACACGGAAAAATTGTCAACAGGCCCAACTTCACCTTATCTCCATCAATCCTGGATGATA
Organism: Zea luxurians; assembly: GCA_029449295.1. Classification (NCBI taxonomy): domain Eukaryota; kingdom Viridiplantae; phylum Streptophyta; class Magnoliopsida; order Poales; family Poaceae; genus Zea; species Zea luxurians. Next base: position 47,670,271 of record JAOPSE010000017.1, read on the forward strand.
TGCCGGACCTCGCCCGAAGTATCTCCAATAGATTTATAAAAATGATATGGACAAAAGGCGGGCGGGAGAAAGCTGGAGACGAAGCACGAAGTCATCTTGAACCAGTAAGAAATGATACTTCGGACTTACCTTTTCCTTTGCTCTTGATTTTTACTCATAATTTCTTAATTTATGTAGGATGACGAAGGTGAAGATGATGCCTAAGTTATGTCACCGAAGCTGTTGCCGAAGCTGTCGCCGAAGCTGAAACTTAATGAAGATCAGTAGAAGTGTACTGTAGAAAAACTCAGGATATTTTTGTAACAATTCTTGTAAATACAATTAGACTGTTCTCAAGGAACTTTGTACATACCTTGTAATATATTCTTACCCTTCGATTGAGGCGCTTTGATGTGGACGAAATCAGTATTTTGAGCCGAAGGCGAAAAAAAAAACACCTTCCCTTCTTTTCGTACACAACGAAGCATAAAAACAATTCTTCTTTTTGCCGAGCAACAAAACTTTTCTCTTTTGTACACAACATAGCATAACAAATCATAAAAACACACTTCTCCGAAGCTTTTCTTTTACATAACGAATCATAAAAAACCTCTTCTCCGAAGCTTTTTGCCGAAGCAGCCACTTGGGAACACAAATGCTATGAATGAATGCTTATGCATGCAAATGTTATGATGTAATGTAATGCACGAATGAATGTCCGAAGCATACGTCCGAAGCCACATTGTCAGCCATTACTTAGAAACAACCACACATTAGCTCTGCATTCCCTTAGGAACGACTTTGGAGCCTCTTCGCCTTTTACTTAGGCAGTATCAGCGTTGACTTTTCGCTGTAAGCTCTGCATCCCCTTAGGGACGACTTTGGAGCTTCTTCGTCTTTTACTTAGACGGTATAAGCTCTGCATTCCCTTGGGAACGTCTTTGGAGCTTCTTCGCCTTTTACTTTCGGCGGAATCAGCGTTGACTTTTCGCTGTAAGCTCTGCATCCCCTTAGGGACGTCTTCGGAGCTTTTTTCTCTTTTTCAGTTTCGGCACTCGATGGTGCGCTCTCAGCTTTTACATTTACATCTTTTGGGGGATTTTGCTCTTATAAAACTAAAAAGGAAAATTACATATGATGGCCCCATTAAAAACCTTTCTCCCCCTTTAGAAAGGAAAAGGGTGCCATAAAAAAGAAAAGAAAAGATAAAATTACATCAAGTTATACATAGAACCGCCGAAGCTCATCGGCATTCCAAGATCTTGGAATTTCATTGCCATCCATGTCCTTCAGTCTGTACGAACCAGGCCTTGACGAAGATGCTACTAAGAAAGGCCCTTCCCATTTCAGTTGCAACTTGCCCACTGTATCCGGGTTGGCCACTCTCCGAAGCACCAAATGTCCTGGCTCAATATTTTTTAGCCGGACTTTTCTATCTCGCCATTTGATTGTTTCAGCCTGGTATTTGTTGATATTTTCCACGGCCTGAAGCCTGATCCCTTCTAAGGCATCTTTTTCCACAAGACAAGTATCTTCGGCACCTGATTCTGCCGAAGCTACCACTCTTATTGATCCAGCTTTAGCTTCTTCTGGAGTTATTGCTTCGTCACCAAATAATAACTTGAATGGGGTAAAGCCTGTAGACCTTGATGTTGTTGTATTGTGGCTCCACACCACTTTGGTCAACTGATCTGGCCATTTTCCCCTTGGTTGATTAAAAATTAGCTTCATTATTCCTGTCATTATGATGCCGCTGGCCCTTTCAACAAGCCCATTCGACTCCGGATGCCTGACTGATGCAAAGTGGATCTTCGTGCCAATTTGATCACAGAAATTTCTGAAATCTTCGGAGTCGAACTGTGTTCCATTATCTACAGTGTTAGCCTTCGGCACTCCGAAGCGACAGACAATACTCTGCCAGAAAAATTTTTGGACAGTGGCCGAAGTTATTGTGGCTAATGGCTTCGCCTCAATCCACTTGGAAAAATACTCCACAGCTACTATAACATATTTTAGGTTCCCTTGGGCCTGTGGCAATGGACCCAACAAGTCAAGGCCCCACCTTTGCAATGGCCAGATGGGTTGTATCAGCTGTGTTAATGACGAAGGTTGTTTTTGATCTCTTGCACATTTTTGACAACCTTCGCACTTTTGGACTAACTCCGCTGCATCCGAAGCTGCCTTCGGCCAATAAAATCCTTGGCGGAACACTTTTCCAAGTAACGGCCTGGATCCAATGTGGGATCCGCACAGGCCTGCATGTATCTCCTTCATCAACTCTATACCTTCGGCCCTAGACAAGCACTTGAGCAGCGGGGCACAAACTCCATGCTTGTATAACTCCCCTTCTATCATGACATAGGGACGAGCTCTTGCCTCTATCCTCTTATTATAAGCTTCGTCATCTGATAGAAAGTTTCCCTGAAGGTAAGAGATTATTTCTGTTCTCCAATCTTCACTGTAGACAGGAGAAATGTTAAGGACTGCTCTTTCAAGTAGCTCCACTGAAGGTGCCTTTATTGTTTCGAAGAACAAGTCCGAAGGTAGCGGCAGCCCCTGTGCTGCAGACTTGGCTAATAAATCAGCATGCTCATTTTGTCCTCGAGGGATATTCTTAACAGAAAATCCTTCGAAGGAAGCTTCGATCCTTCGGACCGTGTCTAGGTATTTTTCAAGCTTCGGGTCCTTAGCCTTGCAACTTTTATCAATATGACCCGAAACAACCTGGGAATCAGTTTTAAGAATTGCCCTTCTGATCCCCATTGCCTTTAGTTTCCGAAGACCCAGGAGCAAAGCTTCGTACTCAGCGATATTATTTGTGCAGCTGAAGTCAAGTTTTGCTGCATAGCAAGTTTTAATCTTGGACGGAGAGACCAACACAGCAGCTGCACCTGCTCCAAAGGTTCCCCAAGAGCCATCACAAAACACTGTCCATGCTTCGGCATCTTTATTCGCTTCTTCGTCCTGAGCCCCTGGCGTCCAGTCGGCAATGAAATCTGCCAATGCTTGAGACTGAATTGAGGATCTATGCACATAATCAATGTAAAATTCATTAAGTTCCGCAGCCCATTTTCCAATACGCCCGGTAGCTTCTCTATTCCTCATGATGTCCTTCAACGGCTGCGAAGAAGGAACAATAATGTTGAATGCCTGAAAGTAATGCCGAAGCTTCCTGGATGCCATTAAAACGGCATACAACACCTTCTCCAGCTCTGTATAATTTTTCTTTGAGACACTGAGGACCTCAGACACAAAATATACTGGGACCTGCTTCTTGGCTTGTCCATCAAACTTTTCCTGAACAAGTGCCGCACTTACCACTGAGTGCGAAGCTGCCACATACAACAGCAGAGGAGCCCCTGGCGTTGGTGGAGTTAATGTTGTGAGATCTATTAAATATTGCTTCAGCTCTTCGAAGGCTTTTTGTTGACTTGGGCCCCATTGAAAGACTTCAGCTGACTTCAGCACCTCGAAGAATGGTAAGTTTCTTTCTGCTGATCTGGATATAAATCTGTTGAGAGATGCCAGCCTTCCTGTCAATCTTTGGGCCCCCTTTCTTGTGGTTGGTGGCTCCATTCGAAGTATAGCTTCGATTTTATTTGGGTTAGCTTCGATTCCCTTCGTTGAAACCAGACATCCAAGAAATTTGCCCTTCTTCACTCCGAAGACACATTTTTCTGGATTCAGCTTCAGACCAGCCTGTCTGAAGCTGGCGAAGGTCTCCTGCAAATCAGCAATATGATTTTCTTGCTTCGTGCTCTTTACGATAATGTCATCAACATAGGTCAACACATTTCTGCCTATCTGAGATTGGAGAACCTTCGCAGTCATTCTGCTGAAACTCCCTCCAGCATTCTTGAGCCCCTCAGGCATCCGAAGATAACAATATGTACCACTTGGAGTTATGAAGCTAGTCTTCGGCTCATCTTCCTTCTTCATCCAGATTTGATGATAGCCTGAGTAGCAGTCCAGGAGACTCATGAGCTCCGAAGAAGCTGCTGCATCAACTAAAGAATCTATCCTTGGCAGCGGAAATTCATCCTTCGGACAAGCCTTGTTGAGATCTGTGAAATCAATACACATTCTCCACTTGCCATTGGCCTTCTTCACCATAACAGTGTTAGCTAGCCACTCTGGGCACTTCACTTCTCTGATAACTCCTGCACTGAGGAGTCTTTTTACTTCATTTCGAGCCCCTTCGGCCTTATCATCAGACATTTTCCGAAGCCTCTGCTTTCGGGGTCTGAAGGATGGATCAACATTAAGCGAATGTTCAATAACATCCCGATTTACTCCACAGAGATCATTAGCTGACCATGCAAAGACATCTTTGTTGCTGAATAAAAACCTTATCAAGGTTTTCTCCTGGTCTTCAGATAATTGCGAGCCCAACAACACCTTCTGCTCTGCTACATCTTCACACAATAACATGGGCTTCGGCTGATCTGCTGAAGCTGCCTTCTCCCTCCTGAATTTATACTGTTCACAAGCTTCAGCTCCATCTATGTTATGGATTGCCTTGGAGTCAGTCCAGCTTCCTTCGGCCCTTCTAGCAGCTTCCTGACTTCCATGAATAGCAATAGGTCCTTGGTCCGAAGGTATCTTCATGCAGAGATAAGCTGGGTGAAGAATTGCTTCGAAGGCATTAAGAGTGCCACGGCCGATGATAGCATTGTAAGGATACTCCATGTCAACAATATCAAACACAATTTGCTCAGTCCTTGTGTTGTTGACAAATCCGAAGGTTACCGGCATGGTAATCTTCCCAAGTGCCACAATCTGCCGCCCTCCGAAGCCACAAAGAGGGTGCGTAGCATCATGAATCTTGTCTTCGGGCTCCTGCATTTGTCTGAAGGCTTTAGCAAATATAATGTCAGCTGCACTGCCTGTATCAACTAGGACATTGTGGACCAGAAATCCTTTGATCACGCAAGAAATAACCATAGCATCATTGTGAGGATAATCCTTAAGCTGAAGGTCTTCCTGAGAGAAGGTAATTGGAATATGAGACCATTTTGACTTGATGAAAGGTCCCTGCACTCCAACATGCTGCACCCTTCTCTGAGCCTCCTTCTTCTGCTTCTTGTTAGCCGGCTCTGAGCAAGAACCGCCTGTTATCGGGAGCACCAGCTTCGGAGCCGAAGCATCTCCAGCTTGGTTGTTGAACGAAGCCATCAGCTCAGAAAAGTGGAAGTGAGTTCACCGGAGGTGGGCGCCAATGTTGGGGGCTTGTTCTCAAATGCTTAGAATTAAGAACAAGGCAACACAGAAAATGTTAAATATTAAGGTCTTTCGTCCTCCACTTCATTATATCCCTTCGGGACATAAGGAACTTCGGACGAAGGTTACGAAGGACGCACCTTCGTAGACATAATAACGTAGGATGAAGCATTTACATAAATCATGAGGTATAAAATGGACATTCAAATGTTAACATAGAATCATTTTCATTTCCATTAATACGAATGAATATAAATGACAGATGTACCTTCAGTCTTGAGGAAGGCAGGAGTACAAGTGTGACGTGAAGGCAAATGACAGGTTCGCGTGAACAGTACAGAGGTACTGTTCATCTATTTATAGGCACAGGTCGCAGCCTGTGACAAATTACAATTATGCCCCTTACAAATGTTTACAACATTGACTCAGACCTATATGAATAAAAAGGTCATTCTATCTCTATGTCGGTTTAAAACGCCGAAGCTCCATGAAAAGGAACCTTCGGCCATCTCTTGGAGACGACTCCAGCCGAAGCTGCTTCTTCGTGTGAGACCTTCGGCGCACCGAAGCACGACCCCAACAATAACCCTTGGATTTTCCGGATCCTGCATATTTAGCCTCGACTGCCAGTGCTGTGCTGACAGCCCTTCCGTACGTAAGGTCGATGCATGTGGCCATCTTTCTTTGCATTCGATCATTCAAGCCTCTCATGAAACAATTCCTTTTCTTCAAATCTGTGTTGACTTGATCGATTGCATATTGGGATAAGTGATTAAATTTATTGAGATACTGGGTAACAGTATCCCCACCTTGTTTCAACTTCATGAACTCTTCCTGCTTCATGTGAAGAACTCCTTCAGGTATATAGTGCTCTCTAAAGGCCAACTTGAACTCATCCCAAGTTACTTGATGACCAGCCGGTTGAACGGCTATAAAATTTCCCCACCAGGTGCTGGCAGGGCCTCGTAGTTGTTGTGCTGCAAACAGGGGCTTTTGAGTTTCTGAACACCGAAGAAGCCCGAATTTCTGTTCAATGACGCGGATCCATTCATTCGCTTCCAAAGGATCTTCTGCTTTGACGAACAACGGAGGGCGCGTCTCGGAGAAATCCAGGTAAGATGTCTCACGGGGGCCTTGCGGATATGCTCGCCCACCTTGTTGTTGTAGTTGTTGACCTGCCATCTCCCACAGGAAGCGAGTATTATCGGTCGTGGCGTTAACCAAGGCAGCGATGGCCTCGGCTAAAGTGGGAGGTACTAGAGGTGGATTCGGGGTCGCTTCCCTCCCATGGGAGGTACCAGCCCCATCCTAAGCGCGAGTCCTGGAAGGCATCTGAGGCAAAGAACATTTGGAGCAATATAATATGCCATACAAACCATCCCTTTCACATTACTTAAAAAGGTAATGTTACAGACTCGTACTATAACAAGACTACACCACCTATTATACAATAGTACTACTTCTATGCTATACTATTCTTGCTTTTTGTCACTCTTAGTAGCCTCACTGTCGGGAGTAGGAGACCATTCGTCCACCAACTTCATAGAGGGAGGAGGCCTGAACAAGTCCAGTTCACCACCAAAGGCTTCTCCCGCTGTCCCAGAAGGTCCGGCTTCCGTCCCGACAAGATTCGCAGGTACATTGGGATGCAGTTGAGAATACAATACATGAACTTCTTCATGTAAGGTATTACAATAAACCTGCAAGCTATCCACGGTTGAGCTAAGCTCTTCCACTCGGGCTCGAGTTCTAGCTTCTTTTGCCCAAGCAAGTGAACGAGAATTCACAGCCCAGTCGAGCGCTAGATCCCGATCCGCTAGCTGGTCTTGTAGGTGGCGAATTTCCATCCTTAATTCATTTATCCTTTCGCCATCCGCAACCCATAAATTGTTCCTGCGTCGGAGTTCTGTTCGAAGCTGATCCACTTGGGCTTCCAAATCTCCAATTGGATCGTTGCTCCCACTGCTGCTATCTTCATGCCGCGGGGCAAGTTGATGACGGGGTACACCGATTGGTCCGGTCGACTTGTGCGCGGTCTTTCTCGTGCGCGGCGGCATTTCTTAAGGGGGAAAACTTATTAGCATAGTTTTTAGCATGATGCATGTGTAATTACAGAATCAACCTTAGTCGATTCACACCTTCTACACATTGCACTCTATATCTGGTCTTTAAATAAGTAATTCAGAAGGAAGCTAGATAAGAAAGAAAGAAATTTTCTAGATAAGTCTTAGAAAATTCTTTTGAAGATGCCTTATAAGATCTGCAGAGATGGGCTTCGCTCCGATACCAGCTGTGACGGAACCTCCCAAGTTATTAGGCCCACCTACAGTTGTCCTTGTCCAACGGACCTCAGACAACCCTGTAGGTGCCCCTGAATCACTTGACAAGTTTGGTATCTGTTTTTCTTACCTTTCCCAAGAGCGTTTCACCCGTCACGCAGACATTACAAGCATCGGAGATACGAAAATGTGGAAACAGTTACATAAACTTACCTTTATTTAAAAGTAAGACAGAGTTAAATATTTACAGACCAGAATATAATATACGAGTGTAGAGTATTATTATTATTACAAACCATGGGAGGCAAAAACCCCTCCCGATAAGTTTAAACAAAAGTTTTATGGAGGATCCTTTCCTCCTGCAGCTTTACTCCTGGTGCTCTTCCTTAGGTATCACCTTTGAACAGAAGCAACAAAAGTTTGTCGCTTCTTCACCTAAAAACAACAGGGAATAAAACCCTGAGTATGGAATTACTCAGCAAGTCTTACCCGACTAAAGAAAAGACTCTCAAGGGTATGCTGGCTTTAAGGGAGTCAAGGTAAGGCTTAACAATAATCAAAGACTATGTTTGCAGAAATGCTTACTAAGAGTGGATCCTTAAAAATCCAAATTTTACTTGTCAGGTTAAGTAAGATTACCTGTCTCTAGTGTTCTTTCTACCCTAGTTCAATCACTTGACCTGCACTAGCCAATTTCTTAACAACCCTTCATCTTCACTGGAGTTCTACGTGTAAGTCAGTGACCAAGTCTTCATATCCGCGAAGGTACGGCGATCCGAATCGATTATACTCAGCTGAGGATCTCCAATCACACGACATATGTAGCACTTAACCCTTGCATATGTCAACTCGCCACCAGGGTTCTTAAGACCAGATCAGGTTCACGCCAACCGAGAACACAGATACACCACCGTCTAGCCTCTTGCCACGGAGGGTACACGCTTCTCTCGCCATCTCTCCACTCCCATTGTGTGGTATCTTATTCTAGTATTAGTCTGCCTGAGGCAAAGCTTACCCATGACGAGGCATGTGACTAGTTAAAGGGTCCTCGGTCAGCAGGCCCACATCAGCATGGTCCTTAATCAACTCAGACGGAGACACTACACCGAGACTCCTTTCTCGTGCAAGTCAACCGCCTCGTCTCAGCTTTATTATTTCAACCCAAAGTTTGGTACCTGGCAGAGGTACATCTTTTCCGATGTTGAACCCATCACGGCCATGATGGATTCACCATCAAGTTTTATTTTCGAAAACATTCCCACCCACTGAAGCATCACCTTTGTTTTAAAACAAAACATTTTTGTTTACTAAAGCAAGGCTAAGCATCAAAAACTCTTTTCAAAAAGGGTGTCAAGGAAGGGTAATCAATTTTCCAAGGAAGGAAATGCATCAACGGTTTAGCACACAACTCCTATCACCTAATGCATCAAACAAGGTGATAAAGATTTTAAAACATCAAGGAGGTGGCGAATGCACCGGGGCTTGCCGTGGTTTACAGGTGAATCAGGCTCGGTCCCGCAGATGTCAAAATAGAAACAACTGTCTGCTTGATGTTCCGCAGGTGGTGGTGGCGAAGTCTTCTCTTCTTCTACTTCAACTTCTTCCTCGTTTTCTAAATATAACCGTACATAATAATGAATGCTTATGTAATGCTCATGAGAGTGCAACGATAATAAAAGTTTATTATCTAAAGTCTTGAATACAATTTTCCTTCACGGATCTCCGAGAACTTAGGGTTTCCGGAGTTAACAGTGAAGTTCACAGAGCAGGGGGTAGGGTTTTGGGTTCTAAGTATCAGACATGGCCCAAATCATACCAAACTTTACGCAAGGCTTCTAAATAATATATATGGGTCATCCAAAAAGTTTGGAGATTTTTGGAATTATTATATATTTTCTAAAAATCCAGAAACAAGGTTTTAGACTGTTTTAAATACTCAATAATTTCTTATTTGAACTAAAAATCCTAAAACTGTTTTTATTAAATTCTATGGAAAATTAGGAATCTAGCAAAATTGGTTTGGCATTTTTACTATTTTTCTACAATTTTCTAGAATTGTTTTAGCTCTGGCAGAAAAAGAAAAAAGTAAATGTATGAACAGTGTTGGACCGAATCTGGCCCAGGTCGGCCCATAGCCAGCAGAAACGCGCCCGCGCGCGTGCGCTTGTGGCGACCTTGCACAAAGACCCTCAGCATTCTGGATAACCTGAAGTGAGTTCGCGTACTATTTTTGGGAGTCGCTGACACCTTACAGGAACCCCCCCGGACTTCTAATCCTTCACCGGTTGAGGTCCACGACGGTGGACAGTGCATGGCCGAGCTTCGACGAGCTCACGCTGGCCGGATACTGCAACGGCTGGGGCTCCCGTGCGGTAGAGACCAGATTAGACCCCCTCCCGCACCTTTCCCCCAACCAATTTCATGAATGGTGGTCTACCTTGCTCTGTCCACGGTGACAGCGCGGACAAACAAAGGATCAACGTGTTCCCGGCGATCCAAGGGGGTATAGTTCAATCAGAGGGGTCGAGGAGCTTGAGGAGATCTTAGGGATGCTAGAACAATCGACCAGAGCATTTGAACGAACCTGAGATAAGCTGGCCACGGTGAGGGTGTTCTTGCGGTGTTTTTGAGCAGATTGGGGGAAGTATGAAATTGGAGCTCTCGGTTGTATGACTGGAGGCAATACTTGGTGGTTTGGTGTATGATCATCCTACGGACCCGACGGCACGCTCAATTTATAGCAAGCAAGGGCGGCGGCTGGAGGAGTGGGAGTTCACTGGTGCATAGAATTTGTGGCATCAACCGTGGCAGCTCTCACCGGCGATGATCAGACGGTTATAGTGAGTCACGGCGACGCGACGGATGTGTTTAGATACGTGGCGCAAGGCCGTGAGACGACGGTCACCGGCGAGCTCATCTGATTCCACTGTGGCGAGCTCGATACGATGGCCAGAATAGTTTACTGGCCGGAGCTTATCCACGACAGTGATATTTACTTGACCCTGAACGTTATCCAATCGGTCCGAGCACGAATCATGGCGGTATGAGCGCTAATCCGGGCGCGGCTCGTCGGCGGCGAGATGCACTGCATCGGTGATCTGATTCAGTTTGGGGTGCACTGTACCATGGTGAGTTGGGTGCAGACATCTGACAGAACGATTTGCAGGGAGATTTGCTCCCAATTGCAGGTAGTAACAAGATCATCACTCTTTAGCAAAGTTATAGCCCAATGATCCAGCTACAATTTTGTCATAGCAACCCAAGCCAAATTCTTACTCGATCATGATTGAATTCGAGCCCTAAGTTCATGCAGCCCCACTGTTAGTCTGAAGTTCAGACTCAAACAGCCTGACAGCTTAACTTCAGGCTCATTTATCTTCAAATTCTTCATAACAACCATGCTTACTCCCTTAAGCAAAGTTATTCTCCTTTGATAGATCTACAATATTGCTATGGTGACCTAGGGCAAAAACCTTATAATTTGGCAGATATAAGGCTCCAAAGTTGAGCTAATTACACTGATTTCACACTTAGCCAAAAGGGTTTAAGTGTGGCTCTTTTGCAAATTAGTCCAAAACTCAAGGTTTAACTTGCAAATCTCCATAATTTTGAACCTTATGACTTAAGGCACCTTATTATCATGATTTTTGCACTTTAGCCCAAAAGTGCACTGATTTTGCACTTAGCCCCCTAGGGTTTAGGTTTAGGGCTTTCTAGGGTTCTTTTTGCAGTTTCTGATACTTCTAGGGTTTGAATATCCCATAAGTATATTCAAGGTGACATTTTATGGTCATCTCTAATAAGTTTTGAAGTTTTCTTTTGTTTAAGTCTTGTTTGTTCTATTACACCCAATCTAGGGTTAAGTTCCCCACTCTAGGGTTCTATTTAAAAAAAAGGTCATATCAATACAACTTGTTTGAAATTTTTGCCTAGTGAATGCACTCTAGGTGTGTCAAACATATGCAATGCCAATGCTTATGATGTTATGCTCAAGTTTTAGTGACAGTAACACCAGGGGTGTTACATCTTCTACCCTGAAAGGCTCAATAGAAGGGACAAACGAGTAATGCTCACAAAAATTAGCTAATCGTGAGCGAGTAGTTACTCCCTTGCTAATGTCACCCAGAATTTGATCGACGGGGTGATGTCTTTGGATCGTCGCTCGGACTTGAGTTAGAGGAACCTGTGGTGCTTCTTCCTCCATTACTTGTTTTTCCTATGCTCCTCCTTGATCCTACCCCTCTTCTTGAGGTACCTGTTCACCGCCTTGAGTTGGGGGATGCACCATTGTCGAGGAAAATGGTTGATCATGTTCCTGTTGTTCCTGTGGTCGCAAATCACCTATCGCCATCATGCGTATTGCGACCGTCGAAATTTCTTCTTCATCTACATCATCAAGATCAACTTGCTCTCTTGGAAAGCCATCAGTCTCATCAAATACAACGTCGCTAGAGACTTCAACTAATCCTGATGATTTGTTGAAGACCCTATACGCCTTTGTATTTGAGTCATACCCTAGTAAAAAACGTTCTACTGCCTTGGGAGCAAATTTAGAATGTCTACCTTTCTTCACCAGAATGTAGCATTTGCTCCCAAATACACAAAACTAAGAGACATTGGGTTTGTTACCGGTAAGGAGTTCGTAGGAGGTCTTCTTGAGGAGGCGATGCAGATAGAGCCGGTTTATGGCATGGCAGGCTATGTTCACAGCTTCCGACCAAAACCGCTCGGGCGTCTTGAACTCTCCAAGCATCGTTCTCGCCATGTCGATTAGCGTCCTGTTCTTCCTCTCTACCACACCATTTTGCTGTGGTGTATAGGGAGCAGAGAACTCGTGCTTGATGCCTTCCTCCTCAAGAAACTCTTCAACTTGTAGATTCTTGAACTCGGACCCATTGTCGCTCCTTATCTTCTTCACCTTTAGCTCAAATTCATTTTGAGCTCTCCTTAAGAAGTGCTTTAGGGTCCCTTGGGTTTCTGACTTATCCTGCAAAAAGAACACCCAAGTGAAGCGGGAAAAATCATCAACAATTACAATACCATACTTACTTCCCTCAATGCTGAGGTAGGCAACGGGTCCGAAGAGATCCATGTGAAGAAGCTCCAGTGGTCTTGATGTTGTCATCACGTTCTTGCTGTGATGAGTGCTTCCCACTTGTTTTCCTGCCTGACATGCTGCACAAGGTCTGTCTTTCTCAAAACAGATATTGGTTAGTCCTAACACATGATCTCCATTTAGAAGTTTATGAAGGTTCTTCATCCCAACATGTGCTAGACGGTGATGCCAAAGCCAGCCCATACTAGTCTTAGCCATTAAGCATGCATCTAGATCGGCATTCTCTTTCGAAAAATCAACTAAATAGAGCTTGCCGTCTAATACACCCTTAAAAGCTAATGAACCATCACTCCTTCTAAAGACAGATACATCAACATTTGTAAACAAACAATTGTAACCCATGTGGCACAATTGACTTACAGACAGAAGGTTGTATCATAGCGACTCTACTAAAATACATTTGAAATGGAGTGCTCGCTTGTGATGGCTATCTTTCCCAAACCTTTGACTTTTTCTTGATTCCCATCTCCAAATATGATTGTATCCTGGGAATCCTTGTTCTTGGCGTAGGAGGTGAACATCTTCTTCTCCCCCGTCATGTGGTTTATGCATCTGCTGTCGATAATCTAGCTTGAGCCCCCGAATGCATAAACCTGCAAGGCAGTTTAAGCTTGGGCTTTAGGTACCCCAACTCTTGTTGGGTCCTACCAGGTTAGTTACAATAGTTTTTGGAACCCATATGCAAGTTTTGTCTCCCTTGCATTTGGATCCCAACTTTCGAGCAACTACTTTTGCATTCTTACATGAAAGTACAAAAGGTGTTGCCAGCATGAAAAATAGTAATAGGTTTATTGCACATTTTACTAGAAGCATGAGTAGCATAATTTCTCCTAGGCGCATGAGACACATCATGATTGCGCCTAGGCCTATTTCTACCACAATCATAAGTAGAGCTGGAAGCAATCATAGCATGATCATAGTATCTATCATTATGAGCATTCCTAGTAAATTTTCTATCATAAATGTAAGCATGATTCTTTTGGGGACTACTAGCCATAGGGGACTTCCCTTTTCTCCTTGTTGAGAACGGGAGTCCTTTGGCTTGTTAAGTTCTTGGTTTCCTTTCAAAAACCAAGCCCATCCTTAATTGAGGGGTGTCTACCAATAGTGTAGGCATCCCTAGCAAATTTTAGTTTATCAAATTCAACTTTGCAAGTCTTAAGTTGAGCATTAAGACTTGTCACCTCATTGTTCAATTTGGTAATAGAAGCAAGATGTTCATCACAGGCATCAATATCAAAATCCTTACATCTATTACAAATAACAACATGCTCTACACATGAACTAGTTTTGTTAACTTCCTCTAGCTTAGCATTTAATTCATCATTTAAGCTCCTTAAACTAGAGGCAGATTCATGGCAAGCAGACAACTCTAAGGATAGCATTTCATTCCTTTTAACTTCTAAAGCAAGAGATTTTTGCACACTGACAAATTTGTCATGTTCCTCATATAAGATATCCTCTTGCTTTTCTAGCAGTCTATCTTTTTCATTGAGAGCATCGATTAATTCATTTACTTTCTCTACTTTAGCTCGATCCAACCCTTTAAATAAATCAGAGTAATCTACTTCATCATCAGAAGATTCCTCATCGCTAGAAAATTGTACTTAGGGGTATCTCGAACATATACCTTCTTTTCCTTGGCCATAAGACATGTATGGCGTTCGTTGGGGAAGAGTGAAGACTTGTCGAAGGCCGAGGCAGCTAAACCTTCATCGTCGGAGTCGGACGAGGAGCAGTCCAAATCCCATTCCTTTCCAAGGTGTGCCTCGCCCTTTGCCTTCCTGTAGTTCTTCTTTTTCTCCCTCTTCCCGCCCTTTTCTTGTCCTTGGTCATTATCATTATCGGGGCATTGTGCAATGAAATGACCAGTCTTACCGCATTTGAAGCATGAACGCTTTCCCCTTGTTTTGTTCTTGTTGGGGTACTCCTTACGTCCTTTAAGAGCAGTCTTGAAACGCTTGATGATAAGCGCCATTTCATCCTCGTTGAGCCCGACAGCCTCCACTTGTGCTACCTTGCTTGGTAGCGCCTCCTTGCTGCTTGTTGCCTTGAGAGCAATGGGTTGTGGCTCGTAGATGGGTAGTGGACCGTTCAAGGCGTCATCCACATATCTTGCCTCCTTAACCATCATGCGCCCGCTTACGAATTTTCCGAGGATCTCTTCGGGTGTCATTCTAGTGTACCTAGGGTTTTCACGAATAAGATTCACAAGATGGGGGTCAACAACTGTAAATGACCTAAGCATGAGTCGAACGACGTCATGATCCATTCATCTTGTGCTCTCGTAGCTTCGGATTTTGTTGACCAGGGTCTTGAGCCTATTGTAGGTCTGTGTTGGCTCCTCTCCCCTGATCATCATGAACCTCCCCAGCTCGCCTTCCACCAGTTCCATCTTGGTGATCATGGTGGTGTCATTACCCTCGTGAGATATTTTGAGGGTGTCCCAGATTTGTTTGGCGTTGTCCAAGCCGCTGACCTTGTTATATTCATCCCTGCATAGAAATGCTAGCAGCACAGTAGTGGCTTGGGCATTTTTATGAATTTGCTCATTTATGAAAATGGGATTGTCAGTACTATCAAAATGCATTCCATTTTCAACAATCTCCCAGATACTAGGATGGAGGGAAAATAAATGACTACGCATTTTATGACTCCAGAAAGAATAGTCTTCTCCATCAAAGTGTGGGGGTTTCCCAAGTGGAATTGATAGCAAATTAGCATTTGAATTGTACGGAATACAGGAATAATCAAATGAATAGTTTTGATTAATCGTCTTTTTCTTTAATGAGGAGTCATCGTCGTCGTCCCGTGGTGAAGAAGACGAGGCATCGCTGTCATAGTAGATGATCTTCTTGATGCGCCTCTTCTTCTTCCCATCTCTCTTCTTGTGACTTGAGCCTGATTCGGTAGGCTTGTCGTCTCTTGGCTCATTGAAGACAGACTCCTTTTCCTTGTCATTGACCACCATCCCCTTTCCCTTAGGATCCATCTCTTCGGGCGGTTAGTCCCTTAGATGAAGAGTATGGCTCTGATACCAATTGAGAGCACCTAGAGGGGGGTGAATAGGTGATCCTGTAAAAATTAAACACTAAATAGCCACAACTTGATTGTTAAGGAGTTAGTAAAATCAAGTGGCTATGGAACACGCTCGTGCAAATAAGGCAATCACAAGAAGCAACACACGAAACACGCGATTTTTATCCCATGGTTCGGCCAAGTAACACTTGCCTACTTCCACGTTGTGGCGTCCCAATGGATGAGGGTTGCACTCAACCCCTTTCAAGCGATCCAATGATCAACTTGAATACCACGGCTTTCTTCCTTATAGTCTTTCTCCCGTTTGCAAGGAATCTCCATAGATTGGAGCCTCTCGCCCTTACAAGTTTGTCACAAGAGAATCATAGTAGTAAGAGAGGGAGAGCAACACACGCAAGACTCAAATCCGTAGCACACACACACACAAGCCAAGACTTGAGCTCAAAACACAGCACAGGGAGTATGCAACTCAAACGGAGCTCAAATCACTAACACAATCGATCAAATGCGTGGAGGCGGAGTCTGGATGTCTTAGTATACTTAGAGAGTGCTTGGTTTTCTGCTCTAGGCGCCTAGGGGTCCCTTTTATAGCCCCAAGGTAGCTAGGAGCCGTTAGAGATCAACATGGAAGGCTATCCTTGCCTTCTGTCGAGTGGCGCACCGGACAACCACTGTAGCTTGTCCGATACGCGATCTCCTTCTATATCGAACGCATCCGACCGTTGCTCCTCGGGGCTGGTTGGCGCACTGGACAGTCTGGTGCACCCAGCCGACCGTTGGAGCGGGCCACGTGTCGCACGTTGATCGCACGGACGACCATTGGCGCTGGCGCCGTTGGCTCACCAGACAGTCCGGTGCACCACCGAACAGTCCGGTGATTTATAGTCACGTCGCCTTTTTCTTTTCCCGAGAGCGACGAGTTCATCGCGGATGACTCACCAGACAGTCCGGTGAATTATAGCCGTACAACTCCACCGTTTCCCGAGAATGGCTAGTTCACCGGTTACTAGCCTGGGGCACCGGACAGTCTGGTGTGCCAGGCCGAGCTGGAGTTGGCTGTAGAGCCATCTCTTGTTCAATTGCAATCTACTTTTCTTGGCACTATTTCTAACACTTAGCCAAACACATTAGTATACAAAAGCAATTCACTAAGTCTAGAAACATACCTGTTCTTTGATTTGCACTTCTTGCTCTTTTAGCACATAAGAGTTCAATACATTGTGTTGGACATCTAATCACCAAAACACTTATAGAAATGGCCCAAGGGCACATTTCCCTTTCATTGGGTTCTAAAAATTTCATAGTGCAACCTAGGAGTCTTCAAAATATTATCCGCAGTCCAGACTGGACAGGGTATTCAAAACAAATAAAAGAAAATGAATATGGGTATAGAAATAAGTCTACTAAATCTTGTGAAATCCATAACTTCTTTGTTTCAACTCCAAATCAACCCATTCCTGTTGCATTAGCTTTGTAATATTATTGCCTACACTTTAGTAACATTATGTTAGCATGCAACATGTTGTTAAAAATAAATAACTAATTGTTTAACCCATGCTTATTAACTAACTCGTTTAATCTAAGATAATATAGTAGTTTAATTCGGATCATCCATATACTGACTAAAATATGATCGAGTTGATTTAATTATTTGTAGAATATGCTCTCATATGATGTATACTAATCAATTTATAATATAAGTTACTATTTAATCCCATAGATCTTCTATAAATCATAACTCCTTAACCGTAACTCTGATTTTAGTAGTTCTCGAACCCACGACCTTGTAGCATCGCGTAGAATATTCTTATGTTGTTTGTTCTCATGTTTGGTGTGATGTTAATTTTGCCTATACCATGTTTGTTTGTATTGCTACGAAAAGCGGTGAGGTCCGAGAATCTTATGATGTTTGCTGTTACATTAGTCTTGTCGGGGATCATAATTAGGGGTACCCTCAAGACTCCTAATTCTCAGCTGGTAACCCCCATCAGCATAAAGCTGCAAAGGCCTGATGGTTGCGATTAAGTCAGGGATCAGTCCATTCGAGCGACTCGATCACGCCTCGCCCGAGCCTAGCCTCGGACAAGGGCAGCCGACCCCGGAGGATTTCTGTCTCGCCTGAGGCCCCCCTCCAACGGCGGACACATCTTCGGCTCGCCCGAGGCCCTGCCTTCGCTAAGAAGCAACCCTGGCTAAATCGCCGCACCGACCGACCAAATCGCAGGAGCATTTAACGCAAAGGTGACCTGACACCTTTATCCTGACGCGCGCCCTCCGGCAGAGCTGAAGTGACCGCCGTCACTTCGCCGCTCCACTAACCGGTCTGGCAGAAGGACAGCGCCGCCTGCGCCACTCCGACTGCAGCACCACTTGACAGAGTGATGCTGACAGGAAGCCAGGCCCCGCCAAAGGCACCATAGGAAGCTCCGCCCGACCCAGGGCTCAGACTCGGGCTAAGACCCGGAAGACGGCGAACTCCGCTCCGCCCGACCCAGGGCTCGGACTCGGGCTAAGACCCGGAAGACGGCGAACTCCGCTCCGCCCGACCCAGGGCTCGGACTCGGGCTAAGACCCGGAAGACGGCGAACTCCGCTCCGCCCGACCCAGGGCTCGGACTCGGGCTAAGACCCGGAAGACGACGAACTCCGCTCCGCCCGACCCAGGGCTCGGACTCGGGCTAAGACCCGGAAGACGACGAACTCCGCTCCGCCCGACCCAGGGCTCGGACTCGGGCTAAGACCCAGAAGACGACGAACTCCGCTTCGCCCGACCCCAGGGCTCGGACTCGGACACCGCCCTGGCCTCTACCGACGACCTCCGCCTCGCCCGACCCAGGGGCTCAGACTCAGCCTCGGCCATGGAAGACAGACTCGACTTCGGCTTCGGAGGAGCCTCCACGTCGCCCAACCTAGGGCGCAGGCCAGCCACGTCAACAGGAAGCGCCATCATCACCCTACCCCGAGCTGACTCGGGCCGCAGAGAACAAGACCGGTGTCCCATCTAGCTATCTCCACCAGATAGGCAATGATGGCGCCCCGCATGCCCTGTAACGACGGTGGCTCTCAGCTCTCTTACGGAAGCAGGAGCACGTCAGCAAGGACACAACCGTTCCGACAGCTGTCCCTCCGCCAGGCTCCGCCGCTCCTCCGACGGCCACGACATCACACTAGTTGGGTTCCAAGATCTCTTCGGCTGCCACATTGGCATGTACTCAGGGCGCTAGCTCTCCCTCGCTAGACACGTAGCACTCTGCTACACCCCCATTGTACACCTGGATCCTCTCCTTGCGTCTATAAAAGGAAGGACCAGGGCCCTCTTAGAGAGGGTTGGCCGCGCGGGACGAGGACGGGACAGGCGCTCTCTTGGGGCCGCTCGCTTCCCTCACCCGCGTGGACGCTTGTAACCCCCTACTGCAAGCGCACCCGACCTGGGCGCGGGACGAACACGAAGGCCGCGGGATTCCCACCTCTCTCGCGCCGGTCTCCGGCCGCCTCGCTCCTTTCCCCCCTTCGCGCTCGCCCACGCGCTCGACCCATCTGGGCTGGGACACGCGGCACTCACTCGTCGGCCTGAGGGACCCCTCGGTCTCGAAACGCCGACAGTTGGCGCGCCAGGTAGGGGCCTGCTGCGTGTTGACGAACAGCTTCCCGTCAAGCTCCAGATGGGCAGTCTCCAACAACCTCTCCAGCCCGGGACGGTGCTCCGTTTCGGGAGTCTTGAGTTCATGTCCCTCGACGGCAGCTACGACATGATACTCCTTCCACCGCCGCGCGACAACGACAATGGCAGCCGACAGCCCGCCCGCCGGCGGCGGAATCGACGACGTCTTCCCCGCGTGGCGGAAGAACAACATTCGAGCTCGCCCCGTCCTCTCCCCCGCCAACGGAGGAGGAGACGGGGCAACCAAGGCCAAGCAGGAGGCAGCGTCTCGTCGGCTGTCGAGCGAGTCGACGTCCCTAGCACCCCAACGGGGGGCGCGTTGGGCGTCGACCTCGCGTTTGAGACGAAGGCGAGCATCGTCTCCCCGCGACACGCCAATCCCGAGCAATTGGACGACGCCAGCGCGCTTGCGAAAAGCTTGCAGGACGTCGCCCTCGTACCGGAGGCGACGATGCGGTCAGTCCTCGACGTGACTTCATCGCCGCTCGACGACCAAAAGGTATCAACCGATTCCCATCCTACGTCATTTGTACTCAGCCTCAACCCGCCTAGCAATCTTGCTTTGGCGGGCGCCCTTGTAGAGGCGAGTACAAACCCTCTGGGGTTTCGCTTGCGGTCGCCTTGGGACCAGCTGACGGACGTCTCGACCTACGGGCCCTCTGGGTCCGAGGAAGATGACGACCCCAACATCTGTTGGGATTTCTCTGGATTTGACAACCCCAGTGCCATGCGGAACTTCATGACCGCATGTGACTACTGCCTCTCCGACTGTTCCGACGGTAGCCGCAGCCTCGACGACGAGGACTGCGGCCCAAGCCGCGAATGTTTCCACGTCGATCTGGGGGGTCCCTCCCAAGGCAACCATCTCGGCATGCCGGAGGACGGTGCTCCCCCTGGGCCGGTGCCTCGCGCTGACATCCCGCGGGAGCTAGCTGTGGTCCCCGTTCCGGCGGGGGGTTACGACCCACAGCTTGAGCAAGTCCGCGGGGCGCAGGCCAGGATCGACGAGGGAGCAGGAGCGCTTGAGCCGATCCGCTGGGACATCGGGCAGGCATGGGCGGGCCAACCCCCGGCCGGAGAAATACGTCACCTGCCCCAGGGTCTCCAGCACCGCGTCGCCGATGTCGTCAGGGTCAGGCCACCACCTGCATCCAGCGGGGTTGGTCAGAACCTGGCCACAGCAGCGATGCTCCTCCGCGCGATGCCGGAGCCATCCACCACCGAGGGTCGGCGAATCCAGGGAGAACTCAAAAAATCTCCTGGAAGGCGCCGCGGTCCGACGGGCCGAGAGCACTGCCTCCCGAAGGCAAGGATACCCCTCGGAACCTCATGCCGCGACCTCCCGATTCATGCGGGAAGCCTCGGTCTACACCGGGCGCACGCGCAACACCGCGCCTGCGGCCCCGGGCCACCTCGGTAACGAGCGCCATCACCGCGACCGTCGAGCCCACCTCGACGAGAGGGTGCGCCGAGGCTATCACCCCAGGCGTGGGGGACGCTACGACAGCGGGGAGGATCGGAGTCCCTCGCCCGAACCACCCGGTCCACAGGCCTTCAGCCGGGCCATCCGGCGGGCACCGTTCCCGACCCGGTTCCGACCCCCGACTACTATCACAAAGTACTCGGGGGAAACGAGGCCGGAATTGTGGCTCGCAGACTACCGCCTGGCCTGCCAACTGGGTGGAACAGACGACGACAACCTCATCATCCGCAACCTCCCCCTGTTCCTCTCCGACATCGCTCGCGCCTGGTTGGAGCACCTGCCTCCGGGGCAGATCTCCAACTAGGATGACCTGGTCCAAGCCTTCACCGGAAATTTCCAGGGCACGTATGTGCGCCCTGGGAATTCCTGGGACCTCCGAAGCTGCCGACAGCAGCCGGGAGAGTCTCTTCGGGACTACATCCGGCAATTCTCGAAGCAGCGCACCGAGCTGCCCAACATCACCGACTCAGATGTCATCGGCGCGTTCCTTGCCGGCACCACCTGCCGCGACCTGGTGAGCAAGTTGGGTCGCAAGACCCCCACCAGGGCGAGCGAGCTGATGGACATCGCCACCAAGTTCGCCTCTGGCCAGGAGGCGGTCGAGGCTATCTTCCGAAAGGACAAGCGGCCCCAGGGCCGCCCGCCGGAAGATGCTCCCGAGGCATCTACTCCGTGCGGCGCCAAGAAGAAAGGCAAGAAGAAGTCGCAAGCGAAACGCGACGCCGCCGACACGGACCTTGTCGCCGCCGCCGAGTACAAGAACCCTCGGAAGCCCCCCGGAGGTGCCAACCTCTTTGACAAGATGCTCAAGGAGCCGTGCCCCTATCATCAAGGGCCCGTCAAGCACACCCTTGAGGAGTGTGTCATGCTTCGGCGCCACTTCCATAGGGCCGGGCCACCCGCGGAGGGTGGCAGGGCCCGCGACGACGACAAGAAGGAAGATCACCAAGCAGGAGAGTTCCCCGAGGTCCGCGACTGCTTCATGATCTACGGCGGGCACGCGGCGAATGCCTCGGCTCGGCATCACAAGCAAGAGCGCCGGGAGGTCTGCTCGGTGAAGGTGGCGGCACCAGCCTACCTAGACTGGTCCGACAAGCCCATCACCTTCGACCAAGCTGATCACCCCGACCACGTGCCGAGCCCGGGGAAATACCCGCTCGTCGTCGACCCTGTCATCGGTGACGTCAGGCTCACCAAGGTCCTTATAGACGGGGGCAGCAGCCTCAACATCATCTACGCCGAGACCCTCGGGCTCCTGCGCGTCGATCTGTCCTCCGTCCGAGCAGGCGCTGCGCCCTTCCACGGGATCATTCCCAGGAAGCGCGTCCAGCCCCTCGGACGACTCGACCTCCCTGTCTGTTTCGGAACACCCTCCAACTTCCGAAGGGAGATTCTGACGTTCGAGGTGGTCGGGTTCCGAGGAACCTACCACGCGGTGCTGGGGAGGCCATGCTACGCGAAGTTCATGGCCATCCCCAACTACACCTACCTAAAGCTCAAGATGTCGGGCCCCAACGGGGTCATCACCGTCGGCCCCACGTACAAACACGCGTTCGAATGCGACGTGGAGTGCGTGGAGTACGCCGAGGCCCTCGCCGAGTCCGAAACCCTCATCACCGACCTGGAGAGCCTCTCCAAAGAGGTGCCAGACGTGAAGCGTCATGCCGGCAACTTCGAGCCAGTGGAGACGGCTAAGACCGTCCCCCTCGACCCCAGTGGCGACGCCTCCAAGCAGATCCGGATCGGTTCCGGGCTTGAGCCCAAATAGGAAGCAGTGCTCGTCGACTTTCTCCGCGCGAACGCCGACGTCTTCGCGTGGAGTCCCTCGGACATGCCCGGCATACCGAGGGATGTCGCCGAGCACTCGCTGGATATTCGGGCCGGAGCCCGACCGGTCAAGCAGCCTCTGCGTCGATTCGACGAGGAGAAGCGCAGAGCGATAGGCGAGGAGATCCACAAGCTAATGGCAGTCGGGTTCATCAAAGAGGTATTCCATCCCGAATGGCTCGCCAACCCTGTGCTTGTGAGAAAGAAAGGGGGGAAATGGCGGATGTGTGTAGACTACACTGGTCTCAACAAAGCATGTCTGAAGGTTCCCTACCCTCTACCTCGCATCGATCAAATCGTGGATTCCACTGCTGGGTGCGAAACCCTGTCTTTCCTCGATGCCTACTCAGGGTATCATCAAATCAGGATGAAAGAGTCCGACCAGCTCGCGACTTCTTTCATCACGCCCTTCGGCATGTACTGCTATGTCACCATGTCGTTCGGTTTGAGGAATGCGGGTGCGACGTACCAGCGGTGCATGAACCATGTGTTCGGCGAACACGTCGGTCGCACGGTCGAGGCCTACGTCGATGACATCGTAGTCAAGACAAGGAAAGCTTCCGACCTCCTCTCTGACCTTGAAGTGACATTTCGGTGTCTCAAGGCAAAAGGCGTCAAGCTCAATCCTGAGAAGTGTGTCTTCGGGGTGCCCCGGGGCATGCTCTTGGGGTTCATCGTCTCCGAGCGGGGCATCGAAGCCAACCCGGAGAAGATCGCAGCCATCACCAGCATGGGGCCCATCAAGGACTTAAAAGGTGTACAGAGGGTCATGGGATGTCTCGCGGCCCTAAGCCGCTTCATCTCGCGCCTCGGCGAAAGAGGCCTGCCTCTGTACCGCCTCTTAAGGAAGGCCGAGTGCTTCACTTGGACCCCTGAGGCCGAGGAAGCTCTCGGGGACCTTAAGGCGCTCCTCACCAAGGCGCCTATCTTGGTGCCCCCAGCCGATGGAGAAGCCCTCTTGGTCTACGTCGCCGCGACCTCTCAGGTGGTTAGCGCCGCGATTGTGGTCGAGAGGCAAGAAGAGGGGCATGCATTGCCCGTTCAAAGGCCGGTTTACTTCGTCAGAGAGGTACTGTCCGAAACCAAGATCCGCTACCCACAAGTTCAGAAGCTGCTGTATGCAGTGATCCTGACAAGGCGGAAGTTGCGACACTACTTCGAGTCTCACCCGGTAACTGTGGTGTCATCCTTCCCCCTGAGGGAGATCATCCAGTGCCGAGAGGCCTCGGGCAGGATTGCGAAGTGGGCGGTGGAAATCATGGGCGAGACCATCTCGTTCGCGCCTCGGAAGGCCATCAAGTCCCAGGTCTTGGCGGACTTCGTAGCCGAATGGGCCGACACCCAGCTACCGACGGCTCCGATCCAACCGGAGCTCTGGACCATGTTTTTCGACGGGTCGTTGATGAAGACGGGAGCCGGCGCGGGCCTACTCTTCGTCTCACCCCTCGGGAAACACCTACGCTATGTGCTACGCCTCCATTTCCCGGCGTCCAACAATGTGGCTGAGTACGAAGCTCTGATCAACGGATTGCGAATCGCCATCGAGCTAGGGGTCCGACGCCTCGACGCTCGCGGCGACTCGCAGCTCGTCATCGACCAAGTCATGAAGAACTCCCACTGCCGCGACCCGAAGATGGAGGCCTACTGCGATGAGGTTCGGCGCCTGGAAGACAAGTTCTACGGGCTCGAGTTTAACCACATCGCTCGGCGCTACAACGAGACTGCGGACGAGCTGGCAAAAATAGCCTCGGGGCGAACAACGGTTCCCCCAGACGTCTTCTCCCGGGATCTGCATCAGCCCTCCGTCAAGATCGATGACCCTCCCGAGCCCAAGGCGCCCTCGGTCCAGCCCGAGGTACCCTCGGCACGGCCCGAGGCACCCTCAGCTCAACCCGAGGTACCCTCGGTCTCCGAGGGCGAGGCATTGCGCATCGAGGAGGAGAGAAGCGGGGCCACGCCTGATCGAAATTGGCAGACCCCGTACCTGCAATATCTCCACCAAAGAGAGCTACCCCTTGACCGAGCCGAGGCTCGGCGGATAGCGCGACGCGCCAAGTCGTTCGTCCTGCTGGGCGATGAGAAGGAGCTCTACCACCGCAGCCCCTCGGGCATCCTCTAGTGATGCATCTTCATCGCCGAAGGTCAGGAACTCCTGCAAGAGATACACTCGGGGGCTTGCGGCCATCACGCAGCGCCTCGAGCCCTCGTCGGGAATGCTTTCCGGCAAGGCTTCTACTGGCCAACGGCGGTGGCTGACGCCACTAGAATTGTCCGCACCTGCGAAGGGTGTCAATTCTATGCGAAGCAGACCCACCTGCCCGCTCAGGCTCTGCAGACGATACCCATCACCTGGCCCTTCGCTGTGTGGGGTCTGGACCTCGTCGGCCCTTTGCAGAAGGCGCCCGGGGCTACATGCACCTGCTGGTCGCCATCGACAAATTCTCCAAGTGGGTCGAGATCAGACCTCTGAACAGCATCAGGTCCCAGCAGGCGGTGACGTTCTTCACCAACATCATCCATCGCTTCGGGGTCCCGAACTCCATCATCACCGACAACGGTACCCAGTTCACCGGCAGAAAATTCTTGGACTTCTGCGAGGATCACCACATCCGGGTGGACTGGGCCGCCGTAGCTCATCCCATGTCGAATGGGCAAGTAGAGCGTGCCAACGGCATGATTCTACAAGGGCTCAAGCCTCGGATTTACAACGACCTCAACAAGTTCGGCAAGCGATGGATGAAGGAACTCCCCTCGGTGGTCTGGAGCCTGAGGACGACGCCAAGCCGGGCCACGGGTTTCACGCCGTTCTTCCTGGTCTACGGGGCCGAGGCCGTCTTGCCCACTGACCTGGAATACGGCTCCCCGAGGACGAGGGCCTACGACGATCAAAGCAACCAAGCTAGCCGAGAAGACTCGCTGGACCAGCTGGAAGAGGCTCGGGACAAGGCCTTACTACACTCGGCGCGGTATCAGCAGTCCCTGCGGCGCTACCACGCCCGAGGGGTCCGACCCCGAGACCTCCAGGTGGGCGACCTGGTGCTTCGGCTGCGGCAAGACACCCGAGGGAGGCACAAGCTCACGCCCCCCTAGGAGGGGCCATTCGTCATCGCTAAAGTTTTGAAGCCCGGAACGTACAAGCTGGCCAACAGTCAAGGCGAGGTCTACGGCAACGCTTGGAACATCCAACAGCTACGTCGCTTCTACCCTTAAGATGTTTTCAAGTCGTTCATATACCTCGCACCCGCGCAAACTTTAGTCATCAAGGAAGGGTCGGCCTCGCCTCGGCAAAGCCCGACCCTCCCTCGGGGGCTAAAAGGGGGGGAACCCCCTCTGCGTCGAAATTTTCCTCGAAAAAAGGTCTCTTCTGCCAGAATATCTTTCGTACTTTTTGACTACTTCGAAAAGTGGATCCTGAAAACGACGGAGTACACGTAAGCAGCCAAGGCTGACCGAGCCGAGGGACTCCTACGCCTCCGGGATACGGATACCTCACTCATCACCTTCTGCGATAAGTAACTCGCGTTCGGATAAAGTGATTCCGCGGACCGAACAAGTCTTCATGTTCGGAAGTTCTTCTGCCGAAGCAATCCTTCGAGCCTTCTCGACTAAGTCGGTGGCAGGGCCTCATGGACGGGTGAAAGTATGCGTAAGCGGCAAGGTCGACCGAGCCGAGGGACTCCCACGCCTCCGGGATACGGATACCTCACTCATCACCTTCCGCGAGAAGCAACTCCCACTCACACAAACATCCCTGTTACCGACAAAAAAGTCCAGATACTCGAAACAAGAGGAAAGGAGACGCAGCTTTACAACACAGTGAGGGCGTGCATTCTGGCCCCGGCGGCTGCAGAAGGCACACGCTACAAGACACTCTGACCCTGCAGGCTCGGGTCTTGACGCTGGAAGGGGGCAGCAACACCCTCGGCATCGACGACACCTTCGGCGAGGCCCGACCTAGCCTCGGACGGCGACGCGGTCCGAGGATCTCCGCTCCGAAGGACGACGTCATCACCACGCCCGGGCAATCGCTGCCAGGGACTTCTTCGGGAATTCGGCCCGAGCAGGCGGCTTGGCCGGTTGCCCCTGGGGCCTCGGCCGACCATCTCCCAAGGGTGCCAGCCCGACCTGAGGCCTCGGCTGATCAACTCCGACGTCGGTCCCGCCAACGGACAACCCGGCTAGGCTCCGGCCAACCAGGTTTCATTCTCGAACCGACTCCGCCTCTGTTCATACTGATATCGCTACCCCTGGCCTCGGCTCATCGAAGAGCGGTCGAGGGGTCCCTTTAACTAAGCTAGAGGAGCCTCGGACAGCAAGGCCGACCGAGCCGAGGAACTCCTACGCCTCCAGGATACGGATACCTCACTCGTCACCTTGACACGGGGCGACTCATGCTTGGTGAAGCGGTTCAGATAATCAATAGACGAGTCTTAGCGCTCAAAAATGAGGAAAAAACACGGCTCCGTGCCGACGTTACATACATGTTCAGGCCCCGAAAGCCGTAATGAACAAAAACACTGGCATTCGGAGTGCCACTTCAAACGGAACTCCGGTTCCGTCTCCGCGGGTATGGACAACCTCCACGCCAGGGAAGCCCGTGGAGCGACAAGCTCTGGGCGAATCTGTAACACCCTGAATTTGGGGGTATAAAATTTCTTTGCTCATATTCACAAATTCAGGTGTTACTTCCCTTTTCTCATCCTTCCCTAATCTTCTCTTTCTCATTTCTATAGTAGGAAAGTGGTTATTTTATTTGTAACTATAGTCTATTAGCTCAAACTCCAAGGGAGTATGAATTGTTGCATCATGTTGAACCCTAGATTTCACTTTTGTTTGGTGCATAATTCTTAGAAAGCCTAATTTGAATTTGTGGCTTATTTGAATTTGATTCAAATAGAGAAAATAAAAAGAAAAGGGAAAAACAATTCCAGATTAAAAAGAAAAGGAAAAGAAGCCCAAACCCCCGCCCCCCTCGGCCTTTCGGCCCAATTGGCCCATCCCGCGCGCGCGCCTCCCCCTCCTCCTCTCTCTGCCCTGGCGGGCCCACCCGTCAGCGCAGCCGGCCCAATCCCGCGCGCGCCCGCTTCCACCGCTCTCTCTGCTCTGGCGGGCCCACCCATCAGCGCAACCGTTCCCCGCGCCCGCGCCCGCTTTCCCCTCTCTCTCTCTGCCCGCGGGCCCCGGCTGTCAGCCCCGTCGTCTCCGCGTAACCGCCACCGCGCGTGCCGCGGACTCCGCGCCCACGCCGCGCGTGGGGCTCGCCACCACCTCGCCCTTGGCCACTTGAGCCCCAAACCTCGCTCGCCATCTCCCCCTCCCTCATTTGCGCACCCACAGACCCCTCCCTCACCTTCCCCTCACTGCGCGCACGCCAAAGCGCAGCCGCCATTAAACCGCCGCCGCCCGAGCTCGTTCCTCCGTCGCCGTTGGAGCCCCGCCGTGCCCTCAGCCACGGTGAGCTCCGCCCCGACGTCCGCAATCCGGGACGCGCCCCAATTTCCCCTCTCCCTCCCCGAATCCCTCCGCCCGCGCTCACCCGTCGTTCGCTGTGCAGCCGCCGAGGTCCGCCACCGTCGACTCGGGCTGTCGCCGCGTCTCCGTCGCCACCGAGGAGTCCCCGGAGTTCGCCTTGAGGTAAGGAACCTCCCATGCCCCTCCCTTCCCCTCTATTGCACTCTGTCGTGCTTAATTCCTCGTCGGAGTTGCTTAACGCCGCCGCCGAGCCGCTTCGCCGTGAACCGCCCCCCTCCGGTGCCCCTGCCCCGACCCAGTCCCCACCAGAAGACTCCCCGCGCCCTCCCCAACCTCCCCGGCCATTCAGGTCGCCCCAAGGACCCGCAGGGCCCCCGCGCCCCTCGTCTCCGGCGAGCTCCTCCGCCACGGGGACGGGCGCCGCCGCCTCAGCTGGCTGGGGAAGGAGACAGAAGCCAGTCGCCCCATCTCCGCCGTCCATCTTAGATCGGACGGCCCTGTTTCAAATAGCCCGAACCCAACCTCAGCCGTTCGCCTGAGATCCGACAGCCCAGAGCCGTTTCCCCCCGCGCCCCGCCTCCCTGCCAACTGGGCCCCGCCTGTCAGCCCGCCCGCGCCCCGCTCTGTCGCCCGCGCCCCGCCTGTCAGCCACCCCAGCCGCCGCGCGCTCGCGCGCCCGCCCGCAGGATCTAATCCTGGCCGTCCGCTTGAGATCCAACGGCCGTAGGAGTCCGATACCCCTTCGCCCGCGCGTTTTCTTAAAGAGCCCCCCTGTTTTCTGGAATTTGAACCCGCCGTCCCTGGTTTCTTACAGTTAGGTCCTCGGACCTTTTAATTAATTCAAAATAGGTACTTAGGGTATATTTTTAACCCCTAAACTTGTAAAATTCATAACTTTGCCATATGAACTCCAAATTAGGTGCTTCAAATTGCAAAATGTTCATAATATTATTATCTATCTGTTTATGCAATGTTTCTCTGCTGTTTCTATGTCCCAATTAATAGTTGATCATTAGGGTAAAATTGATGTTATGGGAACCCTATTTGAGATAAATAAAAGATAGTAGATTTTAATAAAAGTTGGAGCACTTAAGTTTATGGACTTAACATTATGTAATGATTTAACCCCCACCATTGACTTAGAACTGATTAGTGGATAGTGAATCACTTGGTATAGTCCTCCACCCTAGACCTAGGGAATACTAGAGTACCAATCCTTTTCTCTTATGAACTTGTGATCTCTCTGCTGCATATGTTTGGTATATTGTTTTTGTTTGTTATTTCCCAAGTGCATAGTGTGAATGATTACTTTACGTAGACAACGAGCAGTCTGTGTTTCCCGAGGAAGTTGTAGAGGAAGTTCCTGATCAACAGTTTGGTGAAGGCAAGTGTCCTCTGACCCATTATGTCCTATTCACTTATAACTTACTATCCCGCATTACTTACTTGAAACCTAAGGATTGACTAGCTTTCTATTTACCTTATCCTTATTTACCTTTTGGGTTATCATGGCTAGCATTCTGCTACTGCCCTAACTTAATCAATGAACATGATGTGAATATTTATGATACTGTTAGCCTGATGATGTTGATGATCTTGTGATACTCCAGGGGGCTCAGGCTGTTTCCTGAGTACCTCTCCGTAAGGACCTGTTCGTTGAGAGACCACCCGGGATAACAGTGCAACCATGAGGGTGAAATGGGGCGCCCTTAGCTAATTAATTAGAGGAACTAGAGGTGTAGTTGCTTCGCCGTCGTGCCGTCAATGGGGTCCAGGCACAGTGCTTGCTCTGCCGAGGCTGAGTGCCGAGGTTCTTTCGTTTTGCTTTTTGTTAGTCACTCTCCTGCGGGGAGGGGTACTGTGTTTATCAAACTGGAGAAACCTAACGGGCGGCTACGATCTCTAGGGAATCTTTGTAAAAGCTACGTAGTGATACCCTGCCGGACCACCTAGGTAGTGGTCAAAGGGGATTAGCTCTCCCCGGGCAGAAAGGGAATCATGACTCATGGGTAAAGTGTGCGACCTCTGCAGAGGGTAGTGAAACTGATATATCAGTCGTGCTCACGGTTAAGAGCAGCCTTGGGATCCTCTTTGATTAGAGATACAGATGGTTCGAGATACAAGGATTATGTTATGGTTATGGTTCGAATATGATGATGCTGTTCCTCGATGAGGAAATGGTTCATGGGTTGGTTAATGCTAAAATCTGGCTTCTACTAATGATAAATACCTGACCAACTAAAAGCAACTGCTTGAGCCTAACCCCACATAAAGCTAGTCCACCTCAGCCAAACGGGACATTTGCTGAGTACGTTGTTGTGTACTCATCCTTGCTTTACCACAAAACACCAGGTTGTCCGCATTGTAACCACTGCTCGGGAGAAGGCGAAGCCGTGGAAGGAGACTTCCAGGAGTTCCAAGACTACGACAAATTCTAGGTGTGGGTTGGCGGCAACCCCCAGTCAGCTGCCTGTGAAGGCCTTATCTTTACTGCGTTTCGCTAGCACTTTGATTTAACTGTTAACTTGATGACTATGTGGATGTCTATGACTCTGTGATGTAATAAGTTAATACTCTTTTATGTTATTATTCGAGCATTGTGTGACGATGTTCATTTATGTAATCGCTGTGTACGTGAGTTCTGATCCTGGCACGTACATAGTTCGCATTCGGTTTGCCTTCCAAAACCGGGTGTGACATAAGTGGTATCAAAGCCGTGCTGACTGTAGGACCACTGACCTAGAGTAGCACTGGTCGTACTAAGGACTACTGACCTTCCCCCTCACCTTGACCTCTGATGTTACTTCAAAAGTCGGTCACCTCGACCAACCCTATGTTTTACTACATATATATAAATACTATATTGTACCTTGTTAAAATTTTTATCTTATTCTGTCTATGGCTTATTCACTTGTCATATTAGTTCTGCTCTTACTCTTATGCTTACGGTGTCTTTTGTAGATGGCTCGTCTTAGACACACTGCACGTAAGTCGGTGATTCCTTTCCTGCCGTCTCGACTTGCGGAGCGTCCTCTGCACCGCACCGTGTCCGGTCAGTCGAGTCACCTGGAGAGACTGCACCACCGCCTGCGTGAGGAGCAGGAACGCCGGCGCCAGCACAGAGAGCAGCAGGGCTCTTCCTCCCCACCCCAGCAGGAGGTGGAGTCCGTGAGGCCCCGTTCCTCTGTTGCCCAGCTGGAGGCGCCCCCTGCACCACCGCGGGACGCCCCGGCTGTTGGAGGAGCTACTGGAGGAGGTCTTGGAGGAGACCCCGACGACGATGATTCAGACCACAGCACGGAGTCTTCTGAGCCGCAGGAGGCGGAAGGATGGGTCGCCCGACCCATCACCCGTGATGCCGCTCGCGGTTGTCACTTCCACGACGCACTCGACACCTTGCTGCGCCAGGCTTTTGACCGGCACACCTGGTCGATCGAGTATCGTTGTGTAGTCTACCAGCACAGTCGCGGGAGGTACCCGGACCGCTGGGAGGCTACCTGCCTAGTTCGCCGTCCGGAGGATGACCTCCGGGGTGCGGAGGCCGTTTCGGAGCACTATTCCATCTCCGAGAGGGACACTGCAGAGGCGGCTATGCAGGATGCAGCACGACGTGCACTCTCCCAGTACTGTTCTTTGTTCGGTGGCGTGGCCGACGGTCTTAACCTTCGGTACTACCCCCGCCGTCCTACTGGCAGCACAGAGAGTGTGGTTGTCTCCCCTGTTGGTGAGGCTAACCCTAGGTTGAGCAGCACAGTCAACCTAGTCGCAGTGCTTAACACTGAGCTGGATCACTCTCTGGACGAGCTGAGCAGGGCTCGAATGGAGATTGCGGAGTTGCGTGCTGAGCTGGCAGAGCGCCATCACCAGGAGGGTGGTTCTCCCGCTCCTGTTGGGACTCAGCACCCTTACCGCTCGCCGCCACATGGTCACCACACTTATGGTTCCCCTGCCTGTAAGACCAGGATAGATCTGGATCCTTAGATCGTTAGCATCAAAGTTTGTAATAATTCTTAAGTCAGACGTCTCAGTCTTAGATAGTTAGTTTAGTTTGCTTATCAGTTGCTTCCATTTAGTTAGTTTGCTTATCAGTTGCTTGCATGCTTGTTATGATGAACTTGTGCTGGATTTGAATCTTTGTAATGACTGTAGCCAACATGTGGGTTTCTCCTGTAGTTTGGCCTAGCTATAATGTTAATAAAGTCAGTTATTTAGTTGGGAAGCCATTTACTTCTACTTTCCTTCTTATCTGAGAAGCTGTGTTGAATCATAATGAGGATCAGTGAAGCTCCTTGTTCACTCAGTGTCATGAAGAATTCTGTATTCTCTTTTCTTATGCTGGAGGGTTGTAAGATCAATGCTGATGTATGAATGTCTTCCACAGATGTCTGACAACAGGCGCCGATGCAACAGGCGTGCTCAGCAAGAGCAGCATGACCAGCAGGAGGAACAACAGAGGCAGCCTCCCCCGCCACCCTCGATGACAGTGGAGCAGATGTTCTTGATGCAGACTCAGGCAGTGCAGGCCATTGGGCAGACTCTGGCAGCCATGCAGCAGGCTCAACAGCAACCCCAACCCCAATTGCAAGTGCAGATGCCCCAGATGCCACGGGATAAGCGTGGTGAGTTCATGAGAGGGCACCCTCCTACCTTCGCCCATTCTGCCGACCCCATGGATGCAGAAGACTGGCTGCGCGCAGTGGAAAGAGAACTGCACACCGCTCAATGTAACGACAGGGAGAAGGTTCTGTATGGTCCCCGTCAGCTAAGGGGAGCAGCCCAGTCCTGGTGGGAGTCCTACCTCGCCACACATGCTGACCCCGAAGCCATCACCTGGGAAGAATTCAGCGAGAGTTTCCGCAGGTACCATGTGCCGGAGGGACTGATGATCGTGAAGAAGGAGGAGTTTCTGGCTCTGAAGCAGGGACCCCTGTCTGTTAGTGAATACAGAGACAAGTTTCTGCAGCTATCTCGTTATGCACCTGAGGATGTCAACACTGATGCTAAAAGGCAGTACAGGTTCATGAGGGGTTTGGTGGATCCCCTGCATTACCAGCTGATGAATCACACCTTCCCCACCTTCCAGCACCTGATCGATAGGGCAGTTATGACTGAGAAGAAGCGTAAGGATATGGAAGATCGGAAGCGCAAGATGAGTGGACCCCAGACCGGAGGCATCAGCCGTCCACGTTTCTCAGGCAGTTCATCTCAGCAACGCAGGCCTGGTCACCCACAAGGATATCAGAATCAGAACCAGCGTCCGCATCAGCAGCAGTTTCAGAGGCAGTACCCACAGCAGCAGCAGCAGCAGTATCGTCAGCACAGCCAGCAGGGAGGTAATCAGTATCAGAAGCAGAACAACCAGGCACCTTGCCTTCCTGCCCCAGCAGCAAACCAGAGCAACCAAGCAGCCCCAGCACAAGGAGGAGGCAGAGGATGTTTCCACTGTGGAGAACAAGGCCACTGGGCGATGCAGTGCCCGAAGAAGATGGCACAGCAGCAGACCGACCCCAATGCTCCAACAAGGCAAGGTGTACTGCAGCCGACAGCAGGCAATCGTAACCAAGCGTACAACCGTGGAAAGGTGAACCACTTGGAGGCCGAAGCGATCCAGGATGCACCAGATGTGGCAGTAGGTATGTTCTCAGTCGAATCTCATCCCACGAAAGTGCTATTTGATACTGGTGCAACTCATTCATTTGTCACTGCAACCTGGGTAGAATTGCATAACATCTCAGTAGAGGCAATGATGCCGCCCATGAGGATTAATTCAGTTGGTGGCAAGGTGCAAACAGATAAAATATGCTCAAATATAAGGGTGGAAATAAGGGGGATAGGATTCCCCAGTGACTTAATAGTAATAGACACCCCTGGGATAGATGTTATTCTAGGGATGAATTGGTTAATGAAGTATGAAGCGAATGTTAGCTGTGACAAGAGGACCGTAACATTGAAGTCCCCGTCAGGAGAAGAGGTAGTGGCTGAGTTAAGGATGCCTAAATCAGCGGAGGGAGATTGTCACCAGATTTCAGTTGATAGTAAGGAGGCCAACCCGCTCGAGGCTATCAAGGTTGTGTCGGACTTTCCGGACGTATTTCCCGAGGAGCTAACGGGCATGCCACCCGAGAGAAAAGTCGAGTTTGCCATAGAGCTTATCCCTGGTACCGCCCCCATTTCCAAAAGAGCCTACCGAGTGTCTGGACCAGAATTGGTGGAACTCAAGAAGCAGATAGATGAGATGTTAGAGAAGGGTTACATCAGACCAAGTACCTCGCCTTGGGCCGCTCCAGTGCTGTTTGTAGAGAAGAAAGATGGTACCAAAAGGATGTGCATAGATTACAGAGCCTTGAATGAAGTCACTGTCAAGAACAAGTACCCCCTGCCAAGGATAGAAGATTTGTTCGACCAGCTCAGAGGTGCCAGCGTATTCTCGAAGATAGATCTGAGATCAGGCTACCATCAACTCAGAATCCGACCCTCGGACATACCGAAGACGGCATTCATCACCAAGTACGGGTTATACGAATTCACAGTTATGTCCTTTGGTTTGACAAATGCGCCAGCCTTCTTTATGTACCTGATGAACAGTGTGTTCATGGATTATCTGGACAAGTTTGTGGTAGTGTTTATCGATGATATTCTCATATACTCTCAAAGTGAGGAAGATCATGTAGAGCATTTGAAGATGGTATTGCAAAGACTTCGAGAGCATCAGTTGTATGCCAAGCTGGGCAAATGCGAGTTCTGGATTCATGAAGTCTTGTTTCTGGGTCACATCATAAATCAAGATGGATTGGCAGTGGATCCAAATAAAGTAGCAGATATCCTGAACTGGAAAGCACCAAAGGATGTTCGTGGGATCAAGAGCTTCATTGGAATGGCTGGGTATTACAGGCGTTTCATCGAAGGCTTTTCAAAGATTGCTAGACCAATGACAGCGTTACTAGCGAAGAAAGTTGAATTTAAGTGGACCCAAAAGTGTCAGGAAGCATTTGAAGAACTGAAAAATAGATTGACTACAGCTCCGGTGTTAGTCCTGCCTGATGTTCATAAGCCATTCTCAGTGTATTGTGATGCTTCTTACACCGGATTGGGATGTGTGCTAATGCAAGAAGGAAGAGTTGTAGCATATTCATCTCGACAGCTGAAGATCCATGAGAAAAATTATCCCACACACGACCTGGAGTTGGCAGCAGTAGTTCATGCTTTGAAGACCTGGAGGCATTACCTGTATGGGCAGAAGTGCGACATCTACACAGATCATAAAAGTCTGAAATACATATTCACCCAGTCAGAGTTAAACATGAGACAGCGAAGATGGTTGGAATTGATCAAGGACTACGAGTTGGAGATACATTACCATCCAGGCAAAGCCAATGTTGTTGCAGATGCTCTGAGCAGGAAGAGTCAAGTCAATATGCTGGCTACGTACCCAATGCCATATGAGTTAGCCAAGGAGTTCGACAGACTGAGTCTCGGTTTCCTGAACAGTACGCAAGGAGTAACAGTGGAATTAGAGCCCACCCTAGAGCGGGAGATCAAAGAAGGGCAGAAGGATGATGAAAGCATCAACAAGATCCGGTAGCTGATCTTAGAAGGAAGAGGCAAAGACTTTCGAGAGGATGAAGAGGGAGCGATATGGTTCAAGGACCGATTGTGTGTCCCCGACCTCAAACCTATTCGGGAGCTGATCCTCAAGGAAGCTCATGAGACAGCCTACTCCATACACCCGGGAAGTGAAAAGATGTACCAGGATTTAAAGAGGAGGTTTTGGTGGTATGGCATGAAAAGAGAAATCGCAGAATATGTCGCCATCTGTGATAGCTGTCAGAGAACCAAAGCAGAGCATCAGAGGCCTGCCGGATTGTTGCAGCCATTGCGGATTCCTCAGTGGAAGTGGAATGAGATCGGGATGGATTTTATAGTTGGCCTACCTCGTACCCGAGCCGGTTATGATTCCATCTGGGTGGTTGTGGACCGCTTAACAAAGGTGGCCCATTTCATACCTGTGAAGACCACATACACCGGAGCAACGTTAGCTGAGTTATACATGTCACGGATAGTCTGCCTTCATGGTGTGCCGAAGAAGATAGTGTCAGATCGAGGAACGCAGTTCACCTCTCATTTTTGGCAGCAGCTACAAGAAGCTTTGGGCACCCATTTGAACTTCAGCTCGGCTTATCATCCGCAGATAGATGGTCAGACTGAAAGAACTAATCAGATCCTGGAAGATATGCTGAGAGCCTGTGCGTTGCAAGACAAGTCAGGATGGGACAAAAGGTTACCTTATGCAGAATTCTCCTATAACAATAGTTACCAGGCCAGCTTGAAGATGTCGCCGTTTCAGGCACTCTATGGACGGAGTTGTAGGACTCTGCTGCATTGGGACCAGCCTGGAGAGAGACAGGTGTTTGGCCCCGACATCCTGCTTGAAGCCGAAGAGAATATCAAAATGGTTCGGGAGAACCTGAAGATAGCCCAGTCAAGACAGCGAAGCTACGCAGACCGAAGGAGAAGAGAACTGAGTTTCGAAGTGGGGGATTTCGTCTATCTGAAGGTGTCACCTATCAGGGGAGTCAGAAGGTTCGGAGTTAAAGGCAAGTTAGCACCCCGGTACGTGGGACCATATCAGATTCAGGCAAAGCGTGGAGAAGTGGCTTACCAACTCGACCTACCAGAAAGTTTGTCGGCAGTGCACAATGTGTTCCACGTGTCGCAATTGAAGAAGTGCCTGCGAGTACCAGAAGAACAGTTGCCAGTGGAGGGTTTGGAAGTCCAGGAGGATCTAACATACATAGAGAAGCCAACGCAGATTCTTGAGTTTGCAGACAGAGTCACCCGGAGGAACACCATCAGAATGTGCAAAGTCAGATGGGGTCACCACTCCGAGGAAGAAGCAACCTGGGAACGAGAAGATGATCTGAAGGCCAAATACCCTGAACTCTTTGCTGACCAACCCTGAATCTCGGGGCGAGATTCTTTTAAGGGGGATAGGTTTGTAACACCCTGAATTTGGGGGTATAAAATTTCTTTGCTCATATTCACAAATTCAGGTGTTACTTCCCTTTTCTCATCCTTCCCTAATCTTCTCTTTCTCATTTCTATAGTAGGAAAGTGGTTATTTTATTTGTAACTATAGTCTATTAGCTCAAACTCCAAGGGAGTATGAATTGTTGCATCATGTTGAACCCTAGATTTCACTTTTGTTTGGTGCATAATTCTTAGAAAGTCTAATTTGAATTTGTGGCTTATTTGAATTTGATTCAAATAGAGAAAATAAAAAGAAAAGGGAAAAACAATTCCAGATTAAAAAGAAAAGGAAAAGAAGCCCAAACCCCCGCCCCCCTCGGCCTTTCGGCCCAATTGGCCCATCCCGCGCGCGCGCCTCCCCCCTCCTCCTCTCTGCCCTGGCGGGCCCACCCGTCAGCGCAGCCGGCCCAATCCCGCGCGCGCCCGCTTCCGCCGCTCTCTCTGCTCTGGCGGGCCCACCCGTCAGCGCAACCGTTCCCCGCGCCCGCGCCCGCTTTCCCCTCTCTCTCTGCCCGCGGGCCCCGGCTGTCAGCCCCGTCGTCTCCGCGTAACCGCCACCGCGCGTGCCGCGGACTCCGCGCCCACGCCGCGCGTGGGGCTCGCCACCACCTCGCCCTTGGCCACTTGAGCCCCGAACCTTGCTCGCCATCTCCCCCTCCCTCATTTGCGCACCCGCAGACCCCTCCCTCACCTTCCCCTCGCTGCGCGCACGCCAAAGCGCAGCCGCCATTAAACCGCCGCCGCCCGAGCTCGTTCCTCCGTCGCCGTTGGAGCCCCGCCGTGCCCTCTGCCACGGTGAGCTCCGCCCCGACGTCCGCAATCCGGGATGCGCCCCAATTTCCCCTCTCCCTCCATGAATCCCTCCGCCCGCGCTCACCCGTCGTTCGCTGCGCAGCCGCCGAGGTCCGCCACCGTCGACTCGGACTGTCGCCGCGTCTCCGTCGCCACCGAGGAGTCCCCGGAGTTCGCCTTGAGGTAAGGAACCTCCCATGCCCCCTCCCTTCCCCTCTATTGCACTCTGTCGTGCTTAATTCCTCGTCGGAGTTGCTTAACGCCGCCGCCGAGCCGCTTCGCCGTGAACCGCCCCCCTCCGGTGCCCCTGCCCCGACCCAGTCCCCACCAGAAGACTCCCCGCGCCCTCCCCAACCTCCCCGGCCATTCAGGTCGCCCCAAGGACCCGCAGGGCCCCCGCGCCCCTCGTCTCCGGCGAGCTCCTCCGCCGCGGGGACGGGCGCCGCCGCCTCAGCTGGCTGGGGAAGGAGACAGAAGCCAGCCGCCCCATCTCCGTCGTCCATCTTAGATCGGACGGCCCTGTTTCAAATAGCCCGAACCCAACCTGAGCCGTTCGCCTGAGATCCGACGGCCCAGAGCCGTTTCCCCCCCCCCCCCCCCCCCCCCCGCGCCCCGCCTCCCTGCCAACTGGGCCCCGCCTGTCAGCCCGCCCGCGCCCCGCTCTGCCGCCCGGCCCCGCCTGTCAGCCACCCCGGCCGCCGCGCGCTCGCGCGCCCGCCCGTAGGATCTAATCCTGGCCGTCCGCTTGAGATCCAACGGTCGTAGGAATCCGATACCCCTTCGCCCGCGCGTTTTCTTAAAGAGCCCCCCTGTTTTCTGGAATTTGAACC
This sequence comes from Zea luxurians, assembly GCA_029449295.1. Classification (NCBI taxonomy): domain Eukaryota; kingdom Viridiplantae; phylum Streptophyta; class Magnoliopsida; order Poales; family Poaceae; genus Zea; species Zea luxurians. Next base: position 47,708,995 of record JAOPSE010000017.1, read on the forward strand.
CGCCGTCCCTGGTTTCTTACAGTTAGGTCCTCGGACCTTTTAATTAATTCAAAATAGGTACTTAGGGTATATTTTTAACCCCTAAACTTGTAAAATTCATAACTTTGCCATATGAACTCCAAATTAGGTGCTTCAAATTGCAAAATGTTCATAATATTATTATCTATCTGTTTATGCAATGTTTCCCTGCTGTTTCTATGTCCCAATTAATAGTTGATCATTAGGGTAAAATTGATGTTATGGGAACCCTATTTGAGATAAATAAAAGATAGTAGATTTTAATAAAAGTTGGAGCACTTAAGTTTATGGACTTAACATTATGTAATGATTTAACCCCCACCACTGACTTAGAACTGATTAGTGGATAGTGAATCACTTGGTATAGTCCTCCACCCTAGACCTAGGGAATACTAGAGTACCAATCCTTTTCTCTTATGAACTTGTGATCTCTCTGCTGCATATGTTTGGTATATTGTTTTTGTTTGTTATTTCCCAAGTGCATAGTGTGAATGATTACTTTACGTAGACAACGAGCAGTCTGTGTTTCCCAAGGAAGTTGCAGAGGAAGTTCCTGATCAACAGTTTGGTGAAGGCAAGTGTCCTCTGACCCATTATGTCCTATTCACTTATAACTTACTATCCCGCATTACTTACTTGAAACCTAAGGATTGACTAGCTTTCTATTTACCTTATCCTTATTTACCTTTTGGGTTATCATGGCTAGCATTCTGCTACTGCCCTAACTTAATCAATGAACATGATGTGAATATTTATGATACTGTTAGCCTGATGATGTTGATGATCTTGTGATACTCCAGGGGGCTCAGGCTGTTTCCTGAGTACCTCTCCGTAAGGACCTGTTCGTTGAGAGACCACCCGGGATAACAGTGCAACCATGAGGGTGAAATGGGGCGCCCTTAGCTAATTAATTAGAGGAACTAGAGGTGTAGTTGCTTCGCCGTCGTGCCGTCAATGGGGTCCAGGCACAGTGCTTGCTCTGCCGAGGCTGAGTGCCGAGGTTCTTTCGTTTTGCTTTTTGTTAGTCACTCTCCTGCGGGGAGGGGTACTGTGTTTATCAAACTGGAGAAACCTAACGGGCGGCTACGATCTCTAGGGAATCTTTGTAAAAGCTACGTAGTGATACCCTGCCGGACCACCTAGGTAGTGGTCAAAGGGGATTAGCTCTCCTCGGGCAGAAAGGGAATCATGACTCATGGGTAAAGTGTGCGACCTCTGCAGAGGGTAGTGAAACTGATATATCAGCCGTGCTCACGGTTAAGAGCAGCCTTGGGATCCTCTTTGATTAGAGATACAGATGGTTCGAGATACAAGGATTATGTTATGGTTATGGTTCGAATATGATGATGTTGTTCCTCGATGAGGAAATGGTTCATGGGTTGGTTAATGCTAAAATCTGGCTTCTACTAATGATAAATACCTGACCAACTAAAAGCAACTGCTTGAGCCTAACCCCACATAAAGCTAGTCCACCTCAGCCAAACGGGACATTTGCTGAGTACGTTGTTGTGTACTCATCCTTGCTTTACCACAAAACACCAGGTTGTCCGCATTGTAACCACTGCTCGGGAGAAGGCGAAGCCGTGGAAGGAGACTTCCAGGAGTTCCAAGACTACGACGAATTCTAGGTGTGGGTTGGCGGCAACCCCCAGTCAGCTGCCTGTGAAGGCCTTATCTTTACTGTGTTTCGCTAGCACTTTGATTTAACTGTTAACTTGATGACTATGTGGATGTCTATGACTCTGTGATGTAATAAGTTAATACTCTTTTATGTTATTATTCGAGCATTGTGCGACGATGTTCATTTATGTAATCGCTGTGTACGTGAGTTCTGATCCTGGCACGTACATAGTTCGCATTCGGTTTGCCTTCCAAAACCGGGTGTGACAGAATCACCAGCAAAACGCGGGTCGCCCCCAAGCACACCGGCAGATCCTCGCTGTCGTCCTCGCCGCGAATGCGAGGGAGAGGGCGGAATGTTGCATCCTAGCTGGGCGGCAACAGTTCGCCTTCCCCGGCATGGCTGGAGGACATCTCCGCCGTAGGGCTAGAGGGCGATTGCCACCACCAGAAGCTGGAAGAAGAGGTGGTCCGCCGACCCGCGCAGGAGGTGGAGCCCCGGCTCGCCTCGCTCCCCGCCCCAGCGAGGATGACGAACACCCTCAACACTGAGGGCGGGATCGGGATCACAGCCCGGTTTGCCTCTCCCCATCCAGGAGCTGGAGGTCACCGTCTTGGGTGACCACCAGCGGAGAGGAGCAACCGGGCTGAGTGATGAAAATCCTTGAAGCCGAACGATGGCTGAAAGGTACCAACTCCCACGGAGTTGCGTCCCTCCAACGACGAGGCAAAAAGACGGCGGGTATCCCCCATCCGGGGGCTTGGAAGGTGGAAAGACGCGGTGCATAAGGGAGCGAGAAGACACGGTCGCCTTTCAAAAGGGGTCACCCTCCTTTTAAAGGCAACTCTCCCTGCTTGCACCCCCAACCGTCACGGGCTGAGTCTTCTCCAACACGCTCCAAAGCCCTCCCCTGCGGCGCGGGGGCTGGGTCCCGCATGTCATGCAGACCGGCTCCGAGCAGAAGAAGCCAAACCGCCGCGCGTGGTGCACGCAACCGCCCAGCGGTTACAAGTGACCCTCCACTTTTGCCCAGACCAACGGGCGAAAGAGGCGGGCAGCCATGCAGGCGGCATGCAACCGCGCCAAGTGGACGCGCTTCTCCGACTCCCGACACGCCAGCATGGAGGCCCAGGCCCACGCGTCACGCAACCGGCGCGCCGGATGCTGCATGCAAGCAACTGCACCGCCACTTGCGCCACCACCGCGCCTCCTCGATTGCGGAACCAATACCGCGACTCGAGGCGACCCAGCGCGCGACCCAGCAGCGCCAGCCTGACGCGGCGGTCAACGCGGCCAAAAGTGGGCCGGCAGTAATGACGGTGGCAGGCGCGCGGGAGCAGCGGTCACGTCGTCAGCCAAGCTCACGTCCCATCCGGGGGCAGCAAGAGAACCCCCTCTCACGGCGTGAAGACAACGCGCCCGTGATCCGTTCCTCGAACGGCTCGCGCACGCGCAACGGCCGCCCCGCCAACTACTCGCCCCATCGCATTAACTCCGCGGCTGGACAGGCGGCGCTTCTGGCAGGAGCAGCGGGCGACGCTTTGCCTTCGCCGAAACAACCGCGCCAAAAAAAGGTACGCCGCGTCGTTCGGTTTCGTATCCTTTTCCCTTTTTCCTCTTTCTCTATCTCTTGCGACAGGGACCGGGGAAGGGGGATACTCTGAAAGGGATCCTTCCCCGTGAAGGAATCGGGCTCCGAGCCTCCTTACTGATCAGAGGTTCGAAGGCTGGCCCCCCGAAGGGTTCAACAGCCGCCTCAGATCGCGTGGGCCCTACACCCACTACTGGTCAGAGGTTCGAAGGCCGGCCCCCCGAAGGGTTCCACGGCCGCCTCAGGCTACTCGGGCTCCGCGCCCATTACTGATCAGGGGTTCGAAGGCTGGCCCCCGAAGGGTTCACAGCCACCTCAGACGCCGAGCGAGGGATGACCAGGGGTACGTTCGATACATAACCAAGGCTCGGGCTGCGCTCCCGAGGTACCCTAGGACATTTCCGAGACCAGCGGGAGCGATCTTGTAACAGAATCCCATCGGAGGGAGGCATCGAGCCCTCGGACCCCGTCGCCAGGGGACCGGGTCCGGCAGATCACCCGCAGGTACTTTTGGGCGTGCCTCTGGGCCCCTAGCCGACCCCTAACGAACGGGGCACGGACGTCCACTCGGATTACCCGCTTGCAGCTCACCGGAGACACCATGTTCGGTGCCCATCGAGGGTAACATGGCGCTCTCCCCCCCTCCTCCTTGCGGAAAGGCGACGCAGGGGCGTATGTAAAAAAGTCGAGTCTATCCCTGATCGCCCTCTTGCCCTGTGCAGAGGCTCGGGGGCTGCTCTCGCAAACCCGGCTCCGGCCAAACCGTTGACAGCGTCAACATACCAGCCCGAGAACTTGGGCCCCGACCGTACACCCGGGCTACGGCCAGCTCGCATGAGGGAACAACCAGACCAGCCGAAGCATTACGCAAGGCATTAAGACCTCGAAGGAGTGAAACCACTCCTCCGAGGCCTCGGGGGCTACACCCGGCGGGTGCGCTCGCGCGCACCCACCGGAACAAAATGCAACCGAGAAAGGCTGGTCCCCTTGCAAAAAAGTGCGACGAAAGCCTCCAAGCGAGTGCAAACACTCCCTTCGAGGCTCGGGGGCTACTGTCGGGGACCATAATTAGGGGTACCCTCAAGACTCCTAATTCTCAGCTGGTATCCCCCATCAGCATAAAGCTGCAAAGGCCTGATGGGTGCGATTAAGTCAGGGATCAGTCCATTCGAGCGACTCGATCACGCCTCGCCCGAGCCTAGCCTCGGACAAGGGCAGCCGACCCCGGAGGATTTCCGTCTCGCCCGAGGCCCCCCTCCAACGGCGGACACATCTTCGGCTCGCCCGAGGCCCTGCCTTCGCTAAGAAGCAACCCTGACTAAATCGCCGCACCGACCGACCAAATCGCAGGAGCATTTAACGCAAAGGTGACCTGACACCTTTATCCTGACGCGTGCCCTCCGGCAGAGCCGAAGTGACCGCCGTCACTTCGCCGCTCCACTGACCGGTCTGGCAGAAGGACAGCGCCGCCAGCGCCACTCCGACTGCAGCGCCACTTGATAGAGTGATGCTGACAGGAAGCCAGGCCCCGCCAAAGGCACCATAGGAAGCTCCGCCCGACCCAGGGCTCGGACTCGGGCTAAGACCCGGAAGACGGCGAACTCCGCTCTGCCCGACCCAGGGCTCGGACTCAGGCTAAGACCCGAAAGACGGCGAACTCCGCTCCGCCCAACCCAGGGCTCGGACTCGGGCTAAGACCCGGAAGACGGCGAACTCCGCTCTGCCCGACCCAGGGCTCGGACTCGGGCTAAGACCCGGAAGACGGCAAACTCCGCTCCGCCCGACCCAGGGCTCGGACTCGGGCTAAGACCCGGAAGACGGCGAACTCCGCTCCGCCCGACCCAGGGCTCGGACTCGGGCTAAGACCCGAAAGACGACGAACTCTGCTTCGCCCGACCCTAGGGCTCGAACTCGGACACCGCCCTGGCCTCTGCCGACGACCTCCGCCTCGCCCGACCCAGGGGCTCGGACTCGGCCTCGGCCATGGAAGACAGACTCGACTTTGGCTTCGGAGGAGCCTCCACGTCGCCCAACCTAGGGCGCAGGCCAGCCACGTCAACAGGAAGCGCCATCATCACCCTACCCCGAGCTGACTCGGGCCGCAGAGAACAAGACCGGTGTCCCATCTGGCTGTCTCCACCAGATAGGCAATGATGGCGCCCCGCATGCCCTGTGACGACGGCGGCTCTCAGCTCTCTTACGGAAGCAGGAGGACGTCAGCAAGGACACAACCGCTCCGACAGCTGTCCCTCCGCCAGGCTCCGCCGCTCCTCCGACGGCCACGACATCACACTAGTTGGGTTCCAAGATCTCTTCGGCTGCCACATTGGCATGTACTCAGGGCGCTAGCTCTCCCTCGCTAGACACGTAGCACTCTGCTACACCCCCATTGTACACCTGGATCCTCTCCTTGCGTCTATAAAAGGAAGGACCAGGGCCCTCTTAGAGAGGGTTGGCCGCGCGGGACGAGGACGGGACAGGCGCTCTCTTGGGGCCGCTCGCTTCCCTCACCCGCGTGGACGCTTGTAACCCCCTACTGCAAGCGCACCCGACCTGGGCGCGGGACGAACACGAAGGCCGCGGGATTCCCACCTCTCTCGCGCCGGTCTCCGGCCGCCTCGCTCCTTTCCCCCCTTTGCGCTCGCCCACGCGCTCGACCCATCTGGGCTGGGACACGCGGCACTCACTCGTCGGCCTGAGGGACCCCCCGGTCTCGAAACGCCGACAAGTCTACACCTCTGGAGGCCATTGTTTTTGCACAGCTACTACTTCCCCCTTTGTTGATTTATATTCCTTTCAAGGTGGCCAATGGGTTCAGATTTGGCGCTCCTGTCGCGTGTTAGTCTTGCGGATTGTAACCTTTCCTTATCCCTTAGTTCAATTCATGGATAAATTTTTGTTTTAGGCTACTCTTTTGTTGTGTTACATTATTACAAAAATACAACTTGGTCTTGGTTCATTTCTGACATTAAAGTAGCCTCTTGTTGTTCTTATGCTTTCCACAATATAACTTTTATTTTTTTGAATAATTTCCAAGCTTGTCGACAATTATAGGCTCTCCCATTCTTGGATCCACTGAAGCATTTTAGAGGTGCTTTGTTCTACTATCAAAGGTTAGCATGATTATTTCTGCACACCTACTACTCCCTTCTTTGCTTAGTAATGGTTGATAAGTATAAGCACATGAATAGTATGGAAGAAAAAAAGATAATACATTATTACAAAAACCAACTTGGTCTTGGTTCATTTTCTGACATGAAAGTAGCCTCTTGTTGTTCTTATGCTTCCCCTAATATAACTTTTATATGACATATGTTAAGTAATACAGTGTCGAGCTTGTGTGTATTGGGGTTTTTTATTGGGGTATAAAGTTTATATGCATTCTTCTAGTATATATCGGTTGATGCTAATTTTTAGATAAAATGATAGTGGGGAGGCTTAGCTGGTAGTATACTTTGAGTTCGGTGCACTTGCATCCGTTCACAATTCTCTTTGTAAACTACTTCTCTTCATGTTCTTTTCCGAATATACCATTCAACACAAAGGCAAACATCCTTTTGTGCTTCTCTTCATGTTCTTTTCTAGTTACATCGGTTGCTTTGTGAGACAACCAGTCACTTGCATTTCTTAAGAAGCATTGGCAGTTATCTGTAGCAGTCCCATAGTACCTCTCGTGTCAACAAACATGAAACAAGTTCTTCTTACCCATGATGAACAAAGATATATAACAACCTAGGGAGACTGTCTGCATAATCTCACTTGAAATCAGAACCTCGATGACGACATGATGACTGATGAGATTAAATGGCTTTAGAAAGTAAACGACATGATAATTGATCAGAAACTCGATGACGACATGAGAATTGATGAGAATAAAAGGCTTTACAAAGTAATAACTTTTTTGAGCTTCTAACAACATATATTTTCATGAACCAGTAGACAACAATAGAATATTGAACCGCAAAAGTATGACATGTGTTCCAATTAAATTTAAATTTTAAATTCTGTTAAAGGCTACAAGGTTTTGATGGAACCGGTCGTATTGAACCGTGAAAGAGCTGCAACGGACCGCCTAAAAAGGATGCCTATGTATGTTATTATATAGATATATTTACACAAGATTTGTCTATCAAAGTTATGACCGTTATTTAGTCGTATGTTTAATCTAGCTTCAGGTTGTTCGACGACTACCATGATGAAGATTTTTATGGGCTATCATGGAAATACAATATTGTCGCTCGGGTAGAAGTTAGATTCCCGATTGAACCACGTTATCGTGATAGACAACATTTCATTTTATCTGACATCAATGTAAGCCAACAATTCTTTAAGTTTCATTTACAAAGTTACACGATCTTCATACCATCGCCTCTTCTCCTACTGAAATACTATTAGGGAGCCAAGATCGAGGCCATAACATCTTGGTATGAGACAGTCAAACATTTCAACAATTTGCTCCATGAAAAACATGTTTACAAGATGCATAACATAACATTTGGTCTTCATCCGGGTGAATTTAATTTTCGACATCTAAATGGTCCCATGGAATTGTATCTCAACCAACAAACTATCGTGGAGCCATACACTGTTCCAATTCAAATGGTGCCATTCCCAAAACATATATTCTTGAACCTTGCTGATATTATCGAGTTGCCAAACAGGACTTTAGTCGGTAAGAATATATCGATCTCCTAAAATTATTAAAATATTGTTTACACAAAATCCAGTATTAATCCATTTAAATTATTATTTTTGTAGACATTATGGCTATTGTAGTCCACTTAGATACAATTCATCGCACAATATGGGGCCCATTTAGAAAGATTGTTATAATGGATGCTAGGTATATATTCCATTAATTATGGATATGATGTCAAATCTAAATATTAATAACCTATTCTTACCAAAATCAATGTCCTAGGTGGTCTTTACATATCATTAAAGTTTGGGGTGACTTACTAAACAAAAATGCACTCCGCTGGGCGTTGGCTAAGGAGGATTATGGCATAATAATTGGGACTATGTTTAAGCAGTTCAGAAGACAAGGTATAACATGTGTTTACGCGTTGAAAACACGTCAAGTCACTAAGTTTTGCTTTATAATGATTCATAACGGAGATTTAAATGTGTAATCTAGAGTGCCTCGAGTCTTCAGATCATACCGCAATACACTTCAATCTGTTCCATCACAACATCCATTATTTTGGACATAAGTATATTCTAAAAAGTTGGTAACATTTAAATCGTGATTGTTCTCATTATATCATGAACTACGTGTATCCCGTATCTCAGCGCAAGGAGTTAAAAGATCACAGGTGGCCAGACCTCCAGGTTGCTTTTTGGTCGCTGAGAGAAATAGAAATGAGATATGCAAAGCAGACAGATGGGTACACCATAAATTCTTCTTAACCAATTTCTTCATTAATATTAATCTTGACATTTTTATTAACAATGTAATGTAGCTCCTCGTGTGGCCTCTTTCTATTGAACTATATTGAATACTGGACAGGAGATGAACTGTCAGACATTTTTACCCAAGTATATTATTACTTCCATGACATATATCCACATCTACAGTCAATGTTACATATGATGCTATAAATAATTTTTTTTCTTATTTGCAGGATGACATGACACATTTCAGGAAAAAAATTGGCTGCTATATTACTATCTTCAGACATGAACAAGAGAAAGGGGTGTATGTTATACAAATATGAAAAAAAGTTGACACGGGAAGCCTCTCTGATGTTCAGATATTAGATAGCCTACAAATCCTAAGAAGAGAAAACTACTCTGTGCACCTGATGATAGCGAAGTATTGATGGAAGATGATGATGGTCCCATTACTCAAGCGGACTTAGAAAGGTGGTTTGTTCATGATTGGGATAAAGGAACTCCTAAAAAGGTATCGGCCGATGAGTGCACCAATGACTTTTTAATGAGTGGTCTTTCCACAAAGGATATGCCCGTGACCAAAGCCGATTTAATAGATGTTCTATGGGATTACATCATGGCAATCCAAGACGATATGACATTACAATAAGTGCTCATTGTTTTACCTATTTTATGTATACCAACTACGTATAGTCTTGATATTGACTTTCGTCATGCTACGTTACAGGATGACATGGGTGCAAAGTTTCAACCCTTTTAAGATAGAAATATCTGTCAAAGACTTACAAAATATATTAAGGATAAATCTAGATATGACTCTAAAATGTTTTGACATGGCTGTTCGACTGCTTGCCAATAAAGATTCACGTATGTTAAAAGGTGAAAAGATAAAGGATATAAAGCATTATATGGATATGCGCTTCTGGGTAAGTTTGTTTCCAATCAATAATGTAGCAATATATAGTATCTACCTCTAATCCTCATGTGGTCATGTATATATATTTATCCAGAGAATGGTTGGTTTTGACAAACTTCCAAAGTACCACGAGGACCCTACAACAGAAGAGCTAGACAAAACACTCGACTGTTGGCCATCAATGAACTACTATATCACTGGTTGTAGATATGTAAGTATGTGTTTATTTCGAATGTATTTATAAAAAGACACTTCTTTGCAATCCTAATGACTGACGTTTTGCAGGTTCTTATGCTATGGAAATTCAACGAGTGCTACGCCCTTTTCGTAATTGATCATGGTAAAAAGCATGTGACTTTTATCGACTTTACACCCACTCAAGATTGGTGTAAGCATATGCCATACAAGAGATTCATGGAAACGATTATCATGGCCTCAAAGAAATATAAGATTGCCTACAGCAAGAAACGTTCTGAATGGACAGGGATATTTTTAAATGGGAACATACAATTCAGACTGGTCTTCTAATTGACTTAAAAGGATATTTTCTCCGTACCACGTACATTCTCAGCAATATAGAATTTTTCTATGATAACCATTGTATATAACATAGTTGGCCAAACATTATTCTATAGGGTTAATACTAGCTACCTTGTTCTACAAGCTACGGTCATGTGGGGAAATGGTAGGCGAATGAAATTTGTTAGGGTGAGTGGAGTACGTTTGTTTCATGTTCAAACATGAATTCCAGTTACATAATACAAATTTGATTTGATGTTCTATTCTCTTATGTCTTTGTGTGTATGATGCAAAGATTCTTCGAAGGAACTTTATGATTGATCTATTAAGTTACGAGGACAATTCATGCCGCTATGCTATCCCTGCAAATATACAACAGAGACTTATCAATATCTCTACAAAGGAATAGATTAGTGTACGATTGTCGATATATTGTTTGTTTTCATGTAATTGTTGTGCACTCACGTTTTATTAATAATTTGTGAGTCGTCGCAACGCACAGACACCTAACTATCATATATATAGGTCTGCATGATATTGATGGTTGCAATGTAATGGTGAAACAGGTAGATTAAAATAACAAAATTTATATATATAGTCAGGATCACCAATGGATTATAAAATCTTTTTTCATAACAATATAGCACATTTATATATAAGTTATCATGATATTATATGTTCCCGTCGTAACGCACATGCACTAACATATTTAGAAGAAGACAAGGACTAGTAGTTTATTAGTTGTATTTACATTTTTTTATTTTATGTCTAAGATATGCAATTTAAATTTGTTTTTCTATGAATTATATAATTTTATTTATTTTATTACATGATTTTATTCGTTTAACTATGCCGTACACTAAAGCGCTAGATAGACCCTAGGCCGATAATAGAATTGGAGCCAGATGATAAACAAACAACACGCATATACGAGTATGTACTGTACCGCGCGTCTTTTGTATGTACATGTGTGTATGTATATACTTGGATTATTTCCCATTTTCCCCTTTCAGTTTAGTGTACTGTCATACTGTGTACTCACGCCGCACCTCGAGTCAGCCCTGTTCACATCTCGTGGTCGTATGTCTACCGGCCCCCGCCTGCCCGTGGGCCGTGACCGTGCTCGCTGGCGCCTCCAGTGGCGTTCCTCAGGCTAAGCCACAAGTGGACGGTGACCCCGAGGAGCACCACCACGGCGATCGCCACGTTCATCAGCAGGCCGCGGCTCGCGAAGGCCGGCCCGGGCTGGTTCGCGAACGCCATCTCTTTCTCTGCCAGCATTGCCTTCTCCTCCTGCTGCTGCTCCGTGACCGTGTCCTTCTCCTGCACCGTCTCCTTCCTGTCCTCAGCCATCTTCCCCTCTTCCTCCCTCTTCCTCTGCCTGTCCTCCTGCTCCTTCGGCCTCTGAACAGCCCCCAGCGACGACTCGGCGGGCTTGGTGGTGGTTGCAGGTTGTTCCACTTGCGGCGTCGGCGCCGGTGCCGACACGGAAGCGTACGGGTTCTTCGGCATCGACGGCCTGGGCTCGGCGGACGGCTTCACGGAAGGAGCAGGAGCCAGCGGCGCCGCTGGCGGCACCAGGGGCCGCGGCGCAGCAGGCCTCACCACTGGCTTAGCAATCCCCGGCGGAAGCCTCTCCGACGACGTCGACGGCGCCTTCTTCACGTGCGGCCTCTGCGGCGGCGCCGGAATGGGCGCCGAGGAGGTGCTCTTGGGGAGCGTGATGGTGAGCCTGTCGTTCTCGAACTTGGCGCGGATGCCGTCGGCGTTGCAGTTGGCGGGGAGGTCGACGTCCGTCTGGAAGCGGCTCCACCTGTTGCCGGCGATGTGCCGCTCGCCGCGCGTCCGCAGGTGGCCGTGGCTGTCCACCAGCACGCGTATGTCCTCCCTCTTGAACCCTGCAGCCTCAGCGATCGGTTTTTCAGTAATGGTAACCATCGCTAGCTAATAATAATAAGGCGCATGCCATGCGTGATCCGTCGCCGAGCTTTTTCTCAGGAAAGGAGCCAAGGGGTTGCTTGCCTGGGAGCGAGATCCTGACGGCGTCGGCCTCGTCGGAGCGGCTCCATTCGACGGCGGGGTTGTACTCGTCGAAGATGCGGTTGTTGGCCATGGCTGCGGTTTCCTCGCGTGTTCCTGGAACTAGCTAAATTGATGTGCTGCTGCTGGTGGTGGTGTGTTGATGGCAATTGGGTGTTCGTGGTGGATGTATATATACAGACACTGCCAAGTGCAGCGCGCGGGGGAGAAGGATGGACATGGCTTTGTGCACAAGTGACCATCTGCCAAAAAAAATAAAAAGAATAAAAAATCTCGCCTCCCAGCCCGGGCAACGCAAAGCAATCGATGAAGTATTCCTTGCCTATTTCCAGAGAATGGATTTTATCGATGCATGTGAATTTGCAGGAGACGTTGGCCCGCGCCTGAAGCGAAGCATATTAATCTGAGTGGGATAGGTATTTCTAGACTTGAGGACCATGCATGATTCGGCGACGGAGCAGTACCGAATAACAAATGACCAGGCTGCATTTTGATTACAGCATTGTGAAGTGTTGATGTGAATAGAACCCTGTAAAAAGGCCCTTTGTCTTATGAATATGATATAAGAATAGAGTGTCAGGAAATCCCGTATGCACGAGCATTGTGATTTGTGGAGGAGAGCGAAATCCCATATCCGCAAGCACTGTGAAGCAGAGCGTGCGTTTGAGTAAAAGTTTAATGCACAGGAGTACTAGCACAACTGAATTTAATCTCTCATTCTCCTCCATAAACGAAGTGTGTCTTTCACATACCATTACACCTTTACGATTACAGCATCACATGGAATCCTATGACGCGTCATGCTTTTAAGCACGGAATGAGGGGAACCAAAAAAAAAAAGCAAAAGAGGATAGTTCATTAGCTTAGCCTTCTAAAGCATGTTTCGATGTAGCTACAGCACCTAGCTCAGCACACCGTAACATGTAACACAGAGAAAATTCTCCATAGAGTCAACTCCTTTGATCTGGAAGGTGCAAGCTTTAGCGTTCATGTTATGTATGCCCACGGCCTCCACATTTGGAGCACATGATGTTCCCAGTTCCACCGCAACCTACAGTGGTTTGGATATATCAGCAGGTCGTATAGATCATGTCATGTATCAACTGTATAGCAGGAAGCAACTGTCGCACGTAATGTGCTTGTCAAAAGCTTATTTACCTAGGCATCTGACATTCACGATGATTCCCTGGCTCTCTAGTATCGAGTCGACGTACAAGCCTGAACCAGCGCACGTTGCACACAGCAAGGCACCTTTAGCTTCACAGCTTGAGCAGGGAGGCTTGTCCCCGACATTCTTCTTTTCCAGATTTAGACCAGATGGTTCTCCAGTGTCCTGCTCGGGGACAGATTTGTCGTAGCAGAATAATGATTCGAGATTACTTCTGTTTCTTTGGAGGTCGTTAATTGCGGCTGCTCTGATCTGTGCGGCAAGAGAAAGTTATCAGTCTCTTGAAACAAATTTCCTTTAAGCCTGATAAGCAAAATCCAACGCTCATGACGCAATCGACCACAACAAAAGAAAACACACGACAATCGATAAGCATGGCAAACGTGCCTGTGATTGATATGTAGGCATACTAGCAAAGTGTCCGTATGTTGCTACGGTTTTCATTTATGTTTGAGTATAAAGTATAAAATATAAAGACATATGTGTTATGTTGGTTAGTTGAATGTGAGTTTAGAGTCAACAACCATGGTTCAAATTCTCATTTGTGTATAATTTTAGTTTTTTTTTTACCATTTAAAAAAGGTACGACGACTGTGGAAACCGTAGAAATTGGTGCTTTATATAGTAGGGAAGAGATATGTTTCTGTATGCTGAACACTGGATATTGATCAGCACTTTATATCATTGACAGACATTGGTGATGGCAGTTAGTTAAATTACCATGGCAACTCTCTAAATTTCAAAGAAAACACATACTACAAGACTACAGGTTCAGGCTTGCACAATAAAAATTAATGCCAATTACCACTGAGGGGTATTCACATGCTGCCTTTGTCATGTGTAAAGACGCACACTTGTGTGCATGAAAACAAGATAAACATGCCTAAGCAAAGATGCAGGTACCAAATTTGACAACAGGGAGATCCCAGTAACAGGAGGCCAATTAGATGAAAATCGATCACACACAAGTACTACATGTACATTCATATGGTTAAATAAAAGTGCACATACTGCAGCTTATTCACATGGTTACACCGAAGCACGCATACTACAGCTATATTCACATGGTTTTCATAGGCAAAGAGTTGATCTTTTGGAGATGGACAAGGACATAACAGTAACAGAAGAAGAGGTTTGGGCAACAATAAAAGAATTGCCTGCTGATAGGGCGTCGGGTCCAGACGAATTCATCGGGTGTTTCTACAAGCCGTGTTAGCCAACAATTAAATCGGACTTCATGGCAGCCATCATCGTGTTACAGCCATAATCACTCGGTTTCTCAAAATATCTTTTTAGGGTTTGTTTCTTGCACTGGTAGACTCCTCATTGTAGCTTTTTGTAAATTCTAATATACACATTGTTAGTAAATGTATACTCAACTGAAAGCCCCTTAATTTATCAATCAGTTATTTCCTTGTGAACTTCAGCAACAGTATCATCACTCATCAAGCACCCCAAAAAAACCAAATTGAACAGGTAGTATGATCACAGATATAACAGCTTATCCCTCCGGCGTCAGGTGACAGTTTTTTTCCTAGTGCAATAGTCAACAAAAATTGTAGCCATCCAATTCGTTCATGGAGCCTACTGTTCGACACGATTCATTGGTTTAAGGCTTTAAGCATGTTGTTGGCACATTTAGAGAACAGGTAACAAGCGGAACAGCAATATTTGTAGAGGCCAGAAAATTTTAAGAGCCTTCCATGCTGTCAGTCACAAGGTATCTTCTTGGTGCGAAATTTCCGTTCAATAATGTTTGCCTTCAACACCTTATTCAGTATAAGGCAAGAAAGCACTATCTGCAGGGAGCAAAACGTAACTAAAAATGGCGCACAAGTTACAACAGAATCCACAATCCAGAGACCCTGGAGCTCTGCAAGCAGCAATCTCGAACAGGAGGACGAGATCGGCGTGCCCATTGGTCCCGACGGCCCCGCAGACCCTAGACTAGAAGAAATTCACACCTCGCGAGGGGGTGCGACAAGAGGGGAGAGGGAAAGGAGGCCCACCTTAACCGCGCGGGACACGGACCGCACCGAATGGGAAGCCGCCACGCGCGGCGGCACCGACGCGGACCGACAGCCAAGGAGCGACGCTGCCGCAGCGACGGGCGGCAGCCGGAGCCCAGCGGACACCTCCATGCGCTCGTAAAGGAAATTTTTCTTGGGCTCGCCGTCGCAGCAGCGGAGGCGCGCGCAAGTCTGGGGGGGAGGACAGGCGGAGCAGCTCCAACTTCTTGTCGCGCGCTTCTCAGATTTCCATGCCGCAGCAGCTTCTTGTCCTTCTAAATGTCCCAGGTGTGTCTGAAGGTTTGGTAGGGCTGTTAACTTCCTGGACACTTGAAAGTTCTCTTTGACCCGAGAACAGGATCTGGATGTCGCCTAGAGGGGGTGAATAGGCGAATAAAACTTTTCTTTTAAAACTTAAATTCTTACTCTACTCAAAGACTTTGTACGCAGTGGAATGAGAAGATCCTTCGAGTATGTTGCAGCGGAATCAGAGATCCTGTCTCAATATGTCCTGCACTCCAAATAAAAGCTTATACCACAGATAAGTGTTGAAGTGCAGATATAAAAGCGAGTAAGACAGAGAGTCAGGATACAATACAGAACAGAGCACACAGACGCAAGGATTTATCCCGAGGTTCGGCCAAGCCTGAAATGCTTGTCTAGTCCTCGTTGGAGTTAGCCACACCTGGGCTTGGAGTCTATTTCAACTCCTTCCTCCGTTTGCTCAGATCTGTCAGTATGACATATAGAGCCTTTCACTATTGAGTTGGGTTACAACAACACCGTGGCTGCTTATAAACTTCTCGGCAGCACCTCGGTAGAGTAACGATACGCTCAAGACCTTGCTCTAGCTCTTAGCAGCTCTTCTCCACTCTCTAAAGGCTTATAGCTGTGCCTTCTACACGAACTAGAGAGATACACACAAGAGGGAGAGTGAGAATTGATCTGAGTGATGTCTACACTTGTTGGCTGCTCTTCTACGTTGCTTGAAGCGCCTAGGGGTCCCTTTTATAGGCACAAGGGGCCTGGGAGCCGTTGGAAGCAATCCAGGAAGGTAAATCTTGCCTTCTGTCGGGTGGCGCACCGGACAGTCCGGTGCACCACCGGACACTGTCCGGTGCCTGATTTCCTTCCATAAATGGAGCAGTCGACCGTTGCAGTCCTGGAGTCGTTGGCGCACCGGACACTGTCCGGTGCACACCGGACAGTCCGGTGCCCCTATTTGACCGTTGGCTCGGCCACGCATCACGCGCAGATCGCGCGGCCGACCGTTGCCCAAGCCGACCGTTGGCTCACCGGACAGTCCGGTGCACCACCGGACAGTCCGGTGAATTATAGCCGTACGTCGCCAGACTCCTCCCGAGAGCGGCCTGTTCACCGGGGTTCAACCTGGTGCACCGGACACTGTCCGGTGCACCACCGGACAATCCGGTGTGCCAGACTGAGCTGAGTCTTGGCTGTACACAGCCAAGCCATTTGCACCTCTTTCCTTTTCTTCTTCCTTCTGTTTCTAACACTTAGACAAGTATATTAGTACACAAAAACCAATGTACTAAGTCTAGAAACATACCTTCTCTTAATTATTACATCTATAGCATTTGTCATGCTTGAGCTTTGATGTTGGACTCATAAATCATCAAGTCAACTTGACTTGATCTAGATTGACATTTCTTAGCTCCAACATCCTGCAAAGGTCACATAGAACATCTACAAACATAGGAACAACCCAAACAAAAGATCAAGGTGAACTTAGCTCTTTTGGGCTGCTTCCAGTTCTGGTTTTGACACTTGTTCTCCTTCTAGTGACCTTGATCTCCTTCTTAGAGCTTGATCTTGAGCCTTATGACTTACACCACATACCTATAGATATTTCCTCATTAGTTGTAAGTCACGTCCTTATGTAGTGATCCTTGATGTGCCGTAGCTGTTCTCAACTCGATCACCCTTGACTTTGCAAGCCTTCTTCTTCACTCTTGGCTTTGGGTTCCTCAGCCTCCTTGTCCTTCTCCCGTGCACTTGGTACCTCGAAGCTCTTCTTGCCTCCGTCCTTGGCTTGATCAGTTGTCTCCGAGCTACGCACCCGAGTCTCACTTTATGCAATGTCCATCTTACTTGTGATGTCCATCATGTATCCATAATCCAGTTCTTGGACCATCACATTTGTTCACTTGTGTTGAACCCTGTAGGCTTTACCTTAAGCACCTGTTCAACACTTAGTACACTTGTTAGTCCTTTAATTGAGTTGTCATCCAAACACCAAAACTCACAAGAGAGCTTTCAACATTGTGTTCTGCTTCGGATTCAAAATTGATAGGGTCAGTCTGGTTGGGAACATGGGTAGAGACCTGTGGACATGGAATGGGTGGTACCAACTGGGGTTGACCGAATGATGTTTGTGGTGGAGGACCCCTAGGATTCATCATACCATAAAATGGGTTCCATGGACTACGAAAGGTATATGCAGATGGGTCATTAGCTCCCTGGGACCAGGTAGGATTGCTCATATGGGATGTAGGACTAGTAAATGTAGAAGGATGTGTTGGGTCTAAACCTTAGCCCTGCCACATCTGAGGATCCCACATGGGTGGGGGGAAAATCTGGTTACCTGAATTAGGGCTGGCACCAGTAGGTCGAAAAGGTGTGTTTGTGTTGTTGTCAGCCATTCTAGAATGAAATACAGGAATACATTAATTTGGACAATAGATAACAAACTTGTACTATAAAGTAGAAACTTTAATGCATTGCACATAAGGTTCATAGAAAAGGAACAGAAGGATGAAGCATTGCACATAAGGTTCATACAAAAAGAACATAAGGATTAACCATTCCACATAAGGTTCATACACAAGCAACTTAAGGATGAACCATTGCACATAAGGTTCATACAAAAGAAACATAAGGTTCGAGCATTCCTACATCGGTTACCCATGCATCACAGACATAACACAGAAGTTCCTCTTTTATTTCGATGCATTACTACCCCTAAGACCATGGTCTAGGTACCACAATTACAGGTTCCAAATGCTATACCTAGTGGACCTGTCCGAGTCGTACGAGTCATTGTCACTGGCCTCATACAATTCTGGTGAGGAAGGGGGGTGAAATTAAATTGTCTAGGCACTGGTTTCACATCCTTCGCAAGGTTAATTTGTTCCTCCATCCTCTCCTTCTCTGGGTCAGACCTTGCTTTGCTCTCAAGTGCATCCTGCTCCATCAGGTCTACCTCCTTTCGAATTGCAAGTAGAGCATTCAAAAGGTAATGCTCGTCACCCAAATGACGGAAAGCCTCTTCTAGAAAGCTTCTAATATTGAAAGCACTAGTTTCCACTGAGGATGCAAGATTGAGGACCAAGTGTTGCAACACTTTGGCATCATGGTTGCTCATCTTGATTCGTATCCTCAACCAGTAGCTCCTTGGCTAGACAAGGTGCATACATGAAAAAATTAGGGCCAGTGTTGTTACTAATTGGTGAAATTAAAGTGTTCATGGCAGTTAGGAAACAGCTGTGGGTTGCAATAAAATAAACTAATGTTGCAATTTAATAAACTAAAGTGGTCATGGTAGTTACCAAACAACTGTTGGTTGCAATATAATCAACTGCTAAAGTATTTCTACACATTAATCGTGCCTTTGGTACATCTGTTGGTTGCATATAATAAACTAAAGTTGCACAAAAAACATGAAAGCACAGACAACATACATAGAAAGTAGACTTATGCAGTTGATTAAAAACAATGAACTATAGCGAAAAAGGATTTAGAACCTCAATTAGTTGAAGTGGACGTCAAATAATCAAATAATTTTTTCAAGCTGCATAATAAGTAAAGGTTTCGTCAGTTGCATGCAATGGTTAGTCATGTAAGGAAAGACTACTCGAAAGTGTAGGTTGACTGAGTCCAATTCATAGACAGAGTAACTTAGTCCAATTCAAAGAAATGGATATCGAAGAAAGAAGGGGTAGTGTTGGGAAATTGAACGGTATTGGTACTTAGTTGTTCGAATAGGAAGATTAACATGCAATTGTGTACCAGCAACATTGAGCAAACAACATACAAACCACATTACTGCAAATGAATTCACATGCGACAAAATTGTGGCTACAAAAAATTCAGCACACGAGGAGGACGAATATGCAAATGACACAACAGTCTGAATGTTGTTTCGTATGTAACATACTAAAAGTAGCTTAAATGTTGTACATGATTAGCACAAATCAGTAAGCAAAACGGGATCGAGTATAGGTTCAGATCTAAGTTTACCCTAATATCAAACTTGGTTGTTCTACATAAACAATAGGTGAATCGGAGATCGGACTTAAGCATAACCCTAACTATCAAAGTTGGCGAAGAACACTGTTGGGGACCATAATTAGGGGTACCCTCAAGACGCCTAATTCTCAGCTGGTAACCCCCATCAGCATAAAGCTGCAGAGGCCTGATGGGTTTGATTAAGTCAGGGATCAGTCCATACGAGTGACTTGACCACGCCACGCCCGAGCCTAGCCTCGGGCGAGGGCAGCCGACCCTAAGATGACTCCGTATCGCCTGAGGCCTCCTCTTTCACGGCAGACGCATCTCCGGCTCGCCCTAGGCCCCGCCTTCGATAAGAAGAAACCCTGACTAAATCACCGCGCCAACCGACCGAGTCACCGGGGCGTTTAACGCAAAAGGTAAGACCAACGGGCGACCAGACTTCGCCAAAGGCACCATAGGAGACTTCGCCCGACCCAGGGCTCGGACTCGGGCTAAGGCCCCGGAAGACGGCGAACTCCGCTCCGCCCGACCCCAGGGCTCGGACTCGGGCTAAGGCCCCGGAAGACGGCGAACTCCGCTCCGCCCGACCCAGGGCTCGGACTCGGGCTAAGGCCCCGGAAGACGACGAACTCCGCCTCGCCCGACCCAGGGCTCGGACTCCGCCTCGGCCTCTGCCGAACGATCTCCGCCTCGCCCGACCCAGGGCTCGGACTCTGCCTCTGTCTTGCAGGACGGACTCGACCTCGGCTTCGGAGGAGCTTCCACGACACCCGACCTAGGACACGAGACCGCCACGTCAACAGGGAGCGTCATCATCACCCTGCCCTGAGCCGACTTGGGTCGCAGAGAACAAGACCGGCGTCCCATCTGGCCAGCCACGCCAGATAGGCAAATGATGGCGCCCCGCTAGACCATGACGACGGCAACTCTCAGCTCCCTTACGAAAGCAGGAGGACGTCAGCAAGGGCCCAGCCACTCCGACAGCTGTCTCCCCGTCCGGCTCCGTTACTCCTCCAACAGCCACGACGCCACACCAACAGGGTGCCAAGATCTCTCTGGCTGCCACCTTGGCATGTACATAGGGCGCTAGCTCTCCCTCGCTAGACACGTAGCACCTTGCTACACCCCCATCTTGTACACCTGGATCCTCTCCTTACGACTATAAAAGGAAGGACCGGGGCCTTCTTAGAGAAGGTTGGCCTCGCGGGGACGAAGGGCAGGGGCAGGCGCTCTCTCGGGGCCGCTCACTCCCCTCACCTCGCGCGGACGCTTGTAACCCCCTACTGCAAGCGCACCCGACCTGGGCGCGGGACGAACACGAAGGCCGCGGGAATTCTCTGACTCCCTCACGACCCGGCTCCGGCCACCGACCTCTCTCTCTGTTCCCCCCTTCGCGCTCGCCCACGCGCTCGACCCATCTGGGCTGGGGCACGCGGCACTCTCACTCGTCGGCTCGGGGACCCCCCGGTCTCGGAACGCCGACAGTTGGCGCGCCAGGTAGGGGCCTGCTGCGTGTTGACGTTCGATTTCCCGTCAAGCTCCAGATGGGCAGTCTCCAACAACCTCTTCAACCCGGGACGGTGCTCCGTTTCGGGAACCTCGAGTTCATGTCTCTCGACGGCAGCTACGACATGGTACTCCTTCCACCGCCGCGCAACAGCGACATTGGTGGCGAACAGCCCGCCCGCCGGCGGCGGAATCGACGACGTCTTTCCCGCGTGGGGGAAGGACAACTTTCGAGCTCGCCCCATCCTCTCCCTCGCCATCGGAGGAGGAGGAGGCGGGGCAACCGGGGCCGAGCGGGAGATCGCGCTCCGACGGCTGTCGAGCAAATCGACATCCCCGGCGCCTCGACGGAGGACACGCCAAGCGTCGCCCTCGCGTTCCAGGCAAACGCGAGCGCCATCCCCCCCGCAACACGTCGACTCCGAGCAAGTGGACGACGCCAGCACGCTCGCGGAGGGCCTGCAGGACGTCGCCCTCGTACCCAAGACGACGGCGCGGTCAGCCCCCGACGTGACTTCATCGCTCCTCGTCGACAAAAAGGTACCGACTGCTACCCATCTTTCGTCATTTCGACTCGGCCTCAGCCCGCCTGGCGATCTCGCTTTGGCGGGCGCTCACATTGAGGCGAGTGCAACCTCTCTGGGGTTTCATGTGCGGTCGCCTTGGGACCGATTGACGGGTGTCTCGACCTACGGACCCTCTGGGTCCGAGGAAGATGACGACCCCAGCATCTGCTGGGATTTCTCCGGATCTGGCAACCCTAGTGCCATGCGGGACTTCATGACCGCATGTGACTACTGCCTCTCCGACTGTTCCGACGGCAGCCGCAGCCTTGGCGACAAGGACTGCGGCCCGAGTCGCGAATGTTTCCACATCGAGCTAGGGGATCCCTCCGGAGGCGGCTGTCTCGGCCTGCCGGAGGATGGTGATCCCCCTAGGCCAGCGCCTCGCGCCGACATCCCGCGGGAGCTAGCTGTGGTCCCCGTTCCGGCGGGGGGTCACGACCCACAGCTCGAGCAAGTCCGCGGGGCGCAGGCCGGGCTCGATGAGGGAGCAGGAGCGCTCGAGGCAATCCGCCAGAACATCGGGCAGGTATGGGCGAGCCAGCCCCCGGCCGGAGGAATACGTCACCTGCCCCAAGGTCTCCAGCACCGCATCGCCAACGATGCCAGGGACAGACCGCCTCCCGCATCCGGCGGAACCGGTCAGGACCTGGCCGCTGCAGCGATGCTCCTCCGCGCGATGCCGGAGTCATCAACCACCGAGGGTCGGCGAATCCAGGGAGAACTCAAGCATCTCCTGGAAGGCGCTGCGGCCCGGCGGGCCGAGAGCTCTGCCTCCCGAAGGCAGGGATACCCCTCGGAACCTCGTGCCGCGGCTTCCCGACTCACGCGGGAAGCCTCGGTCTTCACCGGGCGCACGCGCAACACCGCGCCTGCGGCCCCGGGCCACCTCGGCGACGAGCACCCTCATCGCGACCGTCGAGCACGCCTCGACGAAAGGGTGCGCCGAGGCTACCACCCCAGGCGTGGGGGACGCTACGACAGCGGGGAGGATCGGAGTCCCTCGCCCGAACCACCCGGTCCGCAGGTCTTTAGCCGAGCCATTCGGCGGGCGCCGTTTCCGCCCCGATTCCGACCCCCGACTACTATCACGAAGTACTCGGGGGAGACGAGACCGGAATTGTGGCTTGCGGACTACCGCCTGGCCTGTCAACTGGGTGGGACGGACGATGACAACCTCATCATCCGAAACCTCCCCCTGTTTCTCTCCGACACCGCTCGTGCCTGGTTGGAGCACCTGCCTCCGGGGCAGATTTCCAACTGGGAAGATTTGGTCCAGGCTTTCGCCGGGAACTTCCAGGGCACGTACGTGCGCCCCGGGAATTCCTGGGACCTCCGAAGCTGTCGGCAACTGCCGGGAGAGTCTCTCCGAGACTACATCCGGCGGTTCTCGAAGCAGCGCACCGAGCTGCCCAACATCACCGACTCCGATGTCATCGGCGCGTTCCTCGCCGGTACCACCTGCCGCGACCTGGTGAGCAAGCTGGGTCGCAAGACCCCCACCAGGGCGAGCGAGCTGATGGACATCGCCACCAAGTTCGCCTCCGGCCAGGAGGCGGTTGAGGCCATCTTCCGAAAGGACAAGCAGCCCCAGGGCCGCCCGTCGGAAGATGCTCCCGAGGCGTCTACTCCGCGCGGCGCCAAGAAGAAAGGCAGGAGGAAGTCGCAAGCGAAACGCGACGTTCCCGATGCAGACCTTGTCGCCGCCGCCGAGCGCAAGAACCCTCGGAAGCCCCCCGGAGGTGCTAACCTTTTCGACAAGGCACTCAAGGAGACGTGCCCCTACCATCAGGGGCCCGTCAAGCACACCCTCGAAGAGTGTGTTATGCTTCGGCGCCACTTCCACAGGGCCGGGCTGCCCGCAGAGGGTGGCAGGGCTCACGACGACGACAAAAGGGAGGATCGCCAAGCAGGAGAGTTCCCGGAGGTCCGCGATTGCTTCATGATCTACGGGGGGCACGCGGCAAACGCCTCGGCTCGGCATCGTAAGCAAGAGCGTCGGGAGGTCTGCTCGGTCAAGGTGGCGGCACCAGTCTACCTAGACTGGTCCGACAAGCCCATCACCTTCGACCGGGACGACCACCCCGACCACGTGCCGAGCCCGGGGAAGTACCCGCTCGTCGTCGACCCGGTCATCGGCGACGTCAGGCTCACCAAGGTCCTGATGGATGGAGGCAGCTGCCTCAACATCATCTACACCGAGACCCTCAGGCTCCTGCGCGTCGACCTGTCATCCGTCCGAGCAGGCGCTGCGCCCTTCCACGGGATCATTCCCGGGAAGCGCGTCCAGCCCCTCGGACAGCTCGACCTCCCTGTCTGCTTCGGAACACCCTCCAACTTCCGAAGGGAGACTTTGACGTTCGAGGTGGTCGGGTTCCGAGGAACCTACCACGCAGTGTTGGGGAGGCCATGCTACGCGAAGTTCATGGCCATCCCCAACTACACTTACCTGAAGCTCAAGATGCCGGGCCCCAACGGGGTCATCACCGTCGGCCCCACGTACAAACACGCATTCGAATGCGATGTGGAGTGCGTGGAGTACGCTGAGGCCCTCGCCGAGTCCGAGGCCCTCATAGCCGACCTAGAAAGCCTCTCCGGAGAGGTGCCGGACGTGAAGCGGCATGCCGGCAACTTCGAGCCAGCGGAGACGGTTAAGGCCGTCCCTCTCGACCCCAGTGGTGACACCTCCAAGCAGATCCGGATCGGTTCGGGGCTCGACCCCAAATAGGAAGCAGTGCTCGTCGACTTTCTCCGCGCAAACGCCGACGTTTTTGCGTGGAGTCCCTCGGACATGCCCGGCGTACCGAGGGATGTCGCCGAGCACTCGCTGGATATTCGGGCCGGAGCCCGGCCGGTCAGACAGCCTCTGCGCCGATTCGACGAGGAAAGGCGCAGGGTGATAGGCGAGGAGGTCCACAAGCTGATGGCAGCAGGGTTCATTAAAGAGGTATTCCATCCCGAATGGCTTGCCAACCCTGTACTTGTGAGGAAAAAAGGGGGGAAGTGGCGGATGTGTGTAGACTACACTGGTCTCAACAAAGCATGTCCGAAGGTCCCCTACCCTCTACCTCGCATCGACCAAATTGTGGACTCCACTGCAGGGTGCGAAACCCTGTCTTTCCTCGATGCCTACTCAGGGTATCATCAAATCAAGATGAAAGAGTCCGACCAGCTCGCGACTTCTTTCATCACGCCCTTCGGCATGTACTGTTATGTCACAATGCCGTTCGGGTTGAGAAACGCGGGTGCAACGTACCAGCGGTGCATGAACCATGTGTTCGGCGAACACATTGGTCGCACGGTCGAGGCCTACGTCGATGACATCGTAGTCAAGACGAGGAAAGCCTCCGACCTTCTCTCCGACCTCGGACTGACATTCCGGTGTCTCAAGGCGAAGGGCGTCAAGCTCAATCCCGAGAAGTGCGTCTTCGGGGTGCCCCGAGGCATGCTCTTGGGGTTCATCGTCTCCGAGCGGGGCATCGAAGCCAACCCGGAGAAGATCGCAGCGATCACAAACATGGGGCCCATCAAGGACTTAAAAGGCGTACAGAGGGTCATGGGATGCCTCGCGGCCTTGAGCCGTTTCATCTCGCGCCTCGGCGAAAGAGGCCTGCCCCTGTACCGCCTCTTAAGGAAGGCCGAGTGCTTCACATGGACTCCCGAGGCCGAGGAAGCCCTCGGGAACCTGAAGGCGCTCCTCATCCAGGCGCCCATCTTGGTACCCCCAGCTGATGGAGAAACCCTCCTGGTCTACGTCGCCGCAACCACTCAGGTGGTCAGCGCCGCGATCGTAGTCGAAAGGCAGGAAGAGGGGCATGCTTTGCCCATTCAGAGGCCAGTCTACTTCGTCAGCGAAGTGCTATCCGAAACCAAGATCCGCTACCCACAAGTCCAGAAGCTGCTATATGCAGTGATCCTGACGAGGCGAAAGCTGCGACATTACTTCGAGTCCCATCCGGTGACTGTGGTGTCATCCTTCCCCCTGGGGGAGATCATCCAGTGCCGAGAAGCCTCCGGACGAATCGCGAAGTGGGCGGTGGAAATCATGGGCGAGGCAATCTCGTTTGCCCCTCGGAAGGCCATCAAGTCCCAGGTACTGGCGGATTTCATAGCCGAATGGGTCGATACCCAGTTGCCGACGGCTCCGATCCAACCAGAGCTCTGGACCATGTTTTTCGACGGGTCGCTGATGAAGACGGGAGCTGGCGCGGGCCTGCTTTTCGTCTCGCCCCTCGGGAAACACCTGCGCTACGTGCTACGCCTCCATTTCCCGGCGTCCAACAATGTGGCTGAGTACGAGGCTCTGATCAACGGATTGCGAATCGCCATCGAGCTAGGGGTCCGACGCCTCGATGCGCGCGGCGACTCGCAGCTCATCATCGACCAAGTCATGAAGAACTCCCTCTGCCGCGACCCGAAGATGGAGGCCTACTGTGAGGAGGTTCGACGCCTGGAAGACAAGTTCTACGGGCTCGAGCTTAACCACATCGCCCGGCGCTACAACGAGACTGCGGACGAGCTGGCGAAGATAGCCTCGGGGCGAACGACGGTTCCCCCGGACGTCTTCTCCCGGGATCTGCACCAACCCTCCGTCAAGATAGGCGACGTGCCCGAGCCCGAAGCACCCTCGGCCTCGTCCGAGGTGACCTCGGCCCAGCCCGAGCCATCCTCGGCTCACCCCGAGGAACCCTCGGAGCCCGAGGGCGAAGCACTGCGCATCGAGGAGGAGCAGAACGGGGTCGTGCCAGATCAAGATTGGCAAACCCCGTACCTGCAATATCTCCGCCAAGGAGAACTGCCCCTCGACCGCGCCGAGGCTCGGCGGGTAGCGCGACGTGCCAAATCGTTCGTCTTGCTGGGCGATGAGAAGGAACTCTACCACCGAAGCCCCTCGGGCATCCTCCAGCGATGCATCTCCATCGCCGAGGGCCAGGAACTCCTGCAGGAAATACACTCGGGGGCTTGCGGTCATCATGCAGCACCCCGAACCCTCGTCGGGAATGCTTTCCGCCAAGGCTTCTACTGGCCAACGGCGGTGGCTGACGCCACTAGAGTTGTCCGCGCCTGCGAAGGGTGCCAATTCTATGCGAAGCAGACCCACCTGCCCGCTCAGGCTCTGCAGACAATACCCATCACCTGGCCCTTCGCTGTATGGGGTCTGGACCTCGTCGGCCCTCTGCAGAAGGCGCCCGGGGGCTACACGCACCTGCTGGTCGCCATCGACAAATTCTCCAAGTGGATCGAGGTCCGACCCCTGAACAGCATCAGGTCCGAGCAGGCGGTGGCGTTCTTCACCAATATCATCCATCGCTTCGGGGTCCCGAACTCCATCATCACCGACAATGGCACCCAGTTCACCGGCAAAAAATTCTTGGATTTTTGCGAGGATCACAACATCCGGGTGGACTGGGCCGCCGTAGCTCACCACATGACGAATGGGCAAGTGGAACGTGCCAACGGCATGATTCTACAAGGGCTCAAGCCTCGGATTTACAACAGTCTCAACAAGTTCGGCAAGCGATGGATGAAGGAACTCCCCTCGGTGGTCTGGAGCCTGAGGACGACGCCAAGCCGGGCCACGGGTTTCACGCCGTTCTTCCTGGTCTACGGGGCCGAGGCCATCCTGCCCACAGACCTGGAATACGGCTCCCCGAGGACGAGGGCCTACAACGAAGAAAGCAACCAAGCTAGCCGAGAAGACTCGCTGGACCAGCTGGACGAGGCTCGGGACAGGGCCTTGCTACACTCAGCGCGGTATCAGCAGTCCCTGCGACGCTACCACGCCCGAGGGGTCCGACCCCGAGATCTCCAGGTGGGCGATCTGGTGCTTCGGCTGCGGCAAGACGCTCGAGGGAGGCACAAGCTCACGCCCCCCTGGGAGGGGCCGTTCATCATCGCCAAAGTACTGAAGCCCGGAACGTACAAGCTGGCCAACAGTCAAGGCGAGGTCTACGGCAACGCTTGGAACATCCAACAGCTACGTCGCTTCTACCCTTAAGATGTTTCCAAGTTGTTCATATACCTCGCACCCACGCAAAGTTTAGTCAACAAGGAAGGGTCAGCCTCGCCTCGGCAGAGCCCGACCCTCCCTCGGGGGCTAAAAGGGGGGAAACCCCCTCTGCGTCAAAATTTTCCTCGAACAAAAAATCTCTTTTACCAGAACATCTTTCGTGCTTTTTGACTACTTCGAAAAGCGGGTCCTGGAAACGACGGGGTACACGTAAGCAGTCAAGGCTGACCGAGCCGAGGGACTCCTACGCCTCCGGGATACGGATACCTCACTCATCACCTTCTGCGATAAGTAACTCGCGCTCGGATAAGGCGAATCCGCGGATCGAACGAGTCTTTACGTACGGGAGCTCTTCTGTCGAAGTGATTCTTCGAGCCTTCTCGACCGAGTCGGTGACAGGGCTTCATGGGCGGGTAAAAGTACGCGTAAGCGGCAAGGCCGACCGAGCCGAGGGACTCCCACGCCTCCGGGATACGGATACCTCACTCATCACCTTCCGCGAGAAGCAACTCTTGCTCGCACTAACATCCCTGCTACCGACAAAAAGTCCAGATACTCGAAACGAGAGGAAAAGAGACGCAGCTTTACAACGCAACAAGGGTATGTGTTCTGGCCTCAACGGCCGCGCAAGGCCCACGCTACAAGACGATTTGACCCTGCAGGCTCGGATCTTGACGCTGGAAGAGGGCGACGACACCCTCGGCATCGACAGCACCTTCGGCAAGGCCCGACCTAGCCTCGGGCGGCGACGCGGTCCGAGGGCCTCCACTCCGAAGGGCGACGTCATCACCACGCTCGAGCAATCTCTGCCAGGGACTTCTCCGAGAACCCGGCCCGAGCGGACGGCTCGGCCGGCCACCTCCGGGGCCTCGGCCGACCACCTTCCGAGGGCGCCAGCTCGGTTCGAAGCCTCGGCTGAACAGCTCCGACGTCGATCCTGCCAACAAACAACCCGGCTAGGCTCCGGCCAACCAGGTTTCATTTCCAAGCCGACAACGCCTCCGCTCATGCTGATATCGCTACCCCTGGCCTCGGCTCGTCGAAGAGCGGCCGAGGGGTCTCTTTAACTAAGCTAGAGGAGCCTCGGACAACGGGTCCGACCGAGCCGAGGGATTCCTACGCCTCCGGGATACGGATACCTCACTCGTCACCTTGACACGGGGCGACTCATGCTTGGTGAAGCGGTTCAGGCAAACAACAGGCGAGTCTTAGTGCTCAGAAATGAGGAAAAAACACGGCTCTGTGCCGGAGTTACATACATGTTCAGGCCCCGAAAGCCGAAATGAACAAAAAACCCGGCACTCGAAGTGCCATTACAAACGGAACTCCGGTTCCCCCACCCCGCAGGTACGAACAACCCCACTCGATAGGGGCGGGCCTGCGGGGCAGCGGAAAGACTCTCACCCCCCGAAGACGAGAGCCAGCCATTCAGGCCGGGGGACGGAGACCCAGGGCTACTGACGGAGTAGGCAATCTCATCAGTAGAGAAGCCACTTCCGTCCGCCGACGCCTCGGGACCCGCCACTTCCGACATGGCTGGAGGAAGTCTCCGTGAAGCTGGAGGATGCCGTTCTCCCCCCAGGCACACGGGGAAGAAGAGGGCAACCGACCCACACGGAGACAGCTCCCTGGCTCGCCTCGTCCTCCCTCTTGGCCTGGTAATGAAAATCCTTGAGGCTGAGGGAGGGGCAGAGACCGCAGCCCGGCTCGCTTTACCCCACCATCAAGCCGGAGGTCGCCCTCTTGGGTGACCGCCGGTGGAGGGGTGCAGCCGGGCTGCATGATGAAAATCCTTGAAGCCGAACGATGGCTGAAAGGTACCAACTCCCACGGAGTTGCGTTCCTCCAGCGGTGGAGCGAAAAGACGGCGGTTTTCCCCCATCCGGGGGCTCGGAAGATGGAGAGACACAATGCATTGGGGAGGAAGGAGACACGGTTACCTCACGAAGGGGGTCACCCTCCTTTTAAAGGCAACTCCCCCTGCTTGCGCCCTCAACCGTCACGGGCTGAGTCTTCTCCAACACGCCTCCAAAGCCCTTCCTTGCGGCGCGGGGGCTGGGGCCCGCCTGTCATGCAGACCAGCTCTAAGCAGAAGAAGCCGAGCCGCCGCGCACGACGCACGCAACCACCCAGCGGTTACATGTGACCCTCCACTTTTGCCCGGACCAGCGGGCGAAAGGGGCAGGCGGCCATGCAGGCGGCATGCAACCGCGCCAAGTGGACACGCCTCTCCGACTCCTGACAGGCCAGCGCGACAGCTCAAGCCCACGCGTCGTGCAACTGGCGCGCCGGGCGCTGCATGCGAACCGCTATGCCACTCGCTCCACCACCGCACCTCCTCGATTGCGGAACCGATACCGCGATTCGAGGCGACCCAGCCCGCGACCCGGCAGCGCCAGCCTGGCGCAGCGGTCAAAAGCGGTCAAAAATGGGCCGGCAGTGATGACGGTGGCAGGCGCGCGAGAGCAGCGGTCACGCCATCTGCCAAGCTCATGTCCCATCCGGAGGCAGCAAGAGAGCCCCCTCTCACGGCGTGAAGACGACGCGCCCGTGACCCGTACCTCGAACGGCTCGCGCACGCGCAACGGCAACTTCGCCAACTACTCACCCCGGCGCATTAACTCCGCGGCTCGGCGGACAGCGCTACGGGCGGGAGCGGCTGGTGACGTTTCGCCTTCGCCAAAACGACCACGCCGGAAAAAGGTACGCCACGACGTTCAATTTCGAATCCCTTTTTCCCCTTTCCTTCTTTCTCTATCTCTTGCAACAGGGACCGAGAAGGGGGATAACCCCAAAGGGATCCTTCCCCGTGAAGGAACTAGGCTCCGAGCCTCCCTACTGATAAGGGGTTCGAAGGCTGGCCCCCCGAGGGGTTCAACAGCCGCCTCAGATCGCGTGGGCCCGACACCCACTACTGGTCAGGGGTTCGAAGGTCGGCCTCCCGAAAGGTTCCATGACCGCCTCAGGCTACTCGGGCTCCGTGCCCCCTACTGATCAGGGGTTCGAAGGCTGGCCTGTCGAAGGGTTCACAGCCGCCTCAGACGCCGAGCGAGGGATGACCAGGGGTACGTTCGATACATAACCAAGGCTCGGGCTGCGCTCCCGAGGTACCCTAGGACATTTCCGAGACCAGCGGGAACGACTCTGTAACGGAATCCCATCGGAGGGAGGCAACGAGCCCTCGGACCCCGTCGCTAGGGGACCGGGTCCGGCAGATCACCCGCAGGTACTTTTGGGCGTGCCTCCGGGCCCCTAGCCGACCCCCAACGAACGGGGCACGGACGTCCACTCGGATTACCCGATTGCAGCTCATCGGAGACACCATGTTCGGTGCCCATCGAGGGTAACATGGCGCACTCCCCCCCTCCTCCTTGCGGAAAGGCGACGTAGGGGCGTATATAAAAAGTCGAGTCTGTCCCTGATCGTCCTTTCGCTCCGTGCGAAGGCTCGGGGGCTGCTCTCGCAAACCCGGCTCCGGCCAAACCGTTGACAGCGTCAACATACCAGCCCGAGAACTTGGGCCCCGACAGTGCACCTGGGTTACGCCCTGCTCGCATGAGGGAACCGCTAGTCCAGCCGAAGCATTACGCAAGGCATTAAGACCTCGAAGGAGTGAAACCACTCCTCCGAGGCCTCGGGGGCTACACCCGGCGGGTGCGCTCGCGCGCACCCACCGGAACAAAGTACCACCGAGAAAGGCTGGTCCCCTTGCAAAAAAGTGCGACGCAAGCCTCCAAGCGAGTGTTAACACTCCCTTCGAGGCTCGGGGGCTACTGTCGGGGACCATAATTAGGGGTACCCTCAAGACGCCTAATTCTCAGCTGGTAACCCCCATCAGCATAAAGCTGCAGAGGCCTGATGGGTTTGATTAAGTCAGGGATCAGTCCATACGAGTGACTTGACCACGCCACGCCCGAGCCTAGCCTCGGGCGAGGGCAGCCGACCCTAAGATGACTCCGTCTCGCCTGAGGCCTCCTCTTTCACGGCAGACGCATCTCCGGCTCGCCCTAGGCCCCGCCTTCGATAAGAAGAAACCCTGACTAAATCACCGCGCCAACCGACCGAGTCATCGGGGCGTTTAACGCAAAAGGTAAGACCAACGGGCGACCAGACTTCGCCAAAGGCACCATAGGAGACTTCGCCCGACCCAGGGCTCGGACTCGGGCTAAGGCCCCGGAAGACGGCGAACTCCGCTCCGCCCGACCCCAGGGCTCGGACTCGGGCTAAGGCCCCGGAAGACGGCGAACTCCGCTCCGCCCGACCCCAGGGCTCGGACTCGGGCTAAGGCCCCGGAAGACGGCGAACTCCGCTCCGCCCGACCCAGGGCTCGGACTCGGGCTAAGGCCCCGGAAGACGACGAACTCCGCCTCGCCCGACCCAGGGCTCGGACTCCGCCTCGGCCTCTGCCGAACGATCTCCGCCTCGCCCGACCCAGGGCTCGGACTCTGCCTCTGTCTTGCAGGACGGACTCGACCTCGGCTTCGGAGGAGCTTCCACGACACCCGACCTAGGACACGAGACCGCCACGTCAACAGGGAGCGTCATCATCACCCTGCCCTGAGCCGACTTGGGTCGCAGAGAACAAGACCGGCGTCCCATCTGGCCAGCCACGCCAGATAGGCAAATGATGGCGCCCCGCTAGACCATGACGACGGCAACTCTCAGCTCCCTTACGAAAGCAGGAGGACGTCAGCAAGGGCCCAGCCACTCCGACAGCTGTCTCCCCGTCCGGCTCCGTTACTCCTCCAACAGCCACGACGCCACACCAACAGGGTGCCAAGATCTCTCTGGCTGCCACCTTGGCATGTACATAGGGCGCTAGCTCTCCCTCGCTAGACACGTAGCACCTTGCTACACCCCCATCTTGTACACCTGGATCCTCTCCTTACGACTATAAAAGGAAGGACCGGGGCCTTCTTAGAGAAGGTTGGCCTCGCGGGGACGAAGGGCAGGGGCAGGCGCTCTCTCGGGGCCGCTCACTCCCCTCACCTCGCGCGGACGCTTGTAACCCCCTACTGCAAGCGCACCCGACCTGGGCGCGGGACGAACACGAAGGCCACGGGAATTCTCTGACTCCCTCACGACCCGGCTCCGGCCACCGACCTCTCTCTCTGTTCCCCCCTTCGCGCTCGCCCACGCGCTCGACCCATCTGGGCTGGGGCACGCGGCACTCTCACTCGTCGGCTCGGGGACCCCCCGGTCTCGGAACGCCGACAAACACATAAATCGTACGAGTAAAACAAGTTAAGTACATCTAAACCCTAGTGGTAATCCAAAGGACGTTTTTGGGGACACGGATTGAATCCGAGGTGTAGAACTTGGAGAAGCGACGAAGCGTACCTTGGACCTTGAAGCTCGAATGACGCAGATCGGCTGAGCGTAGATCTGTCGCCGAATCGATGAACTCCCTTTGACCTCGATCCCGCAGCCGACGTGCCGGCGTCTTCGCACGGATCGGCCGGGTCGCCGGTCCGCAAAGCTGGACGGTGGATCCGCGTGGGGGACGCCCACTGCTGCTCGCCGCCCGGAGCAAGACAACGAAATCGCGGGCGAGGGCGGATCGACGGGTACCTTCTCCGGCGGCAGTTCCATCGTCCTTGGATCGCCTGGAGCTCCCTCGTCGGAGTATTCCGAGCACGCGCGCTTGTGTGCGAAGGAAGCGGCTGCGGGGGAGGTTTCCGCGGTAGCGTGCCGATCCATTTAGCGAGAGAGAGAAAGAATCGAGAGGATAGAGGAGGAGGAGGAGGAAGCCGGTGAAAGAGATAGGGACACACTGTAGCCCCTAAATCGGCTACAGTATTAGAGGAGGGGAAGCCAAGGGTGACACCGTTGAACATAGTCTTAGGCCTGGGCAACGTCACGGATCGCTGCGCTCCAGGTCCAGGATACGGGAGACGAGACGACGGACACGTCGTGTCAACTGGTAGGCAGCAGCCTGCAGCCGTGCTGGGCGACGTACGAGTACGTGGTGTTGCCTGATCAGCGCGTCGTTTCAGCGGAGGTCCCCGATCGAACTTCCGGTTGTCCTTCCTCAGCGCGTCGTTGCGGCGGTCCCTCCCTGATCGAACGACCTGATGTCCTTTCTCACCGACCTTGACAGTCGCGTCGGCCGTCCTCCTGCTGTCAGTTCACTCCTACGGCGCGCGCGGTTCGGCGGCCATCCCGGTTTGGGTCCGGCACGGCACCTGGTAGGTTGGGTGACGCCGAAGATGAGGCCTGGCTTGCGGCTTCACAGTTCGCGCAGGTCGGGCTATCGGTTTCACAGATACGCTGGCCGTTGGGGTCGTTACAAGAATCAGATTTTTTTTTTTGCCGGGTTTGGCTTCTTGCGAACAATTCTGTGCCAAGTCCCCACTTTTAACCGCAGCCTTTGTTCCGTATCGGAGACGCTTTCCCTGAGTAAAGGTCTCTGCGACGAGATCAAGCCTTTGCTAATAGAGAGCCTACTACACCCTAAGTAGGAGCTCTGCGAGTGGGAGGTCTCTAGGACGATTTGGTTTTGATTTGCAACGTTTCTCTACGAATCATTGCGGGTTGGCGGTCCGCATGGCCACGAGCCCTTCCCAGTTCAACCCACGGGCGTCAGCAGTCACCGTTTCGTGGCAGTCTTGCATTTTTAGAGACGAAACTGAACTGGACTGGCCGTCCAAACTCTTTTTTTTTCTGTGCGCTGGTGTCACACGCACACCACTACGTGTAAGCGTCTCCGCTCTGAGCGAGTGCCCGGGATGGCCACGTCGTGTCCGTGCACGCCACGGCGACGCTGACACCATGCCTGTCCTGCTGTCTCGGTCACGCGCCGCGCCCCCGAGCCGACGACGACGACGACGACGCAGGCGGCGGATGGCAGCGCCGCCGTCTCTTCCGCCCGCTTCTCCCCCACCCCGGCCCTCCCTCGTATCTTTGTTTATTCGCGCCATTTATTGTTAGCCAGGTTAATTACCGGCCGCGCTGATCACGATTATGCCTAGTCGGTTCGGCCGGTGTCGGCGGAACACCGGAGAGCAACGCGATGAATTCCGGCGCTTGCATAGTCGTGCTACGGGGATACGAGGTTTTGGCTGACGGCCGAGTCATTCTTCTGGCCGCGGTGGGTGCCTCAGCAAAGCAGATACCTGACCTATTTTTGTTTTTTTTTTCTTTTTGAAATTTTGTAGTATAATACAGACGTTCAAGGCACGCATACACACATTGTGGATATCGGGAGCGACGTGATGGGTTTTGGCGCATGTGCGTAGCTAATGTTACGGGGATACGAGGGTTGGCTGATCGATGAGTGATTCCGACATTGTGGACACACGAGCAAAGCATCAACACTCACGCTAGTTTTTTTTTTAATAATGAAGGAAAACTATATAGTATGACACCGATATTCGCACCATGCATGTATATCCCATCCTGTGGATATAAGCATGGAAACACTCCGATAATCGTCAACCACTGAAACTATAATATCATTAAATCCAAAAAATAATTTTGGAAAAAAAAACGTGAGCACCTATGGCAAGTCGAAAACTTAAGGTCGAACAAAGTACGTACTGGCAACCTAAGAGAAACCGTCACTTCTCCTACTCCTATACGCAAAATTGGCAAGCCGACGCTGACCCAGTGTCGGCAAAGTACGTACGGGCGTAGAACATTCCTAAGATCTGCTCATTTATCCGAAGAAAATTTTCAGTGCAAATTCTACTGTACTCTACCACCGTCCGGTCCGGTCGGTGTCGCACTCCGCGTGCCGCGGAGAGCAACGAACGTTTGTTTTGTTTTGCCGGCTAAAGACAAACGCCGTCGGGCCCCTCGTACACACACCCCAGTCCACCTGACACCAGTGCATCACAACCACTCGCAACTTCACACACGGCGGCCGATTCGCGCAGGAAATTGTTGTGGCCCCATGTCGGGAAAAGTTTTCATGATGCCCATTGCACAGCGACACGAGGCCAGACCACACAGCTCACGGCCCACACGGCAACCTAAGAGAAACCGTCACTTCGCCTACACGCACGCACAGCCGCCGTTCCCGCCCAAAACGCGCGCGGCTGCCTATGGGCAATGGCTACGATACGAGCCTATCCGCGGTTCCACAGCACACGAGCCGGCCACCCGCTGCCGCTTCTTCCAGCTTCCAATTCACGGCGTGGCCAGTGGCTACCGAGTCCATCCTCCACGCGGACGCACCACCTCACCGTCGTCTCGCTCTCGCACTCCTTTGGCTTCCTATACCTCTGTTCCTCGTCATTACTTAACGCGGACGGAAGCAAGCACCCCAGGCCAGTGGCCTCTTTTCCGGTCCTTGTCCTGCTCCTGCCTGATCTTCCAGCTCCAGACGAGCAGACCCATCCACGAGTCCTCGGCTCCTCGCCCACCCGCACATCTCGTCAGACTCGAGGAGCCAGCCCCACGACCGCCTCGCCTCGCCTCGCCCCGCACCGAGATCCCCAACTCCCGCGCGCCCCGCACGGTATGCCGGCCGACCAAATCTCCGGCTAAACCCCACCCCGCCTTGCCGCTCATTTTATGGCGGTCACGCTCGGGCGAGCGCGCACTGCCCCCGCCGTCCCCAGCGCCTGCTTCCTACTCCTCCTCCTCCTCACATCCTCCTCACTCCTCGCCGCCCCCACCAGCCGCAGGGCAGAGTCCGGGGGCGGGTCAGTTCTCGGTGACGCCTCGTCCTCCTCCGGAAAGGCACGGGGGGACAGCTGCGAGGAGCTGCAGTCCATCAGCGGCGGGGAGGCCCGGTGCGCGTACCTCCGCGCGCAGAACTCGCCCTGCTCCCCGGCGGGGTACGTGGACTACCTGCGCCTCTTCTACTGCGCCTTCGCCGGCGCGCCGGCGGCCGCGTGCGCCGCGCTCGCGCTGTGGCTCGCGGTGCTCTTCTACCTCCTGGGCGACACCGCGTCCGAGTACTTCTGCGCGTCGCTGGAGGGCCTGTCGGCGGCGCTGCGCCTGCCCCCCGCCGTCGCGGGCGTCACGCTGCTCTCGCTGGGGAACGGCGCGCCCGACGTGTTCGCCAGCGTCGTGTCCTTCGCGTCGGGCGACGCCGGCGGCGGCGGCGGCGGTGGGGTCGGGGTCGGGCTCGGCAGCGCGCTCGGCGGGGCGCTGTTCGTCTCCACCGTCGTCGCGGGCGCCGTCGCGCTCGCCGTGGGCGCGCGGGGCGGGGCCGTCGTCGAGTGCCACGGCTTCGTGCGCGACCTCTGCTTCCTCCTCCTCGCGCTCTGCTACCTGCTGGCGGTGCTCGTCCACGGGGAGGTCACCGTCTGG
Source organism: Zea luxurians (assembly GCA_029449295.1). NCBI lineage: Eukaryota > Viridiplantae > Streptophyta > Magnoliopsida > Poales > Poaceae > Zea > Zea luxurians. The sequence continues at coordinate 47,745,865 of JAOPSE010000017.1, forward strand.
GTGGCCGCGTCGTTCGTCTCGCTCTACGTCGGCTACGTCGTCCTCGTCTGGACCTCCCACTGCTGCGCCGAGAAGGGCAAGCCAGCCGCCGACAGCCTCTCCGCGCCGCTCCTCCTCGACGACGACGACGACGACGTGGGCGACGTCGTCCCGTCGCTGCCGTCCCACACCAAGACGGAGGCGTCCGGCACGGCCACGTCGAGGGTCATTGCGACGCTGCATTGCCTCGCGGCCGCGCTCTGCATGCCGCTGTACCTGCCGCGCCGCCTGACCATCCCGGACATCGCGGGGCACCGCTGGTCCCGGCCCTACGCCGTCGCCTCCGCGGCGCTGGCGCCGGTCCTCATCGCCGTGACCTGGAGTTCGCAGCGCCACAACCCGACGTCGTCGCACGGCCTCGCGGTCCTCGTAGGAGGCGCGCTCCTGGGCCTCCTGCTCGCGGCGCTCGCGGCGGCCACCACGGACGCGAGCTCGCCCCCGCGCGGGCGGAGGCGGCGCGTGCCGTGGCTCGGCGCGGGGTTCGCGATGAGCGTGCTGTGGGCGTACACCCTGGCGCGCGAGCTGGTGGCGCTGCTGGTGGCCATCGGGTACGTGGCCGGGATCAAGCCGAGCGTGCTGGGCGTGACGGTGCTGGCGTGGGGCGACTCCCTGGGCGACCTGGTGTCGAACGTGGCGATGGCGGTGCACGGCGGGCCCGGCGGCGCGCAGACGGCCGTGTCCGGGTGCTACGCCGGCCCGCTGTTCAACACGGTGGCGGGGCTGGGCCTGTCGCTGGCGCTGGCGGCGGGCGCGCAGCACCCGGCCCCGTTCGCGGTGCCCGTGGACGCGGCGGCGTACGAGGCGGCGGGGTTCCTGGTCGCCGCGCTGGCGTGGGCGCTGTTCGTGGTGCCCGTCCGAGGGATGCGGATCGACCGCGTCTACGGGGTCGGGCTCATCGCTATCTACCTCTGCTTCTTCGCCGTGCGCGTCTCCGAGACGCTGGGGCTCTGGAGCTAGGACTGGACTGGGAAGCCTGGCCGCGATCGTTCGTTCATTTGTTTCTTGCTGCTGATGACTGCTGTGAATGATCCAACTGATGGTGGTGGATCTAGATTGATGGTAAAATGATAGGGGTACAGAAAGGATGAAGGGTAGATAACCTTGTACGTACTTATATTAATGTAGTGGTAGTATATGGTGGAGAGGTGGACAGGTGGTAGCACTACTCCACACGTAGGCGTTGGTTAGTGTCCTGACAGAGGATTTGTTTTTCCGTCCCCTTCTGTTTTGGAAGGAGGGGTTCTGTTCTGACTTGTGGCCGGAAAGAATGGCCAGACAACTGTGTGTTACTCACTCAATAAGCCGAAGTACTAAAAGCAGCAGGGGGTGTTCGTATCAGTTGAAAGAAAAGTTCAAGATTCGAACCCATTTCTTAATTTGTTTAGAGAAAAAAGAGAGAGACTCGATCGCAATTCGAAAAGGTGGGATCAAATTGCTCCAGTCCACTGACTGAACAGGCCTCTGAATTGCACTGGCGTACTGTGGTCTTTGACTAATGGCTAAAAGAGCAATCACTGTTTGGCGCTGGGCTTTGCAGTCGCAAGCTTATTCGCCTGGACAGAACGCGGTTACTGAGGGACAAGTAAAAATTGGGTCCATGTCCATCCCATCCGCACGCACCTCAGGTCTTCACGCGCAAACGCCGGGGAGTCATCGTCGGGTCGGGCTCCCCGTCGCCAGAAAACTATAGAGATCGCCCTTTTCTCGTCACATTCTTTTCTCCCCCCTTCTGTGGATTAGTTAGTTACGTAGTTGCGTGAATTGAAGTAACTGAGCATTGTATCAGCAGGGAAGTGCTGCTGCTGTTGCTTCCGGCGCGCGCAGCACTGTGGGTATATATGTCTATCGAGCGCAGCTGCCACGTCTCTTCCGTGTCTCCACCGATGTCTATCGAGCCGAGCGCGATCGCTCGGGAGGGCTGCGACTGCGAGGAGGATGGATGGCAACCGCCGCACCAGAGCAGAGGCCCCTGATCGCTGTCGACGCCAAAAGCCTGCTGTCGTCTGTGTACTGTCCCGTAATGCTGGGTAAAGCATGGCACGGGCGCCTCTTACTTGGACTTGTAATTTTGCTCGGTGGGCACGGGATGGACGGGCGAGAGGAGGAGGATCACGCGGGACACCTTTGAGTGACGGTGGAGGTGGGGGGAATCGGTGTGCGTCCTTTTGGGCCTTTTGACGTTGTTGCAGCAACGGCCCGACCGCTCGAGACGAGAGGTAACTGAACCCAGACTCCTCGTCCTTGAAATCGTTTCTCCTGTGCTATGCTACACTGTCTATGATTCCATTTCTGTTCTTGAAACGGTAGCTGAGATGGTCACGTCTCCTCCTGCACTTACATTACATCATCATCCACACCGCAGGAGCGTGTCTCACCCAGTACGCGGCAAGAACACGAGTACACATAACACATTCGAACCGAGTTCCTGTATGTACACAGTAAGTAAACAGTTCTCCATGGATAGTTTGAGACATCAGAGCACCAGTGGTCTAGTGGTAGAATAGTACCCTGCCACGGTACAGACCCGGGTTCGATTCCCGGCTGGTGCATCTTTTTTATTTAAGTTTACCAATTTTTTTGCATGTCTGTTTTCCCTCCTAAACACCGTGCGATGCAACGTTTGTCTGCCTCATTTGTCATGCATCCGACGCTGACTGCTGGCTTGCACACCCCGACCGACCGACCAACCAAACTGCGCGCGGCTGCTTCTTGCTCCATGCTGAGACGGAGTTGTTCAAGGCTCAGCCACGCACGGTATTGGCTCCTTGCCTTCCTACGTGATTCGTCGAGCCGTCGACACGTCAACTACGCTACTCCCTGATGGCTATCTTGTCCCCACAGGCCACAGCGACCACTCCGACGAGACGATTCATAGGTCGCGTCCGATTGGCACGTCAATCAGGATGTTCGGTCGAGATAAGCTGCATGCGCTGTTAACAACAGTAGAAATAATAGCTACATACAGTGGCTTAAATCAAGCGAACGGCAGGCATCGTCATGGATGGACATGGACCCCCGATCGCCGATGCATGACGCCCAGCCTTCCAACTCGCGAACTCCTTTCCTATCTGGAACTCCGGAAGGACATGGCTTTGGCAGGGATGAAAATGGTGCCAAGATGCTCAACTTCTTTTTTGTTTTTATTTATTCCCCAGTGGAGTGAAATCGAAGATACGTTGTTTGTCCGAACGAAAACGGCACACGCCATACACGCCAATCAATATGGATGTAACCCCGTACATGGTGAAATACTCGTAAGTCCTAACGGCGACACGGAACACCCAGTAACCGAGATATAGCGGCTGCAAAAAAAAAATTATACCTATTTTATTTTTGATACTTATATTTAAAAATATGACTCGGTTTAGCACCTTTTGTTCATGCCTAAAGAATTCGGTAAGGTTGGTCTGGAACCGGTTGAGCCAGTTCTCTATCTTTTTCTAAATTGATTTTGGGCATAGGAAATTTGGAGATTACGTCTCGAATGGGGCTTCTCTGTATAAACAAACGAGAGGATCGAAGCCGACTGATGAACTGAACTTTCAGTCGTTAAAGAAAAATACACCAACTCTCCCTTTGTCCTCTCTTTCTCTCTCTACCTTGATGTCTGTTACATCTCCAAATGAGATTTGACGCGGTGTTATAGACAAGTTTTATAAAAAAAGTGTTCAAGAGTCTATCGAACGAAGAACAAACTGAATATTGATTTAACCGGATACTTAACAAGTCTCATTGATATGTATTGGAAAGACTAAATATGGCCCCACAATGTGAATTAATAGAACCGCTGTGGAGAGGATGCGCGAATTACATGGACATGTAGCTTGTTACCATGCATCAGCAATTATGGAGCTTTCTTCCCATGACTATGCTAAAATTACTATAAAATAGTATAGAGTAACAACTTTGTCAAGATATAAAACTAAAATTCTAATAAAAAAGGGGGCTAAAATAAAAAAAAACATCACTGCAATGCCGCCTGCATGGCGGCTGAAAATTACAAGTGGTGCCACCTCGAGTTCGACTGCGCAAACGTAAAACAAAGACCAAATAGACATGCGTATGTAGCGGGGGCTAATGGCTACTCACATAGAGGGTATGTTCACTTTATAGATCATCTTTGTGATATGACAGATTAGCTGGCCGGGCATAAATGGCCAGTGATGGCCCTGAGGGTGGGGCGGAGGGGCCGCCGCCCTGGGCTCCCAATTATATAGGGCCTCAAATCTAGTTATATATTCAGTAATTAGGCTATTAGACACAATAAATCAATATTGAAATATCGAATACTTAGCAGCCACGAAGCCTTGACAACTCGGTCGTATTTAAACATGTTAAAAGAACTTTTAAGATAATACTATAATATGTATCTTTTTATTTATTTGTTGCTTGGTATGAATATTTTTATATGTGTCTTGAGTTTATATATTGGTACCATTTTTATATAACAATAGTTTGATGAACCTCTATTTTAAATTTATCCTGAGCTCCTAAAACCTCCAGTCCGCCGCTGAAAATGGTAGCAGAAAATATCAGAGTCATAACGGGCTGCTGGACCGGGGCTGCAGCCCCGGCAGCCCCGGTCCTAGATCCGCCCCTTGCCTGTGTTAGCGTGTGATCTATAGTTTTGGGCCAGCAAACAGCTAGATATCTCGTCAGCCAATGACCTCTTCTGTTTGCACCCGAATTTCCTTTCTAATCAGTCGAACCGTGTGAGTCCCAAGCTGAAAACGGATTCTAAAGCGGCCAATCTGCTCCGTTCCTCGATGGAGCGGCTCCAGAGTCCAGAAGCGTCGAGCCGTTGCGCTCCGGCCACGGAAGGGCATCCGTGTTCCGTCTTCTCGTGCGAGTTACGACGAGTGACGAAGCAACGGGACGTCGCGGTCATCTAGAACTCCCTCCACGGCCACGCAGCGTCTCCGCCGACAGCGACGCCCAGCGACTGGCCGGGAGGAGGAGAGGGCCACGCCGGAGAGGAGGCTCTGCAGCGTCGGGCCCTGCCCCTCGGCTCGCTGATGCATGTGGCCGTCGGAAACGAACCGAGGCGAGAGTGCAGTTGGCGCACGAGCACGAGTGCACGACCATGCTTTGGCGCTTTCGGTCCCTCCACTCCGACGAACCGGGAAAAGATGGCTGTTCACTCTCCAGGACATTTCAGTTCAGTCTCCAGGACAAACATCTACACACCTGATGAAGAAGCTCAGTCAGTAACCGAGCTAGTAAGTACACGTGCTTTTCCAAACCCAGTTTCGGTTGAAAAGGAATTTACAAACAAAGGGACTTCAGACTTGACAAAAGAGAAGGAACGGTGGTGTGGTGGGTGGAGGTCCCTTTTGTGCAGACAGCACTCCAAGAAGCCCTCGCTTTCAGTTGCATCACCCGTTCGCATTGTATCACCCACTAACCTGTCCCCGTAGCTTACCATCACCTCAGCGAAAAAATAATAAGAAGAAGAAATCCATCCGCCTCGCTCGTTTCCTCCACGGCTCCACCCTCACACGCCGAGAAAAAAAAATCTGGATACACCAGCCTGCGCCTGAACCATTGCGTCATGTTTTGACCTGAGCCTTTTCACGCTGTCCTCCTTTCTAGCTCCTACTACCTGTACCTGACCAGATCAAGGGTTACCATGGACAGCTGAATGAAGGCATGCATCCCCTCCTGATTGATCTCTGTATCTTCCTCCTGTTCTCTGTTTCGCCTGCTGACAAGCGGTTTTAGGTTAGCGACAGCTAGCCTCAGCTACAGTCTTCACTGGCGGCACTTACGACAGTGAAAGTAGTATAATACAGGTTGTTCTTGGATACAGAAAGTTTGAATCTTTTCTCTATCTTTTTTTTGTCCCCCTTTGTAAACCTGAGCTGCCTTTCTCCTCCCTCCTATGTGGTTCTTGGTCATCACACGTTCAGTTCTATCCGAACCCTCCCCTGTCCTTGTCGTTCGTCCCTCCCCCCTCGAATATCAAAAGCGAGGCGACCGGCCACTAGAGGAGCAATCCCCATTGTCCACTCCCTCCAAATCCCCGTTGCGTCGGCCACACCTCTTCCTCTTACGCGTTACACATCTCCCTCTTCCTCTAAAATTAACCCAGCGACTCGACCCTGCGAATTCATATACGCGCGCGCGCGCGCGTGCACGTGCGCAGGCGCGGCTGGTAGCCTGCACTCCTGCAGACACCGACACGTAGCAGCGGCGTCCCGTCTTCCGTCTTCGATGGCGGCGGCGAGCTATGATCGGCTGGCCGTCGCGGCGTCCGCTGTGGTGGTGGCGGCGGCGGCGCTGGCGGTCGCTGGGCTGCCGGCGGCTGGAGCGCTCGGGGTGAACTGGGGCACGATGGCGACGCACCAGCTGCCGCCGGCCACCGTGGTCCGGATGCTGGAGGACAACGGCATCAGGAAGGTGAAGCTTTTCGACGCCGACGCCGGCCCCATGGACGCGCTCGCCGGCACCAGCGTGGAGGTCATGGTGGCCATCCCCAACAACATGCTCGACATGATGACGGACTACGGCACGGCCAGGGACTGGGTGCGCCAGAACGTCAGCCGCTATAACTTCGACGGCGGCGTGAACATCAAGTGAGAGTCCCTACTGGTTACTGCCTCTCTTTTTTCACATGATCCTACTACCCCCTGCGCCTTCTGGGTTTTTTTTTCCTTCCAAAGGAAAGGTCGAAAGGAATTGGCAAGAACAATTGGCCTTTGCCGTCTTGGTGTGATCCTTTTCAGCTCTGCATTTGTTGGCTGCGTGCCTGTTTCTGCTGTGGCTTTCTATATATCTCCCCTGAAAAATGGAAACTTTATATCGGTGACAACAAAGTAGTACCAAAAGCTGTGAACGTGCACTTCAGCAAACACAGACTTCCATAGCGCAACATAAAACATAAATTAACTAGCCCCTCTTAGTTTCGATCCTCCTTACTTTTTATGTAGCCTTCTTTTGTTTCTTGACCTCTATATGTATTTTCGGTGAACAAAATTCTCTTCGCAACAAACTCACTTCTTTGTGATTTCTCGCATCTACCATCTGGTGATCTGGAGACCTACATAAATAAAAGAAAAAAAATTACTAAGTGATTAAGTTGCAGATTTTTTTAATTAATAAATTCCGATAGGGGCCCACGCCTATTTCCATAAAATAAATTGTTTAGTTAGAAGCCCTCTTTGGTTAATGCTATGCGGTATGCAAGGGCTGCAAGTTTTAGCATAGGGTGACGCGTTTTTTCTACCGGCTGATTCAGAAAAGCCTTCTCATCAGTAATAAACTGTCAGACTTGACATCAACAAGTTGCAACATTCTTCTCTAGGCACTGTTCGTGCCCATGGCTTTTCGGCGACGGGAAAAAAAAGAACAAGTTGCAGCACAAAGTTACGGATATCCATTGCATTTGTGCGGTTTGCAGTCTGAAGAATCTAACCTTGGATTGGTTGATGTCTTCTGGGACCGAAATGTCTGCAGAAAAAGGTTGCATGCACATCTGAATAATCTCTCTAATTTCTTGGGGGATTACTTTTCTTAAAGTATTAGCACCCTTATCTAACTGCAGTGGCCACCGGGCGCCTAGTCTATACGACATGAGAATTTTTAAAAAAGAGTGTTTAGTTTCTAAAGACTAATTTTCAGTTTCTTGGTTTTATTTTATTTTAGTGACTAAATTGTTAAATATAGAAACTAAAACTATATTTTAGTTTCCGTATTTGATATTTTTAGGACTAAAATTAAATAAAATAAAGAGACTAAAATTAGTCCATAGAATCAAACACACTCTAAAAATTTTCGCCTCAAAGAATCCTGAGATAAGTAGCGGTTACAGCACTGAAGCCTGTCTGAAAATACCCGATTAATCAGTCGTACAAATGTTTGCGTGCAGGTACGTAGCGGTCGGAAACGAGCCCTTCCTGTCGTCTTTCAACGGCACGTTCCTGAACGTCACGCTCCCCGCCCTGCAGAACATCCAGCGCGCTCTGAACGACGCCGGCTTCGGCGACACCATCAAGGCGACGGTGCCGCTGAACGCCGACGTGTACAACTCGCCCAAGGACAACCCTGTGCCGTCGGCGGGGCGGTTCCGGCCCGACATCGCCGGCCTCATGACGGAGATCGTTCAGTTCCTGAACCAGAGCGGCGCGCCCTTCACCGTCAACATCTACCCGTTCCTGAGCCTCTACGACAACGACGACTTCCCGCTGGACTACGCCTTCTTCGACGGCACGGGCAGCCCCGTCGTGGACAACGGCATCCAGTACACCAACGTGTTCGACGCCAACTTCGATACGCTCGTGTCCGCGCTCGCCGCGGCGGGCGTCGGCGGCCTCCCCGTCGTGGTCGGCGAGGTCGGGTGGCCGACCGACGGCGACAAGCACGCCACGGCCGCGTACGCGCAGAAGTTCTACGCGGGCCTGCTGCGGAAGCTGGCGGCCAGCGCCGGCACGCCGCTGCGCCCGGGCCAGTACATCGAGGTCTACCTGTTCAGCCTCATCGACGAGGACGCCAAGAGCGTGGCGCCGGGCAACTTCGAGCGCCACTGGGGCATCATGCGCTACGACGGCCAGCCCAAGTACGCCATGGACCTGTCCGGGCAGGGCCGGAACACGGCGCTCGTGGCGGCGCGGGGGGTCCAGTACCTGCCCCGCCAGTGGTGCGTCGTCAACCCCAACGCGCAGGACACGAGCAAGATCGGCGACAGCGTCACCTACGCCTGCACCTTCTCCGACTGCACCTCGCTCGGCTACGGCTCCTCGTGCAACGGCCTGGACGCCGCCGGCAACGCGTCCTACGCCTTCAACATGTACTTCCAGGTGCAGAACCAGGTGGAGGGCAGCTGCTACTTCCAGGGCCTCGCCGTGCCCACGACGCAGAACCCGTCCACGGACGCCTGCAACTTCACCATACAGATCACTCCGTCGGCAGCGGGGAGACGACGCGCCGCCGCCGCGACAGCTCTGCTCCTCGTGGTTCTTCTTGCGGCCGTGCATGTCGCGCCATGACTGAGCCCGTGACTCGGCTCATGTTGTTACCAATTATTAGGACTTAGAAAAGAAAGACACTTTTCTAAATTTTCGGAAGACATCATGGGAATTTAGAAGCCCGATGTTTATGGAAATTTAGAAGCCCGACGCTGTAAAAAAACAAACCCGGAATGAAATGATTTTTTGTTAGTGTTTGGAGAAGGTCATACACACAACTATACGCAAGAAGTGTTCAAAGATCTTGACTCCAAAGACTGATTATAAGATCCACCATAATAAGACCACCGATTTTGGGGGCTGGCGAAGGGAGAGACCCGCCCTAGTTAAGAGTAACTCCAATAGACTAGCTAAATTTACTGATTTAGCTACTCTAAAATAGATTTTACAGAAAAAGTATAGATTAGTCCAACAGGCCCGAATAAACCTATAGACTAAATGGAGAGTGAACCAAACTATTAAAAAATAGAGAGCGAAGGTGAAAAGATATAGAGCCACTAAATTTAAAGAGTTGTTTAAAGAGTCTATTGTAGACGTTTTTTTTAATACTAGCTAAATTTACCTTTATAAAATCATATACCTAGTCTCTTGAGTTGCTCTAACATTATATATAAGTATCCACACAAGATGATTTGGCTACTAGAAGACACCATGACCTTCCAACTCTCCTGCATACATAAAGACACGTGGCCACTAGTGACCAGGACCTCTATAGATAAATATTCTTTTGGCTCAAATTATTGAGCTAGATTCACTCTCAAAAAATCTAGAATCTCAACCAAATAACACCAAAACTGAATAGATTCCTAAAAATCTACGTATTCTTCTATTTCAATGTAGAATCTTCTTCTATCCCAAATTTTTCCAAATTTTAGGAAATAGAGATTAGCATCACTGTAGAAAGCACTTTCCCTATCCCTCGGATTATATGTCATTAATAAGTACAGTGTCGTGCGATCATGATGTCATTAGAAGTGGAGAATCAAAAACCACACGTCTGAACCAAGGAAATAAACTTCGAAAGCAAGGTCAATAGACTCACTTCTACTTCGGAAAGAATGATAAGATCCAAAGAATGAATGATATCCGGATTCGCAACCTTTAAGGTTACTAGATGGCAGTAGGTCAGATATCAATCAAGGTAAGGGTGAAACCACTCTCCATCCAGATTTTCGAAAATATTACCCAATTGCCATTGTCTATAGTACCAAATTATTTTATAATATATTATATTCAAAGGCCTTCATTCAACTCGTCGCACGACTCTTACCTGATGGCACCTTCCAACAATGGCTAGAGTTGCCATCGCCTCCCTGCACTTGACTACGGAGGTCGGCGACATGACTTAGTTGTCTCTAAACCATTGTATCTCTTCCTCGTCAGCCCTTCAATGTTGCTCATCGTTTCTAACATCCACGCTTCCCCCTCCATATCTAATGTTCCCCCTACAATGTCTGTCCAACCCCCACTTTCACTATACCACAATACTTAATTGGTGTCCGACAACCGTCGCTATAAATACAGTATAAGCATCAAACTGTTTGTCGGTATATGTCAGTCACAAACTGTCAGTCGCTAATTTTATATTTCCTAATTAAACATCAGTCGGTATATATACACACATAGTACTGAACAATAAGTCGGTATAAGTATTTTTTTGCATCATTGGATCAGTCGGCATAAAAAGGCTCAGGACCAATTGACCCCGCGCTTCACTTGGTCCATTGGCGCGAAAATTTCACAAGTGCGGCCCACCTGAAGCAGGCCAATTCCTAGCTGCCGCCTATTCTTTCACTGAGCCAAACCCTAAATAGTTATTTTCTTCTTCCCAATTCCAAATCACCGCCCCGCCGTCGCCCCGTTCAGCGTCAGCACGAACGCACGCAGCGACGATCCTCCTTCCCAATTCAAGTTGCTACCCCAAGTGTTTAGCGTTTGTAAGAAACGAGTGTAGCTAGCGTCGTGCGTGCGTTCATCCCCTGCCTCTCGGCTCTCATGTGTGCATCCTCTGTCCAAAATCCATCGTGAATCATCCCTCCCCAAGTTGTTGTGGTCAAGCCGGCCTCCTCACTCACATCATTGCCGGCGGTTCTAGGTACTTGTTTTTTGTTGTACCCCTGTCCTCCCAAGCCTCTCGCCATCTGACATGCTACCTTGACTTGAGGCAATGTGCTAAGAATCCAAGTAGGAGTGAAAGACCAAGAAGGAGAGCAATTCAAATCGTCGCACTGCTAGAAGCACACTCAGTACAGGAAGTTCGATGGGAGGAATAAAAAGGATTTTTTGAAGAGAGGAGACATCGCCTGATTCTCCAAGGACAAGGCGGAGGCAACGAAGTAGTGCGCAGGTCAATCTGTGTTCTTTCCTTAACAAAGGCCAGTTTGGTTTGTAGGTGAATGAATAATTTCCTATCCATGTTTGTGAATTGTAAACTTGATTAGTGTAAATTGTAGAAAGAATAAATAAAAAATTGTGACTTGGAGCTGCGTATGGCAACTATAGTGCAAATGGGAGTTCATAAATGCACAGTTTCAAGTACTGTAGTAAGACGATCAGTCGCCAAAAGCTGTTTGTCGCTATAGATTTATCCCGACGGCACTTATAGCGTCTGTCGGAGAGGAAAATTCTTTGGCCAGGTGGCAAAATGCACCCACCCTAAATCCTAAGATGAGGAGGGGGCCTAAGCGTTTTGCCTGCTAGGTGGATTCGAGATGAACACAAGAACACACAAGGGTTTAGAGTGGTTCAGGCCGCCGGAGCGTAATACCCTACTCCACTGTGTGTAGTATTGAGGCTGTGAGCTTGAGAGCTTGTATGAACTTGTGAGTCTGAGAGTCTATGTGAATTCACCTTGTAACGTCACGTGCCCTCCCTTTTATAGCTCAAGGGGGGCACATACAAGGGTGCTGAGCCCCGACATGTGGGCCCAGGAACATAATGGAAGGAATACATCGTAGGAGTAACTAAGTAACGTCTGAGAAATGTCCAGGCGTGTTGATGTCCGCAGCTCACGCAGTGTTGATATGCGCCGACTGCTTCCTGGGCAACGTACGAGTAATGATGAGTGTAGTGCATGAGGCAGCATGGGCGTACTACCTGCCAGTGGAATGGACAGGCACGCCACCTGCGGAATGGACTGGTCGCCGCCTGCCGCGGAATGGACAGGTCTTATTAAATGCGGAGGCGGTAAATCGCCTGCCAGTTGAATGGACAGGGCTCAATAAATGCCGAGGCGGCACATCGCCTGCCAGTGGAATGAACAGGCGGCGCGCCTTGTCCGCAATAAATGCAGAGGCCGCGCAGCCCAGAGGCCTTACGTCAGGCTCTGCCCGTTGGCTTATGTCACGTGCACCATGCCACGTGGCAGCATCGGGGCTCCGCTTGAGCGGGGAGCAGAAGCGTATATGGTAAGGTCCGGACACGTGTCGGCTCCGGACCCCCGCCTGGCCTTGATTAAGGCCTGGGTATTCTCTATCTCAGAATCCCGGGACCGTGCTGTGATTGGCCCGGACCCCACATAGAGGGGTCCGGAACCCATCCCAGGGGTCCGGTTTGCGCTCGTGGAGGTCCTGAACCTTACCCGAAGGTCCGGTCTGTATATACAGGGGTCCGGCACTTTCCCATGGGGGTCCGAACTCACTATTGATACCTTGGAGTATATCACCTTCTCTGGCCACGTGGCGGCCCTGGAGCCATCCACGTGGTGGGGTCGGGGCGCTGTTGCTGGCCCAGAGTAGTCGCCCGAGGCTGGGCAAGCCATGGTCTGGTCCCACGTACAGCTCCTTTACCACGCGACTAGAGATAGCCGCGTGGGTACTGCATCTTCATACTGTAGTAGGGGGTACCCCTGTTTCAGGGTACCGACAGTGGCCCCTGGGCCCACCTCAGGGGAGGATACGAGCCTGCAGCTGGGGCCAAAGCTTGATTGGTGATTGGCGCGCCACTTCCGTGCGTTTGCTGACGTAATCACCGCAAATCCGCCTTCGGTCACGCCATCTGCTATGTCTGTCCCCGCGGCTGACTGACCCGCAGCTCCCACACCTAGTGGTTTCGCTGGGCCACACGCGAGGCGCCTCGATACCGCTGCATTGGTTTAAAAATCACCTTCTCTGTCTTCTGCGGTGGCCCCGAGGAGGCGTAGTACTGGCGCGAGCGGCGGTTCGCTCTTCCCGCACCCAGGAACCGACGCCCAAAGAGTATGACTTGTGGGCCTGGGCCCCCGTGTCATAGACAGGGCCGTTGTTTTCGGCGGAGATGAAGAAGCGCGCTACTGCGGGCGGCGGTTCGCTCCTCGCGTGGCGGTTCGCCTTCTCCGCACTCAGAGACCAGCACACCAGATGTATGACTTGTGGACCCGGGCCCTCGTGTCATAGGCTGGGTTGCTTTGGTGCGCGTCGGGCGAGATTTTCTGCGGCGTCTCGGGGCGCGAGCGGGAGAGTGTGCCTTGAAAACGGATTCACCCCGCGTGCAGCAGTTACGCTCTCGCATTCTCTCCCGATTGCCGCGCCCTTTCGCCTCCGAGCTCTCTGTGCCCCTTTGCATTCGCACTCTTCTGCTTTCCGCCGCCGTAGTCGCCATGGCTTCGCTAATTCATCCCGAGCGTTTCCAGTCTGAGGGGGCACTCAACCTGGTGCGCCACCTGCTCGGATGGAGCATGCCGGTGTTCTCCGGAAGGATCTGCGTCAGTGCCACTCCCCTCGGCGATCTCACCGTCGGGGAGTTCGTGTTGTTCGTCTCCTACCTCTCCTGCGAGTTGGCGCTGCCGATCTCACCTTTCTTCCTGCTGCTACTGGAGGAGCTCGGGCTCTTGCTTCAGCACCTCACACCCCACTCCATCCTCCAAGCGGCCATCTTCGTCCACCTATGCGAGATGTTCGTGGGGGTGGCCCCCAACACCTCCCTCTTCCACCATTTCTTCATGTTGGTGAAGTCTGGGAAGGCTAAGGACCACCTCAGCGCCTACTACTTCCAGACAAGGTTAGATTCAGCAGTGGCCTACATCCCCACCCTTGGCGGCGCAAGGTGGGAGAACTGGCGCGGCGACTGGGTGATCGCCAGCGCCGAGGCCAACGACGACGCCGTTGGATTGCGGGTGGTATACCGAGGCGAAGGCAAGCTTGGTGCCGATGGAGAGGCAGAAGTCCCTAAAGTCCTGGCTGTCAAACTGTTTGCCGTTGTCGACTGTGAGCTCGGATGGGACTCTGAATCGGCAAACAATGTTTTGCCAGAAGAACTTCTAAGCAGTCTTCGACGTTATTGTGGATACTACCCTGGCCTCGATCCACTTGGTGAAGTATTCGACAACGATGAAGGTGAACTTGAGGTTCCCTTGAACCGTAGGTAGTGGCCCGACAATATCCAGCCCCTAGCGTTGAAGTGGCCATGTGTGGGCAATCAGCTTGGTGAACTGTGAAGGGTTGCCCGAGCGGGGAGAAAACTTCTTGCAAGCTTCGCACGACCTCGTGACTCGATTCGCGGCGCAGATTATAGCGGGCTAGTAAAATCCTTGACAGATCACCTTGGCAGCGAGGGCCTTGGGCCCTAAGTGGGAGCCGCAAGTTCCGCTGTGGACTTCGCGTAGGATCTGAATGCCTTCAGTTTCGGTGATGCATTTTAGCATGAGTTGACTGATCCCCTTCTTGTATAGCTGGTGTAAGGAAAATGGACCCCGACCATTTGGCTAATTGAGTTTTGGTGTTTGATGATTAACACAACCTGTGGACTAACGCATTTGCTAGTGTTTATAATTGTAGTTCACAGGATGCGATGAGGATTGGACCTAGGCGATGAGGATGCAACACCTCAAAAGAAGAAATAAAAAGATGCATAGAAGTCCAAGACTCAAGAACAAAAGAAGCCCGAAGAAATCAGTAAAGAAATCTGAGAAGAGGGCTGTCAGCCAGCGCCTGGTGGCGCACCGGACTGTCCGGTGTGGCACCGGACAGTCTGCGCAGAGAGGCCCACAGACATGCGCTCTCTGGCTGTAGCACCAGTCTGTCCGGTGGAGCACCAGACAGTCGGCACCGGACTGTTCGGTGTGCACCGGACAGACGGCAACGGTCGGATCCAACGGTCGACTGCTACAGGCACCAACGGTAGGCTGACGTGGCGTGCACCGGACACTGCACAGTGGCTGTCCGGTGGTGCACCGGACTGTCTGGTGCACCCGACGACAGAAAGCTGCTGCTTTCTATCCAACGGCTAGTTTGGGGTTTGGAGGCTATAAATACCACCCCAACCGGCCATTCTCAAGTGTGAGAGCCCAAGCAACATACCAAGGCACATAGTGCACATTTTCAAGAGCTCAAACACCCAAGTACTTAATAGAATCACTCGGTGATTAGTGTAGGTGCTTTGCAAAGTGCTTAGGTTAGTTAGACCGCTTTAGCGCTTGCTCTAGGTGAATCCTAGTTAGTTGAGTGAGTTTTGTAAAACCACACAACCCCTCGGCTCTTGCGCAAGCCGTTGTAATTGTACCGAGTGGAGGCGAGAGTCTTGCGAGACCGTGACAACCGCGTTTGTGTCACGACCACCACCGTGTACCGGAGGGAACGAGGCCCACGGCGTTTCGGCCGAAAGCTCGATAGTGGAGACGGCGGGAAGCGTCCGAAAGGAGCCAGAAGCGGAGCACCACTTGCGCGTGGAGAAGGCCCGCGGCTCTCTACGGAGTTACTCGACCGTGGTGCTTGGCCCTCGCGTGGGCTTCCCTTTGCGTAGGGGCACCAACGAGGATTAGTCGGGACCTTGCGCGGTTCCGAATACCTTGTCAAAAATACCGGCGTCATCCATGAGAGTTTGCATCTCTACTTTGCTCTTTAAGATTCCGCATTTACATTAAGCATTTAAGTTTCAATCTTGTATTCATACTTATCTAGTGTAGATTGAAACTTAGCCTTTGCGGTAGAGATAGCAACACTTAGACAAAACCTAGATTGCACATTCTAGTTTGATTATTTGCATAGGTTTTGCTCTAGGGATTTTATTGTGGCCTAGTTTAGTAAAAGTTTTAGAAGTCCTAATTCACCCCCCCTCTTAGGCGTCACCCATTTCCTACAAGTGGTATCAGAGCCAGTTTGGCTCATTTGAAATGCTTTAGCTTCACCGCTAAAAGAGCCGACGCTTTTTAGAGGAAGGGATGGATACCCATAGGCCACCACACTTCGACGGCACTAACTTTCCCTATTATAGTGCTAGAATGGCTTGTTACCTAGAGGCCGTTGATCTAGGTGTTTGGAGAGTCACTCGTGACGGGATGAAACCCCTCAAGAATCCCGAGAAACCCACCACGAGTGAGGAAAAAGAAATCCATTTAAATGCTAGAGCCAAAAATTGCTTGTATGAATCTCTTAGCATGGATATTTTTAATCAAGTATTTACCTTGAAAACTGCTAATGAGATTTGGCTAAAATTGCATGAGCTCCATGACGACACATCCAATGTCCATGAGCAAAAACATTGCCTAGTCTTAAATGAGTATAATTCTTTTGCTTTGAAAGATGATGAGCTTGTTAGAGACATGTATTCTCGTTTGAATCTAATTATCAATGAGCTCAACTCTATTGGCATTAATAAGCTAGGTGATGCGGACATTATGAGGAAGATTATCTCCCTGCTACCACAACAAAGATATGGGAGCATCATCACCATCCTTTACAACATGGAGGACTTGAGCAACATGACCCCGACCATTGTGATTGGGAAAATCGCGACTTTTGAGATGTCGCGAAAAATGAGTCGGGGAGAGGAGCCAACTTCCTCAAGACCATATGCTTTTGCATGTGATGAAAGGAAGGGCAAAAAGAAGGCTCCCACTCCAAGTGAAGAAGAGGAAGAAGAAGAAAGTGATGATGATGAAGATAATCAACCATGTACATCATCCTCCAAGGACGAAGAAACAATCCGACGCGTTGGAGAGGTAATGAGGATGATCCGCAAGATTAATCTAATGGGTGTGCCCATGCAGGTCGAGGATCTTCTCTTTAACATTGATAGGAAAAAGCAAAGGAAGAGAGGATGCTTCGCATGTGGGGAGAAGGGCCACTTTAGGGACAACTGTCCAAATGTGGCCAAACCCAAAAAGGAGAGGAGCAAAGACAAGGCGCTAACAAGTGTTAGAACTTGGATGATTCTTCAAGTGAAGATGAACCTCCAAGGACGCGCAGCCACCGGTCCTCATCACGATCATCACGGTCATCACACAAATGCCTTATGGCAAGAGGTAACAAAACATTCCATCCTCTAGTGATGAAAGTAGTAGTGATGATGAAGGTGAGGGAAAGGCCTCTCTAGATGAGCTTGCGGAAGCCGTAGAATTTTTCCAGGATGTTTGCACTAAGCAAAAAGCTCAACTTAAAACTTTGAAAAATAAGTTGGTTAGCTCTCAAAATGATTACAAAGGTTTGTTAGAAAAATTTGAAACTTTTGCAAACTTAAATAGTGAGCTATCAACTAAAATTGAGCTATTAGAATCTAGTGCTCCATCCACTGCTACCGATGATAGCCTTATTAAAAAGAATGAAAAACTGAAGGCTAAGTTAGCTAGCTCCCAAGAAGCTATTGAAAATTTGCTAGAGAAAATGGAAATTCTTAGCATACACAATAATGAGCTAACTACTAAGCTAGAAAACATTGGTAGCACCCCAGCAGCATCTTTAGTTGAAATACCTGAAATAATTAAGAAAGATGCTTCTACTTCCTGCTTTGATTTAATTGATGATTCTAACCCCTGCAACCAAGTCTTTGTTGAGAATATTGTTGTAGAAACATGTTCGGATGAGGCTGCAAAGGAAAATAAACAATTAAAGCAAGAAGTGGCTCGCCTTGGCAAGGCTTTGTATGACAAGAAAGGCAAAGCCAAACAAATCCAACTTCCACAGGATAACACTACTGCGGGAGTGAACAAGCCTATGGAGGGAGAAACTGTGATTTGTAGGCTATGCCACAAGGAAGGCCACAAGTCTTTCCAATGCAAGGTGATGACCGGGGATAAACAAAGGCAAAAGCTCAAGCAAAATCCAACAAGCAAAATCTCCAACACCTACATTAAAAAGGTGAACAAAAAGGACGCTACACCATATTTGATCAAGAAGAAAAAGAATGGGAAGGTGATAGCAATCAAGGCCAACAAGCAAGCCAACAAAGGAAAAGGGTCAAACGCATCTGGGTGCCAAAGGAAATAATTTCAACCATGAAAAGCACCAAGAAGGTTTGGATCCCGAAAGGGAAGTGAGTGGACCGAAGGTCAACGGGAAATTTGGAGACTTGGCAAATTTGGGATGTATATCATGGGATACATCATATTGGATCAAGTTTATTGCCAAGTGGGTTAGTGAAAATTTTGGACCCAAATTTCCCACCCATGACTAAGGTAACTAGATTTATTGTATTTCTTGTTTTTAGATATGCGTATCTATTTACTTTGTATCTAGTTTACCTTTCTTGCCTAGTATTAACTTGTTATTTACTCATGTTCGAAATCATGCATACTAGGTAAATCATATGGTAGGATTGCTCGTTTTTGATGCATACACTTAAGCAAACCTACATGGTTTAAGATGTTAATTTGAGCACGTCACATAGCTTCTATATCACTCCATAGTAAATGGTGCACAAATTGAAAACTTTGATTTCTACAAGTTGTATCATTTAACTTATATGTGCCAAAGTTTGAATTATGGATAATTTGCCCCTCTTGATATCAAATCAAAGTGCATGTCTCCTACAAGTATTTAAGACTTGTATGCACACCTTTAGGGGGAGGTTACTCTATAATCTAACACTTTGAGACTAACACCTTTTCGAGTCTATTTCATGTGATAGTCTAATTGTAAGGAAAAAAAGGTCCCCGGAGAAAGACAACAATCTTCCACTGCAAAATCTTCAAGAACTCTCATGTCTCTCAAGCTCGCCATTGACTTTCAATTGGTATCTTTTGAGACTATATCTAGTATCATTTACATGTCTTCTCCATAATTTGATTAGACTATTGTCGGCGTTCCGAGACCGGGGGGTCCCCGAGCCGACGAGTGAGAGTGCCGCGTGCCCCAGCCCAGATGGGTCGAGCGCGTGGAGCGAGCGCGAAGGGGGGAACAGAGAGGGAGAGAGTCGGTGGCCGGAGCCGGGTCGTGAGGGAGTCGGAGGAATTCCCACGGCCTTCGTGTTCGTCCCGCGCCCAGGTCGGGTGCGCTTGCAGTAGGGGGTTACAAGCGTCCGCACGAGGTGAAGGGGGAGAGCGGCCCCGAGAGAGCGCCTGCCTCTGCCTTTCGTCCTCGCGAGGCCAACCTTTTCTAAGAAGGCCCTGGCCCTTCCTTTTATAGTCGTAAGGAGAGGGTCCAGGTGTACAAGATGGGGGTGTAGCAAGGTGCTACGTGTCTAGCGGGGGAGAGCTAGCGCCCTATGTACATGCCCAGGTGGCAGCCGGAGAGATCGTGGCACCCTGTTGGTGTGGCGTCGTGGCTGTTGGAGGAGTAATGGAGCCGGACGGGGGGGACAGCTGTCGAGGTGGCTGGGTCCTTGCTGACGTTCTCCTGCTTTCGTAAGGGAGCTGGGAGCCGCCGTCGTCATGATCTAGCGGGGCGCCATCATGGCCTATCTGGCATAGCTGGCCAGATGGGACGCCGGTCTTGTTCTCTGCGACCCAAGTCGGCTCAGGGCAGGGTGATGATGACGCTTCCTGTTGACGTGGCGGTCTCGTGTCCTAGGTCGGGCGTCGTGGAGGCTCCTCCGAGGCCGAGGCCGAGTCCGTCCTGCAAGACAGAGACAGAGTCCGAGCCCTGGGTCGGGCGAGGCGGAGATTACTCGGCAGAGGCCGAGGCGGAGTCCGAGCCCTGGGTCGGGCGAGGCGGAGGTCGCCGTCTTCCGGGGCCTTAGCCCGAGTCCGAGCCCTGGGTCGGGCGGAGCGGAGTTCGCCGTCTTCCGAGGCCTTAGCCTGAGTCCGAGCCCTGGGTCGGGCGGAGCGGAGTTCGCCGTCTTCCAGGGCCTTAGCCCGAGTCCGAGCCCTGGGTCGGGCGGAGCGGAGTTCGCCGTCTTCCGGGGCCTTAGCCCGAGTCCGAGCCCTGGGTCGGGCGGAGCGGAGTTCGCCGTCTTCCGGGGCCTTAGCCCGAGTCCGAGCCCTGGGTCGGGCGGAGTCTCCTATGGCACCTCTGGCGAAGTCTGGTCGCCCGTTGGTCTTACCTTTTGCGTTAAACGCCCCGGTGACTCGGTCGGTTGGCGCAGTGATTTAGTCAGGGTTTCTCCTTATCGGAGGCGGGGCCTAGGGCGAGCCGGAGATGCGTCTGCCGTGAAAGAGGAGACCTCAGGCGAGACGGAGTCATCTTAGGGTCGGCTGCCCTCGCCCGAGGCTAGGCTCGGGCGTGGCGTGGTCAAGTCACTCGTACGGACTGATCCCTGACTTAATCAGACCCATCAGGCCTTTGCAGCTTTATGCTGATGGGGGTTACCAGCTGAGAATTAGGCGTCTTGAGGGTACCCCTAATTATGGTCCCCGACAGTAGCCCCCGAGCCTCGAAGAGAGTGTTAACACTCGCTTGGAGGCTTGCATCGCACTTTTTTGCAAGGGGACCAGCCTTTCTCGGAGGTACTTTGTTCCGGTGGGTGCGCGCGAGCGCACCCGCCGGGTGTAGCCCCCGAGGCCTCGGAGGAGTGGTTTCACTCCTTCGAGGTCTTAATGCCTTGCGCAATGCTTCGGCTGGTCTGGCGGTTCCCTCATGCGAGCAGGGCGTAACCCAGGTGCGCTGTCGGGGCCCAAGTTCTCGGGCTGGTATGTTGACGCTGTCAACGGTTCGGCCGGAGCCGGGTTTGCGAGAGCAGCCCCCGAGCCCTCGCACGGAGCGAGAGGACGATCAGGGACAGACTCGACTTTTTATATACGCCCCTACGTCGCCTTTCCACAAGGAGGAGGGGGGGAGTGCGCCATGTTACCCTCGATGGGCACCGAACATGGTGTCTCCGGTGAGCTGCAATCGGGTAATCCGAGTGGACGTCCGTGCCCCGTTCGTTGGGGGTCGGCTAGGGGCCCGGAGGCACGCCCAAAAGTACCTGCGGGTGATCTGCCGGACCCGGTCCCCTAGCGACGGGGTCCGAGGGCTCGTTGCCTCCCTCCGATGGGATTCCGTTACAGAGTCGTTCCCGCTGGTCTCGGAAATGTCCTAGGGTACCTCGGGAGCGCAGCCCGAGCCTTGGTTATGTATCGAACGTACCCCTGGTCATCCCTCGCTCGGCGTCTGAGGCGGCTGTGAACCCTTCGACAGGCCAGCCTTCGAACCCCTGATCAGTAGGGGGCACGGAGCCCGAGTAGCCTGAGGCGGTCGTGGAACCTTTCGGGGGCCGACCTTCGAACCCCTGACCAGTAGTGGGTGTCGGGCCCACGCGATCTGAGGCGGCTGTTGAACCCTTCGGGGGGCCAGCCTTCGAACCCCTGATCAGTAGTGGGTGTCGGGCCCACGCGATCTGAGGCGGCTGTTGAACCCTTCGGGGGGCCAGCCTTCGAACCCCTGATCAGTAGGGAGGCTCGGAGCCTAGTTCCTTCACGGGGAAGGATCCCTTTGGGGTTATCCCCCTTCTCGTTCCCTGTTGCAAGAGATAGAGAAAGAAGGAAAAGGGAAAAAGGATTCGAAATTGAACTTCGTGGCGTACCTTTTTCGGCGTGGCCGTTTTGGCGGAGGCGAAGCGTCGCCAGCTGCCCCTGCCAGAAACGTCACCTATTTCGCCGCGGAGTTAATGCGCCCGGGTAGGCGGTCGGCGAAGCTGCCGTTGCGCGTGCGCGAGCCGTTCGAGGTACGAGTCACGGGCGCGTCGTCTTCACGCCGTGAGAGGGGGTTCTCTTGCTGCCTCCGGATGGGACGTGAGCCTGGCCGATGGCGTGACCGCTGCCCTCGCGCGCCTGCCACCGTCATTACTGCCGGCCCATTTTTGACCGCGTTTGACCGCTGCGCCAGGCTGGCGCCGCTGGATCGCAGGCTGGGCGGCCTCGAGTCGCGGTATCGGTTCCGCAATCGAGGAGGTGCGGCGGTGGAGCGAGAGGCGCAGCGGTTCGCATGCAGCGCCCGGCGCGCCAGTTGAACGACGCGTGGGCTTGAGCTGTCGCGCTGGCCTGTCAGGAGTCGGAGAGGCGCGTCCACTTGGCGCGGTTGCATGCCGCCTGCATGGCCGCTCGCCCCTTTTGCCCGTTGGTCTGGGCAAAAGTGGAGGGTTACTTGTAACCGCTGGGCGGTTGCGTGCGTCGCGCGCGGCGGTTCGGCTTTCTCTGCTTGGAGTCGGTCTGCATGACAGGCGGGCCCCAGCCCCCGTGTCGCAGGGGAGGACCTTGGAGGCGTGTTGGAGAAGACTCAACCCGTGACGGTTGAGGGCGCAAGCAAGGGGAGTTGCCTTTAAAAGGAGGGCGACCCTCTTCGTGAGGTGACCATGTCTCCCACCTCCCTTATGCATTGTGTCTTTCCATCTTCCGAGCCCCCGGATGGGGGGAAACCGCCGTCTTTTCGCTCCATCGCTGGAGGGACGCAACTCCGTGGGAGTTGGTACCTTTCAGCCATCGTTTGGCTTCAAGGATTTTCATCATGCAGCCCGGTTGCCCCCCTCGGCTGGGGGTCACCCGAGATGGTGACCACCAGCCCCTGGGTGGGGAGGAGCAAACCGGACTGCAATCTGGGTCCCACCCTCAGCTTCAAGGATGTTCATCATCCTCGCTGGGGTGGGTGCCGGACTGAACCGGCGCTCCACCTCCCGCACGGGTTCGTGGGTCAACCTTTCCCACGATATTCGAGGGAGAAGGCGCTCACTGGCCCTGCGGGCGGCGCGGACTTCGACAACGCGGGATGGATCGGCGGCGAACGCCGTCACCTCCAGCGTGTCGGGTCCGCTAGCTCGGCTCCGGCGGGCCCCTTTGTCGGGGGGTGGCTGCCGCGCCGTGTACACGGGAGGTCCACCCTAGACACCGCACGCTGCTAGGGCGGCGCTCATGTTCTGGGGTGGCCCTGCTTTTGCACCAGGGCGGCGGCTTTGAGCGGAGGCCGGTGCCCCACTCATCGGGGAGGATTTGAGTGGGGATCTGGCGGTAAGCTGGCGGCTCCTGGTGTCGGCGCCGAGGTGGAGGCGGCTCGAGAAGTCCCCGTCAGCGACGGGACCACCGCCACCATCGGCGCTTTGGGCCTTCGGCTCTTTGTACTTGTCCTCGCCCCTCGGGTGGCGTTATGGGCGAGGGCAAGACAGCAGCTGTGCCTTCCCTTGAGGCCTGCGCCGCCGCAGAGGGAGGAACCGGAGTTCCGCTTGTAGTGGCACTTCGAGTGCCGGGTTTTTTTTTGTTCATTTTCGGCTTTCGGGGCCTGAACATGTGTGTAGCTCCGGCACAGAGCCGTGTTTTTTCCTCATTTCTGAGCACTAAGACTCGCCTGTCGATTGTCTGAATCGCTTCACCAAGCATGAGTCGCCCCGTGTCCAGGTGACGAGTGAGGTATCCGTATCCCGGAGGCGTAGGAATCCCTCGGCTCGGTCAGACCTGTTGTCCGAGGCTCCTCTAGCTTAGTTAAAGAGACCCCTTGGCCGCTCTTCGACGAGCCGAGGCCAGGGGTAGCGATATCAGCACAAGCAGAGGCGTTGTTGGCTCGGAAATGAAACCTGGTTGGCCGGAGCCTAGCCGGGTTGTCTGTTGGCAGGATCGACGCCGGAGCTGATTAGCCGAGGCCTCGGACCGAGCTGGCGCCCTCGGAAGGTGGTCGGCCGAGGCCCCGGAGGTGGCCGGCCGAGCCGTCCGCTCGGGCCGGGATCTCGGGGAAGTCTCTGGCGGGGATTGTTCGAGCGCGGTGACGACGTCGTCCTTCGGATCGGAGGCCCTCGGACCGCGTCGCCGCCCGAGGCTAGGTCGGGCCTTGCCGAAGGTGCTGTTGATGCCGAGGGTGTCGTCGCCCTCTTCCATCGTCAAGATCCGCGCCTGCAGGGTCAAGTCGTCTTGTAGCGCGTGCCTTGTGCGGCCGTTGAGGCCAGAACACACACCCTTGTCGCGTTGTAAAGCTGTGTCTCTTTTCCTCTCGTTTCGAGTATCTGGACTTTTTGTCGGTAGCAGGGATGTTAGTGCGAGCAAGAGTTGCTTGTCGCGGGAGGTGATGAGTGAGGTATCCGTATCCCGGAGGCGTGGGAGTCCCTCGGCTCGGTCGGCCTCGCCGCTTACGCGTACTTTTACTCATCCATGAGGCCCTGTCACCGACTCGGTCGAGAAGGCTCGAAGAACCTGCTTCAACAGAAGAGCTTCCGTACGTAAAGACTCATTCGATCCGCGGAGTCACTTTATCCGAGCGCGAGTTACTTATCGCAGAAGGTGATGAGTGAGGTATCCGTATCCCGGAGGCGTAGGAGTCCCTCGGCTCGGTCAGCCTTGACTGCTTACGTGTACCCCGTCGTTTCCAGGACCCACTTTCCGAAGTAGTCAAAAAGCACGAAAGATGTTCTGGTGAAAGAGGTTTTTTGTTCGAGGAAAATTTTGACGCAGAGGGGTTAACCCCCTTTTAGCCCCCGAGGGAGGGTCGGGCTCTGCCGAGGCGAGGCCGACCCTTCCTTGTTGACTAAACTTTGCGTGGGTACGGGGTATATGAATAACTTGGAAACATCTTAAGGGTAGAAGCGACGTAGCTGTTGGATGTTCCAAGCGTTGCCGTAGACCTCGCCTTGACTGTTGGCCAGCTTGTACGTTCCGGGCTTCAGAACTTTGGCGATGATGAACGGCCCCTCCCAGGGGGGCGTGAGCTTGTGCCTCCCTCGGGCGTCTTGCCGTAGCCGAAGCACCAGATCGCCCACCTGGAGTTCTCGGGGTCGGACTCCTCGGGCGTGGTAGCGTCTCAGGGACTGCTGATACCGCACCGAGTGTAGTAAGGCTCTGTCCCGAGCCTCGTCCAGCTGGTCCAGCGAGTCTTCTCGGTTGGCTTGGTTGCTTTCTTCGTTGTAGGCCCTCGTCCTCGGGGAGCCGTATTCCAGGTCCGTGGGCAGGATTGCCTCGGCCCCGTAGACCAGGAAGAACGGCGTGAAACCCGTGGCTCGGCTTGGAGTCGTCCTCAGGCTCCAAACCACCGAGGGGAGTTCCCTCATCCATCGCTTGCCGAATTTGTTGAGGTCGTTGTAGATCCGAGGCTTGAGCCCTTGTAGAATCATGCCATTGGCACGTTCCACTTGCCCATTCGACATGGGGTGAGCTACGGCGGCCCAGTCCACCCGGATGTTGTGATCCTCGCAAAAATCCAAGAATTTTTTGCCAGTGAACTGGGTGCCATTGTCGGTGATGATGGAGTTCGGGACCCCGAAGCGATGGATGATGTTGGTGAAGAACGCCACCGCCTACTCGGACCTGATGCTGTTTAGGGGTCGGACCTCGATCCACTTGGAGAATTTGTCGATGGCGACCAGCAGGTGCGTGTAGCCCCCGGGCGCCTTCTGCAGTGGGCCGACGAGGTCCAGACCCCACACAGCGAAGGGCCAGGTGATGGGTATCGTCTGCAGAGCCTGAGCGGGCAGGTGGGTCTGCTTCGCATAGAATTGGCACCCTTCGCAGGCGCGGACAATTCTAGTGGCGTCAGCCACCGCCGTTGGCCAGTAGAAGCCTTGGCGGAAAGCATTCCCAACGAGGGTTCGAGGTGCTGCATGATGACCGCAAGCCCCCGAGTGTATTTCCTACAGGAGGTCCTGACCCTCGGCGATGGAGATGCATCGTTGGAGGATGCCCGAGGGGCTGCGGTGGTAGAGCTCCTGCTCATCGCCCAGCAGGACGAACGATTTCGCGCGTCGCGCTACCCACCGAGCCTCGGCTCGGTCGAGGGGCAGTTCTCCTCGGCGGAGATATTGCAGGTACGGGGTTCTCCAGTCTTGATCTGGCGCGACCCCGTTCTGCTCCTCCTCGATGTGCAGCGCTTCGCCCTCGGGCTCCGAGGGTTCCTCGGGTTGAGCCGAGGATGGCTCGGGCTGGGCCGAGGTTACCTCGGACGAGGCCGAGGGTGCCTCGGGCTCGGGCGCGTCGCCTATCTTGACGGAGGGTTGGTGCAGATCCCGGGAGAAGACGTCCGGGGGAACCGTTGTTCGCCCCGAGGCTATCTTCGCCAGCTCGTCCGCAGTCTCGTTGTAGCGCCGGGCGACGTGGTTAAGCTCGAGCCCGCAGAACTTGTCTTCCAGGCGTCGAACCTCTTCACAGTAAGCCTCCATCTTCGGGTCGCGGCAGTGGGAGTTCTTCATGACTTGGTCGATGACGAGCTGCGAGTCGCCGCGCGCGTCGAGGCGTCGAACCCCTAGTTCGATGGCGATTCGCAACCCGTTGATCAGGGCCTCGTACTCAGCCACATTGTTGGACGCCGGGAAATGGAGGCGGAGCACATAGCGCAGGTGTTTTCCGAGGGGCGAGACGAAAAGCAGGCCCGCGCCAGCTCCCGTCTTCATCAGCGACCCGTCGAAAAACATGGTCCAGAGCTCTGGCTGGATCGGGGCCGTTGGCAACTGGGTATCGACCCATTCGGCTACGAAATCCGCCAGTACCTGGGACTTGATGGCCTTCCGAGGGGCGAACGAGATCGCCTCGCCCATGATTTCCACTGCCCACTTCGCGATCCGCCCCGAGGCTTCTCGGCACCGGATGATCTCCCCCAGGGGGAAGGATGACACCACAGTCACCGGATGGGACTCGAAGTAATGTCGCAGCTTTCGCCTCGTTAGGATCACTGCATATAGCAGCTTCTGGACTTGTGGGTAGCGGATCTTGGTCTCGGACAGCACTTCGCTGACGAAGTAGACTGACCTCTAAACGGGCAAAGCATGCCCCTCTTCCTGCCTTTCGACTACGATCGCGGCGCTGACCACCTGAGTGGTTGCGGCGACGTAGACCAGGAGGGTTTCTCCATCAGCTGGGGGTACCAAGATGGGCGCCTTGGTGAGGAGCGCTTTCAGGTTCCTGAGGGCTTCCTCGGCCTCGGGAGTCCAAGTGAAGCACTCGGCCTTCCTTAAGAGGCGGTACAGGGGCAGGCCTCTTTCGCCGAGGCGCGAGATGAAACGGCTCAAGGCCGCGAGGCATCCCATGACCCTCTGTACGCCTTTTAAGTCTTTGATGGGCCCCATGTTTGTGATTGCTGCGATCTTCTCCGGGTTGGCTTCGATGCCCCGCTCGGAGACGATGAATCCCAAGAGCATGCCTCGGGGCACCCCGAAGACGCACTTCTCGGGATTGAGCTTGACGCCCTTCGCCTTGAGACACCGGAATGTCAGTTCGAGGTCGGAGAGAAGGTCGGAGGCTTTCCTCGTCTTGACTACGATGTCATCGACGTAGGCCTCGACCGTGCGACCAATGTGTTCGCCGAACACATGGTTCATGCACCGCTGGTACGTTGCACCCGCGTTCCTCAAACCGAACGGCATTGTGACATAACAGTACATGCCGAAGGGCGTGATGAAAGAAGTCGCGAGCTGGTCGGTCTCTTTCATCTTGATTTGATGATACCCTGAGTAAGCATCGAGGAAAGACAGGGTTTCGCACCCTGCAGTGGAGTCCACGATTTGATCGATGCGAGGTAGAGGGTAGGGGACCTTCGGACATGCTTTGTTGAGACCAGTGTAGTCTACACACATCCGCCACTTCCCCCCTTTTTTCCTCACAAGCACAGGGTTGGCGAGCCATTCGGGATGGAATACCTCTTTGATAAACCCTGCTGCCATCAGCTTGTGGACCTCCTCGCCTATCACCCTGCGCCTTTCCTCGTCGAATCGGCGCAGAGGTTGTCTGACCGGTCGGGCCCCGGCCCGAATATCCAGCGAGTGCTCAGCGACTTCCCTCGGTATGCCGGGCATGTCCGAGGGACTCCACGCGAAAACGTCGGCGTTTGCGCAGAGAAAGTCGACGAGCACTGCTTCCTATTTGGGGTCGAGCCCGGAACCGATCCGGATCTGCTTGGAGGTGTCGCCACTGGGGTCGAGAGGGACGGCCTTAACCGTCTCCGCTGGCTCGAAGTTGCCGGCATGCCGCTTCACGTCCGGCACCTCTCGGGAGAGGCTTTCCAGGTCGGCAATGAGGGCCTCGGACTCGGCGAGGGCCTCGGCGTACTCCACGCACTCCACATCGCATTCGAAGGCGTGTTTGTACGTGGGGCCGACAGTGATGACCCCGTTGGGGCCCGGCATCTTGAGCTTCAGGTAGGTGTAGTTGGGGATGGCCATGAACTTCGCGTAGCATGGCCTTCCCAACACTGCGTGGTAGGTTCCTCGGAACCCGACCACCTCGAACGTCAAAGTCTCCCTTCGGAAGTTGGAGGGTGTTCCGAAGCAGACAGGGAGGTCGAGCTGTCCGAGGGGCTGGATGCGCCTCCTGGGAATGATCCCGTGGAAGGGCGCAGCGCCTGCTCGGACAGACGACAGGTCGATGCGCAGGAGCCTGAGGGTCTCGGCGTAGATGATGTTGAGACAGCTGCCTCCATCCATCAGGACCTTGGTGAGCCTCACGTCGCCGATGATGGGATCGACGACGAGCGGGTACTTCCCCGGGCTCGGCACGTGGTCGGGGTGGTCGTCTCGATCGAAGGTGATGGGCTTGTCGGACCAGTCTAGGTAGACTAGTGCCGCCACCTTCACTGAGCAGACCTCCCGACGCTCTTGCTTACGATGCCGAGCCGAGGCGTTTGCCGTATGCCCTCCGTAGATCATGAAGCAGTCGCGGACCTCTGGGAACTCTCCTGCTTGGCGATCCTCCCTTTTGTCGTCGTCGTGAGCCCTGCCACCCTCTGTGGGTGGCCCGGCCCGATGGAAGTGACGCCGAAGCATGATGCACTCTTCGAGAGTATGCTTGACGGGCCCCTGATGGTAGGGGCACGTCTCCTTGAGTGCCTTGTCGAAGAGGTTTGCACCTCCGGGGGGCTTCCGAGGGTTCTTGCGCTCGGCGGCGGCGACAAGGTCTGCATCGGGAACGTCGCGTTTCGCTTGCGACTTCCTCCTGCCTCTCTTCTTGGCGCCGCGCGGAGTGGACGCCTCGGGAGCGTCTTCCGACGGGCGGCCCTAGGGCTGCTTGTCCTTTCGGAAGATGGCCTCTACCGCCTCCTGGCCGGAGGCGAACTTGGTGGCGATGTCCATCAGCTCGCTCGCCCTGGTGGGGGTCTTGCGACCCAGCTTGCTCACCAGGTCGCGGCAGGTGGTGCCGGCGAGGAACGCGCCGATGACATCGGAGTCGGTGATGTTGGGCAGCTCGGTGCGCTGCTTCGAGAACCGCCGGATGTAGTCCCGAAGGGACTCTCCCGGCAGTTGCCGACAGCTTCGGAGGTCCCAGGAATTCCCGGGGCGCACGTACGTGCCCTGGAAGTTCCCGGCGAAAGCCTGGACCAGATCCTCCCAGTTGGAAATCTGCCCCGGGGGCAGGTGCTCCAACCAGGCACGAGCGGTGTCGGAGAGGAACAGGGGGAGGTTTCGGATGATGAGGTTGTCATCGTCCGTCCCACCCAGCTGACAGGCCAGGCGGTAGTCCGCAAGCCACAATTCCGGCCTCGTTTCCCCTGAGTACTTCGTGAATGGCTCGGCTAAAGACCTGCGGACCGGGTGGTTCGGGCGAGGGACTCCGATCCTCCCCGCTGTCGTAACGTCCCCCACGCCTGGGGTGGTAGCCTCGGCGCACCCTTTCGTCGAGGCGTGCCCGACGGTCGCGATGAGGGTGCTCGACGCCGAGGTGGCCCGGGGCCGCAGGCGCGGTGGTGCGCGTGCGCCCGGTGAAGGCCGAGGCTTCCCGCGTGAGTCGGGAAGTCGCGGCACGAGGTTCCGAGGGGTATCCCTGCCTGCGGGAGGCAGAGCTCTCGGCCCGCCGGGCCGCAGCGCCTTCCAGGAGATGCTTGAGTTCTCCCTGGATTCGCCGACCCTCGGTGGTTGATGACTCCGGCATCGCGCGGAGGAGCATTGCTGCAGCGACCAGGTCCTGGCCAGTCCCACCGGATGCGGGTGGCGGTTTGTCCCTGGCATCGTTAGCGATGCGGTGCTGGAGACCTTGGGGCAGGTGACGTATTCCTCCGGCCGGGGGTTGGCTCGCCCATACCTGCCCGATGTTCTGGCGGATTGCCTCGAGCGCTCCTGCTCCTTCATCGAACCCGGCCTGCGCCCCGCAGACTTGCTCGAGCTGTGGGTCGTGACCCCCCGCCGGAACGGGGACCACAGCTAGCTCCCGCGGGATGTCGGCGCGAGGCGCTGGCCTAGGGGGATCACCATCCTCCGGCATGCCGAGACAGCCGCCTCCGGAGGGATCCCCTAGCTCGATGTGGAAACATTCGCGACTCGGGCCGCAGTCCTTGTCGCCAAGGCTGCGGCTGCCGTCGGAACAGTCGGAGAGGCAGTAGTCACATGCGGTCATAAAGTCCCGCATGGCACTAGGGTTGCCAGATCCGGAGAAATCCCAGCAGATGCTGGAGTCGTCATCTTCCTCGGACCCAGAGGGTCCGTAGGTCGAGACGCTCGTCAATCGGTCCCAAGGCGACCGCACACGAAACCCCAGAGAGGTTGCACTCGCCTCAATGTGAGCGCCCGCCAAAGCGAGGTCGCCAGGCGGGCTGAGGCCGAGTCGAAATAACGAAAGATGGGGAGCAGTCGGTACCTTTTTGTCGACGAGGAGCGATGAAGTCGTGTCGGGGGCTGACCGCGTCGTCGTCTTGGGTACGAGGGCGACGTCCTGCAGGCCCTCCGTGAGCGTGCTGGCGTCGTCCACTTGCTCGGGGTCGACGTGTTGCGGGGGGATGGCGCTCGCGTTTGCCTCGAATGCGAGGGCGACGCTTGGCGTGTCCTCCGCTGGGGCGCCGGGGATGTCGATTTGCTCGACAGCCGTCGGAGCGCGACCTCCCGCTCGGCCCCGGTTGCCCCGCCTCCTCCTCCTCCGATGGCGAGGGAGAGGATGGGACGAGCTCGAACGTTGTCCTTCCCCAACGCGGGAAAAACGTCGTCGATTCCGCCGCCGGCGGGCGGGCTGTCCGCCACCAATGTCGTCGTCGCGCGGCGGTGGAAGGAGTATCATGTCGTAGCCACCATTGAGAGACATGAACTCGAGGTTCCCGAAACGGAGCACCGTCCCGGGTTGAAGAGGTTGTTGGAGACTGCCCATCTGGAGCTTGACGGGAAATCGAACGTCAACACGCAGCGTGCCCCTACCTGGCGCGCCAACTGTCGGCGTTCCGAGACCGGGGGGTCCCCGAGCCGACGAGTGAGAGTGCCGCGTGCCCCAGCCCAGATGGGTCGAGCGCGTGGAGCGAGCGCGAAGGGGGGAACAGAGAGGGAGAGAGTCGGTGGCCGGAGCCGGGTCGTGAGGGAGTCGGAGGAATTCCCACGGCCTTCGTGTTCGTCCCGCGCCCAGGTCGGGTGCGCTTGCAGTAGGGGGTTACAAGCGTCCGCACGAGGTGAAGGGGGAGAGCGGCCCCGAGAGAGCGCCTGCCTCTGCCTTTCGTCCTCGCGAGGCCAACCTTTTCTAAGAAGGCCCTGGCCCTTCCTTTTATAGTCGTAAGGAGAGGGTCCAGGTGTACAAGATGGGGGTGTAGCAAGGTGCTACGTGTCTAGCGGGGGAGAGCTAGCGCCCTATGTACATGCCCAGGTGGCAGCCGGAGAGATCGTGGCACCCTGTTGGTGTGGCGTCGTGGCTGTTGGAGGAGTAACGGAGCCGGACGGGGGGGACAGCTGTCGAGGTGGCTGGGTCCTTGCTGACGTTCTCCTGCTTTCGTAAGGGAGCTGGGAGCCGCCGTCGTCATGATCTAGCGGGGCGCCATCATGGCCTATCTGGCATAGCTGGCCAGATGGGACGCCGGTCTTGTTCTCTGCGACCCAAGTCGGCTCAGGGCAGGGTGATGATGACGCTTCCTGTTGACGTGGCGGTCTCGTGTCCTAGGTCGGGCGTCGTGGAGGCTCCTCCGAGGCCGAGGCCGAGTCCGTCCTGCAAGACAGAGACAGAGTCCGAGCCCTGGGTCGGGCGAGGCGGAGATTACTCGGCAGAGGCCGAGGCGGAGTCCGAGCCCTGGGTCGGGCGAGGCGGAGGTCGCCGTCTTCCGGGGCCTTAGCCCGAGTCCGAGCCCTGGGTCGGGCGGAGCGGAGTTCGCCGTCTTCCGAGGCCTTAGCCTGAGTCCGAGCCCTGGGTCGGGCGGAGCGGAGTTCGCCGTCTTCCGGGGCCTTAGCCCGAGTCCGAGCCCTGGGTCGGGCGGAGCGGAGTTCGCCGTCTTCCGGGGCCTTAGCCCGAGTCCGAGCCCTGGGTCGGGCGGAGTCTCCTATGGCACCTCTGGCGAAGTCTGGTCGCCCGTTGGTCTTACCTTTTGCGTTAAACGCCCCGGTGACTCGGTCGGTTGGCGCAGTGATTTAGTCAGGGTTTCTCCTTATCGGAGGCGGGGCCTAGGGCGAGCCGGAGATGCGTCTGCCGTGAAAGAGGAGACCTCAGGCGAGACGGAGTCATCTTAGGGTCGGCTGCCCTCGCCCGAGGCTAGGCTCGGGCGTGGCGTGGTCAAGTCACTCGTACGGACTGATCCCTGACTTAATCAGACCCATCAGGCCTTTGCAGCTTTATGCTGATGGGGGTTACCAGCTGAGAATTAGGCGTCTTGAGGGTACCCCTAATTATGGTCCCCGACAACTATATTTCATATCATATGCTTCCATGTTGCTAAAAATGCATAAGTAGTTAACTCATATTCTGTTACCTATGCATAAGGGAAGTTAGTCTATTCAAATCATGACTTGCACCTCTAATTTTCACATGATTTTTCTAAGTAGAGGATCTCTGTCAGGGGAAGTATTTCTTCATCTCTCAAAAAAGGGGGAGAAATTTCTTTCTAAAGAGAACACTCGTTTAGGGGGAGTAATCCTTTCAACTGATATCATTCATGTGGTTTAATTTAGTATCCTTCAAATGGTATCATCTGGTATGAGGGCAAGCTTTTATTTACTTCCTACATACTTTTAATGTCTTCCTTTTTGGTGGTTGATGCCAAAGGGGGAGAAGTTTAGGGACCAAAGCAATGAAAACTATATCAAACACCAAACACCACCAATTTAAAATTTTATATCTACAAATGGTTTTTTAAGTGGTTTTGGTTATTTGGTCCAAAAATAGGAAGTAAGTGAATTATGGAGTTAGGGGGAGGCTTAAGTCCATAATATCACATTATGGGGACAATCATACATCTTAGCAAGTAGATTGCATATTTTAATTCAAATACTTGTATTATTTGCTTGCTTTGGTTGTGTTGTCATCAATCACCAAAAAGGGGGAGATTGTAAGGAAAATGGACCCCGACCATTTGGCTAATTGAGTTTTGGTGTTTGATGATTAACACAACCTGTGGACTAACGCATTTGCTAGTGTTTATAATTGTAGTTCACAGGATGCGATGAGGATTGGACCTAGGCGATGAGGATGCAACACCTCAAAAGAAGACATAAAAAGATGCATAGAAGTCCAAGACTCAAGAACAAAAGAAGCCCGAAGAAATCAGTGAAGAAATTTGAGAAGAGGGCTGTCAGCCAGCGCCTAGTGGCGCACCGGACAGTGTTGTCTGGTGTGCACCGGACTGTCCGATGTGGCACTGGACAGTCTGCGCAGAGAGGCCCACAGACAGGCGCTCTCTGGTTGTAGCACCGGTCTGTCCGGTGGAGCACCGGACAGTCAGCACCGGACTGTCCGGTGTGCACCGGACAGACGGCAACGGTCGGATCCAACGGTCGACTACTACAGGCGCCAACGGTCGGCTGACGTGGCGTGCACCGGACATTGCACAGTGGACTGTCCGGTGCATCCGACGACAAAAAGTTGGTGCTTTCTGTCCAACGGCTAGTTTGGGGTTTGGAGGCTATAAATACCACCCTAACCGGCCATTCTCAAGTGTGAGAGCCCAAGCAACATACCAAGGCACATAGTGCACATTTCCAAGAGCTCAAACACCCAAGTGCTTAATAGAATCACTCGGTGATTAGCGTAGGTGCTTTGCGAAGTGCTTAGGTTAGTTAGACCGCTTTAGCGCTTGCTCTAGGTGAATCCTAGTTAGTTGAGTGAGTTTTGTAAAACCACACAACCCCTCGGCTCTTGTGCGAGCCGTTGTAATTGTACCGAGTGGGGCGAGAGTCTTGCGAGACCGTGACAACCGCGTTTGTGTCACGGCCGCCACCGTGTACCGGAGGGAATGAGGCCCATGACATTTCGGCTGAAAGCTCGATAGTGGAGACGGCGCGGAGCGTCCGAAAGGAGCCGGAAGCGGAGCACCACTTGCGCGTGGAGAAGGCCCGCGGCTCTCTACGGAGTTACTCGACCGTGGTGCTTGGCCCTCGCGTGGGCTTCCCTTTGCGTAGGGGCACCAACGAGGATTAGTTGGGACCTTGCACGGTTCCAGATACCTCAGTAAAAATACCGGCGTCATCCACGAGAGTTTGCATCTCTACTTTGCTCTTTAAGATTCTGCATTTACATTAAGCATTTAAGTTTCAATCTTGTATTCATACTTATCTAGTGTAGATTGAAACTTAGCCTTTGCGGTAGAGATAGCAACACTTAGACAAAACCTAGATTGCACATTCTAGTTTGATTATTTGCATAGGTTTTGCTCTAGGGATTTTATTGTGGCCTAGTTTAGTAAGAGTTTTAGAAGTCCTAATTCACCCCCTCTTAGGCGTCACCCGTTTCCTACAGCTGGTCCCCGACTAGTACGAAGTCACGGCTTCGGTGCTTGAGGCGCTTGGCCTCATTGACGTCACTCGGATGGTAGTATCCTTGCAGAAATAGTGTTATTAGGGCCCGCCAATCTTCGTTCATAATGAGGTTGACGATGCGATGGCCTTTGGCGTCGTTGGTTACTTGTAATCCCTCTGGGTTGCGGACGGCTGGTGTGCCATTGACGTGGTAGAACACGTCGGAGGGCAAGGTCTCGCCTCTGGCCGCTGCCTTAGCCAACGCGTCGGCCTCTTCGTTCCTAGCGTGGTCCACATGCTGTAAGGTGAAGCACTTGAATTGTCTCTCGAGACTGCGAACAACCGTGAGATACTGCATGAGTGCGGGGTCTTTTGCTGAATATTCTTTTTCG
The DNA here is from genome assembly GCA_029449295.1 of Zea luxurians. NCBI lineage: Eukaryota > Viridiplantae > Streptophyta > Magnoliopsida > Poales > Poaceae > Zea > Zea luxurians. The sequence continues at coordinate 47,780,888 of JAOPSE010000017.1, forward strand.
ACCTGGCCGACAACTATTTTGGAATCTGTATTTACTATGCATGTAGTGACACCGAGCGCTCTCCGCTTGCGAAGGCCCAGGATGACAACTTCGTATTCTGCTATGTTGTTTGTGCATCTGTCGGATTCTAAAGCGAAGCTAAGGCGTGCTGCGTATCTGTGCTTGATGCCTGTGGGCGACGTGATAATTGCAGCTGCGCCTGCCCCCGCATGGCACCATGCGCCGTCGCAGTGGATGGTCCACACCTTCTCTGGAGGATCTTCTTGGTGCTATGTCGGCCTAGTCCAGTCGACAATGAAGTTTGCCAGGCCCTGCGACTTGATTGCTGTCCTGAGTTCGAAAGTGATGTGGTACCTGGAGAGTTGGACTGCCCATTTGGCGATTCGAACGGACGCCTCCGAGTTTCTGAATAGTTCTCCCAGTCCCCTGTCCAAGGTGACCCGCACTTTGAACTCTTCGAAGTAGTGGCGCAGCTTGCGCGATGCCATGACGACTGTGTAAGAGATTTTTTCCAATTCGGTCATGTTGCACTTGGAGGCTGTGAGGACCTCGGAGACATAGTAGACTGGACATTGCCGGGTCGTGCCCTCTCTGTCTTGCTCTTGGACTAGGGCTGTTCTGACTGCATATGGCGAGGCTGCGATGTAGAGCAGCAGAGGCAGCAAGGGGCCTGGACTGGTGAGAATTGCCAAGTCTGTTAGGTGTTGTTTGAGTGATGCGAAGGCTGCAGCCTATTTCGGTCCCCACGTGAAGTCTTTCACACCACACAGTGTATTGAGCAAGGGTAGACTCTGCTCTGCGGATCTGGAAATGAATCTGTTGAGGGCGGCTAGTCTGCCTGTCAGACGCTGGACGTCCCTGGTTGACTGCGGGGGTGACATGTTGATGATTGTCTGAATCTTGGTCGGGTTGGCCTCGATCCCACGGTGCGACACCAGGTAGCCCAGTATCTTCCCCTGGCGGACTCCGAAGACGCACTTCTCAGGGTTGAGGCAAAGTCGTGCGTCCCGCATGTTTGCGAACGTCTCTACGAGGTCAGCCAGGTGGTCTTCTTTATTTTTGCTTGCGACAACGATGTCGTCTACGTACGTGAAAATGTTGTGGCCCACTTGGCTCTCGAGCACCGTCTTGGTGAGGTGAGAGAAGGATGACCCAGCGTTCTTGAGTCCCTCTGACATCCTGATGAAGCAGTACGTGCCGAAGGGTGTGATGAAACTGGTGTTGGCCTTGTCTCCCTCCTTCATGTATATCTGGTGATAGCCAGAGAAATAGTCAAGAAGTGACATGACTTCGCATCCAGCTACACTATCGACTATCTTGTCGATCCGTGGTAGCGGGAAATTGTCCTTGGGACAGACCTTATTGAGGATGGTGAAGTCAATGCACATGCACCACTTGCCACTTTTCTTTTGTACCATGACTACGTTGGCGAGCCACGTGGGGTAGGCGATTGGTTCAATGAAATTGGCCTCAAGCAGGCAGTGCACTTCAGCTTTGGCGGCTTCCGTTTTTTCATCGGACATTTTGCGCAGCCGCTACTTTTTTGGGCGCACCAAAGGGTCGATGCCCAGACTATGCTCGATGATGGTGCGGCTGACTCCGACCAGGTCAAGGGCAGACCAGGCAAAGACATCTTTGTTTCTGGATAGACAGGAGATGAGCTTCTCCTCGTCTTGCAAAGTCAGGTCTTCGCTTCTGACGATCGTTTGCTTGGGTGTCGATGGGTTGAGGGGAACTGTCCTCGTTCCGTCGTTGCTCTGCAACTGTGCTTTTGCTTTTTCGTTGGCGGTTGGGCGGGTTGCCTCAGAGACTTCGCGCTGTGTCGTAAGGCAGTGTACGTTCCGTTGACCTAGAACGAAGTCTCTCTTAATGTTGCGCGCAGTCTGTTGGTTACCGTAAACCGTTATCACGCCTTGTGGACCCAGAATTTTCATGCAGAAGTACAATCCATGAATGGCCGCTTCAAATTTATTGATGGAGCCCCGACCCATTATGGCATTGTAGGGATAGACCATGTCGACGATGTCAAAGGTGACCTGTTCGCTTCGCGCATTGGGTGCTATGCTGAATGACATGGGTAATTCTATCTTGCCCACGGGGAAAGTGCCCTTGCCGCCGAAGCCATATAGGGGGTTGTCTGAAGGCTTGAGTAAGCTGTGGCTGATGCCCATGCGGTCGAAGGCGTGCAGGAAGATGATGTCTGCTTGGCTGCCATTGTCGACTAGGACTTTGTGCAGGTCCCAGCCTGCTACACTGCAGTTGATTACCATGGCATCGACGTGGGGTGCGCTGCACAGATCAACATCTCTGACGTCGAAGGTTAATGGCACATGTGACCACTTCGTTTGCACGACTGGGCCAGTGAGGGCGACGTGGTTGACACTTCGGTAGTGATCCCTCTTTTGCCACTTCGTCTCGAAGTCGACGCTGGACCCTCCGGTGATCATGTGGATAACTCCGCGATACGGCTGATCGGCGAAGTCTTCTTGTTTTGGTGCTTGGTGGTGATTTTGGTGGTGCGAGTTCGGTTGATGCAGAGGTGGGAGCGGAGGTGGTACGACTTGTACCTCCTGGTGGTGCTGATATGCGTGGTTGGGTTGATGTTGGGTGTGGCCGTTGTTGTATGGTTGTGGGTGGTGGTGTTGATATGTGTGCGCGACAACTCTCTGGTTGTCGGCTGGTTGTGCCCGAGACATTCTGTCCCTAGTGGCCTTTGTTTCCGGGCAATCCCTTGTTGGATGTGCGCAGTCTTCACCATGAAACATGCAGTAATATCTGCGCAGTTGCTGCGCCCGTCCTCGGCCCTGGCCTCGCGTGCCATTGCCGCGGCCCTAGGGGGGATAGTCTTGACGGCGAGCGGCTTCGCCGACGGGGTGCTGGTTGGCTATGTTGTGCACCTCCTGCTAACTACGGCTATCCCGTCTGGAGTCTGACTGCAAAGGCCATGTCCAGGTTCGGCTGGACTGAGGAGGGTCCTTAGGCTTTCTCTGAGACTCGACATTGCGTTGATGGAGCTCTTCGGATCTGGCGTACTTCTCGAACAACTGATAGAGCTCTTGGAGATTTTGGGTGGGTCCCTGATGCAGTGACTGTATAGGATGCCAGCCTAAAGGCCACTGATGGCGTAGTGTATGGCAATTTGGTCGTCGACCGAAGGCAGTTGTGACTTGAGAGTCAGGAACTTGCGGTAGTACTCCCGTAGGGTTTCTTTCTCTTGATGTTTGAAGAGTGATAGCTCGGCCAAGGCATTGGTGTCTAGACGGTACCCTTGGAAGTTGAGCAGAAACTTGTCTCGGAGACTTTTCTAGGAGTCGATGGACAATGGGGGCAACCTGGTGTACCAGGTCAAGGCCGGACCCTCGAGGGCAATGATGAAAGACTTGGCCATTGTGGCGTCGTCCCCTCCGGATGATGTATTGTGCTGGGTTGGTGCTACCATTGTACTTGGGGTAGGTCCCTGCCCTAAAGTTGGCGGGCCATGGTGACACTTGGAGTTGCGGCGCTAGGGGGCTTCGCTCATCAAGGTAGTTGATGCCTTGGAAAGCTACGTCGTGCGGGATGAAGGGTCCGCGCTGGGGAATGAATAAGTCTCCAGCTGGCGCGCGCTGTTGGAGGGGTGGGCCGTGCTGCAGATCATGCTGGCCTTCGCTCTGCATGAGCGCAATCTCTTGCTCGAGTTCCCAGGCTCTCTGCTCCTCGTCTCATATCATCTGGCGCACCTTGGCTTGTGCAGTGACACGTTGGCGCTTGGTCTCGAGGATGTCTTTCTGCTTTTGGAGGTTGCGGTTCTTGATGCGCAAGGCCCGTAGCTGTAGATGTTCTTCGGCTGAGACGCCGATGACTTCGCCGTCCTCTGTTGCGTCTTCGCCCTATGGTGGAGCGAAACCTGGGGGTGGTGCTTGTGGTTGTCCTCCGGAGCTGCAGGTGCGTAGGGTGCCTTTGGGAGTGGGTTGGTCGTTGCGCTATCTCTTGCTGAGAGCTTCGTCTTCGCAGGCTTCTTAAGGGGTGTTGTCTGTGTGACGGAACCTTCCAAGTCATTAGGCCCACCTACGGTTGTCCTTGTCCAACAGACATCAGACAACCCCGTAGATGTTCCTGAATTACTTGATAAGTTCGGCATCTTTCCTTACCTTTCCAGGAACGTTTCACCCGTCTTGCAGACATTACAGACATCGGAGATATCGAAATGCGGAAGTGATTACATAAACTTACATTTATTTCAAAAGTAAGATTCAGTTACTTATTACAGACCAGAAATATAAACAAGTGCAGAGTAGTATTATTACATAACCAAGGGAGGCAAAAACTCCTCCCATAAGAGTTTATACATAAAAGTTTCTTAAGGAGGACCACGTCCTCCCGCATCTTTACTCTTGATTTTCTTCATGGGGAACCACCTTGGTACAAAAGCAACAGAAATCTGCTGCTCCCTCACCTAAAAACAACGAGGGAATAAACCCTGAGTATGGAATTACTCAGCAAGTCTTACCAGACTAAAGAAAAGACTCAAGGGTATGCTGGTTATAAGGGAGTCAAGGTAAGGCTTAACAAGGATCAAAGACTCTATTTTGCAGAAAAGCTTACTATGAGTGGATCCTTAAAAATCCAATTATATTGTAAGATTAAATAAATTACCTGCAGCTAGAGTTCTTGCTATCCTAGTTCAAACACTTGTCCTGAACTAGCCAGTTTCTCATTAATCCCTTCATCTTTAGTGGATTGCTACGTGTAAGTCAGTGACCAAGTCTCCATAACCGCGGAGGTACGGCGATCCGAATCGATTATACTCAGCTGAGGATCTCCAATCACACGACATATGTAGCACTTAACCCTTGCATATGTCAACCCGCCACCGAGTTTCTTAAGACCAGATCAGGTTCACGCAAACCGAGAGCACAGATACACCACCGTCCAGCCTCTTGCCACGGAGGGTACACGCTACTCTCGCCACCGCTCCACGCCCATTTCGTGTTATCTTATTCTGGCCTTAGTCTGCCCGAGGCAAAGCTTACCCATGACGAGGCATGTGACCAGTTAAAGGGTCCTCGATCATCAAGCCTACATCGAGACGGTCCTTAATCGACTCAGACGGAGACACTACACCGAGACTCTCTTCTCGTGCAAGTCACCCGCCCAGTCTCAGCTTAATCATTTCAACCCAAAAACTTGGTACCTGGCAGAGGTACATCTTTTCCGATGTTGAACCCATCACGGCCATGATGGATCCACCATCAAGTTTTTGTTTTTGAAAACATACCTTCCACCTTTGCCACATCATATTTTGTAAAAACAAAACATTTTTATTTCTCTAAAGCAAGGCTAAGCATATCAAACAGCTTTCATAAATCAGGGTATCAAGGAGAGTGATCAAGATCAAGGAAGGTAATGCAGGAATTGTTTAATCAAGCAACTCCTATCACCTAATGCATCAAGCAGGTGAGAAAGAATTTAAAACATCAAGGAGGTGGCAAATGCACCGGGGCTTGCCTTCGTTAACAGGTGAGTCTGGCTCGGATCCACAAATATCAAAGTAGAAGCAGTTGCCTGCTTGAGAATCCGAGGGTGGTGGTGTCCTTTCTTCGGTGACTTCCACTTCTTCTTCGCGTTCTAACATAACCATATACATATATAAGAATGAATGTCATGGGATGCTCATGATAGTGCAAAGATAATATAAACTTATTATCTAAGTCTTGAATACAACTTTCCTTCACGGAACTCCGAGAACTTAGGATTTCCGGAGTCGGTAAAGGAGTTCATAGGGCAGGGGGTTTGGTTTTGGGTTTTATGTATCAAACAAAGTCCAAATCAATTCAAACTCTACCCAAGGCTCCTAAATAATATAAGGAACTCATATAAAAATTTTGAATATTTTTGGGACTACTATTTATCTTTTAAAAATCCAGAACTACCTCTTTAAACTCCTTAAAATGCCCTGTAATTCCTAATTTAAACTAAAAATCATGAAACTATTTTTATTAAATACTAGGGAAAATAAGAAGTCTAGGAAAATTAGTTTCACAATTTTAGGATTTTTCTACATTTTTCTATAATTGTTTTAGCTCTGGAATAAAAAGAAAAAGAGAAACTTATGAACAGTACTGGGCAACATCTGGCCCAGACGGCCCAGTAACACAGGGAAAACGCGCGCGTGCGCTAGCGCCCTGGCGGCTTTGCAAAAAGGGCCTCGGGGTTTTATCTATCTGGAGACAGGTTCTTCTACTGTTCTGATGTGTCGCTGATGTTGGGTCGAAGGCGAACACGCCACCCTTCGCTCCACGCCTTCGCCGCAGTCGTCGGACCAGCGAAGGCAAGACAACAGGCGGGCTCACCCTTCATCCCACTGAGCATCAGGCGAAGACCTGTGACGAGGTCGTCCCAACATTGTGACTTCGTCCAGGACAGAGGCCCACGTGTAATCCGGCCCATTGTAACAGGCCCTGCGTGGCCGCTGCGCATTAGGGGCCTAATTTATAAAGGCATCCCTGTAATTACAGTCTGTAACCCCGCTTTATGGGAATATTCCGGGGATAACCTAGATGCTTGAGGGCACATGCGTCCTTAACACAGGACGCTGGGCGCTCAGGTACCTATAAATACCCCCGCACAGTGCCCTCACTGGGCTGGATGAACAGTGCTTTTGCCATTACGTGCTAAAACCCTGTTTGCTCTCTCACTCCCACTCCCTGTTGGATTTACTTGTGCCAGTAGCAAGTACCAACATTTGGTGCCCACCGTTCGTGCTCCGAAAAAACCACCTGCGATGGCACCCAAGAGAGCTAGCTCGAAGGCTGACGAGGCTGCGAAGGCAGCAGCACTGCTGGCCGCAAAAAAGGGCAAGGCCCTCGCACTCAACCACTCCACCCACCCAGCAGCTGCTGACAACGATGGTCCCCGCACCGGCGAAGACGACGCTTTCTGCACCTGCGGCCTCGAAGGACAATAGCAACCCCCACCAGGCTTCGCCCCAACGGAGGAAGCGGACCTCGCCGAGAACGGCGAAGTCTTCGGCTTCGCCCCACCAGAGGGCGCGGACCTCACCGAGGACGGTGAAGTCCTCGGCGTTTCAGCGGAAGAACAGCTACAGCTGCGCGCCCTGCGCCTCAAGAACCGCAATCTCCAGCGGCAAAAGGAGATACTGGAGGCCAAGCGCCAGCGCGTGTCTGCATTAGCCAAGGTGCGGCAAATGATACGCGACGAAGAACAGAAGGCCCAGGACCTCGAGCGGGAGATCGCGCAGATGCAGCACGAAGGCCACCTCGGCCTGCAACGCGGACCACCCCTGCAGCAGCATGCGCAAGTCGAAGACCCCCACTTCGCCCAGCGCGACTACGCCTTCCCGCACGCCGCGCCATTCCAAGGGGTCAACTACCTCGACAAGCGAAGTCCCCTAGCGCCACACCTGCAAGTGACGCCCTGGCCTGCCAACTTCCGGGTTGGGACCTATCCAAAGTACAACGGCAGCACGAACCCGACACAATACATCATGAGTTACCAGGTCGCCGTTGCATCTTCCGGAGGGGACGACGCCACAATGGCCAAGTCTTTCATCATAGCCCTCGAAGGCCCAGCTCTCACCTGGTTCACCAGGTTGCCCCCGCTCTCCATTGACTCCTGGAGAAGCCTAAGGGACAAATTCCTCCTCAACTTCCAGGGGTACCGCCCGGACACCGACGCACTGGCCGAGCTCTCACTCTGCAAGCAGCTGGAAAAATAGACTCTGCGGGAGTACTATCGCAAGTTTCTAACGCTCAAGTCACAACTGCCCTCGGTTGATGACCAGATCGTTATTCACTACGCCATTAGCGGCCTTCGCGCCGGCGTCCTATACAGCCATTGCATCATGGACCCGCCCAAGAACCTCCAAGAGTTATACCAGCTATTTGAAAAATATGCCAAATCCGAAGAGCTCCACCAGCGCAAGGTCGAGTCACAGAGGAAACCCAAAGATGCTCCACAGTCCAGCCGCACGTGGACAAGGACTCCGCAGCCAGACTCCGGCCGAGACGGCCGCAGTCAGCAGCAGGTGCACAACATTGCCAACCAGCACCCTGCTGGTGACACCCCTCGCCGCCAGGATTACCCCCCCAGGGCCGTGGAGGTGGAGCTCGCGACAGAGGCCGGGGGCGCGCGCCGCCGCCGCCGCGCCGATTCTACTGCCTCTTCCACGGCGAAGACTGCGCCCACCAAACCAAAGACTGCCCCGAGACGAAGGCCACCAGAGACAGGATGGCACGGGCGCAGCCGGCCGACAACCCAAGGGTCGTCGCGCACACTTACCAGCAACACCCTCCACCATACATCCACGCCCTCGCCCCGCACCCACCGCACCACGCTTACCAACACCATCAGGAAGTACAAATCGTACCTCCTCCACCCCCACCTCCACACCAGCAACAACAAAACATCCCCCACCCCCACGCCCCCAAGCAAGAAGACTTCGCCGATCAACCGTATCACGGAGTCATTCATATGATCACTAGGGGTCCAGTGTCGACTTCGACACCAAGCGGCAGAAGCGGGACCACTACCGCAGCATTAACCACGTCGCCATCACCGGCCCAGTCGTGCAGACAAAGTGGTCCCACATACCGCTAACCTTCGACGCTCGAGACGTCGACCTGCGCAGCGCCCCCCACTGCGATGCCATGGTTATCAATTGCAGCGTGGCAGGCTGGGACCTGCACAAGGTCCTAAGTGACAATGGCAGTCAGGCGGACATCATCTTCCTCCATGCCTTCGACCGCATGGGCATAAGCCACAGCTTGCTCAAGCCTTCGGACAACCCGCTGTATGGCTTCGGTGGCAAGGGCACCTTTCCTGTCGGAAAAATAGAACTGCCTCTCTCCTTCGGTGTAGCACCCAATGCCCGGAGTGAGCAAGTAACCTTTGATATTGTGGATATGGTGTACCCATACAATGCCATCATGGGCTGGGGCTCCATCAATAAATTCGAAGCAACAATTCACGGACTGTACCTCTGCATGAAGATACCAGGTCCGTTAGGCGTCATTACAGTCTTCGGCAATCAACAGACTGCGCGCAAGATAGAGCGGGACTTCGTGCCCGGTCAGAGAAACGTGCACTGCCTCACGGCCCAGCGCGAGGTCCCCGCGCCCGCCAGCCCAACCGGCAAACAGCATGACAAGGCGCAACTGCAGAGCAACGACGGGACCAAGACTGTCCCCCTCGACCAGGCCACGCCCAAGCACACAGTCACTATCAGCGAAGACCTCACTTCGCATGAAGAGGAGAAGCTCCTTAGTTGCCTATCCAAGAACAAAGATGTCTTCGCCTGGTCAGCCCTCGACTTGGTCGGGGTCAGTCGGTCTATAATTGAGCACAGTTTGGGAATCGACCCTTCGGTGAGGCCGAAAAAACAACGGCTTCGCAAGATGTCCGACGAAAAGACTGAGGCCACCAAGGCAGAAGTGCATCGCCTCCTGGAAGCAAAATTCATCGAGCTGGTGGCCTACCCCACATGGCTCTCCAATGTTGTGATGGTGCAGAAAAAAGCGGGAAGTGGCGAATGTGCATCGACTTCACCAGTCTCAATAAGGCCTGCCCAAAAGACAACTTCCCGCTACCGCGGATCGACAAAATAGTCGATAGCGCGGCCGGATGCGAGGTCATGTTGCTCCTCGACTGCTTCTCCGGTTACCACCAGATATACATGAAGGAGGAAGACAAGGCTAGCACCAGCTTTATAACACCCTTTGGCACATATTGCTTCATCAGGATGCCGGAGGGACTCAAGAACGCCGGGTCCACCTTCTCCAGGCTCACCAAGGCAGTCCTCGACGGGCAAGTTGGCAGAAACATATTCACATATGTCGACGACATCGTCGTCGCCAGCAAAAACAAGGCGGACCATCTCACCGACCTCGCCGAGACATTCGCCAACATGCGAGACGCACAACTCCACCTAAACCCGGAGAAGTGCATCTTCAGCGTTCGCCAAGGCAAAATATTAGGCTACCTGGTATCACACCGCGGCATCGAGGCCAACCCAACCAAAATTCAAGCAATCATAAATATGAGGCCTCCGCAGTCCGCCAGAGACGTCCAGCGTTTGACAGGGAGACTGGCTGCCCTCAACAGATTCATCTCTAGATCCGCAGAGCGAAGTCTTCCATTCCTCAAAACCCTCCGCGGAGCAAAAGACTTCGCTTGGGGACCAGAGCAGGCAGCAGCCTTCGCCTCCTTAAAACAATACCTGTCGGAATTGGCAGTCCTTACAAGCCCCAACCCTTCACTACCCCTGCTGCTCTATGTCGCGGCTTCGCCGCATGCGGTCTGCGCGGCACTGGTGCAGGAGCAAACAGTCGAGGGCGTGGTCAGGCAGTGCCCAATCTACTACGTCTCCGAAGTGCTGACGCCATCCAAATGCAACATGACAGAGCTGGAGAAGATTGCCTACGCAGTCGTTATGTCTTCGCGCAAGCTGCACCATTACTTCGAAGCATTCAAAGTCCGGGTCACCTCAGACAGGGGACTCGGCGAACTGTTTAGAAGCCCGGAAGCATCGGTGAGGATTGCCAAGTGGGCGGCCGAGCTATCCGGCTACCACATCAATTTCGAGCCCAGGACAGCCATCAAATCACAAGTCCTGGCAGACTTCGTCGTCGACTAGACTGGGCCAACAACACAACCGGACCCGTCCACAGAAAAGGTTTGGACGATTCATTGCGACGGTGCATGGTGCCATGCGGGGGCAGGCGCCGCGGCAGTCATCACCTCACCAACCGGAGTCAAGCACAGATACGCCGCTCGCCTCAGCTTCGCTCTGGAATCCGACAGATGCACAAATAACATAGCAGAATACGAAGCAGTCATCCTCGGTCTCCGCAAGATGAGGGCCCTTGGGGTCACCACCTGCATCATCAGAACAGACTCCAAGGTAGTGGCTGGCCAGGTCGAGAAAGACTACGCAGCAAAGGATCCCGCACTCATGCAATACCTCGCGGCCATCCGAAGCCTCGAGAGACAATTCAAGGGATTCACTTTGCAGCATGTAGACCGGGCCAAGAACGAAGAGGCCGACGCATTGGCCAAGGCTACCGCCAGGGGCGAGCCTCTACCCTCCGACGTGTTTTACCACGTCATCGGCACACCAGCCGTCCGCAGCCCCGAAGGGCTCCAAATAACCAACGATTGCGAGGGCCACTGAATAGTCAACCTCATCATGACCGAAGACTGGAGGGCACCAATAACCCTGTTCCTACAGGGGTATTATCACCCGACCGACATCAATGAGGCTAAGCGCCTCAAGCATCGAAGCCGGGACTTCGCACTGATCGAGGGCCAGCTCTACAAGAAGGGGGTCAGTCAGCCAATGCTCAAATGTGTCACCGAAACCGAAGGTGTCCAGATCCTACGCGAAGTCCACAGTGGTACCTGCGGCTCTCATGCAGGGCCAAGGGCCCTAGCTGCTAAGGTGATCCACCAAGGTTTCTACTGGCCCGCAATGATCTGCGCCGCAAATCGGGTCACAAGGTCCTGCGAAGCCTGCCAGAAATTTTCCCCTCGATCAGGCAGCCCTTCGCAATTCACAAAGTTGGTCGCCCACACATGGCCACTCCAGCGCTGGGGCCTAGACATCGTCGGGCCCCTACCCACGGCTCAGGGGAATCTCAAGTTCGCCTTCGTCGCTGTCGAATACTTCACTAAATGGATCGAGGCAAGGGCTGTATCCACAATAACGTCAAAGACTGCCCAAAAATTCTTTTGGCAAAACATTGTGTGCCGCTTCGGAGTGCCATCCGAGCTAACAGTCGACAACGGCAAGCAGTTTGACAGCCAAGACTTCAAGGATTTTTGCTTCTCCATCGGCACCAAGCTTGCCTTCGCCTCAGTCTATCACCCGCAGTCCAACGGAGTCGTCGAACGCGCCAACGGAAAAATCTTCACAGCCATCAAAAAAAATGCTCCTCGACGAAAAAAGGGCAAGTGGGCCGACTTGTTGCCGGAGGCGGTCTGGGCCTTAAACACGACCGAGTGCAGGGCGACCGGGTTCACTCCTTTCCGCCTTCTGTATGGATCGGAGGCCATGACCCCACAAGAAATAAAACACGGGTCCCCGCGAACAGCTCCCTCAGCCGTCCCCGATGTGGACGAGGCCACTTCAAAGGATCTCATCGATGGAGATCGAGTCTTCGCCTTACAAGCACTAAACAAATACCAAGCGCAGACCAAAGCATGGCGTGACCTCGCAGTCATCCCAAGGGAGTTCAACGAAGGGGACCTCGTGCTCCTCCGAACAGCCCGGACAGAGTCCAGGGGCAAGCTGAAGCCCAGGTGGGAGGGCCCCTTCATAGTCAAAACAAAAGCTTCCCCAAGCGCCTACAGGCTCACAACGCCAAGCGGCGAAGACCTGGAGCACTCCTGGAACATAGACAACCTCCGCAAGTTTTTTATTTGACTCATCAGGGTAGATTCGCCCTCGTAATTTGCAAAAACAATGTTATTCCGGCCCGCACTCTTTTCCTCCCGGGGGGTGAGGTTTTTAACGAGGCGGAGCCATGTAATATATGTGTGAAAAATCCCCCGCAAAATCATGCGTCGAAAAAGACCGCAGCGCCGGTCTTCGACATTCGACCAATACGAGGTCACCGCGAGGCTCAGCGCTAGCCACCCTCGCGTGCGACAAATCCGCGCAGAAGTCGCCTAAGGGTGCAGCCGAACTAGCACAACAAGTGCGAAAAATCAAAGTCTACCGCGAAGACTATCCGCGCAGAAGTCGCCTAAGGGTGCAGCCGGACTAGCACAACAAGTGTGAAAAATCGAAGTCTAACGCGAAGACTATCCGCGCAGAAGTCGCCTAAGGGTGCAGCCGGACTAGCACAACAAGTGCGAAAAATCGAAGTCTACCGCGAAGACTATCCGCGCAGAAGTCGCCTAAGGGTGCAGCCGGACTAGCACAACAAGTGCGAAAAATCAAAGTCTACCGCGAAGACTATCCGCGCAGAAGTCGCCTAAGGGTGCAGCCGGACTAGCACAACAAGTGTGAAAAATCGAAGTCTAACGCGAAGACTATCCGCGCAGAAGTCGCCTAAGGGTGCAGCCGGACTAGCACAACAAGTGCGAAAAATCGAAGTCTACCACGAAGACTATCCGTGCAGAAGTCGCCTAAGGGTGCAGCCGGACTAGCACAACAAGTGCGAAAAATCGAAGTCTAACGCGAAGACTATCCGCGCAAAAGTCGCCTAAGGGTGCAGCCGGACTAGCACAACAAGTGCGAAAAATCGAAGTCTACCGCGCAGAAGTCGCCCAAGGGTGCAGCCGGACCAACACAGCAAGTGCGAATAACAGAAGGGTACAACAAAGACCAGTCCAGCATAACAAATACACCTGATCAAGTACTTAGCGCCCTCGCAACCACAGCCAAGCGCGCGAGGGCACACAACCTCATCACACAAGCCTTTACACATGTACAAGCGAGGGCATCGCACTTCACATCGGCTCAACCTTAGGAATAATTCCCATCTCCCTATAGTTAAATAACATTATCCTAAGCTCTTCGCCCGCAAAAAGACTTCGCAATTCCCCTTCACCTGCACTCATGGCAGCTGGCAAGGACAATAGTTCCTGCCGGCCAGCCCTACTCACACGAAGCCGACCTCCTTCCGCCCCGCTAACTCTACGCTTCACAACCGCCCTTCATCGCCGGCGCCCGGTACTCGGACTAGGCGCATCCTCTATATCCGCAGCGCGCGGCGAAGCCTCAGCCGCTGCCACATCCAAGGCTGCGAAGTAGTCCAAGTCCTCCTCCGACGACTCCTCAGTCCACTCAACCGAGCTCCCAGAGTCAGCAAAATCAAAAAACTCAGATACAGACACATTATTTTTATTACCAGCATCCACGGTCGAAGCCGCCAAAGTTCAGCAACATATCTAAAATTCTCTAACTAGCCCACAACCACTACGCCACCTGCGAAGACCCAGCCGTCTCAGGAGCCTCCGCTGTCGCCTCCGCCGCCACCGCCGCAGGATCGTCAGCTCTCGGCGCAGCGGCTGCGGGGGCATCAGAAGCGCCTTCGGCGGTCTCTGAGGGCAGGAGCTCACCGGCCGCGGCAGCTGCGGGGGCATCCGGAGCGCCTTCAGCAGTTTCGGGGGGCGACTCCAGGGCGACCCCGGACACGGCCTCCGCCGGGTTCAACTCCGGATCAGACAGCGGGCTGTTCAACGCCCCGAAGTCATCCACCCGCTCGCCATGCGCCGCCTAATACATAGAACACAAACTCAGCAAACCGCCACACATAGCCAACATTCAGCAAACATCAAACAAAAGGCAAACGTTACCTGAGCCCTCGACGCCTCGGCCCGCTCCCTAACCACCTCTCGACCGTGGGGGCCCCACATCCGGTCGTAGATGGCTCCGGCGGATTCCTTCACTATAGGGTCTTTGAAAGTCGCCTAGAGGGGGGGGGGGTGAATAGGGCGAAACTGAAAATCTCAAAAATAATCACAACTACAAGCTGGGTTAGCGTTAGAAATATAATAGAGTCCGCGAGAGAGGGCGCAAAACAAATCGCAAGCGAATAATAAGGTGAGACACGCGGATTTGTTTTACCGAGGTTCGGTTCTCTTAAACCTACTCCCCGTTGAGGAGGCCACAAAGGCCGGGTCTCTTTCAACCCTTCCCTCTCTCAAACGGTCCCACGGACCGAGTGAGCTTCTCTTTCTCAAATCACTTGGGAACAAAAAGTTCCCGCAAGGACCACCACACAATTGGTGTCTCTTGCCTCGATTACAAGTGAGTATTTGATCACAAGAAAGAATGCCAAAGAAAAAGAAGCGATCCAAGCGCAAGAGCTCAAATGAACACAACAAATCACTCTCACTAGTCACTAGGGCTTTGTGTGGAGTTGGGAGAGGATTTGATCTCTTTTGGTGTGCTTTGCAATGAATGCTAGCTCTTGTATAGTGGTTGGAAGTTGGAAAACTTGGATGCAATGAATGGTGGGGTGGTTGGGGTATTTATAGCCCCAACCACCAAACTTGACCGTTGGTGGAGGCTGTCTGTCGATGGCGCACCGGACAGTCCGGTGCACACCGGACATGTCCGGTGCCCCCGCCACGTCACCAGTGCCGTTGGATTCTGACCGTTGGAGCTTCTGACTTCTGGGCCCGCCTGGATGTCCGGTGCACACCGGACATCAACTGTTCATTGTCCGGTGCGCCGGTATGGGCGCGCCTGACGACTGCGCGCGCAGAGCGCGCATTAAATGCGCCGCAGGTAGCCGTTGGCGCCGAAATAGCCGTTGCTCCGTGGTTACACCGGACAGTCCGGTGCACACCGGACATGTCCGGTGAATTATAGCGGAGCGGCTGCTGCGCGAACCCGAGGCTGGCGAGTTGAGGAGGCCGCGCTTCCATGGAGCATCGAACACTGTCCGGTGTACACCGGACAGTCCGGTGAATTATAGCGAAGCGTATTGCGAAATTCCCGAAGGTGGCGAGTTCGAGTTGGAGTCCTTTGGTGGCGCACCGGACACTGTCCGGTGTACACCGGACAGTCCGGTGCCTAAAGGGCCTTCGGTTGCCTCTTTGCTCCTTTGTTGAATCCAAAACTTGATCTTTTTATTGGCTGAATGTGAACCTTTTGCACCTGTATAACTTATACACTAGAGCAAACTAGTTAGTCAAATATTTGTGTTGGGCAATTCAACCACCAAAATTATTTAGGGACTAGGTGTAAGCCTAATTCCCTTTCAATCTCCCCCTTTTTGGTGATTGATGCCAACACAAACCAAAGCAAATCTAGAAGTGCAAAATTGAACTAGTTTGCATAATGTAAGTGCAAAGGTTGCTTGAAATTGAGCCAATATAAATACTTACATGATGCGCATGGATTGTTTTCTTGTTTTTGACATATTGGACCACATTTGCACCAAAAATTTTGTTTTTGCAAAGTCTTTTGTAAATTATTTTCGAAGTCCTTTTGCAAGATAGTCAAAGGTAAATGAATAAGATTTTGCAAAGCATTTTCAAGTTTTGAAATTTTCTTCCTTTGAACAAATGCTTTTCCTTTGACTAAACAAAACTCCCCCTCAACTAAAGTCTCCTCTTAGTATTCAAGAGGGTTTTAAGATGTCAAGTTTTTAAAAATCCTACTTGCTCCCCCCTTAGAACACAAAGAGATACCAATTTTGAAATTTACTAATTGAAAATCATCAATTTTAAAATTAGGGTGGTGGTGCGGTCCTTTTGCTTTGGGCCAATACTTTCTCCCCCTTTGGCATGAATCGCCAAAAACGGATCATTAGAATGAAATATAGGCCCTTTCAAGTACTTTCTCCTCCTTTGGTCATAAAATAAATAAGTGAAGATTATACCATCGTTGGAGAGTGATGCGGAGCTACGGCGAAGGATGAGTAGTAGAGTGGAGTGGAAGCCTTGTCTTCGCCGAAGACTCCAATTCCCTTTCAATATACCTATGACTTGGTTTGGAATATACTTGAAAACACATTAGTCATAGTATATAAAAGAGACATGATCAAAGGTATTATTATGAGCTATGTGTGCAAGTTTAGCAAAAGAAATTCCTAGAATCAAGAATATTAAGCTCATGCCTAAGTCTGGTAAAAGATTGTTCATCAAGTGGCTTGGTAAAGATATCGGCTAATTGATCTTTAGTGTTAATGTATGAAATCTCGATATCCCCCTTTTGTTGGTGATCCCGAAGAAAATGATACCGAATGGCTATGTGTTTAGTGCGGCTATGCTCAACGGGATTATCCGCCATGCGGATTGCACTCTCATTATCACATAGAAGAGGAACTTTGGTTAATTTGTAACCGTAGTCCCGCAGGGTTTGCCTCATCCAAAGCAATTGCGCGCAACAATGGCCTGCGGCAATATACTCGGCTTCGGCG
The DNA here is from genome assembly GCA_029449295.1 of Zea luxurians. Classification (NCBI taxonomy): domain Eukaryota; kingdom Viridiplantae; phylum Streptophyta; class Magnoliopsida; order Poales; family Poaceae; genus Zea; species Zea luxurians. Next base: position 47,797,765 of record JAOPSE010000017.1, read on the forward strand.
GTAGAAAGAGCGACCGAATTTTGCTTCTTTGAAGCCCAAGACACCAAGGATCTTCCCAAGAACTGGCAAGTCCCCGATGTGCTCTTTCTATTAATCTTACACCCTGCCCAATCGGCATCCGAATAACCAATCAAATCAAAAGTGGATCCCCGAGGGTACCAAAGCCCAAACTTAGGAGTATAAGCTAAATATCTCAAGATTCGTTTTACGGCCGTAAGGTGTGATTCCTTAGGGTCGGCTTGGAATCTTGCACACATGCAAACAGAAAGCATAATATCCGGTCGAGATGCACATAAATAAAGCAGTGAACCAATTATCGACCGGTATACCTTTTGATCCACGGACTTACCTCCCGTGTCGAGGTCGAGATGCCCATTTGTTCCCATGGGAGTCTTGATGGGCTTGGCATCCTTCATTCCAAACTTGCTTAGAATGTCTTGAGTATACTTCGTTTGGCTAATGAAAGTCCCCTCTTGGAGTTGCTTGACTTGGAATCCTAGAAAATACTTCAACTCCCCCATCATCGACATCTCAAATTTTTGTGTCATGATCCTACTAAATTCTTCACATGTAGATTTGTTAGTAGACCCAAATATAATATCATCGACATAAATTTGGCATACGAACAAATCATTATCAAGTGTTTTGGTGAACAAAGTAGGATCGACTTTGTCGACTTTGAAGCCATTTGCAATAAGGAAATCTCTAAGGCATTCATACCATGCTCTTGGGGCTTGTTTGAGCCCATAAAGCGCCTTAGAGAGCTTATAAACATGGTTAGGATACTCACTGTCTTCAAAGCCGGGAGGTTGCTCAACATAGACCTCCTCCTTGATTGGTCCATTGAGGAAGGCACTCTTCACGTCCATTTGATAAAGCTTGAAGCCATGGTAAGTAGCATAGGCTAATAATATGCGAATTGACTCAAGCCTAGCTACGGGTGCATAGGTTTCACCAAAATCCAAACCTTCGACTTGTGAATACCCCTTGGCCACGAGTCGAGCTTTGTTCCTTGTCACCACACCATGCTCGTCTTGCTTGTTGCGGAAGACCCACTTGGTTCCTACAACATTTTGATTAGGACGTGGAACTAAGTGCCATACCTCATTCCTTGTGAAATTGTTGAGCTCCTCTTGCATCGCCATCACCCAATCCGAATCTTGAAGTGCTTCCTCTACCCTGTGTGGCTCAATAGAGGAAACAAAAGAGTAATGTTCACAAAAATGTGCAACACGAGATCGAGTAGTTACCCCTTTATGAATGTCGCCGAGGATGGTGTCGACGGGGTGATCTCGTTGTATTGCTTGGTGGACTCTTGGGTGTGGCGGCCTTGGTTGTTCATCCTCCTTGTCTTCATCATTTGCATCTCCCCCTTGATCGTTGCCGTCATCTTGAGGGGGCTCATCTCTTTGATCTTCTCCTTCATCAACTTGAGCCTCGTCCTCATTTTGGGTTGGCGGAGATGCTTGCATGGAGGAGGATGGTTGATCTTGTGTATGTGGAGGCTCTTCGGATTCCTTAGGACACACATCCCCAATGGACATGTTCCTTAGCGCTATGCATGGAGCCTGTTCTTCACCTATCTCATTAAGATCAACTTGCTCTACTTGAGAGCCGTTAGTCTCATCAAACACAACGTCACAAGAAACTTCAACAAGTCCTGAGGACTTGTTAAAGACTCTATATGCCCTTGTGTTTGAGTCATATCCTAGTAAAAAGCCTTCTACAGTTTTAGGAGCAAATTTAGATTTTCTACCTCTTTTGACAAGAATAAAACATTTGCTACCAAAAACTCTAAAATATGAAATATTGGGCTTTTTACCGGTTAGGAGTTCATAGGATGTCTTCTTGAGGATTCGGTGAAGATATAACCGGTTGATGGCGTAGCAAGCGATGTTGACCGCTTCGGCCCAAAACCGATCCGGTGTCTTGTATTCATCAAGCATGGTTCTTGCCATGTCCAATAGAGTTCGATTCTTCCTCTCCACTACACCATTTTGTTGTGGAGTGTAGGGAGAAGAGAACTCATGCTTGATGCCCTCCTCCTCAAGGAAGCCTTCAATTTGAGAGTTCTTGAACTCCGTCCCATTGTCGCTTCTAATTTTCTTGATCCTTAAGCCAAACTCATTTTGAGCCCGTCTCAAGAATCCCTTTAAGGTCTCTTGGGTATGAGATTTTTCCTGCAAAAAGAACACCCAAGTGAAGCGAGAATAATCATCCACAATAACTAGACAGTACTTACTCCCGCCGATGCTTATGTAAGCGATCGGGCCGAATAGGTCCATGTGTAGGAGCTCCAGTGGCCTGTCACTAGTCATGATGTTCTTGTGTGGATGATGAGTGCCAACTTGCTTCCCGGCTTGGCATGCGCTACAAATCCTGTCTTTCTCAAAATGAACATTGGTTAGTCCTAAAATGTGCTCTCCCTTTAGAAGCTTGTGAAGATTCTTCATTCCAACATGGGCTAGTCGGCGGTGCCAGAGCCAACCCAAGTTAGTCTTAGCAACTAAGCAAGTGTCGAGTTCAGCTCTATCGAAATCTACCAAATATAGCTGACCCTCTAATACTCCCTTAAATGCTATTGAATCATCACTTCTTCTAAAGACAGTAACACCTGTATCAGTAAATAGACAGTTGTAGCCCATTTGACATAATTGGGATACGGAAAGCAAATTGTAATCTAAGGAATCTACAAGAAAAACATTGGAAATAGTATGGTCAGGTGATATAGCAATTTTACCCAATCCTTTGACCAAACCTTGATTTCCATCCCCGAATGTGATAGCTCGTTGGGGATCTTGGTTTTTCTCATATGAGGAGAACATCTTTTTCTCCCCTGTCATGTGGTTTGTGCACCCGCTGTCGAGTATCCAACTTGAGCCCCCGGATGCATAAACCTACAAAACAATTTTAGTTCTTGACTTTAGGTACCCAAACGGTTTTGGGTCCTTTGGCATTAGAAACAAGAACTTTGGGTACCCAAACACAAGTCTTGGAGCCCTTGTGTTTGCCCCCAACAATCTTGGCAACTACTTTGCCGGATTTGTTAGTCAAAACATAGGATGCATCAAAAGTTTTAAATGAAATGCTATGATCATTTGATGCATTAGGAGTTTTCTTTCTAGGCAACTTAGCACGGGTTGGTTGACTAGAACTAGATGTCTCACCCTTATACATAAAAGCATGATTAGGGCCAGAGTGAGACTTCCTAGAATGAGTTCTCCTAATTTTGCTCTCAGGATAGCCGGCAGGGTACAAAATGTAACCCTCGTTATCCTGAGGCATGGGAGCCTTGCCCTTAACAAAGTTAGACAAGTTCTTAGGAGGGGCATTAAGTTTGACATTGTCTCCTCTTTGGAAGCCAATGCCATCCTTGATGCCAGGACGTCTCCCATTATAGAGCATACTTCTAGCAAATTTGAACTTTTCATTTTCTAAGTTATGCTCGGCAATTTTAGCGTCTAATAATGCTGTATGATCATTTTGTTGTTTAATTAAAGCCATGTGATCATGAATAGCATTGATATCAACATCTCTACATCTAGTACAAATAGAAACATGCTCAACATTAGAAGTAGAGGGTTTGCAAGATTTTAGTTCTACAACCTTAGCATGCAACATATCATTCTTAGTTCTAAGGTCGGAAATTGTAACATTGCAAACATCTAATTCTTTAGCCTTAGCAATTAATTTCTCATTCTCATTTCTAAGGCTAGCAATAGAAACATTCAATTCATCAATCCTAGCAAGCAAATCATCATTATCATTTCTAAGATTGGGAATTGAATCAATACAAACATGAGAGTCAACCTTAGTAATTAATTTGGCATTTTCATTTCTAAGGTTGGCAATAGTGTCATGGCAGGTGCTTAGCTCACTAGATAATTTGTTACATTTTTCTACCTCTATAGCATAAGCATTTTTAACTTTAACATGTTTCTTATTTTCCTTGATTAGGAAGTCCTCTTGGGAGTCCAAGAGATCATCCTTTTCATGGATGGCACTAATTAGCTCATTCAATTTTTCCTTTTGTTCCATGTTAAGGTTAGCAAAAAGAACACGCAAGTTATCCTCCTCATTTTTATCATCATCCTCATCACTATATGTTTCATATTTAGTGGAGGATCTTGATTTTACCTTCTTTTTGCCGTCCTTTGCCATGAGGCACTTGTGGCCGACGTTGGGGAAGAGGAGTCCCTTGGTGACGGCGATGTTGGCGGCGTCCTCGTCGGAGGAGGACTCGGTGAAGCTCTTGTCGGAGTCCCATTCCTGGCAAACATGGGCATCGCCGCCCTTCTTCTTGTAGTACTTCTTCTTTTCTCTCCTCTTTCCCTTCTTGTCGTCGCCCCTGTCACTGTCACTAGACATAGGACATTTTGCAATAAAATGACCGGGCTTACCACATTTGTAGCAAACCTTCTTGGAACGGGATTTGTAGTCCTTCCCCTTCCGTTGCTTGAGGATTTGCCGAAAGCTTTTGATGATTAGGGCCATCTCCTCATTGTCGAGCTTGGAGGCGTCAATTGGTTGTCTACTTGGTGTAGACTCCTCCTTCTTCTCCTCCGTTGCCTTGAAGGCCACTGGTTGCGCTTCGGATGTGGAAGGTTCGTCAAGCTCGTTGATCTTCTTTGAGCCCTTAATCATGCATTCAAAGCTCACAAAATTCCCGATAACTTCCTCGGGGGTCATTAGTGGATATCTAGGATTACCACGAATTAATTGAACTTGAGTGGGGTTAAGGAAAATAAGAGCTCTTAAAATAACCTTAACCACCTCGTGGTCATCCCACTTTTTGCTCCCGAGGTTGCGCACTTGGTTCACCAAGGTCTTGAGCCGGTTGTACATATCTTGTGGCTCCTCCCCTTGGCGAAGACGGAAGCGACCGAGCTCCCCCTCGATCGTTTCCCGCTTGGTGATCTTGGTGAGTTCATCACCCTCGTGCGCTGTCTTGAGTAGGTCCCAAATCTCCTTTGCGTTCTTCAACCCTTGCACTTTATTGTATTCCTCCTTGCTTAGAGAGGCAAGGAGAATGGTTGCGGCTTGGGAGTTGAAGTGCTCGATTTGGGCCACTTCGTCCGTGTCATAATCCTCATCCCCTATTGATGGTACCTGTGCTCCAAACTCAACAAAATTCCATATACTTTTGTGGAGTGAGGTTAGATGAAATTTCATTAAATCACTCCACCTATCATAATCTTCGCCATCAAAAGTCGGCGGTTTGCCTAATAGAACGGAAAGTAAAGGAGTATGTCTAGATGTACGGGGATAGTGTAAGGGGATCTTACTAAACTTCTTGCGCTCTTGGCGCTTAGAAGTTACGGACAGTGCATCGGAGTCGGAGGTGGATGTTGATGAAGTGTCGGTCTCGTAGTAGACCACCTTCCTCATCCTCTTGTGCTTGTCCCCACTCCGATGCGGCTTGTGAGAAGAAGATTTTTCCTTCTTCTCCTTGTGGTGAGAAGAGGAAGATCTTTTCTCCTTCCGCTTGGAGGAGTTCTTCTTCTTCTCCCTTCTCTTGGTGCGGGACTCTTCCGATGAAGTGCTCCCTTGGCTTGTAGTGGGCTTGTCGCCGGTCTCCATCTCCCTCTTGGTGTGATCTCCCGACATCACTTCGAGCGGTTAGGCTCTAATGAAGCACCGGGTTCTGATACCAATTGAAAGTCGCCTAGAGGGGGGGTGAATAGGGCGAAACTGAAAATCTCAAAAATAATCACAACTACAAGCCGGGTTAGCGTTAGAAATATAATAGAGTCCGCGAGAGAGGGCGCAAAACAAATCGCAAGCGAATAATGAGGTGAGACACGCGGATTTGTTTTACCGAGGTTCGGTTCTCTCAAACCTACTCCCCGTTGAGGAGGCCACAAAGGCCGGGTCTCTTTCAACCCTTCCCTCTCTCAAACGGTCCCACAGACCGAGTGAGCTTCTCTTTCTCAAATCACTTGGGAACACAAAGTTCCCGCAAGGACCACCACACAATTGGTGTCTCTTGCCTCGATTACAAGTGAGTATTTGATCACAAGAAAGAATGCCAAAGAAAAAGAAGCGATCCAAGCGCAAGAGCTCAAATGAACACAACAAATCACTCTCACTAGTCACTAGGGCTTTGTGTGGAGTTGGGAGAGGATTTGATCTCTTTTGGTGTGCTTTGCAATGAATGCTAGCTCTTGTATAGTGGTTGGAAGTTGGAAAACTTGGATGCAATGAATGGTGGGGTGGTTGGGGTATTTATAGCCCCAACCACCAAACTTGACCGTTGGTGGAGGCTGTCTGTCGATGGCGCACCGGACAGTCCGGTGCACACCGGACATGTCTGGTGCCCCCGCCACGTCACCAGTGCCGTTGGATTCTGACCGTTGGAGCTTCTGACTTCTGGGCCCGCCTGGATGTCCGGTGCACACCGGACATCAACTGTTCATTGTCCGGTGCGCCGGTATGGGCGCGCCTGACGACTGCGCGCGCAGAGCGCGCATTAAATGAGCCGCAGGTAGCCGTTGGCGCCGAAATAGCCGTTGCTCCGTGGTTACACCGGACAGTCCGGTGCACACCGGACATGTCCGGTGCACACCGGACATGTCCGGTGAATTATAGCGGAGCGGCTGCTGCGTGAACCCGAGGCTGGCGAGTTGAGGAGGCCGCGCTTCCATGGAGCACCGGACACTGTCCGGTGTACACCGGACAGTCCGGTGAATTATAGCGAAGCGGCCTGCGAAATTCCCGAAGGTGGCGAGTTCGAGTTGGAGTCCTCTGGTGGCGCACCGGACACTGTCCGGTGTACACCGGACAGTCCGGTGCCTAAAGGGCCTTCGGTTGCCTCTTTGCTCCTTTGTTGAATCCAAAACTTGATCTTTTTATTGGCTGAATGTGAACCTTTTGCACCTGTATAACTTATACACTAGAGCAAACTAGTTAGTCAAATATTTGTGTTGGGCAATTCAACCACCAAAATTATTTAGGGACTAGGTGTAAGCCTAATTCCCTTTCAGTCTTCGACCTTATAGATATCTCGCTCGAAATCTTCGTCAGCTTGGTCGAAGACCTCAAAGTGCCGGCACCCTTCGCGAGAGAGCGCGTTCATCGCCCCCTCGCAGGTGACCAGGGAGGCATACGACATAAACCGCTCCACAATAGTGGAGAGCGCCTGCAGCTCCTCCTGTACCCACTCCAGGCAGCGAAGTCCGGGCTCTCGCTCCGGTACTTCGAAGTCACCGGTACGCGCGCCCAGCTCATGGTATGAATCCACAAGCTGCTTGCGCGTCCGCTCAGCCTCCGCGCGCGTCGCGGCCTCGGTCCCCTCCACACGGCTCTGGAGGGCGTTGAGCCGCTCTTGCAGCTGCTCGGCCCGCTCCTTGGCGAGGCGGCCCTCCGCCCGCGCCAAGTTAGCCTCCGCCTGTGCAGTTTGCGCCTTGGCGAGGGCCTCATTAGCTTCCCTCCTTTCTTCCGCCAGTTGGCGCCGGAGGTCTGCCCTCTCGCTCTCCAGCGAGGCCACCTTGTCCGCCAGCTTGCGGCACCTGCTGTCGGTGGCCGATTTCTCCCTGACGGCGTCAGCATGTTGCGTCCGAAGTCCCTCGACTTCGGCAGACACGACCGCCGCCAGGGCGCCCGACGCCGTGCGGTCAGCGAAGTCAACCGCCTGCAAAAACACAAATAAGACCACAGCCCCGGCAAAGCTGGTAAAAAAAAACCGAAGTCTTGCTCAATGTACCTGACTTAGCGCCTCCGTCAGCTCCTTCAGCCGGTGGGACACAACACCCGCCTCTGCCATGACGGCAGTAAGTGCCGGTATTTCACCGCCAGCACCAACAGCACCGCCCTTCGCCCTTGGCGCTTCGGCGGCCGCCGCGGTCGCCGCGGCAGACGGAACAAGGAGAAGTCGGCCTTCGTCCGACCCTGCAACGTATCAATCACGTAAAAAAAAATCAATCGCACCAAAGGCTTACCAACAAGGTAATCGTCCACGCTGATGTCAGTGGCGAAGTCAGCCACGCGTTTTCCCGACAGCGGTAACCCTCGGGCCGCCTTTGCGATCTCCGACACCCTGCCGAGCGCATGGGCGGCCTTCGCTGATTTGGAGCCGCCGGTGGCAGCCACCTTCGCAGCCTCCGGTGCCCTGCTGGATGCAGGGACGGCCGACTTCGCCGCCAGTGACGGCTGGCCCCCGGCAGGGGCACTAGCCTTCGCAGCCCCCCGCTGCCTTTTCGGCCTAGCCTCATGCAGCCTGACGACCGCCTGGCGCTTCTGTGCGGCCCCCTGGCGATCCTTGTCCATCACTGCTAACACAACAACAGCAATATTCCGCCCATAAGGAAACACTTTCCATTGATGAACCATGCGAGATGTAAAGAAGTCTTCGCCGGCCGCACGGGGGACAGGAATATTCCTAGGCCACCATCCCCCGGTAACCTTCAGCATCCGCGCCGAAGACTCCCGGAGCTCGGGCGAAGACATCCTTTCCCCCGGGGCCGCGCAGGTCCTCATCAACTCTCTAGCAAAACCATCGGACACCCCAGACCCTCCCAAAGCAGTACCTAGTTTCCTCTTTTTTGAGGACGGGGCGGCCGCCGGCGCAGGGTCGTCTCCAGTCTCCATCGCCGGCTTCTTCCCGCGACGATCCACGTCGTCCTGGCCGGGATAACCGCCATACGGCAGTCGATTCAGCTCGAAGACCCTGTTTAGGCGGTCGTTGGACCCGCGGATATCCCAGCTACGCTGGCCCTCGGTCTTCGGCACGTAACGCCCAACGACCCGCACCGCCCCGTCCTTCGCATCACGCACAAAGGCGGCCGGGTCGCGGCCACGCAGATCCACCGCGAAGGCGGGACTTCACACCAACTTCTCGCTATGGGAAGGCATCTGGCGAGGGCATACTTCGCCCAACGCCCAGCCATGGGCCAAGGGCCATACCCCATAGGCCACAGACTCCTCAACCAAATCGCGCCCGCTACTCAGTCCGGCGGCGCTCCGAAGGGCCCCTTCGTCCGCGTCCTCCTCTACCACTTCAAACGACGGGTAGGCTGAATAAAAGTGTGAGCACATCTCGGACACGGGTAGCCCCGGATGGCCTTCGACTGCACCCTCTGCGACATAGAACCAAAACTCTTGCCAGTTGCCCCACTTGTTGCGGGCGCAAGGGACTAACTCCACGACCTCCATTGTGGTTTTGCCGGTCTTCGTCGTGAATGTGCAAGACCCAAACTGGGCAACTTCATTCCCAATCATTCTCTTCTGCCAGTGCAGGCAATAGTTCTTTGCGAAGACCTCGACAGGCGGCTGCCCGCCATACGAAGTCGTCGCCCAGACATACTTCGCCAGAGCCACCACGGCGTTCGGGGTGAGCTGATGGATCTGGACATTAAACCTGCGCAGGACTTCGCCCACAAATCGATGCACGGGCAGGCGAAGGCCAGCGACAAAGAACGCTTCAAAAACAACCAATTTACCCTCCGGCTCGGGGACTTCCTCCGTCCCCGGGACACGGGCAACTCCGCCGCTAAAATATCCAAGACGCTGCATATCCTGTACGCGGGCCGACGATATCCGCGACACTCCAAAATCCACCGTCTCGCCGGCGCGCAGCTCCTCCGCCGCCACTGCACTCAGCGTCTCCTCCGACGACGCGTCGGCCGGTGGCGTAGCAGCAGCAGAAGAAGAGGAAGTCGGCATTGCTACGTACCGTCGGCGGCGGCGGGCGGTTTGCTTCACTCGGGCCAGATCTCCGGCGAACAGGAGCAAGGAGGGCAAAAGATCGGCAGAGCGGTAGGGAAAGGCGGCTAGGGTTTTCGCGAAGCGCGGAAGGGCAGAGTTCAAAAAGCGCTGCCGCCCGCCCCCTTTTATACACAGAGCGCGGCGCTTCGGAAAACCCGCAGTCCAACAGTACGACGTCAACTCAACGGTCATGTCAAAAACCCCCGCGGAACCACTTCGAGCGAGGCCAGCGTCTCCGCCATCTAGCGACGTCTTCGACACCAGATGACTTAGTCGAACTGGTCCCTCGGAGGGCAAATGTTGGGGCGAAGGCAAACACGCCACCCTTCGCTCCACGCCTTTGCCGCAGTCGTCGGACTAGCGAAGGCAAGACAACAGGCGGGCTCACCCTTCGTTTCACTGAGCATCAGGCGAAGACCTGTGACGAGGTCGTCCCAACATTGTGACTTCGTCCAGGACAGAGGCCCACGTGTAATCCGGCCCATTGTAACAGGCCCTGCGTGGCCGCTGCGCATTACAGGCCTAATTTATAAAGGCATCCCTGTAATTACAGTCTGTAACCCCGCTTTATGGGAATATTCTGGGGATAACCTAGATGCTTGAGGGCACATGCGTCCTTAACACAGGATGCTGGGCGCTCAGGTACCTATAAATACCCCCGCACAGTGCCCTCACTGGGCTGGATGAACAGTGCTTTTGCCATTACGTGCTGAAACCCTGTTTGCTCTCTCACTCCCACTCCCTGTTGGATTTACTTGTGCCAGTAGCAAGTTCCAACAGCTGACAAATCACAGAAAGGCCCTCCCTCTTCTATCTCTTCCCCGTGAATGCCCCTGACCACGGCACGCACGCAGATCATCCCGGACGTGGCCCGTACCGGCCATGGCCGGCGATGACTGCTCGGAATAACTAACGGAGAGGCTTCACCGATCTAAGGCGACCTAGGAACAACTATTAAACTAACATGAACTCTACTAGGAGTCGCTTGTCCACGATCACGGCGGACACCGATCATGGGAGCACATGTTCCCGCGGATTGGGGGTTGTTTAGTTCGATCTGGTGGGTTGATGAGCATCACTAATGCACACAGGTACTAAAATAGAACCGCAGAGAGCATGATCAGACCTGGAAGTGGCTGGCCACGGCGAGGGTGCTTTTACGGCGGCGGTAAACTGATTTGGGGGAAAACTCGAATTCGAGCTCACTGGTGGATGATTGCTAACGATTAGCGGGGGCTGGCTAGCTGATGACTTTGCGGAACTGGTGGGGGACTCAATTTATAGGGAGCGACGGCGGCGACGGTCAATTCAAGCAAGTTGTGCTGGCGGTCGGAGGGGAGAAAGTTCACTGGTGCGTGCGATAGGTGGCGAACATCGTGGCAAGGCCTTAGGTAATAGAAGGACGGTGTATGGTAATCAACTGCGACGTGGTAAGATGGCCGACGGCGTGGCATAACTGCAAAGAACGGCGGCACGCCGGTGATGTCCGTGCGGCCACGTCGCCGGTAAGTGGAGGAGCGACCGAGTGGCCACTGTGCTCCAAGTTTATCCACGGTGAGATCTTTTCAGGGTGAGCAAAATCCACACGGCCGCGGCACAAATCCCGGCAAAGAGGTCGCCGGCGGTGAACATCCGGTGCTGGCAGTCTCATCCATATCCGAGCACTGTACCATGGTGTTCCTTCAGTCAGTCGACCTGACAGAGCATCTTGGGGCTCGATTTACTCCTGATTTTGTGTGGTGACCCGACTAGATCTCTGTACCAAAATTATAGACCTATAGTTAAGCTTCAACTTTGCCATGGAGCTTACCATAAAATAGTTACCGAATCCCACTCAAAATCAGGTTCAAAGTCTGTCCAATCTTACTGTTACTGGAATTTCAGACTTAAGATGTCCTGACAGCCTAACTTTGAGGGTGATTATCTCCAAATTCTTCACAACAACTGAGCTCACTCTCTTAAGCAAAATTGTTCTCCTTTGTTAGGTCTATAAGTTTGATGTGGTGACCTAGGGCAAAAACTCTATGCTTTGAAAGATACAAGACTCCAAAGTTGAGCCATTATTACTGAAATCAGACTTAGGCATTTGAGAAAGAGAGTGGCTTATTTGCACATAAGTCCAAATCTCAGGGTTTAACTTGTAAATTCACATATGAGTGACCCACATGACTTAAGACTCTTATTTCACTTGCTTTTTGCACTTTAGTCCAAAGGTGGACTAATTTTGCACATAGGTCCCTAGGGTTTGGACTTAGGGCTTTCTAGGGTTCAAATTGAGATTTTTGGTATCCTAGGGGTCTAAGTGTAACTCCACTTAAGTCTTGGGATCATTTTATGACTATTCCCCTAAAATCTTTAGGTTTTCTTCATTTGGATTAAGTTTTGCCCCATTAATCCCTATTCAGGGTCAAGTTTCTTAACCAGGGGTCTATTTGCAAAATACTAAAAACAATGCACTTGTTTGAAATTTTTACCTAGTGAATGCACTCTAGGTGTGTCAAACATATGCAATGCCAATGTTTATGATGTCATGCTCAAGTTTTAGTTAAAGTAACACTAGGGTGTTACATCCTTCCCCCCATAAAAGAATCTCGTCCCGAGATTTAAAGTCCTAGGGTGAGTAATGGAAAAGGAAATGTGTCACATCTTTATTTCCTTATTTCTGGTACAAGGCAGGGGTGATGTGGGGGTTTGTTCCTTTATTACAATAACTATACCTACTTTACAGATTACATGAGGCTAGAAAGCCTGGGAAATTCTTATTTAAAAAGTCTTGCGTTTCCCACGTAGCCTCCTCTTCAGAATGTTGGTTCCACTGTATCTTATAGAACTTGAGAGTTTTTTCCGGGTAACCCGGTCTTTTTGATCCAAGACTCGAATAGGGTGCTCAGAATATGTCAAGTCTGGTTCAAGGACAACATCTGTCACTTCAATGGTTCGATCAGGAATCCGAAGACACTTCTTCAATTGAGACACGTGGAACACATTATGTGTAGTAGACAGGGTCTCGGGGAGTTAAAGTCGATATGCTACTGGCCCATATCTTTCTAATATCAGGAATGGACCAATATACCTGGGTGCAAGCTTCCCTTTAACCCCGAAACGGGATACCCCCTTCATTGGTGAAACCTTCAGGTAGACATAGTCTCCTTCAAGAAAATACAAGGGCATTCGCCGTTTGTCTGCATAACTCTTATGACGAGCTTGGGCTTTCTTCATATTATGAATTATTTTCTGAACCTTTTCTTCGGTTTCTTTTACCATATCAGGCCTAAAGAAATACCTTTCACCAGGTTCAGACCAATTTAGCGGAGTACGACATCGTCGTCCATATAAAGCTTCAAAAGGTGCCATCTTGATACTTTCTTGATAGCTATTATTATATGAAAACTCTGCTAAGGGCAAACATTCATCCCATTTTGGCGAGAAATCCAGGACACAAGCTCGCAACATATCTTCGAGTATTTGATTAATCCTCTCAGTTTGTCCACTGGTTTGGGGATGATATGCCGAACTGTGGAGCAGCTTAGTACCCAAGGACTTATGAAGTTCCTTCCAGAATTTGGATACAAATTGGGATCCACGATCCGACACTATGGTCTTTGGGATACCATGCAAACTGAGAATGCAAGCAATGTATAACTCCGCATAGGTAAGAACTGGGTAATATGTCTTGATTGACAGAAAGTGAGCAATTTTTGTAAGTCGATCAACAATAACCCAGATAGAATCATACCCTTTGGCAGTCCTGGGCAATCCCACAATAAAGTCCATACTTAAGTCTTCCCATTTCCATGTTGGGATTGGCAAAGATTGTAATGGACCAGCAGTTTTCAAGTGTATGGCCTTGACACGTCTACAGGTGTCACATCTGGCCACATAGCGTGCAATCTCGATCTTCATTTTTGTCCACCAATAATGTTGTTTCAGATCTTGGTACATCTTAGTGCTTCCGGGATGAATAGAATAGCGGCTAAGATGTGCTTCATCAAGAATTTGTTGGCGGATCTCTTCATTATTCGGCACCACTATACGGTTATTAAACCATACAATGCCTTGCTCATCTTCTTTAAAACATTTGGCTGTTCCAGCCTTTATCTTTTCCCGAATATGTTTCATACCCTCATTATTTTTCTGAGCATCAATTATCCTTTGCAAGAGAACTGACTCCAGCTTTAGCTGACTTAGGGTTCCTTGTTGGACCATCCCCAGGTTTAGCTTTTCCATCTCTTGACACAAAGTATTGTCAGAGTACTTCATCATAAGACAGTGGTAGGAAATCTTACGGCTAAGTGCATCTGCCACAACATTGGCTTTGCCTGGGTGATAATGAATTTCCAATTCATAGTCCTTAATAAGCTCAAGCCATCGCCTTTGTCTCATATTCAATTCTGACTGGGTGAAGATATACTTCAAGCTTTTATGGTCTGTGTAAATGTGACAGACATTTCCTAGTAGATAATGACGCCAGATCTTTAGGGCATGAACCACAGCAGCTAGCTCCAGATCATGAGTTGGATAATGCTCCTCATGTCGGTGCAACTGCCTTGAAGCATATGCAATCACTCGGCCTTCTTGCATCAATACACAGCCGAGTCCACTGCCTGACGCATCACAATATACATCAAAAGGCTTGGTGATGTCCGGTTGAGCCAATACCGGAGCAGTGGTTAATAATGTCTTCAATTGCTCAAAGGCTTCTTCACACTTGGAAGACCAATTAAATTTACAATCATTTTTCAATAAACTTGTGATTGGTTTCACAAGCTTAGAAAAATCTGGTATGAATCTGCGATAATACCCAGCTAGTCCAAGAAAACTTCGGACTTGATGAACAGTGGTCGGGGGTTTCCACTCTAGAATATCTTTGACCTTGCTAGGATCTACCGCAATTCCCCTAGCAGATAGGATATGTCCTAGAAACTGAATTTCCTCCAGCCAAAACGCGCATTTACTGAACTTGCCATATAGCTGATGTTCCCTCAAGCGCGTCAATACAATCTGCAAATGTTGAGCATGCTCCTCTTCATTTTTGGAATATATCAAAATATCGTCGATGAAGACCACCACGAACTTGTCCAACTCGGGCATAAACACCGAGTTCATCAAATAAGTGAAATGGGTAGGAGCATTTGTCAATCCGAACGACATTACCAGATATTCAAATAACCCATATCGCGTAGAGAACGCGGTCTTTGGTATGTCCTCGGGCCGAATACGGATCTGATGATAGCCCGACCTGAGATCAATTTTGGAGAATACCCTCACCCCGGTTAGTTGATCAAATAAGATGTCAATCCTCGGAAGAGGGTACTTGTTCTTGATCGTGACCTCATTCAGGGGCCGATAATCCACGCACATCCGCAAGGTTTGATCCTTCTTTTTGACGAATATAGCTGGACAACGCCAAGGTGACGAGCTTGGCCGGATGAATCCTTTTTCTAAGAGATCTTGTAATTGAATCTTCAGTTCTGCCAACTCATTTGGAGGCATACGGTACGATCTTCGAGAAATAGGAGCCATACCGGGCTTTAGCTCAATTACAAATTCTACATCCTGTTCAGGCGGCAATCCCGACAAATCCTCGGAAAAGACATCGGGAAACTCACACACTACTGGAATATCCTTGATTTTCGGTATTATGGCTTCATACACTCTGCCAGTAGCTTGGGTTGGAATAGGGATAGGTATAAGAATTTCTTCTTGATTATAACTCAACCTGATAATTCTTTGATCAGTGTTGAGGATTGCTTTGTACTTGGCCAACCAATTCATACCCAGAATAACATCTATATCCTGGCCTTTCAGAACGATCATATTAGTAAGAAAATCCCGTCCGGCCAAGGTTACGGGCACTTGATAGGCCACTTCTCTAGTAAAAATCTGCCCCCCAGGTGAGTGAATTTTAAATCCTTCTTTTGATTCATGACATGAAATGTGATGTTGATCCACAAATTTCTTGCTAATGAAGGTATGCGAAGCACCAGAATCAAAGAGAATGATTGCAGGATGATTGGCCACGAGGAACGTACCCATCATTACCGGCTCCCCGTCCGGTGTAGTGGCCACTTGGGTATAGTATATACGTATCGTCTTCTTGGTGTTCTTGCCCGAAGTATTTCCCTTGCCTTGAGCTGAATTCCCCGATCCTTGCTGATTTTGCTTTGGATAGGGGCAATCTTTGATAAAATGCCCAGACTTGCCACAGTTGAAACACCCAGTTGAAGAGCTTGGCAGAGCAGGGAATCGAGTGCCTGGGGCACCCGGCTGACTTGGGGCAGTAGGAGCTTTATTGGGACGAATAATGATTGGCTGTTTGAAAGGGAAGGATAGTGCACTTGAACGATTCTGGTTAGAAGGCCAGAGAATAAACCGTTGCCTCTTCACCGGGCCCTGACTAGGCCTATCACCTCCAAATCCCTTAGATTTTCCTGCACCTGCATACTTTGCTTCCACTGACAAGGCTGTACTGACAGCTTTCCCATATGTGAGATCTATGCAGGTTGCCATTTTTCTTTGCAGTCGATCATTTAGACCTCTCATAAAGCAATTCTTCTTTTTCAGGTCCGTGTTTACTTGATCGATTGCATATTGCGACAGGTGATTAAACTTGTTGAGATATTGATTGACAGTATCTCCACCTTGTCTGAGCTTCATGAACTCTTCTTGTTTCATATGTAGAACACCCTCCGGAATATAATGCTCACGGAAGGCCACTTTGAATTCTTCCCAGGTTATTTGATGATTGGCCGGTTGAACGGCCATGAAATTCCCCCACCAAGTGCTGGCAGGGCCACGTAGTTGTTGGGATGCAAATAACGGCTTCTGGGTCTCTGAACAACGCAGAAGTCCGAATTTTTGTTCAATGACCCGTATCCATTCGTCGGCTTCTAACGGGTCTTCAGCCTTCACAAACAGGGGTGGACGAGTCTCAGAGAAGTCCAAATAAGAAGTTTCGCGGGGGCCCTGTTGATAACCCCGCCCGCCTTGCTGTTGAAACTGCTGGCCCGCCATTTCTCTCAAGAAGCGGGTGTTATCTGCGATTGCATTTACCAAGGTGGCAATCGCCTCGGCCAGAGTGGGAGGAACAGGAGGCGGATTTGGTGTAGATTCCCTCCCTCTAGAGGGTCCTACGGCATCCTAGGATCGAGTTTTGGACGACATCTGTGGCAACAATCATTTGAAAGAAAAACAAATATTATATGCCAAAGATAAAACCATCCAATTTACATTACCAAACAGAGTAATGTACAGACTCGATTTTTCTTACAACAGGACACATCATAATACACTACCTATTGTACATTAGTACAACCTACAATACACTACTTTTTATTTTTACTACTACATTACTACTTCTACTTCTGGTTACTCCTGGCAGCCTCATCGTCAGGTGTGGGAGACCATTCATCGACCAGCCTCATAGAAGGAGGGGGTTGAAAAAGGTCTAGCTCACCACCAAGCGCTTGTCCCATCACATGGGAGGGTCCAGCTTCCGACTCAGCAGGATGTATGGGCTCACTGGGATGCAGTTGCGAATACAATACATGAACTTCCTCATGTAATGTATTGCAATATGTCTGCAGGTCTTCGACAGCCAAGTTGAGCTTAGTTATACGGGCCTAAGCCCTTGCCTCCTTGGCCCATGCCAACGAACGAGATTGAACGACCCAATCGAGTGCCAAATCCCAATCCGCCAGCTGATCTTGTAGATGGCGAACGTCTCGTCGTAACTCATTTATGCGATCACCATCTCCGATCCATATAGCTGTCCTGCGGCGGAGTTCCGCTTGGAGCCTACTTACTTCTGCTTCCAGATCCCCTATAGGATCATTGCTTCCGCTACTACTATCTACATCTCGCGGAGCAAGTTGATGTCGAGGTACTCCAATGGGTCCAGTCGACTTACGCGTAGTTTTTCTTGTGCGTGGCGGCATTTCTCTAGGGGGAAAAACTTTATTAGTACAATTCTTAGAATGATGCATGAATAATTACAGAATCAATCTTGATTCACCCTTCTATACATTGCACTCTTCCTACCTGGTCTTTATAGATTCTTCAGATATAAGGGATAAGAAAGGAAGAAATCCTTTTAGGTAAGTCTTTCTTTTAAAATCCTTTTGAATATGCCTTATAATATCTGCAAAGAAGGGCTTCGCTCCGATACCAGCTGTGACGGAACCTTCCAAGTCATTAGGCCCACCTACGGTTGTCCTTGTCCAACAGACATCAGACAACCCCGTAGATGTTCCTGAATTACTTGATAAGTTCGTTATCTTTCCTTACCTTTCCAGGAACGTTTCACCCGTCTTGCAGACATTATAGACATCGAAGATATCGAAATGCGGAAGTGATTACATAAACTTACATCTATTTCAAAAGTAAGATTCAGTTACTTATTACAGACCAAAAATATAAACGAGTGCAGAGTAGTATTATTACATAACCAAGGGAGGCAAAAACTCCTCCCATAAGAGTTTATACATAAAAGTTTCTTAAGGAGGACCACGTCCTCCCGCATTGTAATACTCCAAATTGTATACCAGGAATAATAGAGAGTTATTCTCATTTTTGTGTGTCTCAAATGCATCATAAAAAGAGCACCTATGTAAATGAGTGTGACCAATAAAACAAAGATTCTAAAATAAAAGAAAGTGCATATGTTGGAGTTTTTATGTTTGTGCATTAAATAAAATAATAATGTTAAAAGATAATAATATAAGAATTGCTAGAGGTAGAATTTAAAACCCTAAATTTGAAAATTAGGGTTTGGATTAAGAGAAGGGAAGAACTAAGAAAAATACTACATAAAATAAAATAAATATGTGAATAAACACTCTTCACACTTATGTTATTAAATTATACATTTCAAACTGAGGACAAGTTATTCACAAAGTTTGAATTTAAACTTGAACTCAAATTAGATTTGAAAATGAAGAAAGAAAACAGAAAAATAAAAAGAAAAAAAGAAAACCTTACCTGGGCCCTGAAACCTGCATTCGGCCCACTCCCTAACCTTCACCGCGCGGCCCAGTTCCATTCCGCGCGCACAGCCGTCTGACGGATGGGGCCCACTGGCCATTCACTCCACTCCCACGCGCGCGCCCTCTCATCCTTTCGCTGGCATGCGGGCCCCTCCGGCAGTGATCCGATCTCCTCGCGCGCTCGTCTCGGCCGCGGACACCGACAAGTGGGCCAGTTTGCGCCATTCACTCACTCACCGCTGTCAACTGGGGCCCACCTGTCATCCCTTCGCTCTGACCGTCAACCAGCGACGCGAGATCCGCGGCGAGCTCGCCGCGCGCCACCCGCTAGCTTCGGCCCACGTAACCGCTCACCCCGCCGTGGCTATAAGGGCGGACCCAGCTGTCGAGTTTGTTGCCAACCCTCCTCAGCCCGACTCGCACCCAACCAAAGCCGCGGCCGCGCGCCATCGCCATAGCAGTGAGACCCGTCCGCGCCGCCGCCGGTGAATCCTAGCACCATTGGTTTTCAGCCCTCGGTGTTGGGTTGTGAAGGAGCGCCTACACCCGTATTGGCCGTCCGTGGCATCTGGGGGTGGAATCGATCACCTGGCATCGGCGAATTTCTCGCCGTCCTTTCTGCACCGCCGCAGTGCCGCCATTCGCCGTGGTCAGCATCAACCGGACACCAATCCACGGTAAGAAGCACGCCATCCTGCTCGCCTTGACCTCCTTTACGCATAGAACCCGTCAATTTTGGGCTTGGGGCACTGGAGCATCGAATCGCGTGCGCGCCGGCGTGTCTCCGCCGCCTGCCGTGGGCGGCGCCGCCGCGTGGGAGCGCGATTGGGGCGAAGGGCTGTGCACCGTAGATCTCCTAGCCAGCGGTCAGGATTAGATCGACGCGTAACCCTTCGCGTGATTGCTTCTGCGCCGTTGATGCCTGATCGTGTGGTAGTCGGGCGGTTCGCGTTTCATTAAATCACGGCCGTTAGATCTAGATCCAAGGATCAGCGTTGCGTACCCGTTTGATTCGATGGGGATCTAATCTCGTCCGTCCAGACTCGATCGGGTGGCCCGTATTGGTCGATACCCCCTTCGGGTTGCGCACTTTGCAGATTGCCCCTTATGTTTCTAGAAAACCAACCCGCCGTCCACGCCAGGATTTACTGAGTCTGCAGAAATCTTACCCGAGGGCCCCTGAACTTACCAGTAATTGAGGCCCGATCCAGAGAGTATTAAAAATCAGAAATTGAATTCAGAAATTCATTTTTAGTGCAAAAATAAATGTTAAACTTGTTTAATTCATAGTAAATGCATATGAACTCCAAATTAGACCATTCCAGTTCCTAAATTTTCATAAAATTATTGTCTATCCATTAGTGCCTCTGTTTTGACATGACAAACACATTAAAATTATTCTTTCACTTAATCTTGTATTAAATGCATAAAACCTTAGAAAATCCATAACTTAAAATATATAACTCCAAATTTGATGATTCCAGTTCCTGTGATCTTATTTTAATGTCTAGTTTATTACTGTATATTCTATTTGCATGTTTGATGTGATGTTAATTTATGTTATGCCATGTATGTATTGTATTGATGCGAGTAGACGAGCAACCCACTGTGGAACCTGAGCTTCAACAAGTTGAAGTAGCTGAGCAGGAGCTCATTGAAGGCAAGTTGTGCCCTTGATCACTTCTTTTACCCATTCATGTTCTTATTATTCATAATGATCTGCATAGGATAATTTTGCTGGGACCCATTAGGATACCCTAGATTTTGACTATCTTTATACCTTGTTTTACCACTGGTTTTACTACTAAAGTTTTGGGTAGTACATGCTATTGCTTTATGTGGATTTGGGTATATAGATATTCATCACTTATTGTTATACTATCTATTGTTATCTGTTTTATTATTCCTTGTTCATGTTAAGATCATTATGTTAATGGGAACATGGAGAACCACCCGGGAAAACAGTGCTACCACAAGGGTGGAATGGGACGCCCTTGGCTGATTAACTAGGAAAGCTAGGGGAGGGCTACCTTACCCGAAAGGGGCAAGGGCAGTAGGGGAGAGGTCAGTGCGGGGAGGTCCCTGGTTGATTTTGCTGCGATGGCGGTCAGTCAGGAACCCTTTACTGGATCTTCCCATAAACTGTAGCGGGTAGTCTGAAGCTAGTGGAACTTTGTAAAGGCCTCGTAGTGGTACCCTGCCTCGCTTCCTAGGTAGAGGTGTATGGAGTCTGATCAACTCTGTGGCAGATGGGTAACACGACTTGTGGGTAAAGATGCGCAACCTCTGCAGAGTGTAAAACTGGTATACTAGCCGTGCTCACGGTCAAGAGCGGCTCGGACACTCACATGATTAAATTATGGAACTTAAACTTAACCTGTCATTTCATTGCATTTGGGATTATTTTATTATTACTTTTACTTATTATTACTATGGTTTGGTATTCACTTACACTTAGTAATTGCTAATAAAATTTTGACCAACTTATAAAAGCAATGCTCAGCTTCAGCCTTTATTTCATTGATCAGCCTTACACTACATGAACTCCCACCTTTGGTGAGTTCATGTCACATTATTCCCCACGACTTGTTGAGCTATGATCGTATGTGAGCTCACTCTTGCTGTCTCACACCCCCCACAGGAGAAGAGCAGGTGGTTCAGGAGGAGCCGCCTAACACTGAGGAGTTCGATCTGATCTAGGTGGCGTTTCTCAGTCGACATTGGCGCCATCGATCCTTAGTTCGTTTTATCTATATTATTTTATTTTGTAATAAGACTTCCGCTATGTAATAAATACTCTGATGTTTTACGACATTTATCTCTATACACTCTGTTATTATATGTGTTGTCTTCTTGGCGCATGTATGAGATGCACCCGGCTTTGTTCTTTAAAACCGGGTGTTACAGAAGTGGTATCAGAGCAAATGTTGACTGTAGGACGAAACCTAGATAGAAATGGACAACCCTTACCTACTTATCTCACTCTGATTCATTCTATACTTACCTTACTCTGATTCTTCCTATACTTATCTTGATCCTATCTCACCTTCTACTGTTCCACTCTGATCATTCTTATCTTTTCTACTCTAAGACAAGATGGATTTCACACCTTGGAATCCCTACCCCTATGACATCTTTAAGAGATAGGAGGCCTAAGACCAAATCAAAACTATTTTCTATTTAAAAATATTGGTTGATTGTTCTGATGATCAATGCCTGATTTGCTTCTTTGATTGATTGAATTATTATAGATGGACATCTTAGCATGTACCAACATAAGGTATTGAATTAGCTATAGTAGGTGAAATATTAATCTGCTTAGCTAATAAAGTCCCCCAAAGTAACCTGATTTGTAAATACCTGCCTTGTCTATTATCTTCTTACCATATGTATCTAACTCAGATGGTCAATACCAGGCGGGGTGGTGGAATTGACTTGCCTCCTAACCAACACACTCGAAGACAACCTCAGCCACAACCTGCAGTGATGAATCCTCCTAATCCTCCACCAGGCGGAGTTGACCCACTGGTTGCTGCTCAGATGGCGGTGATGCAGCAAATGGCAGATACTATGGCTGATATGCGTGCCCAGATGCAGCAAGAACGCCAAGAGATGCGTCAGGAAAGAGAAGACATACGCCAGGAGCTACGCCAGGAGAGAGATGAGATACGCCAAGAAAGGAGGGCGCAACAACAGCAGCTGCAGCAACAACTTCAACAACAGCAGCAACAGCAGCAAGTGCCATTGCCTCCACCACCACCACCAGTTCCACCTCGGGATAAGCACCGGGAGTTTATGAGCCATAAGCCACCGACCTTCGCCAGTTCGCCAGATCCACTTGATGCAGACGATTGGTTGAAGTCAATTGAGAAGATGCTGAATATTGCACAGTGCACTGATCGGGAGAAGGTCTTATATGCTTCTGGACGTCTGACTGGTCCTGCTGCTGACTGGTGGGATTCTTATACTGCTGCCCATGATGCTGCGGATACTATTACTTGGGCAGAGTTCAGTACGCAGTTCAGGAACTACCATATTCCTGCTGGTATGATCAAGATCAAGAAGAAGGAGTTTCTGGCATTGAAGCAAGGCAACATGACGGTCAGCGAGTACAGAGACAAATTTATTCAGCTGTCGAGATATGCTCCAGAGGAAGTTGCTGAGGATGAAAGGAAGCAGGAGCACTTTATTGAAGGACTTAATGGACCGCTGCAGTATGCTCTAGTGGCACACACCTTTCCATCCTTTCAGAGGCTATTGGATAAGGCTCTTGCTATTGAACACAAGCGTGTTCAATTGGGTGATTTGAAGAGAAAGGCCATATCTCAAGGACAAGGAAGCAGCAGTGTTCGGCCTCGCTACAGTTCACCACAGAGTACACCGCCCCGACCAGGAGGACCGCGCCCAGTTCAGCAATCACCACTGAGGACACCTATTCGACAGGCTACTCCCACTGGCACCCCGACGAAGTTTGCAGGACAGAGTCCGGGCACTCAATGTTTCAAGTGTGGGAAGATTGGTCATTATGCAAATGTCTGCCCACAGAGGATTGCTACTACTCCAGCCCCGAACAAGCAACAGACCCCTGGCAAGGGATATTCTATAGCCAGGGTGAATCAAGTCAGCGTTGATGATACTCCGGATGGAGGGGACCTCGTGATTGGTATGTTTTATGTTAATGCAATTCCTGCAACAATATTATTTGATTCTGGTGCTACACATTCATTCATGTCTGCTAGATATGCCAACACAAATGAAATACCACTGCTAAATATGAGAAAACCCCTGATAGTAATTACACCTAAAGGGCCTGTTGAGGCGAATCAAATGACACGTAGATTGACATTAACCATTATGGGTAGAGAATTTGGAGCTACTGCCATAATATTGGAGTCAAGCAGTATAGATTTGATACTTGGTATGTCATGGCTAAGGAAGGCAAAGGCCGTTATAGCATGTGGTAGGGGTACCATAGAACTCACTACCACTAAAGGAGAAAGATTTCAAGTTAATATTGCAGTAACCTCCTCATCCATGCGTGCAATGTTCTTTATGCCTGAGGAGTTTGTTGGAGACAACATCCGGGTGGTTAGAGATTTTCCGGATGTCTTTCCAGAGGAGTTACCAGGGATGCCACCTGATAGAGAAGTTGAGTTTGTTATTGATCTCTTACCTGGAACCGCCCCTATTTCTAAACGGCCATATAGAATGTCCGTAGAGGAATTGAAGGAACTGAAGAAGCAGTTAACGGAGTTACAAGAGGCTGGTTACATTCGTCCAAGTTCCTCACCTTGGGGAGCACCGGTGTTATTCGTGCAGAAGAAGGATGGATCGCAACGGATGTGTGTGGATTATAGATCCCTTAATGATGTTACGGTGAAGAACAAGTACCCGTTGCCCCGTATTGAGGATTTATTTGATCAGATGCGAGGAGCAAGAGTATTCTCGAAGATTGATCTCCGATCCGGTTACCATCAGATGAGGATTAGACCATCGGATATTCCCAAGACAGCTTTCTCAACTCGATATGGATTATATGAGTTTACTGTTATGTCGTTTGGACTAACCAATGCACCAGCTTACTTCATGAATTTGATGAATAAGGTGTTTATGGAGTATTTGGACAGGTTCGTCGTGGTGTTCATCGACGATATTCTTATCTATTCTAAGAATGAGAGTGACCATGAAGAACATCTAAGGTTGGTGCTACAGAAGCTACGAGATAATCAACTCTATGCTAAGTTCAGCAAGTGCGAGTTTTGGATTGGCGAAGTGCCATTTCTTGGTCATATTATTTCTAATGGAGGAATAGCAGTGGATCCTGCTAAAGTGAAGGAGATTATGGAATGGAGAGTGCCCACTACCGTTACGGAGATTCGGAGTTTCTTGGGACTCGCAGGATATTATCGGAGATTTATTGAAGGGTTTTCTAAGATTGCCAAGCCTATGACATCACTTTTGGAGAAAGGAAAAGAATTTAAGTGGGATGAGAAATGTCAAGAGAGCTTTGATCAGTTGAAGGAGAGATTGATGTCACCTCCAGTATTGATTATGCCAGATCTGCAGAAGGGATTTGACATTTATTGTGATGCATGTGGCCAAGGACTTGGATGTGTGCTTATGCAAGAAGGTCACGTGATAGCCTATGCATCTCGTCAGTTGCGGAAGCATGAACTGAACTACCCCACCCATGACTTGGAGCTGGCTGCAGTTGTGCATGCACTGAAGATTTGGAGACACTACATCATGGGAACTAAGTGCCAAGTATACACGGATCACAAGAGTTTGAAGTATATATTCACTCAGAAGGATCTCAATCTTAGACAACGTCGTTGGTTGGAGCTCATCAAGGATTATGATTTGGAGATTCATTATCACCCAGGCAAGGCGAATTTGGTTGCAGATGCCTTGAGTCGGAAGGAGCATGTTCACTCCGCTTTCGTTGTCCAGCTACCTGATGAATTAGCAAAAGACTTTGAGAGACTCAATTTGGGAATTGTTACTCATACTGAAGGAGTTACCATTGAGTTGGAACCTACCTTGGAGCAAGAGATTCGTAAAGGTCAGGTTGGTGATGCTAAGATTCAAGAGATTAAGGATCTTATTACTGAAGGAAGAGTTCCGGAATTCACGGAGGATGAGCAAGGTACTATATGGTTCAAAGATCGGATATGTGTTCCAGAGATTGATAGCCTCCGTGAGACTATATTGAAAGAAGCTCATGATTCTGATTACTCCATTCACCCTGGAAGCACTAAGATGTATCAAGATTTGAAGCGAAAGTACTGGTGGTATGGACTGAAAAGAGATGTGGCTGCTCATGTGGCTAAGTGTGATGTATGTCAAAGAGTTAAGGCTGAACATCAAAGACCCGCTGGATTATTGCACCCATTGAAGATACCTGAGTGGAAATGGGAAGAAATTGGTATGGATTTTATTGTTGGACTACCCCGCACTCCAGCAGGATATGACTCTATTTGGGTAATTGTGGACAGATTGACAAAGGTGGCTCATTTTATACCTGTGAGGACTAATTACACGGGAGCCAAGCTAGCAGAGTTGTATATGACTCGGATAGTTTGTCTACATGGAGTGCCTAAGAAGATCGTGTCTGATCGAGGATCACAGTTTACTTCTCGATTTTGGAAGAAGTTGCATGAGAGTTTGGATACAAAGTTGAATTTTAGTTCAGCCTACCATCCCCAGACTGATGGACAGACAGAGAGAACCAATCAAGTGCTGGAAGATATGTTAAGAGCTTGTGCTCTTAAGCATGGTGGCAGCTGGGAGAAGAGCTTACCCTATGCTGAGTTTTCTTATAATAATAGCTATCAGGCTAGTTTGAAGATGTCACCATTTGAGGCTTTGTATGGCAGAAAGTGCAGGACTCCCCTGTATTGGGATCAGACTGGAGAAAGACAGTTCTTTGGGCCTGAATTGATTCAAGAGGCAGAAGAGCAAGTACAAATGATAAGAGAAAATTTGAGAATTGCACAATCAAGGCAAAAGAGCTATGCTGATAATAGAAGGAGACTCCTAGAGTTTAAGGAGGGGGATCATGTCTACTTGAAGGTGTCACCACTTCGTGGTATGAGGAGATTCAAGGTCAAAGGGAAGTTGTCCCCTCGCTTCATTGGACCCTTCTTAATCTTAAAGCGAGTGGGAGAAGTTGCATATCAACTGGAGTTACCCAATCATCTGTCAGATGTACATGATGTGTTTCATGTGTCCCAGCTAAAGAAGTGCCTCAGGGTACCTGAGGAGCAGTTACCACTGGAAGACCTTAGTGTTCAAGAGGATTTGACTTATACTGAGTATCCTATCAAGATTTTGGACACTTTGACTCGAGTTACAAGAAATAAGGTGATAAAGATGTGCAAAGTTCAATGGAGCCACCACGGTGAAGATGAAGCAACTTGGGAAAGAGAAGAAGAACTTCGTATAGATTTTCCCCACCTTTTCTCTAGTTCTTCTTAAATCTCGAGGACGAGATTATTTTTAAGGGGGGTAGGATTTGTAATACTCCAAATTGTATACCAGGAATAATAGAGAGTTATTCTCATTTTTGTGTGTCTCAAATGCATCATAAAAAGAGCACCTATGTAAATGAGTGTGACCAATAAAACAAAGATTCTAAAATAAAAGAAAGTGCATATGTTGGAGTTTTTATGTTTGTGCATTAAATAAAATAATAATGTTAAAAGATAATAATATAAGAATTGCTAGAGGTAGAATTTAAAACCCTAAATTTGAAAATTAGGGTTTGGATTAAGAGAAGGGAAGAACTAAGAAAAATACTACATAAAATAAAATAAATATGTGAATAAACACTCTTCACACTTATGTTATTAAATTATACATTTCAAACTGAGGACAAGTTATTCACAAAGTTTGAATTTAAACTTGAACTCAAATTAGATTTGAAAATGAAGAAAGAAAACAGAAAAATAAAAAGAAAAAAAGAAAACCTTACCTGGGCCCTGAAACCTGCATTCGGCCCACTCCCTAACCTTCACCGCGCGGCCCAGTTCCATTCCGCGCGCACAGCCGTCTGACGGATGGGGCCCACTGGCCATTCACTCCACTCCCGCGCGCGCGCCCTCTCATCCTTTCGCTGGCATGCGGGCCCCTCCGGCAGTGATCCGATCTCCTCGCGCGCTCGTCTCGGCCGCGGACACCGACAAGTGGGCCAGTTTGCGCCATTCACTCACTCACCGCTGTCAACTGGGGCCCACCTGTCATCCCTTCGCTCTGACCGTCAACCAGCGACGCGAGATCCGCGGCGAGCTCGCCGCGCGCCACCCGCTAGCTTCGGCCCACGTAACCGCTCACCCCGCCGTGGCTATAAGGGCGGACCCAGCTGTCGAGTTTGTTGCCAACCCTCCTCAGCCCGACTCGCACCCAACCAAAGCCGCGGCCGCGCGCCATCGCCATAGCAGTGAGACCCGTCCGCGCCGCCGCCGGTGAATCCTAGCACCATTGGTTTTCAGCCCTCGGTGTTGGGTTGTGAAGGAGCGCCTACACCCGTATTGGCCGTCCGTGGCATCTGGGGGTGGAATCGATCACCTGGCATCGGCGAATTTCTCGCCGTCCTTTCTGCACCGCCGCAGTGCCGCCATTCGCCGTGGTCAGCATCAACCGGACACCAATCCACGGTAAGAAGCACGCCATCCTGCTCGCCTTGACCTCCTTTACGCATAGAACCCGTCAATTTTGGGCTTGGGGCACTGGAGCATCGAATCGCGTGCGCGCCGGCGTGTCTCCGCCGCCTGCCGTGGGCGGCGCCGCCGCGTGGGAGCGCGATTGGGGCGAAGGGCTGTGCACCGTAGATCTCCTAGCCAGCGGTCAGGATTAGATCGACGCGTAACCCTTCGCGTGATTGCTTCTGCGCCGTTGATGCCTGATCGTGTGGTAGTCGGGCGGTTCGCGTTTCATTAAATCACGGCCGTTAGATCTAGATCCAAGGATCAGCGTTGCGTACCCGTTTGATTCGATGGGGATCTAATCTCGTCCGTCCAGACTCGATCGGGTGGCCCGTATTGGTCGATACCCCCTTCGGGTTGCGCACTTTGCAGATTGCCCCTTATGTTTCTAGAAAACCAACCCGCCGTCCACGCCAGGATTTACTGAGTCTGCAGAAATCTTACCCGAGGGCCCCTGAACTTACCAGTAATTGAGGCCCGATCCAGAGAGTATTAAAAATCAGAAATTGAATTCAGAAATTCATTTTTAGTGCAAAAATAAATGTTAAACTTGTTTAATTCATAGTAAATGCATATGAACTCCAAATTAGACCATTCCAGTTCCTAAATTTTCATAAAATTATTGTCTATCCATTAGTGCCTCTGTTTTGACATGACAAACACATTAAAATTATTCTTTCACTTAATCTTGTATTAAATGCATAAAACCTTAGAAAATCCATAACTTAAAATATATAACTCCAAATTTGATGATTCCAGTTCCTGTGATCTTATTTTAATGTCTAGTTTATTACTGTATATTCTATTTGCATGTTTGATGTGATGTTAATTTATGTTATGCCATGTATGTATTGTATTGATGCGAGTAGACGAGCAACCCACTGTGGAACCTGAGCTTCAACAAGTTGAAGTAGCTGAGCAGGAGCTCATTGAAGGCAAGTTGTGCCCTTGATCAATTCTTTTACCCATTCATGTTCTTATTATTCATAATGATCTGCATAGGATAATTTTGCTGGGACCCATTAGGATACCCTAGATTTTGACTATCTTTATACCTTGTTTTACCACTGGTTTTACTACTAAAGTTTTGGGTAGTACATGCTATTGCTTTATGTGGATTTGGGTATATAGATATTCATCACTTATTGTTATACTATCTATTGTTATCTGTTTTATTATTCCTTGTTCATGTTAAGATCATTATGTTAATGGGAACATGGAGAACCACCCGGGAAAACAGTGCTACCACAAGGGTGGAATGGGACGCCCTTGGCTGATTAACTAGGAAAGCTAGGGGAGGGCTACCTTACCCGAAAGGGGCAAGGGCAGTAGGGGAGAGGTCAGTGCGGGGAGGTCCCTGGTTGATTTTGCTGCGATGGCGGTCAGTCAGGAACCCTTTACTGGATCTTCCCATAAACTGTAGCGGGTAGTCTGAAGCTAGTGGAACTTTGTAAAGGCCTCGTAGTGGTACCCTGCCTCGCTTCCTAGGTAGAGGTGTATGGAGTCTGATCAACTCTGTGGCAGATGGGTAACACGACTTGTGGGTAAAGATGCGCAACCTCTGCAGAGTGTAAAACTGGTATACTAGCCGTGCTCACGGTCAAGAGCGGCTCGGACACTCACATGATTAAATTATGGAACTTAAACTTAACCTGTCATTTCATTGCATTTGGGATTATTTTATTATTACTTTTACTTATTATTACTATGGTTTGGTATTCACTTACACTTAGTAATTGCTAATAAAATTTTGACCAACTTATAAAAGCAATGCTCAGCTTCAGCCTTTATTTCATTGATCAGCCTTACACTACATGAACTCCCACCTTTGGTGAGTTCATGTCACATTATTCCCCACGACTTGTTGAGCTATGATCGTATGTGAGCTCACTCTTGCTGTCTCACACCCCCCACAGGAGAAGAGCAGGTGGTTCAGGAGGAGCCGCCTAACACTGAGGAGTTCGATCTGATCTAGGTGGCGTTTCTCAGTCGACATTGGCGCCATCGATCCTTAGTTCGTTTTATCTATATTATTTTATTTTGTAATAAGACTTCCGCTATGTAATAAATACTCTGATGTTTTACGACATTTATCTCTATACACTCTGTTATTATATGTGTTGTCTTCTTGGCGCATGTATGAGATGCACCCGGCTTTGTTCTTTAAAACCGGGTGTTACACGCATCTTTACTCTTGATTTTCTTCATGGGGAACCACCTTGGTACAAAAGCAACAGAAATCTGCTGCTCCCTCACCTAAAAACAACGAGGGAATAAACCCTGAGTATGGAATTACTCAGCAAGTCTTACCCGACTAAAGAAAAGACTCTCAAGGGTATGCTGGTTATAAGGGAGTCAAGGTAAGGCTTAACAAGGATCAAAGACTCTATTTTGCGGAAAAGCTTACTATGAGTGGATCCTTAAAAATCCAATTTTATTGTCAGATTAAATAAATTACCTGCAGCTAGAGTTCTTGCTATCCTAGTTCAAACACTTGTCCTGAACTAGCCAGTTTCTCATTAATCCCTTCATCTTTAGTGGATTGCTACGTGTAAGTCAGTGACCAAGTCTCCATAACCGCGGAGGTACGGCGATCCGAATCGATTATACTCAGCTGAGGATCTCCAATCACACGACATATGTAGCACTTAACCCTTGCATATGTCAACCCGCCACCGAGTTTCTTAAGACCAGATCAGGTTCACGCAAACCGAGAGCACAGATACACCACCGTCCAGCCTCTTGCCACGGAGGGTACACGCTACTCTCGCCACCGCTCCACGCCCATTTCGTGTTATCTTATTCTGGCCTTAGTCTGCCCGAGGCAAAGCTTACCCATGACGAGGCATGTGACCAGTTAAAGGGTCCTCGATCATCAAGCCTACATCGAGACGGTCCTTAATCAACTCAGACGGAGACACTACACCGAGACTCTCTTCTCGTGCAAGTCACCCGCCCGGTCTCAGCTTAATCATTTCAACCCAAAAACTTGGTACCTGGCAGAGGTACATCTTTTCCGATGTTGAACCCATCACGGCCATGATGGATCCACCATCAAGTTTTTGTTTTTGAAAACAAACCTTCCACCTTTGCCATATCATATTTTGTAAAAACAAAACATTTTTATTTCTCTAAAGCAAGGCTAAGCATATCAAACAGCTTTCATAAATCAGGGTATCAAGGAGAGTGATCAAGATCAAGGAAGGTAATGCAGGAATTGTTTAATCAAGCAACTCCTATCACCTAATGCATCAAGCAGGTGAGAAAGAATTTAAAACATCAAGGAGGTGGCAAATGCACTGGGGCTTGCCTTCGTTAACAGGTGAGTCTGGCTCGGATCCACAAATATCAAAGTAGAAGCAGTTGCCTGCTTGAGAATCCGAGGGTGGTGGTGTCCTTTCTTCGGTGACTTCCACTTCTTCTTTGCGTTCTAACATAACCATATACATATATAAGAATGAATGTCATGGGATGCTCATGAGAGTGCAAAGATAATATAAACTTATTATCTAAGTCTTGAATACAACTTTCCTTCACGGAACTCCGAGAACTTAGGATTTCCGGAGTCGGTAAAGGAGTTCATAGGGCAGGGGGTTTGGTTTTGGGTTTTATGTATCAAACAAAGTCCAAATCAATTCAAACTCTACCCAAGGCTCCTAAATAATATAAGGAACTCATATAAAAATTTTGAATATTTTTGGGACTACTATTTATCTTTTAAAAATCCAGAACTACCTCTTTAAACTCCTTAAAATGCCCTGTAATTCCTAATTTAAACTAAAAATCATGAAACTATTTTTATTAAATACTAGGGAAAATAAGAAGTCTAGGAAAATTAGTTTCACAATTTTAGGATTTTTCTACATTTTTCTATAATTGTTTTAGCTCTGGAATAAAAAGAAAAAGAGAAACTTATGAACAGTACTAGGCAACATCTGGCCCAGACGGCCCAGTAACACAGGGAAAATGCGCGCGTGCGCCAGCGCCCTGGCGGCTTTGCAAAAAGGGCCTCGGGGTTTTATCTATCTGGAGACAGGTTCTTCTACTGTTCTGATGTGTCGCTGACAAATCATAGAAAGGCCCTCCCTCTTCTATCTCTTCCCCGCGAATGCCCCTGACCACGGCGTGCACGTAGATCATCCCGGACGTGGCCCGTACCGGCCATGGCTGGCGATGACTGCTCGGAATAACTAACGGAGAGGCTTCACTGATCTAAGGTGACCTAGGAACAACTATTAAACTAACATGAACTCTACTAGGAGTCGCTTGTCCACGATCACGGCGGACACCGATCATGGGAGCAAACGTTCCCACGGATTGGGGGTTGTTTAGTTCGATCTGGTGGGTTGATGAGCATCACTAATGCACACAGGTACTGAAACAGAACCGCAGAGAGCATGATCAGACCTGGAAGTGGCTGGCCACGGCGAGGGTGCTTTTACGGCGGCGGTAAACTGATTTGGGGGAAAACTCGAATTCGAGCTCACTGGTGGATGATTGCTAACGATTAGCGGGGGCTGGCTAGCTGATGACTTTGCGGAACTGGTGGGGGACTCAATTTATAGGGAGCGACGGCGGCGACGGTCAATTCGAGCAAGTTGTGCTGGCGGCCGAAGGGGAGAAAGTTCACTGGTGCGTGCGATAGGTGGCGAACATCGTGGCAAGGCCTTAGGTAATAGAAGGACGGTGTATGGTAATCAACTGCGACGTGGTAAGATGGCCGACGGCGTGGCATAACTGCAAAGAACGGCGGCACGCCGGTGATGTCCGTGCGGCCACGTCGCCGGTAAGTGGAGGAGCGACCGAGTGGCCACTGTGCTCCAAGTTTATCCACGGTGAGATCTTTTCAGGGTGAGCAAAATCCACACGGCCACGGCACAAATCCCGGCAAAGAGGTCACCGGCGGTGAACATCCGGTGCTGGCAGTCTCATCCATATCCGAGCACTGTACCATGGTGTTCCTTCAGTCAGTCGACCTGACAGAGCATCTTGGGGCTCGATTTACTCCTGATTTTGTGTGGTGACCCGACTAGATCTCTGTACCAAAATTATAGACCTATAGTTAAGCTTCAACTTTGCCATGGAGCTTACCATAAAATAGTTACCGAATCCCACTCAAAATCAGGTTCAAAGTCTGTCCAATCTTACTGTTACTGGAATTTCAGACTTAAGATGTCCTGACAACCTAACTTTGAGGGTGATTATCTCCAAATTCTTCACAACAACTGAGCTCACTCTCTTAAGCAAAATTGTTCTCCTTTGTTAGGTCTATAAGTTTGATGTGGTGACCTAGGGCAAAAACTCTATGCTTTGAAAGATACAAGACTCCAAAGTTGAGCCATTATTACTGAAATCAGACTTAGGCATTTGAGAGAGTGGCTTATTTGCACATAAGTCCAAATCTCAGGGTTTAACTTGTAAATTCACATATGAGTGACCCACATGACTTAAGACTCTTATTTCACTTGCTTTTTGCACTTTAGTCCAAAGGTGGACTAATTTTGCACATAGGTCCCTAGGGTTTGGACTTAGGGCTTTCTAGGGTTCAAATTGAGATTTTTGGTATCCTAGGGGTCTAAGTGTAACTCCACTTAAGTCTTGGGATCATTTTATGACTATTCCCCTAAAATATTTAGGTTTTCTTCATTTGGATTAAGTTTTTCCCCATTAATCCCTATTCAGGGTCAAGTTTCTTAACCAGGGGTCTATTTGCAAAATACTAAAAACAATGCACTTGTTTGAAATTTTTACCTAGTGAATGCACTCTAGGTGTGTCAAACATACGCAATGCCAATGTTTATGATGTCATGCTCAAGTTTTAGTTACAGTAACACTAGGGTGTTACAGTCCGCGAGGGCCTTGCCCTTTTTCTCGGCTAGCAGCGCTACCTTTGCTGCTTCGTCGATAGATGGGGCTGCCTTTGAACTAGCTCTCTTGGGTGCCATCACGGGTGGTTTGTTCGTAGCACGAACGGTGGGCGCCAGATGTTGGAACTTGCTCGCCTGGGCAAGTCGATCCAACGAGGGAGTGGAAAGAGTGCAAACAAGGTTTAGTGTGGGATGGCAATTGCTCTGTTAATCTGGCCTCTCAAGGGCACTATACGGGGGTATTTATAGGTACCCGAGTGTCGAACGTCCTAAGACAAGGACGGTTATGTCCTCGGATACCCGGATTATCCCCAGAATATTCCCATAAAGGAGGGTTACAGACCCTCATTACAGAAAAGCTATTATAGATGAGGCCCGTAATCTGCCTATCCACGCGGGGCTCGTTGCAGTGGGCCAAATTCCATGTGGGCCTCCAGGCGAGATGAGGAACGTGGGACCAGCAGACTTCGTCGGGGTCTAGCCTTCGTCTTGCAATGGAGAGGACGAAGGGCAACCGCGCCAGTCATCACACGTTCGTTGATGTAGCGAACCGACGAAGGCTTCGCGCGAAGGATAGCGTCTTCGCCTTCGCCCCAACAATGGGCCAGCACTCGACCGGAAGCAATGGAGGGCCAAGCCATCCCTGGCGCCAGAGTTCCTGCCCGTGTTGGACAGATCAAGACCTTGGCGACCAATGGTCTGACCTCCATGCAAGTGGTCGGTGACTTCCTGAAGCGCCGGATCGCGCCGCTGCAGAAGAGGGCGCGCCTGTACTGTTGGTTCACCGGCTCGAACGACATCGACCAAATCCAGCACGGGTCAGGGACCGACCTGTCCTGGGAGGAGCTGGAACTTCTGGTGAAAGGGATTACTAGTGAGTCCTTCATCCCTGAGTCCCTAATCCTTCCCAGGGCATCCCTGCGCTCTGCGATGACCTAGGGTTGAGGACGGCGATCTTGGCCTCGCTGCCAACCTTCGACGAGAGCGGCGTGGCGGTTCACCAGACCGACGGCCAGTGTAACACCCCAGGTGTTTATATTCCGCTCGACAACGAGTACGGGTTTAAGCACGTGATCAGTGGATAAAACGGATGTTAAATTTTAAACATCTTTGCCTATTGCGATTTTAATATCGCATCTGTTTCGTCTGTCGCGATGCGACATCATTTTTATTCATGAGCCGGGCTCTTCCTAAATTTTCGTGATATTTGGAACCTAGCTGTTCCGAATATCGGTGCGTCCGGTGATTATTTAAAAATTCATCGCTCGCGCGAATACGACTTCGAAAGTCCAAACTCACTCGGGCGATTTTATCCTGGGCAAAATTAATTTGAACTCGACGAATAAAGTTTCGGGGCAAGATAATCTGAATCGCACATCGTCCGAGAGAAATCGGGCGCGAGGTTAATAATTTAGATATGGTTTCGGCTAATTTTAGTCAAATCCCATAGAACAAATTCTCGAAGACGAAATCCGTCTTATTCGGGCCGTCGTTTCTCGCCCCGATCCAAAACTTTGGATATAAATAACAGCGCAAACTCATCTGATTCCAAAGCATTCGCTAAATCAAAACCATGTCATGTCTATATCGTATACATTGCTAAGAAAATTAGAACCGAGCTGAGTATTCATAACTAATCTGTTTCCTGTTCAGACTGCGGATAAAATTATCTACTCTAAATTAAATCAAGCGCAGTCTATACTAGTTGACGGATATCTTTTGTTTTGCCCGGGTTACATCTCACGTCGATTTAATCAGAGAATTAAACTATCTTTGTGTTCTCGTGTAAAGAAAATACGGAAAAATAGAAAAATATGTTTTTCTCAAATATTTCACCCCTCTCTCTCCTTTGATATTTTTCTTCTCTATTAGTCACCACGTCAGCTTCCTGATTTTTTTTGCTGCCGCTCGTCCACGAAGAAAATTCAGCCGTGGTTATCTCTTGGCGCTGCAGAGGAAAATCTGCTGAAGTCGCCCAGCTCCTTCTTCCCAGCCAAATGGCTCTTCCTCGCGCAGCAGCAAATCATCTGCTTCCTGATTTTTGTTCCTGACGGCGTGCCATCCCTATCCTCTCCCTCCTCTGATTTTTTTCTGCTGGCATCTTCATCTCCCAGCCGCCATGTCTCTCTGTCTGATCCTTTCCACCGCTGAGCATCATCTTTATCTTCTTCTACAGCCGTTTTCCTTCCCAGCGCTGCAGCCTTCTCCCAATTTCTCTCTGCGCGCTGGAGCTTCCTCGCTCCATCCCTGCCGAGCGGCTCCTCCCCACGGCGCCCCTTCTATCTATGCGTGCAGTACACAGGAACACCGCTCCCTTCCTCCCTGCTCTGCTCTGCTCGCCGAGCTTGGTTTCTTCCTCACCGGCGTTCCTCCATGGCACGCGTCCAACCTGCTCGCCTGGAACTCCTGTTGCCGCGCCCAGCTTCTCCCTGCGCGCGCTCGACTGAGCTCGCTGGTTCCCTTTCCCCTCTCCCGTGGCGACTCCCTGGTGCTCGCCCCAGCCCCGACGCCGTGACCTCTCCCTCCCATGGACGCCGCCCACCTCCCTGTGCTCCTTGTTCCAAGTCGCCGTCGCAGCTCCAGCTCGTTCTTCCTGCTTGGATTCCTGCGCTCATCCCCCTGTCTCTCCCCTATGACTGCTCCCTCGCGCATCCCAAGCTCCGCTCGTTCCTGTGCCGTCGCTCAACTCCCTGGAGTCCCTGCGCAGAGCCTCAGCCTGGTGCCGCGCCCCAGCTCGTCTCCCTTGCGCGCTGGTCGCCTCTCCCTGCCCCAGTCCGTCTCCAAGCTCCAGCCGCGCCCCTGTCCATCTCGCTGCGGCTGCTGCTTTAGTGTTTTCCCTGCGCGCCGAGATCGCGTGCAGCTTTTCCAGCTTGTCGTTCTTCACTGCGCGCGCAAGTTCTCTGTTGGGCGCGTGAAGCTCTCTGTTCGCCATCGACGAAATTACCTCGCCGTACGCTCTGGCTGCTGCCGACCCCGCCATAAAGTTCACGAGCGCTCCTTGCTCGGCTGATTTCGTCGTGGGCAATTTTTCCACGCCTCAAATCCGTGCTGCCAGCCCCGTGTGCGCTCGCTTTTCATCCATCGGATTTCGCGTGTGCTCGCGTTTATCGTCGAGTCGTCAAACCCGTCATCCCAGCTCGATCCCCACCTCACCAGCTCGCTCTAAACATGATCTCGTCGTTGTTCCGTGCGTTAGCAAGAAATCCGAAGAATCGGATGAAGACGAAGCTAGCAGCATGGTGTTTACCAAGTGCGCGACAAAAAGCTCGAACATCCTGCGCGACTCAAGTTCGGTTCGACAAAGTTATTCAGTCGAGGAAAAGATCTGCAGCAATTGATTACCAAAAAAAAAGAAGTCCCTAGATGGCGTCAACCGGAATCGTCGTCGTGCCTGCGACTATCGCGTCGAATTAGTCAGCGTAAGTTGATTCGTATTCCCGTTAACTGAGTCTATAAATAGAGTGAATAGAATTATTGGTCTCAATAAATGTTATTAATTTAGCATGCGTATATTGTGATGATCGATTTAGATAAATCGGTAAATCAAGTAATTAAGATACATAGTTTAAAGAGTTAATAAAAAGCTAGGAATAAAAATAGATTTTTTTAGTGTAATATGTCAATTTGGTTAATGGATGTAGTCGATGCCCTGCTGTGATATCCATGGTGCTTAACGCTTGGTTTTTAAGTGTTTCATCCTTTTTAGTGTAGATTATCTATAATATACTCGTATACTCGTGCTCATACATGTGCATCATGCATCTCATGAGGTACGATAAATAATCGCGTGATGCGGAAGAAGAGCCAAGTCGACCCCAA
Source organism: Zea luxurians (assembly GCA_029449295.1). Taxonomy (NCBI): domain Eukaryota; kingdom Viridiplantae; phylum Streptophyta; class Magnoliopsida; order Poales; family Poaceae; genus Zea; species Zea luxurians. Next base: position 47,835,340 of record JAOPSE010000017.1, read on the forward strand.
GCGCGGACTAATCCGTATGATGATGCTGATGAATAAACCTGAAGATGGACAATGGAGCGAGTATCGGAATAAAGGCTGATCGTCAAGTGGACGTCACTTAACAACACTAACCTAGTGTTACTCAGGCAAGCCCCGGTGCATATGCCCCCTTCCTTGATGTTTTTAAAAATCTTTCTCACTTGATTGCTGCATTAGGTGATAGGAGTTGATTGCTAAAACAGTTCCTGCATTACCTTCCTTGAACTTGATTACCTTCCTTGATCACCCGTTTTATAAAAGATTTTTGATGCTTAGTCTTGCTCTAGAAAAACAAAATGTTTTGTTTTTACAAAATATTATGTGGCAAAAGTGGGTGGGTTGTTTTCAAAAATAAAACTTGATGGTGAATCCATCACGGCCGTGATGGATTCAACATCGGAAAAGATGTACCTCTGTCAGGTACCAAGTTTTTGGGTTAAAAAGATTAAGCTGAGACCGGGCGGGTGACTTGCACGAGAAGAGAGTCTCGGTGTAGTGTCTCCGTCTGAGTCGATTAAGGACCGTCTCGATGTAGGCTTGATGATCGAGGACCCTTTAACTGGTCACATGCCTCGTCATGGGTAAGCCTTGCCTCGGGCAGACTAAGGCCGGAATAAGATAACACGAAATGGGAGTGGAGCGGTGGCGGGAGTAGCGTGTACCCTCCGTGGCAAGAGGCTGGACGGTGGTGTATCTGTGCTCTCGGTTTGCGTGAACCTGATCCGGTCTTAAGAACCCCGGTGGCGGGTTGACATATGCAAGGGTTAAGTGCTACATATGTCGTGTGATTGGAGATCCTCAGCTGAGTATAATCGATTCGGATCGCCGTACCTTCGCGGTTATGAAGACTTGGTCACTGACCTACACGTAGCATTCCACTAAAGATGATGGGTTTTTGTTAAAGAAATTGGCTAGTGCAGGACCAGTGATTGAACTAGGGTAGAAAGAACTCTAGTGCAGGTAATTTTACCTAACTTGACAAATAAAATTGGATTTTTAAGGATCCACTTTAGTAAGCATTTCTGCAAAACAGAGTCTTTGACTATTGAGAAGCCTTACCTTGACTCCCATATAACCAGCATACCCTTGAGAGTCTTTTCTTTAGTCGGGTAAGTCTTGCTGAGTAATTCCATACTCAGGGTTTTATTCCCTGTTGTTTTTCAGGTTCTAACTTTGTGCTGTTGTTGATGGTGTTAAGTGCCGGTGGGCTCGGCCTTCTTATAAGTCTAAGTAACCCTTCTATACTTCTTATTGAGGATGATCCCTTGAGCTAGCATATATATTTCAAACTTATACTTTTGTAATCACTCCGATAAACTAATGTAAAATTTTTGTAACCTGTAAAATTTGGTAGTAAGATTTCCGCTGCAACAATATTGGTGTGTGTGATTTGTGTTACTTAATCCCGCGGTTCTGGTTGAAAGTGGTTTATCCGATGTCCTTGGGGCAATCGGACAGATCCTGTTGAGTTATCTGGTGCACATGCATGGCTGTCTGAGGTCTTTGGGACAAGGACATGTGCATGTGGGCCCAATAACTTGGAGGTTCTGCCACAGGCTGGTATCGGAGCTGGATTAAGTATATACAGTCACATACGTATTTTCAAAACAAAAGTTTTGGTTTCAGAAAACCTATTTTCACCTAAACACATTGTTTGGTTTTGAAAAACAGTTTTGAAAAACTATAATGCTAGTGACATCCTCTATTAAGCCCTAAGTTAAGGACTATCAGGTGGCTTAGTTGAAAACCATAACCCACAACCGGGTTGGTATTGCATACATGTGTAATGTTATTTTTGAGGCCATTCAGTTTTGAATGGATCGACGCCCAAGGTAAGGTGAGATGTGAGAGCATGACTGAACAACCGTCGGTCTAGGGGAGTGTTTAAATGTGGCGTCCGATTATATACATGTTCCACATATGTATATATGAAGGTTGCGATGTGGAGTATTTACTTTTCCGGGAATTCGGTACCCCATGGATGTGTATGGGTATACAGACATGGGAATACTGAGAAGTGTAATGTACTTGTAACGACGCACCTACGTTCAGGTAAGAAGGTGAGTTACCATAATGAGTTGCCCTATGGTTAAAGTGTGGCAACGGCGCCTATGCGTGGCTCAGCGCTTAATGATGAGCTGGCCTCCATATAGCAATATATGGAGTATAAACTGTGATAAACTGTCATGTGTAACTTGCATCATTGGGAATTGGGCTGTAATGGATTTTTCTGCAGGTACACTAACCTCGAAAACGTATGTGTAGTTGACGACTAGCAAAATACCGTGAGAGCTATACGTATGCCACCGATATAGAACGCTATTGCCACATTATGTTGGCAAAATCAGTGAGGACGCATAGGACGAGCATGCATCCTGATTGTTGCATTATGTTTGTCACCTATACACCCAAGATGCTTCTCTCGCCTCTATTCCAGTAACTATTGATTGTAGATAATGTGGTGTAATGTTGAATTATGAACTTCTATAAAATAGCTGTCCTCCATTCTTTAGGTAATCTGTTTAGGTGTTATATGTATTTTGCCCTAGTGCTTGATGTGTCGATAGAAGGTTAGTGACTTGTTTTGCCTAAACCCAAAATTAGGCCATGTTCTTAGTTGGTGAACCATGACCTAAGGTTGATTTTTCCGTTATCACTCCATGACAAAGCCCATACAAATAAATGCCTAGATAATTTCCTTATTGGACATAAATTGTACCCAAGCTTAAAACAAGAATCTCGAGTCATGTCTCCATCCTAAACCATATCCTTATTCAGTTGGTGTAAGCTGGTGTCCCTTAACCAGTTCGCCTGTTCTTAAGGATCGCCATGTTGAATTATCAACCTAACCTAGGAAAAGTATGTCCGATCATTTTCTTGAGTTAGATGCCTTTGGTTTCTCCATATCTATCAAAGGCATACCAACTTAATATTATGACTGTTTTCCCTCCGTATCTAATCAGATACTAATCCTTGACCTTGTGATCTCTACGATGGGCATAGAAATATGCTTAGGGCTGAATTAACAGTTTCCCATCGTACTCCTTCCAACAAGTTTATGTTATGGCCATACCTTGTTCGTTTCATCAGGCCATGATCTATCTGGTCTCTCATGTGTGGTCTTATTTCTTTTGATCTTGGTAGTGACTACTCATACCCGTTCCCTTTACATCCTTTGTGTAAAGGTGAAGCCTTGGAGCTTTTTAGTGTCGAGAGACAACTGATTAGCTCTCAAAATGGAGATTGGATTTCCCCTATCACTGTGATGCAGGAGTTTGTTCATCCGCTCTCTTATTTAACTCATATATTTCCAAAACAAGTCAGTTCCTCCCGCACGGAAGAAATGAAAGAACAACCTGACCAAATGGATTTGTACCCAAATGCACGACCTTTTGCTAGCAAATGTGAACTCTCAACCCTTGGCTTACCGATGGTACTGAGAGGACTTGCTCAATGTCAAAGGTAGTTCAACAAGTTGGTTTTGCTAACTTGTAGCTACATTGTGAACAAAGGTTGAGTTTAGAGATCGTTTTGTCGAGTTATCTATACTCACTTTGGTTCAAACCCTCTTAAGGAAGTGACTATAAGAATCGAGATTAAGTCGGCCAGAAATCACCTAATTATCGCTCTAGTCATGCCTCGATCGCCTCACGTGTGCTTTTCCAGCATGTGTGATCAAGTCGAGTCATGCTTAGTGCTCGATAAAATGGATTGGTTGCGAAGGCAGCATCTACAGATTCCTCCGTTGGTGATTTTCTCAAATCTATATCACCTTTCAGGGACTTGGATTTTCTAGCTAGCCACGAGTTAAATGTGATGTTGTTCGACATTCACACCCGTCTCGTGTGCTATGGACTTACTGTGACCACTTGTTGGTAAACCTCTTTCTGTGTGTTTTACCCAAGATGGTGCATCTGATTCTGTTTGGGTGAAGTTGCATATCCGCCGCTTGCTCAACAGACTCAGATAGTATAGTGTCATAAAAAAAAACTGCACACATGGAACCTTATGTGTTCTCATGACAGACATCGTCTCTATTGGTGGACATCTCTAGATTGGTCTAAGGCAATATATGTTATGTCCACTAGAGAAACAACATCCTGAGACACTCGCCCTTATTTGGAAATGTCTCACGATTATCGCTGATATGAACATGGGTTACATGCGTCTCTACTCTTAAAAGTCTTTCGCTCCGAATCTCGGGACGAGATTCTTTTAAGGGGGGAGGGCTGTAACACCCCAGGTGTTTATATTCCGCTCGACAACGAGTACGGGTTTAAGCACGTGATCAGTGGATAAAACGGATGTTAAATTTTAAACATCTTTGCCTATTGCGATTTTAATATCGCATCTGTTTCGTCTGTCGCGATGCGACATCATTTTTATTCATGAGCCGGGCTCTTCCTAAATTTTCGTGATATTTGGAACCTAGCTGTTCCGAATATCGGTGCGTCCGGTGATTATTTAAAAATTCATCGCTCGCGCGAATACGACTTCGAAAGTCCAAACTCACTCGGGCGATTTTATCCTGGGCAAAATTAATTTGAACTCGACGAATAAAGTTTCGGGGCAAGATAATCTGAATCGCACATCGTCCGAGAGAAATCGGGCGCGAGGTTAATAATTTAGATATGGTTTCGGCTAATTTTAGTCAAATCCCATAGAACAAATTCTCGAAGACGAAATCCGTCTTATTCGGGCCGTCGTTTCTCGCCCCGATCCAAAACTTTGGATATAAATAACAGCGCAAACTCATCTGATTCCAAAGCATTCGCTAAATCAAAACCATGTCATGTCTATATCGTATACATTGCTAAGAAAATTAGAACCGAGCTGAGTATTCATAACTAATCTGTTTCCTGTTCAGACTGCGGATAAAATTATCTACTCTAAATTAAATCAAGCGCAGTCTATACTAGTTGACGGATATCTTTTGTTTTGTCCGGGTTACATCTCACGTCGATTTAATCAGAGAATTAAACTATCTTTGTGTTCTCGTGTAAAGAAAATACGGAAAAATAGAAAAATATGTTTTTCTCAAATATTTCACCCCTCTCTCTCCTTTGATATTTTTCTTCTCTATTAGTCACCACGTCAGCTTCCTGATTTTTTTTGCTGCCGCTCGTCCACGAAGAAAATTCAGCCGTGGTTATCTCTTGGCGCTGCAGAGGAAAATCTGCTGAAGTCGCCCAGCTCCTTCTTCCCAGCCAAATGGCTCTTCCTCGCGCAGCAGCAAATCATCTGCTTCCTGATTTTTGTTCCTGACGGCGTGCCATCCCTATCCTCTCCCTCCTCTGATTTTTTTCTGCTGGCATCTTCATCTCCCAGCCGCCATGTCTCTCTGTCTGATCCTTTCCACCGCTGAGCATCATCTTTATCTTCTTCTACAGCCGTTTTCCTTCCCAGCGCTGCAGCCTTCTCCCAATTTCTCTCTGCGCGCTGGAGCTTCCTCGCTCCATCCCTGCCGAGCGGCTCCTCCCCACGGCGCCCCTTCTATCTATGCGTGCAGTACACAGGAACACCGCTCCCTTCCTCCCTGCTCTGCTCTGCTCGCCGAGCTTGGTTTCTTCCTCACCGGCGTTCCTCCATGGCACGCGTCCAACCTGCTCGCCTGGAACTCCTGTTGCCGCGCCCAGCTTCTCCCTGCGCGCGCTCGACTGAGCTCGCTGGTTCCCTTTCCCCTCTCCCGTGGCGACTCCCTGGTGCTCGCCCCAGCCCCGACGCCGTGACCTCTCCCTCCCATGGACGCCGCCCACCTCCCTGTGCTCCTTGTTCCAAGTCGCCGTCGCAGCTCCAGCTCGTTCTTCCTGCTTGGATTCCTGCGCTCATCCCCCTGTCTCTCCCCTATGACTGCTCCCTCGCGCATCCCAAGCTCCGCTCGTTCCTGTGCCGTCGCTCAACTCCCTGGAGTCCCTGCGCAGAGCCTCAGCCTGGTGCCGCGCCCCAGCTCGTCTCCCTTGCGCGCTGGTCGCCTCTCCCTGCCCCAGTCCGTCTCCAAGCTCCAGCCGCGCCCCTGTCCATCTCGCTGCGGCTGCTGCTTTAGTGTTTTCCCTGCGCGCCGAGATCGCGTGCAGCTTTTCCAGCTTGTCGTTCTTCACTGCGCGCGCAAGTTCTCTGTTGGGCGCGTGAAGCTCTCTGTTCGCCATCGACGAAATTACCTCGCCGTACGCTCTGGCTGCTGCCGACCCCGCCATAAAGTTCACGAGCGCTCCTTGCTCGGCTGATTTCGTCGTGGGCAATTTTTCCACGCCTCAAATCCGTGCTGCCAGCCCCGTGTGCGCTCGCTTTTCATCCATCGGATTTCGCGTGTGCTCGCGTTTATCGTCGAGTCGTCAAACCCGTCATCCCAGCTCGATCCCCACCTCACCAGCTCGCTCTAAACATGATCTCGTCGTTGTTCCGTGCGTTAGCAAGAAATCCGAAGAATCGGATGAAGACGAAGCTAGCAGCATGGTGTTTACCAAGTGCGCGACAAAAAGCTCGAACATCCTGCGCGACTCAAGTTCGGTTCGACAAAGTTATTCAGTCGAGGAAAAGATCTGCAGCAATTGATTACCAAAAAAAAAGAAGTCCCTAGATGGCGTCAACCGGAATCGTCGTCGTGCCTGCGACTATCGCGTCGAATTAGTCAGCGTAAGTTGATTCGTATTCCCGTTAACTGAGTCTATAAATAGAGTGAATAGAATTATTGGTCTCAATAAATGTTATTAATTTAGCATGCGTATATTGTGATGATCGATTTAGATAAATCGGTAAATCAAGTAATTAAGATACATAGTTTAAAGAGTTAATAAAAAGCTAGGAATAAAAATAGATTTTTTTAGTGTAATATGTCAATTTGGTTAATGGATGTAGTCGATGCCCTGCTGTGATATCCATGGTGCTTAACGCTTGGTTTTTAAGTGTTTCATCCTTTTTAGTGTAGATTATCTATAATATACTCGTATACTCGTGCTCATACATGTGCATCATGCATCTCATGAGGTACGATAAATAATCGCGTGATGCGGAAGAAGAGCCAAGTCGACCCCAAGCGCGGACTAATCCGTATGATGATGCTGATGAATAAACCTGAAGATGGACAATGGAGCGAGTATCGGAATAAAGGCTGATCGTCAAGTGGACGTCACTTAACAACACTAACCTAGTGTTACTCAGGCAAGCCCCGGTGCATATGCCCCCTTCCTTGATGTTTTTAAAAATCTTTCTCACTTGATTGCTGCATTAGGTGATAGGAGTTGATTGCTAAAACAGTTCCTGCATTACCTTCCTTGAACTTGATTACCTTCCTTGATCACCCGTTTTATAAAAGATTTTTGATGCTTAGTCTTGCTCTAGAAAAACAAAATGTTTTGTTTTTACAAAATATTATGTGGCAAAAGTGGGTGGGTTGTTTTCAAAAATAAAACTTGATGGTGAATCCATCACGGCCGTGATGGATTCAACATCGGAAAAGATGTACCTCTGTCAGGTACCAAGTTTTTGGGTTAAAAAGATTAAGCTGAGACCGGGCGGGTGACTTGCACGAGAAGAGAGTCTCGGTGTAGTGTCTCCGTCTGAGTCGATTAAGGACCGTCTCGATGTAGGCTTGATGATCGAGGACCCTTTAACTGGTCACATGCCTCGTCATGGGTAAGCCTTGCCTCGGGCAGACTAAGGCCGGAATAAGATAACACGAAATGGGAGTGGAGCGGTGGCGGGAGTAGCGTGTACCCTCCGTGGCAAGAGGCTGGACGGTGGTGTATCTGTGCTCTCGGTTTGCGTGAACCTGATCCGGTCTTAAGAACCCCGGTGGCGGGTTGACATATGCAAGGGTTAAGTGCTACATATGTCGTGTGATTGGAGATCCTCAGCTGAGTATAATCGATTCGGATCGCCGTACCTTCGCGGTTATGAAGACTTGGTCACTGACCTACACGTAGCATTCCACTAAAGATGATGGGTTTTTGTTAAAGAAATTGGCTAGTGCAGGACCAGTGATTGAACTAGGGTAGAAAGAACTCTAGTGCAGGTAATTTTACCTAACTTGACAAATAAAATTGGATTTTTAAGGATCCACTTTAGTAAGCATTTCTGCAAAACAGAGTCTTTGACTATTGAGAAGCCTTACCTTGACTCCCATATAACCAGCATACCCTTGAGAGTCTTTTCTTTAGTCGGGTAAGTCTTGCTGAGTAATTCCATACTCAGGGTTTTATTCCCTGTTGTTTTTCAGGTTCTAACTTTGTGCTGTTGTTGATGGTGTTAAGTGCCGGTGGGCTCGGCCTTCTTATAAGTCTAAGTAACCCTTCTATACTTCTTATTGAGGATGATCCCTTGAGCTAGCATATATATTTCAAACTTATACTTTTGTAATCACTCCGATAAACTAATGTAAAATTTTTGTAACCTGTAAAATTTGGTAGTAAGATTTCCGCTGCAACAATATTGGTGTGTGTGATTTGTGTTACTTAATCCCGCGGTTCTGGTTGAAAGTGGTTTATCCGATGTCCTTGGGGCAATCGGACAGATCCTGTTGAGTTATCTGGTGCACATGCATGGCTGTCTGAGGTCTTTGGGACAAGGACATGTGCATGTGGGCCCAATAACTTGGAGGTTCTGCCACAGCCAGGACCCCCACCGCGGGATCCGGATCTCCAATGCGCCGGCTGGTGGCCCCCAGTCTGCCGTCGTGGCTCCCAGCGCTCCTGCCGCGGCCCCCTGCCCCTTGGACAAGGACAGAGGGGCTGCAGGCAGTTCCTCCGCACCAGGTGGCACCGGGGGGTTGGAGGAAGAGAGGCGACGCCGACTGCGCCGCGCCGACAGGTCATTCATTTCGGACCCCCCAGAAACATCAGAGGACCGCCGGTGAGGCCGAGGAGGCTGGCTCCCAGGCCCAGGGCGCGCAGAGGCGCGTCAGTCCTCCGCCACCACCACCACCGGGTCCGCCGGCACCACAACCACCACCACTATCGGTCCCGCCGCCGCCACCACCACCTGGGGGTGATCTCCTCCAGGGGCACCAGCAGCAGCAAAAGTAGCGGTCGCCCCGCTTCCAGGGTCGCTGGAAGGTCCAAGGCCCCAAGTGAGTGTAGCCCCTTTTTTCATTAGTCTATTTATCATGCCGACGGGCCTTAACTCATCCTTTGTTTGTCACGGCTTCCTCCCCCTCTGCTCCCAAGGCCGCGCCTCCCCCGCCCCCGGCTGCTGCCGTCGAGACAGTGCCACCGGGCTCCCATGCTCCAGCTAGGGGTCCGGCAGCAGCGGCACCAACGTCAAGCAGCGCCGCAGCGGCGGAGGGGTCCCAACTGCTCCGACGGCTACCACAGCCTCAACGACGGCGATGACGTCGAGTACACCGTCGGCAGCGGCAAAGGAGGCCCCAACTGCGCCCACCCCCGCCACCGAGGGTGATGCGGGGGGCACATCTAGCTCCATCCTGCCGCCCACTTCGGAGGAGACAGAGGTGGTTTTTGGGCGGCGGCTCCAGTCCGGCACTGAGCTAGAAGCAGTGTTGGTTCCCCTCCCCCGGGTGCTGTCTCGTGCCCATCAGGCTCTTCATGAGACTGAGGCAGCGATCCTGCGGGAGTGGGAGGCGCTTGAGGCCGAACACCAGCGCCTCAGCGACTGGCGTACCCAGCTGGAGGAGCACACCAAGGCAGCATCCCGTCAGTTCGCCTCCGAGCGGTCTGAGCTCGAGCGGGACCGCAAGGACTACAAAAAGGACCTCTAGAGGGTGCACGCCCGGGAGCTGGAGGCGAGCCAGAAGGAGAAGAGGTTGGCCAAGAAGGAGGAGGCCTTGAACCAGAGGGAGGAGGTCGTCATAGAGCTCTCGGCCAAGCTGAGTGCCATGAACAAAATCCTAGAAGAGCAGCGGATCCAGCAGACCGTGTGCTGTGGAGAGGATCTAAAAATGGGAGCGGGAGCTAGAGGACAAGGCCAGCAACATTGCCCTGACCGAGGAGAACCTCAAGGAGAAGGATGCGTCCCTGGATAAGTGGGCGATGAATCTCGCCTGGTGGGAGAAGGACCTCGCCTTCAGGGAGGAAATGTTTGAAAGGCGGGATAAGTTGCTGGCCGAGCATGAGCTCGAGGCGAAGGAGAAGGAGAAAAAGCTGGAAGAGCGGGTCTGCTAGTTCCAGGCGGCGTAGGCAGCATCGGGCCCCCAGGCGGTGGAGGTGATGAAGAAAACACTTGAAGATCTCCAGGCGGAGCATCGCGTCGGGGTCTAGCGCATCGCCGCATGGGACGGCGAGGCGAGCATGGCACTGGTGCCGCTAGGGGTGAGTCCCATCCTAGTGTCGGAGCTGCCGACATCCATCTCCGACATGCTCACGGTGCTGGACTCCGATGCTGATCGCCTCCGACGCTTGGACCAGATTCTTGGCACCCGCCTAAAGGCCAAGGGCGGTAGGCTCTGCCGGACGGTGATTGAGTATATCCTGACATGCTTCCGGAGCCACGACCCGGCCATCTCCTTAGAGCCGGTGATCACTGGTCCGGTGGCCAACACTGAAGACATCGCCCGGGAGGGCATACAAGATGCCGTAGAACTGGTGGCCGAACGCTTCCAACGGGATCCTACTGATGATGAGTAGCTAGATCTGCAGAGAGAAGGCAAGGGTCCTGCTGGGAAGCGGCTTTGTAATATTTTTTGGTTCTATAAGATACTTTTGAGTACTATTTATCAAGCAGTATTAGCACTTATCTGTATGCTATTGTCCTTGCTGTGTGTGGCGTTACCAACTCCTCCCTGGTACTTGGCCCCCCTGGGATGTAGGCTCGACGTGTCGAGGCTGGATACCAGCATACCTAAGAAATAGTTGGTGACTCGGCCCCCAGGAGGTAGTCTCAACTGGGACCTGGACCTATACACAGCTTCGGCTAGGAAGTGTTAGTAGCACACCCATAGGACCCATCATCTGGTATCTGCCATCCTTTGATTCATGCAACAGGGCCTGCAGGATTTAGTCTGGGAAGCCAAGCTGTATGCCCGGACCCCTTGAATCACAGTTCCAAATACTAGGACACCCATCGCAGAGTGGTGGATCATGCAGGCTTAGGGTATAGGACCATGCTAAGCAACTACACAGATCCGGACCACCCCAGGAGACGTGTGTCCATTCTCTAGAACCGGACCCTAGGTTGCCGGACCCACAGGACTATAGTTCCAAATACTAGGGTGCCCGTCCCAGAGCGGCGGAGCATGCAGGCTTAGGGTACGAAACCAAGCTAAGCGGCTACACAACTCCGGACCCCCCAGGGAGCAAGCGCCCGTTCTCCAGAACTAGCCCCCAGGCTGGCGAACCCCCTGTAGAGGGGCCCTACACTGCAAGCCTGGCTACTCAATTCGGATATCATTATACCAGCAAGGGTGGGAAGCTGCATGGGTGGTTTAGATAAAAAATAATAGTTGCAAACTGAAGCATAATAAGACCCTCACAAAAACAAATCTAGGGGTGAATCTTTTCCTTATAACTCGATATACATGAGTGTAGGCCAACAGACCGGGTTTATGAGGGCGGACCTCACCGGGTTGACGTACATATATGCGCAACCTAGTTACAAAGGAAGAAAACTGAACTCCCCAGTTTTGCTTTTATGAGTAAAACTTACGGAGATGCTCTATGTTCAGGGGTTGGGAAGAGGCACTCCTTCAGTTGTGGCAAGGCAGACACACCCGGGTCGGCATACTTCCGTCACCTTGAAGGGTCCTTCCCAACTGGGGAGAGTTTGTGGAGCCCTTCTCGGTTCAATACTCGCCTTAGGACTAGGTTCCCGACCCTGAGCTCCCTACTATGCACGAACCGTTGGTTGTAGCGCCTGAGCGCTTGGTTGTACCATGCATTTCGGATTGCCGCTTGCCATCTGCGTTCGTCGATGAAGTCCACGTCCTCATGCCGTAGCTGTTCCTGCCTAGACTCATCAAATGACTGGACCCTTGAGGAGCACATAAGGATTTCTGGGGGAAGGCAGGCTTCAGCCTCGTAGACTAGGAAGAACAAGGTCTCCCCGATAGCTCGGCTGGGTGTGATCCGGTTCCCCCATAGCACAGACGGAAGCTCGTTGACCCAATTTGCACCATGCTTTTTCAAGCAGTCATAGGTGCGTGTCTTGAGTCCCCTGAGGATCTCTGCATTTGCCCTCTCCACTTGGCCATTGCTCCTAGGATGAGCCACAGACGCAAAGCAGAGTTGGGTGCCGATGCCATCGCAATACTCCTGGAAGAGCCGACTTGTAAACTGGTTCCCGTTGTTCATAATGATACGGCTTGGGACCCTGAATCTGCAGACGATCGACTTGAGGAAGGCAACAGCAGCACCCTGGGTGATGCTAACCATAGGGGTGGCCTCAGGCCACTTCGTGAACTTGTCGATGGCGACAAAGAGGAATCGGTACCTGCCAACGGCCCTGGGGAATGGTCCCAGGATATCCACCCCCATACGGCAAATGGCCAGGAGGGTGGAATCATCTGCAGAGCCTGAGCTGGTGTGTGTATCTGCTTTGCATGGAATTGACACGCCTTGCAGGACTTTACCATCTCAGCTACATCCTAGAGAGCGGTTGGCCAATAGAAGCAATGCCGGAAGGCCTTACCGACCAGTGTGCGGGATGAGGAATGACTTTCGCACCCTCCTTCATGGATCTCCGTGAGTAGCTCGCGGCCCTCCTCCTGGTTGATGCACCATGAGAATGCCATTGGCGTCACGGCGGTAAAGATCCCCCTCTACCACCGTGTAGCATTTAGCCAACCGCACTATGCGCTCTGCGGACACATGATCTTCAGGAAGGATATTTTCCTTTAGGTAGTCCCGGATCTCAGAGATCCATGCATCGGGACCACTCTAAGATACTGGCTGTGGCGCTAAGGGGCTGGCAGGACCCCCTGTAGCACTAACAGTCTTTGGTGGGTTCTGTAGATGGTACGCCACCGGGACCGCTAGCTTCGAGGTGCTAGTCTCGCCCCCTTTGCCCAGTTCGGCAGACTGGGCAATGGATCTTAGCAGCCGTATTTCGAAGACGCCCTCGGGCACGGGTGCCTAAGTTGATGCCCTCGCGGAGAGTTCATCTGCCGCTGAGTTGTCAGCCCGAGGAACATGTTGCAGTTCCAGGGTCGTGAAGTCTTTTTCCAGCTTCCTTACATAGAGGAGGTAAGCTGCGAGCCTGAGCTCGTTGCAGCTACATTCCCCACGGACTTGCTTGATGATCAGTTGGGAGTCCCCCTTCACGAGGAGCTGGTGGATCCCTAGGGATAGGGTGGCCGACAAGCCAAAGATCAATGCTTCGTACTCCGCCATATTGTTGGCACCATGTACTTCATTTGATCTCCGTTGGGGTCGACGAGGACCACCCTAGCTCTGCCAACTTGTTAACGGGCGGACCCGTCGAAGAAGAGCATCCAGTGAGGCTTGGTGAAGACCGGACCCCTGGGTTGCACAGGTGTGGGGTCCGAATCGGGATCCGGACCCCCAGGAGCGCTCGGGGGAGGTGTCCACTCCACGATGAAGTCAGCCAGGACCTATCTCTTGACGGTGTGGCGAGGCTAGAAGTCCAGCTGGAACTCAGCGCGCTCCGCAGCCCACTTGGCGATGTTGCCTGTGGCGTTAGAGTTGTGGAGGATGGCCCTTAACAGAAAGGAGGTCACCACCACGACCCTATGTGCCTGGAAATAGTGGTGCAACTTCTTGGACGCAACAAGCATAACATAGAGAAGTTTGTGTGTCTCGAGGTACCTGGTCTTTGCTTCATGGAGGACCTCGCTGACGTGGTAGACTGGCCTCTGAACGGTCCGGACCTCTGTAGGCGGTCCCGAGCCCTTAGGTTCCTAGGCTTCTTGCGCCGTCCTTTCAACGACCAGCACCATGCTCACTGCTTCTGCAGCCACCGCGATGTATAAATACAACGGCTCCCCAAGTTCTAGAGCTACCAGTATTGGTAGGGACACCAGGTGCTGCTTCAACTCTTGAAAGGCTTGTTCCGCCTCTTTGGTACAAGAGAATGGACCGGACTTCCGCAATAGCTTGAAGAAGGGCAACACCCTCTCAGCCAGCCTTGAAATGAAGCGGCTAAGGGCGGCTAATGACCCCGTAAGCTTCTGGACGTCCTTGATATGGGCCGGAGGCCTCATTGCCTCAATCGCCTTGATCTTCTCTGGGTTTGCTTCAATGCCCCGGTGCAAAACCAGGAACCCCAGCAACTTTCCTGCGGAGACACCAAAGACGCACTTGTCCGGGTTCAGCTTCGTGTGTGTTCCCGTAGCTTGTCAAAGACCAGGGTTAAGTCTTCCACTAGGGTCGACCCTCTCTTAGTCTTGACCATGATGTCATCGACGTATACCTCCACCCTGTCCCTGATCAGGTCCCCAAAAGTCTTACTCATCGCTCGCACAAATGTCGGCAAGGCGTTTTTCAGACCGTAAGGCATTACGACATAGCAGTAAAGCCCATCCAATGTTAACAAAGCGGTATGCTTCCTATCTTCCCTAGACATCTGGATTTGATGGAAACCAGAGTAAGCATCTAAGAAGGAAAAGAGGTCGCATCCTGAGGTAGAATCCACGATTTGATCTATACGTGGGAGTGGATACGGGTCCTTAGGACAAGCCTTATTAAGGCTGGTGTAGTCGATGCACATCCGAAGCTTCCCATTCGCCTTTGGGATGATGACTGGATTGTCCAGCCACACTGGGTGATGGACCTCTTCGATGAAGCCGACGTCTAGCAGCTTCTGGACCTCCTTTCAGATGAAGTCCTACCGCTCAACGGACTGTCTCCGAGGCTTCTGACTCATCGGTTTAGCGTTAGGTTTGATTTTCAGATGGTGCTCGATCACCTCCCTGGGGATCCCAAGCATCTATGACGGCTCCCATGCGAACACATCGGCATTTGCCTAGAGGAAGGCGACGAGCGCGAGTTCCTATTTCTCCTCTAGATCACCCGCAATGCGAGTAGCCTGGGGGGAATCTGTGCAGAGCCGGACGACCTTGACGGGGACGTCATCCGCTCCAGATGGCCGCACCTTCGGCACCTTGGTAGGCGCCTTGGCACCGGAGGTTAGGGGTCCCTCCCTCCGTCGTCCGGGCGAGCAGCTTCTGCCGCCAGGGCGTGCAGCTTCTCCACAGTCGCAAGCGTAGTGGCACGGTCGCCCCACACGGTGAGGACCCCGGCTGGAGACGGCATCTTGAGGACCAAATACCCGTAATGGGCAATGGCCATGAACCGGTATAGGGCCGGTCTACCAATGATGGCATTGAAGGGGAGGTTAACCTCCGCGACGTCAAACTGGACGTTCTCTGTGCGGAAGTTTTCCTCGGTCCCGAATGTTACCGGGAGTGCGATGCTCCCTAGGGGATACACCAGTTGTGGGCCCACTATGGAGAATGGACGAGAGGGCCCTAGTCGGGACCCTGGGATCTGCAGCTACTTGAATGCTGCATGGCTGATGACGTTGAGCCCGACCCCACTGTCAATCAGCACATGGCGCAGCCGCATGTTAGCGATGATAGGGCGATGATGAGCGGTAGTATACCGGACCCTGTCATGTTGTCGGGGCAGTCGGATGCCCTGAAGGAGATGGTAGTGCTTCTCCACCGCTGATGTGGAGCAGCTTTTGGGACCCCCGGGACCGCCGAAAGGACCTCTTGGCGTAGGGACTTGACATTCCTGCGGGAGGTGAGCTCCTAGCTCCTGCCATACATCACGTATAGCTTATTGCGGTGGTCGTTGTCGTCACCGGAGTCAGAGTCCCCAGTGAAAACATCCTTTAGGACCCCCTCAGGTGACTGATACCCGAAGACCTGTTCTCCCACAGCCACATCACTGTCGTCGACCCTCTCCTTGCTAGGCCGGCGACGAGGTGGGGAGCCATCCTTGGAAGTCTGCTCGTGCCGCTCGCTGACGCGCTTCGCGAGCTTGATGATCTCGCGGCACTCCGCGGCGCTGTGGCGACTGTTGGGTTGCACAGGGCATGAGCTGTTGTTGCCTCCCTGAGACCGTGGGCACTTGCTGTGCTCGTTCTGGCCCTCAGCCGCAGCTGCGACGATCGGGGCAGCAGACTGCGGCCTCTCGTGGCCGTGGTTCTTCTTCTTCTTTTTGCTGTCCTAGGTAACGGCACCTGAGCCACCCGTCTAGGCAACTCCGGTTTGTGGTGTCGAGTGCCATGCACGACCCTCAGCAGCTCTGGCACACTTGTTAGCCAGAGCGAAGAGCGTGGTGATAGTTTCCACGTCGTGCGTGGCCAACTTCTCCAGCATCTTCTCATCACGTACTCCCTGGCGGAAAGCTGTGATGATAGAAGCATCGGAGATATGGGGTATAGTCCCTCGTACCTTAGTGAAGCGGGAGATGAAAGCTCGGAGAGTTTCCCTAGATTCCTGCCTCACTGCATGGAGGTGAGCCTCCACACCATGCTGTTGATAAGCGCTGGCGAAGTTCGCTGTGAATCGCGCGCAGAGCTCTTCCCAGGAGTAGATTGATCCTGGGGTGAGGTTCATGAGCCAGGTCCGGGCTAGCCCAGATAAGGCTACATGGAAATATGTTGCCATTACAGCAGTGTCTCCACCTGCTGTCGTAATAGCGGTGACGTATACCTACAAGAATTCCGACGGATTTGACGAATCGTCGTACTTCTCTGGCAGGTATGGCCGGAACTTGGATGGCCAAGTCGTCACACGGAGATGATCCGCTAGTGTGGTGCAGCCCACACCAGCCAATGGGACACCCGCCTGGATCCAGGCGCCCGTTGGAGTTTGCGGTGCAACCGCAGCGAAGTCATGGTCGAGGTTGCGACCCTCAACGTTCTGCCGGCGCTCACGCGCCCTCTCCAGAGAGATGCGGGCATCCTCGCCCGCACGCCTGTGGTTGAGTTCTGCCCGTAGGTCATCAGGCCCCTCCAGAGAGACTGGAGCGTCCTCTCCCGCACGCCTGCGGTTGAGCTCCGCCCGCAGGTCCTCAGTCGGTGCGGCCCTCACCGAGGGGGAGCGCACTGACGCCGACGCCTCATGTTGACACCGGGATGACCGAGGCCTAGGCCTGGCTGAGCCAGAATGCGCCATGCTGAGCAAACGGTCGACATCATCATGCCATTGCTTCATGCCCCCCGGCGAGGACGTGGAGCTAGGAGGATGGCGCAGTAATTCCCTAGCTGTAGACAGCGCCCTAGGTGCAGCCCTTGATGCTCTAGATGTCTGCGTAGGAGTGTGCTGCCGTGCAGAGTGCACAGCAGCAGCACCAGGAGCAGGGCGGTTGAAGGCTTGTGGCGTGGAAGACACAGCCTCTTCCTCCATCGGAAAATCCTCAGGAATGAAGTCGTGGTGCTCGACGATATGGACCATGGTGTCGAGCAGGAAAACAAGCAAAAACCTAATGCCAAAGCCCCCTACCTGGCACTCCAAATGTCGGAGAGGAAAATTCTCCGGCCGGGTGGCGGAACACACCTGCCCTAAATGCTAAGATGAGGAGGGTGAAAGCAAAGTGTGCCCTTGGGCCATTTCTAGTGTATTTTGGTGATTAAGTGCCCAACACATATTGAGTGAGTAATTATATGACAAATGATGGATGAAGTGTGAATCGACAAGAAGGTATGGTTCTAGACTTAGTACATTGTTTTTATGTACTAATATATTTGTCTAAGTGCTAGAATCAGGAAAAGAAAAAGATTGGAAAAGAGTTGGTTGTGTACAACCAACTGTTGCTCAGTCTGGGTGCACCGGACTGTCCGGTGGTGCACCGGATAGTGTCCGGTGCGCCAGGCTGGCTCTAGCGAACTAGCCACTCTCGAGAATTCGTCGGCGGCGTACGGCTATAATTCATCGGACTGTCCGGTGAGCCAAAGGCCGCCAGCGCAATGGTCGGTCGCGCAATCCGCGCGCGACATGTGGCCCCAGCCAACGGTCGGCTGGGAGCACCGGACTGTCCGGTGTGCACCGGACAGTGTCCGGCGGTCGGATGTGCCATTTTAGGAAGGAGATCTGCACCGGACAATGAACAGTGGATGTCCGGTGGTGCACCGGACTATCCGGTGCGCCACCCAACAGAAGGCTAGAATTGTCTTCCAAGAATGCCTCCAATGGCTCCTAGCTACCTTAGGGCTATAAAAGGGACCCCTAGGCGCATGGAGGAGTCATCCAAGCATTCATTGATCATTCCTAAGCACCAAGACTTCATTCTCACGCATTCGATTCTTTGAGATAGTGACTTGAGCTCCATTTGAGTAGAGAACTCTTTGAGTTGTGTTGTGAGCTCAAGTTGTGGCTTGTGTGCGTGATTGTGCTCGTGCTTTGAGTCTTGTGTGTGTTGCTCTTCCCAACCTTACTTCTGTGCTTCTTTGTGATCAACAATTGTAAGGGCGAGAGGCTCCAAGTTGTGGAGATTCCTCGCAAACGGGAAAGTGTAAAAGAAAGAAAAACACTGTGGTATTCAAGTCGATCATTGGATCACTTGAGAGGGGTTGAGTGCAACCCTCATCCATTGGGATGCCACAACATGGAGTAGGCAAGTGTTATACTTGGCCGAACCACGGGATAAATCACCGTGTCTCTTGTGCTTGTTTTCTTTGTGACTATTGTGTTTCACAAGAGCTCGGTTCTTAGCCACTTGATTCTATTGTGCTAACACTTAATCAAGTTTTGTGGCTATAAGTTTTAAGTTTTTACAAGATCACCTATTCACCCCCCCTCTAGGTGCTCTCAATTGGTATCAGAGCAGTTCTCTTCACGAAAGGGACTAATCGCCCAAAGAGATGGATCCTAAGGGAAAGGGGATGGTGGTCAACGATAAGGAGAAGGAATCCGTCTTCAACGAGCTAAGAGACGATAAGCCCACTGACTCTGGCTCAAGTCACAAGAAGAAGGACGGGAAGGAGAGGCGCATCAAGAAGATAGTCTACTACGACAGCGACGAGTCTTCCTCTTCCCAAAGAGACGACGAGGACGAGAAAAAGAAAACGGTTAACTCAAACTTTTCTTTTGACTATTCTCATATTCTATCTAACTCCAATGCTCATTTACTTTTGATTCCACTTGGGAAACCTCCACACTTTGATGGAGAAGACTACTCATTTTGGAGTCACAAAATGCGTAGTCACCTATTCTCTCTCCATCCGAATATTTGGGAGATCGTTGAAAATGGAATGCTTTTTGATAGTACTAACAATCCCATTTTCATTAATGAGCAAATCCATAAAAATGCACAAGCTACCACTGTTTTACTAGCATCCTTGTGCAGGGACGAGTACCACAAGGTGAGCAGCTTGGATAATGCCAAGCAAATTTGGGACACCCTCAAGATCTCTCATGAGGGGAATGACGCCACCATGATCACCAAAATGGAGTTGGTGGAAGGCGAATTAGGAAGGTTCGCAATGATCAGGGGGAGGAGCCAACCTTAACGTACAACAGGCTCAAGACCCTGGTCAACAAGAACAGGAGCTATGGAAGCACGAGATGGATGGACCACGACGTCGTCCGACTTATGCTCAGGTCTTTCACTATACTTGATCCTCATCTTGTGAATTCTATCCGTGAAAATCCTAGGTACACCAAGATGACGCCCGAGGAAATACTCGGAAAGTTCGTAAACGGGCGTATGATGATCAAGGAAGCAAGATACGTTGATGAGGCATTGAATGGTCCAATGCCCATCTACGAGCCTCAAACGGTTGCTCTCAAAGCAACAAGTAGCAGGGAGGCACTACCTAGCAAGGTGGCGCAAGTTGAGGCGGCCGGGCTAAATGAGGATGAAATGGCCCTCATTATCAAGCGCTTCAAGACCGCATTGAAGGGACGCAAGGAGTACTCAAACAAGAACAAGGCAAAGGGAAAGCGTTCCTGCTTCAAGTGCGGTAAGACAGGTCCTTTTATTGCTCAATGTCCCGATAATGAAAATGACCAGGGAGACGAAAAACATGGGAAGAGAGAGAACAAGAAGGTTTACAAGAAGGCGAAGGGCGAGGCACACCTTGGCAAAGAGTGGGACTCGGATTGTTCTTCGTCTGACTCCGACGACGAAGGACTCGCCGCCTCGGCCTTCAACAAATCGTCGCTCTTCCCCAATGAGCGCCATACTTGCCTAATGGCAAAGGAGAAGAAGGTAAACGCTCAAGAAAATCCTAAGTACTCTACTTCTAGTGATGAGGACTCTAGTGACGATGAAGTAGATTACACTAGCTTGTTCAAAGGATTAGATAGAGCTAAAGTAGAAAAGATTAATGAGTTGATTGATGCATTGAATGAAAAAGATAGACTGTTAGAGAGGCAAGAGGACATCTTGTATGAGGAACATGACAAATTTGTTAGTGTTCAAAAGTCTCTTGCCTTAGAAATTAAAAGGAATGAATTACTATCTTCTGAATTATCTATTTGCAATGAATCTATTTCTAGCTTGAAGATTTTGAATAATGATTTAAATGCTAAGCTAGAGGTAGTTAATAAATCTAGTCCTTGTGTAGAGCATGTTGTAATTTGCAATAGATGCAAGGATTTTAATGTTGATGCTTGTGATGAACATTTAATTTCTATTTCTAAATTAAATGATGAAGTAGCAAGTCTTAATGCTCAACTTAAGACTTGCAAAAGTGATTTTGATAAATTAAAATTTGCTAGGGATGCCTACACTGTTGGTAGACACCCCTCAATTAAGGACGGGCTTGGCTTTAAGAGGGAAGCCAAGAACTTAACAAGCCAAAGGGCTCCAATTTTCAACAAGGAAAAAGGGAAGGCTCCTATGGCTAGTAGTAGTCAAAAGAATCATGCATTTATTTATGATAGAAAATTTTCTAGGAATGCTCATCATAATAGGAGTTATAATGCTTATGATTCACATGCCATGATTGCTTCAAGTTCTTCCTTTGTGCATAGTAGAAATATGCCTAGAAACAATGTTGTTCATCATGTGCCTAAGAAAATGCAAAATAAATCTGCTACTATTTTTCATGTCTGCAACACTGATTTTGTACTTTCATGTAAAAATAAGAAAGTTGTCGGCGTTTCGACCCCAAGGGGTCCCTGGACCGACGAGTAAAATTGTCGCTGCGTGTCCCAGTCCAGATGGGTTGGCGCGAGATGGAACACAAGGGGGAAAACGTGGCTCGTGTTATCCTGCGCCAGGGGGATGCGCTCGTAGTAGGGGTTACAAGCGTTCACGAGAGAGGGAGAGTGAGTCGGTTTGTCAGCCGTCCTCCCGCGCGACGACCCTCCCGCATGAGGGCCCTGAACCTTCCTTTTATAGATACAAGGAGAGGGTCCAGGTGTACAATGGGGGTGTAGCTATGCGCTAATGTGTCCGGTAGAGAGGTGCCGGAGCCCTGTGTACATGCCAACGTGGCTGTCGGAGAGGTGTTAGAGCCCTGTATACGCGGTGTCGTGGCCGTCGGAGGAGCGCTTGAGCCCTGTAGAAGCACAGCTGTCGGGGCTGCTGGGACCTTGCTGACGTCTCCTTGCTTCCGTAGGGGGCTAAGAACTGCCGTCGTCATGGACGCACGCGGGGAGCCATCATCACTTGTTGCTGGGGCGAGCCTGGATGTGACGCCGATCTTATTCCCCCATAGCCTGAGCTAGCTAGGGGTAGGGTAATGATGCGTCCTCCGTGGCGCGGTCGGTCCGAGCCCGAGGTCGGGTGAGGCAAAGACTTCTCCTGAGGCCGAGGCCAGGGTCGAGCGTGATTCCTCCCGAGGTCGAGGTTGAGGCGGAGCCCTGGGGTCGGGCGAGACGGAGACCGCCTTCCAAGGCCGAGGTTGAGGCCGAGCCCTGGGATTGGGCGAGGCGGAGACCACCTTCCGAGGCCGAGGTTGAGGCCGAGCCCTGGGATCGGGCGAGGCGGAGACCACCTCCTGAGGCTGAGGCCCAAGGTCTGGCGAGGCGGAGTTCCCTGTTGCGCCTGAGGCGGGACTTAGCTGCTGTCAGCCTCACCCTGGCGGGTGGCACGGCAGTCGGAGAGGGGTGAGCGGCGCTGTTTTCCTGTCAGGTCGGTTAGTGGAAGGGTGAAGTGACTGCGGTCACTTCGGCCTTGCCGACTGAAGCACGCGTGTCAGGATAAGGTGTGAGGCGATCCTCGCATTAAATGCGCCTGCGATACGATCGGTTGGTGAGGCGATTTGGCCAAGGTTGCTTCTCCACGAAGCCTGCCCGAGCTGGGCTTCAGGCGAGTCGAGGGTGCGCCCGTTGCTGGAGGAGGCCCTCGGGTATGGCGAGAATTTGTCCGGGAGCACTGTTCCTGCCCGAGGCTGGACTCGGGCGAGGCGAGATCGCGTCCGTTGAGCGGACGAAGCCCTGACTTGTATTGTGCCCACCAGTCTCATCAGCTTGTGCTGATGGTGGTTACCAGCCATGTTTAGGAGGGTTGGGGGTACCCCTAATTACGGTCCCCGACAGTAGCCCTCGAGCCTCAAAGGGAGTGTTGGTACTCACTTGGAGGCCCTGTCGCACTTTTTTGCAAGGGGACCGGCCTTTCTCGGTTACACTTTGTTCCGGTGGGTGCGCGCGAGCGCACTCGCCGGGTGTAGCCCCCGAGGCCTCGGAGGAGTGGTTTGACTCCTCTGAGGTCTTAATGCCTTTCGTGATGCCTCGGCCAACCTTGTTGTTCCCTAGTGCGATCTGATTATGGCCCAGGTGCATGGTCAGGTTCCGAGTTTTCAGGCTAGTTTGTTGACGCTGTCAACGGTTTGGCCAGAGCCGGGTTTACGAGAGCAGCCCCCGAGCCTCTGCACGGAGTGAGAGGACGATCAAGGACTGTTTCGGCTTTTATCATACGCCCCTTCGTCGCCGTTTCGCAAGGAGGAAGGGGGGGGGAAGCACCATGTTGCCCTCGGAGGGCGCCGAACATGGTGTCTCCAGTGAGTTGCTAACGGGTGATCCGAGTGGACGCCCGTGCCCCGTTCGATAAGGGTCAGCTAGTGGCCCAGAGGCACGCTCCAAAAGTACCTGCAGGTGATTTGCCAGACCCGGTCCCGTTCGATAGGGTCCGAGGGCTCGATGCCTCCCTTTGATGGGATTCCATTACAAAATCGCTCCTGCTGGTCTCGGAAATGTCATAGGGTACCTCGAGAGCGTAGCCCGAGCCTCGGCCATGTATCGGACGTACCCAGAGTCATCCCTCGCTCTGTGTGCTCTAGGGCGACTATCGAACCCTTCCGAGGGGCCAGCCTTCGAACCCCTGATCAGTAGTGGGCGCGGAGCCCGAGTGCTCTAAGGCGGCTGTCGAACCCTTCCGAGGGGCTAGCCTTCGAACCCCTGATCAGTAATGAGCCTGAAGCCCGAGTGCTCTGAGGCGGCTGCCGAACCATTCTGAGGGGCCAGCCTTCGAACCCCTGATTAGTAGGAGGGCTCGGGGCCCGCTTCTTTCGCGGATAAGAATCCCTTTCGAAATATCCCCTTTCCCGGTCCTTGTAGCAAGAGAGAGAAAGGGGAAGAGGAAAAGGATATGAATTTAAACGGCATGGCGCACCTTTTTGACGCGGTCATTATGGCGGAGGTGAAACGACGCCCGCTTTGCCTGCCAAAGGTGTCGCTTGCCCTGCCGCGGAGTTAACACGATAGGACGGGTGGTTCGCGGGGCGGCCGTTGCGCATGCACGAGTTGTCCGAGGAACGGGCGTTTCGCCTTCGAGTTTTGAATCTCGCGGTGGGTTTGGGCGAAGTTTTGAATGAATCTCGCCTGGTCCCTTATATACCCAGAAGAGGGGTCGGCGGTGGTTCTTTACTTTGTTGCTTGCCTTCAGCTTTGGTTTCCGCAACCTAAGAGAACAGCCAGAGAAAAGAAAACCGCGCACCTCGTCCCCTCTGCCTCCACCTCCTTCGTTCGGTGATGGCCGACAAGGTGACCATCGTTCCGCCGCGTGATCTGTGGCCTTTCTCCACCTTAACAGTGGACGATCTGGAGGCCCTTGTCGCCGATGGTTTGCTCCGTCCCCTCTCAGGTGACCCACAGCCGGAGTGGATGGCCCCAGCGAGCGAGGCTGACCCGACTCCGCTGCCGGGGTATGTGGTTAGTTTCGTCTCCTTTCACGAGCGGGGGTTCGGTGTGCCGGCGAGCCGCTTCATGCGGGCGCTCCTGCACCACTACGGGGTGGAGCTGCACAACTTCAACCCCGATTCCATTGCGCAAGCGGCCATCTTCACGGCGGTTTGCGAGGGTTTTCTGGGGATTGACCCCCACTGGGATCTGTGGACCCATCTCTTCTCTGCGGAGCTTTTTGCCTTAACGATTGGGGAAAAGAAGGTCCGCATGGTGGTGCGGGCCGGTGGCTGCACCCTCCAATTGAGGCAGGGGCGCGCGCATCAGTACATCCCCGCCATCCTTGTGTCTTCGAACAAGGGGTGGCAGCGCCGATGGTTTTACCTCTGGAACGACGACGAAAGGCTCCCGTCGTTTTCTCAATGAGTGGTGACTGTCGCCGGTAGCAACTGGCGCTGGGGGGCCACGCGTGAGAAAGAGGAGAAACTCTAGCCCCTTCTGGAGGCCTTGTAGAAGTTACGAGATGGGGGGCTCACCGCCGCGGGGGTGGTTGTTGCCATCCATCGCCGGAGGGTGCTTCCTTTGGCAGAGCGGCGGTTGTCGCTTTCGGAGATGAAGCCGGGGGTTGACTTGGAGGGTTCGCAGACGTCCTCGGTCTCCCTTTCCGCCGACGACCTCCGCAGGCGAATAGCGGGCACGGTAGGGAGGCTGGATGCCAGAGTCCTTGGCCAGCCCGCGATGCGCCCCGATCGTGGGTATGTGTCCCTGGTGAGTGTCCGCTTCTTCCCTTATCCCGTGCCGAGTCGCCTTTGATTCTTACCGTCGGGATTTCCGTTCGTCTCCAGGGGTTGGGATTTTTCAAGCCCTCCCTGCCACCGGTCTCGGAGGACGCGGTGGACCGAGCTGCGCGGAGGGTCGCCGCGGAGAAGAAAAAGGAGAAGAAGGACGCAAAAAAGGCCCGGGCCCACGAGCGGATGCGGGCTCGGGGCACCTTGGAGAAGCGCCGTCGAAGGCAGGAGAGGGACGGGCTCCCGAGGGAGCCGTCGCCAGAGACGCCTGACGACAATGACGATGACGACGAGGACGACGACATGGCGGCCCGTCTTGGCCTTAGCCCGGATCTGAGGCTGGGCCAGGGGTCGTCGAGCCAGCCTCCAAGTGGGCTAGTGCCGTCGGTATCTGGGGTCGGGACATCGAGGTCCCGGTCCAAGGAGCAGGGACAGGCCGTGGGGGTACTTGACCCCTCAGCCGAGGTAGTTGAGGTGACTCCGGGGAGTCAGGCCGACCCGCTTGTCCCCCAAGAGTAGCTACCCGTGCTGGCTATACAGGAGGTTGATCCTCAAGCTGTCGTGACTGCGCCTGGGCAGGCCGTCCCTTCGGCGCCCCGGGCGCCCGAGGCGGGAACGGTGCTGAAGCTGGTAGCGGGTCAAACCTTGGCGGCGCCTGTGGGGGCCGAGGCCCGAGGGGCCTCCCCGCAGGCACAGTTGGCCTTGGTTCGGAGCGGGTAAGTATCTGAGGATGCTTCTGTTTTAGCTCCTTCGTGTGTCTTGATCCTGCCTTGTCTCTTCCTTTCAGCAAACGGAGGCATGGCTCGGCCGGTGTTGGGGGCCTTCGTGCTCCGAAGGTCCTCAAAAACAAGATTTGACAATGTTTTCCAAGTGAATTATATGAACAGGTATCTTCGGACTCAGATTATGAACATAGAGTACGGTCAGGACGAAGCCTAAGCCAGACGAAGGGGGATTGAGATGAAGGACGGGCTGATTACCAAGATGTACGAAGGATGGTGCACAGCCGAAGCTATGCGCAGGAAAGCTTCGTCGCGATAGCAGAAAGGGGAACCGACCTAAAGATGAAAAGACTACTTAGGCCTTAATAGATTCCCATAAGTCATTAGCAAATGTAATGGGCATGAATGTAATTTTACATGGGCTGCGTCCCACGCCTATAAATAGATGAACAGTACTCCCGTACTGGTCACGCTGACTTGGCATTTGCTTTTGCGTCATCCTTATACTTTTGCCCTCCTGTAATCCGAAGGTACACTTGTAATCTAAAATCATTTCTATTATTCTATGATAATAAAATAGAAATGACGTTGTGATAATATTTAAATGTTTATATTACTTCTTATGTTACATATAAGTTCTTCATCATCTATTGTGCTTACGAAGGTATATTGTTTGTGACCTTCGTCCGAAATACATTATATCCCGAAGGGAAATAATGTTTCAGAGGACGAAGGACTTTATCATTTAACACTTTTTATGTTGCCTTGTTCTTAATCCGAAGCATTTGAGAACAAGTCTCCAACATTGGCGCCCACCTCCGGTGAACTCACTACCACCCTTTGAGTTTTTTGACACCTTCGGCGATCATAAACCTTCGCTATGGCGCCGAAGAAAGCTTCAGCAACTGGGGCTGCACCTCTGCAACCACTGGACCCCAATCAAGAGACTGTCTCTCTTCGGGAGGCCCGAAGCCAGAAGAGGAAGGCTGTCAGCCCGACACCGCAAGAGGATGAGCTAGACCAGGAGATCAGGAACATGGAGATGCTTCATCAACAGGTGCAAAGGAAGAAGGAAAAAATGGCTAGGCTAGCTGAACTGCAAAGGCAGATAGACGAAGCCTCTGAGGAGGTTCGTCATCTTACTCAGGATGAGCAACACCGAAGGCCTCAGCACCAAGACCTTCATCAGGAGACTCCTCCCTTCGACCAGGAACGATCACTTCGTGGCAAAAGCTGAAGGACTTGTTGTTAACTAGTTTCCAAGGGTTCCAGACGAAGCCGGTCACGGCTCAAGCTCTATTCCAGTGCACCCAGGATCACGAAGAGTACCTTCAGGCGTACGTCCGGAGGTTCTTGCGTTTGAGGGCACAGGCACCAACAGTGCCCAACGAAATTGTCATTGAGGCCATGATCAAGGGGCTTCGGCCAGGACCGTCAGCTCAGTACTTCGCTAGGAAGCCTCCTCAAACTTTGGAGAAGCTGCTCCAGAAGATGGATGAGTACATTCAGGCCGATAATGATTTTCGCCAAAGGAGGGAGGAGGCTTTCAGGTTTTCTGAAATGACCAGGGGCTTCGGAGGGAGGTTCTATCCGAGGCACGTTAGATCAATTCATAACTCTACCCAAAATGATGATACAGGGAGCCAACAGCAAAGGCCACAGTGTTCCTCACAGACTTCGGGGCAACAGCAAGGCTCCTTCCGACCACCAGCTCCGAGAGGCAGAGGTGCCAGGGGCTTCGGTGGAAGATTTGGCAATCAGCCAAGAAGAATTTTTTGCTTGTTCTGTGGTGAGAACAAAGGCCATACCACCAGGATGTGCCATGTTACCATCCAGAAGCAAAAGGAAATAGCCGAAGCTACAGCACAACAGGCTCAGCCGAAGCAGGTCATGCACACTGCTTCGTATCATTCGCCTTACATCCCAGAGTATGTAGGCAATCACCCTGCAGTTTCTGTTGCTTCGGCGAGTCAACCTCAAGCTTCCTGGCAACAGCTTCCGCCTCCACCACCGCTGCAACAAGGCCAGCAGCCAGAAGGGAGCCAATATGCTCCACACCAAAGGGACTTCAGAGAACAGTCCGAAGCTCGCACAGTCAACAGCACTGTGCCAGAGTCAAAGCACATCTATTGACAAATATCCTACCTTAATAGCAATCTTTTTCATTCAGTTTTATTTCCTGTATAATAAAGGACATTGTTTAGGTTTCATGTAAATAATTTCGTTGATTCCCACAAGGAAAATATATTTTCTTCACAGGCTTAAGTTGTTGAAGTTTAAAGATTTGCGATAACAAAGAGGACCTTCAAATTATCGAAAATTTTTCGAAGCAACAAAAAGTCGTTCTAAGGAACACAGAGTAAGTTTGCCGAAGTCACAAAAAGCCGTTCCAAAGGGAGCGCAGTGTAAGTTTTCTGCTCCAAAGTCGTTCCAAAGGGAATGCAGAGCATACAGCGAAAAGTCAACGCTGATTCCGCCGAAAGTAAAAGGTGAAGAAGCTCCAAAGTCGTTCCTAAGGGAATGTAGAGCTTACAGCGAAAAGTCAACGCTGATTCCGCCGAAAGTAAAAGGCGAAGAAGCTCCAAAGTCGTTCCTAAGGGAATGCAGAGCTTACAGCGAAAAGTCAACGCTGATTCCGCTGAAGTAAAAGGCGAAGAAGCTCCTAAGGGAGGCTTATAGTAAAAAGACAACGCTGATTCAAAAAGACTATGTGTTTTATCGCAGGAATGTGTGTGTACCTTCGGAATAAACACCATCTTACATAACATAACATCATCACATCATTTTGCATAGCATAAGCATCATACATCATGTTGCATATAGCAAAAGAAGGGGACACAGTATCGACCTCCGGAAGAATGCTTTGAGAAAGTGAAAATCGTGCTAAGTCACAAGGGGATATAATATTGACCTTCGGAATATAGCTTCAGAGAATGTTTTCACGAAGCTTGGATATTCTTCATCAGAGCACTATGGACATTGTTGTGATGCATAAAAGTTTTTCTATCTTCACGAAGCATGAAAAGAAGGGAAGGTGTTTTTTCGCCGAAGGCTCAAAAACGGTACGTATGTAAAGTTTCATGCATCGTAAAGAATCGAATCATTAAAAGCAAATATATTACATTCAGGGTTACAATATATTACACATATTACATTTCAGAAGTTTTTACAGTAGCACCTAGTCTTCCCTAAGTACTACTTCTGCAGCTTCGTTCAGGAGTTGATTGACAACTTGATCCATGATAGCTTCAGCCATCTTTTTAATTTCATCGTCATCTTTCGGGGGAGGACCCGGAGACGCTTTAGTAGGATCTGAGGGAGGACAGGATACAGCTACATTGCTATTACGAATTGCGAACGAAGTTTAAAACCAAAAATTACAACACAATAAAAACCATTAGCTAATACCTATTTGCCCTTCGGGCTCTGAGCTTTTGTCAGCGGCCTTAGCTACTTCTCTAGCGTCGTGAATGCCCTTCTCGCTTCTCTGGATAATTTCTCGAGCCATTTCTCGGCCACCATTATCCCAGACATCGGTGAAAAATTTTCCACCAACCATGCTAGCTTCGGCCGAAGGATCTCTTGCATCTTCGAAGGACAAAGCAGCCTCGGATTGCGCTAAAATCTTTACATGCTCGCAGCCTTTTTTCTCTAAAATGGTGGCAATTCCCCTGGCACCCGAAAAAGCACATATATCTCCATGGCTATTTAAAATTTCTTCGAAGACCTCAGCTTCGTGGCTAATCCATTCAATGGGGCCTTCGGGGTTGCCTCTCGTAAAGTTTTCTTCACTCGAAAATGCGCCAACGCTGGCGAAGCTAGTTTTCATTTTCTTAACACATTCTATAGATTTGTTATAGCATCTTTTCTTGGATGAATGAAGCTCTTCGACAGTTCCTTCTAAATGATTTGCCCATTGGTCGCTAAGTTCTCGCTTCGTTTCTTCAAGTATGCGTTCTTCTTTAGCCCGGGCTAATTGCTTCCGAAGATCGTCAATCTCGTGCTTTTGAGCTGCAACTTGTGCTTTAGACGCAGCTTCGTTCTCCTTTATTTTATCCACCAATGTAACTAGAATTTTGTCCTTTTCCAGGGCTTCGTTCCTTAGTTTGATAACCTCTGTTCGAAGGTTGTTGAAAGCAATTTCATAGCTCTCGTCTTCGGCATTCTTTTGCGCTCTCAGCGTGTTGCTTAGTATTAAACCCTATATGTAAAAAGTTAGTATAAGAATAAAACAGTAGATTTCAAATCATAAAGTTTCCAAATGCGCAGATCTCGTACCTTCAGGCTATTATACGCAAGGCTGTCCGCAAGATCGTCCTTTGTCATCGCGCAGAGGCCAGCCTCCAGCTTCGGAAACCCCATTCTTCGGGCCATTTCCCGGCAGACAAGTAATTCTTTGTTATCCGGGAGGCAGTATAGGAAATCTTCTTCATTTGCACCATTGAACACTAGTGCCCCCTTCGGATATTTCAATTTTTTGGCATAATGATTAGCTTCAAAAATTTCTTCTTCTGATAACTTTTTCCCCGAAGCATGTCGAACAATATAATCAAGGACTTTGGGGGATGCTTCGGGGGCAATGACACTGATTTCTTCAACGAAAGTTGGCTCTGTTATTTTTTCTTCCTCGGTTTCCAAGGATTTTATCTTCGTGGCCTCTGAGGACCCAGCTTCGGCTTCAGTTTCTTGCTCTGGAGCTTTAGTATCAGAAATTTCAGTTTCCGCTTCGGGAATGGCAACAGTCTTCTTCGGAGGTGTGCTTGAAGATTTAATTGTTTCCAGAACATCTAGCACATTAGCCATTCTCTTTCTTTTCGGAGTCACTGCTGACACCTTTTGATTTTTTACCGTCTCAACATTTGCTGCAGGACTCAAAACTTCTGATGTTTTTTCCTCAGTTGGTTTTTTCACTTCTTCCATTTTTTCTGTGGATGGCGCTTCGGCCATCTCTTTGGTTTCTGGTAACAAAATCTTCGGTTCTTCCAATTCCATCTTTGTTGGCGCTTCGGCCATTTCTGCGACTTCTGGCAGCAAGGTTGGTTTGGTTGGCTTTTCAGCTTCGGTGGCCGAAGAAGTTTCTCCAGTGAACTCAGGCACCGAAGCTGGTTCAATATAGCGTGGCCGATGTGTGAGGACCTTTATCCTCTTTCTTTTCGCTTCTGGCTTGCTAGGAGCAGTTGCAGCTTCTTCTTTCGCAGAAGTTGTGTTTTTTCTTTTCTGCCCTCGAATGGGATAACGATAGTCAGGGTAGACGAACCCGATTGCATCAAATACCCCGTTCAGCCTTTTCTTTTTTCGGCCTCCGAAGGCTGCTGACAGTGCAGTATCTTCAGCCTTCGAATAAGCCCCAAGCAGTGAGTTTGCGGTATGATCTTATTTATACGCCCAGTGCGTTGAAAATTGAAAGACCCCGCTTGTCAGTGAATGTTGCTATTCTAGCAAAGGGAAGGTGTTTTTTCGGACCTTCGGCTTAAGGCCTTCGTCCATATCGCAATCTGAATTTATCACTAACAAATTAATATTGCGAGGGGCTACTGTTGGGGGCCTTCGTCCTCCGAAGGTCCTCAAAAACAAGATTTGACAATGTTTTCCAAGTGAATTATATGAACAGGTATCTTCGGACTCAGATTATGAACATAGAGTACGGTCAGGACAAAGCCTAAGCCAGACGAAGGGGGATTGAGATGAAGGACGGGCTGATTACCAAGCTGTACGAAGGATGGTGCACAGCCGAAGCTATGCGCAGGAAAGCTTCGTCGCGATAGCAGAAAGAGGAACCGACCTAAAGATGAAAAGACTACTTAGGCCTTAATAGATTCCCATAAGTCATTAGCAAATGTAATGGGCATGAATGTAATTTTACATGGGCTGCGTCCCACGCCTATAAATAGATGAACAGTACTCCCGTACTGGTCACGCTGACTTGGCATTTGCTTTTGCGTCATCCTTATACTTTTGCCCTCCTGCAATCCGAAGGTACACTTGTAATCTGAAATCATTTCTATTATTCTATGATAATAAAATAGAAATGACGTTGTGATAATATTTAAATGTTTATATTACTTCTTATGTTACATATAAGTTCTTCATCATCTATTGTGCTTACGAAGGTATATTGTTTGTGACCTTCGTCCGAAATACATTATATCCCAAAGGGAAATAATGTTTCAGAGGACGAAGGACTTTATCATTTAACACTTTTTATGTTGCCTTGTTCTTAATCCGAAGCATTTGAGAACAAGTCTCCAACAACCGGTCTGGCCCCTCGGAAGGCCCTTAAGACCTTGCCGGCTTCCGCAGCTAGTGCCGCAGGGCGCCACGCCGGCTGGCTAGCCTCCGCACAAGACGCCCTCGAACGGGGGGCTCAGGCGGCACGAGCTGCCCTGAGGCAAGCCTTCCAGGCTGACCCCTCCATCAAGGCGGCCATCGTGCCGAGGGAGGTCGCTGGTGTGGCCGCAGCCTCGAGCCCACCTGACGCGTTGCCGGCACCGGCAGCGGCCTCCGCCGAGGCCGTCGTTATTTTGCCTGTGGAACCACCCATCGCCGCTGACGCTGGGATGGCCGAGGTGCTATGGCCCGAGGTCATCTCCGACCTCCCCCGCCTCGGTGATAAGGAGAGGGCAGCCGCCGTCGCCGAGGTCGGTGATCAGAGGCTCGCCTCCTTAGTCGGGGGGAGACCCAGTATGTTGTCGGCGATGGTACTCGATGCGTCGACTGCAGGGGGTCCCAACGCTTTGCAGGAGAGGCACGTAGAACCGCGGCCTGTCTTGGGGAGCGGCGACCTTATCCCCGTGCGGCGCGACCCCAATGAACGGTGTGGGCAGGCATTCCGGTTCTGGACCCGCGGCACCTCGGAACCCCTCTTCATCCTCGACGATGAGCGGGAGGAGCAGTCTCGGGATGAGCTCCGCGAGTATGCCGAGGCAGCGATGGGGTCGCTTCGGGCGACCATGGAGATTCTTTCCAGGGACGTTCCTAGGGTTCTTTAGGCAAGGATTTTGGGTATACCTTTCGCGTTCCCAGGGCATTCTTTGTAACACCCTGATTTCCTTCCTCAGGAACTGACGGACGTGAGCACCGCCAAGTCGGTGTTCATCCACCGCGAGACCGACGTCTAGGGTTTGTTGTGGTTCCTGAGGGCCGCGCTTGCTGAGGCTAATGAACGCCTCGCCCAACGGAGCACCAAGGTGGTAGACCTTCGGTTGCTCTGTGAGGAGCTGGCGGTGGAGGCAGCGGCAGCGCTGGCAGAGGCGGCGTCAGCACGGATGGAGGCGCAGCAGCGGCAACTGGAGCTTGGCTAGGTCATTAGCGAGCGAGACCAATCTCGGAGCCAGGCTGCCGAGGCTGTAGGCCGGGCTGAGGCCCTCGGGGGTCAGCTAGCCGAGGTGTCTGCTCGGGCTGGAGCCCTTGCGGAGGACCTGGCCATGGCCGTCAGGTCTGCTCAGTTTGCGACTTCGATTCATCTTCATTCTTCAACTCGTGTCTGAAGAACTTTGTTCGGCTGTCTGCAGAGTTCGAAGCTATCTCCATTAAGGCACTTGCCCAGGCGACTGCGTAGAAGGAGGCCGACCGCGTGGCCATGTCCGAGGCTATCTCGGCCTTCTGCCAGGCCTTTGGCCTCGATGACGTCCCCTCGGGTAGCTCCCCCCAGAGTCGCCTGCGGGCCTTGGGCGGCCACGTGCGCAGCAGACTCCGCGGGGCGCTGCATCACGGTGTTAGGCGGGCCTTCACCGTGCTCGCTTCCCACTACGACGTGGATCTGGAGCGGGTCAGCGAGGGGTATTGCCTACCCAACGAAGATGAGGCTGCCTTAGCCAAGGTTTAAAGGCTTGATGCGGCCATCGTTGGCCCAAGCGCGGTGCTGGCCTCCTCCTTCGAGCCAGATCTCGCCGAGGGCGGAGATGGCGCCGAGGGAGGAGATGATGCTGAGGGTGCCGCTCCTCCCCTGGGCGATGTCTGATTCTGCCGGAGCAGTCTGTTTTGAATATGCATGTGTTTTTCACGGCCGTTGAGGCCTAAACACTTTATTGTCGTGTTATAAAGTTATGTCTCCTTTCCCTCGTTTCGAGTATCAGGACTTGTTTGTCAGTAGCAGAATCGCTTATCCGAGCGAGAGTTACTTATCGCGGAAGGTGATGAGTGAGGTATTCGTATCCCGGAGGCGTAGGAGTCCCTCGGCTCGGCCTCGCCGCTTACGTGCACTCTTACTCGTTCATAGGATTCTGTTATCGATATAGTCGAGAAGGCTCGAAAATCGTTTTGGTGGAAAACTTTTGCAAGGAAAATTTTGACGCAGAGGGGGTTCCCCCCTTCTAGCCCCCGAGGGAGGGTCGGGCTTTGCCGAGGCAAGGCTGATCCTTCCTTGATGGTTAGACTTTATTTATGTAAAGTGAACGGGGCATATGAACAACTTGAAACATCTTAAGGGTAGAAGCGACATAGCTATTGGATGTTCCAAGCGTTGCTGTAGACCTCGCCTTGATCGTTGGCCAGCTTGTATGTTCCGGGCTTCAAAATCTTGGCGATGATGAACGGCCCTTCCCAGGGAGGAGTAAGCTTGTGGCGCCCTCGGGCGTCTTTGTAGTACCCAATTTGTAAACAATCTGAAGAGAGTTGATCTCACTATGTGTTTTTGCCCCATACTCATTGTAACCTGGAAATAAAACCATTGCATCATATTGGATCTTTATTTGTGCATTTAATAACATAGTAAAATGGATAAAAATATAATAATAGGTTGAGAATTGGGATTTAACCCAAAAGTGCAAATTGGGAGAATTGGAAATAAAATAGAAAGAGAAATACTATACAAAACCAAATAAAATTTAGAAATAAATAAATAATCACCATACCATGTTCAAGCTGAACATTTAATGTGAAGATGAATTGGCTACAGATTTTAAAGTGGAATTGAAATTCGAATTGGAGATAAACTTGAAGGGAAGAGGAACAAAAAATAAAAAGAAAAAGAAAAGAAAATGGCAAAATCCGCGCCTGGGCCCATTTCCTTATCTCAGCCCACTTTCCCCTCCAAGCCGCAGGCCGCTTCCTCAATCGTGCCACTGTCACGCGGGCCCTCCCTGGCAGCCGCTGCATCGCGCACCACTCCGTATCCTGGCACACCGACGCGTGGGACCCACAGCACCAGCGACGTTTCGCCCGCACGCAACAAATTAGCCGCACCGACCACCGTGGGTGCGCGGATGGCGTACCAGCCGCCGGGATCCTCGCGGCGTGGGCTGCTTCCGGCTCCTGCGGCGACGACTCAACCAGGAGCCGCCTGGGGATAAGGGAGGGAAAACGCCGCATCTTCGTCTCCCCTCATTTTCCTGGTTGCCTAGCGACGAGTGCAGTCGAGAGAGAGAGAGAGAGAGAGAGAGAGAAGAAAGGGAGCAGAGAGAGAACGTGAGGATAATCGCCGAGCGGGGGTTGACACGGCGGCGCTCTGGGCACCTAGGTTCTTGCCCGTGTGCGCGGCGTGGAGCGGACCGGACCACCTTCGCCGAGCGTTGATGTGTGCGCAGGTGCTTCGTCGTCGGCATTGAAGAATCGCCGGCGTGCTACAGATCTTCTGGACGACCGTGCTGGCGCCCTGGAAACGGTATGAAAACATCCTCGCGAGCCACCATTACTTGCGCCTTGAAATCGGTATAGATCCAGTCGCACTTCGACCCTCACCCGCGTGTAGCTAACCAAGCCCTCTTGGCGTTCGCACACTGTGGAGTTTTCTGTTTCAGCTAGCGCCCGTGCTGTGCGGAGGTAGAAGAAGCACAGGGGTCGTAGGATGCAAAAGGAACGGTGTAGATTAGACCAATGCGTACCCCTTCGTTGAGACGGATCCCTGCCGTTAGATCATAAACGGACGGGCGTGTAATGATCCTAGTATTTAAAATCTGCACTGTCGATCCACGATCCAACGACTAATAATGTGGGCGGGTTCATAAGTAAGCCGAGCTAATCTGAGCGCTCGAAGGATGATCGTGCGGCCCTCAATTGAGAATACCCCTTCGGCCAGCGAGTTATTCAAAAGAGTCCTTAGGAATTTTGGAATTAAACCCGTCGTCCTTGGGGCATTGTTCACTGAGTCTAGGGTAATTTACCAGTGAGCCCCCGCAGTTTTCAGTATTTGAGGCCCCGTCCAGAGAGTTGTAAAATCAGGAAAAATGAATTAGAAAATGAATTTTGATATAAAAACAATTCATAGAATTTGTATAATTCATAGAAAAGGCATATGAACTCCAAATTGGACCATTCCAGTTCCTAAATTTTCATAATATTATTGTCTATCCATTTGTGCCTCTGTTTTGGCATGAAAAGCACAGTAGATTTATACTAGCACTTAATCTTGTATTAAGCACATAAAACATTAGAAAATCCATAACTTAAAATCTATAACTCCAAATTTGATAATTCCAGTTCCTATGATCTCATTTTAATGTCTAGATTATTACTGTCTATTTTATTTACATGTTTGGTGTGATGTTAATTTTTGCTATACTATGTATGTATTGTATTGATGCGAGTAGATGAGCAAGCTACAGAGGATTCTGAGGTTCAGCTGGTAGAGACTGCTGAGCAGGAGCTCATTGAAGGCAAGTTGTGCCCTTGATCACTTCTTTACCTATTCATGTTCTTATTATTCATAATGATCTGCATAGGTTAATTTTGATGGGACCCAATAGGATACCCTAGATTTTGACTATCTTTATACCTTGTTTCACTCCTGGTTTTACTACTAAAGTTTTGGGTAGTTTATGCTATTGCTTTATGTGGATTTGGGTATAGAGATATTCCTCACTCATTGTTATACTTTTTATTATCTGTTTTATTCTTTAATGTTCATGTTAAGATCATTATGTTAATGGGAACATGGAGAACCACCCGGGAAAACAGTGCTACCACAAGGGTTTAATGGGACGCCCTTGACTGATTAACTAGGAAAGCAAGTGGAGGGCTACCTTACCCGAAAGGGGCAAGGGCAGTAGGGGAGTGGTCAGTGTAGGGAGGTCCTTGGGTTGATTTTGCTGCGATGGCGGTCAGGCGAGGGATTCCTGCACTGGAGCTTCCTATAAACTGTAGCGGGTAGTCTGAAGCTAGTGGAACTTTGTAAAGGCCTCGTAGTGGTACCCTGCCTCGCTTCCTTGGTAGAGGTGTATGGGGTCTAATCAACTCCGTGGCAAATGGGTAACATGACTTGTGGGTAAAGATGTGCAACCTCTGCAGAGTGTAAAACTGGTATACTAGCCGTGCTCACGGTCATGAGCGATTAATTTATGGAACTTAAACTTAATTTGTCATTTCATTGCATTTGGGAATTATTTTTATTATTACTTTTACTTATTATTACTATGGTTTGGTATTCACTTACACTTAGTAAATGCTAATAAAATTTTGACCAACTTATAAAAGCAATGCTCAGCTTCAGCCTTTATTTCATTGATCAGCCTTACACTTCATGGACTCCCACCTTTGGTGAGTTCATGCCACATTATTCCCCACGACTTGTTGAGCTATGAACATATGTGAGCTCACTCTTGCTGTCTCACACCCCCCATAGGAGAAGAGCAGGTGGTTCAGGAGGAGCCACAGGGCGAGGAGTATGATCTGATCTAGGTGGCGTTTCTCAGTCGACATTGGCGCCGACGATCCTTAGTTCGTTTTATATTTATTCTTTTATTTTGTAATAAGTCTTCCGCTATGTAATAAATACTCTGATGTTTTATGACATTTATCTCTATACACTCTGTTATTATATATGTTGTCTTCTTGGCGCATGTATGAGATGCACCCGGCTTTGTTCCTTTAAAACCGGGTGTGACAGAAGTGGTATCAGAGGAAATGTTGACTGTAGGACGAAACCTAGATAGAAATGGACAAAACCCTTACCTACTTACCTTATTCTGATTCTCTCTATACTTCTTGATCCTGTCTCACCTTCTACTGTTCTACTCTGATTGTTCTTATCTTTTCTACTCCAAGACAAGATGGATTTCACACCTTGGAATCCCTACCCCTATGACATTTTTAAGAGATAGGAAGCCTAAGACAAAATTAAAACTATTTTCTCTATTAAAAATGTTGGTTGGTTGTTCTGATGATCAATGCCTGATTTGCTTCTTTGATTGATTGAAATATTATATGTGGACATCTTAGCATGTGCCAGCATAAGGTAATAAATTAGCTATGGTAGGTAAAACATTAAACTGCTTAGCTAATAAATCCCCCAAAGTAACATGATTCGTAATTACTGCCTTGTCTACTGCTCTCTCTTACCATATGTATCTAACTCAGATGGTCAATACCAGGAGGGGTGGTGGAATTGATTTGCCTCCTAATCGACACACTCGAAGGATATATAGACAACCTCAGCCACAGCCAGCAGGGATGAATCCTCCTAATCCCCCACCAGGCGGAGTTGATCCACTGATTGCAGCTTAGATGGCGGTGATGCAGCAAATGGCGGACACTATGGCTGATATGCGTGCCCAGATGCAGTAAGAACGCCAGGAGATGCGTCAGGAAAGAGAAGACATACGCCGGGAGTTACGCCAGGAGAGAGAGGAGATACGCCAGGAGAGAAGGGCGCAACAACAGTAGTTGCAGCAACAATTTCAACAACAGCAGCAACAGCAACAAGTGCCATTGCCTCCACCACCACCACCAGTTCCACCTCGTGATAAGCACCGGGAGTTTATGAGTCATAAGCCACCGACCTTCGCCAGTTCGCCAGACCCCCTTGATGCAGATGATTGGTTGAAGTCAATTGAGAAGATGCTCAACATCACCCAATGCTCAGACCGGGAGAAAGTTCTTTATGCCTCAGGTCGTCTGACAGGTCCTGTTGCTGACTGGTGGGATTCTTATACTGCTGCCCATGATGCTGCTGATACTATTACTTGGGCAGAGTTCAGTACACAATTCAGGAACTATCATATTCTAGCTGGTATGATAAAGATCAAGAAGAAGGAGTTTCTGTCATTGAAGCAAGGCAACATGTCGGTCAACGAGTACAGAGACAAATTCATTCAGCTGTCGAGATATGCTCCAGAGGAAGTTGCTGAGGATGAGAGGAAGCAGGAGCACTTTATTGAAGGACTTAATGGACCCTTGCAGTATGCACTGGTGGCACACACATTCCCATCATTTCAGAGACTACTGGATAAGGCTCTTGCTATTGAACACAAGCGTGTTCAACTGGGTGATTTGAAGAGGAAGGCTATCTCACAGGGACAGGGTAGCAGCAGTGTTCGTCCCCACTACGTTTCACCACAGGGTACACCGACTCGACAAGGAGGACCACGCCCAGTTCAGTATGCTCCGCAGGGGTCTCCACGGACACCTACTCGTTAGGCTACTTCCACTGGCACCCCGATGAGGCCTACAGGACAGAAGACCGGCCCTACATGCTTCAAGTGTAGTCAGATTGGGCACTATGCTAATGCTTGTCCGATGGGAAATTCTGGTACACCAGCTAAGAACAAGCAACAGACTCCTGGCAAGGGATATTCTATAGCCAGGGTGAATCAAGTCAGCGTTGATGCTACTCCTGACGGTGCGGACATCGTACTTGGTATGTTTTATGTTAATGCAATTCCTGCAACCATATTGTTTGATTCTGGTGCTACACATTCATTTATGTCTGCTCGATATGCCAACACAAATGAAATACCACTGCTAAATATGAGAAAACCAATGATAGTAATCACACCTAAGGGGCCTATTGAGGCGAATCAAATGACACGTATATTGACATTAACCATTATGGGGAGAGAATTTGGAGCTACGGCTATAATATTAGATGCCAGCAGTATAGATCTGATTCTTGGTATGTCATGGTTAAGGAAGGCAAAGGCCATTATAGCATGTGGTAGAGGTACTATAGAGCTCACTAGTCCTAAAGGAGAAACATTTCAAGTTAACATTGCAGTAACCACCTCATCCATGCGTGCAATGTTCTTTATACCTGAGGAGTTTGTTGGTGACAACATCCGGGTGGTTAGAGATTTTCTGGATGTCTTTCCAGATGAGTTACAAGGGATGCCACCTGATCGAGAAGTTGAGTTTGTTATTGATCTCCTACCCAGAACTGCCCCTATTTCTAAACGGCCATATAGAATGTCCGTAGAGGAGTTGAAGGAACTCAAGAAGCAGTTGACGGAGTTACAAGAGGCTGGTTACATTCGTCTGAGTTCCTCACCTTGGGGAGCACCTGTGTTATTTGTGCAAAAGAAGGATGGATCACAACGAATGTGTGTGGACTATAGATCACTTAATGATGTCACGGTGAAGAACAAGTATCCATTACCCCGTATTGAGGATTTATTTGATCAGATGAGAGGAGCCAGGGTATTCTCGAAGATTGATCTCCGATCGAGATACCATCAGATGAAGATTAGACCATCAGATATTCCTAAGACGGCTTTCTCGACTCGATATGGATTATACGAGTTCACTGTTATGTCATTTGGGTTAACCAATGCACCAGCTTATTTCATGAATTTGATGAATAAGGTGTTTATGGAGTATTTGGACAGATTTGTCGTGGTGTTCATCGACAATATTCTTATCTATTCTAGGAGTGAAAGTGATCATGAACAACATCTAAGGTTGGTGCTACAGAAGCTGAGAGATAATCAACTCTATGCCAAGTTCAGTAAGTGCGAGTTTTGGATTGACAAGGTGCCATTCCTGGGTCATATTATTTCTAATGGGGGAATAGCAGTGGATCCTGCTAAAGTGAAGGAGATTATGGAGTGGAGAGTGCCCACTACAGTTACTGAGATTCGGAGTTTCTTGGGGCTCGCAGGATATTATCGGAGATTTATTGAAGGATTCTCTAAGATTGCCAAGCCTATGACATCGCTTCTGGAGAAAGGAAAAGAATTAAAGTGGGATGAGAAGTGCCAAGAAAGCTTCGATCAATTGAAGGAGAGATTGATGTCACCCCCAGTGTTGGTTATGCCAGACTTACAGAAAGGATTTGATATTTATTGTGATGCATGTGGCCAAGGATTGGGATGTATTCTTATGCAAGAAGGACATGTGATCGTCTATGCGTCTCGTCAGTTGCGAAAACATGAATTGAACTACCCCACTCATGACTTGGAACTGGCAGCGGTTGTACACGCACTTAAGATATGGAGACATTACATTATGGGAACTAAGTGTCAAGTATACACGGATCATAAGGGTTTGAAGTATATATTCACTCAGAAGGATCTCAACCTTAGGCAACACCGTTGGTTGGAGCTCATTAAGGATTATGATTTGGAGATTCACTATCATCCAGGCAAGGCGAATTTGGTTGCAGATGCCTTGAGTCGGAAGGAGCATGTTCACTCCGCTTTTGTTGTCCAGCTACCCGATGAATTAGCAAAAGATTTTGAGAGGCTTAACCTGGGAATTGTTACTCACACTGAAGGAGTCACCATTGAATTAGAACCTACCTTGGAGCAAGAGATTCGTAAAGGTCAGGTTGGTGATGCTAAAATTTTCAAGAAATTAAGGATCTGATTACTGAAGGAAGAGTTCCAGAATTCACGGAGGATGGGCAAGGTACTATATGGTTCAAAGATCGGCTATGTGTTCCAGAGATTGATAGCCTTCGTGAGACTATATTGAAAGAAGCTCATGATTCTGATTACTCTATCCACCCTGGTAGCACTAAGATGTATCAAGATTTGAAGCAGAAGTATTGGTGGTATGGACTGAAAAGAGATGTTGCTGCACATGTGGCTAAGTGTGATGTGTGTCAAAGGGTTAAGGTAGAACATCAAAGACCAGCTAGACTATTGCACCCATTGAAGATACCCGAGTGGAAATGGGAAGAAATTGGTATGGATTTTATTGTTGGATTACCCCGCACCCTTGCTGGGTATGACTCTATTTGGGTGATTGTGGACAGATTGACAAAAGTGGCTCATTTCATACCAGTGAGGACTAATTATACGGGAGCCAAGCTCGCATAATTGTATATGACTCGGATAGTTTGCCTACATGGTGTGCCTAAGAAGATCGTGTCTGATCGAGGATCACAGTTTACTTCTCGATTTTGGAAGAAGTTGCATGAGAGCTTGGATACAAAGTTGAATTTCAGTTCAGCCTACCATCCCCAGACTGATGGACAGACAGAGAGGACTAATCAAGTGCTAGAAGATATGTTAAGAGCTTGTGCCCTTAAGCATGGTGGCAGTTGGGAGAAGAGCTTACCCTATGCTGAGTTTTCTTATAACAATAGCTACCAGGCCAGTTTGAAGATGTCACCATTTGAGGCTCTATATGGCAGAAAGTGCAGGACTCCTCTGTATTGGGATCAAACTGGAGAAAGACAGTTCTTTGGACCTGAGCTTATTCAAGAGACAGAGGAGCAAGTTCGAATGATAAGAGAAAATTTGAGAATTGCACAATCCAGGCAAAAGAGCTATGCTGATAATAGGAGAAGACTACTGGAGTTTAAGGAGGGTGATCATGTGTATCTGAAGGTGTCACCGATCCGGGGTATGAGGAGATTTAAAGTTAAAGGAAAGTTGTCCCCTCGCTTCATTGGACCTTTCTTGATCTTAAAGCGAGTGGGTGAAGTTGCATATCAACTGGAGTTACCCGATCATCTGTCAGATGTACATGATGTATTCCATGTGTCCCAGCTAAAGAAATGCCTCAGGGTACCTGAGGAGCAACTACCAACGGAAGATCTGAGTGTTCAAGATGACCTGACTTATGCAGAGTATCCCATCAAGATTTTGGACACTTTGACTCGAGTTACAAGAAATAAGGTGATTAAGATGTGCAAGGTACAATGGAGTCACCATGGTGAAGATGAAGCTACTTGGGAGAGAGAAGAAGAGCTTCGCATAGATTTTCCCCATCTATTCCCTAGATCTTCTTGAATCTCGAGGACGAGATTCTTTCTAAGGGGGTAGGATTTGTAGTACCCAATTTGTAAACAATCTGAAGAGAGTTGATCTCACTATGTGTTTTTGCCCCATACTCATTGTAACCTGGAAATAAAACCATTGCATCATATTGGATCTTTGTTTGTGCATTTAATAACATAGTAAAATGGATAAAAAAATATAATAATAGTTTGAGAATTGGGATTTAACCCAAAAGTGCAAATTGGGAGAATTGGAAATAAAATAGAAAGAGAAATACTATACAAAACCAAATAAAATTTAGAAATAAATAAATAATCACCATACCATGTTCAAGCTGAACATTTAATGTGAAGATGAATTGGCTACAGATTTTAAAGTGGAATTGAAATTCGAATTGGAGATAAACTTGAAGGGAAGAGGAACAGAAAATAAAAATAAAAAGAAAAGAAAATGGCAAAATCCGCGCTTGGGCCCATTTCCTTATCTCAGCCCACTTTCCCCTCCAAGCCGCAGGCCGCTTCCTCAATCGTGCCACTATTGCGCGGGCCCTCCCTGGCAGCCGCTGCATCGCGCACCATTCCGTATCCTGGCACACCGACGCGTGGGACCCACATCACCAGCGACGTTTCGCCCGCACGCAACAAATTAGCCGCACCGACAGCCGTGGGTGCGCGGATGGCGTACCAGCCGCTAGGATCCTCGCGGCGTGGGCTGCTTCCGGCTCCTGCGGCGACTACTCAACCAGGAGCCGCCTGGGGATAAGGGAGGGAAAACACCGCATCTTCGTCTTCCCTCATTTTCCTGGTTGCCTAGCGACGAGTGCAGTCGAGAGAGAGAGAAGAAAGGGATCAGAGAGAGAACGTGAGGATAATCGCCGAGCGGGGGTTGACACGTCGGCGCTCTAGGCACCTAGGTTCTTGCCCGTGCGCGCGGCGTGGAGCGGACCGGACCACCTTCGCCGAGCGTTGATGTGTGCGCAGGTGCTTTGTCGTCGGCATTGAAGAATCGCTGGCGTGCTGCAAATCTTCTGGACGACCGTGCTGGTGCCCTGGAAACGGTATGAAAACATCCTTGCGAGCCACCATTACTTGCGCCTTGAAATCGGTATAGATCCAGTCGCACTTCGACCCTCACCCGCGTGTAGCTAACCAAGCCCTCTTGGTGTTCGTGCGCTGTGGAGTTTTCTG
This sequence comes from Zea luxurians, assembly GCA_029449295.1. Classification (NCBI taxonomy): domain Eukaryota; kingdom Viridiplantae; phylum Streptophyta; class Magnoliopsida; order Poales; family Poaceae; genus Zea; species Zea luxurians. The sequence goes on from JAOPSE010000017.1 coordinate 47,878,855, forward strand.
TTTCAGCTAGCGCCCGTGTTGTGCGGAGGTAGAAGAAGCATAGGGGTCGTAGGATGCAAAAGGAACGGTGTAGATTAGACCAATGCATACCCCTTCGTTGAGACGGATCCCTGTCGTTAGATCATAAACGGACGGGCGTGTAATGATCCTAGTATTTAAAATCTGCATCGTCGATCCATGATCCAACGACTAATAATGTGGGCGGGTTCATAAGTAAGCCGAGCTAATCTGAGCGCTCGAAGGATGATCGTGCGGCCCTCAATTGAGAATACCCCTTCGGCCAGCGAGTTATTCAAAAGAGTCCTTAGGAATTTTGGGATTAAACCCGCCGTCCTTGGGGCATTGTTCACTGAGTCTAGGGTAATTTACCAGTGAGCCCTCGCAGTTTTCAGTATTTGAGGCCCCGTCCAGAGAGTTGTAAAATCAGGAAAAATGAATTAGAAAATGAATTTTGATATAAAACAATTCATAGAATTTGTATAATTCATAGAAAAGGCATATGAACTCCAAATTGGACCATTCCAGTTTCTAAATTTTCATAATATTATTGTCTATCCATTTGTGCCTTTGTTTTGGCATGAAAAGCACAGTAGATTTATACTAGCACTTAATCTTGTATTAAGCACATAAAACATTAGAAAATCCATAACTTAAAATCTATAACTCCAAATTTGATAATTCCAGTTCCTATGATCTCATTTTAATGTCTAGATTATTACTGTGTATTTTATTTACATGTTTGGTGTGATGTTAATTTTTGCTATACTATGTATGTATTGTATTGATGCGAGTAGATGAGCAAGCTACAGAGGATTCTGAGGTTCAGCTGGTAGAGACTGCTGAGCAGGAGCTCGTTGAAGGCAAGTTGTGCCCTTGATCACTTCTTTACCTATTCATGTTCTTATTATTCATAATGATCTGCATAGGTCAATTTTGATGGGACCCAATAGGATACCCTAGATTTTGACTATCTTTATACCTTGTTTCACTCCTGGTTTTACTACTAAAGTTTTGGGTAGTTCATGCTATTGCTTTAAGTGGATTTGGGTATAGAGATATTCCTCACTCATTGTTATACTTTTTATTATCTGTTTTATTCTTTAATGTTCATGTTAAGATCATTATGTTAATGGGAACATGGAGAACCACCCGGGAAAACAGTGCTACCACAAGGGTTTAATGGGACGCCCTTGGCCGATTAACTAGGAAAGCTAGTGGAGGGCTACTGTTGGGGGCCTTCGGCTTCCGAAGGTCCTCAAAAACATGATTTAACAAAGTTTCTGGAGTATAATGCGTGAACAGGTATCTTCGGGCTTGGGTTAAAACCACGGTGTGAAGAAGCACAAAAGGAATACGAAGGATGGCGCGAAGCCGAAGCTGTACGTAGGATAGCTTCGGCAAGATAGCTGAAAAGGAAACCGACTCAAAGATGAAAAGGCTATTCAGACCCCGGCGGGTTACTACAAAGTTATTAGCAAATGTAAGGGCATGGATGTAATTTTGCATGGGCTGCGTCCCGTACCTATAAATAGATGAACAATACTCCCGTACTGTTCACGCTGACTTGGCATTTGCTTTTGCGTCACGCCTGTACTTTTGCCTTTCCTCAAGTCGAAGGTATATTTGTAATTTGAAATCATTTCTATTTTTCCATGATAATAAAATAGAAATGATTTTATGATAATATTTAAATGTTTATAATATATCTCTTGCTTTATATGAATCATTCGTCATTACTTGATGTACTTACGAAGGTATGTCTCTCATGACCTTCGTCCGAAATTCATTATTTCCCAAAGGGACATAATGTTTCGGAGGACGAAGGACTTTAACATTTAACACTTTTTATGTTGCCTTGTTCTTAACTCTTAGCATTTGAGAACAAGTCCCCAACATTGGCGCCCACTTCAGTGAACTCACTTCCACTTTTTGAGTTTCGAACACCTTCGACAAGCATAGACCTTCGTCATGGCGCCGAAGAAAGCTTCAGCAACAGGGGCTGCGGCTCTGCAACCACTGGACCCCAATCAGGAAACCCTCTCTCTTCGGGAGGCCTGAAGCCAGAAGAGGAAGGTTGCCAGTCCGACGCCTCAGGAGGACGAACTAGACCAAGAAATCAGAGATATGGAGATGCTTCATCAGCAGGTGCAAAGGAAGAAGGAAAAGATGGCTAGGCTAGCTGAACTGCAAAGGCAGATAGACGAAGCCTCCGAAGAAGTTCGCCATCTCACTCAAGATGAGCAGAACCGAAGGCCCCAGCACAAAGAGCTTCATCAGGAGGGTTTCTTCAACGAAGATGACTGGTATGAGAATCTCCATCATGGAAATTTTGCTTTTGATGATGCTTCTCCTCTGTCAGTTGAGCTGCAGGCTACACCCTGGCCTCCGTCCTACAAGCCACCCCAGCTTCCCATGTACGACGGCCACTCAGATCCGAAGCAGTTTCTGATGAGCTACGAAGCAACAATATCTTCGTATGGTGGCAATACCGCAGTCATAGCAAAGTCTTTCGTCATGGCTGTCAGGAGTGTTGCCCAAACCTGGTACTCTTCTCTCAGGCCAGGGACAATCACCTCATGGCAAAAGCTAAAGGATATGTTGATAATCAGCTTTCAAGGCTTTCAGACGAAGCCAGTCACGGCTCAAGCTTTATTCCAATGCACCCAGGATCACGAAGAATACCTGCAAGCATATGTCCTAAGGTTCCTACGTCTGAGGGCACAGGCACCAACAGTGCCCAATGAAATTGTCATTGAGGCCATGATCAAGGGGCTTCGACCAGGACCTTCAGCTCAGTACTTTGCCAGGAAGCCTCCTCAGACTTTGGAGAAGCTGCTCCAGAAGATGGACGAGTACATTCGAGCCGACAATGATTTTTGCCAAAGAAGGGAGGAAGCTTTCAGGTTTTCTGAAATGACCAGGGGCTTCGGAGGAAGATTTTATTCGAGGCATGTCAGGTCAATTCACAATTCTACTCAAAATGATGACAAAGGGAGCCAGCAGCAAAGGCCACAGTGCTCCTCGCAAGCTTCGGGGCAACAGCAAAGCTCCTTCCGGCCGCCAGCTCCAAGGGGCAGAGGTGCCAGGGGCTTTGGGGGAAGATTTGGAGATCAACCAAGGAAAATTTTCTGCTTATTCTGTGGTGAAAACAAGGGCCATACCACCAGGATGTGCCATGTTACCATCCAAAAGCAAAAGGAGATAGCCGAAGCTGCAGCACAACAGAGTCAGCCGAAGCAAGTCATGCACACTGCTTCGTATCATTCGCCCTACATTCCAGAATATGTAGGCAACCACCCTGCAGCTTCCGTTGCTTCGGCAAGTCAACCCCAAGCTTCTTGGCAACAGCTTCCGCCTCCACCACCGTTGCAACAAGGCCAGCAGCCAGAAGGGAGTCAGCATACTCAACACCAAAGGGATTTCAGAGAAGAGTCCGAAGCTCGCACAGTCAATAGCACTGTGCCAGAGTCGAAGCACATTTACTGACAAATATCCTGCCTTGATAGCAGTCTTTTACATTCAATATCATTTTCTTTTTAACAAGGAACACTTACGGGAGACTATAATATTTTTTGTTTTAAATCTCTTGTAATAGTCTTGCTCATTTCCACAAAGAAAATATATCTTCTCCACAGGCCTAAGTCGCCGAAGCTTTAAGATTTGCAACAGCAAGGAGGACCTTCGAATTATCAAAAATTTATTTTAAAGGCACGCAGTGTGCATTCTTCGAAGCAACAAAAAGTCATTCTAAGGAACGTAGTGTAAGTTTGCTGAAGCTACAAAAGCCGTTCCTAAGGGAGCGCAGTGTAAGTTTTCTGCTCAAAAGTCGTTCCAAAGGGAATGCAGAGCTTACAGCGAAAAATAAACGCTGATACCGCCTAAGTAAAAGGCGAAGCGCGAAAAGTCAACGCGAATACCACCGAAAGTAAAAGGCGAAGAAGCTCCTAAGGGAGGCTTACAGCGAAAAATAAACGCTGATTCCGCTGAAGTAAAAGGCGAAGAAGCTCCTAAGGGAGGCTTACAGCGAAAAGTCAACGCTGATACAAAAAGATTGTGTATTTTACTGCAGGGATGTGTATCTTCGGCACAAATATCATTTTGCATAGCATAACATCATCACATCATTTCGCATAACATGAGCATCATACATCATGCTGCATATGGCACAAGAAGGGGATACAATATCGATCTTCGGAGAATATTTTGAAAAAGTGAAAATCGTGCTAAGGCATAAAAAGGAAATACGATGTTGATCTTCGGAGTACATCTTCGGAGAATATTTTCACGAAGCGTGGATATACTTCATCAGAGCAGTATCGAAATTGTTGGGATACATAAAAGTTTTTCTTCACGAAGCATGAAAAGAAGGGAAGGTGTTTTTTCGCCGAAGGCTCAAAAACGGTATGTATGTAAAATTTCATGCATCGTAAAGAATTGAACCATAAAAAACTCGTATATTATATTCAAAGTTACAAAATATTGCGTAAATTACATTTCAAATGTTTTTACAATAATATCTAGTCTTCCCTAAGTACTACTTCTGCAGCTTCATTTAGTAGTTGTTCAACAACTTTATCCATGATAGCTTCGGCCATTTGTCTAATTTCGTCGTCCCCCTTCATGCGGGGGGCCGCAGATGATTCAGCAGGTTCTGAGGAAAGAGTAGATATGGACTTATTACTATTACAAACCGTCATCAAGTTTGAAATCAAAAAATTACAACAAAGAAACAAAAACCACTAGTTAATACCTATTTGCCCTTCGGGCTCTACGCTTTTCTCAGCAGCCTCTGCTACTTTTCTAGCATCATGGATGCCTTTTTCGCTTTTTTGAATAATTTCTCGGGCCATTTCCCGACCACCGTTATCCCAGATATCGGTGAAAAATTTTCCACCAACTATGCTAGCTTCGGCTGAAGGGTCTTTTAGATCTTCGGAGGACAAGGCAGTTTTGGATTGTGCTAAAGTTTTCACATGCTCGCAGCCTTTCCTCTCTAAAATGGTAGCAATCCCCCTGGCACCCGAAAAAGCGCATATGTCTCCACGGCTGTTCAAAATTTCCTCAAAGGCCTCAGCTTCGCGATTAATCCATTCAATTGGGCCTTCGGGGTTGCCTCTTGTGAAGTTTTCCTCGCTCGAGAACGCGCCAACGCTGGCGAAGCTAGCTTTCATTTTCTTAACGCATTCTATAGATTGTCATAGCACCTTTTCTTGGATGAACGAAGCTCTTCAACGGTTCCTTCTAAATGATTTGACCATTGATCGCTAAGTTCTCGCTTTGTTTCTTCAAGTATGCGTTCTTCTTTAGCTCGGGCTAATTGCTTCCGAAGATCGTCAATCTTGTGCTTTTGAGCTTCAGCCTGTGCTTTAGAGGCAGCTTCGTCTTCCTTTATCTTTTCCACCAATGTAACTAGAATTTTGTCTTTTTCCAAGGCTTCGTTTCTCAGCTTGATAACCTCTGTTCGAAGGTTATTGAGAGCAATAGTGCAGCTCTCGTCTTCAGCATTCTTTTGTGCCCTTAAGGCATTGCTAAGTATTAAGCCCTATTCAAAAGAATGAATGGATTTACATAAGAATAAAAGACTAATTTAAAATTCATAAGTTTCAAAATTCACAATTTTTGTACCTTCAGACTATTGTATGCAAGGCTATCCGCAAGATCGTCCTTTGTCATCGCGCAGAGGCCAGCCTCGAGCTTCGGAAACCCCATGCTTATAGCCATCTCCCGGCAGACGGGTAATTCCTTGTTATCTAGGAGGCAGTATAAGAAGTCGTCTTCGTCTGTGCCATTGAATACTAAGGCCCCTTTTGGATACCTCAATTCCTGGGCATAGTGATTAGCTTCGATAATCTCTTCTTCAGATAATCTTTTTCCCGAAGCATGTCGAACAATATAATCAAGGGCTTTAGAGGATGCTTCGGGGGCAGCAGTACTGGTTTCTTCAGCTAAAATCGGCTTTGTCATTCTTGCTTCGTCGGTTTCCAAGGATTTTGCCTTGGTGGGCTCTGAAGACCTAGCTTCAGTCTCAGAATGTTGCTTTGGAGCTTCAGCAGCAAAGACTTCAGTTTGCACTTCGACAATTTCAACAATTTTCTTCGGAGTTGTGCTTGAAGACTTAATTGTCTCCAAAACATCTAGCACATTGACCATTCTTTTTCTTTTCAGGGTCACCGCTGGGCCCTTTTGGTTTTTTACTGTCTCAATTCTTGCTGGAGGACTCAAAATTTCTAATATTTTTGTTCCTTCAGTCCTTGGTTCTTCTGCTTTCTCTGTTGAAGGCACTTCGGCCTTTTCTTCGATCCTCGGCACTGGAGATGGTCCTTTAGTTTCGATGGTCGCAGAGACTTCACCAATAAACTCAGGCACTGTGGCTGGTTCAATATAACGTGGCCGGTGTGTGAGCACCTTCACCTTTTTCCTTTGCGGCGCTCGCTCGCTAGGAGCTCCTGAGGCAATTTCCTTTGCAGGAGAAGTATTTTTCTTTTGTGGCCTCACACTAGGTAATGGTATTCAGGGTAGACAAACCCGATTGCATCGAATACTCGGTTAAGCCTCTTCTTCTTTCGGCCTCCGAAGGCCGCTGATAATGCAGTATCTTCGGCCTTCGAGTATACCCCAAGCAATTCGTCACTTACGGCCTCAATACTTTTTAACCAGTCATCATCTGGTTCAACAAACTTATCTCCGTATTTGAATGTGTATTTCAGTCTAACTAACCCACCTTCGTCAGGTTCCTTGATGGTTTCCTTCGGCATTTCCCATTTTCCTGTAAGTGGCCAAACTCTGAAGGCAATATGCTCTTGGACCAAATCCCTTGTCCCAATAAAAGAGCAAATCACGCCGAAGGCTCTCTGGCATTCTTCGGCTGCTTCATCCATTTCCACCTTCGGCTTTTGGAGGCCAAAGCGTTGCCAGATAGGGCGCATAATGATACCTTTAACATCCTCCCGTGCTATCAAGTCATTCTTTACATAGAACCATTCTGTCATCCAGTCACCAGGCCACCTCTTCCGAAAGTTTGGCACGGGGCAGCTTGACCCGGTGCGGGCACCGAAGATATAACAACCAAAGTTGTTGTGATATTGTTCTTTCCCCCAGGGTTTCGTCTCATACACTAGCTCATGAATATTGCAAAAACTTTTAGCATTTGGTTCCAAACCTTGGCTTCTAGCCCAGACAAAGATTCCCATTCTTATAATAGCTTCGGGAGTAATCTGGTGGAGATAGATTTGGAATGTCTTCAGAACTTCAACAACAAAGCTGCTCAGGGGGAACCGAAGTCCAGCCTTGAAAAAGCTTCGGAAGATCACGACCTCATTTTCTTCGGGAGTAGGAGAAGTTTTCTCTCCGTCATCAGCCCTCACAATAGACACATCTCGAAAATATCTCCCCCTCATATTGTCAAGATGACTCTATTTAATGCTTGACTTTCTGAAAACCGTGTGGCTTGGTCGCCATGGTCGGTCTTCGGACTCTTCCCCGCCGCTTTCTACATCATAACTGTCGCTATCACCAGTATCTTCAGATAAACCTTCCAAAATCTCTTTGGTAATCTTCTCTGTATTGGTCTTCGCCATTGATTCAAGAAAGCCAAGGTGCATTTCCTCAGAAAGACTTAGCTTCGGATCAGCATCAACTTTCTTGTCTGAAGACATCTTCGTAAGCACTGGAAAAGTGCTCTCAAAACCGAAGCTTAAAATTTAAGCAAGTTTTGTCGCGCAGGCTAAAGGTTGAGTGAGCAAGAGCAGATGGCAAGAAAGTGTGCCAATTAAGCTCGTGGTGTGCTCTTATTTATACGCCTGGTGCGTTGCATGCTGGAGGGCCCGCTTGTCAATGATTGTTGCTATGCTAGCAAAGGGAAGGTGTTTCTCGGACCTTCGGCTTAGGGCCTTTGTCCATATCGCAATCTGAATTTATCATTCTAACAAATTAATATTGCGAGGGGCTACTGTTGGGGGCCTTCGGCTTCCGAAGGTCCTCAAAAACATGATTTAACAAAGTTTCTGGAGTATAATGCGTGAACAGGTATCTTCGGGCTTGGGTTAAAACCACGGTGTGAAGAAGCACAAAAGGAATACGAAGGATGGCGCGAAGCCGAAGCTGTACGCAGGATAGCTTCGGCAAGATAGCTGAAAAGGAAACCGACTCAAAGATGAAAAGGCTATTCAGACCCCGGTGGGTTACTACAAAGTTATTAGCAAATGTAAGGGCATGGATGTAATTTTGCATGGGCTGCGTCCCGTGCCTATAAATAGATGAACAGTACTCCCGTACTGTTTACGTTGACTTGGCATTTGCTTTTGCGTCACGCCTGTACTTTTGCCTTTCCTCAAGTCGAAGGTATATTTGTAATTTGAAATCATTTCTATTTTTCCATGATAATACAATAGAAATGATTTTATGATAATATTTAAATGTTTATAATATATCTCTTGCTTTATATGAATCATTCGTCATTACTTGATGTACTTACGAAGGTATGTCTCTCATGACCTTCGTCCGAAATTCATTATTTCCCAAAGGGACATAATGTTTCGGAGGACGAAGGACTTTAACATTTAACACTTTTTATGTTGCCTTGTTCTTAACTCTTAGCATTTGAGAACAAACCCGAAAGGGGCAAGGGCAGTAGGGGAGTGGTCAGTGTAGGGAGGTCCTTGGGTTGATTTTGCTGCGATGGCGGTCAGGCGAGGGATTCCTGCACTGGAGCTTCCTATAAACTGTAGCGGGTAGTCTGAAGCTAGTGGAACTTTATAAAGGCCTCGTAGTGGTACCCTGCCTCGCTTCCTTGGTAGAGGTGTATGGGGTCTGATCAACTCTGTGGCAAATGGGTAACACGACTTGTGGGTAAAGATGTGCAACCTCTGCAGAGTGTAAAACTGGTATACTAGCCGTGCTCACGGTCATAAGCGGCTCGGACACTCACATGATTAATTTATGGAACTTAAACTTAATTTGTCATTTCATTGCATTTGGGAATTATTTTTATTATTACTTTTACTTATTATTACTATGGTTTGGTATTCACTTACACTTAGTAAATGCTAATAAAATTTTGACCAACTTATAAAAGCAATGCTCAGCTTCAGCCTTTATTTCATTGATCATCCTTACACTTCATGGACTCCCACCTTTGGTGAGTTCATGCCACATTATTCCCCACGACTTGTTGAGCTATGAACGTATGTGAGCTCACTATTGCTGTCTCACACCCCCCCACAGGAGAAGAGCATGTGGTTCAGGAGGAGCCACAGGGCGAGGAGTATGATCTGATCTAGGTGGCGTTTCTCAGTCGACATTGGCGCCGACGATCCTTAGTTCGTTTTATATTTATTCTTTTATTTTGTAATAAGTCTTCCGCTATGTAATAAATACTCTGATGTTTTATGACATTTATCTCTATACACTCTGTTATTATATATGTTGTCTTCTTGGCGCATGTATGAGATGCACCCGGCTTTGTTCCTTTAAAACCCGGTGTGACAGTCTTGGCGTAGCCGAAGCACCAAGTCTCCCACCTGGAAGCCTCAGGGCCGAACCCCTCGGGCGTGGTAGCGTCGCAGAGACTGCTGATACCGTGCCGAGTGTAGTAAGGCCACGTCCCGAGCCTCTTCCAGCTGGTCCAGTGAGTCTTCTCGGCTGGTCTGGTTGCTTTGGTTGTCGTACGCCCTTGTCCTCGGGGAACCATATTCTAAGTCTGTGGGCAAGATAGCCTCGGCCCCATAGACTAGAAAAAACGGTGAGAAACCCATGGCCCGGCTTGGCGTCGTCCTCAGACTCCAGACCACCGAGGGCAATTCCTTCATCCACCGCTTGCCGAACTTGTTGAGGTCATTGTAGATCCTCGGTTTAAGTCCCTGTAGAAGCATACCGTTGGCACGCTCTACCTGCCCATTCATCATGGGGTGAGCTACGGTGGCCCAGTCCACGCGGATGTGGTGGTCCTCGCAGAAGTCCAGGAACTTCTTCCCAGTGAACTGGGTGCCATTATCAGTGATGATGGAGTTCGGGACCCCAAAGCGATGGATGATGTTGGTGAAGAACGCCACCGCCTGCTCGGACCTGATGCTGGTTAGGGGTCGGACCTCGATCCACTTGGAGAATTTGTCGATGGCGACCAGCAGGTGCGAGAAGCCCCCGGGTGCCTTCTGCAAGGGACTGACGAGGTCCAGACCCCACACAGCAAACGACCAGGTGATGGGTATTGTCTGCAGGGCCTGAGCGGGCAGGTGTGTCTGTCTAGCGTAGAATTGACACCCTTGGCAGGAGCGTACAATCCTAGTGGCATCGGCCACCACGGTCGGCCAGTAGAAGCCTTGTCGGAAGGCATTCCTGATGAGGGCTCGAGGTGCTGCATGGTGACCGCAAGCCCCCGAGTGTATTTCTTGCAATAGCTCCTGACCTTCGGCGACGGATATGCATCGTTGGAGAATGCCTGAGGGGCTGCGGTGGTAGAGCTCCTTCTCATCACCCAGTAAGACGAACGACTTGGCGCGTCGCGCCAGTCGCCGAGCTTCGGCCTTGTCGAGGGGTAGCTCTCCTCGGTGGAGATATTGCAGGTACGGGGTCTGCCAGTTTCGATTAGGCGTGACCCCATTCCGCTCTCTCTCGACGCGCAGTGCCTCACCCTCGGCAGTCGAGGCCTCCTCGGGCTCGGGCGTGTCGTCGGTCTTGATGGAGGGTTGATGTATGTCTCTGGAGAAGATGTCCGAGGGAACCGTTGTTCGCCCCGAGGCTATTTTAGCCAGCTCATCCTCAGTCTCGTTGTACCGTCGAGCAATGTGGTTGAGCTCGAGCCCGTAGAATTTTTCTTCCAGGTACCGAACTTCGTCGCAGTATGCCTCCATCTTCTGGTCGCGGCAGTGGGAGTTCTTCATGACTTGGTCAATGACAAGCTACGAATCGCCACGAGCATCAAGGCGCCGAACCCCTAGCTCGATGGCGATGCGCAACCCGTTAACCAGAGCCTCATACTCGACCACGTCGTTTGATGCTAGGAAATGGAGTTGCAACACGTAGCGAAGATGTTTTCCGAGGGGTGAGATGAAGAGCAGGCCTGCGCCGGCTCCTGTTTTCATTAGCGACCCGTCGAAGTACATGGTCCAGAGTTTCGGTTGGATCGAAGCTGTTGGCAGCTGGGTGTCGACCCATTCAGCCACGAAGTCCGCCAAGACTTGGGACTTGATGGCCTTCCGAGGAGCGAACGAGATTGTCTCGCCCATGATCTCCACTGCCCACTTTGCTATCCTACTCGAGGCCTCTCGGCACTGGATGATCTCCCCCAGGGGGAAGGATGACACCACAGTCACCGGATGAGACTCGAAGTAGTGTCGCAACTTTTGCCGTGTCAGAATTACTGCGTACAGTAGCTTCTGAACCTACGGGTAGCGGATCTTGGTCTCGGATAGCACTTCACTGATGAAGTAGACCGGCCTGTAGATGGGCAGTGCATGCCCCTCTTCTCGTCTCTCGACTACGATCGCGGTGCTGACCACCTGAGTGGTCGCGGCTACGTAGATCAAGAGGGCTTCTCCCGCAGCGAGGGGCACTAAGATGGGCGCGTTTGTAAGGAGCGCCTTTAAGTTCCCGAAGGCTTCCTCGGCCTCAGGGGTCCAAGTGAAGCGCTCGGTCTTCCTTAAGAGGTGGTACAAAGGTACGCCTTTTTCGCCGAGGCGCGAGATGAAGCGGCTTAGAGCCGCAAGGCATCCCATGACCCTTTGTACCCCTTTCAAGTCTTTGATAGGCCCCATGTTGGTGATGGCCGTGATTTTCTCCGGGTTGGCCTCGATGCCCCGCTCGGAGACGATGAACCCCAGGAGCATGCCTCGGGGGACCCCGAAGATGCACTTCTCGGGATTGAGTTTCACGCCCTTCGCCCTCAGACACTTGAATGTCATTTCAAGGTTAGAGAGGAGGTTAGAGGCTTTCCTCGTCTTGACTACAATGTCATCGACGTAAGCCTCGACCGTTCGGCCGATGTGCTCTCCGAACACGTGGTTCATGCACCTTTGGTATGTCGCACCTGCATTCCTCAAACCAAATGGCATTGTAGTATAGCAGTACATGCCAAAAGGTATGATGAAAGAAGTCGCGAGCTGGTCGGACTCTTTCATCTTGATTTGGTGATACCCTGAGTAGGCGTCAAGGAATGACAGGGTTTCGCACCCAGTAGTGGATTCCAAAATTTGATCGTTGCGAGGTAGAGGGTAGGGAACCTTCTGACATGCTTTGTTTAGACCAGTATAGTCTACACACATCCTCCATTTCCCACCTATTTCTTTTTCATAAGCACAGGGTTGGCTAACCATTCAGGATGGAATACCTCTTTGATGAGCCCTGCCACCATCAGCTTGTGGACCTCCTCACCTATGGCTCTGTGCTTTTCTTCGTCAAAACGGCGCAGAGGCTACTTCACGGGCCGGGCACCGGCTCAGATATCTAGCGAGTGCTCGGCGACATCCCTCGGTATGCCTGGCATGTCCGAGGGACTCCACGCAAACACTTAGGCGTTCGCACGGAGAAAGTCGATGAGCACTGCTTCCTATTTGGGGTCGAGCTCGGAGCCGATCCGGACTTGCTTGCAGGTGTTGTTGCTGGGATCGAGAGGGACAGACTTAACCGCCTCTGCTGGCTCGAAGTTGTCGGCGTGGCGCTTCGTATCGGGTACCTCCTTGGAGAGGCACTCCAGGTCGGTGATGAGGGCCTCGGATTCGGCGAGGGCCTCAGCATACTCCACGCACTCCACGTCGCATTCATACACGTGTTGGTACGTGGAGCCGACGGTGATGACCCCGTTGGGGCCTGGCATCTTGAGCTTGAGGTAGGTGTAGTTGGGGACGGCCATGAACTTGGCGTAGCACGGTCTCCCCAGTACCGCGTGGTAGGTTCCCCAGAACCCGACCACCTCGAACGTGAGAGTTTCTCTGCGGAAGTTGGAGGGAGTTCCGAAGCAGACGGGCAGATCGAGTCGTCCAAGGGGCAGGACGCGCTTCCCGGGGATGATCCCGTGAAAGGGCGCCGCACCGGCCCAGATCATGGATGGATCGATCTCTAAGAGCCCGAGGGTCTCGGCGTAGATGATGTTGAGGCTGCTGCCTCCGTCCATGAGGACCTTGGTGAGCCTAGTGTTGCCGATGACGGGGTCGATGACGAGCGGGTACTTTCCTGGGCTCGGCACGCAGTCGGGGTGGTCGCCTTGGTAGAAGGTGATGGGCTTGTCGGACCAGTCTAGGTAGACTGGCGCCGCCACCTTTACCGAGCAGACCTCCCGGCGCTCCTGCTTGCAGTGCCGAGCCGAGGCATTCGCCACTCGCCTACCGTAGATCATGAAACAGCTGTGGACCTCGGGGAACTCCTCTGCCTTGTCGCCCTCCTTCTTGTCGTTATCCTGGCCTTTGCCACCCTCCGCTGGGGGCCCGGCCTTGTGGAAGTAGCACCGAAGCATGACACACTCCTCAAGGGTATGCTTGACGGGGCCTTGGTGATAGGGGCACGACTCCTAGAGCATCTTGTCGAACAAGTTGGCCCCTCCGAGAGGCTTCCGAGGGTTCCTGTGCTCGGCGGCGGCGATAAGATCTGCATCTGCGGCGTCACGCTTCGCTTGCGACTTCTTCCTGGCCTTCTTATTTGTGCCGCGCTGTGTGGACGCCTCGGGAACGTCTTCCTGTTGGCGCCCCTGAGGCTGCTTGTTCTTCTGAAAGATGGCCTCGACCGCCTCCTGACCAGAGGCGAACTTGGTGGCGATATCCATCAGCTCGCTCACCTTGGTGGGAGTCTTGCGACCCAGTTTTCTCACCAGGTCACGGCAAGTGGTGTCGGCGAGGAACACCCCGATGGCATCTGAGTCGGTGATGTTGGGTAGCTCGGTGCGCTGCTTCGAAAACCTCCTAATGTACTCTCGCAGGGATTCCCCTGGCTGCTGGCGGCAGCTTCGGAGATCCCAAGAGTTCCCAGGGCACACGTACGTGCCCTAAAAGTTTCCAGTGAAAGCCTTGACCAGGTCGTCCCAGTTGGAGATCTACGCAGGAGGCAGGTGCTCCAGCCAGGCCCGGGCGGCGTCGGAGAGGAACAGGGGGAGGTTACGAATGATGAGGTTGTCATCGTTCGTTCCACCCAACTGGCAGGCCAGTCGGTAGTCCGCAAGCCATAGTTCCGGCCTCGTATCCCCTAAGTACTTGGTGATAGTAGTCGGGGCTCGGAACCGGGTCGGGAAAGGCGCCCGTCGTATGGCTCGGCTAAAGGCTTGCGGACCTGGTGGTTCGGGCGAGGGGCTCCGATCCTCCTTGCTGTCGTAACGTCCCCCACGCCTGGGGTGGTAGCCTCGGCGCACCTTCTTGTCGAGGTGGGCTCGACGGTCGCGGCGGTGGTGCTCGTTGCCGAGGCGACCTGGGGCCGCAGGCGTTGCGTCCAGCGTGCGCCCGGTGTGGACCGAGGCCTCCCGCATGAATCGGGAAGTCGCTGCATGATGCCCCGAGGGGCACTCTTGCCTTCGGGAGGCAGAGCTTTCGGCCCATCAGACCGCGGCATCCTCCAAGAGATTCTTGAGTTCTCCCTGGATACACCGCCCCTTGGTGGTGGATGGCTCCGGCATCGCTCGAAGTAGTACTGCTACTGCAGCCAGATTCTGGCCGATCCCACTGGAAGCCGGGGGCAGCCCTGCCCTGGCATCGTCAGCGATACAGCGCTGGACGTCCCGGGCCTGATGACACGCTTCTCTGGCGAGTGCTCGGCCTGCCCACTCCTGCTCGATGTTTCGCCGAAGCTGCACAAGTTGTCCTGCTTCCTCGTCGAGCTTGGCCTGCATCTCGCGGATTTGCTCGAGCTGTGCGTCCTGACCCCCCGTAGGGACTGGGACCACAGCTAGCTCCCGCAGGATGTCAACGCAAGGTGTAGGCCTAGGGGGATCATCACCCTCAGGCATACCAAGGTGGTTGCCTTCGTCGTGACCCCCTAGATCGACGTGGAAACATTCGTGACTTGGGCCACAACCCTCATCGTCAGGGCTGCGACCATCATCGGAGCAATCGGAGAGGCAGTAATCACATGCGGCCATGAAGTCTCGCATGGTGCTGGGATTACCGAGCCCGGAGAAATCCCAACCAGATTCAGGCTCGTCTTCTACCTCGGAACCTGGGGGCCCGTAGGTCAAGACGGCCATCAGTTGGTCCTAGGATGACCATGCATGGTACCCCGGAAGGTTAGGATATGCCTTTATGAAAGAGCTCACCGAAGTGGGTCGCTTGGTGGGTCGAAGCTGAATCTAAAAGGCGCTGGGTGGAAAACGGACGGTACCTCTCGATCGATGGACGGTGACGAAGTCATGTCAGGGGCGGACTGCACTGTTATCTCAAGTACAAGGCTAACGCCCAGCAAGCCCTCCGCGAGAGTGCTGGCGTCGTCTGTCCGCTTGGGGTTGACATGTTGCGGGGAAACGTCACTCGTCGTCGTCTCAGGCGCGAGGGCAACGCCCGACATGTCCCCCGCTGGGGTGCCGGCATCGTCGACTCGCTCGACAGCTGACGTGATGTCGCCTCCCGCCTGGCCATGGTTGCCCCACCTACTCCTCCTGCGGCGAGGAAGGCGGCGGGACGAACCCGGATGCTGTTCTTCCGCCACGGGGGGAAGACGTCGTCGAGTTCATCGCCGCCGGGCGAGCTGATGGCCATCGTTGTCATTGTGACGCTGCGGGGGAAGGAGTACCTTGTCGTAGCTGTCGTTGAGAGACATGAACTCGAGACTCCCAAAACAGAGCAGCGTTCCAGGCTGAAGAGGTTGCTGGAGACTACCCATCTGGAACTCAACGGGAAGTTGTTCGTCAACACGCAGCAGGCCCCTACCTGGCGTGCCAACTGTCGGCGTTTCGACCCTGGGGGGGTCCCTGGACCGACGAGTAAAATTGTCGCTGTGTGTCCCAGTCCAGATGGGTTGGCGCGAGATGGAACACAAGGGGGAAAACGCGGCTCGTGTTATCCTGCGCCAAGGGGATGCGCTCGTAGTAGGGGTTACAAGTGTTCGCGAGAGAAGGAGAGTGAGCCGGTTCGTCAGCCCGTCCTCCCGCGCGACGACCCTCCCACATGAGGGCCTTGGACCTTCCTTTTATAGATGCAAGGAGAGGTTCTAGGTGTACAATGGGGGTGTAGCTATGCGCTAACGTGTCCGGCAGAGAGGTGCCGAAGCCCTGTGTACATGCCAACGTGGCTGTCGGAGAGGTGCTAGAGCCCTGTATACGCGGTGTCGTGGTCGTCGGAGGAGCTTGAGCCATGTAGAAGCACAGCTGTCGGGGCTGCTGGGACCTTGCTGACGTCTCCTTGCATCCGTAGGGGGCTAAGAACCGCCGTCGTCATGGACGCACGTGGGGAGCCATCATCACTTGTTGCTGGGGCGAGCCTGGATGGGACGCCAGTCTTGTTCCCCCATAGCCTGAGCTAGCTAGGGGTAGGTAATGATGTGTCCTCCGTGGCGCGGTCGGTCCGAGCTCGAGGTTGGGCGAGGCGAAGACTCCTCCTGAGGCCGAGGCCGGGGTCGGGCGAGGGCGTGATTCCTCCCGAGGTCGAGGCCGAGCCCTAGGGTCGGGCGAGACGGAGACCACCTTCCGAGGCTGAGGTTGAGGCCGAGCCCTTGGATCAGGCGAGGCGGAGACCACCTTCCGAGGCCGAGGTTGAGGCCGAGCCCTGGGATCGGGCGAGGCGGAGACCACCTCCTGAGGCCGAGGCCCAAGGTCGGGCGAGGCAGAGTTCCCTGTTGCGCCTGAGGCGAGACTTAGTTGCTGTCAGCCTTACCCTGGTGGGTGGCACGGTAGTTGGAGAGGGGTGAGTGGCGCTGTTTTCCTGTCAGGTCGGTCAGTGGAAGGGTGAAGTGACTGTGGTCACTTCGGCCTTGCCGACTGAAGCACGCGTGTCAGGATAAGGTGTCAGGCGATCCTCGCATTAAATGCGCCTGTGATACGGTCGGTTGGTGAAGCGATTTGGCCAAGGTTGCTTCTCCATGAAGCCTGCCCGAGATGGGCTTCGGGCGAGTCGAGGGTGCGCCCGTTGCTGGAGGAGGCCCTCGGGCGAGGCGAGAATTTGTCCGGGAGCACTATTCCTGCCCGAGGCTAGACTCGTGCGAGGCGAGATCGCGTCACTTGAGCGGACGAAGCCCTGACTTGTATTGTGCCCACTAGTCTCATCAGCTTGTGCTGATGGTGGTTACCAGCCGTGTTTAGGAGGGTTGGGGTACCCCTAATTACGGTCCCCGACAAAAGTGGTTGCTAGGAAATTGGGGGCAAAATGCAAGGGAGATAAAACTTGCATTTGGGTCCCTAAGACTATTGTTACTAACCTTGTACGACCCAACAAGAGTTGGGTACCTAAAACCCAAGCCTAATTGGCCTTGCAGGTTTATGCATCCGGGGGCTCAAGCTGGATTATCGATAGCGGATGCACAAACCACATGACGGGGGAGAAGAAGATGTTCACCTCCTACGTCAAGAATAAAGGTTCCCAAGATTCGATCATCTTTGGAGACGGGAATCAAGGCAAGGTTAAAGGACTAGGAAAATAGCTATTTCATCCGAGCATTCCATATCTAATGTGTTCTTAGTTGAATCACTCGGGTATAACTTGTTGTCTGTTAGTCAACTATGTAATATGGGTTACAATTGCTTATTTTCCAATGTAGATGTGTCTGTCTTTAGAAGGAGTGATGGTTCATTAGCTTTTAAGGGTGTACTAGACGGCAAACTCTATTTAGTTGATTTTTCGAAGGAGGAGGCTGGTCTAGATACATGCTTAATCGCTAAGACTAGCATGGGCTGGCTGTGGCATCGCCGTCTAGCACATGTTGGGATGAAGAACCTTCATAAACTTCTAAAGGGAGAACATGTGTTAGGTCTAACCAATGTAACTTTCAAAAAAGATAGACCTTGTGCAGCTTGTCAAGCAGGTAAACAGGTGGGAAGTTCTCATCATAGCAAAAATGTGATGACCACATCAAGACCTTTGGAGCTATTTCACATGGACCTCTTGGGACCCGTCGCCTACCTCAGCATCTAGGGAAGTAAGTATGGTCTTGTTATTATTGATGATTTTTCCTGCTTCACCTGGGTATTCTTTTTGCAGGATAAAATAGAAACCCAAGGGACCCTAAAGCTCTTCCTAAGGAGAGCTCAAAACGAATTTGAGCTCAAGGTGGAAAAGATAAGGAGCGACAACGGGTCCGAGTTCAAGAATCTGCAAGTGGAGGAGTACCTTGAGGAGGAAGGAATCAAGCACGAGTTCTCTGCTCCCTACACACCACAGCAAAATGGTGTGGTAGAGAGGAAGAACAAGACGCTTATAGACATGGCGAGGACGATGCTTGGTGAATTCAAGACTCCCAAGCGGTTTTGGTCGGAAGCTGTGAACACAGCTTGCCACGCCATAAACTGGGTCTACCTTCATCGCCTCCTCAAGAAGACATCGTACGAACTTCTAACCGGTAACAAACCCAACGTATCATACTTTCATGTATTTGGGAGTAAATGTTATATTCTAGTGAAGAAAGGTAGGAATTCCAAATTTGCTCCCAAGGCTGTAGAAGGGTTTTTGTTAGGATATGACTCAAATACAAAGGCGTATAGGGTCTTCAACAAATCATCGGGTTTGGTTGAAGTCTCTAGCGATGTTGTATTTGATGAGACTAATGGCTCTCCAAGAAAGCAAGTTGATCTTGATGATGTAGATGAAGATGACGTTCCAACGACCGCAATACGCACCATGGCAATTGGAGATGTGCGACCACAGGAACAAAAAGAGCAAGATCAACCTTCTTCCTCAACAATGGTGCATCCCCCAACTCAAGACGATGAACAGGTTCATCAAGAAGAGGCGTCTGATCAAGGGGGAGCACAAGATGATCAAGTTATGGAGGAAGAAGCACCACAAGCCCCTCCCACTCTAGTCTGAGCGACGATTCAAAGGAATCATCCCGTCGACCATATTTTGGGTGATATAAGCAAGGGAGTAACTACTCGCTCTAGATTAGTTAATTTTTGTGAGCATTACTCATTTGTCTCTTCTATTGAGCCTTTCAGGGAAGAAGAGGCCTTGATAGATCCGGACTGGGTGTTAGCCATGCAGGAAGAGCTCAATAACTTCAAGAGAAATAAAGTTTGGACCCTGGTGCCACGTCTAAAGCAAAATGTTGTGGGAACCAAGTGGGTGTTCCGCAACAAGCAAGATGAGCACGGAGTGGTGACAAGGAACAAGGCTCGACTTGTGGCAAAAGGTTATGCCCAAGTCGCAGGTTTGGACTTTGAGGAGACTTTTGCTCCTGTGGCTAGGCTAGAGTCTATTCGCATTTTGTTAGCCTATGCCGCTCACCATTCTTTCAGGTTGTTCCAAATGGATGTGAAGAGCGTCTTCCTCAACGGGCCAATCAAGGAGGAGGTATACATGGAGCAACCCCCTGGCTTTGAGGATGAACGGTACCTCGACCATGTGTGTAAGCTCTCTAAGGCGCTCTATGGACTTAAGCAAGCCCCAAGAGCATGGTATGAATGCCTTAGAGATTTTCTAATTGCTAATGCTTTCAAGGTTGGGAAAGCTGATCCAACTCTTTTCACTAAGACTTGTGATTGTGATCTATTTGTATGCCAAATTTATGTCGATGACATAATATTTGGTTCTACTAACCAAAAGTCTTGTGAAGAGTTTAGTAGGGTGATGACACAGAAATTCAAGATGTCTATGATGGGCGAGTTGAATTACTTCCTTGGGTTTCAAGTGAAGCAACTCAAGGACGGCACCTTCATCTCGCAAACGAAGTACACGCAAGACTTGCTCAAGCGGTTTGGGATGAAGGACGTCAAGCCCGCAAAGACTCCAATGGGAACCGACGGACATGTCGACCTCAACAAAGGAGGTAAGTCCGTTGATCAAAAGGCATACCGGTCTATGATAGGATCCTTGCTTTATTTATGTGCTAGTAGACCAGATATTATGCTTAGTGTATGCATGTGTGCTAGATTTCAATCCGATCCAAGGGAATGCCACCTAGTGGCCATTAAGCGAATACTTAGATATTTAGTTGCTACGCCTTGCTTCAGGATCTGGTATCCAAAGGGGTCTACCTTTGACTTGATTGGATACTCAGACTCCGATTATGCTGGATGCAAGGTTGATAGGAAGAGTAAATCAGGGACGTGCCAATTCCTAGGAAGGTCCCTGGTGTCTTAGAGTTCAAAGAAACAAACCTCTGTTGCCCTATCCACCGCTGAGGCCAAGTACGTTGCCGCAGGACAGTGTTGCGCGCAACTACTTTGGATGAGGCAAACCCTCCAGGACTTTGGCTACAATCTGAGCAAAGTCCCACTCCTATGTGACAATGAGAGTGCAATTCGCATGGCGGATAATCCTGTTGAACACAGCCGCACTAAGCACATAGACATCCTACATCACTTTTTGAGAGACCACCAGCAAAAGGGAGATATCGAAGTGTTTTATGTTAGCACCAAGAACCAGCTAGCCGATATCTTTACCAAGCCTTTAGATGAGAAAACCTTTTGCAGGCTGCGTAGTGAGCTAAATGTCTTAGATTCGCGGAACTTGGATTCATCTATTGCATACATGTGTTTTATGCCTTTGATCATGTAATTTATGCATTTCAATCGATTTTGTTCATTTGTAGTGCTCAAGTTGTACCCATGACCCCCGGACCTCACAAGTCCATTTGCAAGTGATGCACTTATTTAGGGGGAGGCATGCTACAACTTGACACTTTGAGACTTACCTTGTGTTTGAGTTTATTTGTTTTAGTCTCAAAAGTGGATTGAACGGGAAAGGTGGACTTGGAACATGAAAGACTTCCACTGCACTCTGATGAGAGGGTACTTAACTCCAAGTTCATCTCTATACACTTATTGCCTTTTGCTCTTAAATGACAATTTTGGTGAGGCAATGGGGTTAAAGGGCCAAGATTGATTCCGTTTTGGTGCTTAATGCCAAATGGGGAGAAAATAAGGCCAAAGCAAATGGATCAGCTACCACTTGTGAAATTTTTGAAAAAGAGTAGAGTAGAACTTTTGATTTGTCAAAATAACTCTTACTATCAAAACTTGGTCTCTTGTGGGGAGAATGTTTGATTATGGGAAAAGGGGAGTTTTTGGCTCTTAATCATTTTTACTCTTGGATTATCTCTCCTTGTGTCTAAACATGTGTGTTTAACTTAGAGATAGGAAAATGAATTTGAATTGCAAAAACAAACCAAGTGGTGGCGAAGAACAATCCAAATATGTCAAATCTTGTCAAAGACTATTTTTGTTCTCAATTGCATTGATGTTGCACTTCCATTTGTTGCTTTTTGATGTGTTGGCATAAATCACCAAAAAGGGGGAGATTGAAAGGAAAATGTGCCCTTGGGCCATTTCTAGTATATTTTGGTGATTAAGTGCCCAACACATATTGAGTGAGTAATTATATGACAAATGATGGATGAAGTGCGAATCGACAAGAAGGTATGGTTCTAGACTTAGTACATTGGTTTTTATGTACTAATATATTTGTCTAAGTGCTAGAATCAGGAAAAGAAAAGGATTGGAAAAGAGTTGGCTATGTACAGCCAACTGCTGCTCAGTCTAGGTGCACCGAACAGTGTCCGGTGCACCAGGCTGGCTCTAGCGAACTGGCCACTCTCGGGAATTCGTCGGCGGCGTATGGCTATAATTCACCGGACTGTCCGGTGGTGCACCGGACTGTCCGGTGAGCCAAAGGCCGCCAGCGCAACGGTCGGCCGTGCAATCTGCGCGCGACGCGTGGCCCCAGCCAACGGTCGGCTGGGAGCACCGGACTGTCCGGTGTGCACCGGACAGTGTCCGGTGCGCCAACGGCTACAATTCTGCAATGGTTCGGATGTGCCATTTTAGGAAGGAGATCCGCACCGGACAATAAACAGTGGATGTCCGGTGGTGCACCGGACTATCCGATGCGCCACCCGACAGAAGGCAAGAATTGCCTTCCAAGAATGCCTCCAACGGCTCCTAGCTGCCTTGGGGCTATAAAAGGGACCCCTAGGCGCATGGAGGAGTCATCCAAGCATTCATTGATCATTCCTAAGCACCAAGACTTCATTCTCGCGCATTCGATTCTTTGAGATAGTGAATTGAGCTCCATTTGAGTAGAGAACTCTTTGAGTTGTGTTGTGAGCTCAAGTTGTGGCTTGTGTGCGTGATTGTGCTCGTGCTTTGAGTCTTGTGTGTGTTTCTCTTCCCAACCTTACTTCTGTGCTTCTTTGTGATCAACAATTGTAAGGGCGAGAGGCTCCAAGTTGTGGAGATTCCTCGCAAACGGGAAAGAGTAAAAGAAAGAAAAACACTGTGGTATTCAAGTCGATCATTGGATCACTTGAGAGGGGTAGAGTGCAACCCTCGTCCATTGGGACGCCACAATGTGGAGTAGGCAAGTGTTATACTTGGCCGAACCACGGGATAAATCACCGTGTCTCTTATGCTTGTTTTCTTTGTGACTATTGTGTTTCACAAGAGCTTGGTTCTTAGCCACTTGATTCTATTGTGCTAACACTTAATCGAGTTTTGTGGCTATAAGTTTTAAGTTTTTACAAGATCACCTATTCACCCCCCCCCCCCCCTCTAGGTGCTCTCAGAGGGGCCTAAGCATTTTGCCTGCTAGGTGGATTCGGGATGAACACAAGAACACACAAGGGTTTAGAGTGGTTCAGGCCACCGGAGCGTAATACCCTACTCCAGTGTGTGTAGTATTGAGTCTGTGAGCTTGAGAGCTTGTAAGAACTTGTGAGTCTGAGAGTCTGTGTGAATCTGCCTTGTAACATCGCATTCCCTCTCTTTTATAGCTCAAGGGGCACATACAAGGGTGCTGAGCCCCGACATGTGGGCCCAGGAACATAATGGAAGGAATACATCGTTGGAGTAACTAAGTAACGCCTGAGCAATGTCCAGGCGTGCTGATGTCCGCAGCACACGCAGTGTTGATATGCGGCGGCTGCTTCCTGGGCAACGTACGAGTAATGATGAGCGTAGTGCACGCGGCAGCATGGGCGTACTGCCTGCCAGTGGCATGGACAGGCACGCCGCCTGTGAAATGGACTGGTCGCCGCCTGCCGCGGAATGGACAGGTCTCATTAAATGCGAAGGCGGCACATCGCCTGCCAGTGGAATGGACAGGGCTCAATAAATACCGAGGCGGCACATCGCCTGCCAGTGGAATGGACAGGCGGTGCACCTTGTCCGTAATAAATGTAGAGGCCGCGCAGCCCAGAGGCCTTACGTCAGGCTCCGCCCGTTGGCTTAAGTCACGTGCACCATGCCACATGGAGCATCGGGGCTTCGCCTGAGCGGTGAGTAGAAACGTATACGGTAAGGTCCGAACACGTGTTGGCTCCGGACCCCCGCCTGGCCTTGATTAATGCCTGGGTATTCTCTGTCCCAGAATCCTGGGACCCTATGGTGAGTGGCCCGGACCTCACACAAAAGGGGTCCGGAACCCATCCCAGGGGTCCGGTTTGCGTCCGTGGAGGTCCTGAACCTTACCCAGAGGTCAGGTCTGTATATACAGGGGTTCAGCACTTTCCTATGGGGGTCCGGACTCACTGTTGATACCTTGGAGTATATCACCTTCTCTGGCCACGTGGCGGCCCCGGAGCCATCCACTTGGTGGGGTCGGGCACTGTTGCTGGCCCAGAGTAGTCACCCGAGGCTGGGCGAGCCATGGTCTGGTCCCACGCATAAATCCTTTACCACGCGACTAGAGATAGCCGCGTGGGTACCGCGTCTTCATACTGTAGTAGGGGTACCCCTGTTTCATGGTACCGACAGCATCGGATATGGGTAGTTGGCATATGTTTTTAGCGACGGATAGTAAGATGTTGAAAGGGCTTTTAGCGACTGATAGTAAGACGCAGATTTTAGGTTCTGGTGTAGTGTGATGTTCGGTGACTGTGAGGCTTCGTCCTCATGAAAGACGATGACCCAACACCTATCATTTTGCTTGATGTCACCGCCACACATACTATTCATGTAGGACACCATGTATGTATTGGACTGAGCATGATTATAGCCACAATGCTTGAGCCTAGCACTATGGGTGTAGGGCCCCCATGGCAATGTCGTATTGCCCCTTGCCGATGACGGCAATATTGTCGAATCAGTTCGTTCGAGAGGCTTAAACAATGTCCCTCCTTCCATGTTGCCAAACCATTGTACTCTTAATCTATAGTTGACAACTGTTTCAACCAAATAGCTTTCAGCTTTTCGATAGTCATTAGCTCACAACAGCTTTCTCACATCTAGAATTATATTTTTAGAAATCTACAACTAAACAAAACACATCCTAAGTCTTTAAGATGCCTTGCACCTCGAGACACCAACATAAGATAAAGACCCCTAAGGCCCATGCCATGTGACACCACAAGAGTAAGTCCTCGGAGCACCCCATGCCTTGAGAAGCTCATATGCACAAGTTGTTGGATGCTCTCGTGTCTTGGGTCACTTATGAGCCAAAGTCCATGGTCCGTAATGTCCTAGAGCATCCATAAGTATAAGTGTCTAGGTCCCTCGTGTCCCGAGACACCGATAAGTAAACCCTTAGGACGCACCATGCTCTAGGGCACTTATAAGTGTAGATCCTTGAGGCCCTTTCATGCCCAAGGATGATAAGAAGATTGAAGACGCTTGGGACAGTCCATTCTCGACCACGACTGAAAGGATCATGATGCCCAAGAGGGGGGTGAATTGGGCTTTTCTAAAAATCAACACTAATTAAACCCTAAGCAAGAGCCCAACTTCACCCCAACAACTAGCACTAAGAGAATAATACTAGAAATACAACAATGCTAAGACAATACTTCAAAAACTTGCTAAACAAATACACAATGTAAGATGCTTGAATTAAGTGCTGAATGTAAAGCAAGGTTTAGAAGACTCCTCCATTTTTTCCCGAGGTGTCGAAGAGTCGGCACTCTCCACTAGTCCTCGTTGGAGCACCTGTGCAAGGGTATCGCTCCCCCTTGGTCCTCACAAGAACCAAGTGCTCACTACGAGATGATCCTTTGCCACTCCGGCACGGTGGATCCCTCACGGCCGCTTACAAACTTGAGTCGGGTCACCAACAAGATCTCCACGGTGATCACCGAGCTCCCAACGCCACCAAGTCGTCTAGGTGATGCCGATCACCAAGAGTAACAAGCCGTAGACTTTCGCTTGACCAAGAGAAGCCTAATACAAGTGGTGTGTGCTCTAGGTGGCTCTCGCTAGCGCTAATGAGGTCCAAATGCAGGATTAAGATTCTCTAATCTCTTCACTAGGCTTTTGGTGCTTGCAATGCTCTACCAATGTGCAGGAATTAATGTGGGCAGCAAGACATTGAATATGGTGGGTGGAGGGGGTATAAATAGCTCTCACCCACCAACTAGCTGTTACAGGCAATGTTCTGCGCATGGGCGCACCGGACAGTCCGGTGCGCCCCTAGTGCGCCAACTATCGACTCCAACGGCTAGTTCTGACATCTAGTCGTTGGGCTGTTGGCACACCGGACAGTCCGGTGCACTGTCCGGTGCGCCACTAAAATTCCACTCGGGAACCTTGCGCTCTTGGGTTTCTGCATGGGGAAACCCTTCCCCTGGGCCAGCCTGGCCCCACCTGGCAGAGGGCGCACCGGACAGTCCGGTGCCCCAAGGCCAAAAACCCTATTTTTTTATTTTTCGCTGTTTTTCAAATTGGTTTTCGTTCTAACTTGTGAGTATGTTCTAGAGTGTCACCTAGCACTATATGTGAGTGTGAATATGCACCAACACTACACTAGAACTCTCTTGGTCAAACTACTCATCGACAACCCCTCTTTATAGTACGGCTAAAACAAAATAAAAGACCTAACTAAATCACGAGTGTCCACAACTCCTTGACACTCGGACTACGTAGTCCTTCACTTTTTGTTTCATCGTTTTAGCCGTCGCTTCGAGTTCTTATCTCTGGGATTGTTTTCACCGTTGTAGTACTTCTACCTGTAATGCGACCTAACTTACCATTTGTCTCTGCAAAACACACGTTAGTCACATATTGAAAGGGAAATGTACCCTTGGGCCATTTCGGTAAGTGTTTTGGTGATTAAGTGTCCAACACAAATGTTTTGAACTCTTTATGTGTTAAACAAGCAAAAGGTGCAAATCAAAGACAAGGTATGTTTCTAGACTTAGTGAATTTTTTTGAGTACTAACATAGTTATCTAAGTGCTAGAAACAGTGCTAAGAAGAAGAGAATCGAATTGCAAAAAGACTTGGCTATGTGCAGCCAAACTTTAGTTCGACCTGGCACACCGTACTGTCCGGTGGTGCACCGGACAGTGTCTAGTGCGCCAGGCTGGTCCGCGTGAACTCGCCGCTCTCGGAACTCGACGGCGGTGTACGACTAAAAATCACCGGACCGTCCGGTGAGTCATCCGCGACGAACTCGTCGCTCTCAGGAAATGGAAAAGGCGATGTGGCTATAATACACCGGACTGTCCGATGGTGCACCGGAGTGTCCGGTGAGCCAACGGTCGCCAGCGCCAACGGTCGGCCGCGCAATCTTCGCACAACGCGTGGTAGCTCCAACGGTCGGTGGGGAGCACCGGACTGTCCGGTGCGCCAACGGGCCTAGAGCTGCAACGGTCGTCTGTGCTCGATTTGGAAGGCAATCGCGCACCGGACCGTCTACAGGACCTGTCCGGTGGCGCACCGGACTGTCCGGTGCGCCACTCAACAGAAGGCAAGGATGGCCTTCCAAGTTTGTCTCCAACGGCTCCTAGCTGCCTTGGGGCTATAAAAGGGACCCCTAGGCGCATGGAGGAGTCACCTAAGCATTCTCTAAGTATTCTAAAGCATCCAGACTCCGCTCCCGCACATTCGCTTCATTGTGTTAGTGATTTGAGCTCCATTTGAGTTGCGAACTCCGTGTGTTGTGTTTCGAGCTCAAGTCGTGGCTTGTGTGCGTGGTTGTGCTGCGAATTTGAGTCTTGTGTGTGTTGCTCTTCCCAACCTTACTCCATGCTTTATTTGTGATCAATATTGTAAGGGCGAGAGGCTCCAACTTGTGGAGATTCCTCGTGAATGGGAAGAAAACTATAAGGAAGAAAGTCGTGGTATTCAAGTTGATCATTGGATAACTTGAAAGGGGTTGAGTGCAACCCTCGTCCATTGGGAAGCCACAACGTGGAAGTAGGCAAGTGTTACTTGGCCGAACCACGGGATAAAATCATGTGTCTCTTGTGATTGCCCTCTTTGTGATTATTTGTGTTCGCAAGAACTCGCTTCAAGCTACTTAGCCGTACTAACACTTATAACCAAGTTTTGTGGCTAGTAGTGTTTGATTTTTACAGGATCACCTATTCACCCCCCCCCCCTCTAGGTGCTCTCACATATAACATTACATTGTCATTAATCACTAAAACCAACCAGGGGTCTAGATGCTTTCACACGACAATATTTAGCCTTCTAGAGCCTAAGGCCCTTGAGGAGCTAAGGGCTCAAGATAGTTAAGGATAATCATGTCTCATGACAAAATGATGTGTTAGGTCCACTAGGGATAGTATGCCCATGGGGGATGGACCCTACATCTAAGCACCAAAAGATAAGTTCATAGTGAAAGCTTAATGGATAAACCTCATGTATACAACACATTAAATGTGTGATGGACGATATCAATCATGTTGTCACACAACTTAATCTGCATGGCAATCAAGACCACTATGCAGTACATGCATCGATCATATAGCCATGTGTGTGCACGCGAAGTGTACCATGCATGAAATACAATTAAGTGCAAAGGCTCCCTAACTACTAGTTATATTAGGGCTAATGGTGCGGACCTTAGTGTTCGTAGATGCAAGTTATTATACCGGCCTTCTAAGGCAGTTATAGAGATCACCATAGGAAGGTGATGTTGCGGAAAGAGCCTAAGTACCACATTAAATGTGACAAAATGACATTATAGTCATGCCTTAACCATGGCATGCTCTGAAGGAGGCAGGTGTATTCATCGCATTGTGTAGATGTGCCCTCACATTTAAGACCATATCTAACCAGACAATCATGCTTGTTGGCAGGGTGCGTTAAAATCACTATCGCCATGGCTAGGTAGTAAGGTTGTACTTTCATCATATATTAAAAGTACAACGAACCATACTAAGCTCCTATCACAACAAACCAACACCATTAAGGCACAAGTCTACACCCTAAGCAGGGCCTCGGGAGTTTGCCATAGCAAGTATGATTACCTCGACGTACACTGAAAGGATCACGATGCCCAAGAGGGGGGGTGAATTGGGCTTTTCTAAAAATCAACACTAATTAAAACCTAAGCAAGAGCTAAGCAAGAGCCCAACTTCACCCCAACAACTAGCACTAAGAATATAATACTAGAAATGCAACAATGCTAAGACAATACTTCAAATACTTGCTAAACAAATACACAATGTAAAGTGCTTGAATTAAGTGCGGAATGTAAAGCAAGGTTTAGAAGACTCCTCCAATTTTTCCCGAGGTATCGAAGAGTCGGCACTCTCCACTAGTCCTCGTTGGAGCACCCGCGCAAGGGTATCGCTCCCCCTTGGTCCTCGCAAGAACCAAGTGCTCACTACGAGATGATCCTTTGCCACTCCGGCGCGGTGGATCCCTCGAGACCGCTTACAAACTTGAGTCGGGTCACCAACAAGATCTTCACGGTGATCACCGAGCTCCCAATCGCCACCAAGCCATCTAGGTGATGCCGATCACCAAGAGTAACAAGTCGTAGACTTTCGCTTGACCAAGAGAAGCCTAATGCAAGTGGTGTGTGCTCTAGGTGGCTCTCGCTAGCGCTAATGAGGAACGGACGTGGATTAAGATTCTCTAATCTCCTCACTAGGCTTTTGGTGCTTGCAATGCTCTAGCAATGTGCTGGAATAAATGTGGAGTGCAAGACATTGAATATGGTGGGTGGAGGGGGTATAAATAATAGCCCTCACCCACCAACTAGCCGTTACAGGCAACTTTCTGCGCACTGGCGCACCGGACAGTCCGGTGCGCCACCGGTGCGCCAACGGTCGTTTCCAACGGCTAATTCTAACAGCTAGCCATTGGACTCATGGCACACCGGACAGTGAACAGTCACTGTCCGGTGCACACCGGACAGTCCGGTGCACACCGGACAGTCCGGTGCGATGTCCGATGCGCTGTCCGGTGCGCCACTATAATTCAACTCAGAACCAGTCGCTCTCGGGTTTTTACAACTCGGGAAGCCTTCCCCTAGTCAGCCTGGCCCACCTGGCAGCTGGTGCACCGGACAGTTCAGTGCACACCGGACAGTCCGGTGCCCCAGGGCCAGAAACCCCATCTCTTGTTTTTTAGCTCATTTTCAAATCGGTTTTCGTTCTAACTTGTGAGTGAGTTCTAGAGTGACACCTAGCACTGTATATGAGTGTGATTGTGCACCAACACTACACTAGAACTCTCTTGGTCAAACTACTCATCGACAACCCCTCTTTATAGTACGGCTAAAAGAGAATAAAAGACCTAACTAAATCACGAGTGTCCACATCTCCTTGACACTCGGACTCCTTAGTCCTTCACCTTTTGTTTCGTCGTTTTAGCCGTCGCTTCGAGTTCTTATCTCTGGGATTGTTTTCACCGTTGTATTACATCTACCTGTAATGCGACCTAACTTACCATTTGTCTCTGCAAAACACACGTTAGTCACATATAATATTACGTTGTCATTAATCACTAAAACCAACCAGGGGCCTAGATGCTTTCAATCTCCCCCTTTTTGGTGATTGATGACAACCCTACAAGTTTTGTGAGAGTAGTTTGTTTTGAAGTTTCTGTCAATAGAAAGGATGGTTAGTTGAACTCAGTAATTTTTGACAGAAAGAACGTGTATCATAATAATAAGAGTGAGCGCATACACATCGTAAGATTCTTGTTCATATAAAAGTGAAATTAAATTGATGAATCAAGAACTAGAAGACTGGTGATAACATATAAGGTGAAAACCTAATGCACACAATCAATCATAAGCAACGAGAGTATATATAGAGTTTGTGAGCCAAAAAACCAAGCTAGTACAGAGAGTAGCAAGCACATATATTACATCAAAATGACTCTCTACTAACTCTCTAACTCCCCCTAGCTCTCACAACTCATATCTCTCCCCCTTTGGCGTCAAACACCAAAAGGGCACCCGAATCTAAACATCTGAAGTGGGAGGAGGCGGCGGGGGTGCATCCGGTCGCGGTCGAGGCAGCAGAGCGAACGCCGGCGGGGGGTCAGAGTCAGTCTCGGATCCAGGATCTGCGGTAGAAGCTGGAGCTAGTACTGACTCGGACTGAGGCCGAGCTGCAGGAGCTGCCGGAACAGAAGTGGTCACAGCTACTGCCACAGCAGGAGTGGTAACAGCAGACGCTGGTGGCACTGGCGGCTGAGGGCAGCTGAGAGCAGGTGACGTGAAAGCCAAGGTGACCGGCCGGAGCGGAGAGGAAGAAGGACCAACATAATAAAGAAGGGGTCCTGTCTAAATCGCTGGCACAACAGGAGCCTGAAGCGGAGGAGGTGGAGTAGACTGAACCGGGGGAACTGAGACACCAGAATGCTGCAACATAAGAGCCATGAATGCCCTGCTCTCAGCCCGATCCTGGAGAAGCTGCTGCTGAAGGGAATCCTATCTGTCCTATATGGTCTGGAACATAGAGAGCATCCTCTCAGATAACTGCTGATGGGCTGCCGCCTGGCGGGACTGCTCGGCTGCCAAGTGAGCCTGCTGCTGAGTGAGTGTCTGAAGAATCGTAGCAAGAGCAGGGTCAATAGTCGGAGGGGCAGCAGAGGCAGCACTGGAACTCACAGCCTCATGATCATGGGAGCGTGGAGGCATAGGAGGCGGAGGCGGAGGAGGAACCCCAAAATCATCATCATCATCATCATCAACTGCTGTACCCTGAGCTTCATACTGATGAAGAGTAGCATCCTCAGTCTGAGAATCAAAAACTAGAGCAGAAGCTGGCACAGGAGCCTCAGGCGCAGGACGGTAGGATCCAAAAACCAGGCGTGAGGCCTCAAGTGTGCCCTGATACTGTGGAGGCTGAATCAGCTACGCAAAAATGTGGCACAGGTAGTGAGCATATGGCAACTGGCGTCGAGCACGCAGACCATCCAAAACAGTGTCCTCAATCTCGCAAATAAGGAAATCCACAACGTCAAACTCAGAGTGAGAGACCAGGGCACCAAGGAGCCAGAGCTGGATATGAGTGGTAGCCTCCCTGTACCCCATCCTCAGCAGAAGAGTCTGTCTGATAAGCTCAAACAAGTACTTGGCTGCTGTAGTGAAATCTGCCGGTGAACGTCGTGACCCATCTGAGAAGGGTGGGCGGAACAGAGCCGCGACGTGAGCTGTACCCGGAGCCACACCGCCGTGAGGGCGACGAGGAGGGTCAGAGGTGCCGTAGCACAGGCTATGAAGTCGAGTCGTCGACTCAGGAAATCCAAAGAGCTGGCGAATCTGATTGGCAGTAATGGTGACATCCTCTTGCTCAAAACGAAAACTCATCCAATGGTGATCTGGGTCGATCCATACAGTCGCGTAGAAAACTCGTACCCACTCCTCAACATACCTGCCGCTGGTAGTCAACAGAGTCTGAAGGCCAGGCATATATGTGAGGTGCGCCTCAGAGTCAGCACCGGCGATGAGCAAAAAAGCTGGAAGCTCCAAGAGCCGGTGCACTCGCAGAGCAATCTATGCAGACAGCTGAGCTCTAAAAAAGGACTCCTGAATACGGGTGCTGAATAGGTCACCTGCTGCAGGGTCCCTCTGAGCCAGTAACCAAGACTCCACGGGTACGTATCTGAACCTACGTACTTGGGCTGCTGTAGCACGCTGAAGGTCAAAGAGTCTGGGATCCGCAACCAGTGGTCGAACCTCAGTCTCATCGCGCTCCCGGAATCGAGGTGGAGGGATAGGAGGAGCTGAAGCGGGAGCGGGAGGAGGATCAGTGGAAGCTAGAGTAGTGGAGGTAGTGGGTATGGCTGTGGTGGTGGATGGCGCAACAGGGGTGATGGGAGCAGGCAGAGTGGGTGGTGGAGTGGAAGCAGTGGTGTGAGTGGAGGAGCGAGGCCGGGAGGCGAGACGTCGAACACGATAAGCAATCTGATCGGACGGAGTCTGTGGCTGATCTCCAAGCTCGGCCTGCGCAGCGGCTGCTGCTGCTGCTGCTGCACGGGCGGCCCTGTCCAAACTCCGCTTCTTGCGGCCTTCCTGCTGCTCCAGGTGAACTATCTTGCCCTTGACCTGCCTGAAGGGGCGACAAGGATCCTCATCATCGCCTCCCCCTAGCGTCGACACATTCTTCGTGCGCGGCATCCTGAACTGATGACTGCAAATGAGAGAGAGACTAAGCATAGATCGATAATAGCCGATAGAATAGCAAAGGATGAGATAACTACCTAGAAAGCTCACACGAAAGGTGACGATCCAGGCAGGACAGGAGACGGCACACGTGCAGTCAAGGTCACTGAAATGACAGAAGAGGTGAGCACGTATTAGTCACATAGTCATAAGTATATGAAATGTGAATAAATACATACACAGAGAAATAAGGCACAGAAAACAAGAGATGAGGCGATCGAGAGGTCAAACGACGTGAAAATGGCGTTTGAACGATAAAAAGTGCCAAAGGAGGTTTGAAATTTGAATTGAGGCACGAAATGACATGGAATTGAGCCGATACTTCACGAATAGGTTTATATGAGTAAATATGAGTGAAGTGTGTGCTTGGTTTGAATTTAGGCGAAGAAAAAGAGATTTTGGCACTCGGCTCGGAAACGATCGCTCGAAACGGGGAATTTGGTGAAATTAAAGCCTGGAACCTCGGATTGGCGTGAAATTTGGCAAATATGTTACTGGAAGTGTTGTGAAGATGCCTGAAAAATTTGAGGTCAATTGGAGCACTTTTGGCTGGTTTGGGCATTTCACCGAACACTTGGCGTGCGGTGGATTAGGTTTTGGGAGATTGAGTCGAATTAGTTTGTGAAACCCTCCCTTAGGAGCTGAGAACCTGCAGGAGTACTCAAGGAATACAGGGGAACACATTCCTCAACATGGTTGCACAAGATTTCACAGGATTTGGAATTTGGGCAAATGGAGAGGAATGGAGTGCTCTTGCTCAAAAGAAATAGAGAGGAGGGAGAGGGAGCCAGAGCTGCTCACCTAAGGGGGGAAGGGGTGAGCACCGGGGTGAGGTCGCCGGAGGGCCGCCGCCGTTGAAGGGAGATCGCCGGAGCGGGGAGAAATCGCAGAGAGCAGGGCGCAGAGAGCACAGAGGGAGCCTCTGGCTCGGTCTCGGGCTGGAGGCCGTTTTTTAAAACGCGAAATGGGCGCACCGGACAGTCTACAGTGCCTGTCCGGTGCACACCGGACAGCGCACAGTAGCTGTCCGGTGAACCACAGGACAGCACACAGGAGAAGGAGTTCTTGAGCGCGCGCGGCCGGTGCACCGGACAGTGCACAGTGCAGTGTCCGGTGCACACCGGACTGTCCGGTGAGCCCAGACAGAGGGAAAATTTGGATTTTTGAATATTACTATCTAGTTCCCAACCAAACCAAATCTCAACTTATAAACACACAAAATAACACTTGTTGGGACAGGTATTGGCACCCTCATATATTTTCTCAATTGATTTTTTTTCAAAATATTTTGCCATAGGCTAGATAATTTTTAGAGAAAATAGGCAAATGGTGAAATTTGCATTTTGGCTTGCACTAGGGGTTTTCATGAGTTATTTGAGTTTTGGATACTCCCCCTAAGTGCAGTACCTCATGCATATTTCAAGAACCAACAATTGCATAAAAAGTAAGAATTTAAGTGCTAAAAGCTTAAAACTAAGGCTTGTCAAGTTTGACCCGAGTTAAGCTTTTTCACTCGCTTTGTTGGCGGTTATCTCAACTAGGTTAGACAAGGCCTAGATGCAATACACGAAATTAAAATATGCAGTGCAAGCTTGACAACACCATTTGATATTTTACATAAAGTTTCTGAGATCAAGAATATTTAGTTCATTTCTCAACATGCAAAAGCGGGTCTTATCAAGTGGTTTAGTGAAAATATCCGCTAATTGATCTTCCGACCTTACTCCTTCTAAAATGATATCTCCTTTAGCAACATGATCTCTAAGGAAGTGATGACGGATATCAATGTGCTTGGTGCGAGAGTGTTGTACAGGATTATTAGCAATTTTAACAGCACTCTCATTATCACACAACAAAGGTACCTTTTCTAGAACTACACCATAGTCTAGAAGAGTTTGTTTCATATACAAAATTTGTGTGCAACAGGCACCTGCGGCAATGTATTCCGCTTCGGCAGTTGACAAGGCAACACTATTTTGCTTTTTAGAAGTCCATGAAACTAGTGATCTACCAAGCAGATGGCATCCCCCAGAAGTACTTTTCCTATCAATTTTGCAACCGGCATAATCCGAATCGGAATAGCCAATTAAATCAAAAGTAGCTCCTTTGGGATACCACAGACCAACGCTTGTGGTGTGCCTGAGATACCTAAGAATCCTCTTAACAGCGCAAAGATGAGCTTTCTTAGGATTAGATTGAAATCTAGCACACATGCAGACACTAAACATAATATCGGGCCTAGATGCGGTAAGGTACAATAAACTACCAATCATAGAACGGTAGAGAGTTTGATTAACTGGGTTACCTCCCTCATCTAAGTCGAGATGTCCATTTGTAGGCATGGGAGTTTTGATTGGTTTGCACTTCTCCATGTTGAACCTTTTCAACAAGTCTTTGGTATACTTCTTGAAAGGGAAATGTGCCCTTGGGCCATTTCTAAGTGTTTTGGTGATTTAGTGTCAAACACATGTGCCTAAGTGTTAAATGGTGGACAAAATACAAATCAAGTGTAAAGGTATGTTTCTCAGACTTAGTACATTGCTTTAGAGATTAATGTATTGTGTCTAAGTGCTGGAAACAGGAAAAGAACAATTGGAAATGTCTTGGCTCGAGTAGGCCAAGACTCTGCTCAGTCTGGAAGCACCGGACTGTCCGGTGGTGCACCGGACAGTGTCCGGTGCGCCAGGCTGGCTTGAGCGAACTGGCCGCTCTCGGGAATTCACCGGCGACGTACGGCTATAATTCACCGGACTGTCCGGTGTGCACCGGACTGTCCGGTGAGCCAACGGTCGGCCGGGCCAATGGTCGGCCGCGCGATCTGCGCGGGACACGTGGCCGAGCCAACGGCTAGAAGGGAGCACCGGACTGTCCGGTGTGCACCGGACAGTGTCCGGTGTGCACCGTACAGTGTCCGGTGCGCCAATGGCTCTCAGGCGCCAACGGTCGGCTTCGCCATTTAAGGAAAGAAATCGGGCACCGGACATGTCCGGTGCGCCAGTCGACAGAAGGCAAGATCAGCCTTCCTAGAATGCTCTCAACGGCTCCTAGCTGCCTTGGGGCTATAAAAGGGACCCCTAGGCGCATGGAGGAGCACACCAAGAATACTTGCAACATTCCTAAGCACCAAGACATCGATTTCGCGCATTTGTTTCATTGTGATAGCATATAGAGCTCTAGTGGAGTTGTAAACTCATTGAGTTGTGTTGCGAGCTCTTGTTGCGACTTGTGTGCGTGTTGACTCTCTAATTCTTGTGTCTTGTGTGCATTGCTAATCCCTCCCTTGCTCCGTGCTTCTTTGTGAATTTCAAGTGTAAGGGCGAGAGGCTCCAAGTTGTGGAGATTCCTCGCAAACGGGATTAAGAAAAGCAAGCAAAACACCGTGGTATTCAAGTGGGTCTTTGGACCGCTTGAGAGGGGTTGATTGCAACCCTCGTCCGTTGGGACGCCACAACGTGGAGTAGGCAAGCGTTGGTCTTGGCCGAACCACGGGATAACCACCGTGCCATCTCTGTGATTGATCTCTTGTTGGTTATTGTGTTTTGTCAAGACTCCTCTCTAGCCACTTGGCAATCACTGTGCTAACCTTAACCAAGTTTTTGTGGCTCAAAGTTTTAAGTGTTGCAGGATCACCTATTCACCCCCCCCCCCTCTAGGTGCTCTCAATTGGTATCAGAGTCGTTCTCTTCACGAAGGGACTAATCGCCCGAAGAGATGGATCCTAAGGGGAAGGGAATCGTGATCAACGACATGGAGAAGGAGTCCTTCATCAACGAGCCTAAGGATGATAAGCCTACCGACTCGGGCTCGGGCCATAGACGCAAAGATGGAAGGAAGAAGAAGACGAGACGCATCAAGGAGATCGTCTACTGCACCGACAGTGATGAGTCCACTTCCTCTCATAAGGACAACGATGATAATGACTACGACAAACGAAAGACGGTTAACTCAAACTTTTCTTTTGGTTACTCGCGTATTCCTCAAAGTTCAAATTCACACTTGCTCTCCATTCCACTTGGCAAACCTCCTCACTTTGATGGAGAGGACTATGGATTTTGGAGCCACAAAATGTGTAGTCACCTATTCTCTCTCCATCCAAGCATTTGGGAGATTGTGGAAAGTGGAATGAAATTTGATAGCTCGGATAGTCCCACTTTTATTAGTGAACAAATTCATAGAAATGCACAAGCTACTACTGTGTTGTTAGCCTCTTTGTGCAGGGACGAGTATCATAAGGTGAGCGGCTTGGACAGTGCCAAGCAAATCTGGGACACCCTCAAGATCTCTCATGAGGGGAATGACGTCACCTTACTCACCAAAATGGAGTTGGTGGAGGGCGAGCTTGGACGATTCGCGATGATAAGGGGCGAGGAGCCAACTCAGACTTACAACCGGCTCAAGACCCTTATCAACAAAATAAGGAGCTACGGAAGCACGCGATGGACGGATCACGACGTCGTCCGACTGATGCTAAGGTCCTTTACCGTTCTTGATCCTCATTTAGTGAATAATATTCATGAGAATCCCAGGTACACCAAAATGTCGCCCGAAGAAGTCCTTGGAAAATTCATAAGCGGGCGAATGATGATCAAGGAGGCGAGGTACGTGGACGACGCGTTGAACGGTCCAATCAATGAGCCTCAACCCCTTGCTCTAAAGGCAACAAGAAGCAAGGAGGCGCTACCTAGCAAGGTGGCACAAATTGAGGCGGCCGGACTTAATGATGAAGAGATGGCCCTCATCATCAAAAGATTCAAGACGGCGCTAAAGGGTCGCAAGGGACAGCCAAACAAGACCAAAGCCAAGGGGAAGCGCTCATGCTTCAAATGCGGTAAGATTGGTCATTTTATTGCTAACTGTCCCGACAATGAAAGTGATCAGGATCAAGAGACCAAGAGGGAGAAGAAGAAGAACTATAAGAAGGCAAAGGGCGAGGCATATCTTGGCAAGGAGTGGGATTCGGATTGCTCCTCGTCCGACTCCGATAATGAAGGTCTCGCCGCCACCGCCTTCAACAAGTCATCCCTCTTCCCCAACGAGCGCCACACATGCCTTATGGCAAGGGAGAAGAAGGTATGTACTCGAAACTCTACTTATGCTTCTTCGAGTGAGGACGAATCTAGTGATGAGGATGAAATTGATTATTCATGTTTATTTAAGGGCCTAGATAGAACCAAGGTAGATAAAATTAATGAATTAATTGATGCCTTAAATGATAAGAATAGGCTCTTAGAAAAACAAGAGGACTTGTTGTATGAAGAACATGACAAATTCATAGAAGCACAAAAATCTCATGCCTTAGAAGTTAAGAGAAATGAAATGCTTTCTTGTGAATTATCTTCTTGCCATGAGACGATTTCTAGCTTAAGGAGCATTAATGATGATTTGAATGCTAAGTTAGAAATAGCTAGAAAATCAACAACTTGTGTAGAAAATGTTGTTATTTGCAGTAGATGTAAAGATTTTGATATTGATGCTTGTAGTGAACACATAGCTTCTATTGCAAAATTAAACAATGAAATGGCTAGTCTTAATGCCCAACTTAAGGCTAACAAAAATGAGTTTGAAAAACTGAAATTTGCTAGGGATGCCTACACGG
Source organism: Zea luxurians (assembly GCA_029449295.1). Taxonomy (NCBI): domain Eukaryota; kingdom Viridiplantae; phylum Streptophyta; class Magnoliopsida; order Poales; family Poaceae; genus Zea; species Zea luxurians. The sequence goes on from JAOPSE010000017.1 coordinate 47,916,846, forward strand.
TGGGTAGACACCCCTTAATTAAGGATGGACTTGGCTTCAAGAGGAAAGCCAAGGACTTAACAAGCCATAAGGCTCCCATCTCCGCCAAGGAGAAAGGGAAGGCCCCTATGGCAAGTAGTACTAAAAAGAACCATGCTTTTATGTACAATGATAGAAGACAGTCTCATAGGAGTTGTAATGCTTTTGATTCACATGCCTATGATTCTTATGCTATGTCTGTTTCTAGTTCTTCCTATATGCATGGTAGAAATATGCCTAGGAAAAATATTCATCATGTGCCTAGGAAGAATATTGTTCATGTTCCTAGGAAAGTTATGAATGGACCCTCTAATATTTATCATGCCTTAAATGCTTCCTTTGCTATTTGTAGAAAGGATAGGAAGATAGTTGCTAGAAAATTAGGGGCAAAATGCAAGGGCGACAAAACTTGCATTTGGGTCCCTAAGACAATTGTGACTAACCTTGTAGGACCCAACAAGAGTTGGGTACCTAAGACCCAAGCCTAAATTTGCCTTGCAGGTTTATGCATCCGGGGGTTCAAGCTGGATTATCGACAGCGGATGCACAAACCATATGACAGGGGAGAAGAAGATGTTCACCTCCTACGTCAAGAATAAGGATTCCCAAGATTCAATAATATTCGGTGATGGGAACCAAGGCAAGGTAAAAGGGTTAGGTAAAATTGCAATATCAAATGAGCACTCTATCTCTAATGTGTTTTTAGTAGAGTCTCTTGGGTATAATTTGCTATCTGTCAGTCAATTATGTAATATGGGATATAATTGTCTATTCACAAATGTAGATGTGTCTGTCTTTAGAAGGTGTGATGGTTCACTAGCTTTTAAGGGTGTACTAGACGGCAAACTTTATTTAGTTGATTTTGCAAAAGAGGAGGCCGGTCTAGATGCATGCTTAATTGCTAAGACTAGCATGGGCTGGCTGTGGCATCGCCGCTTAGCACATGTGGGGATGAAGAACCTTCACAAGCTTCTAAAGGGAGAACACGTGATAGGCTTGACTAACGTGCATTTCGAAAAGGATAGACCATGTGCAGCTTGTCAAGCAGGGAAACAGGTGGGGAGCTCACATCATTCCAAGAATGTGATGACCACGTCGAGACCACTGGAGATGCTTCATATGGACCTCTTCGGACCCGTCGCCTATCTGAGTATAGGAGGAAGTAAGTATGGTCTTGTTATAGTTGATGATTTTTCCCGCTTCACTTGGGTATTCTTTTTGCAGGATAAAACCGAAACCCAAGGGACCCTCAAGCGCTTCCTCAGGAGAGCTCAAAATGAGTTTGAGCTCAAGGTGAAGAAGATAAGGAGCGACAACGGGTCCGAGTTCAAGAACCTTCAAGTGGAGGAGTTCCTTGAGGAGGAAGGGATCAAGGACGAGTTCTCCGCTCCCTACACACCACAGCAAAATGGTGTGGTAGAGAGGAAGAACAGGACGCTAATCGACATGGCGAGGACTATGCTTGGAGAGTTCAAGACCCCCGAGTGCTTTTGGTCGGAAGCCGTGAAACACGGCTTGCCACGCCATCAACCGGGTCTACCTTCATCGCCTCCTCAAGAAGACTTCGTATGAGCTTCTAACCGGTAACAAACCCAATGTTTCGTATTTTCGAGTCTTTGAGAGTAAATGCTACATTCTAGTGAAGAAGGGTAGAAATTCTAAATTTGCTCCCAAAGCTGTAGAAGGGTTTTTATTAGGTTATGACTCAAATACAAAGGCGTATAGAGTCTTCAACAAATCATCGGGTTTGGTTGAAGTCTCTAGCGACGTTGTATTTGATGAGACTAATGGCTCTCCAAGAGAGCAAGTTGTTGATCTTGATGATGTAGATGAAGAAGATGTTCCGATGGCCGCAGTTCGAACCATGGCGATTGGTAATGTGCGACCACAGGAACAAAATGAGCAAGATCAACCTTCTTCCTCAACTATGGTGCATCCCCAACCCAAGATGACGAACAGGTACCTCAAGTGGAGGCGCATGATCAAGGGGGAGCACAAGATGTTCAAGTTGAAGAGGAAGAAGCACCTCAAGCACCTCCAACCCAAGTTCGAGCGACAATTCAAAGGGATCATCCCGTCGACCAAATATTTGGTGATATTAGCAAGGGAGTAACTACTCGTTCAAGATTAGTTAATTTTTGTGAGCATTACTCTTTTGTCTCTTCTATTGAGCCTTTCAGGGTAGAAGAGGCCTTGCTAGATCCGGACTGAGTGTTGGCCATGCAGGAGGAACTCAACAACTTCAAGCGCAATGAAGTTTGGACACTGGTGCCGCGTCCCAAGCAAAATGTTGTGGGAACCAAGTGGGTGTTCTGCAACAAACAGGACGAGCACGGGGTGGTGACAAGGAACAAGGCTCGACTTGTGGCAAAAGGTTATGCCCAAGTCGCAGGTTTGGACTTTGAGGAGACTTTCGCTCCTGTGGCTAGGCTAGAATCAATTCGTATTTTGCTAGCATATGCCGCTCACCATTCTTTCAGGTTGTACCGAATGGATGTGAAGAGCGCTTTCCTCAACGGGCCGATCAAGGAGGAGGTATACGTGGAGCAACCCCCTGGCTTCGAGGATGAACGGTACCCCGAACACGTGTGTAAGCTCTCTAAGGCGCTCTATGGACTTAAGCAAGCCCCAAGAGCATGGTATGAATGCCTTAGAGATTTTTTTAGTTGCTAATTCTTTCAAGGTTGGGAAAGCCGATCCAACTCTTTTTACTAAGACTTGTGATGGTGATTTATTTGTGTGCCAAATTTATGTCGATGACATAATATTTGGTTCTACTAATCAAAAGTCTTGTGAAGAGTTTAGCAGGGTAATGACGCAGAAGTTCGAGATGTCAATGATGGGCGAGTTGAACTACTTCCTTGGGTTCCAAGTGAAGCAACTCAAGGACGGCACTTTCATCTCCCAAACGAAGTACACGCAAGACCTGCTAAAGTGGTTTGGGATGAAGGACGCCAAGCCCGCAAAGACGCCGATGGGAACTGACGGACACACCAACCTCAACAAAGGAGGTAAGTCCATTGATCAAAAAGCATACCGTTCCATGATAGGTTCTTTGCTTTATTTATGTGCTAGTAGACCAGATATTATGCTTAGCGTATGCATGTGTGCTAGATTTCAATCCGATCCTAAGGAGTGTCACTTAGTGGCTGTGAAGCGAATTCTTCGATATTTAGTCGCTACGCCTTGCTTCGGGATCTGGTATCCAAAGGGGTCTAACTTTGACTTGATTGGGTACTCAGATTCTGACTATGCTGGATGTAAGGTCGATAGGAAGAGTACATCGGGGACGTGCCAATTCTTAGGAAGGTCCCTGGTGTCGTGGAACTCTAAGAAACAAACTTCCGTTGCCCTATCCACCGCTGAGGCCGAGTACGTTGCCGCAGGACAGTGTTGTGCGCAACTACTTTGGATGAGGCAAACCCTCCGGGACTTTGGCTACAATTTGAGCAAAGTCCCACTCCTATGTGATAATGAGAGTGCTATCCGAATAGCGGAAAATCCTGTTGAGCACAGCCGCACAAAGCACATAGACATCCGGCATCACTTTTTGAGAGACCACCAGCAAAAGGGAGATATCGAAGTGTTTCATGTTAGCACCGAGAACCAGCTAGCCGATATCTTCACTAAGCCTTTAGATGAGAAGACCTTTTGCAGGCTGCGTAGTGAGCTAAATGTCCTAGATTCGCGGAACTTGGATTGAATTATAGCATACATGTGTTTATGTTACTTCTGCATTTGTTGCTTATTTTTGGTGCTCAAGTTGTACAAACTCTCCCCGGACCTCACAAGTCCTTGTGCAAGTGTCGCACACATTTAAGGGGAGGTGTGTTACAACTTGACCCTTTGAGACTAACCATATGCTTGAGTTTGCTTGATTAAGTCTCAAAGGTGGATTGAAAGGGAAAGGTGGACTTGGACCATGAAAGACTTCCACTGCACTCCGATGAGAGGGTAACTTATTCCAAGTTCATCTCATGTACTCTTATTGCCTTTGTATTCTTAGTGAAGATTTTGGTGAGGCAATGGGGTTCTAGGGCCAAGATTGATCCCGTTTTGGTGCTTGATGCCAAAGGGGGAGAAAATAAAGGCCAAAGCAAGCAATGGATCAGCTACCACTTGAGAAGTTTTGAAAACCGTAGAATAGAACTTTTTGTTTTGGCAAAACTCTCTTATTGGTTCTCTTGTCAAAAGTTGGCTTTTGAGGGGAGAATGTCGATTATGTGAAAAAGGGGGAGTTTTTGAAATCCTTGATCAATTTCTATTGAAACAACTCTCTTTGTCTCTACATTTGTGTTTGAGCTAGAGATAGGAGTTTGAGGTTGATTTGCAAAATAAAACCAAGTGGTGGCAAAGAATGATCCATATATGTCAAATTTGAATCAAAATAATTTGAGTTCTTATTTGAAGTGTTCTTGTATTTGTTCCACTTGCTTTTTATTATGTTGGCATAAATCACCAAAAAGGGGGAGATTGAAAGGGAAATGTGCCCTTGGGCCATTTCTAAGTGTTTTGGTGATTTAGTGTCAAACACATGTGCCTAAGTGTTAAATGGTGGACAAAATACAAATCAAGTGTAAAGGTATGTTTCTCAGACTTAGTACATTGCTTTAGAGACTAATGTATTGTGTCTAAGTGCTGGAAACAGGAAAAGAACAATTGGAAATGTCTTGGCTCGAGTAGGCCAAGACTCTGCTCAGTCTGGAAGCACCAGACTGTCCGGTGGTGCACCGGACAGTGTCCGGTGCGCCAGGCTAGCTTGAGCGAACTGGCCGCTCTCGGGAATTCACCGACGACGTACGGCTATAATTCACCGGACTGTCCGGTGTGCACCGGACTGTCTGGTGAGCCAACGGTCGGCCGGGCCAACGGTCGGTCGCGCGATCTGCGCGGGACACGTGGCCGAGCCAACGGCTAGAAGGGAGCACCGGACTGTCCGGTGTGCACCGGACAGTGTCCGGTGCGCCAACGGCTCTCAGGCGCCAACGGTCGGCTTCGCCATTTAAGGAAAGAAATCGGGCACCGGACAGTGTCCGGTGGTGCACCGGACATGTCCGGTGCGCCAGTCGACAGAAGGCAAGATCAGCCTTCCTAGAATGCTCTCAACGGCTCCTAGCTGCCTTGGGGCTATAAAAGGGACCCCTAGGCGCATGGAGGAGCACACCAAGAATACTTGCAACATTCCTAAGCACCAAGACATCGATTTCGCGCATTTGTTTCATTGTGATAGCATATAGAGCTCTAGTGGAGTTGTAAACTCATTGAGTTGTGTTGTGAGCTCTTGTTGCGACTTGTGTGCGTGTTGACTCTCTAATTCTTGTGTCTTGTGTGCGTTGCTAATCCCTCCCTTGCTCCGTGCTTCTTTGTGAATTTCAAGTGTAAGGGCGAGAGGCTCCAAGTTGTGGAGATTCCTCGCAAACGGGATTAAGAAAAGCAAGCAAAACACCGTGGTATTCAAGTGGGTCTTTGGACCGCTTGAGAGGGGTTGATTGCAACCCTCGTCCGTTGGGACGCCACAACGTGGAGTAGGCAAGCATTGGTCTTGGCCGAACCACGGGATAACCACCGTGCCATCTCTGTGATTGATCTCTGGTTGGTTATTGTGTTTTGTCAAGACTCCTCTCTAGCCACTTGGCAATCACTGTGCTAACCTTAACCAAGTTTTTGTGGCTCAAAGTTTTAAGTGTTGCAGGATCACCTATTCACCCCCCCCCCCTCTAGGTGCTCTCACTTCTCTTGTGAGAGAAAGTTACCATCTTTCATTTGCTTGACTTGAAAGCCGAGGAAGTACGTCAGCTCACCAATCATTGACATCTCGAACTCCTTCGACATCAACTCACCAAATTCCTTGCAATCATAGTCATTTGTCGAGCCAAAGATTATATCATCAACATATACTTGACAAATGAAAATATCACCGTTATGTTTCTTTGTGAATAGAGTTGTGTCGACGGTCCCGATCTTGAAGCCCTTTTCGATGAGGAAGTCGCGAAGGCGCTCATACCAAGCCCTTGGAGCTTGCTTTAGCCCATATAGCGCCTTGGACAACCTGTAAGCATGGTTAGGATATCTAGGGTCTTCAAATCCAGGTGGTTGCTCAACATATACAAGTTCATTTATGAAGCCATTTAAAAATGCACTTTTTACATCCATTTGATAAAGTTTTATATCATAGCATGATGCATATGCAAGTAGGATACGGATGGCTTCCAGTCGAGCAACCGGTGCAAAGGTTTCTCCAAAATCTAAGCCTTCAACTTGAGAGAATCCTTTTGCAACAAGTCTTGCCTTGTTCCTTACAATCACACCTTGATCATCTTGTTTGTTTCTGAACACCCACTTTGTTCCAATGATTCTTGCATCTTGTGGGGGCTTCTCCAGGGTCCAAACTTCGTTACGGGTGAAGTTGTTAAGCTCTTCATGCATGGCATTCACCCAGTCCGGATCCTGTAGCGCCTCATCTATACAAGTAGGCTCAACACAAGAAACAAAAGAGTGATGTTCAATAAAAGATGCATGTCTATGGGATCGAGTAATAACCCCTTGTGAAGGACTCCCGATGATTTGGTTTTGAGGATGATCTTGAAGTAGTGATGAATTTCTCCTGTTGACCACTTGGGAAGAAGATCCTGGAGCATCAACATCTTCGGCTTGTACCCTTGCTTGTTCATGAGAGACAAATGTATCTTCATTTGCATGCCTCTCATCTTTTTCATCATCTTGTGGTACATTTGATTAAGAAGGCCTGTCAATGATTTGCACCTCTTCTTCATCTTCCTTTGGCTTGATAGCTCCAATAGGCATGTTCTTCATGGCTTCCCTAAGTGGTTCATCACCTACATCATCAAAATTTTCAAGTGCTCCTTGGGAGCCATTAGTCTCATCAAATTCCACATCATATGTTTCTTCTACCACGCCAGTGGCATGGTTGAATACTCGATATGCTTTGGACTTTAATGAATAACCCAAAAGAAAACCAATATCACAACGTCTTTGAAACTTCCCTAGGTGATGGCGTTTCTTGAAGATGTAGCATTTGCACCCAAACACCCGGAAGAAGGAGACGTCTGGCTTTTTCCCATTTAGCAGTTCATAGGGAGTCTTCGCAAGTAGCCGGTGAGGAAATAGCCTGTTTGATGCATAACAAGCGGTGTTGACAGCTTCGGCCCAAAACCTCTCCGGTGTGTTATACTCATCAATCATTGTTCTTGCAAGTGTGATCAAGGTCCTGTTTTTCCTTTCAACAACTCCATTTTGTTGAGGTGTGTATGTTGCAGATACTTCATGCTTGATCCCAATTTCATCACAGAATTCATGAATGTTGGTGTTGTTAAATTCTTTGCCATTATCACTTCTGATCTTCTTTATCTTGCAATCAAATTCATTTTGTGCTTTCTTGGCAAACTTCTTGAATATAGATGCAACTTCAGATTTGTCATGGAGAAAGAACACCCAAATGTATCTTGAGAAGTCATCAACAATCACTAGACAGTAGAGGTTGCCACCGGCACTTACATAATTTGTAGGTCCAAATAAATCCATATGAAGTAGTTCCAGTGGCCTTGATGTTGACATGAAAGCTTTAGTAGGATGTGTATTAGCAACTTGCTTTCCAGCTTGACAAGCACTGCATGGCTTATCTTTTTCAAACACCACATCTTTTAATCCTCTAACCATGTCTTTCTTTAATACCTTCTTGAGTGTACTCATCCCAACATGTGCAAGCCTCCTATGCCAAAGCCATCCAAGTGAAGCTTTGGTGAAGAGACAAGTTCTTAAGTCTGCATCTTCTGAAGTGAAATCCACTAAGTAGAGGTTGTTGTATCTAAATCCCTTGAATACCATTGATTCATCATCCATCTTTGTTACAATAACCTCTGTTGGAGTGAATAAGCATTGAAGTCCAAGATCACAGAGTTGACCCACTGATAATAAATTGAAGCTTAAAGGTGCAACTAAGAGAACATTTGATATTGATAAATCATTTGAGATTGCCACCTTGCCAAGTCCTTGCACTTTTCCTTTTGAATTGTCTCCAAATGTGATTTTATCTTGTCCATCAACATTCTCATCAAGTGAGGTGAACATCCGTGGGTTGCCAGTCATATGTTGAGTGCATCCACTGTCAATAACCCAATGGCTCCCACCGGTCTTGTAGTTCACCTACATCCACAGAAAATTCAAGCTTGAGTTTTGAGGGTCCTATATTGCATAGGACCAGTAACTCTCTCAATTAAGGACTTTGCAACCCAAATTTGTCTAGGTCTACTCTTGTTTGGTGGACCTAGGAATGTAACTTTGACCTTTCCATTTGCAACCTTTCTTAGAACATAATGAGCATTGAAAGCAAATGGTCTTGAGTGCTTAGGCAAGGGAGTTGGAGGTTTGGCTTTGCAGTTATGGGCAAAATGACCTTCATTTCCACACTCAAAGCATTTGATAGGCTTTTGAGTCTGCTTTGGCTTGTATTGAGTGGTAGCTTTCTTTTGCACAAACGCATTGTATCCAATACCACTCTTGTTGTTTTTCATGACAGTGTTCATAAGCAGCTCATTTTGGAGGTATTGACCCTTGTTGAACTTTTGCACACTTGTTGCAAGATGTTCATTTTCACTTTTTAGTTTGTTGACCTCATTTTTAAGCCTTTGATTATCCACTGCCAACTCTTTGTTGAAATTATTGTTCTCAATAGCAACCTTTCCTCTAGTAGTTGCATCAGTCAAGTATTTCTTCAATTTTTGGTTGTCTAAAGTCAGGACTTCAACTTTTTCAGTCAATTCAGCATGTAGACTAGTTTGCTCTTCTTGACTCAAATCACATGAGGTTGCTACATCAATCTTAACAACAGGGTTAATAGCCTCATGTGTTTTGCAAGATAAAAGTTCATTTTCAATAAGAAGATTGTCATGATCAAACTTAATTTGAGTATACTCTTCCTTGATTTTTACTAGTCTATTTTGCAACTCCCTATTAGCTTCATTTAATTTGTCACATTTATCCTTAGCATCTTTTAGGGAGTTTGTGAGCTCATTCACAGTTGATGACATAGTTTTATTTTCTTCTTTTATTTCATCACTAGCTTTCATAACTATGTCATATTTGGCATTTAAAGATTCATTTTCATTTTTCAACCTATCACATTTAGCTTTTGACTTTCTAATAATTTGAGTATATTCTTTAAGCAAGTCAGCTAGTTCATCATATGAAGGTGAAGCAAATTCTTCATCACTATCACTATCATCAGTAATATTAATATCACTTTGTACCTTCCGTTCACCTCTAGCCATGAGGCATAGGTGAGAAGTAGATGATGGCGATGGTGGTGGTGAAGAGAAGTCCCCGGCGATGGCGGCAACTTTTTCATCATTCTCTTCTTCACTTGAGGAAGATCCACTTGATGATTCAATGTCGGTGAGCCAGTCACCAACAATATATGCCTTTCCATTCTTCTTCTTATGGAACCTCTTTTGCTTTCCATCCTTCCTCTTGAAGAATTTCTTTTCCTTCTTTTCATCATCGCTGCCATCTTCTTTCTTGCCCTTGAACTTATTCTTCTTGGGCTTGTTGCATTGATGAGCAAGATGACCGAGCTCACCACAGTTATAGCAATCCATCTCGGAAATGGGCTTTCTTTTGTTTGAAAAGAATTTCTTCTTTCTTGAATCAAATTTGATGCCTTCTCTATTTAGCTTCTTCAACATCTTGGTGGTCTTTCTTACCATCAAGGCAATGTTTGCATCAAGGTCATCATCACTTGAGGATTCTTCCTCAATTTGTATTTTTGCTTTTCCTTTTCTTTCATGATTTGCTTTGAGAGCCAAATCCTTTCTTTTGGAAGATGATTCTTCTTTGTCGTTGATGTGCATGTACATCTCATGGGCATTGATCTTTCCCAAAATCTGTGTCGGAGTGGTAACTGAAAGATCCATTTGATGTAGCACAGTGACAATGTGTCCATATTTGTCTATTGGGAGGACACTGAGAATCTTCCTCACAACATCCGGTTGTGAGATTTGAGTGAGCCCCAATCCATTAACTTCCTCTACAAGAATATTGAGACGTGAGTACATAGCATTTGCATTTTCATTAGCAAGCATTTCAAACGAATTTAACTTTCTCATGGCTATGTGATATCTCTCCTCACGCTCACTTCTAGTTCCTTCGTGTAGAGCACAAATGTCCATCCACAAATCATGAGCATTTTTATGATTTCTTACTCTATTGAACACATCTTTGCAAAGGCCTCTAAAAAGGGTGTTTTTGGCCTTAGCATTCCATTTTTCATAATTGAACTCATCACCTACAAGGTTTGTGGGATCTCTAGGTTCGGGGAATCCTTGAGTGGCGGCTTTATAGACACCAATGTCTATGGCCTCTAAATATGCTTCCATACGAATTTTCCAATAAGGAAAATCGTCACCATCAAAAACGGGAGGAGGTCCATCCCCACCGGACATCGTAACTTTAGCGGTAAAGCTAATCTATGAGCAACAAGGCTTTGATACCAATTGAAAGGATCACGATGCCCAAGAGGGGGGTGAATTGGGCTTTTCTAAAAATCAACACTAATTAAAACCTAAGCAAGAGCTAAGCAAGAGCCCAACTTCACCCCAACAACTAGCACTAAGAATATAATACTAGAAATGCAACAATGCTAAGACAATACTTCAAATACTTGCTAAACAAATACACAATGTAAAGTGCTTGAATTAAGTGCGGAATGTAAAGCAAGGTTTAGAAGACTCCTCCAATTTTTCCCGAGGTATCGAAGAGTCAGCACTCTCCACTAGTCCTCGTTGGAGCACCCGCGCAAGGGTATCGCTCCCCCTTGGTCCTTGCAAGAACCAAGTGCTCACTACGAGATGATCCTTTGCCACTCCGGCGCGGTGGATCCCTCGAGACCGCTTACAAACTTGAGTCGGATCACCAACAAGATCTTCACGGTGATCACCGAGCTCCCAATCGCCACCAAGCCGTCTAGGTGATGCCGATCACCAAGAGTAACAAGCCGTAGACTTTCGCTTGACCAAGAGAAGCCTAATGCAAGTGGTGTGTGCTCTAGGTGGCTCTCGCTAGCGCTAATGAGGAACGGACGTGGATTAAGATTCTCTAATCTCCTCACTAGGCTTTTGGTGCTTGCAATGCTCTAGCAATGTGCTGGAATAAATGTGGAGTGCAAGACATTGAATATGGTGGGTGGAGGGGGTATAAATAATAGCCCTCACCCACCAACTAGCCGTTACAGGCAACTTTCTGCGCACTGGCGCACCGGACAGTCCGGTGCGCCACCGGTGCGCCAACGGTGCGCCACCGGTGCGCCAACGGTCGTTTCCAACGGCTAGTTCTGACAACTAGCCGTTGGACTCATGGCACACCGGACAGTCCAGTGCGATGTCCGATGCGCTGTCCGGTGCGCTGTCCGGTGCGCCACTATAATTCAACTCAGAACCAGTCGCTCTCGGGTTTTTACAACTCGGGAAGCCTTCCCCTAGTCAGCCTGGCCCACCTGGCAGCTGGTGCACCGGACAGTCCGGTGCACACCGGACAGTCCGGTGCCCCAGGGCCAGAAACCCCATCTCTTGTTTTTTTAGCTGATTTTCAAATCGGTTTTCGTTCTAACTTGTGAGTGAGTTCTAGAGTGACACCTAGCACTGTATATGAGTGTGATTGTGCACCAACACTACACTAGAACTCTCTTGGTCAAACTACTCATCGACAACCCCTCTTTATAGTACGACTAAAAGAGAATAAAAGACCTAACTAAATCACGAGTGTCCACATCTCCTTGACACTCGGACTCCTTAGTCCTTCACCTTTTGTTTCGTCGTTTTAGCCGTCGCTTCGAGTTCTTATCTCTGGGATTGTTTTCACCGTTGTATTACTTCTACCTGTAATGCGACCTAACTTACCATTTGTCTCTGCAAAACACACGTTAGTCACATATAATATTACGTTGTCATTAATCACTAAAACCAACCAGGGGCCTAGATGCTTTCATACACCTAATGTGCACTGCATGACTACAAGGTAGAAGACTTACAAATGTATAAGGCTATGATAGGATGGGGGTAGTTGCCCCGATGATAAGTAAGATCCGCTAGTAGAACATACATGTAGGCTCTATCACTCCCTTGAGCTATCAAAGATAGGTGTTGGAGCATGTAATCACTTCATCATATGTATTCACCAACCAATGATTATCCAAAGGACATAGGGCATTACACGCAATGTGTCCCAAACATCTATTCTAATATATGTGTTAAGGCTATCATGTAATGTCTTTGTAGACAAACTCTATGGTGCTAATGCTTGCACTATTCTCCCCTAACTATCCTTTATCTAGTGCCTTGGTACCCTAACATCTTTGCTACAATATTTATTGTCATCCATGGAGAGTAGGTACCCATAGAAGGGTTCCAAATCTCCTGCCTTCCCATCACCTAGAGTGGTGTTTCGTAATTGAATCTATTAACTCTTACCGTGGGTCCAAACACTAATTAACTTTGTTAGAGCCTATGCTAGTCTTGTTCACCACTGAACATGTATGAGGGCATGTGTTAGTTGTAGCATCGACAAAAAAATCCTCTACTCATGTTCCTCCAAGGACGCACCACCCCTTGAGGGCACAACACCAAGCGCCTCTACAAACACACAATGATCATGGTTGTGTAGGCATGGCGCTTATCTGGCTTTCTCCCTGGCCCATACAGAGGAAGCCTATAAGCATAAGGGCTTTCCCCTATAGCCTTTATGTCATCACATCCACTAATGCCTCAATTTTGGAGCCAGATGCGAGCTTAGCCCACTTAACAATGTTGAAGCACCACTATGTAATCCTCCTATGGTGGAAGTTGGTGAGGTAGTCATTTAGTAGCGGTGATATGACACCATTGGGTTTATAGTTATGGCCAGGGTCAACATGAGATTAACATACGTGGGACAACCACAGTTTGGAGGGGCTACACCCACCGATGGCATATACACTAAATGGTCTTGTGGCTTGACTATGGTATCCTTGAACAGTTAATCACCAAAACAGATTGAAATGGCCCTATGACACATTTCCCTTTTAACCCCAAACTAGTCGTTGCTAAAATTTTGCTCGGATATGCTCTCGGCTGGCGCACCGGACCGGCCCGATGCACCACCGACTGGACCGATAATAGTAGCAACTGCCCCGATATCCTAATTTGTGCTTTCCAAATCGAGCCGGCACCGGACCAGTCCGGTCCACCATCGGACCACCACGTGTCAAGTAGCCATTGGATACGCCTGTTGGAGCCCAAAGTAGGACACATGAGGTCGGGTGTGTCACCAGACCGAGTCTGATGAATTTTAACCAAAATTCCTGAGACTGACCAGTTCCTGTACAACATGTTCTGGTGCGCTAGGCCACCGAGACCTTCAGTAGATTCCTCTGGTAAAGTGGTTCGATAGCGCACTTGACTGGTCAGATGCACAATAGATAGCTGAGATCAAGTCCTTTTCAGCCAAGACTTCTCCAATTCGATTCGGTTGGTCTTGAGAGCTGTTCTATGACTTAGACATACTTTATTAGAGTATGCCAACCTAGTCTAAGTCATAGGTTCATACCTTTAGCTCATCTTGTCTATACAAGTCTTATTTCAGCTCAAAACAAGTCCAAATAGGCACTTGTACTAGAAACATATTTACAGATTAAACCAAAGTGCCAAAACATTCAAAAGGTGTATACAACATATTCAAAGGTTCAAACCTCACTGTTTTACCCTTTTCAAAATGTTGCACTTTCTAGGCTTGTTTGAGCTCATTTGAACTTGGATTATTCAATTTGTACTTGAGTGAACCTGCACTCATAGACTTAGAAAACCAGTTAGTCCAATATGTTATGTTGATCATTAATCACTAAAACATTATTGGAATAGCTTATTTGCTCATTTCCCTTTCACTTACCCCACATTTGGGCCCACATCAGTAGAGGTGCAAGCACCACACTCGAGGAACCCATTAGGGGTCAGGTGCATGCCATCGACTCTGCTCTCCAATAGTCAAAATGACCATGGAAATTTCACCCTCAATTTCTAAAGAAGTATAATGGGACTATTAACGCTACTGATTTTCTCTAGATTTATGCCACAACCATCCTTCTTGTAGGAGTGCAACACAATCATCTTTAGTTGGAGTCTACCCCATACTTTAGTGAGGCATTGCTTTCCTGCTCTGGCAAGTGTCACACTCGAGGCAGATGAAACATGACAAGTGACAAGCGCTCTAGCACCCTCACCCATGGAAGAGATGGGCATTGTCGTCCTACTCCTGAACCTCTACGAGGCTTTATCCCATGGTGTGCAAGAGACACCAAGGGACGTGAACTCGGAACATGTGTATTAGATGACCCATGAGAACTAGCATAGTCCTAGCATATGCAAAAGGTATAGAAAATGATGTCATACGTAGGCTATTGACCACAACCATCGGGGTGGACCAGAGAGGCCCCCTAATGGCTCCAAGACTAGGGAGACAAGTTTGGGGAGCTTTCTAGGTGGCCAAGTCATGAGACCACTTTTTGTACTCCGTTCACCCTCTTAGGGATACAAAGGGAATGCAAGGAACACCGTTTGGGGAATCAAATCTAGACAAAACCACCATTAGAGAACTAGCTCATCACCCTTCTACTCGGATTGTAATTCTCTCGAGCACTCTAATACAAAATCTATATTTATTAGACGTATGGCTCAAAGCCCAAATCAAGATAAATTATATCATGTCTCGAGTGTTAACCACCAAAGTTTTACACATCAACCGTATAATCATTAGCCATGAACCCATGGTTATGAATCGAGAACACCTGTTTTCTTTGGTTCCACCTCACAAACTCGGCATAAATTATAGCAAAATTGTCACTAAAACTGTTTTTTGCTAAATATTTTCAAAATGGTTTTAGCTTCATTGGACAAGCTACTCCACATGAGAAACTAGAGTTGAGCAGCTAGAGCCTTATAGCTATAATACTATTTAGAGATTCGTCCAAAAGGTGTTTTTTCACATAGTCAAAATAATTTATATAAGTAAAGTAATACTGATTGCATAAGGATGTGAAACATTTATGGGCTCGGTAGCTTGGAAAACAACATTCTTGAAAAGAGAAAAAAATGTTGAGACCAAAACTTTGAGGAGCCAGTGGCATAACATCTTGCAAAAAGGGAAACCAAATCGAGGTATGCTCAATTCGCAATTTCACATGGATATGTATTGATGTTTACTAGGTGAGCGCCTAGACGTTGCAATGGGACATATAATACCACAACAACTAATGTACAAATGTGTGTTATAATGTTATGAGAAAAAGGTTTTGTAATCCATTTGTGATCTAGCCATACATAAATTTTGTTATGTTATTCTAGTTCAGTGTCCGTGCGTCGCTACTATTTTTATAAATCACGTAGCAAAGCATACATAAATTTTGTTATTTTAATCTAGTTCAGTGTTCGTGCATTGCTACTATTTTTATAAATCACGTAGCAAAGAATTTACAAATGTTTATTGATCTAAAACAAAACATTTAACAACCATAACATTATGAAAGTAGGCATGTAGCAGTTCTGCAGTAGTGTTAGTGAACTATTGTATAACATCTAGGCAAAAAACATTCTAATAGCATCTCTAAGAGCTCTCAAAAAAAGACTCCCAAAAGACTGCTTTTAATAGCATCACATAATTTATTAGGAGTATATTTTTACCTTGTCTTCGACAATTCCCCTAAATAGATGCAAAATTTTAAAACTAGGTGATATAAGCTATATGCCCATATTGATCTATATTTATTATGGAGGTATTGTCATGTTCTGCATTTGGTTTTATTCTTCGATGCCTAATAAAGAATGGTTGTTCAGTTATTGTAATATTATTTTTCTTATAAGCATTATATTTTCTTTGATTATATCTCTTCAATTCCTAATAACCAATAGTTATTTCGTGGTTCTCTCTTCAATTCCTAATAAAGGCAAAATAACAAAAGTACAATAACTAAAACTAAAACAACTGGGGTGTAGAAGGGTAACTTATATAGTGCCTAAACTGCAAACATGTGGAAATTGGCACTTTACTTGTGACAACAGATGTGTGCTCCAAGAAAGAGTGGCAATTCTGACACCTTATTGATTCAAATAGCAGTTTTGAAGAAGTACATGTACACCAGGCCGCACATGCATACCACCTAGCTGCTTTGCATTTGTCTGTCGAGTATGAGGTTGTGTGACTGCAAGCAGATATGACCAGAAGAAAGGTAATGGGATCAAGCTAGACCAGTTATTTGTCTATCGAGTAAGAGGTTGTGTTTTTATCTCAAACTTCAGTTATTGATCATAAACCCTGTTCAGTATCACATTATTATCATACATTGCATGAGCAACAACCTGACATGATTCACATACATTATTCTCATCCAACAACTAATTTATTTAGAAGAAATGCCATCCAACAAGCAATTATTTGACGGTTCACTGACACTACTGCAAACAACAATGAATACCAACCCACTGAATCTACCAGAGTTGAGGCCACATGTTCTACTGATATAAGCAATTGAAAACCCTCAGCAAACACCCACATGTTCACATCACAATATTCACCAAGAAAACAATAGCCCTGTGTGAGTGATTTAACTATGTTGTGTGACAGTCAAATTAGTGAAAGCAACTATACCGTTCTAAACACAATCAAATAATGACAAATGTTCATCAATACTTTTCCATGTTATTAATTTACTTTTAATCCACCAATCTATCTATGAGCAAAGTTGGTGAGCCGTATGATGGGCAACTATCTCCTGCGGTTCGAAGAGGACTCAACTGTTAGTTAGTATCCCTTGGTTTCGGGGTGGTCCCTTTCACTATATTTTATTATATACGCTTAGCGAAAAGAATGTTTTTGATAGACCTAGGACATGGATTCTATATGAACCAATGGATCGTGACAAGTCGTTACTACTAGCAATGGCTTCCTCTTTCATTACTTCATCCTTTCTATATCCCTCTCCCTTGTTCGATCTTACTCATCAAATGGCACTCAGTTCATATCTGTAAATTCGATCATTTACAAGGTTCAAAGAAAGGGTGGACTGTAGGTAAGCACTAATTAAAACCTCTGCATTTCCGTGATTCAAAAACAAGGGCATACGTAATTCTTCAGAGCTTTTCCAAGAAGCTAACCCAAATTGACCCTTAA
Source organism: Zea luxurians (assembly GCA_029449295.1). Taxonomy (NCBI): domain Eukaryota; kingdom Viridiplantae; phylum Streptophyta; class Magnoliopsida; order Poales; family Poaceae; genus Zea; species Zea luxurians. Next base: position 47,934,069 of record JAOPSE010000017.1, read on the forward strand.
ACAAAGTAAAATAAGAATTACATCATCAACTATCATAGCCATGAAACCTCTGCTACATACTCAGTACATAATATCATAAGCATGTACAGAAGGTAAAAACTATAGTTTGGATTCTTTAAGTAAGGATAAGTGTGAACATTTCCCGAGCTTTTAAGAAATCAATTTTTATTTTTTAGCTAGGAAGGACCGACTTCCTAGTTTTTAAGAAACTAGGAATCTAATTCCTATAAACTGAGGTATAAATTGGTATGTTTGGAACCAAATCAATTTCCATAAACCAGTTTCTTAAAAACTGGATGCTTTTAAATAGGTCCTTTATCTTTTAGCTAGGAAAGACCAATTTCTTGGTTTTTAAGAAATTGAGAACCTAATTTATATAAACTGAATCATAAATTAGTATGTTTGGAACCACATCAATTTTTATAAATTAGTTTCTTAAAAACTGGGTGCTTTTAAACAAGTCATAAGTAGTAGAGATAAGCCGAAGCATTTTGCGTGATTTTGCTATTCTAGTTATTTGATCTCCTCCAAATGAAACACATGCTAAAAGAATTTCCTGCTCTACTAGATTAGACGCTCGGCCAAGGTGCATGCATGACCCTGACGGGCGCCCGGATCCGGCCAAGGCGTCGACAGGGACACGCACGCCGGCGAGCGGAAGACCGGAAGTGCACAAGGGATGCACGAAGACTGACCACCGGCCTCCAGCATCTCTGTTCCGTGCGTCGGTGCGTGTCCATCGTCGATCGTTCTGCCCGGTCTTCTTCCCCGTCGACGTCATCTGGTCTCGCTCCAGACTCCCAGCGCCGCTGGCCCTGCTAGCGATGCACGCAGCACGCCAGCCTGTTTTGGGGCAGGGCCGGGGACAGAAAAGTCCGCCAATCCGGAGAGTGACTCGCCGTCGCCGTCGCCGTCGGTTAGACTCCGGTCACTGGTCAGTTAGCCAACGCCTGCAGTTCCTTTATTTTCGGCCCAAGGCAAGAAGCCGTCCGGTCCGTGGTAGCCGATGACGAATGACGGCCCAAGATGGCGGATCTCGGCCGAACTGTGTTCCCGCAAGCAAAGCGACCCAACAACACCTTATCCCCTCGTTAACACCTCCCGCATCTCGTTCCTTGTGCTCCCCATTTCGAGCTCAAGCTCAATCACTTCGGATTGGCGGCGGGCACGCGCCGGACGAAATGGAAGCGGCACCATCCGCCCGCGCCTTCTCCCCGTCCTCGTCTCCCTCCGCGGGGGCTAGACCCAGCCTTCCCCTCGCGGGCCTGGCCTCGCGCTCGCGGCGCGCCCGGGTGCTCGCGGCGCCGCCCCCGCCCCGCGCCGTCGCTTCCTCCCGCGCGCCGCTGGTGGTCTCCAGCCCGCCATCGCCGGAGGACTTCGGCACGCACAACCCCGCGCACGCTAAGGTCGACCGCTCCGGCCGCTTCTGCAGCCCCCGCGCCGCACGGGAACTCGCGCTGTGAGTCCCGGCGTTTCCCCAGCTTCAGCTCCTACGTACTTCGGTTTATCTTCTTCTGTGCTGCGTTGGAGTTGGGCTTCGGCTGTGGTTCTTTGCTGCTGGAGGTGAACCGCTGCTTCCGCGTCTCGTGTCGCAGGATGATTTCCTACGCCGCGTGTCTGGAGGGAACCGATATCGTCCGGCTCTTCGATCGCAGGATCAGCGCAAGACGAGGTCAGGATTCTTCCCCCCAGCGCCTCTTCTTCGTGCATTTGTTTCAAGGATCAGCTCGTCGATTTGCTTGGTTGAATACCTCCTTGCATCAGTGAAAACTCATGGGTTCCTGGCGTTCCACGGATACATTTTACTTGCTGTTTGTCCTCTTATTTCGGTTTCAACACGCTTGCTCAGAACCCGGGTTTGTTTTCAACAAGGCATGCCTATTGAGTTACAACCATATGAGCTTTGGCGGGGGACCGCTCGAGGTTGGAACGGAGCAGGAGGCTGAGAAGCTGGCCAGTCAGAACGATAAGGATTCAGCCAACGGTAACATTCCACGCAACTTCTGGTTCAACATTGTACTATCTCAGGTATCGAATATTTGTCGCCCGCTAGATCATTTTTGAAGTAAAACACGGCAAATAAAAAAAAAGAATTGAGAGAGTATTATTCTACGAAGTACTCCTATATGTTAACGCGGTTACAGCTGAAATCATAAATTGCTGTTTATAAATTTGGACATATCTCCATTTTTCTCTCCCACGATTTTAAGATGGAACTCTATATATCCAGAAGCTTTTCAAAGCGCACAAGTTCAACGCTTAATTAGGTATAGTGGCCAATGCCTAGGTACCACCTAGTCAGGCTAGGTCGTCAATTGTCACTTTTAAGAATAGTGGTATAATGAGTTGAGCCTGAAAAATTCAACATCTTAAGTCTGTCGTGAAATCAACTGAGTAACGCACACATCTTTTTGTGTAAATATGTTCCAATAATGTTTGATTATTCTTCTGCAAAGAATTTGACATGTTTCCCTTCCATATTCAGAAGCAGATGTACTTTCAGCTCCTCCAAAACTTGTTTACAACAACTATGTATTACGGTATACCTTCCTTCTTGCTCCATTCCACTAAAGGCATTAGGTATTGACACACTGTTCTGATATATGATAGAATTTAATTTTCTGTTTAATATTTAGTCCTGCTGCTCTTACATTTCTGATTAGATGTTTTTCAAGTTTCAAGTATAGGTTGTCCAGGGAACTTTTAGTAGCTGTTGCCAGTGGATGGGATAAGCATGTGGTTATCATCGACAAAATAATTCCCCAAGCTTGGAAGGTTAGATACATTTTCCTAATCTTCTATGTTGATTCATCAGTCCCTTCTACATGCATCACAGCATCAAACTATTTATGTGTTCAGCAGTCTGGTTCAAACATGTATTTATTCTGTATATTACACCACTGTTTTTCACACTACACTGTACTAGTGAACAATCACTCTGATGCATACCAGAAGCTGTTTACAGTTTGGTTTGAACGTATCCTTATTCTGTATATTACACCACTGTTTTTCATTGCACTGAACTAGTGAACAAGCACTATGATGCATAACAGAAGTGTATGACCATCAAGGATGATTTCCTGCCTTGTGTTTCGGCATGCAGTGAAATATTGAGATCTCACATTGTTATTTAATTATTTTATACTAATGCCTTACCTTATTACGAATTAATTTTCCAGCATAGTTAATTAGTTATTTCTGTTTGCCACCCCAAGGATGAGGAAGTGATACAGAATATGAAGAATGTACCTTCCTTAATCTGAATCACTTTGTTTCTATATTTGTTTCTACTACCAGAGCTCAGATGTTTTTATAGTAAAAAAAAATGAAACACAATATACTTTGCTTTCAGTTTATAATCTACCGGTCTTTAAACTGCTGTCCTAATATGTGTTTGTACATATTTTAGTATTTAGTATTTTGCGGTCCTGTTTTATGGCATAACCTGCTGTTGGTACATGGAAAATTTCATGGTCAGGATGAACCTGTGGCAAGGATTCTTGAACTCTGCATTCTACATATTGCTATGGCAGAGATGACATCAAAAGGAACACCCCACAAAGTTGTCATTAATGAGGTGCTTATTTTCTCCATATTTATTATTTTCTCCATATTTTGACTCTACGTATCTCGCACCTGCATGTTTTCTCATAGTTACTCTTTCCATTTTTGAGTACTAGTAGAATAAACGGCTCTCGACCCTTGCCTTTCAGGCAGTAGATCTGGCAAAGCGATTTTGTGATGGTGGTGCCCCTCGGGTAATCAATGGATGCCTTCGAACATTTGTGAAGGATCATGTTGATGTTGCAGGCACGAGCCACGAAGCTAAATCAAAATCATGATTTTTTGCAAATACTCATACAACAAAATGCAGGGGCGGATCCAATGTGTGGTCTATATGGGCCACGGCACATCCTAAGATTACATAAGATTACATAAGAGTAGTTAGTATGGTGGTATAAATGCTATATTTTAAACTTGGTGGTTAAGGTTCAAGGCTTGTTGATCCCTATTTTTTATATATTTTTTTATAATTTTTTGTTACACCCTAAGTATAGGAGCTGGGTCCGCCACCGACAAAATGGTGGCTGAAGTAAAGAAGTACGGAGAAAACCTTGCTGTCTTGAGTTCAGGCGAATACCTTCTGTCTCCAAGGTTTAGCCTTCAACCTAAGGGAATCTAAAAGGTAAACATGATGGACTCATCAAGGAGCCACAACACGTTCATTCTTTTAGAATGTTCGGTTATTAGGTGAAGTATACAGAGCTGTAAACTGGTGATGCACATTCATGCTTCATCTAAAACAACCGAAGGTTATGGCTTCTGATAGCCTACTCGACGCAGATCGTTAAATGATCAGATATTAAGATGACCAGGAGTTGTGTAAAAGCTTGATGCATATGTAAAATGATATATATACTTGGCATTGGCTCATTGCAATGGGAGAAGGATATTCTAGTTTCATAAGTTGATGTAAGACATGTACGCTTGTTTTAGGATTATTAATCGCATATCGTGTTTGCTTCTATTTGGATTCATTTAAGTCCTTAAAAACAAAATTCGTTTCAGATTCCTGTCCGTTTTTTATACTGGTCTTATTGCCTATCTCTTCATTTGATTATGAAAGATAATTTAGCTAACATTTTATATAAAACTAGGTATGTGTCCATACGTTGCAACGCACACAAAACATTCAGCAAAATATTAATGCACAACAATTACAAAGAAACGAACAACACTTATATTATCGCCAACTTTAATATCTTTAAAATTGTTTGCTATCAAATACAATGTTATCCTTATATGATTAGTGACAGCAGCATGAACATATTTGAGAGTAGCCATGATGTAAAACTATTTTGGTAGTTCTCTCACAAAGACAGAAATATAGAAGTTGTGTAATCTGAAATGACAGGTAACATCACCTATGAAAAAAGATGAACCGAAACATGATCCCCTGCAAGCCAAGCACGCTCTTTCTCCTTTAGCACGAGCAGAGTCAATCCCATATAGATCCAGTCGATCTTAATGACACCGAAAAAGATACAAATGAGTTACAACTCAACATTCGTCTTCTATTTGGAACCTTTTCTTTTCAGCAAATTAAAGTAGTATGATAACAGCAAGATATGCCACTATTATTTTTTGTGACAAAGCACAATGACTTGTGTGTTAAACTACGATACCTTTTGAACAATGGCAACTGCTGCCTGAAAAGGTGTCATGTCTTCGTATGGAAGCTGAAAAGAAAAGGCCAACTCAACAATTAGCAAAACTAGGGCTGAAAACGAGCCGAGCTGAGCTCGGTTCGGCTTGGCTCGGTGTGGCTCGATGCTTGAACGAGCTCGGCTCGGCTCGGCCATACCACGAGCTAGCGAAAGAGGCTCGGCTCGGCTCGACCTTGGCTCGTGAGCCAGCTCGTTCGGCTCGCGAGCCATATTGGTACTTATCGTTGCATTATTTGGTGAATTAACATTATATAAATTTGAAATATAGAATCATCATTCAACATTATGAGTAAATTAAATTATAACTTGTAATATATTCATCATCAAAGACTAAAAAATGAGCTATTGTTCATAAAATTATCTAATATTCATTATTATTCCATAAATTGATCATTTTTGCAAGGCTCGCGAGCTAGAACGAGCCGACTCGGCTCGGCTCGCCACAAAAACGAGCTCAAAGAATGGGCTCGGCTCGGCTCGTTCGAGACTCACGAGCTGCTCCGAGCTCGAGCCGGCTCGCGAACCTCGAGCTTATTTTCCAGCCCTAAGCAAAACCACACTTCTACTCTACAATTACAACGGCGAAACAAAATGATGGCGAGAGAAAAATAACATTTGCACCGAATCCTAGTAACATGATATCAAACTGAAAAGGGCAAGATATTTGCACCCAGAAAGCTTGTCTAGTAACAGTTTGAGCATAGTTTCTTGGGATTCATGGAATACAGAATAGCCAGGTGATAAGAAACACGTGTAGTTTAATAGTACTAAAAAATCATTCCAACAAATTAGAAAAAATATCTATCTTAAACTGCTGTACTGAATCCTAGTAACATGAGATCAAACTGAAAAAGGAAGGATATTTGCACCCATAAAACTTGACCAGTAACAATCTGAGCATAGTTTTTTGGGAAGATCATAGAATACATAATATCCAGGTGATAAGAAACATGTGTAGTTTAATAGTACTGAAAAATCATTCCAATAATTCAAGAAAAATATTTATCTTAAACCACTGCACTAAATCTCAGTAGCATAAGATCAGATTGAAAAAGGCAAGATATTTGCACCTACAAAGCTTGGCCAATAACAATATGAGCATAGTTTCTTAGGAAGGTCATATGATACTAAATAGGCAGATGCCTCTCGATCTAGCTGATAAACACCCGAGATGCAGCTAGCTGCCTTCACCGGTATTTCCAAACGTCTCAGAGACCAGACGAGATGCGAGGGGAATAACAGAGCAATGGCAATTAAGGGATTTAAATTAAAATCCTATGTAGGGAGCCTGAACAATTTCGAGTTATCAGCCAATGCTTTTGAAACCCCCCGGTTACAAGCAAATGCACTCAAGGCTCAATTCAGCTATGATCTTATCAGGTCCAAACTGCTGCAGGACAAGATAATCCACCCTAACCTGATGAATGCACCAATACACATAGGTGGAAATCCTAAATCCTCTTGAGGCATCAAACTTTTCGATCCCACAGAGTAGCCCTATGCCCATATCAGACCACCCTAAAAGCATGAACGAAACATTACATTTCAACATTTTAGGTACACTAATTTTTCTCTTGTTGCTACTATGCCATTAGATATATAGAGAGGTTTCTACAAAATGAAGTATTAGTCCATAGTCATGTTTTCTATTTTATAATGCCTTTTAAACACTAATAACAAAGAAAAAAATCGCCATATTTGACATAATGGTTGGATCATCCATGACCACATACAGGGGCAGATTCAGGCCCTTTTGTGGTGTCATGTGACACCAATGAATTTTAGTAATCTCCATTAGAATGTATGTTTTTAGCACTTAAATGAGTTGATGATTTTACAATTTAATGGAGATGACACAAATGCTTGTTTTGTCTAGATCCGCTCCTGACCACATATGAATTGGAAGAACTCTAACATCTAAAACATGAAGTGCATTAAAGTTTACCTTATCTATTTTCTCCGACAGCATATATATATAAGTCAATGACTCTAAGATCAACACCTGCAGGAGGGCCTTGAACATATGCATTAACTTTGGATGGCTGCTTTTCAAGCTTGAATACTGCTTTGATTTCATACCATTGATCCCCATCAACATCCACTTGCCCACAATTGACCCATTGGTTTTTATCCACAACAAGACTGATAATTACAGGCGTCATGAATTGGAAGAACTGTAACATCTAAAACATGAAGTGCATTAAAGTTTACCTTGTCTATTTTCTCCGACAGCATATATATAAAAGTCCATGACTCTAAGATCAACACCTACAGGAGGGCCTTGAACATATGCAGTAACTTTGGATGGCTGCTTTTCAAGCTTGAATGCTGCTTTGATTTCATACCATTGATCCCCATCAGCATCCACTTGCCAACATGAATGCGCTGTAGGAAGTTCTGTTGCGAGCGAAGCATGTGATCAGTGCTTCATGAGCAAAGTGTGCAACTCGCACCAGTTGAACAAGAAGTCAGGAGAATGCCAAAAATTAATAGAACTGACAGGTTTCACGCACATAAAACACGTTCTTATTACAGACACGAAGACGGGAGTATCTCAATTTCCTTAAAACGCACTGCTGTTTGACGATCTCGTTGTTATTGCCATGGTAACTACGTACAAAGGGGAAATCAAAATGCAGAACGACATATTCTGATCTACAAACTTCCTCAACTCATAAATGATTTCCATGGTTCAGACCTGCAGACTTCCCATCATGCCCTTAGCTCATACATAGGAACCTGTAGGGGAACACATTTTCTCTACCATAGAAGATTGGGAATATCGGCCATCGATCATAAAAAATCATGCTTACCCTCACCATCAGCAGAAACAAACAGATACATGGTTTGTACTTTGCTCTCATAAATTTAATGTGTTCAATGAATCTGCAAATTAAATCAAGACTGTGTAAGATATAATTGGTTATATATTCCTGGGTTGCAAAACCAGGAAATGTTATATGCAAACATTTAGAGGCGGCGTAATGTCAACTGTCCTTTCATTTCAATACGACAAGTTATGTAGGTTCAAAGGCGACAAGGGAATGATCCTACTCAAAAGACATGCATAATTATCGACCTCTAAAAAATACACCCAATAACTAACAGATGAAAATGAACTTTTGTCCTTCCACTGTTGTGCCCTCGTTGATCTCCAATCCAAGGGTGATGTGCTGCCCTCCTTCAACAAAGCATGGAGCGGCCCAGTACAGAAACTCCAGCCCACTTCATCTATTCTTTCACCAGCCAGTGGCTCCCGTAACCAAGCAGAGCACAGCACAGAGCAACAAAGGAAAACTTGTTCGTTTTGGCGCCGAGTGCAGAGACAACGAGCAAGAGAACCAGCTGGCAGGGCAAGGGGCTAAGTCTATTCACACTTATACTACTTTAAATTTTTATCCTAAAAATAATATTATATCCTTGTCGGCAAAATTATTTGTTCTATACCACAATACTCAGTCCTATTTACACGATATTTCAACTTAAGAACAGAGAAATAAAATCTTGCTCTGTTTAACATGGGAAAAATGAGAAGCCTCAAGCTCTAAACAAGAAATTGTCATGTTCGGCAGACCACACAAACATGTGAGGCCTAGCTGTCCTAAGCCTCTCTATTTTGAGTCATTTGCTGTAAGTAAATGATGGTATATGTAAAGGGCAGGCAGAAGCAACTCAATGAATAGCATGTCATAACAGCTAATGGTTGTTCTTTAAAAGTAAAAACAGATTACTATTTTTCTTCTGCTCAGTCAACAGCAGCGGCTAGTGTTTCCCAGATATGCTAGTTGTTCTGGTAGGTCCATCTCAATGTAATTCCCCCAAGTTCTAAAATAAAATTTTGTGCGAGCTCACCTATAGGCTGGGATATGCATCATGTTTGTTGTATTTACAGTGTTTTGTGCCTGCTCTGATTTGCAAATGGACGATCCTTCTCGAACCACACATTTATCTCCTGCACACCCTTGGAGCCTAAAGAGGTCTCCCACTCTCCCATTTGAGGCTCAGCTCACTACAACATGCGGCAAAAGATGGCACAAAACACTGTAAATACAACAAACATGCTACGGAATTAACAAAAATTGGTACCAATCATACATACACAGTAAAATTGTATGGTGAAATAGTATCCCTTTGACTCCTATATTTTTGCATCTACTATTGGTTTATCTAAAATAAAAAGTTTCACAACACTTATTGTGAAATTATATAACAATAATCGTATAAGTATACAGACATGTACTCATTTTGCCTTCAATGCTAGTGTTTGTTAAGTTTTTAATGGTGTGCCCTTCAGAATGCCAGAAACATAGCTTCGCTATCAAGAGGGATGCTAAAGTGATAAAAATCATAAAATGTACAAAGAGATGGCACTGCTAAGAAATTCAGTGCATACTCTTTTTTGAAGCATGTCAGTGCATACCTTTTCCCCAACCATGAACCATGTAAATGTTGTCGAGACTGATTGTGGTACTGAAGTGGCATTTATGGAAAAAAGATTTCATTACACTTTTAGGTATAAACCAAGTGAACTTTATTTTCTGGAGCCATAACAACACAACCTTTGTCAACTTAGAACATGTTTTAACTGTTTTTAATGCATGATCAACAAATAATCTCACTATTTATTTACTAAAGACATGTCAAACAGAAGTACATGTTTTTTCCTCCCTTTAACCATGATTTGGATTGAACCCAAATAGATCCCTCTACCTAAATACTTATAAATCCAGCATGACTCTGTTCCGCTCCCCTAATGAACTCAAGGCAGTTGTTTTGAAAAATATGACCAAAGAAATCCATGGATGACTAACTCATACAAGCACACCAAACTGCAATGATCTGTATGCGTTTTAGCTAAAGCTAATGACAAAGGAACATAACTGGGTACCTACACATGCTAAAGGGTAGACTAATGGCTCAAATAATAATTTTACTAAATTTGTTATAATTATAACAACTGATGCAAGTTCAACAATTAGCTAGAAAAGTAAACAAAGATGGCAGTATATCTGAGGTCATGACCTGCATCTATTTTTTCTGAAATTTGACATTAAACAACAGATTATTCGAAAACCCTAAAAACATTGAGCAATGTAAATTTGCTATGCTAGAGTGGAATAGTTGGTTGGGATAATATTAGCTCCTCATAACAAAATGCAGCTTGATTGTACCTGAGAAGAAATGGGAACAGTACAGTACTATGAGATCCATATCTAGTAGATTATGTAGAGTGGATTGATATTGAACACCTTACATTTGTAAGGAAACATATGTTTCAGCAAGTCTCTCTAGGCATTATGATTTACCATAAATCAAATAAAAGAAAAGATTGATGTGTTATACCAAAAGGAAAATACAGATAATTACACCTTGCTCCTAAAACAAAGTGGATGCAGATACTTATAATTCTAGATACTTATAATTCCAAATGAGAACAAAGATAAAAAATCTCACAATCTAAATTATACTCATGTGCAAATGACGTGTATGTATTACTCGCAACAGCCTCTACGATTCAACATGGATTGAATCAAGTTGTGCCCTACTCTACTACACACATACAATGTAGAAACATATATCAGTGTCACAGACTCCATCAGAGAGTTGAGGCAACCTATTTTTGAACGAGAGACTCATCAAGGTGTACTTGTTCAGATTGTCTATGCAGTGCACACACTAAACAGAAAAATAGAGGTCCAGCATTTCCAACTCTAGAGCTGTGATTTGTTACCATGGACAAAAGAAATACCAGCCAAAATTATTTTCCCCAACCTAAGAGCCGCATTATCCAAAACCACCCATGCAATTTCTTGATTCCTATAACCCCAATTATCGCCAAAAGCATAGCACAATGTGAATTTGAAGAGACAACAGAAAGGGGGAATGGGGTCTGGGGGCTCAACAGCACCGTGCCGACGCTGCAAGCCAGAATGGACAGGACGTCGCGACGTCGCAGGAGGCTGCCAGCACTGACATCACGACCATGGCGGTAAGGCGTCAAGAGGAGCAGGTCGGCGCAGGGCAGCCAAAGAAAAAGCAGAGGAGGAGGAGGAGGACGTAGCCGTGGAGGAGAAGATCATATAGGTGGAGGTGGATATGCCAGAGCTGCAAGAGGTGAGGCCGCAGAGCAGCGAGGTCGTGGAGACAGAAACGGAGGCCCATGGCGCACGGACGATGGCTCACCGGTCGTCGTTGGAGAAGAAGCAGCAACACCTGAGGGAGAAGACGAGCTTGCAACCAGCACGGCGGAAGAGAAGATCGTCGAGGAGATCCAGCGAGCAGAGGCGACTGAGAACTCGGGGCGGAGCTGGTGTACTGGTTCGTCTGGGTGATGGGCACGACGGAGGTGAAGGGCAAGAGGGCGGTGGATCTCAAGATGGGATCCATCACGCGGGACAAGGTGCAGGACAAGTACACGCAGTACTGGTCCTTTTTCCGCCGCCCCAAGGAGACGACCACCAAGGCGGCGTCGGCGTAGAAGGTGCCGGCCGTCGTCGACACCTTTTACAACCTCGTGGCCGAAGGCAGGAGGTGGGTTGGGCTCGAGGTGGCGACGCGGCAGTCGTCGGACTCGACGCCCGTGGCACCGCCATCGCCGCCCCCACCTCGGAGCGCGCGAAGGCAGATATGGGCGAAGGCGGGTGGTGGGAGTGCGAGCACCTAGGAAAGTGGGGATCGAGCTAGGGTTTTGCGTGTTTGAAAGTCGCCTAGACGGGGGTCGAAACTGAAAATCTCAAAAATAATCACAACTACAAGCCGGGTTAGCGTTAGAAATATAAACGAGTCCGCGAGAGAGGGTGCAAAACAAATCGCAAGCAAATGAAGAGTGTGACATGCAGATTTGTTTTACCGAGGTTCGGTTCTCGCAAACCTACTCCCCGTTGAGGAGGCCACAAAGGCCGGGTCTCTTTCAACCCTTCCCTCTCTCAAACGGTCCCTCGGACCGAGTGAGCTTTTCTTCTTTTCAATCAAACGGGAACAAAACTTCCCCGCAAGGGCCACCACACAATTGGTGCCTCTTGCCTTGGTTACAATTGAGTTTTGATCACAAGAACAAATGAGAAAAAGGAAAGCGATCCAAGCGCAAGAGCTCAAATGAACACAACAAATCACTCTCTCTAGTCACTAGGGCTTTGTATGGAGTTGAGAGAGGATTCGATCTCTTTTGGTGTGCTTTGCAATGAATGCTAGCTCTTGTATAGTGGTTGGAAGTTGGAAAACTTGGATGCAATGAATGGTGGGGTGGTTGGGGTATTTATAGCCCCAACCACCAAACTTGACCGTTGGCTGGAGGCGTCTGTTCGATGGCGCACCGGACAGTCCGGTGCACACCGGACAGTCCGGTGCCCCTGCCACGTCATCAATGCCGTTGGATTCTGACCGTTGGAGCTTCTGACTTCTGGGCCCGCCTGGGTGTCCGGTGCACACCGGACAACAACTGTTCATTGTCCGGTGCGCCGGTATGGGCGCGCCTGACGTCTGCGCGCGCTGCGCGCGCATTAAATGCACCGCAGGTAGCCGTTGGCGTCGAAATAGCCGTTGCCCCGCTGGCACACCGGACAGTCCGGTGCACACCGGACATGTCCGGTGAATTATAGCGGAGCGGCTGCCGCGCGAACCCGAGGCTGGTGAGTTGAGGAGGCCGCGCTTCCTTGGAGCACCGGACAGTCCGGTGAATTATAGCGACGCAGCCTGAGAAATTCCCGAAGGCGGCAAGTTCGAGTTGGAGTCCTCTGGTCGCACCGGACTGTCCGGTGTACAGCACCGGACACTGTCCGGTGTACACCGGACAGTCCGGTGCCTCCAGCCAGAGGTGCCTTCGGTTGCCTCTTTGCTCCTTTGTTGAATCCAAAACTTGATCTTTTTATTGGCTGAGTGTGAACCTTTTGCACCTGTGTAACTTATGTACTAGAGCAAACTAGTTAGTCCAATATTTGTGTTGGGCAATTCAACCACCAAAATTATTTAGGAACTAGGTGTAAGCCTAATTCCCTTTCAATCTCCCCCTTTTTGGTGATTGATGCCAACACAACTCAAAGCAAATATAGAAGTGCATAATTGAACTAGTTTGCATAAGGTAAGTGCAAAGATTGCTTGGAATTGAGCCAATAAATACTTACATGATGCGCATGGATTGTTTTCTTTGTTTTTGACATATTGGACCACGCTTACACCACAAGTTTTGTTTTTGCAAACTCTTTTGTAAATTCTTTTCAAAGTCCTTTTTGCAAGATAGTCAAAGGTAAACGAATAAGATTTTGCAAAGCATTTTCAAGTTTTGAAATTTTCTTCCTTAGTCCCAAATGCTTTTCCTTTGACTAAACAAAACTCCCCCTCAAATCAAGTCTCCTCTTAGTGTTCAAGAGGGTTTTAAGACATCAATTTTGAAAATACTACTTGCTCCCCCTTTAGAACACAAAGAGATACCAATTTTGAAATTTACCAATTGAAAATCATTAATTTTAAAATTAGGGTGATGGTGCGGTCCTTTTGCTTTGGGCTCATATTTTCTCCCCCTTTGGCATGAATCGCCAAAAACGGAATCATTAGAGCCCAATAAAGTACTTTCTCCCCCTTTGGTCATAAAATGAATGAGTAAAGATTGTACCAAAGTTGGAGAGATGATGCGGAGCGACGGCGAAGGATGAGTAGTAGAGCGGAGTGGAAGCCTTTGTCTTCGCCGAAGACTCCAATTCCCTTTCAATATACCTATGACTTGGTTTGGAATACACTTGAAAACACATTAGTCATAGCATATATAAAGGAGACATGATCAAAGGTATATTTATGAGCTATGTGTGCAAGACTAGCAAAAGAAGTTCCTAGAATCAAGAATATTGAGCTCATGCCTAAGTCTGGTAAAAGATTATTCATCAAGTGGCTTGGTAAAGATATCGGCTAATTGATCTTTAGTGTTAATGTATGAAATCTCGATATCCCCCTTTTGTTGGTGATCCCGAAGAAAATGATACCGAATGGCTATGTGTTTAGTGCGGCTATGCTCAACGGGATTATCCGCCATGCGGATTGCACTCTCATTATCACATAGAAGAGGAACTTTGGTTAATTTGTAACCGTAGTCCCGCAGGGTTTGCCTCATCCAAAGCAATTGCGCGCAACAATGGCCTGCGGCAATATACTCGGCTTCGGCAGTAGAAAGAGCGACCGAATTTTGCTTCTTTGAAGCCCATGACACCAAGGATCTTCCCAAGAACTGGCAAGTCCCCGATGTGCTCTTCCTATTAATCTTACACCCCGCCCAATCGGCATCCGAATAACCAATCAAATCAAATGTGGATCCCCGAGGGTACCAAAGCCCAAACTTAGGAGTATAAGCCAAATATCTCAAGATTCGTTTTACGGCCGTAAGGTGTGATTCCTTAGGGTCGGCTTGGAATCTTGCACACATGCAAACGGAAAGCATAATGTCCGGTCGAGATGCACATAAATAAAGCAATGAACCAATCATCGACCGGTATACCTTTTGATCCACGGACTTACCTCCCGTGTCGAGGTCGAGATGCCCATTTGTTCCCATGGGTGTCTTGATGGGCTTGGCATCCTTCATTCCAAACTTGCTTAGAATGTCTTGAGTATACTTCGTTTGGCTAATGAAGGTGCCTTCTTGGAGTTGCTTGACTTGGAATCCTAGAAAATACTTCAACTCCCCCATCATCGACATCTCGAATTTCTGTGTCATAATCCTACTAAATTCTTCACATGTAGATTTGTTAGTAGACCCAAATATGATATCATCAACATAAATTTGGCATACAAACAAATCATTGTCAAGAGTTTTAGTGAACAAAGTAGGATCGGCTTTGCCGACTTTGAAGCCATTTGCAATAAGGAAATCTCTAAGGCATTCATACCATGCTCTTGGGGCTTGCTTGAGCCCATAAAGCGCCTTAGAGAGCCTATAAACATGGTTAGGGTACTCACTGTCTTCAAAGCCGGGAGGTTGCTCAACATAGACCTCCTCCTTGATTGGTCCATTCAGGAAGGCACTCTTCACGTCCATTTGATAAAGCTTGAAACCATGGTAAGTAGCATAGGCCAATAATATACGAATTGACTCAAGCCTAGCTACGGGTGCATAGGTTTCACCAAAATCCAAACCTTCGACTTGTGAATACCCCTTGGCCACGAGTCGAGCTTTGTTCCTTGTCACCACACCATGCTCGTCTTGCTTGTTGCGGAAGACCCACTTGGTTCCTACAACATTTTGATTAGGACGTGGAACTAAGTGCCATACCTCATTCCTTGTGAAATTGTTGAGCTCCTCTTGCATCGCCATCACCCAATCTGAATCTTGGAGTGCTTCCTCTACCCTGTGTGGCTCAATAGAGGAAACAAAAGAGTAATGTTCACAAAAATGTGCAACACGAGATCGAGTAGTTACCCCCTTATGAATGTCGCCGAGGATGGTGTCGACGGGGTGATCTCGTTGTATTGCTTGGTGGACTCTTGGGTGTGGCGGCCTTGGTTGTTCATCCTCCTTGTCTTCATCATTTGCATCTCCCCCTTGATCGTTGCCGTCGTTTTGAGTTGGCTCATCTTCTTGATCTTCTTGTTCAACATCTTGAGCCTCATCCTCAATTTGAGTTGGTGGAGATGCTTGCATGGAGGAGGATGGTTGATCTTGTGCATGTGGAGGCTCTTCGGATTCCTTAGGACACACATCCCCAATGGACATGTTCCTTAGAGCTATGCATGGAGCCTGTTCTTCACCTATTTCATCAAGATCAACTTGCTCTACTTGAGAGCCGTTAGTCTCATCAAACACAACGTCATAAGAAACTTCAACAAGTCCTGAGGACTTGTTAAAGACTCTATATGCCCTTGTGTTTGAGTCATATCCTAGTAAAAAGCCTTCTACAGTTTTAGGAGCAAATTTAGATTTTCTACCTCTCTTAACAAGAATAAAGCATTTGCTACCAAAAACTCTAAAATATGAAATATTTGGCTTTTTACCAGTAAGGAGTTCATAAGATGTCTTCTTGAGGATTCGATGAAGATATAACCGGTTGATGGCGTAGCAGGCGGTGTTAACCGCTTCGGCCCAAAACCGATCTGGTGTCTTGTACTCATCAAGCATGGTTCTTGCCATGTCCAATAGAGTTCGATTCTTCCTCTCCACTACACCATTTTGTTGTGGAGTGTAGGGAGAAGAGAACTCATGCTTGATGCCCTCCTCCTCAAGGAAGCCTTCAATTTGAGAGTTCTTGAACTCCGTTCCGTTGTCGCTTCTAATTTTCTTGATCCTTAAGCCGAACTCATTTTGAGCTCGTCTCAAGAATCCCTTTAAGGTCTCTTGGGTATGAGATTTGTCCTGCAAAAAGAACACCCAAGTGAAGCGGGAATAATCATCCACAATTACAAGACAATACTTACTACCGCCGATGCTTATGTAAGCGATCGGGCCGAATAAATCCATATGTAGGAGCTCCAGTGGCCTGTCGGTAGTCATGATGTTTTTGTGTGGATGATGGACACCAACTTGCTTCCCGGCTTGGCATGCGCTACAAATCCTGTCTTTCTCAAAATGAACATTGGTTAGTCCTAAAATGTGTTCTCCCTTTAGAAGCTTGTGAAGATTCTTCATTCCAACATGGGCTAGTCGGCGGTGCCAGAGCCAACCCAAGTTAGTCTTAGCAATTAAGCATGTGTCGAGTTCAGCTCTTTCAAAATCTACTAAGTATAGCTGACCCTCTAACACTCCCTTAAATGCTATTGAATCATCACTTCTTCTAAAGACAGTAACACCTATATCAGTGAATAGACAGTTGTAGCCCATTTGACATAATTGGGATACGGAAAGCAAATTGTAATCTAAAGAATCTACAAGAAAAACATTGGAAATAGTATGGTCAGGTGATATAGCGATTTTACCCAAACCTTTGACCAAACCTTGATTTCCATCCCCGAATGTGATAGCTCGTTGGGGATCTTGGTTTTTCTCATATGAGGAGAACATCTTTTTCTCCCCTGTCATGTGGTTTGTGCACCCGCTGTCGAGTATCCAACTTGAGCCCCCGGATGCATAAACCTACAAAATAATTTTAGTTCTTGACTTTAGGTACCCAAACGGTTTTGGGTCCTTTAGCATTAGAAACAAGAACTTTGGGTACCCAAACACAAGTCTTGGAGCCCTTGTGTTTGCCCCCAACAATTTTGGCAACTACCTTGCCGGATTTGTTAGTTAAAACATAAGATGCATCAAAAGTTTTAAATGAAATGGCATGATCATTTGATGCATTAGGAGTTTTCTTTCTAGGCAACTTGGCACGGGTTGGTTGCCTAGAACTAGATGTCTCACCCTTATACATGAAAGCATGATTAGGGCCAGAGTGAGACTTCCTAAAATGAATTTTCCTAATCTTGCTCTCAGGATAGCCGGCAGGGTACAAAATGTAACCCTCGTTATCCTGAGGCATGGGAGCCTTGCCTTTAACAAAGTTAGATAAGTTCTTTGGAGGGGCATTAATTTTGACGTTGTCTTCCTTTTGGAAGCCAATGCCGTCCTTAATGCCAGGGCGTCTCCCATTATAGAGCATGCTTCTAGCAAATTTAAATTTTTCATTTTCTAAGTCATGCTCACTAATCTTAGCATTAAGTTGTGCTATGTGATCATTTTGTTTTTTAATTAAGGCTAGGTGACCATGAATAGCATCAACATTAATATCTCTACATCTAGTACAAATGGAAATATGCTCAGTAGATGTAGATGGTTTGCAAGTTTTTAGTTCTACAACCTTAGCATGCAATATTTCATTCTTACTTCTAAGGTCAGAAATAGTAGCATTGCAAACATCAAAATCTTTAGTCTTAGCAATCAAATTTTCATTTTCTAATCTAAGACTAGCAAGAGAGATGTTCAATTCTTCAATCCTAGCAAGCAAATCATCACTATCATTTCTAGGATTTGGAATTGAAACATTGCAAATATGAGAATCAACCTTAGCTAACAAATTAGCATTTTCATTTCTAAGGTTGTCTATAGTCTCATGGCAAGTACTTAGCTCACTAGACAATTTTTCACATTTTTCCATTTCTAGAGCATAAGCATTTTTAACCTTAACATGCTTCTTATTTTCTTTAATAAGGAAGTCCTCTTGAGAATCCAAGAGATCATCCTTCTCATGTATAGCACTAATCAATTCATTTAATTTTTCTTTTTGTTGCATGTTGAGGTTAGCAAAAAGAATGCGCAGGTTATCCTCCTCATTTTTATCATCATCTTTATCACTAGATGTTTCATATTTAGTGGAGGACCTTGATTTTACCTTCTTTTTGCCGTCCTTGGCCATGAGACACTTGTGGCCGACGTTGGGGAAGAGGAGGCCCTTGGTGACGGCGATGTTGGCGGCGTCCTCGTCGTCGGAGGAGTTGCTTGAGCTTTCGTCAGAGTCCCACTCCCGACAAACATGGGCATCGTCGCCCTTCTTCTTGTAGTACCTCTTCTTCTCCTTTCTTCTTCCCTTCTTGTCGTCGCCCCTGTCACTATCACTTGATAATGGACATTTAGCTATAAAGTGACCGGGCTTACCACACTTGTAGCAAACCTTCTTGGAACGGGGTTTGTAGTCCTTCCCCTTCCGTTGCTTGAGGATTTGCCGAAAGCTTTTGATCATTAAGGCCATCTCCTCATTGTCGAGCTTGGAGGCGTCAATTGGTTGTCTACTTGGTGTAGACTCCTCCTTCTTATCCTCCGTTGCCTTGAAGGCCACCGGTTGCGCCTCGGATGTGGAAGGTTCGTCAAGCTCGTTGATCTTCTTTGAGCCCTTAATCATGCATTCAAAACTCACAAAATTCCCGATAACTTCCTCGGGGGTCATTAGTGGATATCTAGGATTACCACGAATTAATTGAACTTGTGTGGGGTTAAGGAAAATAAGAGCTCTTAGAATAACCTTAACCACCTCGTGGTCATCCCACTTTTTGCTCCCGAGGTTGCGCACTTGGTTCACCAAGGTCTTGAGCCGGTTGTACATATCTTGTGGCTCCTCTCCTTGGCGAAGACGGAAGCGACCGAGCTCCCCCTCGATCGTTTCCCGCTTGGTGATCTTGGTGAGTTCATCACCCTCGTGCGCCGTCTTGAGTAGGTCCCAAATCTCCTTTGCGTTCTTCAACCCTTGCACTTTGTTGTATTCCTCCTTGCTTAGAGAGGCAAGGAGAATGGTTGCGGCTTGGGAGTTGAAGTGCTCGATTTGGGCCACTTCGTCCGTGTCATAATCCTCATCCCCTATTGATGGTACCTGTACTCCAAACTCAACAACATTCCATATACTTTTGTGGAGTGAGGTTAGATGAAATTTCATTAAATCACTCCACCTAGCATAATCTTCGCCATCAAAAGTCGGCGGTTTGCCTAATGGAACGGAAAGCAAAGGAGTATGTCTAGATGTACGAGGATAGTTTAAAGGGATCTTACTAAACTTCTTGCGCTCTTGGCGCTTAGAAGTTACGGACGGTGCATCGGAGTCGGAGGTGGATGTTGATGAAGTGTCGGTCTCGTAGTAGACCACCTTCCTCATCCTCTTGTGCTTGTCCCCACTCCGATGGGGCTTGTGAGAAGAAGATTTTTCCTTCTTCTCCTTGTGGTGAGAAGAGGAAGATCTTTTCTCCTTCCTCTTGGTGGAGTTCTTCTTCTTCTCCCTTCTCTTGGTGCGGGACTCTTCTGATGAAGTGCTCCCTTGGCTTGTAGTGGGCTTGTTGTCGCCGGTCTCCATCTCCCTCTTGGTGTGATCTCCCGACATCACTTCGAGCGGTTAGGCTCTAATGAAGCACCGGGCTCCGATACCAATTGAAAGTCGCCTAGAGGGGGGGTGAATAGGGCGAAACTGAAAATCTCAAAAATAATCACAACTACAAGCCGGGTTAGCGTTAGAAATATAAATGAGTCCGCGAGAGAGGGTGCAAAACAAATCGCAAGCAAATGAAGAGTGTGACACGCGGATTTGTTTTACCGAGGTTCGGTTCTCGCAAACCTACTCCCCGTTGAGGAGGCCACAAAGGCCGGGTCTCTTTCAACCCTTCCCTCTCTCAAACGGTCCCTCGGACCGAGTGAGCTTTTCTTCTTTTCAATCAAACGGGAACAAAACTTCCCTGCAAGGGCCACCACACAATTGGTGCCTCTTGCCTTGGTTACAATTGAGTTTTGATCACAAGAACAAATGAGAAAAAGGAAAGCGATCCAAGCGCAAGAGCTCAAATGAACACAACAAATCACTCTCTCTAGTCACTAGGGCTTTGTATGGAGTTGAGAGAGGATTCGATCTCTTTTGGTGTGCTTTGCAATGAATGCTAGCTCTTGTATAGTGGTTGGAAGTTGGAAAACTTGGATGCAATGAATGGTGGGGTGGTTGGGGTATTTATAGCCCCAACCACCAAACTTGACCGTTGGCTGGAGGCGTCTGTTCGATGGCGCACCGGACAGTCCGGTGCACACCGGACAGTCCGGTGCACACCGGACAGTCCGGTGCCCCTGCCACATCATCAATGCCGTTGGATTCTGACCGTTGGAGCTTCTGACTTCTGGGCCCGCCTGGGTGTCCGGTGCACACCGGACAACAACTGTTCATTGTCCGGTGCGCCGGTATGGGCGCGCCTGACGTCTGCGCGCGCTGCGCGCGCATTAAATGCACCGCAGGTAGCCGTTGGCGCCGAAATAGCCGTTGCCCCGCTGGCACACCGGACAGTCCGGTGCACACCGGACATGTCCGGTGAATTATAGCGGAGCGGCTGCCGCGCGAACCCGAGGCTGGTGAGTTGAGGAGGCCGCGCTTCCTTGGAGCACCGGACAGTCCGGTGAATTATAGCGACGCAGCCTGAGAAATTCCCGAAGGCGGCAAGTTCGAGTTGGAGTCCTCTGGTCGCACCGGACACTGTCCGGTGTACACCGGACAGTCCGGTGCCTCCAGCCAGAGGTGCCTTCGGTTGCCTCTTTGCTCCTTTGTTGAATCCAAAACTTGATCTTTTTATTGGCTGAGTGTGAACCTTTTGCACCTGTGTAACTTATGTACTAGAGCAAACTAGTTAGTCCAATATTTGTGTTGGGCAATTCAACCACCAAAATTATTTAGGAACTAGGTGTAAGCCTAATTCCCTTTCAGTGTTGTTGAGGAAAGACGAAGAGAGGGGGAGGCGTGAGAATGAGAGAGGTTGGGCGATACGTGCTTGTCGTCCGCTCCCGCTCGCTCCTTGCCGCCGATCGGATCTAGCTGCTGTTGTGACCTACCTCCCCTCCCGCTTGCTGGCCGCCGCCGATCGGGTGGCCATGCCCGGCGCGGAGGAAGACGACACAGGGGATGACATGATGGAGACCGCTGGGAGGTGGAAGATGACGATGATGCGACGAGCACGAGAGGCGCCGAGGTGAAGCTGCGCGAGGGGGAGGATCTCTGGTTTGGGGGCGATGACCACGGGCGTGAGGTGGAGCACGGGTGCAGTTCACCTCGCTGATGGAAGGTGCGCTGGGGCGGATCCATTAGCGCAATCCCTGCAGCTTCACCTTCCAATGGTCGGAGAGCGGGGCGGGCGCCGATGGAAGGCTTCCTAGGATTGCGCCCGTGATTCACCTCGTTGATGGAAGGTGCGCTGGGGCGGATCCATTAGCACAACGCAGCGTGATCCCCTCGACAGAGGCTTTCCTGGGATTGTGCGAGGGTTTCAGGGCACCGAGGTGAAGCTGCGCGAAGGGAGGATCTCTGGTTTGGGGGCGATGACCACGAGCGCGGGGTGGAGCACGGGCGCCGGGCAGAACCGGTGCACGGATGTTGACGCCTACCATAGAGGCTTATAGAGTAGTAGAGATACAAGATGTTCGAGTTAACACGAATGTGCAGAGCAGCAGTGACGAAACGCGAATGTTCAAGGAGTCAGGTCTGTTTGATCCACTGCGATTATAATAATTAGCTAAAAGATTTTAATTATAATCTAAACAGTGCAAGATTATGATGTGAATTATATAATTAAGACACAATATGCTTTGCTTTCAGTTTATAATCTAACTCAAACATGTTTTTTGTTCATTAAGATTTCGCACTTGAACAAACCCATCACAATAATTCAAATAGTCTGATTATTACAGTTCATCGTTTCATAATTCTATATATAATTCAGATTATAGTAAGAGCATCTCCAAAAAAATCCTGTAAACCAACTCTAAAAGTGTTTTTAGGAAAGAAAACATATTTTAAGTCCTCCAACAGCTCTCTCTTCTTGTCTCCATATTCTTCGCGTCCCGCATCCGCTGCTTGCTGCCCCGCAAATTTGCGCATCGTGAAGCCTTCCCCAATCGCCCATCTCACGCGCAGCTAACCGACTCCGGTGCAATGCCAGCCGCCAGGTACGCGTATATGGTAAGGACACAAGTACGGATGTAAGTCTAGCAACCAGCCTATTTAGCACATGGCGTGGCCCACATTAAAATATTAGGGCTTATTTATTAGGAGTCTACTGTGGGTTTAACTTTTTTTAGAAATCTCATTTTTAACAACAGCGCTAATAAGACGCCTTGGGGAAGAAAATTTAAGTGTCCTTTTCGAGCTGCTCTAAGAGCATCTCCAACAATGTGACCTATAAAAATGCCCTATAATTTGAAAATGAGTATATTTTATAGAATTTAGGGCACCAACAAAACACTCCGCTCCAACAGTAAAGCCACAAATCTAGACTATAGGGCAGCCCACTACGGTGTAGTATATTTGAGTCACTTGAGAGGGTGCCCTATAGTTTTTTGACAAAATTTTATGAAATGGGGCACTGTTGGAGTAGTTTTTCCTGTGTAGAGCCCTATATGTCAATTTGAGGCACTAGTTTGAGGCATTCTAGTGCCTCAAATTGAAATATAGGGCTCTACACAGGAAAAACTACTCCAACAGTGCCCCATTTCATAAAATTTTGTCAAAAAACTATAGAGCACTCTCTCAAGTAACTCAAATATACTACACCGTAGTGGGCTGCCCTATAATCTAGATTTGAGGCTTTACTGTTGGAGCGGGGTGCTTTATTGGTGCCCTAAATTCTATAAAATTTACTTATTTTTAAATTATAAGATATTTTTATAGGTCACTTTGTTGGAGATGCTCTAACAAACCAAACAGCTGCTAAACCCGGAAACGGTCACAGAATGATCTTAGGATCGAAACCCGTCAAGCGCGCACATACCCATAGACTGACACCGGGCCCCATCGCATGCTATGACCCACAGGTCAGTTTGCATAACTCTAACGAGCGCGTGGGCAACCCATACCCTGGGTAACCGGCCGCAGCCGGTGTACTCTGTTCCCCTATAAAAACCAAGCGCTCCCCATCCACCGCCTGCTCCCCGTCCCGTCCACCGATACACAACCCAACTCCCGCACGCATCTACCCCCACCACCAGACGACCTCCCCCTCCCCCGCATTCTCTCACGCCGCCTGCGCTCTCCCCCTCGCGAGATAGACAACCCTAGGTCCTGTCTCCTTGCTTCCCCTCCTCTCCAACCCCTCTCCGATCTCTATAAAAGACCCGAATTTCGAATTCCTCCTCGAACCCGCGATCCGCGCTTTCCTTCCCGCCCATTTCGGTCTCTGATTCGGCGCGGATTCGCTGCGCGGGAGCCCCCGAGGTTGCGTGCGTGATTCGGATGGCGGAGCCGGGGCTCGAGGGCAGCCAGCCGGTGGATCTGTCCAAGCACCCCTCTGGCATCGTCCCCACGCTCCAGTAAGTCCCGGATCTTGGTCATCTGGGGTTGGGGGTTGCGGAGAGATCCTGTACCGTACGTGCTAGGGTCGCGCGGCGGATGAGTTTCTTGGGTGTGCTGGAGTTGCCAGGGCTTGGGTCTGGGCAACGGGGTGCCTCCCTGTCTGTGGGTGGTGGTGTGGTGTGGTTTGGTTTGTGTCGTGTTTTTTTTTCAGCTTCCCGGTACTGGGTGCATCGATATGAGCTAATATTGTGCATCGAGATGAGCTAATATCGTCTTAAATCGTTATGGCTTTGATTGGAATTATTTAGTTGTCATCCACTCGCGGAGGGTTAATTTCAGGTATTGGACTTGTGAAATGAGACAGGACCAAACTGCAGAGTAGATCTGTTATGATTGAAGTTTATTCTTGGTGTAATAGTTGCAGCAACCATAATCTCTTCTTGCCGTATTTTCCATTCATTTTTTGATTGGTCGGTGCATAAATTGTGTAATGCGATAAGCAATCAGCCTCGTGTACTAAGATTTCAATATCTCATCTCATGGGTTAAGGTAAATACTTTGGTTGATTTGAGCTGATCATAAATAATAGGTGTCTAAGGCTGCATTTGGTTCGAGGGATGTACCAGACAGGATGGGGCGATCCCTTTTTCATCAGTGTTTGGGGATGAGGTTATCCCTGCAGTGCCATATTCCTGAAATATGTGGGCAGCTCGGTCCCCTTGAACCGGGGGATGAAGCCATTCCTTGCGGCCATCTCTGTGTCACCAGGTGCGAGCGCATTCAAACGGAGGGGCGCATGGGAAGCTTCAAACTCAAGGCAAGCGGAGGAGATGAGATGGATGGAGAATATGCAAGGCACTGAGTGAGCGCGGACTTGAAGAGTAGGGTGAGCTCCAGCGTGGGAAGGAGCGGGTCCGATGACCTCTTCCGGCCATATGAGATCTTTGGTTGGGCAGGTTACGCATCTTTGGTGGCAGCAATGCCGAAATTGCACGAGACTGTGCGAATGGATTAGCCAAGCTCTTGGGCGGCTGTAGTTCCCAGCTCTTCTGTGATGTTGCGCCACTGCGGTACAATGTTGGAAATCAGGCTTTGCTCACACGAAGAAGGCAACAAGGATAGGTGTAGAGACAATGGCTGGTGGGGCCATGGTGGCATTAATACACCAGCCGGTTCCATCCCACCAAATCCTTCAAACTAGACAAAAATTGGAATGAACATATACCTCCAACCAAACAAGAGCTGGGTCAGTTCCGCCCAAAAAAATAGGGACATGACCATTCCATCCTACTTAGTGTCCAAACCAAAAGAAACCTAAGGGACTGGTTTTTGTGAAAGAATTTTTATTATGATTTAGGTAAAAAAAATCTGCAGGAGATTTCAACTTCATGTGGGATTTAAGTGCTATTTGCTTATTAGTGCCACAACGAGTCTTGAAATGACTTTGATACAAAGCTTTTTATGATACAACCATTATAATGTAGGTTATCTTGAATGATAGTCTTACATTTATTATGTACATGTTGGAAATTGGCAGGAAGAAGAAAAATAGCACACATATCATATAAAAAAGAATGATGAAAATCATTTTGTAGTGTCTGTACAATGCTAAAAACTTACAATAAGAATCATATGTTGTTTTTACAAAACAAAATTCACATGTTTACTGAAGTTCTTCAATCATGGTCTGCTTGATGTGATGTCATTTTTTCATGACAGGAATATCGTATCAACAGTTAATTTGGATTGTAAACTTGACCTCAAAGCAATAGCTTTGCAAGCACGAAATGCGGAGTATAACCCAAAGGTATACTGATTATCTCAAAGCAATGGCTTTGTACGGTATTTCCTGGTGGTTGTATCTAGCATATGATTTCATGGATATACAACACATGTTGATCCTTTTTCCTTTGTAATGATGTGCAATCTTGTCGGTGTTCAAATAACTTTGTGCTAATAGGCAATGGATGGTCTGGCATATGAGATGTGCGTGGTTAATTTTGGACCAGCTGCATGCTCATATCTGTGAATAACCACAATATTCTTCGACAAATTTTCAGCTTCTATATGACTTGCTTGCTCTTAGGGCATTCTATTGAATGCAGTCTTTCTCAGTTATGATGATAATGATATAATGTCACATCCTGGTTTTTGCTAAGTTTTTTCTCTGTATTATATTTTTTATCTTGACCTTTTATCTGTAAACAGCGTTTTGCTGCAGTCATCATGAGAATAAGAGAACCCAAAACCACGGCACTGATATTTGCATCGGGTAAAATGGTAGGTCATCAATGTATTCTCTTATTCTGTCAATTTTCAAGGATTTGCTTACTTTTGGTGGCAGAATTTCCCTTTTTTAGAGCTAGTTTGGGAACAAAATTTTCCCAAGGGAAATTAGTTTATTTTCATTGGAGTTCCCAAACTAGCCCTTATTAAATTTATTGACATCAAATTATTGTTGCACATGTGTCCTACGTGAGATTTGATCTGTTTTTGCTGTGTCCTAGTCTACCTCTCTCAATCATCAAGTATTGAAGAATAATGTTCTTACCCTCTGTAGCCTACACTAGGCAAATCTATGTTTTCCTTACCAGTTGATATATCACGGTGGGTGTTTACTTGGGATTTTATTTGGATCAATATCTTCAGTAATCTAGACTTTCTTGGTTGTCATATTAAATATTGGTTTAATGCATTGATGCATCAATACTTCTCTTCCAAATGAAAAAGTTAGAACTGCATTTCTTTCATATAAAACTACAATCTTGTATCAACCCATCATAAGTGCTGTAGTGCTGAAGCAAGTGTCCGGTAATTTTCTAGGTATGTACTGGAGCAAAGAGTGAACAGCAATCCAAGCTTGCAGCAAGAAAGGTGTGATATGGCTTGATACCATTTTATTTAAGTTGGATCTAGTTTACTGAGAGGCTTCTGAATTATAACACTTGTCTGTATTTCCAGTATGCCCGAATTATTCAGAAACTTGGTTTTCCAGCTAAGTTTAAGGTAACTTTTTCATACTTGTGTACATTGACCTGTTCTTTGAACAATATGTACATCAGTTGCTAAGTTGCTGTTCTAAGCCAGGATTTTAAGATTCAGAATATTGTTGGCTCTTGTGATGTCAAGTTTCCAATTAGGCTTGAGGGCCTTGCATATTCTCATGGTGCCTTCTCAAGTGTATGTCCAAGGATGGTTTATTTTTATCACCACAGTAATTCTTTTACCCTTTTTCTCTCCATTCTTGGATAATGATATTTTTCATTTGTTTTATAGTACGAACCAGAACTCTTTCCTGGCCTTATCTATCGGATGAAACAACCAAAGATTGTTCTTTTAATTTTTGTTTCGGGCAAGATTGTTTTGACTGGAGCAAAGGTTAGTCGTCATTTCTTCTTGCACATGCTTAATAATACCGCCATTTGCTTCTCTTTTCCCTTCATTTCATACTCCATTGTTTGTAGGTGAGGGAGGAGACCTACACTGCCTTCGAAAACATCTATCCTGTACTGTCAGAGTTTAGAAAAATTCAGCAATGGTACGTAGTTCCTTTTATCATGCTTCAACCATAGTGCATGCATGACTCTTGCTACGGTTGAGATTATCTCGTTCTGTTGATAAAATGCTAGGGTGGATGGCTACTGCGTGCAGTTGACTTATGTCATGTACTCATTTTTGGAACATGTGTGGTACTGGGCACCTGTATGTTATTTGTTGTTAGACTTGATAGTAAAATGTAGGAATCGTGTTTTGTACTGTGTATTCCTGGAAACATACTTTTATCATGGTGTCCTGGTTATTAAAATCAGACGTCAGAAAAAGGTTAGTAAGAAGCTAAGGGCAGAGAAGTCCCTTTTAGAATGCGGGATTTTTTTTTCCTGTTTCCTGTGGAATTGAACTGATTCCCTTGAATCTGTACATGATTTCTATGAAATTCCTCTGTTCTACAAGGACCCTATATTGCTTATATAACTCGTGACAGTGTGTGCGGTACTTAAATTATTATTACAAAACTAATCTCACTTCTGATGCCCTCTTTGCAGATGACATGTGATGTGAAGGGTCACGTTCTTCAAATTACATGCTTCCTCGAGGATTCTCGTGTGACCATGAATTCTAAATGTACATAAAAAGTCTGGCGGAACTTATAGCATCTTGTAATTTCTGTGAGCCGCGGTCTCTCAGTATTGGGTGGGCTTGTTGTGGTAACTGGTGGACTTGTCGAGTTCATCCATTTGGGTAGGCCCTGGTGAACACGGACGCGCCACATCATGTCTCAGTTTGAGTAGTTTGTGTGAACTGAAGGGTACGTGCTTCTCCCATGTGGTTGCAGCGTTAACTTGAGTCGAGTGCTAACAAGAGTAGATAAAATTTTGCCCCAGTTCGTCTTTGAGACAGTCTTTTAAAGTCTTTTTTCTGAGTATCTTTTAAAAGAGTTTTCAGAGTATCTTCCATTGTGCTGTGCGATGATGAGAAGGCTGGCACTGTATGTAACGGGGGCAACGTGGCCGGTTGTAAGTTATGTATTGTAGTTGAGATGCTGTAGCGCCTAGGGCACTGGGATTGAACTTGTGGAGGAACCAGTCAGTCGCCCGTTCTATTTGTGTGGCCCTTTCCAAATGTCGCTGCGATTTTCGATTTCTTTTACCCTGTTGATGTTGCATGCTAAGTTGCAAGGGTGAAGAATTTGGATGCCACCAGAGATGCGTGTCCGGGAAAGAATGCTCAGCGAACATGATGTTCCTGGGCTCATGTCGCAGCCACATGCCTGCCTCGCTCGAAAACACTTTCGTATGCAATGAAATCGACGTTGACAAGTTCCTGGGTTGCGCATTTCTATCCAGCAGCTGCAGTGATAAAGTTGTCGGCAGACGTTAGCTTCTTGCGGCACTCACTACTGATTGACGCCTTGCTCTCTGCAAATGATTGAAGTGTTAAACGAATTAGGCTTATCCCACTGACAAGGCTACCTTAGGAGTGTCGCATTCAGTCGAGAGGCGATGCAAGTTAGGTGACCAGGTCCTCGAAAACAACTAGGGAGCTTTTCCACCGCTAGCACAAACGATGTTGCCCTTGAGGTTGAGGTTCACTTTTCAGATTAGGGTTGCAAAAACAAAACATAAGAGAGCGGTTGTGCTAGTTCCCACTTCCAAACCTCAGTCCAAAAATATTTTATCGTTTTAGCTCTTGGTTGTTATGTTTATATTCAAATTTAAGATGATTAATCTAGACACATGTATAAAACAATTACTGTATAGATTCATTAATTATCTAAAAATGAATTTTGATTTGGGACAGAGAGAGTGTTTTATTTTTGATGCATAAAAAATCATATACAACAATAACAGAGTTGATCGGAGCGTGCAGCAACAGTCAATCCGCACTCAACATCACGTTGCGCCGGCGCAAGGCGTCAACCGGCACCGGCAGCACCAGCCACCTGCCGCCGCCGTCGTCCGTTGCGCAGCGAAAGAGGTGGAACCTGGAAGCAGCGGCAGCCAGAACTGATGCATGCGTGGCGCGACGCCGGCCTTCCTCCTCGCGTTGTCAGGTGTCACTCTGACCGCGACCGGACCCCTGCCGGCCCGGCGCCGAAGTACTGCGCGCCCAGCTCGTATCTGTTGGAGGCGCCGCCGCCGCCGCCGCCGCCCTGCTCCGGAGCCGCCGCCGGCGCGGCGCCGTGCTGGTGCGCGCCATCGTAGACGACGCGGAGGGCCGCGCTGGGGTCGCGCGGGTGCCACTCCACCTTCTTCTTGGCGCCGCACAGCCTGTGCCGGCACCGGAAGTAGCTCCTGCGCCATTGGACCATAGACACATGCATGGACCCACCCACACGCCACGCCCGCCATCAGTTCTGTGTGCAATTTGCTCGCCCGGCCGGCATTATTTGCTGGTTGACCGTGATTAATAGAGCGAGGACTCTTCTTCGGTTGATTCTTCTTCTCGTGACGATAAGATCAAGCAGCAGAGCATTGCATGCAATGCATGATCGATGGGCGGGCGTCACATCGACTCAATTAAAACGATTTGATGCACAGGATCGGAACGAACGAATAAGATGCGTGGACAGCTCAAAGCCTTGGTCGACGGCGAGCCATCGATTAATCAATCTGATGATGCATGACAACACGCGCGTGGCGGAAACGAAATGGTATAGTCAAAGTTGCACTAACTACATGGAGATGGATCGAAGGGAGAAAGTACCTGGTTTTCTGGATGTTCTTGATGAACTTCTGGCCGTACTTCTTCCACTCGTACCCGTCCTCGGGCACCACCAGCTGGATGCCGTTGCCGGCCTCTGCCTCCGCCGCCGTCTCCTCGTCGTCGTCCTCCTCATCCCTCCTTTGGTTTCTCTCTCCTCCGCTCACTCTGCATATGCATCACAACAGTTGTGGCTAGAAACGTTAGCTACGCATAAATCGTCGTCGTCGAGAACCTAACCTATCTGTTGGGTGCTTAATTACTCTAATCCGCTTCGTCTACAGTGATGCAGAACTAGTAGTATATAGTAGCAGGTAGACTAGCAGAATCAGCTGATATGCTTAAACCAATTGATGGTAACAAATAGGCGATTCATACTTAGATCTATTTATTTGCTCCAAGCAGCCAGGGGATGATATTTGATACGTATACATAGGGAAGTCTATATATAGTTCATATATATATATAGTACTAGGCCATACATATATCATGAACGAACTTGAACATCTGTTTGTGGACGACAATATATATACATCTCCATGTTGCTGCATGAGAATTTGACCAAAAAAACAATAATAACGAACCATGCTGCATGAGAACCAAAGCTATGATAAGTTGTCAACCAATAATAGACCGAGTGTGGTTCCGTTTTAGGCAAACGCATCAAAACAGCATAGAAAGAAGAATAAAACCATTCATTTGATGATTGCCAGCCATTTGATTCATGCTCAAACGAACGAACGAACGAGAGATAGAGAGAGATGCATACATTGCGGCTGGCTGTGAGCTTGAATCCATGGATGCTGGCCGGCCGGCCGGCCGGTGACCGTACGTCGTCTACGTCCTGCGCTCTAACGCTGCTCCCATGTCATCGCAAAGCTCAAGGAATGAAACGTTGAGACGAGAGAGGGCCGGGAGAGCAGTGACGAGAAGCTCTTTGGGTGGTCTCTATATTTATTATTAAGGCTTAGTCAACCGAATGGAACCTTCTCAGATGCGATACGTCAACATCGTCTGTCAAGACGGGATGGCAGAACTTTTGGGTTTCACATGCTGTCCTACCCAACTTCGCCACTGCTTTTGATCGAACCAGAAAAACACTGTGATCTCATCATCTACTTAGAGCATGTACAATGATGTTTAATGTGGAGACTCTCAAGATGTTTTAAGGGGTATTTGCAAAAAAATCTTAGATTGAGGTGGTTTAGAAAGACAGAAGGGTGTTTAAATCCACAACAGATCAAAATCCCTCTCAATACCTCCCTCTAACCACTCCAATCCACCTCAGCGCAACCCAAGCAGATAGGTGTACGGGGAAATAAGATACTCCCTCCGTTTCTTTTTAGTTGTCGCTGGATAGTTTAATTTTACACTATCTAGCGAGAACTAAAACGAAACGGAGAGAGTACACAACTAATATTTGCAGCAAAAAGTTACCGTTGGATATTACTCCCTTTAGTCACTAATAGAACAACTCTAGAAAAGACCAATATGCAATTTCAAACTAATGCCAACTCTACGTCGATCAAATTCGGTGTTCTAAGGATTCATCTTTGGAGGTGTTTGAATGTACTAGAGTTAATAGTTAGTTGTCTAAAACTTTGCTAGTAGAATTAGCTAGCTAACAAATAGATAGCTAACTAGTAGCTAATTTACTAAAGAAACTTAATAATTGAAATATTAGTTAGAGTGTTTGGATGTCTCTAGCTAATTTTAGATAATAATTATTATCTCTACTGCATTGAAACTAACCTTTATTTCGCCACCTGGGACACGGAGGTGTGACTGACGTCACTTGTCTTACGTCAGCAAGAGTTCCAAGAAGCTGCTGCTGCCTCTTTTCCTTTTGCCTTTATTAGCCAGCGGTAAAAAGGAATTGCCCAAAAAAAAAAGGAAAAGCACTCCTATGAGACACTGTACAGAGGAAATAAAAGCGTGGTACATCAAAATAAATATAGTATATTAATAAATACATAATTAAATGTGTTTATACAACATAAGATCGATAGAACAAACGACGAATTCGTATAGCGGAAGGTGAGACATATGTTATTACTTAGGTTATGAACCAGAGGCGTTTTTTACGGAGAGATGGCTCTACAATTTTTTTTTGCAAATAACCTCTTTAAACACCTCAAAAGCTTCTATATTAATCATCACTGTACATACCTTAAGCGATTGAAGATGCTAGTTTGAAAACTCAAATGTCCTTAGAAATTGGAGGAGCCTAATCTCCCTCAATCTTAGAGGAGATTTGAGTTTTTTTAAAACTAGCTCTAAACGTAGTCCGCGTAGCAAGATTGCACCCAAGCCCCCCCCCCATACTATAATAACGTCCATGTCAGTGTACCATGCACATTTGGGGTTCAGGCAACCTAGTTTGTTTATTTATGGGTGGCGAGGACTATTTATTGGTCGATCTATCCTGTCTGACTAAGTGTCTTTTTGGACTCACCTAGTTTTTAAAAAACTGGTTTATAAAAATTGAGGTGATTCCAAACATATCAGTTTATGACTACTTATAACTAAGTTTGTAGAAATTAGATTCACGGTTTTTTAAAATAAAAGAACTAGTGTATCCTAGCTAAATAATAAAAACTATTTTAAAAAAACTGGTTTGCTTCTAAACAGGACCTAAGGGGATGTTTGAATACACTAGA
Organism: Zea luxurians; assembly: GCA_029449295.1. Classification (NCBI taxonomy): domain Eukaryota; kingdom Viridiplantae; phylum Streptophyta; class Magnoliopsida; order Poales; family Poaceae; genus Zea; species Zea luxurians. The sequence continues at coordinate 47,966,850 of JAOPSE010000017.1, forward strand.
GACAATAGTTAGTAGCTAAAATTAACTAGAGACATCCAAACACTCAAACTAATAGTTTACAGTTGCAGCAGCATATACAAAGAGATTAATGCGCACAAAGATTTTTGACCACCAGTCGGCCTTTCATTCACTTCTCCGGCCCAGCAGGCGAAGGCAATGGTTATGCCAGCCAGCAGCGGAAAGGGCAGTTGCCTGCTTTCTTCGGAGTTGTTTATGCCAGCCAGCAGCTGAAAGGGCAGTTGCCTGCTTTCTTCGGAGTTGTTTGCCGCCGCCTCCACCTCCAGCATATTCTTTCTGGCTCTGCCACCGGAGTACAATGGAGGCTCGCGTTCATCTTCATCCCCTCTCGGTCGGCCACAGCACGCCGGCGCTGGTGAAATCTTTTCTTTGAGCTGAAAATTAAAGCAACCACTTCTCGGCAGGCAGATTTGCTTTCACGTTTGGTTTATACCAACAGCAGTGACACCACGGTGAGTATATACATTAATATAGATACATAATAAGTTAATAACAGCCGCATACTAAAGTTAGAGTTTTTTTTTCATGTGTGTGTGGGGTTCTCCATGACATAATGTTTCTTTTTTTTTCCTTGTTATGTTGGTCGTCTTGCGATCCACATAATCTTCTTGGCAAAAAAAAAAAAAAAAACAACAACAACAACAAAACACCACGGCATACTCTGGGTTGTTTTTGTTGCAACATAATACCACCACCATATATATATATATATATATATATATATATATATATATATATATATTGGTAATTTAGAAAACAGATGTTTTGTAATTTAGGCTACATTTCTAATGACGGAAGAGGCGTGAAACAGAAAATGGGCATCAGGGTTTTAGTTCTTTGTTAGCCATATGCGTGAATAGTTTATTGAGGCCTCGTTTGGTTTGAGTGACTAAGGGGTGTTTGGTTTCTAGGGACTAATGTTTAGTCCCTTCATTTTATTCTATTTTAGTCTATAAAATACTAAATATAGAAACTAAAATATAGTTTTAGTTTCTATATTTGGCAATTTTGGAACTAAAATGGTATAAAATATAGGGACTAAAAATTAGTCCCTAGAAACCAAACACCCTCTAAAGACAATTTTAGTCTCATTTAGTTCCTAAATTGCCAAACAGTAGGATTAAAACAGTGACTAAACTGCTTTAGTCTCTAATCCCTCAAGATGTGGCTAAAAGGGACTAAACCATATTAATTTCACATTTTCCCCTCATTTAGTTCAATTGTAATAAGACCCTGTTTGGTTAAAGGGACTAATCTTTAGTCCATGGTTTTTAGTCTCATTTAGTCTCTGTTTTGTCAAACGAAATGACTAAAGTAGAGACTAATTGGCTTTAGTCTCTAGTCACTCACATGAGTGCTAAAAGGGACTAAAGGGCAACATTTACCCCAATTTCCCTTGACTAGAAAACTGTTGTGAAACAAGAAAAATGTATTTTAGTCTTTATGTGTTGTATTTTGTATTTAGAATCTGTTTGGTCCCTACAACCAAACATGACCTAACAGCAGGAGAATGTTAAATACCATTTTAGTATCATTTAATATATTTTTATTAATTTTAGTCCCTAGAACCAAACATGTTACGAACTAAACTTTAGTCACATAACTAAACTTTAGTCCCTAGACTAAAGAAACCAAACATGACCTGAAAGTGGTATTTGGTCAAGTATTCGATCTGCTGGCTTAATCCTAGCCGGTTTTCTCATGTTGAATCTGAGGGCAACGAGGATCACGTCGACTTATTAATCATTGCAAATCGGCTCTCATCTCATTACAATATATATATTTGGACCTAATTCAGCACCTCACAGGAAAAACAGGCCAACAAGACGATTGGCTGTATCAGCCAACATTACGTAGGGAATCCGGTCTAGCCGGGTTGGTAAACTAGCTTTAACTTAATCATTGCACGCGTGGACTTTTTATGTGAAAATTATGATCTCTGTCTCTGGCGTCAAAATTCTGACGCTTGTTGAGTCGACGCATTAGCCTTACTGACCTCATGTCTTAGAATAAGCTAAATCTAGAATTTCACCAGTAAAACATTGAAAAATACCAGCGACTTGCTACTTTCACCAGTAAAATCAGCAAAGGATTCAACATGTATATATATAAGTCTCTTATTATAAGACCGCTCTTAAAACACCAATTAACTGATATGACACCATATTAATTTGTTTACGGGAAGACTTGTCATCTGCTAGTGGAGCTAGAATATAGGCCTGCCTTATTGGGCTATACTAGTGAGATGAAATTAAATCTCTTGTGCTGTTGAAAACGAGGATTCAGATTCATGAGGTGGAAGAAATGAGATTGAAAAGCATATCACAATGCTAGTATGAACCAAGAAAGGATAAATAAATGTTTTTTCAAAGTCATGATTTTAAAGGAGACATAAAGTTGTATAGTATTCAATTCAAGGTTCAGGTATATTCATTGAGAAAGGAAAATTACAATAATAATTCACCAGTGCCTTAGCTGAACTTATTATATATAAGTGGAAACAATTACATGCATTACATTACAACATTCAGTATAAAGGCATACATCTTGAAAAATGGGAAACCATACTAGCTAAACCATTTTTCAAAAAAAAAAGTAAGCCTTTCCTCTACGTACTTCGCATTTCTGATTTGCTGGTCACCGCTCGTACGTTGCTTTGGGCATCTCACGTGTACAGTAGGCTGATGCGTGATCTTGAAGTCTTGCTCTAATTCGCTTTTCTTTATGAGGTTTATTAGCACGTTCGTATATATATTATGTGTATCAGATATGACCAATTAAAACCTCTACTCATATTCAATGGTCTCTTTAGTTTTTTTATCACAACTATAATTACTAACGAGGAGCATATTTTTAGTACCCCATGTGCAAATCTTTTCCACAGCAATAAAATTTCATGCTTTTGCAAGAAGCTGGATGTGAAAGCCTTCCGGAAATCGTAGACCGGGATAAAACACCATCGTTCCTTTGCTGATGGGCTTCCAACTACATTCAAGAAAACACATATATACGTATATTGTTAGCATCGTTTTACAGTTTGTGGCCTTCGTACTGTCATCATATATGTAGGGTTCAGGTATATTAATTCATATTCTTTTTACCTGTACTTGGTGACCAGGCAGTGGATGAACATAGCCATTTGCAGCTTGGCAAAGTCAGCACCAACGCATAACCGCAAACCACCCCCAAAGGCCATAAAATCCTTAGAACCACCAACTGGTTCGGGAGTATCCTGTAGCATGTAAACATATATAATGTCATCAAAACAGTAGTACTTTAGGCCCGTTAATAGTTGTTGGTAACTATGAATTTCGCTACCTTCCATCTCCATGGATTGAACGCCGTGGGGTCCTCGTAAACCTTTGAGTTCAGGTGAGCTGCACATGGACAGACCATGATCTTTGATCCTTCTGGGATAGTGTACCCTGAATGCATGAGTTGGGAAATGAGGATTTATGTACTGAAGTATTCCCAATTAAGAACAGGGAGGGTATCGTCCTGAGCGTGCATGAGTTAGAATTGTTTTACTGCAAAGGCATGCATGGTGGACACCAAATGCATATACCATACATACCCTTTATGTGTACGTCCTGGTTTGCCTGTCTGAACACCACCGGAGCGATGTTTGCTAGCCTAAGAGATTCATGTATAACCTGAAAGCCTATTATTATTAGGTGCCAGATAACCAAAAGATGTGATTTTTTGTTTGTTTGTGTTTACAATTAATTATAGCGTACATACATGAGATGTGAATCTCATAGACTTGTACTCCTCCCAGGTGATATCAGAGTCCGGATCCACCCTTGTTTCCACGATTTTTTCATGCTCCTCCTGAAAGCAGGCATCGATTTCACATCAATACAAATCTGAGGTATACAGAGCTTTGACTGAGAAGTACGTGGACACCAAACGATGGAGTAGTTGTGTGGCAGTAAAGCGCGCGTTTACTTACGGTCAGTTCTTGCAGGGCCTTTGGGTTGTCCGTGAGGAACTTGAGTATCGCGGTCAGTCCCATCGACGTCGTCTCGTGGCTCGCGAAGAGGAGCAGGAACAACAGGTCCAACGCGATGTTCTCGTTCATTATAGGGTTGTGCTTGTTGAGCTCGTCGATCACGAGGTCGAAGAAATCCACGGTTCTGCGCTCGGCCGTGTTCCTGCGCTCGTCGAGCTGCTGCTTCAGTATCTTCATGACGTTCTTGCGTCCCTGCATGCACTTGTAGAAGGCTGTCCCCGGAACGCAGAGCGGGAACGACAGCAGCCCCTTGGTCCAGGCGTCGAAGCATTTCCACAGGCTTCCTCCCGACGCCGCGTCGTCGTGGCTGATCAGCTTCTTCGCCGTGACGGCGAATATCATCTGCATATGCACACTCAGATCGTCGTCGTCGTGCCTGATGGAGGTAATATATAGGTCTTCGATCGACTAGGTATAGATAGATAGCATGCATGCATATGCAGAGTTTATGGAGTAAATTAATTACCCTGGAGGTGGCCGTCCTGACCTCGACGTCCGGGCGGTCGAGCCATGAGCGCAGCTCGTCGCGCGCGCTCCGCTGCACGTCACGGAGCAGCACCAGGCGGAGGGCCTCGGGCCCGAAGAGGCGGAGCACGAGGTTCCTGATGTGGCGGTGGAGCGGGCCGAGCGCGGAGATGATGTTGTCGTCGCCGAAGACGCGCATGAAAGAGGAGGGGTACCAGATCTGGAAGCCGCGCTCCTCCTGCTGCAGCACGCGCGCGTTCAGCTCCGGGTCCAGCGACACGATCAGGTCCTCGCCAACTATGTTCGTCCGGAAGATGGGCCCGAACCTCTCCAGCCGCCGCTTGAAGAAGGGCACTAGCTCAAGGGTCGGCGACGCCGCGAAGAACTCGAGCGTCTCGCCGAGGAGCGGGAGGCCCCTCGACCCCGGCGGCAGCATCCGCCCTTCGTCTTTACCCGTCCGGCGGGCGCCGTTCATCCATTTGAAGGCCGAACGGAGAAGCAAGATAGCTCCTAGAGCCACAGCCGACAGAGCGGCCAAGTAATGCATCGACATTATATTGCTGATATATAGCAATCTACTTGCTCTCTCTGCAACTCGTCTAGCGAGCTATGCTACCTTTATTTGCTGCTTAAGGATGGCCGCCCATTCATGCATATATATAGCCGCCGGCCGCTAGGCGGAGAGCAGCACTAGCATACTGCATACCTTCTGCTGCTGCGGTGGCGGACCGCCCTGGGTTTGAAGCAACCAAAATAAAGTCTTATATGAGCACAAGGTTGATGAGAATTGAAATTATTCAATACTAGAGATAAGAGCTAACATTTGAAATATATAAAGGATACTATCGTAATTGGAATTCTATCCATTAATAATTTGCATTCCAGTAACGTTTTCATTGCTGCAAAAATAAACTTGGACTTACAAAGTATATCTATATAATCATTTTTAGCTAAATTAATCCTTATTTTTGAACATAATATGGCTATCGAGCTTATAACAAAAATAGAAAAGTCGTTGGACGCTCAACTAATGAAGATTTGGACTTTATCCAAAGAGCGGGGGCAGGGCCGCAGGGGACGGTGGCCCCGAAGTCCCGAACCGATGGAAGGCGGGGGTGCGGGGCGTGAGTCGTGACCGCGTGAGCTAGGGGCGTCGGCCTTGCCGGCAGACAAAGAGCGGGCAGGGCGTGCCGTGGCACCGCGCTCGGGGCTGAGCCGCTGAGACCCGACGCAGAAGTTATATGTCCATGTATTTTCTTTAAGTTATATGTGTTTATTTTATACTCCCTTCGTTTTATCTCTAGATTTTTATATCCATATATATAGATGATTATAAACCTATGCATATATACACAACACGTACATTAATTATTATATAAATATGGCAAAAAAGTAAAACGAATTTTAATTTAGGACATAAGGAGTATGAAAAATCTTAAGTATTAAATTAAATACACATGTGTCTATATACTAGCCCAAAAGCAGCACAATGTAGTACGTAAGTACTATCAGGTAGCGCGTTTACGTATACTCCGGCAATCCATGACAAATAGTTCCTTTAGTCTATGTACTAAAGTTTAGTTTTAGTCTATGTACTAAAATTTAGTCTATATACTGTTTGGTTGCAGGGACTAAAATTATTCAAAACACATTAAATAAATTATAAAAGGACTAAAATGCTTCTTAGTGTTTTCTCTCCATTAGTGCAACTGAAATAAAGGAGGGTCAAAAGTGGAATTTATATGGTTTATTAGTCATTTTTAGTCACCTATTAAGGAACTAGAGAGACTAAAACAATTTAGTCTCTGTTTTATTCCGACCGTTTGATAATTTAGGGACTAAATGATACTAATATGGAGAGACTAATCTTTAGTCTCTAAAACCAAACGTGAACTAAATGAATCATAAGAGTATCAAAGTACCTCTTATCATCCTGTCATTAGTACAACTGAAATAAAGGAGAGTCAAAAAATAAAATTTATATGATTTAGTCCTTTTTAGTCACTCCTTGAGGGACCAGATACTAAAACAGTTTAGTCTCTATTTTAGTCCATTGTTTCACAATTTAGAGATAAAATGAGACTAAATAGATAGTCCAGGATAATTGCACACACACGTGCTTGTGGGAAGAATCCTCAACCTCTAGTAGACTAGTAGAGTGTTAGTGACTGGTGTAGACTGTAGACTAACTAGCTGAATAACTGTAGCTTGCCTTACATTTCTTCCCGTCGATATCTCACACGATGCAGCCTACTATTAGTAACACGGATGTTGCTATACGGTACTCCCTCCGTTTCTTTTTATATGTCGCTGGATAGTGCAAAATTGCACTATCCATCGACATATAAAAAGAAACGGAGGGAGCAGGAGTTTGGAAAACCTAGCTGCTAGCTAGCTATGGTATTGCATGCATCAAATTTGTATCGCACGACTTGCTTCTGGTGTGTGGGCGCAAATTAAACACGGAAAATTCGATCAGTCTTGAGGTCGAGGATCGGAAGCAACGACGACGCAATTAATGCTCCATCGAAGAAACAGGCGCCACGTACTGCACCTGAAAGTTACATGCATGGACGTCGACCTTTTAGGGTTGAATGAATAGCCAGTTCGTCTTCGATCAAAGGCCGGTCAGGCATGTCAGCTAATAATAGTCGCTATATGTACTAGTATTACAAGTTGACTATTATACATGCACGGGATAAATGCAGGACCTGACGCGATGAGTCTTCCCATATAGAGACGTACATCTATATTATATTCGGCGGAAGGTTACCATAACTAACAAAAAAATATTAATGTTATAACAGTTTCAAGATGTAAAATTTATAAATTTCAGCAGAGTAAGGGAGTGTTTGGTTTCTAGGGACTAATTTTTAGTCCCTACATTTTATTCCACTTTAGTTACAAAATTATCAAATATAGAAATTAAAACTCTATTTTAGTTTCTATATTTATCAATTTATATACTAAAATGGAATAAAATGAAGGGACTAAACATTAGTCCCTAAAAACCAAACACCCCTTAAGTAGGGTATCAGCACTTACTCATATAAACATGAACATAGGAACTAATTGCATGACCGGATTTATAAGGACCGGAATTGAATCTAAATGAATAACTTGAGCCTTGAATCAAAAACAAATACACGGCCAAACATACATGGACATTAATCAAATACAAATAAATAACATAAAACATCAAATAGAACACAACCATAAAAAATTTGGAAGATTAAAATGAACAATTCACAAATGGTTCGTCGTGCATTTGCCATAACCTTGACAGAAGCCTTGCATTGTGTTGGAAAATTAACAGAGTCTAAGATTAATTTGATAATGCAGCATAAAAATGAAATCTAGATCTACTGGCAGATAGTATATATAACATTAGAACAGAACATATCTGAACTAACTCAACAAGATTAACGTATAAAAGAAGAATCGACAACGGATCTAACTATGAGGCCGTCATCGCAATAAAATGAAAATGTAGATTTATTACTTACAGTGATTTCCACGAGTGTTGGTGAAGAACACGAGCGGACGTACATGAATCACTTCCCAGAAACCTGATTCGCTGACACCCGTACGGGCCGTCAAAACGCCGATGGTGGTTCGGAGACACCGCTCTCCCTTGATCTGTTGTACGGTAGACGAAGGGACGACAGTGCACAAAGAAGCGGCTGCGCGCAGAAATTTCTACTGACGGTTCATTTAACACAACAGCCACTACTGTAAATATCTCCTTTCCACTAGCGGTTCAGTTAATTGAACCGCTAGTAGAAATTTATGTACACTGCGGTTCCTTAAGGTGGTTCCACCTGTTTATTTTTATTGGCACGGGTCAACTGAAACCGCCAGTATAAATTTCTGTATGCTGCCCAATTAGAACTATTTTATACTAGTTGATATATGCTATTATTGGATGTCCTATCAACGGTATCTAGTTGTGCCGGCCGCAAGTACCACGCGTTAGCTAGAAAAATAATATATATGACGTTAGAAAATAAATGTATAGCTAAAATCCGTCATCTTCTATGTACTATTTTGGCACTAAATAAGGCGACCTCTCAGCAAAACACGGCTATATAAAATTGTTCAGCATTATTTTTGACACTGGACACGATCAGACGGTTCGGCCCTGTGACTTGAACGGTTCCTGCTCCTGCGATCAGATTAACTCCGGCGAGCTTACTTATTCCATACGTGGTTATTCTAAACTACCCGAGATTATTTCCTCCCTATAAATATAAAGGGGTACGACCGTTTGAGAACCCCTGAGCACATTCCAATCGAACTAATCAATTACTTTCTTTATTATTCCTACCCTAAGAGTAGTTGTAGTGTAGTTCTAGTTGTAGCTTTTCGCATATCCACCTTCACCCCTAGTCGACTCTTCGTTGTTTAGATTCGTCTTGGATGGTCTGCCGACCCCAAGACGACCCCAGAATCTCACCCTGACGAGCCTGGCCATCTGCTAGGAGAGTGAATCCCTAGGTGACTCTATGCTGTCGGGACGCCTTGAGTGGCCTGTCGACCCGGAGCACCCTAAGATCTCTCCCCAGGGGTGAGATCTAGGTTCCTACGAGGAAGAAGACGACCCTGCGCCATCGTGGACCATCGGGTACGACGAGGTCTCAGATTGTCTGGCCCAGAGTCGTAGACCGTCCGCGCTGCTGCAGAGGGCATCACCAGGCGGTACGCCCCAAGTGTTTGGTGCCAGATCGGCGCCAACACACTTTTTGGTGACTCTGCTCAGAACGAAAGGTTGCATATCTAAAAATCGACTTCTATGGTCGATTCTAAAGGTCTCAACGGTGTTTCTTCAGACAGCAACACAAGGCTGACTAATTTGTCTGTCACTGAACATGAGGAATTAGAAGATTACAAGAAGAAGTGGCACGGGGAGTTCTAGAGAAAACAAGCTCAGAAGCGCGAGGTGATGGAGAAGAGGTATCTCTCGTACTTTAGGACAAATCGCCAGCAGAAGGTCGCCCAAAAGAGGGAAATAAACTTCGATTCCCTACCAGCCTTGTTGCAGCAGTTCCCCTCTATAAGTAACACCGCATCATTCAATGATATTCAATATATTAATATTTCTTTTGATGATCAGATTAAAAGTATGACAGAGGATATAGAGAAAATGACGCACGTATTACAAAAAAACTCACACGACTAATTGTTTGTCGTAAGAATTGGGTACCGAAACTACTGCGCTAAACACATCAGCAACAAATGGTTTTTATTAATCCCAACCATATTATGGTATGTCGATGGACTCATATCCAGGACGACTGTTGCCGCCATCTTCACTAAAACGGTGGATCGGTTGTGAGCACGGTAGGACCGTCCGAGCATGATCTCGGACCGTCCGACACTCCATTGGATCATCCCGCCCCTTACGTCTAGGGATGAAAACAAACGGGAACGGACGGGAAACTACCTCTCCCATTTCCGTTACCATTTTTTTTACCGAAAATGGGAGCGGGAGCGAAAAGGCGGTAACGAAAACGGTTACGAAATATATGGGTATACAAAAACGAACGAATACGAACGAATATTCACCGAAAACGAACGGTAATCGGACATTAGCCGAAACAACTACATGCACACAACGGTGACAGCACACAAGCAGCCTTGAGGACTTTACAAATGACAACAGCCAACAGTTGCACACAGATTTAAATACACATAGGCACTAAGGCACACAAGTGCAGAGCTGCTGTTGCTCCATACAATAGTTTGATACAAAAGTTCAACAAAAGTTCATGGTTCATCACACACAGCACACAAGATATATCAAGGTTCATGGTGCAGAACTGCTGCTGCTCCATACAATAGTTTGATACAAAAGCTCATGGTTCATCACATACAACACACAAGATATATCAAGGTTCATGGTGCAGAGCTGTTGCTGCTCCATACAATGTATCTAAAGTTTACAAACATATTGCCAAGGATTAAGCACCATAACTAGTGGTAGACTCGCAGTTAAAGCTCACCATAATCATTCATGACATCGGGGTCACTATCAGCATCTTGTTCCTACAAGTTTGCAGAACCAATAAGCCTAAAGCCATAGATCAGTAAAGTAACAAAGAGTTCTACAAATAATATGGAAAATGATTGCATACCTCAAAATCCATGCAGGGCTGAGGATTAGGAGTGACATGAATTGTTTCCGAAGGTTTTAGATCAGTCAAAATAGAATGAATAATTACCGAATCTGATAATACAAAAGAAAAAGACATATGCATGAGTATACAACATAATAAAATTGAAGTTCAACATATTAAAAAATGGGTACGTTTTCTTGATGCACGAATCCAATCTTTAGTGCATATAAGTGCTTGTACCATCTCAGGGTCAAGGCGATTGCGATATGGATCAACAACCCGGCCAGCAGCACTAAAGGCAGACTCTGAAGCAACCGTTGACACTTGTATCATCACGAGCAATTTGTGAGAGAATAGGGTACTTATCTGTGTTGTTCTTCCAAAAATCTAAAATATCAAATGGATCTTGCTTTAGAAGTGGTTCTGCCATGTATTTGTCCAATTCATTTAAATCATTTGTACCAGGCCCAACATCATCATACAAGAAACTCTCAAGTATAGCATTCTTCTTTTTAGCTAATGGTTCCGTTGGGTTGACATGTTGGTTTGCATTCATATCTTTGTTTGAAGGTTTTGATCTTGCATAAAATAGAAATAGGTTCTTCATAGCAGCAACTAACTCATCAAGACGGACATCATAGTAGTCACCATAGAACTTTTTCATGTAGAATTCAACAAGCTTCTTCTTATACCTAGGATCAAGAAAGCATGCTAGTGCAAGACTCAAACTAGAACAACTCCAATATTTCTCAAACTTGTCACTCATAGATATTGCCATTGTTCTAATTGTCAAATCTTCATCCACATACCATTCATCAAGCAGTTCCTTTATTTCACATAAACCTCTATACAATAGATTTGCAGTTGGATATAAAGTTCCAGACAGTAACTCGGTAAGATCATAAAAATTTTGCAAGCACTGGAAAATTTTTGCAGCCATGCCCCATTCACTATCAGAAGGACAAATGTTGTTATACTTTTGACGGTTTGCTGTTTTTAGCCTAATGAAAGCTGCTTTGTAGTGCAAGGCATCCCTAAGCATCAAATAGGTTGAATTCCACCTAGTTGAAACATCAAGTTGTATGCCCTTCGATGTATCTAAACCACATTCGGTAGCATGTTTCATGAGTTCCTGAAAGTCGCCTAGAGGGGGGTGAATAAGGCGAATCTGAAATTTATAAACTTAAGCACAACTACAAGCCGAGTTAGCGTTAAAAAAACGAGTCCGAGAGAGAGGGTGAAAAACAAATCGCGGGCAAATAAAGAGTGAGGCACGATGATTTGTTTTACCGAGGTTTGGTTCTTGCAAACCTACTCCCCGTTGAGGTGGTCACAAAGACCGGGTCTCTTTCAACCCTTTCCCTCTCTCAAACGGTCACTTAGACCGAGTGAGCTTCTCTTCTCAATCAAACGGAACACAAAGTTCCCGCAAGGACCACCACACAATTGGTGTCTCTTGCCTCAGTTACAATTGAGTTTGATCACAAGAAAGAGTGAGAAAGAAAAGAAGCAATCCAAGCGCAAGAGCTCAAATGAACACAAATGTCGCTCTCTCTAGTCACTATTTGATTTGGAGTGATTCCGGACTTGGGAGAGGATTTGATCTCTTTGGTTGTGTCTAGAATTGAATGCTATAGCTCTTGCAATATGTTGAAGGTGGAAAACTTGGATACCATTGAATGTGGGGTGGTTGGGGTATTTATAGCCCCAACCACCAAAAAATGGCCGTTGGAAGGCTACTGTCGTATGGCGCACCGGACAGTCCGGTGCGCCACCGGACACTGTCCGGTGCGCCAGCCACGTCAGCCGGTCGTTGGGTTCTGACCGTTGGAGCTCTGACTTGTGGGGCCTCTGGGCTGTCCGGTGGTGCACCGGACAGGTTCTGTAGACTGTCCGGTGTGCCAACTGCGCGTGCTCTGACTCTGCCGCGCACTGTAGCGCATTTAATGCGGTTGCAGTCGACCGTTGCGCGCGAAGTAGCCGTTGCTCCACTGGCACACCAGACAGTCCGGTGTGCACCGGACACTGTCCAGTGACTCACCGGACAGTCCGGTGAATTATAGCGGAGCGGCCTCCCAATTTCCCGAAGGTGGCAAGTTCATCGTCGAGTGCCCTGGTGCACCGGACACTATCTGGTGGCACATCGGACACTCCGGTGTGCCAGACCAGGGTGCCATTTGGGATGTCTTTTGCTCTCTTTGTTTGAACCCTTTCTTGGTCTTTTTGTTGGCTTATTGTGAACCTTTGGCACCTGTAAAACTTATAGACTAGAGCAAACTAGTTAGTCCAATTATTTGTGTTGGGCAATTCAACCACCAAAATCAATTTAGGAAAAGGTGTAAGCCTATTTCCCTTTCAATCTCCCCTTTTTGGTGATTGATGCCAACACAAACCAAAGCAAATATAGAAGTGCATAATTGAACTAGTTTGCATAATTGTAAGTGCAAAGGTTGCTTGGAATGAAACCAATAAATATTTTTACTAGATATGCATGGATAGCTTTCTTTTCATATTAAGATTTTGGACCACGCTTGCACCACATGTTTTGTTTTTGCAAATCCTTTTGTAAATTCATTTCAAAGTCTTTTTGCAAATAGTCAAAGGTAAATGAATAAGATTTTGAGAAGCATTTTCAAGTTTTGAAATTTTCTCCCCCTGTTTCAAATGCTTTTATTTTGACTAAACAAAACCCCCCCTCAATAAAATTCTCCTCTTAGTGTTCAAGAGGGTTTTGGATATTAGTTTTTTAAGAGGGTGTTCCAATTTGAAATTCTATCAAAAATAAGATACTAATTGAGAAATTCATCATTTCAAAAATCTTTTCTTAACTCAAATTTTGAAAATTGGTGGTGGTGCGGTCCTTTTGCTTTGGGCTAATACTTTCTCCCCCTTTGGCATGAATCGCCAAAAACGGATACTTTGAGTGAAATATAAGCCCTTGTTACTACTTTCTCCCTCTTTGGTAAACAAAATATGAGTGAAGATTATACCAAAAACGGATAGTTGCTCGGAGTGACGGCGAAGAATGAGTAATTTTGATGGAGTGGAGTGGAAGCCTTTGTCTTCGCCGAAGACTCCAATTCCCTTTCAATCTATGACTTATCATGGAATACACTTGAAAACACATTAGTCATAGCATATAAAAGAGACATGATCAAAGGTATATTAATGAGCTATGTGTGCAAAACATCAAAAGAAATTCCGAGAATCAAGAATATTTAGCTCATGCCTAAGTTTGTTAAAAGTTTGTTCATCTAGTGGCTTGGTAAAGATATCGGCTAATTGTTCCTTGGTGTTAATATATGCAATCTCGATATCTCCCTTTTGTTGGTGATCCCTTAGAAAATGATACCGAATGACTATGTGTTTAGTGTGGCTATGCTCAACGGGATTATCCGCCATGCGGATTGCACTCTCATTATCACATAGAAGAGGAACTTTGGTTAATTTGTAACCATAGTCCCTAAGGGTTTGCCTCATCCAAAGCAATTGCGCGCAACAATGACCTGCGGCAATATACTCGGCTTCGGCGGTAGAAAGAGCTATGGAATTTTGTTTCTTTGAAGCCCAAGACACCAGAGACCTTCCCAAGAACTGGCAAGTCCCCGATGTGCTCTTTCTATTAATTTTACACCCTGCCCAATCGACATCCGAATAACCAATCAAATCAAATGTGGATCCCCTAGGATACCAAAGCCCAAACTTAGGAGTATAAACTAAATATCTCAAGATTCGTTTTACGGCCGTAAGGTGAGCTTCCTTAGGGTCGGCTTGGAATCTTGCACACATGCATACGGAAAGCATAATGTCCGGTCGAGATGCACATAAATAGAAGAACTTATCATCGACCAGTATACCTTTTGATCTACGGATTTACCTCCCGTGTCGAGGTCGAGATGCCCATTGGTTCCCATGGGTGTCTTGATGGGTTTGGCATCCTTCATCCCAAACTTGGTTAGAATGTCTTGAATATACTTCGTTTGGCTAATGAAGGGGCCCTCTTGGAGTTGCTTCACTTAAAATCCCAAGAAGTACTTCAACTCCCCCATCATCGACATCTCGAATTTCTGTGTCATGATCCTACTAAATTCCTCACAAGTAGATTCGTTAGTAGACCCAAATATAATATCATCAACATAAATTTGGCATACAAACAAATCATTGTCAAGAGTTTTAGTAAATAAAGTAGGATCGGCCTTTCCAACTTTGAAGCCATTAGTGATAAGGAAATCTCTTAGGCATTCATACCATGCTCCTGGGGCTTGCTTGAGCCCATAAAGCGCCTTAGAGAGTTTATATACATGATTAGGGTACTCACTATCTTCAAAGCCGGGAGGTTGCTCAACATAGACCTCTTCCTTGATTGGTCCATTGAGGAAGGCACTTTTCACGTCCATTTGATAAAGCTTAAAGCCATGGTAAGTATCATAGGCAAGTAAAATGCGAATTGATTCTAGCCTATCTACGGGTGCATAGGTTTCACCAAGATCCAAACCTTCGACTTGTGAGTACCCCTTGGCCACAAGTCGGGCTTTGTTCCTTGTCACCACACCATGCTCATCTTGTTTGTTGCGGAAGACCCACTTGGTTCCTACAACATTTTGGTTAGGACGTGGAACTAAATGCCATACCTCATTCCTAGTGAAATTGTTGAGCTCCTCTTGCATCGCCACCACCCAATCCGAATCTTTAAGTGCTTCCTCTATCCTGTGTGGCTCAATAGAGGAAACAAAAGAGTAATGGTCACCAAAGTGAGCAACACGAGATCTAGTGGTTACCCCCTTTTGAATATCGTCGAGGATGGTGTTCACGGGGTGATCTCGTTGGATTGCTTGGTGGACTCTTGGGTGTGGCGGTCTTGGAACTTGTTCATCTTCCTCATTTTGATCATGGGCATCTCCCCCTTGATCATTGCTCTCCTCTTGAGGTGGCTCAACTTCTTGATCTTCTTCTTCATCATTTTGAGCCTCATCCTCATGTTGAGTTGGTGGAGATGCTTGCATTGAGGAAGATGGTTGATCTTGTGCTTTTGGAAGCTCTTCGGATTCCTTAGGACACACGTCCCCAATGGACATGTTCCTTAGCGCGACGCACAGAGCCTCTTCATTACCTAGCTCATCAAGATCAGCTTGCTCGGTTAGGAGTTCGTATCATGTCTTCTTTAGGATTCAGTGTAGATATAACCGGTTGATGGTGTAGCAAGCGGTGTTGACCACCTCGGCCCAAAACCGATCCGAAGTCTTGTACTCATCAAGCATGGTTCTTGCCATGTCCAATAGAGTTCGATTCTTCCTCTCCACTACACCATTTTGTTGTGGCGTGTAGGGAGAAGAGAACTCATGCTTGATGCCCTCCTCCTCAAGGAAGCCTTCGATTTGAGAGTTCTTGAACTCCGTCCCGTTGTCGCTTCTTATTTTCTTGATCCTTAAGTCAAACTCGTTTTGAGCCCGTCTCAAGAATCCCTTTAAGGTCTCTTGGGTATGAGATTTTTCCTGCAAAAAGAACACCCAAGTGAAGCGAGAATAATCATCCACAATAACTAGACAGTACTTACTCCCACCGATGCTTATGTAAGCTATCGGTCCGAATAGATCCATGTGTAGGAGTTCGAGTGGCCTGTCAGTCGTCATGATGTTCTTATGTGGATGATGAACACCAACTTGCTTCCCTGCCTGACATGCGCTACAAATCCTATCTTTCTCAAAAATGAACATCTGTTAGTCCTAAAATGTGTTCTCCCTTTAGAAGCTTGTGAAGATTCTTCATTCCAACATGTGCTAGTCGGCGATGCCAGAGCCAGCCCATGTTAGTCTTAGCAATTAAGCAAGTGTCGAATTCAGCTCTATCAAAATCTACTAAGTATAGCTGACCCTCTAACACTCCCTTAAATGCTATTGAATCATCACTTCTTCTAAAGACAGTAACACCTGTATCCGTAAAAAGACAGTTGTAGCCTATTTTACATAATTGCGAAACTGAAAGCAAGTTGTAATCTAAAGAATCTACAAGAAAAACATTGGAAATGGAGTGGTCAGGAGATATAGCAATTTTACCCAATCCTTTGACCAAACCTTGATTTCCATCCCCGAATGTGATAGCTTGTTGGGGATCTTGGTTTTTCTCGTAGGAGGAGAACATCTTCTTCTCCCCTGTCATATGGATTGTGCACCCCCTATCGATGATCCAACTTGAGCCCCCGGATGCATAAACCTATAAAACAAGTTTAGTTCTTGATTTTAGGTACCCAAACGGTTTTGGGTCCTTTGGCATTAGATACAAGAACTTTGGGTACCCAAACACAAGTCTTGGTGCCCTTGTGTTTGTCCCCAACATACTTGGCAACTACCTTGCCGGATTTGTTAGTTAAAACATAAGATGCATCAAAAGTTTTAAATGAAATTTTAGAATCATTTGATGCAATTGGAGTTTTCTTCTTAGGCAATTTTGCACGGGTTGATTGCCTAGAGCTAGATGTCTCACCCTTATACATAAAAGCATGATTAGGGCCAGAGTGAGACTTCCTAGAATGAATTCTCCTAATTTTGCTCTCGGGATAACCGGTAGGGTACAAAATGTAACCCTCGTTATCCTGAGGCATGGGAGTCTTGCCCTTTACAAAGTTAGACAATCTTTTAGGAGGGGCATTAATTTTGACATTGTCCCCCTTTTGGAAGCCAATGCCATCCTTGATGCCAGGGCGTCTCCCACTATAGAGCATGCTTCTAGCAAATTTAAATTTTTCATTTTCTAAGTCATGCTCATTAATTTTAGCATTAAGTTGAGCTATGTGATCATTTTGTTTCTTAAATAAGGCTAGGTGATCATGAATAGCATCAACATTAATATATCTACATCTATTGCAAATGGTGACATGCTCAATGGTAGATGTAGAGGGTTTGCAAGAATTGAGTTCAACAATCTTAGCACGTAAAATATCATTGTTATCTCTAAGATCGGAAATGGAAGCATTGCAAACTTCTAATTCTTTAACCTTAGCAATCAATTTTTCATTTTCAATCTTAAGGCTAGTAAGAGAGATATTTAATTCTTCAATCTTAGCAAGTAAGTTAACATTATCATCTCTAAGATTAGGAATTGAAACATCACAAATATTAGAATCAACCTTAGCAATTAAACTAGCATTCTCATTTCTAAGGTTGGTAATGACATCATGGCAAGTGCTTAGCTCACTAGATATTTTTTCACATTTTTCTACTTCTAGAGCATAAGCATTCTTAACCTTAACATGCTTCTTATTTTCCTTAATCAGGAAGTCCTCTTGGGAGTCCAAGAGTTCATCCTTCTCATGAATAGCACTAATTAATTCATTTAATTTTTCTTTTTGTTGCATGTTTAGGTTTGCAAAAAGGGTACGCAAATTATCCTCCTCATCACTACAATTATCCGCATCACTAGAGGTTTCATATTTAGTGGAGGATCTTGATTTTACCTTCTTCCTTTTGTTGTCCTTTGCCATGAGGCACTTGTGGCCGACGTTGGGGAAGAGGAGGCCCTTGGTGACGGCGATGTTGGCGGCGTCCTCGTCGAAGGAGTCGGTGGAGCTCTCGTCGGAGTCCCACTCGCGACACACATGGGCATCGCCACCCCTCTTCTTGTGGTACCTCTTCTTTTCTGTCCTCTTGCCCTTCTTATCGTCGCCCCTGTCACTGTCACTAGATAGTGGACATTTTGCAATAAAATGACTGGGCTTACCACACTTGTAGCAAACTTTCTTGGAGTGTGGCTTGTAATCTTTCCCCCTCCTTTGCTTGAGGATTTGGCGGAAGCTCTTGATGATGAGCGCCATCTCCTCATTGTCGAGCTTAGAGGCGTCGATGGGTTGTCTACTTGATGTAGACTCCTCCTTCTTCTCCTCTGTTGCCTTGAATGCGACGGGTTGAGCTTCGGGCGTGGAGGGGCCATCTAGCTCGATGATTTTCTTTGAGCCTTTGATCATCAACTCAAAGCTCACAAAATTTCCTATCACTTCCTCGGGAGACATTAGTGTGTATCTAGGATTACCACGAATTAATTGAACTTGCGTAGGGTTAAGAAAAACAAGTGATCTAAGAATAACCTTGACCATTTCATGGTCATCCCATTTTGTGCTCCTGAGGTTGCGCACTTGGTTCACCAAGGTCTTCAAGCGGTTGTACATGGCTTGAGGGTCCTCGCCTTGGTTGAGTCGGAACCGACTGAGCTCCCCCTCGATCGTCTCCCGCTTGGTGATTTTGGTCACCTCATCTTCTTCGTGCGCGGTCTTGAGTACGTCCCAAATCTCCTTGGTGCTCTTTAGTCCTTGCACCTTGTTATACTCCTCTCGACTTAGAGAGGCGAGGAGTATAGTGGTGGCTTGGGAGTTGAAGTGTCGGATTTGGGCGACCTCGTCCGAATCATAGTCTTCATCCCCTGGTGATGGTACTTGTACTCCAATCTCAACAACATCCCAAATGCTAGTGTGGAGTGAGGTTAGATGATGCCTCATTTTATCACTCCACATATTATAATCTTCACCATCAAACATAGGTGGTTTGCCTAATGGGACGGAAAGTAAAGGAGTACGTTTGGAAATGCGAGGGTAACGTAGGGGAATCTTACTAAACTTCTTGCGCTCATGGCGCTTAGAAGTTACAGACGGCGTGTCGGAGCCGGAGGTGGATGACGACGAAGAGTCGGTCTCGTAGTAGACCACCTTCCTCATCTTCTTCTTTTTGTCACCGCTCCGACCCGACTTGTTGTGTGAAAGGGATCCCTTCACCTTGTTGGCGGACTCCCCGGATGGAGCCTTCCCATGGCTTGTGGCGGGCTTCTCGTCGGTCCCGATCTCCCTCTTGGCGGATGCTCCCGATATTACTTCGAGCGGTTAGGCTCTAATGAAGCATCGGGCTCTGATACCAATTGAAAGTCGCCTAGAGGGGGTGAATAGGGCAAATCTGAAATTTATAAACTTAAGCACAACTACAAGCCGAGTTAGCGTTAGAAATATAAACGAGTCCGAGAGAGAGGGTGAAAAACAAATCGCGGGCAAATAAAGAGTGAGGCACGATGATTTGTTTTACCGAGGTTCGGTTCTTGCAAACCTACTCCCCGTTGAGGTGGTCACAAAGACCGGGTCTCTTTCAACCCTTTCCCTCTCTCAAACGGTCACTTAGACCGAGTGAGCTTCTCTTCTCAATCAAACGGAACACAAAGTTCCCGCAAGGACCACCACACAATTGGTGTCTCTTGCCTCGGTTACAATTGAGTTTGATCACAAGAAAGAATGAGAAAGAAAAGAAGCAATCCAAGTGCAATAGCTAAAATGAACACAAATGTCGCTCTCTCTAGTCACTATTTGATTTGGTGTGATTCCGGACTTGGGAGATGATTTGATCTCTTTGGTTGTGTCTAGAATTGAATGATATAGCTCTTGTAATGTGTTGAAGGTGGAAAACTTGGATACCATTGAATGTGGGGTGGTTGGGGTATTTATAGCCCCAACCACCAAAAGTGGTCGTTGGAAGGCTGCTGTCGCATGGCGCACCGGACAGTCCGGTGCGCCACCGGACACTGTCCGGTGCGCCACCCACGTCGGCCGTTGGGTTCTGACCGTTGGAGCTCTGACTTGTGGGGCCTCTGGGTTGTCCGGTGGTGCACTGGACAGGTCCTGTAGACTGTCCGGTGCGCCAACTGCGCGTGCTCTGACTCTGCCGCGCACTGTAGCGCATTTAATGCGGTTGCAGTCGACCGTTGCGCACGAAGTAGCCATTGCTCCGCTGGCACACCGGACAGTCCGGTGTGCACCGGACAGTCCGGTGTGCACCGAACAGTCCGATGAATTATAGCGGAGCGGCCTCCCAATTTCCCAAAGGTGGCAAGTTCATCGTCGAGTGCCAGTGTCCGGTGCACCAGACCAGGGTGCCATTTGGGATGTCTTTTGCTCTCTTTGTTTGAACCCTTTCTTGGTCTTTTTGTTGGCTTATTGTGAACCTTTGGCACCTGTAAAACTTATAGACTAGAGCAAACTAGTTAGTCCAATTATTTGTGTTGGGCAATTGAACCACCAAAATTAATTTAGGAAAAGGTGTAAGCCTATTTCCCTTTCAGTTCCTCCCATTGTAAGGGAGAACCCTTAACAGTGAGGACCAATGCTTTAATTTTTTGTAGTGCTTTCGAAATGACAGCCATCCCATCTCTAGCAACCAAGTTAAGTACATGGCATGCACATCTAATATGGAAAAATGCCATCGCAAACCAAAGCATTCCCATTCTCTCTAAGGTCATCAATAATATCGTTGACTGCCACTTTTTGTGTCTTTTTTTATTGTTACCACCTACATGTCCCTCATCGTCCTCCTTGTCATCATCGATACTCACAATACCAGTAGCAGGCGCTATTACCTGTGTGTTAGTACCATCAATCCCTGGTTCAAGTGGTAAACGAGCAGTAGCATCACCATCAGTAACACTCTTTGCTCCTACAGACGAAGACCCTGGAATCCCCTGACTGTCTCTTGCACATAATGTCCTCTTAGTCCCTGAAAAATCAAAAAACAATACATTGTATGAATTTGTTTGCAAATACAAACAAGTAAACCAGTAATAGTTTAGTGTCACTACCAACCAATACCTGAAATGGAATTGGCACCACTGGTGCTATCTTTCCCAGAAGATGGCAGCGATGGAGGTTCAGACAAGAAACTAGAAATACCTAGTTGCGTCTCGGATGGCATGGATTTGGCACGGGGACGACATCCCTTGCCTCCACTGTTTGGCATCGTCACGGATCATAATCAATATTTCCTAACTGGAGCAAACGAGCAGTGACTCAGTGAGCAACAAAAAATATATTTCTGTGTGATAGGACAGAACAATTTATCAATCACAAAAACAATTTACCACTTTACCAATTACCAGTCAATCACAACAGACAACTACTAGGCGAGTGCACATGATTCATCTGCGCAGGTAGCTATGGGCGTTTTAATGGTGGCCAGCTGAATATATGAGCACCAATAATGGTGGCCACCATTTTAATTAAGTTGTTCGTAGGTATACAAAGCCACATGATTAAGCTGAATATATGGGCATTTTAATTAAGCACCAATAATTGTCCGACAAAACCAATTCAGCTATGGGCATTTTAATTAAGCTGTTCGTAGGTATACAAAGCCACCAATAATAGTGGCCAGCTGAATATATGAGCACATGATTCATCTGCGCAGGTAGCTAGTAGATGTCTATCTATCAGAACGGGGAGAAAGCAGATGGAAGGTGGCAGAAGCAAGCCGCTGCACACACATCGTATTGGCAATATACCTGATTTAGAGCTGACGAGCTGGCTGTCTGGCTTGCCGATGTGCCGTCCGCCACAGGGACAACCGGAGAAGTCGAGCAGCAGATCTGTCCGCCGCAGGGAGAACCGGAGGACGGGAGGAGACGCAGAGTCCTGTCGGCTGCTGCAGTCTGCAGACCACAGTGCCAACTGCCACGGTGCCGCCGCCCGTCGCACACCCAAAGCCAAAGTCTATTCATCTCCTATTGTTGATTAGGTATGTTAGGGTTACGGTCTCAGGGATAGCCTGACAATGCACATGAAATTCCCTACCTGGGCTATGGGCCAAGAATTAATGGCTCATGGGCTTTGACGCTCACGGGAAAAAACGGGAAATTCTCGGTAGAATATGGGATACCGTAAATACGGGCGGCTAACACCTCAAACCATTTTCGGTCCCGTTCCCGGACATACCTATCCCGGTTTTCGTACCGTTTTCACATTTTTCCAATAAAACGAAAACAGACGGTTCTAAATGGGAATACGGAACGGGACGGGACGGTATAATTCCTATTCATTTTCATCCCTACTTACGTCAAATTGTTCGTAGTCACACAGGGCCCACCAAAAGGCTCGTAGCCGATGCTCGGCACCGTCCGACCACACAGGTCGGATTGTTCGAAATACCGAAAGTCACCCGTGATTGTCCTAGTGTAGAAGGTCGGCATAAAGATAGCCGACCACCTAAGCCCCAAGATGAATATCTCGACAATAGTAGCTCATGGGATGAGCCAAAAAAAAGTTATGTGTCGTTGAAGCCAAATCTTCTGCTCACTCTCACGAACACTCGGCACAAAAGGGGAAAGTTAAGCTCACATTTAATGTTGCTAAATGTGATAAAACATTTGATGAGTTACTTAAGAATGGTAACATTAAATTGTCGCATGCAATTCCTGCGATAGAAGAGTTGAAAAGGTGTGAGTATTGTAAATGGCATGGCTCCTTTCTTCATAACACCAATGATTGTAATGTGTCTGTTGGCAAAAGCAATCAACTATATATGAAGGTCGGTTGAGATTTCAAGAAATGAATATTGACAGACCACATGTCCCTGGTAGCACATTAGAGCCGAAGAGCAAAAAAGTCTTGGTTCGGCCATGTGCGGCCGATAAAGGGAAAGGTAAAAATATTAACATTAGTGACCCTCACATGCCAAATCTATCATGCAGAGTGTTTACTCGGAAGGCTCTAGACAAGACAAAGGCTAATAAGACTGAAGGCGTCGGGGGCAAGCATGACCGGACACTCGATCACAGTCACATGTCCTGTGAACGCTAGACGGTCCGGTCACTAAGGTCGGACAGTTCGGAACAGGCATAAACCATCCGGATTATGAAGGCCGAACGGTCCACAGACAACCAGAAGCAGCAACGACCTCAGTCTGTCATACCACAGTGTCCTAAAATAGGTACTCAGAAGCAAAACACTTCTAAGATGCATGGCCGACTCAGTAGAGCCAGCCCTTGTTTTGATCAGCTTCTTGCTAAATATATGAAGAAGGTTGTTCCACACGACCGGACAATAAAACAAACAAAGTAAAAAAATGATATGTACAAAAGCAAGGGCCGACTAAACCAGCCCAAAAAGTAGTGCAAATAAGATCGTCTGGTCGTTCTCCTCTATGGATGTCATGGTGCTTTCTAGTCTATTCATCGTTGATGTGTTTCCCTACTCAAGTGCGGGCTGGTATGTCGATAAATCCGTATTATTGGCCCAATCCGTTTTTATTAGGGCTAGGGGGCACCACAAGTTTTTGCCTATTGACATATTGATCAGGTAAATATGGCCGGAGAGGATACAATCTGAAATAGCCTCAATACATTAGAGTTCTATCAATTAGTTATATTATATGATCACAAGAGTCGGTGACTTACATCTGTCTATAGAGTTCATATTTTGGAAACAAGGGAATTTATAGAATCTATTGTTTCCAAAAGAGTCTGGTAGTACCAGGTTTTTTTGGTTCACCAAACTCCACCAAAAGAGTGTGTTGGCGCTGATCTGGCACCAAAACTAGGGGTGTACCGCCTGGCGGTGCCTCTGCGCGGACGGTCCACGGCTCTAGGCCAGATGGTTCACGACCTCGCTGCAGGAGCGGCTCCTTCCCTATGTCGCACCCAGACTATCCGTGCTTTGGGCCAGACGGTCTACGATGGCGCAAAGTCGTTTTCTTTGTTGTAGGAACCGCCCCTGCGGGAGAGATCTTAGAGTGCTCCAGGTTGGTAGGCCACCCAGGGCGTCCCCAGACGATGTAGAGTCGCCTAGAGATTAAGAGATCAGGTTGAGGAAGAGACCTAAAGATATTCATCCTCCTAGCAGATGACTAGGCTCGTTAGGCTGAGATCTTAGGGTCGACAGGCCACCCACGACGGATCTAAATGACGTAGAGTTGAATAGGGGTAGGTGGTAGATATGTGGAAAGGTACAACTAGAACTATGCTACATCTACTCATAGGGTAGGAATGATAAAGAAAGTAATATATTTGTTCGATTGGACTGGGTTCGTGAGTTCTCGGTGGTCGTAGCCCTTTATATTTATAGGGGAGGTCTGGAACTATTCCTAGGCAAAATTCAACACGGATAGGTTAGGATAACCACGCATAGGATAAGTACTATCGCCCAAATTAATCTGATCGAGGAAGCACAGACCGTCCGAGCCACATGGCTGGGTCGTCCGGTCGTGCCAAGGTGCCAAATATAGTATTGAACACCCGTGAATAATTATCATATAATCTGTACGCCATACCTAATATATCTACTATGACTCTACTATTAAATTTGTTGTTGTTTGGATTTGTTCCATATAGAATAGGGTGGCTCTAAAACATTTATGCTCAAATGTTTACTCATCCGGCTCTACAAAATCTCTCGGGCGGAGTCGCTCACTGTCATGGAGCGGCTCTATCCTAACAAACTAAACACTACAACGAGGGACTCTCAGCAAAACGCTACGGTATAAAACCGCCCATGAATAATTGCCATATAATCCGTACATACATCATACTACTACTACACTATTTTTATCATCATACATATATATCACGCATGCGCACATGCTTATCGTAAATATATTATACAAATTTGTGGATTTAAATATACCTAAAATAAAATTACATAAACATCTAAGACGCCTTCGTTGAAACAACTTCACTAGCTTCGTGCAAAAGCAGAAAAGTAGAGCATCTTTGGAGCCACGGACAACGACTAATATGCAAACATTCATTAGGTGTAAGCGTGTAAGTAGCTCACTTAGTCGGTTGGATCTAGATCCAACCGTATGTGTAATCATGGTTGTTATGGTTTTTTTATAAAGTTACACAAGATGGTGGTGGGAGAATTTAAATGTTAAATATAGAATACGGTTATATCTAGATATAACGGACAAAAAACCTACTTGCATGCTTGCACATAATAGCTACTTGCATATTAATCGTTGCCTGGAGCTGCGTGCCCGAAAGAGGGCCGAAAGAAGAAACACTTGTCTCTTTCGTGTGTGTGTGTGCAACTGTGCATACGTGTGCACTTCGGTTCACGTCCCTCTCCACCGGTGGGAACAGAAGTACCCGTTGCCTCTATTAGAAGAAGCGGGACGTTATGTTCCTTCCTTTTCAAGCAAATCAACATGTAAATTTCATATCTTTAGATATATTATAAAATTTTAGATTATTAGTTATGCTGAAGATTAAATTCGAACATAATTCCCAACTGTCTTTTTACTTATTTTAAATGTATTAAACATATTAATTTTTGTCAGTTTTGGACTCCTTTATTGGAATCAAGTAGATAGGAGAATTCATTATCCAAATGTGACACAGTACCAATTATTGGGACATTATCTAATAATATATATAGTCACATTTCCATAAGGGGTGTTTGGTTTAGTCCATCGTCTTTCTACTCCTCACTTTTTTTTTGTTTAGTTTGTGAAATGAATCAGTTGATCCATCACCATTTTGATTCCTCGTAATTTAATAATTAGTAATGATATGAGGAATAAGTTTATTTCCACTAAATTTATAGAATAGATTTATGATGTACCACCTCATTTAGCATGAATTAATTTATCAAACCAAACACATCATACGTATATCATATATCAGACTTTGAGCACCCGGGTAAGGTATGGGGGCATTGGATATCTATGTCCCAATACGAATAGATCCAAACTTTCGTAGATCCTAGTTTTGGTGTAACGACTCTGGCACCGAAAAGGTGTTTTGCATTCATTGTGCTCTATCCAATCCTAGCCACGTCATTGTGCTATCAGCAAAATCGATATGGTAGATAAACTAACTAGACTCTCCTGCCTGCCATATATCCCGGGTATGAGTCTCCCACTCGGCAGGGTGTTTGCAATTTTATTGAATATTAATTTAAGTCAGGTCCACATTAATCCAACAATTCTCACCAAATGTTAAGTCACACTAAAATGATCTCATCATCTCAAACGTTTGATATACTGGTATTTTGATGGAGACTGTTAAGTTGAACATCCACCTAAAACCTAGACTACACTTAACCACAAGTGCACAATGGACTAGACCTTGAACTGACAATTTTGTGAAATAAGTTTCATCTAAACTATTTAACAGTACTAGATTGCCGAGCGCATCCCCTCTAGTTGGAGCATATAAGTCAAACTCCATAGCCTTTCATGGGTATCTAGAGACCACATAGATCTCGTAAACTATGACTAGCAGTTAATCCATATAGGTATATTCCTCTAAAGATGTTCTGTAGGACAACATCTTTGCTACAATCCATCGATCCAAGCACAGAGCATCGCCGTCGTGCCCTAGCCCCACCCCAATCCATTAATCCGTCGACGATTCGGCCCTGGTCCAAGTGTAGTCATCCAGGCATGGACACCGTGGAGTGGACAGTGGTGGAGGCATGGACCCTTGAGGGTGGCCGTCGACTTCGATCTGCAGTCGTCCACTCATCTTCGATGCCCGCCTTCCAGAGCCCAAATGGCATCATCATCGAGCTAGTCGTGGGCCCCACCAGTACCACCTCGGCCCCCACTGCAACCAGCGGACATCGTTGTGGATTTATTCAGGTGCGACAGTGTCGGGGGCCATAATTAGGGGTACCCCCAAGACTCCTAATCTCAGTTGGTAACCACCATCAGCACAAAGCTGCAAAGGCCTGATGGGCGCAATATAGGTCTAAGCTCCGCCCACTCAAGGGACACGATCTCGCCTCGCCCGAGCCCAGCCTCGGGCAGGAACAGCAGACCCAGGTGGATTCACGTCTCGCCCGAGGGTCTCCTCAAGCAACGGGCGCACCTTTGACTCGCCCGAGGCCCAGCTCGGGCAGGCTTCGCGGAGAAGCAACCTTGGCCAGATCACCTCGCCAACCGACCGTATCGCAGGAGCATTCAATGCAAGGATCGTCTGACACCTTATCCTGACGCACGTTCCTCAGTCGACAGGGCCGAAGTGACCGCAGTCACTTCGCCCCTCCACTGACTGACCTGACAGGAAAACAGTGTCGCCTGCCCTGCTCCGACTGCTGTGCCACCCGCCAGGGTGAGGCTGACAGCAGCCAAGTCCAGCCTCAGGCGCCATAGGAAGCTCTGCCTCGCCCGACCCCAGGGCTCGGCCTCCGCCTCGGCCTCGGAAGACGGTCTCCGCCTCGCCCGACCCCAGGGCTCGGATTCAACCTCGACCTCGGAAGACGGTCTCCGCCTTGCCCGACCCCAGGGCTCGGACTCGCCTCGGCCTCGGAAGACGGTCTCCGCCTCGCCCGACCCCAGGGCTCGGACTTGACCTCGACCTCGGAAGACGGTCTCCGCCTCGCCCGACCCTAGGGCTCGGACTCGACCTCAACCTCGGAAGACGGTCTCCGCCTCGCCCGACGCCAGGGCTCGGACTCAGCCTCGACCTCCGAGGAGTCACCGCCTCGCCCGACCTCGGGCTCGGACTGACCACGCCGCAAGGAGGTACATCATTACCCTACCCCTAGCTAGCTTAGGCTACGGGGAACAAGACCGGCGTCCCATCTGGCTCACCCCGGTAAACAAGTAATGATGGCACCCCGCGTGCTCCATGACGACGGCGGTTCTTAGCCCCCCACGGAAGCAAGGAGACGTCAGCAAGGACCCGACAGCTCCGACAGCTATGCTCCTACAGGGCTCAAGCGCTCCTCGGACAACCACGACATCACATGAACAGGGCACCAACACCTCTCCAACAGCCACGTCGGCATGTACATAGGACTCTGGCTCCACTCTGCTAGACACGTTAGCACATTGCTACGCTCCCCATTGTACACTTGGGCCTTCTCCTTACGTCTATAAAAGGAAGGTCCAGGGCCCTCGTACAAGAAGGTGGCCGCGCGGGAGGACGGGCTGACGAACAAGGCTCTTTATCTCTCTCTCGCGAACGCTTGTAACCCCCTACTGCAAGCGCATCCGCCCTGGGCGCAGGATAAACACGAGGCCGCGGTTCCCCTTATTGTTCCCCCTTGTGTTCCGTCTCGCGTCGACCCATCCGGGCTGGGACACGCAGCGACAATTTACTCGTCGGTCCAAGGACCCCCCGAGGTCGAAACGCCGACAGTTGGCGCGCCAGGTAGGGGCCTGCTGCGTGTTGACGAATAGCTTCCCGTCAAGCTCCAGATGGGTAGTCTCCAGCAACCTCTCTAACCCGGGACGATGCTCCGTTTTGGGAGTCTTGAGTTCATGTCCCTCGACGGCAGCTACGACATGGTACTCCTTCCTCCGCCGCG
This sequence comes from Zea luxurians, assembly GCA_029449295.1. Taxonomy (NCBI): domain Eukaryota; kingdom Viridiplantae; phylum Streptophyta; class Magnoliopsida; order Poales; family Poaceae; genus Zea; species Zea luxurians. The sequence goes on from JAOPSE010000017.1 coordinate 47,995,507, forward strand.
CGACAACGACAATGGCGGCCGTCAGCCCACCCGCCGGCGGTGGAATCGACGACGTCTTCCCCACGTGGCGGAAGAGCAACATCCGGGTCTGTCTCGTCACCTTCCCCACCGACGGAGGAGGAGGCGGGACAGCCATGGCCAAGCAGGAGGCGGCACCTCGTCGGCTGTCGAGCGAGTCGACGACGCCGGCGCCCCAACGGGGGACACGACGGACGTTGATTTCGCGTCTGAGACAAAGACGAGCGTCGTCTCCCCGCAACACACCAACCCCAAGCAGACGGACGACGCCAGCACGCTCGCGAAGGACTTGCTTGTCGTCAGCCTCGTACCTGAAATAACGGTGCAGTCCGTCCCCGACTCGACTTCGTTATCATCCGTCGATCAAGAGGTACCGTCCGTTTCCCATCCTGAGCCTTTTAGATTCAGCTTCGACCTACCAAGCGATCCCGCTTCGGTGGATGCTTTCATAAAGGCATATCCTGACCTTCTGAGGTACCATATGTGGTCAACCTGGGACCGACTGACGGCCGTCTCGACCTATGGGCCCCCGGGTTCCGAGGAAGATGGCGAGCCCGACTCTGGTTGGGATTTCTCCGGGCTCGGTGACCCCAGTGCCATGCGGGACTTCATGACTGCATGTGACTACTGCCTCTCCGATTGCTCCGATGATGGCCACAGCCTTGGCGACGAGGACTGTGGCCCAAGTCATGAATGTTTCCACGTCGATCTAGGGGGTATCGACGAAGGCAACCACCTTGGTATGCCGGAGGACGGCAATCCCCCTAGGCCTGCGCCTCGCGTTGACATCCTTCGGGAGCTAGCTGTGGTCCCAGTCCCTGTGGGGGGTCAGGACGCACAGCTCGAGCAAATCCGCGAGATGCAGGCCAAGCTCGACGAGGAAACAGGACAACTTGTGCAGCTTCGGCAGAATATCGGGCAGGAGTGGGCAGGCCGGGCACCGGCCGGAGAAACGCGTCATCTGGCCCAGGACGTCCAGCACCGCATCGTCGATGATGCCATGGCAAGGCTGCCCCCGACTCCCAGTGGGGTCGGCCAGAACCTGGCTGCAGCAGCAATACTACTTCGAGCGATGCCGGAACCATCCACCACCGAGGGGCGGCGTATCCAGGGAGAGCTCAAGGATCTCCTGGAGGACGCCGCGGTCCGACGGGCTGAAAGCTCTACCTCCCGAAGGCAGGGATACCCCCCGGAGCATCGCGCCGCAACTTCCCGATTCATGTGGGAAGCCTCGGTCCACACCGAGCGCACGCGGAACACAGCGCCTGCGGCTCCGGGTCGCCTCGGCAACGAGCACCACCGCCGTGACCGTCGAGCCCACCTCGACGAGAAGGTGCGCCGAGGCTACCACCCCAGGCGTGGGGGACGCTACGACAGCGGGGAGGATCGAAGCCCCTCGCCTGAACCACTCGGTCCACAAGCTTTCAGCCGGGCCATACGACAGGCGCCGTTCCCGACCCGGTTCCGGACCCCGACTACCATCACCAAGTACTCGGGGGAGACAAGGCCGGAATTGTGGCTCGCGGACTACCAGCTGGCCTGCCAGCTGGGTGGAACGGACGATGACAACCTCATCATCCGCAACCTCCCCTTGTTCCTCTCCGATGCCTCCCGAGCCTGGCTGGAACATCTGCCTCCTGCGCAGATCTCCAACTAGGACGACCTGGTCAAAGCCTTCGCCGGCAACTTCCAGGGCACATACGTGCGCCCTGGGAACTCCTGGGATCTTTGAAGCTGCCGCCAGCAGCCGGGAGAATCCCTGCGGGACTACATCCGGCGTATTTCGAAGCAGCGCACAGAGCTGCCCAACATCACCGACTCAGATGTCATCGGCGCGTTCCTCGCCGGCACCACTTGCCGTGACCTGGTGAGCAAGCTGGGTCGCAAGACTCCCACCAGGGCGAGCGAGCTGATGGACATCGCCACCAAGTTCGCCTCTGGTCAGGAGGCGGTCGAGGCCATTTTCCGGAAGGACAAGCAGCCCAGGGGCGCAAGCCGGAAGACGTCCCCGAGGCGTCCGCTCAGCGTGGCACCAAGAAGAAGGGCAAGAAGAAGTCGCAAGCGAAACGCGACGCCACCGACGCGGACCTTGTCGCCGCCGCCGAGCACAGGAACCCTCGGAAGCCTCCCGGAGGCGCCAACCTGTTCGACAAGATGCTCAAGGAGTCGTGCCCCTATCATCAGGGTCCCGTCAAGCACACCCTTGAGGAGTGTGTCATGCTTCGGCGCTACTTCCACAAGCCCGGGCCCCCGGCGGAAGGTGACAGAGCCCACGACAACGACAAGAAGGAGGGTCACAAGGCAGAGGAGTTCCCCGAGGTCCACGACTGCTTCATGATCTACGGTGGGCAAGTGGCGAACGCCTCGGCTCGGCACCGCAAGCAAGAGCGCCGGGAGGTCTGCTCGGTGAAGGTGGCGGCGCCAGTCTACCTAGACTGGTCCAACAAGCCCATCACCTTCGACCAAGGCGACCACCCCGACCGCATGCCGAGCCTGGGGAAGTACCCGCTTGTTGTCGATCCCGTCATCGGCAATGTCAGGCTTACCAAGGTCCTCATGGATGGAGGCAGTAGCCTCAACATCATCTACGCCGAGACCCTCGGGCTCCTGCAGATCGATCTGTCCACGATCTGGGCCGGCGCGGCGCCCTTTCACGGGATCATCCCCGGGAAATGCGTCCAACCCCTTGGGCAACTTGATCTGCCCGTCTGCTTCGGGACTCCCTCCAACTTTCGAAAGGAAACCCTCACGTTCGAGGTGGTCGGGTTCCGAGGAACCTACCACGCTGTGCAGGGGAGACCATGCTACGCCAAGTTCATGGCCGTCCCCAACTACACCTACCTCAAGCTCAAGATGCCGGGCCCCAACAGGGTTATCACCGTCGGCTCCACGTACCGACACGCGTACGAATGCGACGTGGAGTGCGTGGAGTACGTCGAGGCCCTCGCCGAATCTGAGGCCCTCATCGCCGACCTGGAGAGCCTCTCCAAGGAGGTGCCAGATGCGAAGCGCCACGCCGACAACTTCGAGCCGGCTGAGACAGTTAAGTCCGTCCCTCTCGACCCCAGCAACGACACCTCCAAGCAAGTCCGGATCGGTTCCGAGCTCGACCCCAAATAGGAAGCAGTGCTCGTCGACTTTCTCCGCGCGAACGCTGAGGTTTTTGCGTGGAGTCCCTCAGACATGCCTGGCATACCGAGGGATGTCGTCGAGCACTCGCTGGATATCCGAGCTGGAGCCCAACCCGTGAAGCAGCCTCTATGCCGATTCGACGAAGAAAAGCGCAGAGCCATAGGCGAGGAGATCCACAAGCTGATGGCTACATGGTTCATCAAAGAGGTATTCCATCCCGAATGGCTAGCCAACACTGTGCTTGTGAGAAAGAAAGGCAGGAAATGGCGGATGTGTGTAGACTACACTGGTCTAAACAAAGCATGTCCGAAAGTTCCCTACCCTCTGCCTCGCATTAATCAAATCGTGGATTCCACTGCTGGGTGCGAAACCCTGTCGTTCCTCGATGCCTACTCAGGGTATCACCAAATCAGGATGAAAGAGTCCGACCAGCTCGCGACTTCTTTCATCACACCTTTTGGCATGTACTGCTACATTACTATGCCATTCGGTTTGAGGAATGCGGGTGCGACATACCAAAGGTGTATGAACCATGTGTTCGGAAAACACATTGGTCGAATGGTCGAGGCTTACGTCGATGATATCGTAGTCAAGACGAGGAAAGCCTCCGACCTCCTCTCCGACCTTGAAACGACATTCAAGTGTCTCAAGGCGAAAGGCGTAAAACTCAATACCGAGAAGTGTGTCTCCGGAGTCCCCCGAGGCATGCTCCTAAGGTTCATCGTCTCCGAGCGGGGCATCGAGGCCAACCCGGAGAAAATCGTGGCCATCACCAACATGGGGCCCATCAAGGACTTGAAAGGAGTACAGAGGGTCATGGGATGCCTTGCGGCTCTGAGCCGCTTCATCTCGCGTCTCGGTGAAAGAGGCCTACCTTTGTACCGCCTCTTAAGGAAGACCGAGCACTTCACTTGGACCCCCGAGGCCGAGGAAGCCCTCGAGAACCTAAAGGCGCTTCTCACAAGCGCACCCATCTTGGTGCCCCCGCTGCCGGAGAAGCCCTCTTGATCTACGTAGCCGCAACCACAAAGGTGGTCAGCGCCGCGATCGTAGTCGAGAGACGAGAAGAGGGGCATGCATTGCCCGTCCAGAGGTCGGTCTACTTCATCAGTGAGGTACTGTCCGAGACCAAAATCCGCTACCCGCAAATTCAGAAGCTACTGTACGCGGTAATTCTGACGCGGCAGAAGTTGCGACACTACTTCGAGTCTCATCCGGTGACTGTGGTGTCATCCTTCCCCCTGGGGGAGATCATCCAGTGCCGAGAGGCCTCGGGTAGGATTGCAAAGTGGGCGGTGGAGATCATAAGCGAGACAATCTCGTTCGCCCCTCGGAAGGCCATCAAGTCCCAAGTCTTGGCGGACTTTGTGGCTGAATGGGTCGACACCCAGCTTCCAGCAGCTCCGATCCAACCGGAAATCTGGACCATGTTTTTCGACGGGTCGCTGATGAAGACAGGAGCGGGCGCGGGCCTGCTCTTCATCTCGCCCCTCGGGAAGCACCTCCGCTACGTGTTGCGCCTCCATTTCCCGGCGTCCAACAACGTGGCCGAGTACGAGGCTCTGGTTAACGGGTTGTGCATCGCCATCGAGCTAGGGGTCTAGCGCCTCGACGCTCGTGGCGACTCGCAGCTTGTCATCAACCAAGTCATGAAGAACTCCCATTGCCGCGACCCGAAGATGGAAGCCTACTGCGACGAGGTTCGTCGCCTGGAGGACAAGTTCTACGGGCTCGAGCTCAACCACATCGCTCGACGATACAACGAGACTGCGGACGAGCTGGATAAGATAGCCTCGGGGCGGACAACGGTTCCTCCAGACGTTTTCTCCCGAGACCTACATCCACCCTCCGTCAAGACCGACGACACGCCCGAGCCCGAGGAGGCCTCGGCCCAGCCCGAGGCACCCTCGGCCCCCGAGGGTGAGGCACTGCGCGTCGAGGAAGAGCGAAATGGGGTCACGCCTAATCGAAACTGGCAGACCCCGTACCTGCAATATCTCCACCGAGGAGAGCTACCCCTCGACAGAGCCGAAGCTCGGCGACTGGCGCGACGCGCCAGGTCGTTCGTCTTGCTGGGTGACGGAAAGGAGCTCTACCACCGCAGCCCCTCAGGCATCTTCCAGCGATGCACATCCATCACCGAAGGTCAGGAACTATTGCAAGAAATACACTCGGGGGCTTGCGGTCATCACGCAGCACCTCGGGCCCTCGTTGGAAACGCCTTCTGACAGGGTTTCTACTGGCCAACCGCGGTGGCCGACGCCACTAGGATTGTACGCACCTACCAAGGGTGTCAATTCTATGCAAGGCAGACGCACCTGCCCACTCAGGCCTTGCAAACAATACCCATCACCTGGCCGTTTGTTGTGTGGGGTCTGGACCTCGTTGGTCCCTTGCAGAAGGCACCCGGGGGCTACACGCACCTTCTGGTCGCTATCGACAAATTCTCCAAGTGGATTGAGGTCCGACCCCTAAACAGTATCAGGTCCGAACAGGCGGTGGCGTTCTTCACCAACATCATCCATCGCTTCGGGGTCCCGAACTCCATCATCACCAACAACGGCACCCAGTTCACTAGCAGAAAGTTCCTGGACTTCTGCGAGGACCACCACATCCGGGTGGACTGGGCCACCGTAGCTCACCCCATGACGAATGGGCAGGTAGAGCGTGCCAACGACATGATTCTGTAGGGACTCAAGCCGAGGATCTACAACGACCTCAACAAGTTCAGCAGGCGATGGATGAAGGAACTCCCCTCAGTGGTCTGGAGTCTGAGGACGACGCCAAGCCGAGCCACGGGCTTCACGCCGTTCTTTCTAGTCTATGGGGCCGAGGCTATCTTGCCCACAGACTTAGAATACGGTCCCCCAAGGATGAGGGCGTACGACGACTAAAGCAACCAGTCCAGCCGAGAAGACTCACTGGACTAGCTGGAGGAGGCTCGGGACATGGCCTTACTACACTCGGCAAGGTATCAGCAGTCTCTGTGACGCTACCATGCCCGAGGGGTTTGGTCCCGAGACCTCCAGGTGGGGGACTTGGTGCTTCGGCTACGGCAAGACGCCCGAGGGCGCCACAAGCTCACGCCTCCCTGGGAAGGGTCGTTCATCATCGCCAAGATTTTGAAGCCCGGAACATACAAGCTGGCCAACAGTCAAGGCGAGATCTACAGCAACGCTTGGAACATCCGATAGCTACGTCGTTTCTACCCTTAAGATGTTTTCAAGTCGTTTATATACCTTGTTTACATACACAAATAAAGTCTAACCATCAAGGAAGGGTCAGCCTTGCCTCGGCAAAGCCCGACCCTCCCTCGGGGGCTAGAAGGGGGGAACCCCCTCTACGTCAAAATTTTCCTCGGAAAAAGTCTTTCTGCCAGAACATCTTTCGTGCTTTTCGACTACGTCGATAGTGGGATCCTGAAAACAACGGAGTACACGTAAGCGGTAAGGCCGACCGAGCCGAGGGACTCCTACGCCTCCGGGATACAGATACCTCACTCATCACCTTCTACGATAAGTAACCCACGCTCGGATAAGCGATTCCGCTGGCTGAACAAGTCTTAACGCTCGAAAACTTTTCTGCCGAAACGATTTTTCGTGCCTTCTCAACTATATCGATAACAGAATCCTACGGACGAGTAAGAGTACACGTAAGCGGCAAGGCCGACTGAGCCGAGGAACTCCTACGCCTCTGGGATACGGATACCTCACTCATCACCTTCCGTGAAAAGTAACTCTCGCTCGAACAAACGATTCTGCTACCGACGAACAAGTCATGATACTCAAAACAAGGGGAAAAGAAACGCAGCTTTACAACACGACGACGGTATGTTTGGGCCTCGGCGGCCACAAAAAATATACGCATACTACAGACAAACTGATCCTGCAGGTTCAGACATCAATAGGGGGGCAGCAGCACCCTCGGCGTCGACTCCACCTTCGGCGGGATCCGGCCCGGCCTCGTACGGCGACACGGTTGGAGGATCTCCACCTCGAAGGAAGACATCAGCACCGCGCCTGGGCCATCACCGCCAGGGTCTCCTCCAGGAACCCGGCCCGAGCAGATGGCTCGACCGACCGCTCCGTAGCCTTAGCCAGTTGTCCCCCGAGGACATCAGCCCGGCTCATGGCCTCGGCAGCCCGACTCCAGGGTTAGTCCCGCCGGTGGACGACCCAGCCAAGTTCCAGCCGCCGCTGCTACACCTCCTCGGCCTAGGAAGTCACTTGCTCATGGGCCAACGAAGTTTTACTCCTACGCCTTCGGGATATGGATGCCTCACTCGTCACCTTCCGCACAAGGCAACTCACACTCGGTTAAGCGGTCCAGCTAGCCGACAGGTGAATCCTGGTGCTCGAAACAAGGAAGAAACATGGTATTACGCCCAAAATACCTAGATGTTCAGGCCCCGACAGCCACAATGAACAGACACCGGCACTCAAGGTGCCATTACAAATGGAACTCCGGTTCCACTCCCGCGGGTACGAACAACCCCCCACATTGGAGGGCTTGCGGGACGACAAAATCCCAGGTGGCTCGCCGCCGCCCACTCCGGCAGCAGCGACAACGATCTCTGCTCCGAGTGGCCAAACAGCAGCAGCGATGACCTCAAGGCAGAGGCCGTAGCCCGGCTTGCTTCTCCCCACCATCGAACTAGTGGTCACCGCCTTGGGTGACCATCGGCGAGGGGATGCAGCCGGGCTGCCTGCTGAAAATCCTTGAAGCCGAGCGATGGCTGAAAGGTACCAACTTCTGCGAAGTTGTGCTCCTCCAACGACAGCAAGACGAAAGCAACGCGGGCGCTCCCCATCCGGGGGCTCGGAAGGTAGAAGGGCGCAATGCATGAGGGAAGTGCGAAGGCATGGCTGCCATCCAAGGGGGTCGCCCCCTTTTTAAAGGCGACTCTCCCCACTTGTGTCCTCAGCCGTCGGGGAATGAGTCTTCACCAACACGCTCCAAGGTCCTCCCCCTACGACACGGGGGCTGGGTCCCACGTGTCATGCGAGCTGGCCCAGGACAGAAGAAGCCAAACCGCCACGCGCGGAGCGCGTAACTGCCCAGCGGTTACAAGCACTCCTCCACTTTCGCCCAAACCAGCGGGTGAAAGGGCGAACTGCCATGCAGGCGGCATGCAACTGCACCAAGGGGGCGCACCCTTTCAGCTTCGACGCGTCCAGCATGGAGGCCCAGGCCCACACGTCATGTAACCGGTATGCCTGTTACTATGTGCGAGAAACTGCACCGCCACTTGCGCCAGTACCGCGCCTTCTCGACTGCGGAACCGGTGCCGCGACTCGAGGCAACCCTGTGCATGGCCCAACAGTGCCAACCGAGCACATCGGTCACGGGCCAGTCAGCCGCGGGAGAAGGCGCGACGGTCGATATGGTCAAAGGTGGGCCGGCAGTAATGGTGGCGGTAGGCGGGCGGAAGCAGCAGTCAAATCGTCTGTGGGCTCACGTCCCCTCCTAGGACAGCGAGAGAGCCCTCTCCCACGGCGTGAAGTCGACGCGCCCGTGTTCCGTTCCTCGAACGGCTCGCGCATGCACAACGGCTGCCCCGCGAACCACTCGTCCTGTCGCATTAACTCTGCGGCAGGGCAGGCGACACCTTTGGCAGGCGAAGCGGGCGACGCTTCACCTCCGCCATGATGACCGCGTCAAAAAAGGTGTGCCACGTCGTTCAATTTCGTATCCTTTTCCTCTTCGCCTTTCTCTCTCTTGCTACAGGGACCGGGAAAGGGGATACTCCAAAAGGGATCCTTCTCCGCGAAGGAAGCGGGCCCCGAGCCCTCCTACTGATCAGAGGTTCGAAGGCTGGCCCCTCGGAAGGGTTCGACAGCCGCCTCAGAGCACTCGGGCTCCACGCCCACTACTGGTCAGAGGTTCGAAGGCTGGCCCCTCGGAAGGGTTCGACAGCCGCCTCAGGCCACCCGGGCTCCGCGCCCACTACTGATCAGGGGCTCGAAGGCTGGCCCCCGAAGGGTTCGACAGCTGCCTCAGAACACACAGAGCGAGGGATGACTCTGGGTACGTCTGATACATGGCCGAGGCTCGGGCTACGCTCTCGAGGTACCCTAGGACATTTCCGAGACCAGCAGGAGCGATTCTGTAATGGAATCCCATCAGAGGGAGGCGTCGAGCCCTCGGACCCTATCAAACGGGACCGGGTCCGGCAAATCACCTGTAGGTACTTTTGGAGCGCGCCTCTGGGCCACTAGCCGACCCTTATCGAACGGGGCACGGGCGTCCACTCGGATCACCCATTAGCAACTCACTGGAGACACCATGTTCGGCGCCCTCCGAGGGCAACATGGCGCTTTCCCCCCTCCTCCTTGCGGAAAGGCGACGAAGGGGCGTATGATAAAAGCTGAGTCAGTCCTTGACTGTCCTCTCGCTCTGTGCGGAGGCTCGGGGGCTGCTCTCGCAAACCCGGCTCCGGCCAAACCGTTGACAGCGTCAACATACCAGCCCGAGAACTCGGAACCTGACTATGCACCCGGGCTATGACCAGTTCGCATGAGGGAACAACCAGACCGGCCTAGGCGTCACAAAAGACACTAAGACCTCGGAGGAGTCAAACCATTCCTCCGAGGCCTCGGGGGCTACACCCGGCGGGTGCGCTCGCGCGCACCCACCGGAACAAAATGCAACCAAGAAAGGCCGGTCCCCTTGCAAAAAAGTGCGACAAAACCTCCAAGCGAGGACCAACACTCCATTTGAGGCGCAGGGGCTACTGTCGGGACCATAATTAGGGGTACCCTCAAGACTCCTAATCTCAGCTGGTAACCACCATCAGCACAAAGCTGCAAAGGCCTGATGGGCGCAATACAGGTCTAAGCTCCGCCCACTCAAGGGACACGATCTCACCTCGCCCGAGCCCAGCCTCGGGCAGGAACAGCAGACCCAGGTGGATTCACGTCTCGCCCGAGGGTCTCCTCAAGGAACGGGCGCACCTTCGACTCGCCCGAGGCCCAGCTCGGGCAGGCTTCGCGGAGAAGCAACCATGGCCAGATCACCTCGCCAACCGACCGTATCGCAGGAGCATTCAATGCAAGGATCGTCTGACACCTTATCCTGACGCACGTTCCTCAGTCGACAGGGCCGAAGTGACCGCAGTCACTTCGCCCCTCCACTGACTGACCTGACAGGAAAACAGCGCCGCCTGCCCTGCTCCGACTGCTGTGCCACCCGCCACGGTGAGGCTGACAGCAGCCAAGTCCAGCCTCAGGCGCCATAGGAAGCTCCGCCTCACCCGACCCCAGGGCTCGGCCTCCGCCTCGGCCTTGGAAGATGGTCTCCGCCTCGCTCGACCCCAGGGCTCGAATTCAACCTCGACCTTGGAAGACGGTCTCCGCCTCGCCCGACCCCAGGGCTCGGACTCGCCTCGTGTAAGTGCAATCAACCCCAAGTGAGGGTTTTGGTGATTTAATGACAAAACAAATAAGGGTACTAACAGTTTTGTTCTCAGTGTTTGATTAGAAGGAAACAGGAACTTAAGGAAGCACCAAGGACTTCATGCAACGGACGTATAAAATTTATGTAAAATCTTGTGTTGCATGATGTAATTCTTCCTTGTTCTTTTCCGCACAGGTACAGGTGTTTGCTATAGCTCAAGTCCTCTAATTCAAAAGCTATTTTTGAAAACCAAAAATCACTTTAACTTTATTTGGCTGACCATGGTTTGGGTTGAGAAACCTAGAGTGTTCTTGCAGAAAAACAGATGAACTTCTTCAACTGCAGCTGAGCTTTCCAGCTGAACTTAACTTCAGCTGTGATGAGCTTCTTCAGCTGCAGCTGAGCTTTTCAGCTGAGCTGGACTTCAGCTGAGTTGAACTTTCAACTCCAGCTGAACTTCAACTTCAGCTATGGACCTCTCTGACCATACCCAGCTGAACTTGCCCTAGGGCAGCTGAGCTGGGGTTTTCTCTCCAAAACTCTCTGGTCTAGACCAGCTGAACTGGTCCTGGGGGGCAGCTCAACTGGTCTTTGCCCCTCTGACTTCTGATCTGCAGTCTGCCAGTCAGACTGGCAGTCAGGTCGCCAGGGGTGTCAGGGGCGGTTCAACCGGTCCTGGCCTGTCTGACCCGCCTGCAGGTCAGTCTGCCAGTCAGTCTGGCAGTCAGACTGGCAGACAGACTGCTGACCTGTCAGGGGGCGGTTCAACCGGTTTTCAGCGGGGTGTTTGGTCAAACGGCTAGTTTTTGAGCCGTGACTATAAATAGACCCCCTCTCTCTCTCTTCTTTAATACGGCTGAACACTCACTCATTTATTGCTCACCTAACTTGAGACAAAGCACTCATCTCTCCATCTCTCTCACACTTAAATCTTCCTCAAGATTCAACCTTGTTGGAGGAGCTCTTGGGTGTGAGGTTTGTGCTTGTGCTCACGATTTGGTTTTCCTCTCCCATCTCTCTTACAAAGACTTGAGCTTGTGCAAACCCCTCTTGTGCGTTCTTGGTGTTCTTGAAACCCTAGGTTTCAAGATCTTTGAGGTTGCTTGGGAGTCTCCAAATTTGTGGACGACCCTAAGAAGTTTGTATCACCCTCTCGTTGAGCTAAGATAAGAAGAGATTGCCTTGACCTTTGTGGTCGACTTTTGGAGGATTAGGGTTGAAAAAGACCCGGCCCTTTGTGGGCTCCTCAACGGGGAGTAGGACACCTTTGTGGTGTGGCCGAACCTCGGATTAAATCTTGTGTCTTGTGTTCTTGCTTATTTTGACTTGAGATATTTTTACTTGCAAGGTTGACATAAAGATTTTTCTGTAGAGCTTATCTAGAAGTAAAATAGCCTTTTCATATTCATCTTTTCATCCTCACTTAGCTATATCTTACTTCTCTCAAGAACTTGCGAAATACTTTTTCGAGTAGATTTTAGTCTAAAGTTTATAAAACAGTTGGATTGGTTCAGAGTGGTTCAACTTGCGCACATAGCTGTTGAACCGGCCTGCACCAGTCGAACTGTGTATCTAACAATCTTTCGAAGTTTGTTGTGAAAATTTTCAGATTAGCCTATTCACCCCCCCCCCTTTAGGCTACTTTCAATTGGTATCAGAGCTTCGTACCTCGTTTTACGCTTAACCGCGTGAGGAAACGATCATGTCTACTCAACGGGACCATGTGGATCCTCTCCTCGAGGAAATCCCCATCACATCTTCCGGTGAGGAAGTGGACCCCAAGGTCCTCGACCTCGCCATGAAGATTGCCGAGATAATGTTCCTCAAAATGAAAGAGGAAGATGCTAAGAAAAAGGCCGAAGAAGAAGAATCAAGAAGAAAGGCCGAAAAAGATAAAGGTAAGGGAACATTTGATTATAATGACGATCTAGTGGATCTTTTGGTGTCTAAGGTATTGAGCAAGGTAAGTCTCAACACCGAAGGATCATCTACCAAAAGCAAAGGTAATGAATTTAGCAAAGTTCAATTTGATTACTCTAGAAATTATATTCCCAACTTCTCTTCCGCCCCACTTGGAAAGTTACCAACTCTTAGTGAGTTGAACTATGATGAGTGGGCCGACAAGATGAAGTCGCATTTAATCGGTGTGCATCCTAGTCTTTGGGAGATTGTTAATGTAGGTATGTATAAGCCCGCCCAAGGAGAAGAGATGACTCCGGAAATGATGCAAGAGGTTCATCGAAATGCTCAAGCAGTGAGCATAATTAAAGGAAGTCTTTGTCCGGAAGAATACCGGAAAGTTCAAGGAAGATCAGATGCCCGTGACATTTGGAATATTCTTAAAATGTCACATGAAGGAGATCCCAAAGCTAAAAGACATAGAGTTGAAGCTTTGGAAAGTGAGCTTGCAAGATATGATTGGACAAAGGCTGAGTCGCTTCAATCACTCTTTGATCGGTTGATGGTGTTGGTCAACAAAATAAGAGTTCTTGGGAGTGAAGATTGGAGTGACTCCAAGGTCACAAGATTGTTCATGAGAGCTTATAAAGAAAAGGATAAGAGTCTTGCAAGGATGATTAGGGATCGTGATGACTATGAGGATATGACGCCTCATCAATTATTTGCAAAGATTCAACAACACGAGTCCGAAGAAGCCCCTATCAAGTCAAGGGACTCTCATGCCTTGATCACTAATGAACAAGACAACCCCAAGAAGAACAAAGACCACAAAGCAAAGAAAGTGGTCGAGACCTCAAGTGATGAAGATAGCTCAAGTGATGAAGACACTGCTATGTTCATCAAAACATTCAAGAAATTTGTAAGGAAAAATGACAAGTTCCAAAGGAAAGGAAAGAAGAGGGCATGTTATGAATGTGGCCAAACCGGTCATTTCATAGCGGATTGTCCTAACAAGAAGGAACAAGAAGCTAAGAAGGAATACAAGAAGGACAAGTTCAAAAAGGGGGGCAAGACCAAGGGATACTTAAAGAAGAAGAAATATGGTCAAGCCCATATTGGTGAAGAATGGAACTCCGATGAAGAGAGTTCTAGCTCCGAGGAAGAGGAAGTGGTGGCAAACGTGGCCATCCAATCTACATCAAGCTCGCAACTCTTCACCAACCTACAAGACGAATCCTACACTCCAACTTGCCTCATGGCAAAAGGAGATAAGGTAACCTTATTTAGTAATGATTTTCCAAATGATGATGATGATGAACAAATTGCCATGAAAAATAAAATGATTAAGGAATTTGGCTTGAATGGGTACAATGTTATCACCAAATTAATGGAGAAGCTAGATAAAAGAAAAGCAACTCTTGATGCTCAAGAAGACTTGCTTATCCTTGAAAAGGAAAGAAACCTAGAGCTTCAAGAATTGCTTCACAATAAAGATGAAATTCTAGATGTCTTGACTAAGGAAGTATCTTTAGTCAAGATAACTATAGAGAATAAAGATAAAGAAGTAATTAATATGAAAACCTCTATAGCTAATCTTGCAAATGAAAAGAATGCACTTGAAGCAAGCATGTTAAGCTTGAATGTTCAAAATCAAGAACTTCAAGTGCAACTTGAAAATTGCAAGAACATCAATGCCTCATCTTTAGTGCTTGAATCTAAGTCTAGCTTAAATGATAATTCTTGCAAACATTGTGCCAAATATCATGCTTCTTGTTGTCTAACTAACCATGCAAGGAAGAATAGCCCACAGGTGAAGGTCAAAGAAATTTTGAAAAGATGCTCTAGCAATGATGGGTTAAAGAAAGTTGAACCCAAGTACAAGTCCCTTAAGCCCAACAATGGAAGAAGGGGGCTTGGGTTCAACTCATCCAAGGAAAACCCTAGCACAGTGCATAAGGGGTGGAGATCCCCCAAGTTCATAGAGGGAACCACCCTATATGATGCCTTGGGGAGGATTCACTCCTCAAATGACAAGTCATCTCAGGTAAAGGTTAACTTGAGTTCCACAAAGAGTAAGATGAAGGAAGTGGGATCCTCAAGTGGACAAAAATCTAATGCTCCCATTTCCCACTCATATCTTTGTGATTATATGTTGACTTGGGATTTAGGAAAATTGGTTGTGAAATATGTGGGTGCCTACACTAAACGAAAAGTCATGAAAAGGAGTGTGTGGGTACCCAAGGCTATAACTAACACTGTAGGACCCAATTCAATTTGGGTACCTAAAAGCATAGCCTAAACTTGTTTTGCAGGTCTACTCCTCTGGTGGGTCAAGTTGGGTGCTTGACAGTGGATGTACAAATCACATGACCGGGGAGAAAGACATGTTTCATACATTGCAACTAACTCAAGAAGCACAAGAAATTGTGTTTGGAGATAGTGGCAAGAGTAAGGTGATTGGTATTGGTACAATTCCTATCTCTGACCAACAATCACTTTCAAATGTTTTATTGGTAGATTCTTTAAGCTATAATTTGTTGTCCATTTCACAACTTTGTGGAATGGGTTATAATTGTTTATTTTCGGATGTGGATGTGAAGATCCTTAGAAGGGAGGACTCCTCAGTTGCCTTTACCGGTCGCTTGAAGGGCAAGCTTTATCTTGTTGATTTCACAACAAGTAAAGTGACGCCTGAGACTTGTTTAGTGGCAAAGTCCGACAAGGGTTGGCTATGGCATCGCCGGCTAGCCCATGTCGGTATGAGGAATTTGGCCAAACTTCAAAAGGATAATCACATCATTGGACTAACAAATGTTGTATTTGAGAAAGATAGGGTTTGTGGCGCATGCCAAGCAGGAAAGCAACATGGAGTCCCACATCAATCAAAGAATGTGGTCACAACAAAGAGGCCATTGGAGCTTCTTCACATGGACCTCTTCGGACCTGTGGCCTACATTAGCATTGGTGGTAGTAAGTATGGTTTAGTCATTGTTGATGATTTTTCTCGATTCACCTGGGTTTTCTTTTTAAGTGATAAAGGTGAAACTCAAGAAATATTGAAGAAATTCATGAGGAGAGCTCAAAATGAATTTGAGCTCAAAATCAAGAAAGTGAGAAGTGATAATGGGACGGAATTCAAGAACACAGGTGTCGAAGAATTCTTAGGAGAAGAGGGAATCAAGCATGAGTTCTCGGTGCCTTACACTCCACAACAAAATGGTGTTGTGGAAAGAAAGAACCGAACTCTAATTGAAGCTGCAAGAACCATGTTGGACGAGTACAAGACACCTGACAACTTTTGGGCAGAGGCGGTCAACACCGCCTGTCATGCAATCAACAGTCTCTATCTTCATAAGATCTACAAAAAGACCGCTTATGAGCTCCTCACTGGTAACAAACCTAAAGTTGATTATTTTAGAGTATTTGGTTGTAAATGTTTTATTCTTAACAAGAAAGTCAAGAGCTCAAAGTTTGCTCCTAGAGTGGACGAGGGCTTCTTGCTTGGTTATGCATCAAATGCGCATGGATATCGTGTTTTCAACAATACCACCGGTCTTGTTGAAATAGCGATAGACGTGACATTTGATGAGTCTAATGGCTCGCAAGGGCATGTTTCTAATGTCACTGCAGGAAATGAAGAACTACCGTGTGAAGCCATAAAGAAACTTGCAATAGGTGAAGTGAGACCTCAAGAAAAGGATGATGAGGAAGGAACTTTCTGGATGACCAATGAGGTTGTTGATGTGGGTGCAAAGGTGGTGAGTGACAAAGTCTCCACCCAAGCAAACCCATCAACCTCAAGTCATCCAAGCCATGAAGAAAATCATCAAAGGATGCCAACAGTGGTAGAAGATGAACACGAAAGCATTGATGGTGAAGTGCCTCTTGATCAAGTGAATGATGAGGAGGAGCAAATACAAAGACAACCATCAGTGCCTCATCCAAGAGTCCATCATACAATTCAAAGGGATCATCCGGTGGACAACATCCTGGGTAGCATCAGGAGAGGGGTAACGACTCGATCTTGTTTAGCTAATTTTTGTGAATTTTACTCGTTTGTTTCCTCTCTTGAGCCACTTAAGGTTGAAGAAGCATTGGGTGATCCGGATTGGATAATTGCCATGCAAGAGGAGTTGAACAACTTCACCCGGAATGAAGTCTGGTCCTTAGTCCAAAGACCCAAACAAAATGTGATTGGGACTAAATGGGTCTTTAGGAACAAACAAGATGAACATGGCGTGGTTACAAGAAACAAGGCACAGTTGGTTGCCCAAGGCTATACTCAAGTGGAAGGACTTGATTTTGGCGAAACATATGTGCCGGTAGCAAGGTTAGAATCAATTAGAATATTAATTGCATATGCTACTAACCATGATTTCAAGCTATATCAAATGGATGTCAAGAGCGTATTTCTAAATGGACCACTACAAGAGAGAGTATATGTGGAGCAACCACCGGGTTTTGAAGATCCAAAGAAGCCAAATCATGTTTATCTACTTCACAAGGCACTCTACGGGCTTAAACAAGCCCCTAGAGCTTGGTATGACTATCTTAAAGAATTTTTAATTAAGAATGGGTTTACAATAGGAAAAGCTGACTCTACCTTATTTACTAGAAAAGTTGACAATGAATTATTTGTGTGCCAAGTATATGTTGATGACATTATATTTGGTAGTACTAATGAAAAATTTTGTGAAGAGTTTAGCAAAGTAATGACGAACAGGTTTGAGATGTCTATGATGGGCGAGCTTAAATACTTCCTGGGATTTCAAGTCAAACAGCTCAAGGAAGGTACTTTTCTATGCCAAACCAAATATACACAAGATATGCTCAAGAAATTTGGCATGGAAAAGGCAAAACACGCCAAGACTCCAATGTCATCAAATGGACATCTCGACTTAAATGAGGAAGGTAAACCCGTAGATCAAACATTATATAGATCAATGATAGGATCACTGCTTTACTTATGTGCATCTAGACCTGATATTATGTTGAGTGTTTGCATGTGTGCACGTTTTCAAGCAAATCCTAAAGATTGCCATCTTGTAGCAGTTAAGAGAATTCTAAGATACTTAGTTCACACCCAAAACCTAGGATTATGGTATCCCAAAGGCTCCCTTTTCGATTTACTTGGCTATTCTGACTCAGATTATGCCGGTTGCAAAGTAGATCGAAAAAGCACTACTGGGACTTGCCAATTCCTTGGGCGATCCTTAGTATCATGGAGTTCCAAGAAACAAAATTGTGTTGCACTTTCCACTGCAGAAGCTGAGTACATAGCAGCTGGGGCATGTTGTGCACAGTTGTTATGGATGAAGCAAACCCTTAGAGATTTTGGTTGTGAGTTTAACAAAATTCCACTTTTGTGTGACAATGAGAGTGCCATAAAACTTGCAAACAACCCTGTGCAACACTCTAGAACTAAACATATTGACATCAGACACCATTTCTTGAGAGACCACGAAGCCAAAGGAGATATCGAATTGTTTCATGTGAGCACCGAAAATCAACTAGCCGATATCTTCACAAAACCCCTCGATGAGACTAGGTTTTGCTTTCTTAGGAGTGAATTAAATATCTTGGATTCTCGTAACTTAACTTGAAAACGGTCACAAAAATTGTTTGATTCACTATTTTTGATTGATAGTTTTAAAGCTTTGTGATGATCTTTCAAAAACTTGGTGAAAATATTAAAATTCGAATGAATTTCAGTTCTAAGATTTTTTTTGGGGCTCAACTGGCTTGACCAGCTGAACTTTCTAGTTCAGCTGGAGGAGGCCAGCTGAACTTCGGACCTGAACTTCAGCTCAGCTGTTTTTAACCAGTTTTTACCAGGACCATCCTGGTTAAAACCGGTTGAACCGGCATAGTGGACCGGTTGAACCGGTCTCTGACCGGCCTGTCCGCGCAGGTCTGTCAGCTGCACCTTTTTTCTGTCGCGCATCATTTTTTTTGACCGGTCGCAGGTCTGTCAGCTGCACCTTTTTTCAGTCGTGCAGCAATTTTTTTTACCGGTCGCTTCCTCGCCAGCGGCCTGGCGTGCAGATTTTTTTCTCTCTCTTTCCCTGTCCGGTCACTTCCCCTCTGTCTGGGCGCGCAGATTAATTTTTTTTTCCGCTTGCTGCCGCTCAGCAGGGTCTGCGCGCGCCACTTTTTCTGTCCGGTCGCTTCTTGTCAGCGCGCCAGAATTTTTTATTTGAGGGCTGTCTGGTCTCAGCTTTGCATGCAAATGTCAGGGCGCCATGCAGTATCCGTTGTGCTCTAGCGTCAATGCGCGCACAGAATTTTTTTTTGTAGTGTCCGGTCAACAGCTGCTGCGCATGCAGAAATTTTTTTTTTATTTGTTATGTCCGGTCACTTCTCCTCTACTGAGCGCGCGCAGCATTTTTCTTGGATGCTTCTGCTCAGCCCGCGTGCCATGCTGCAGCCTTTTTCTCTCTGTTCGGTCACTTCTCCTCACAGCCATGCATGCGTGTCAGGGGCGTCAGCGTTTTTCTTTTTTTCGTCCAGTCGCTATGTCACCCGCGCAGCAAGGAAACCTTTTTTTGTTTTTGTTTTGTCACTTCCGTGCAGCAGTGTGAGGGATACAGGGCGCGCAGAACTTTTCTTTTGCGCAATTCTTTTTCTTTTGTCGTCCGGTCTCATCTGCGCAGACACTTGGTTTTGTTTTTTTGCATGGAATCTCTGCAGTACACTTTTTCAGAATCCTGCGTCAGAAATTTGAATTTTTGGCATCTTCCCTCTGCTGTTTCTGGCTCTCTGACCACACTGGTCAGAACCAGCTGAACTGACCCATGGGGGCGGTTGAACCGGTCCTGAGGACCAGCTCAACTGCCTATATATACTTGACACTCCCCTTCTCTTCTCCCACTTCATTCACACTCGCCTTAGTCGCTTCACAACCTTTAGAGCCTCTCTTTCACACACCTCAACCGGTTCACAGTTTCACCACCTTTTCAATCATGGTGCGTCGTCGCAACCCCTCTGTGATTGAGTTTAGCAGCGACTCCGACGAGATTCAGGAGGAATCTCCCGTCCCCTCTCCTCCGCCTCGTCGCTCCCTCTCTAAGAGAGGACGTGGCTCTGGTCGGATGGATGGCGAGGGCTCTTCCATGCCCTCGCAGCCGACTCGCGGGAGACGCCAAAAGGTTGGCGCCTCCCGTCCTCGTCGTAGCACGTCTTCCTCTGGGTATGCTCCCTGCCAGGAGGAGGATGGGGCTTTCGACGACTTCGTCGACCTTCCGGCGCCTGATGCTCTCTACGTCACCGGACTGCACATGCATCCGGCGAATGTCAGCCGCGGTCCGCATGAATCTCCTGTTGACTTCACTCTGAAGGGAATAGACACCCTTCAGCGCCTGAGGTTCACCAACCCTACTCTCACTCCTCGTCATCCTGGTGTCCAGGACCCTCGGTTCTGGAATCTTTTCCAGGCTGACTTCTACAATTCTGTCATTCTTTCCAAGAAACACCCAGTCGTCCGACATAGATTTATTGACTGGGAGGGTTGTGAGAATATGGGAGATGCTGACATGTCGTCAGCTCTCGTAAACTTAGAGAGAAAGGGGTTACGAAACATTATGACCATGGAATACCCCTGGAACGATGAGGTGGTAGCTCAGTTCTACGCCACCCTCTGGATAAAGAAAGTAGATGAGGAAGCCGATGGGTATGATTACCCAGTCATGTATTTCTTCATCCAGGGTAACTGGCACAAAGTCAGTTATCGTCGTTTTGCCCATATTCTGGGCTTCTCTGATGCAGATATTCAGGGCAGCAACATGCGAGTGCATGACATTCGGCTGCCCATGCGGGAAGAGACAGAATTCATTCATGTCTCTACTGAGCGGGAGTTCTGGACAACCGCTAACATGCATAGGTACTACAGGTACCTTAATTCTTTGTCCCGGATGACCGTTCTCCCGAAGGGCGGTAATCAAATGAACGTCCTTGGGGAGAGTTGAGTCTTCCTCCTCCTCCTTGCTCCAAACAGTCTCGCCCGCATCAATGTGTTTGACATGATCTGGGAAGAGATCGTCCGTGCTTCCTGGTCTCCTCTCAGAGGGTGTCTTCATGCACCCTTTATCATGAAGATGATCGAAGTGGTCACCCAGACCCACTTCGAAAAACCCGTCAAACACTCCCGCTACGTACCCTACTGGGTTGATTCCTCCAACCCAGCTGCTCGTACGAAGCGGGCTCCCTCACGGTCTGGAGGCCCTGCCTCCTCCTCTGAGCCACCTCGCCAGCCTCCCCATCATCCATCCTCCTCTCCCCCCGCTGCTGCCTCGCGTCCCTCTCCTGGCCGCGGATCTCCCATGCCACGTGCTCGTGGTCGTGGTCGAGGTCGTTGCCGCGGGATGGGTGCTCGCTTGGTCCATGGGTTTGCGGCATTTTTCTCCATGTGCCGCAACATTTCTGCTGATGTCCATGAGGTGGCACGGCGTCAGCGGGAGACTGACGACAATCTTCGTCGTCAAGCTTCCTCCATGGGCATGCCTTTTGTCCCTCGTTCGCCTGATGTGCCTCTCCATCCTCCTCCCCCGGAGATCAATGAATGGCACCAGCAGGCCTACGGGGTGCCTTTTATGTCTGTAGACGATGAAGATGAAGAAGTATATGTTGATGATCGCGAGGAGTTTGCCCCGCCTCCCTACCATGGGGATCCGAGTCAATCATCCTCCCACCCTCCGCCTCCTTACCTGGGTCCGGGACCCATTCCTGGTGACCCTAGGCCATCCGGCTCTGGTTACCACCACCACCCTCCACCTCCTCCTGATCATCGTACATCTTCGGCATCTGTTTTTTCTGCGGCTGATGAGCCACCTCGGGACTCCACTTTTGAGGAGGACGCGATGAGGACTTTTTTCCCTGACTACACTTCATATCCTCCATCATATCCTCCGTCATATCCTCCTCCTGTAGGATATTGATTCTTGTATCCTTGTCTCTCTCTCCCCACTGTTGTGGCTTGTACCCTTTTTACCATTGTATGAAATAAAACTGTTGGATTGTTATTCAAAGTAATATGATGGTCTTCTGGCCATCATCTTTTGTCCTATCAGTTTGTAATGTCTACTCTGCTATGAAGTAAAAATAATTGTTTTTTAGAGATAGTCATGAGCATCACAACTCCTGTTATGACACTCTTGCACCCCTCGGATGATTGTATTTAGTATGGTTGTTGTCACTATCTCTAAATGTGTTGCTCACATGACATATTATGTCAAGACGTTGGATTCACAATCGTGCACACATTTAGGGGGAGCCATCTACATACAATCATTCAAAAGAAATTTTCTATTGCAAATATATATCTTTTGACCTTAATTGTTTTGGCATCAATCACCAAAAAGGGGGCGATTGTAAGTGCAATCAACCCCAAGTGAGGGTTTTGGTGATTTAATGACAAAACAAATAAGGGTACTAACAATTTTGTTCTCAGTGTTTGATTAGAAGGAAACAGGAACTTAAGGAAGCACCAAGGACTTCATGCAACAGACGTATAAAATTTATGTAAAATCTTGTGTTGCATGATGTAATTCTTCCTTGTTCTTTTCCGCACAGGTACAGGTGTTTGCTATAGCTCAAGTCCTCTAATTCAAAAGCTATTTTTGAAAACCAAAAATCACTTTAACTTTATTTGGCTGACCATGGTTTGGGTTGAGAAACCTACAGTGTTCTTGCTGAAAAACAGCTGAACTTCTTCAACTGCAGCTGAGCTTTCCAGCTGAACTTAACTTCAGCTGTGATGAGCTTCTTCAGCTGCAGCTGAGCTTTTCAGCTGAGCTGGACTTCAGCTGAGTTGAACTTTCAACTCTAGCTGAACTTCAACTTCAGCTATGGACCTCTCTGACCATACCCAGCTGAACTTGCCCCAGGGCAGCTGAGCTGGGGTTTTCTCTCCAAAACTCTCTGGTCTAGACCAGCTGAACTGGTCCTGGGGGGCAGCTCAACTGGTCTCTGCCCCTCTGACTTCTGATCTGCAGTCTGCCAGTCAGACTGGCAGTCAGGTCGCCAGGGGTGTCAGGGGCGGTTCAACCGGTCCTGGCCTGTCTGACCCGCCTGCAGGTCAGTCTGCCAGTCAGTCTGGCAGTCAGACTGGCAGACAGACTGCTGACCTGTCAGGGGGCGGTTGAACCGCCCTAGGGGGCGGTTCAACCGGTTTTCAGCGGGGTGTTTGGTCAAACGGCTAGTTTTTGAGCCGTGACTATAAATAGACCCCCTCTCTCTCTCTTCTTTAATACGGCTGAACACTCACTCATTTATTGCTCACCTAACTTGAGACAAAGCACTCATCTCTCCATCTCTCTCACACTTAAATCTTCCTCAAGATTCAACCTTGTTGGAGGAGCTCTTGGGTGTGAGGTTTGTGCTTGTGCTCACGATTTGGTTTTCCTCTCCCATCTCTCTTACAAAGACTTGAGCTTGTGCAAACCCCTCTTGTGCGTTCTTGGTGTTCTTGAAACCCTAGGTTTCAAGATCTTTGAGGTTGCTTGGGAGTCTCCAAATTTGTGGACGACCCTAAGAAGTTTGTATCACCCGCTCGTTGAGCTAAGATAAGAAGAGATTGCCTTGACCTTTGTGGTCGGCTTTTGGAGGATTAGGGTTGAAAAAGACCCGGCCCTTTGTGGGCTCCTCAACGGGGAGTAGGACACCTTTGTGGTGTGGCCGAACCTCGGATTAAATCTTGTGTCTTGTGTTCTTGCTTATTTTGACTTGAGATATTTTTACTTGCAAGGTTGACATAAAGATTTTTCCGTAGAGCTTATCTAGAAGTAAAATAGCCTTTTCATATTCATCTTTTCATCCTCACTTAGCTATATCTTACTTCTCTCAAGAACTTGCGAAATACTTTTTCGAGTAGATTTTAGTCTAAAGTTTATAAAACAGTTGGATTGGTTCAGAGTGGTTCAACTTGCGCACATAGCTGTTGAACCGGCCTGCACCAGTCGAACTGTGTATCTAACAATCTTTCGAAGTTTGTTGTGAAAATTTTCATATTAGCCTATTCACCCCCCCTCTAGGCTACTTTCACCTCGGCCTCGGAAGACGTTCTCCGCCTCGCCCGACCCCAGGGCTCAGACTCGACCTCAACCTCGGAAGACGGTCTCCGCCTCGCCCGACCCCAGGGCTCGGACTCAGCCTCGACCTCAGAGGAGTCACCGCCTCGCCCGACCTTGGGCTCGGACCGACCACGCCGCAAGGGGGTACATCATTACCCTACCCCTAGCTAGCTCAGGCTACAGGGAACAAGACCGGTGTCCCATCTGGCTCGCCCCGGTAAACAAGTAATGATGGCACCCCGCGTGCTCCATGACGATGGCGGTTCTCAGGCCCCCACGGAAGCAAGGAGACGTCAGCAAGGACCCGACAGCTATACTCCTACAGGGCTCAAGCGCTCCTCCGACGGCCACTAGGGCTGGGCAAAAAACCCGTAACCCGAAACCCGAACCCGGAATACCCGAACCCGAAATACCCGAAATCCGAATTTTGTTCGGGAATTTCGGGTAGCAACTTGCAAAACCCGAATTTAGTTCGGGTAATTCGGGTATCATAATCGGGTACCCGAAATACCCGAATTACCCGAACTTTAATGTGTCATGTACTCATGTCATGCTTAATTATTAATTTGTACATTTATAATTATATGTATGTGTGCATAACTTGTGATTGTAGATTACTTGTGTTTTATATGTCCATGTGTATCATTATTCAAACTATATTTTTATACTAATTTAATAGGGTGTATGTGTTTTTATAAAGGTGACACAATAGTTCGGGAATACCCGAACCCGAACCCGAAATTTCGGGTACCCGAAATTTTCGGGTAACCCGAACGCCCACCTCTAACGGCCACGACATCACATGAACAGGGCACCAACACCTCTCCAACAGCCACGTCGGCATGTACATAGGACTCTGGCTCCACTCTGCTAGACACGTTAGCACATTGCTACGCTCCCCATTGTACACCTGGGCCTTCTCCTTACGTCTATAAAAGGAAGGTCCAGGGCCCTCGTACAAGAAGGTGGTCACGCGGGAGGACGGGCTGACGAACAAGGCTCTCTCTCTCTCTCCCTCGCGAACGCTTGTAACTCCCTACTGCAAGCACATCCGCCCTGGGCGTAGGATAAACACGAGGTCGCGGTTCCCCTTATTGTTCCCCCTTGTGTTCCGTCTCGCGTCGACCCATCCGGGCTGGGACACGCAGCGACAATTTACTCGTCGGTCCAGGGACCCCCCGGGGTCGAAACGCCGACAGACAGCGACCTTGCTGTGGCTGCATATCCATATTTGTCGAGCTCTACTCCAACGCCGGCTACAAAGTCATGTCGACACCAAGCAGCAATGCAAGCTCTGACTCATACATTGCTGCACAGCAGGGTGGGAGAAGAAGACCAGGACAAGGACGTGGACCTCCCACGTTTGGAGCGACTTCGAGGAAATCTACAAGATAGTGAATGGTAAGAGTATCAGGACTGGTACTAAATGCAATGTTTGTAAAAAGGTTCTGTCGGTACCCTGAAACAGGGGTACCCCTTACTACAGTATGAAGATGCGGTGCCCACGCAGATATCTCTAGTCGCATGGTAAGCAGCACCCGACCCCACCACGTGGACGGCTCCGGGGCCACCACGTGGCCAGAAAAGATGATATACTCCAAGGTATCGGCAGCGAATCCGGACCCCCATGGGAAAGTACCGGACCCCTGTGTATACGGACCGGACCTCCGAGTAAGGTCCAGGACCTCCACGGGCTCAAGCCGGGCCCCTAGGACGAGTTCCGGACCCCTCTGTGTAGGGTCCGGGCCACTCACAGCAGGGTCCCGAGATTCTAGGACAAAGGATACCCAGGCCTTAATCAAGGCCAAGCGGGGGTCCGAAGCCGATACGTGTCCGGACCATATCGTGTACGCTTTTGCTCCCTGCTCAGGCGGAGACCCGATGCTGCCACGTGGCCTACTGCCTGTGACGTAAGCCAGCGGACGGAGCCTGACGTAAGGCCTCTGCATTTATTGCGGATAAGGCGCGTCGTCTGTCCATTCCACTGGCAGGTGATGTGCCGCCTCGGCATTTAATGAGCCCTGTCCATTCCACTGGCAGGCGATGTGCTGCCTCAGCATTTAATGTGCCATGTCCACTCCGCTGGCAGGCAGCGACCAGGCCATCCCACAAGCGGCGTGCATGTCCATTCCATTGGCAAGCAGTACGCCCGTGCTGCGGCGTACACTATGATCATCATCACTCGCGCGTTACTGAGGAAGCAGCGCGGGATATCAATACTATATGCACTACGGACATTATGGCGCTCGAAGATCGCCCAGGCGTTATAGGCGTTAGTTACTTCCTTCCGTTTTGCCCCTGGTCCCACATGTCGGGGCTCAGTATCCTTGTATGTGCCTCCCTTGAGCTATAAAAGGGAAGGCACACTATGTTACAAGGCAGACACACTTACACGCTCTCAGACCCAACTTAGACTCTCAGACTCACAAGTTCATACAAGCTCTCAAGCTCAATACTACACACAGTGGAGTATGGTATTACGCTCTGGCGGCCTGAACCACTCTAAACCCTTGTGTGTTCTTGTGTTCATCCATCGACTAGCAGACAGGCAAAACGCTTAGGCCCCCTCCTCATCTTAGGATTTAGGGCGGGTGCGTTCCGCCACCCGGCCGGAGAATTTCCTCTCCGAGAGATTCTTACTGCTTCATCTACATGTGGTGCTGGTCATTCAATTAGGCATATTGCATCATGTATGAGAAAAGCTTATCGTTTTGCTAAAACTCAATCTGTGCTTAAGTTTAATCGTGATGGTTCTGTTACAAATAGTGAAATTATAAATAGGGTCACACTACTATTGTGGAACTGCACCTTTAGGAAATTGGAATCATGTTTCCAAATATGTGTGCTACTTTTAACAGGACCTAGTTAGCACCGACAACAACAATTATGCAAGTATGTCGAAAACAAGTTGATCATAATTAGGAATGTGCTGCATAGTTTAGCTAAGGATATTCTCTGTGGTTGCCAATAGCGAATTGATTCTTATACTATGCATACGTTGTTCAAAGAAAATAGATAGCTCTTGCTGAAGTTCAAGAGAAAGAAAAAGTAATACTGCATGACTTAAGAAGTCCAAGTTAGCACCAGATACATATTCAACATGAACATTCCTAAAATTTCTGCAAAACTTTAGAAGAACATCATAAAAGACGAGCTATACAGATAGCACAACTCGTGGAGTGAGATCAAGGCAAGCAGACTACATCAGAATCAACTAGGTGAAATTTACGTACTAACTAGTTGCTAGTTTTATATTATTTATTAGTGGATCAAAGAAACAATAACTGAGGTTTCAATTAACAAAAAATTCATGAACTAATGTGCATGTTCTAATAAATAATGTTGTAATTATTGAGAAGCCTTCATGTCACATTACACATTAGTAAACAATAAACTATCAATGGATTGAAATATAGAAAAATGAATATGTTATGCACTAGCATATCACATTCAACCATACATGTTAGGATGTGAGTAAAGAATTATAGATCATTACTACTAGACATGTAGCGCCTTAGAAGCGCAACGATATAGTGGGAGTAGTCGTACGTCCTCGCGTACCAACAGTAACAACGTGTTCATCTTTGCATCTCACGTTTGTTGCTAATCAACAGCATCAGTGTCTCCACGAATTTCACACGTATGGATATGAAACATTCTGACGCTAGTGGGCTAACATCCACGTGTGCAGTGAGAGTAATGGCAACGACGTCGTCAACAGCTAGAATGAGTCTCTTTTTTAACATTTTGGTCTCTTCATATACCTTTTCTAATATTCTTTACCCTAAATGCCCATTAACATTCTCATGGGTCATCATTGTCTCTTGAGCATATAAGCAACAATCTCTCACTTGCACTAGAGTCAATCATCTATTCAACTGTTCTAACCCCTTAAATGTATGACTCTTCAAGTTCATGTATAGACGACCATGATTGAAAATTATTTTTCAACCATTAGTCAATAGCGTCGTGTAGCAAGAGATATTAAATTTCATATCATATCTGTTAAATCTTGATATACACACGCCTTGATCCTTTTATCATACAATACTTGTTGAACTCAAGATGAGATTTATACCACCCTTCTGATAGCTTAACACTTCACTCGGTGTTGTAGTGAATTATAACTTATGACTTAATCTTTAGTCATATCATGGTTAATTTTTTAATTACACTGGTATGGCCATGCACTTTCTTAATTCGACCATATTAGGGAGCTAAGGAATATCTTTCTCGCTATGGTGGATGGGTAAATTCTATATTTTACAACTTGTAGCTAACAGTAGCTTTTTTCACACCAGATTATCTCACATACCAATAACCTTTTCACAACAAACAGCTGGACCAAACGCACCCTAAGTGGATTTTTAAAAAGTTTTAAGTTAGAACAATTGTTATGTCATGATCGTAAACAACTATTTTTTTAATTGAGCAACCTCATATAAATTTTGTAGAAGATTAATATTTTTCTACACTAACATTCATCATAAACCTCGTAATATATTTGATTTATAGTTAGGCCAATCATAATTAAGTCTAAAAAGTAGCTAGCTCATATTTTGTATGAGCAATTTGTAATTGGTATATATCTCTATTACAACACACGATACTTGCACATTAGAATGACACTAAACTACATAGCATAACTTGACACGATAATTACACATTTTTTGTATGAGCAATGTGTAATTGCTCATTTTTTTTGTATGGTGTTTAATGGATAGTAAAGATAGATAAGTAGAGATATAAATGTATATCTTATTATACGGTTATATAGACGAGATTTTACGCTTTTACATTAAACTACATAGCATCACTTGACACGTTTTGGAATAGACACGTTTTGGAATCTAAGTATATAGACGAGATTTTACAATTTGGAATTGAACTACGTAACATCGCTCGACGTGTTTTAGAATCGAGTATCGTCGCTCGACAGTGTTTTTATGTTTTGGAATCGGATCGAGTATCGTACGTCATTTTGGGATCGAACTATTCACTCGTATGAGCATGGGATAAATCACGTGTCTAATTTAGTATTAAGTACAGATTCTATATATGCCAGAAAACTGGAAGTCTTTTGGTGCACGTATTATCAACAGCAACACGGTTCCCACAGGGTAAAAGGGAGACCAAATAATTTAGGCCTTGTTCGTTTGTGTCGGATTAGTGGACCGGAACGATTCCTAATCGGATTGTTTCTCTAATTTATATATACTTTAATTAGCTGAAACGATTCCGGGTGCAAACGGATAGAAACGAACAAGGCCGCCTTAAGAGAGCTCGGAAACATAGCGAAATTATTTGGAGGGTTCGCATTATAGAGAGAGCTGGCAACTCTCAGCATTAATACAAAAAAAATTGTTCAATATCAATACATTTCGCTAGGGAACCGAAAGCTCCCTCTGCTTTGTGACGATCTTTCTTCTGCTTTCAGGGGCATACATACAATTACGAGTATAAGAAGATCAATAGGTGAGCACTGGTAACCAGCAATATATTGCTGCACTTGGTCTGCCAAGTTTAGGACAGTGCCTTGTGTCCACGCCTCCTGATGATCTATGACCCCATCTCGTCTTGAAATTACGTTCCTCGTAGCTTGCGTCCTCCTCACGAGTCATCATACTCCTGGAACCGTTTCGATCTCCACCGATTTGTCTACCATCATACTAACTTCGGGAGAAAACGGGCATCCGCTTCCTAGTAGAATGATCCTCAAGGAAGTCAACTGAGGCCCTGTCAGTATGCCCCATAAGAATGCCCATGGTCCCTTCTATCTGAGTTTGACCTTGTTCCATGAGAGGAGACCAGCCGTCGCTTGTGCTCTGTTGACTGGGGCTGAAGACGAGTGTCCTTGGGCCGATCACTCCTCTCACGATGCTTTGAAGGTGCTCTGGCAGCCGCAGTGCTCCCACGACGCATGGGCTCAGTTTCAGGCCTGAAGAACCCCCCACACAGACAGACTATTAGAATCACAAATTAGCGAGTGAAGCTCTGAATAATTGGCAGACGCGTATAATTCAGCTCAAAAAAGTACCAGTCTAAACGGAGGATGATAGGACAATACATACCTTTGGTAGCTTGCTGGATAGCCTTGCATCGAATTTACACAATATGGATCCATTGGATTCACACAATATGGATCCATTGGATTTGCACAATATGGATCCATCGGATAACCAGCGTACGGCATCCCCATTGAGCTATACATGTAAGGTTCAGTTGCCCAAGGATGTCCATTGATGAAGGGATTGTAATATGCAGGGTCAAATGAAACATTGTAACCATAGCCAACATTGTTAGGCTGAACGTTCTTGGTTAAGTCTGCCTTCTTCCGCTTCTTCTTTGGTTGATCTGTCCTTGTGACATCATATTCTCGGGACCCTGAAACAGTGGTGGCCTTCGAACTCCTTTCACTTCCATCCTTCACTATGAGGGCTTCAGCATTTGCTACCGCCTTCTCTACTGACACTTCTGCAGAATTGCCTCCATATTTGCTAAGGATTTCAGCAGTGGCTGCTAATTTCTCTAGAGGCTGGTTGACCAGATCACCTTCTGTGGCAACCTGGAGCACATAATCAGGTGCAGATACCGCTGGTAGCTGATGGTCTATAGACTGCTTCACCTCCCTTGCTGACGCAGCAGAAGCAGTGTGGCTCTGTATTTTTGGGTGAGGGTTGCTGCCTGACGAACTTCTGTGTCTTGTTGTACCACTACCACCACTGCTTGTCTGTGTTCCCAACATATTGCTGATTGTGCTCCGAAGTGTTTGATTTGGAATGAGGTCATCTGCTAGTGTCTCGACTCCACAAATGCACTTCGACTCTTTAATAATATAATCCCGAATGCCTGATAAAAGATACACCAGAAAACTGTTCCTTATATTGTTCGAATCATAACTACTTGACACAAACAGCTAGATACTGCTATAAAAACAAATTTGGTGTAAAACAAAATTTGAGTATTTTTAGATAATGCACTCACTGACACCAAAACACAGACTTCGAAGGCACATACAAATGGAGTATATGAAAACCACTTACATCTATCACAAAAACTGTCAAAACAGCACTTGCTTGTCAATACTGCATCTCTCATCACTTTTTTACATAGTCGGCAGTGGAGCTCTGCTGGCAAGTCATCAACAGCCCCGGATGGGGCAGACGGGACAAGTGAATCCAAAATGCCATCGACAGGTGTAACTACTGGGACAAGAGACCGACTCATTTTATTGTTGTCGAACTTGGGATCGCCAATGCTTGGACAATGGTGGATAAAATGCCCTGGAATTCGGCATCTGTAGCAAATGTATCCAGGTGGAGGCATCTTGTTTTCCTGTGAGCAGTGTTGAATGAAATGGCCTGGAACACCACAAGAGCGGCAGACATAGCCGGGTGGAGGTGTTTCCCCTTCCAACGGCCCATAGTTACGTCTTGATGTAAACCTTCCACTGTCTTGTCCTCTTTTAGAGGGGAGCTGTTCCCTACATGCACCATGGAACAGGATTATCAGAGTGAAGGAGGTAACGAGAAAAACCATACCGTTTTGTGAAAATAGGAGAATGTGATATGCTTACAATTTGAGTTCAGCAGCATCAATTACTGCTGCAATTACAGCATCTTCATCTTGCACTACTGTGGAAGAACATGACTTTGAGCTTGAGTCAGTAACCACCGACTTGCAAGGTACAGAACATTCTTCTGTGACTTTCGGCCTACAATTAGTTACATGATGTTAGTACGCTTAGTCCTCATTTTTCTGCCCTGCATGTTCTCAGGTGAAACAGATTTGATTGGTGATGCTTCAGCTATAGACAATGCAATATGACACAGCAATTAAACTGTGTTTGGATAGAAGACTCAAAGAAAACAATCCTCTTCTACTGGGAGCAATTTAGACAAAAAAAACAGTAGGGAAATAGTGAGAACTATTCTGTTGATTTCATTGTGAAGCCAAATTGTTCAGACTGTAGGCACACATTTCTACATGAATTGGTCTATGTTTAAAATGTCTCACCCCTAGCCTAATGATAATGCAAAGTAAAAGACTGAATAGAAGACCTTACCTAGGGGACAAAACAATCTTCTCTGACAGTTGCCCGGGAATGGAAATTCTGCGGACCAACACAGTTGTGTTCTGAGGTATGGATGCTCTTTCATCTGCATATTCTGAACTCAAATATAAACACAGAAAACAGAGATGTCAACTGATAATCCACCAAAAGACCGAAACAAACATATTCTGGCAAGCTATAAGATAATTGATAATTCTTCTCGTATATATATACCGAATGACGCATTTAATTGAACATCAAAGTTGAGATGTTTAAATTGATTTATACTATATGACCGATTGACTTTATCCCTTGGGTTAACAATTGGGATTTCTCAGAGCACTATTGAGATGTCCTGGATTCATGAACAAACAGCTAAAAGGAAGGGAACTTTTTGAATTTTCACACTTCAAAATTTATAAAGATAAGCTTTCCATCAGTATGACAAGGTGCATTTCCAATAAGATGTCCCGATACATACATGTCATCTTTCATCCAGTATACAGATTTTCTGAACTCCTTCAGGAGGTAGTAACACACCCCATGGGCATACAAATAATAGGAGACCATACACAAATACAATGTACACATATTACAGTTCTTTAATTTTTTCTCAACAACAATGAAACCACAAGTGAAGTGTGAACAGTGACCATGACCATTGTACTTAACAGAATATGTATTCATGGCCCATAGAATATTGACGTACAAAGCAAAAGTATGCAATTGTTAGACGAACTCCAACAGCTCCCTCCGGCGTCGCAACGGCGGGGACACCTGCGCCCGCTGCGAACGGGGGAGCTCTAATCTCACTCGCCCTTTCGTTAATCTTAATCAATGCATTTAATTGCGAAATTAACTTTTTTCAAGTTTAATTACCTAATAACAATGTGTACTATGGTACTACAAATATTGTAGTATTTTTTAGAACTCCAAAAACTAATGTAAAAGTCAAATAGCTCAGTTAAAGAGTAAAAGGAGAACTAAATAGTGGGAACGGTTGAAGAGGAAGTGAAATAGTGGGGAGAGTATTTGAGGGGGAGGTATTTAAATATGAATAGGAAGCACAGATAAGGGGATATGGAAGGGGGAATTGTTGGAGGATAAGGTCTTAGAGAATCAACTTGCATCAAACTCAGAAGTAGCCAAACTGGGTGAGGAATACATACTGGAATGACGCATGCAAAAATCATTGGCACCAAAACTAGGACAATGGATAAAACCATATGCAAAGCCCAACTGAGTGAGGAATATATATTGAAATGACGCATGCAAAATTATTGGCATCCAAACTAGAAC
Organism: Zea luxurians; assembly: GCA_029449295.1. Taxonomy (NCBI): domain Eukaryota; kingdom Viridiplantae; phylum Streptophyta; class Magnoliopsida; order Poales; family Poaceae; genus Zea; species Zea luxurians. Next base: position 48,028,369 of record JAOPSE010000017.1, read on the forward strand.
AGTCGATAAAACCTATGCAAGTCGCTTTTTGTTAAGAGGCTAAGAGCTACAATCAAGCAATTCGCATGGGACAACTTAAACACTGAAACAAAGTTCAGGTGTCCATTTAAAGACCAGATTGATGTTATTAAACTCTCCCATGTGTTAACAGGTTGCATGAATCCAGATGTCTCAAAAGCAAGCTTAAATGATTTTCCCGAAATTGTGATGATCAAAGGTCAACTGCACATAATTTTATTAGGCTGTGAAATCTGTTGTGGTGCAGAGTAAAGGCAACTACGATGAAATTTTACACAATCATACACTCGGCAGTATATACAGAAATAAAGTAATCGAGAACAGTTAAGATATTTGACGTTAAACCAACCTTCGCCAGTTTGGGCGTTGGAGATGACAATATCCTCTGTGGCACGACCGCGGGTTCGACCACGGCCGTGCCTACCGCTCGTCATGATAAGCTGCTTGAGTTCAGACACAGAAATAAAAGCATGGGGCACGGGCATAGAACAGATTTCCTTTTCACTCTTATATTGGTAATAGACAACACCCATGATGGATGGCGAGTCCTGTTTCTTTTTCTCCGCCTATGAAGGCCTCTCTATCTCGAGATGGCCCGAATACTTTTTTCAGATCTCAGATGAAATACAACGAATATCAGAACACTGAACAGATTCGATCTACGAAGAGGCGATCGGCGATCGACGACGGCACGGATCCTTCGAGTCGTCGATGCAGGCTTGGTGGAGACGTAGCCTGTGGAGCAAACGATTCCTCGTGACGACGGCTGGGGGAGATCGAGGGCGTAGAAGTCGGGTAGAGGACGCCGGGTAGCCGAGATGCCGGAACGCGGCAACCGGTGGTAGGAGCGAGCGATTCCGCCGGATAAGGGCGCCGGATCTGAAGGCGTCGCCGGGGCTAGGGTTCTGACTTCTGAGGCGCGGGCGGAGACTGGCGGTGGGATTGGGGGGATTTTGGCGACGAGGGCGGTGGATTTTATGAGAGAGAGGCGGCCCACGAACGCGTGGTTGCGTGAACGAATCGGACGCGGCTTCTGCGGTGCTGCCTCTTTTCCGTGGCCACGAAGGCTTCGACCGACCTTCGATGACCTATGTAGCTGTCCTACCGACCCGACCCTTCCAGAAGACCCCAACCCCATGTGGCAACCTTTCTTGGGCCAGGCCTCTAAGGTGGACCTGAAAGCTGAACATCTAAAGCCCCAAAATGGACATGCACTCACGAAGCCCAGAACCTGGCCCTCGCGTGGCGTGCACATATTTCTCGGGCCTTATTTTTCTTCAATTCTTCGCAGTCAGCATCTGGACTGTGGAGTCTGTTGTCTGCGTGTCTGCGGCTGGTTCTCTCTGCCACCGCACGAGTCGCAGCAGAGAGGGAAAAACCCTAGCAGCCTCCCTCCGTCCCAACCCCGCGACCCCATGGCCGCATCTAACGGCGGCGGCGGCCCCGGCCCGATCTCCGCAGAGGCGGAGGCGGCGCTTGGAGAGGCTATCAGGCTGGTGTTCGGGCGGTGGACGGCGCTGCAGATGGCGGTGGAGAACCAGTGGGGCGGCCGCGACTCCCGCGCCAAGGCCGACCAGTTGGGCGAGTCCATCCTATTCTGGTTCTGCCGCACTAAGGGTACGTACAGGTACTCCAACATTCTCGGATGATTTTCTCCTCCGTGCGGCGGGATCCGGAGGCGCAGTTGGTATTGTTCAGTTTAGCCTCAGGATTCTCGTATCTTCGTTCAGAGGGTTTGGAATTTGGATTGACTGTGTAGGGAGTCCCTATGTTAAATGTAGGCGTGGCTCAACCAACGAGGATTCGGGTTTCTGATTGTGTGCAAAAGTTCGATTCATTACAGGGGAAAACAATGTGTTTTGTATGAAGTGATGATGATCGTCACAATTGGTTGTTGTGTCAAATAAATGTGAAATGCGGAGGATCTTAAGATTATTTAATTCTTTGTTGGAGGTTGCCCTTTTGATTTATCGTGATCCAAATAGCTGCACAGATCGTCATTTATCCTCAAGAAACTTTGTCTAATAGAAATCCTGGATAACTTTGGTTCTAGAACAGTTTGTTCATTTTATTTAAAATTTTAAATATGGAAGGCTGCCATGCATTATGAATTTAATTTTACTGCAAAAACTGCCTCATTTATATTATTTATATTTATCACCAGTTTATATAATATAAGGCATTAATAACAGAATTATTAAAATAAAACTACTGGGTTCAGGCACGTGTAAGTCTTAACAGATGGTGGTTGTCGTCTGTATCATCAAGGAAATGCCTAAGTCTGTCATGTCTCCGTGCATTTAAGCGGTTGGAGCAGTGGAGCCTATGAGTCGGTCACAGTTGGAGAGATTTATGAGACACTTGTAGCTGGGAGAGATTTAGAAACACTTGTGACTTGGAGAAATTTACTAGGCACTTGTTGGGTTAGCATAGTGGAGTCAAGGATCAATCATAAAAGCCATACTTCTCAGTTGACCATTGCAACTCAGCGCCACATTGCTGATTGGATCCCATCTATATCGTTCTCGGAAACATGCCACTCGTGCCGATGTTAAGAAAACTAAAAAATGGATGCATCCTAGATCTTATCAACAAATATGTCAGCTAATGTCCTTAAAGCAAATTGAATTCCACCATGATATAATGCTACTCCACTGAAAGATTCAATTTTTTGTCTCCTTATGATGTTCTTTTCAGCAGTTTTATACTTTTGAATGGAAAAAAGGAATTAGACTTTGGTAAAATAAAGGCAGTTTTTGGAATAGATAGAAAATGTTCAGTTTGTATAAAGTTTGCTGGACATTGGAACCATCGACTACCAGATAGTTTCCATTGGTAAACCTAATCAATTTGCATCTTAATTATCTTTTTGCTCAAATGTATGATTTCAACATTTTGTAATGACTTACATTTCAGATTTAGCCCTGAGCCATACTAGTACTGTTCTTTACTTTAGTGGTTTGTATTAAATTTTTTAAGGGCACAAGTCTTACATTTACTCAGGATTCTTTAGCCAGAAAAATATATTTCAGTCCAATTTTGTATGGCTTCTCTTTATTTTAGGAAATATTTTTCCATTTATTCAATTGGCTGAGGCTTAACTTAGTCAGCTTGGACACTTTTCAGAGTCTATTTGTACTAATAAGGTTTCATTTTCAGGTCCATATTATTTCGAAGACTTGGTCGATATGATGTATGACAAAATTTCTGAATCTTTTAATGCCTACTTTGAGGATAATAGTATTGAGGAGGTAACTATGGCCCCCCTCCTTTCATTTTTGTCTTCGACTTGAATGTTAAGCTTGATGAATGTTGTCCTTATCCTAGTTCCGGTTAAAACTCTATCAGTGCATTGTATTACTGCACTTTAGTAGGGGTCGTGCATGTTCCTTTCTTATTTTTGCTATAGCTGATCCTACAATCTGCTGTACAGTGCAACCTTGATCATGGCTCAATCTTTAATCATGTGCTTTTGATTTCGTGCATACATCTACATTAGAATAAATCCTTATGATTACTGTTGTTTGTCATGTAAATTATATGTATACGGGGAGTGTATTCTCTTACCTAGGAACCTAACTCTCCTTGTGGTGTGTAGTTCTTCTACTCTTGAACTACAAAAGGGTTGGTTCGGTTTAGCGTTAATGGAATATGTTTGATTAATTTTGGATGCCTAGATACCTCATTTACTGCTTTTATCTGACTTTTTTTTTACAAATTGCTATTGTTGCTGTTCAGCAGTGTAAGACATTGAGGTGCTTCTCACTTCTCAGCATGAAATAACAGATCTAATACTCTTATCGAATAGTATGTGGCAGTTACGCTCAAGACAAACTTGACATTAATAGCCTTATCAGATCATGATACTTGCCTTTGAAGTGAAATGTACCAGATAGGCTCCCTATGAACTATGGGTTATAAAGATCTTGTGTACATTATGACATACCACTCACTCAGCAGCAGCTAATATTTACGAAGAAGTAGGTCTAGTAATAATATCCCATCAAATTTGTTTTTGGGGACAATTCTGTATCATCACAAACAGAAACTTCTCGCAATCAGTGGTGTACCAGTGTTCATTAGTTTCAATAAATTTTTGAACAGGTTGCTGAACAGTTTTTGATCATACATGAAGAATGCCTGCAAAACAACTATTCGTCTATAGAGAAGCTAAGGAATTCTCATGTTCCGGGGAATGCTGTTTCTCAAAGTAGACAGGTGTGTACTGTTATTGAATTTCATAATTATCAAAGTGGAGTTAATAATGTGACCGTGTGAGAATCAGAAAACAGAAATTGGTTACAGCAACACAAGAATACGTATTGTCATTGCTTTTCTTTCGAGTTTGTCATTAAATTTTCTATATCCATCGACCATTCTAGAATGTAGATCAATGGGAACATGTTTCTGACAAAGCTGTTGCGTAATTATACTGTAATTGGTCTTGTAATGAGCAGATAGTGGGCGATGACGACGATGACAGTGATAGCTCAGATGACGGTGATGACACATCGATGGTGGCTGATGAAGAGGCTGGGCCAGAAGAGATGGCAGTGGACAGGCCAAGGCCCCCCAAGCCTACTCCAGACGCCGATGGGTGGACTGTTGTGCCTCCTAGGCGTGGTGGTCGCAGCAAGAAATAGAGTACAATGGTAGCTGCTGGCTTTCTCTCGGAATGTTTGTTGAGTGCTGCGGTTCCATATTCACTTGTATCGCTCGATATTTGAGCCGACATGGATATGTTGAGTGTGTAGTATGTTTGGTTTGCCACCGCCCACCAATTTGGTGTAAACAAGGTAATTATTATATATGCATCCTTTGATCAGGTTTTGAGTGTTGCAAAGTCATCGTTTACGTGCTGCCCGTCCCACAAAGAGCTTATTCTCAAGAGACACCTGGGCCAGTGGGCCCCTGTTAGCTGTGATTACCGGCGTGCATGCTTTAGCGAGCCCATTGATTGCGCATGCATTTGGGTGTTTGCAACGTCCTACGTGCTTCAAGTGTCGCAGCGGAGCGCTGTCTTCTGTGCGGCCAACGCTGAGAACGGCCTTCCTGACCGGCTTACTGTTCAGGAGATGTGAGCATGCATGGGACTCAGCTCAGCTGCTGAGGCCGAGTCGAGAGCTCGCGAGATGTTCGTGCCTCATCTAGTCGTGCTCTTCACTGTGGGGCTAGGGCTTTACGTATGTGTGACAGCGTCTGGTCTGCTATTCCCAACGGCAGAAGCAGAACCGTGTGTTCATTTATTTATTTATTTTGCACACCTTGCTAAAGGAGGGAGCACAGCCAGTGATTATTATTGCCGGCCCTATCGCAGATTGCAGTGCAGGCAGCCGCGCAGCCCCGACGAAAGGCCAGCAAAACGTGAATAGAAAGCGTGCCGGCCGGCCGGACCTGGCGAGCGATGTTCATGTTCACCACGGACAGCACCACCGCATGTGTCAGCGACAAGGGCTAGCTGTGGCTGGCGACGATACTGTCAGTTTCGACGCGCACAGCGCTACAGCAGTCAGCAGCAAGCTATCATGTGGCCATCTAAAGAGAAAGGCATCATGCATGATGGTGTTGGTGTATGGCGCGTCCATTGGACACAGTCGACCGGCCGATCAGGTGCTGGTAGTAGGCGTATCAGTGATTTGTCTGTACCGAAGAGAGAGAGAGAGAGAGACCCGATCGGCGGACTCTGTTGCCCAGCAGTCCAAGGTTGTAGCTCATTAATGCCGTGTCTCCTCTGCGGCGGCCGGCTACTCCATGCCTACTAGGAGCTACGCTTTTTTTTGTCTAGCCGCCCTCATCAGTCTGGCAACAACTTTGATGTGCCCCGGCCCATGTGATGATTGGAGTAGAATCAGTCCATGAATTAGTAGTCAGCATTTCAGCAACACAACACAACACTCCTAGCGTCCTAGGGCAAAGTATCTCTCTCTCTCTCTCTCTATTAAAAAAAATATGTCTGTGTTGCAAGTACCATTTTAAGAAGAAGAAAAAATTATGTTACTACTACTAGTTGTTTGTGCTGTTGGATGGCTGGTAGCAAAAGATGCTTCTCTAGTTCTACTTTTGTTCCACATTAAAAAGGAAAAAAAAGGAGGAGAAAAAAGGAAAAAAACAAAGAAGCTGCTCTGAATCCCTCATGCATGTGCCTGTGAAGCGAGAGGATCAAACCGACTGCTCGAAGGAGGAAAAGGTTTTTCCAAAGAAAGCATTCAAAGCAAGTACAGTAGCACTAGCAGCACGTCTTTAAAACCAGAAAGAGGCAGCAGGAGGTGGCTTAGCGGTATGATATGATGTGCTACTACTGCTAGCTGCCGTCGTCCGGTTAAGAAAACTGGTTTTGAAAGCATCCATCGAGATAATGGTTCAAAATATAACAGCTTATGACACGAAATTAGATTCTCGGTTTCTTAGAAAACCAAGAAGCTGGTATTTTTTTTTTCTTCCAAACATGGTCTAACTTATCTCATCGAGCTTTCAAAGAGAACAGGACAACCTCTCTACGTTTTGTGGGTTGGAGACGCGACGGGTGGAATAGGACAACTCGTATATGTATACACACAGACATGCATGCAGCATGCCATTGGTGCAATGAACCTGCGGCCTGCGGCGGACAGGCGTCCGGAAGCCCGCGTCTGGTCCATGTACGCGGCACAGCGCGTACAGTACAGGTACAGCCGCAGGTTTTTGTTTGGCGGCGACAGGAACAGCAGCAGCGTACGTTCCAGTGATCGATGCTGGCACGCGTAGCGTAGGCGCTGATTACCGCGCGGGGCCAATGATTCTCGAGTGAAAAGCGGCTGGGAGTGGTGTTGACGCTTTTTTGAGCGCCAATCACTCAACAAGAACCGTGGCGGTGCACTCTGCACAGGGGCGGACGGTCCGCGCGCAGGGCCGGACGGTCCGCGGCCTGGTGCGGGGCGCGGTGGTGCTCTCTGCGCAAGGGCGGACTGTCCGCGGCCTGGGGCCGGACGGTCCGCGACCTGATGTGCGGCTGGGGCTTCTGCCTGACGGCCGGACGGTCCGCGCCCTGGGGCCGGACGGTCCGCGCGTACGCAGGAACGGCGGGAGATCGCCGACGGCGCCTGGATCTCGCTCCCGGGAGGGACCCCGTCGGGGAGTAGAGATCCTAGGTTGTGTCTAGGCTCGGGCCGGCCGACCTAGACTCCTCTAATCGACGTAGAGCCGAAGAGAGACGAAGAATTTAGGGATCGAGAGGCTAAACCTAAACTAGACTAGAACTACTCCTAAGATAAATGCGGAATAAAAGTTGTATTGATTCGATTGTTCATTACAAATCGGCCGTATACCTCTCTATTTATAGAGGAGGGGGGCTGGACCCTTTACAAACTAATTTCCGAGCTTTTCCCGTGATTTTAGCTAACAACCATAACACAAAACTCGGAACCCTAATCTGTTCTGCGCACGCGCGGACCGTCCGGCCCCCAGGCGCGGACTGTCCGGACCGCGGACCGTCCGGCCTCAGGGCCGGACCGTCCGCCGGCTCAAATACGGTTCGAACATATGCCCCCCTGCCTTTTGGTGGAGCTGGGCGAACCAAAAGCAACTAACTCGATGTGCTCACATCGGTTTTCTTAGGCAACTTGCCACTTACTAGGATGGTATGCAGTGGCCTTGGTCTCGATGGTTGACTCAACGGACGTGATCCCTTTAGATTTGATCGAACTGTCAATCCCAACATCGCCGAGCGTCATACTGGTCCTGACCAATTCGTCACATTGCCTTCCTAATTCTTTAAGTGTTCTGGTGTAGCTCCGTAGTCGACCAGGTCTTCTCCTTGCAGGTCGTCTTCCTCCATGGGCGTCGGTACGTCGTCGGAGGTGTCATGGTTTATTGCAGATGAGTCGGCCTCAGGGGTCGGACGGTCCGTGCCCTGTACGGTTGGTCCGGTCTTTATAGTCGGACTGTCTGTTGTACCTGCAAAGAGCTGCACAATTGCTGTTTTATTTTCTGTCTTTATGGTCGTTTGATTTTCCTCAACGGCCTTTGGTCTCCATCTCTTTTGTGGTGGCGGATATTGCGGATGTGTGTCATTGAATATTTTTTCCGCCTCCTTCTCCTGATTCTCCTTTGCCCTAAGGCGCTGTAATTTTCGCTTTTGCGATCGTGTCAATCCCGATGGGCACCATCGGGGCATGGAGTATTTTGGATCGGCTATTTTATTGACAGTCGTACTTTCTTTTTTGTTTGTGTTGGCCGATTCACCAAAAATCATCGGCCCTTCGTTATTTTGTTGTACGACGACATCTGTCGTTCCTATTTTAATGACATCTTCCTTTTTCGTACTGTTGGAGGTTGTAGCTGTATGCCCCCCTGCCGGATTAGTCAGCCTTTGGGGCCGAGTTGTTCGGCAATCTTGCTGGGCATGTGCTCGTGGACCGGATTGAGGGGCTCTCAATCGGTCTTGTACTGGAGGTGTCAACCTATTGAATACAGATGTTTGGGGTGCCCCCCAAGCGGGGTACTGTGGCATCCCAAATGAGTATGGTGGCATGCCCCACATTTGATTTGGGACATATGGTGGAGGTATGTATGTGTATGGATATGGCATAGGTGGATATGGTGGTGGAGGTGTCCATGCAGGTACGTTAGGTCTTAATTGAACATTATGACCTCCCGTCTTTTCCGATTGGTGTGGTGGTCCAATCGGCCTAACCTGCCGTCGCACCTGGGTGGGTAAGCGAGGTCCCTTTGGTGGCCGGTTGCTGGGGCCAGCCTTCTTTTTCACATATTTAGACAATAATTGATTAAAGGTCGGGCTAGATTTTACCAACCGACCAGTTGCCTTGAACGTGTTAGTTTTCCACGTACCTATTTCTGGTCGTCGTGGTTTGAAGGTACGTGGTCGCCGCGGCTCTTCGACGTTGCCGGACCGTCCGTCAGAACGCTTCGGACCGTCCGGTGATGTTACGGACCGTCCGCGCCTAGACACCGGACCGTCTGCGATGCGTAGTATGGGTTCTCGCGCATATCCCTTTGTCTGTGCTTGCCCCCCAGCGCTGGAGTTTGTGATGGTTACCTTCAGTGTCTCCCCTCCATCAGGAGTCTTCTCGGCCATCACTTTCCTGCAAGAAATTTTGTTGTTTCCATCGGCCTCCCGTGCGTTGCCGATGATGACTTCTTTGTCTTTGCCCTTATCGGCTGTGTTGGGCCGAATTAGGACCTTTTTGCCATTAAAGTCGATCACATTCATTGGGAAGGGCTCCGTGTCCTCCTGAAATTTCAATCGTTCCTCATTAATGGCCGATTGAATTTGTCGTCGGAACACATTACAATCATTAGTGGCATGGGAAAATGAGTTGTGCCACTTGCAGTATGCGCGACGCTTTAGTTCGTCGGCAGGTGGAACGATATAATCAATTTTAATGTTACCATTTTTTAGTAATTCATCGAATATCCTATCACATTTGCCGACATTAAATGTAAACTTAACCTCCTCCTGTCGTTCCTTTTGAATGGACTGCAAGGAGTAGCAAGCCGAAGATTTGGCCTGCTCGGGCCAGACTATTTCGGCGGTGTAAACTTTCTTTGGTTCATCGTCCGAACTACTTTGATTGTGTTCTACTATAGGGACATTATGATGAACCGTTCTGACTAGTTCTTTGCTTCGGCTTTCACAAGCCGAAGCTCTCTGATGTAATTGTGCTAGAGTAAAGAACTGGATGCCTTCTAATCTCTCTTTTAAATAATAGCGCAATCCATCAAAGGCTATTCCCGCCAGTTGTTTATCTGTTAAATGAATTTGAAAGCATCGGTTTCTCGTATCCTGGAATCTCCGGATATAATCACTAACCGATTCATCCCTTTCTTGTCGTAGGGTCACTAAGTCTACTAAATCTAGCTCATAATCACCAGAGAAGAAATGTTCATGAAATTTTTGCTCTAAGTCTCCCCATGACAAAATGGAATTAGGAGGGAGCGTGGCATACCATGTGAATGCAGTCCCTGTTAAGGATAATGAAAATAAACGCACACGGAATGCTTCGATGTCGGCCAATTCTCCTAATTGTGCTAGGAACTGGCCTATGTGCTCACGCGTGCTCTTCCCTTGGTCACCCGAGAACTTTGCAAACTCGGGTATCCTGGTTCCCTGTGGGTATGGGTGGCGATCAAATCGGCTGTCATAAGGCTTCCGATATGATTGCCCCCCAGGGATCATGCTTACTCCGAGCTTATCTCGGAACGCCCCGGCTATTTCTTCCCTCACTATACCAATTGCAGCCGGTGCAAGACCACCGGCTCTCTGGTCAAACATAGGTGGGGTTGGTTGCATGTTAGTATGTTGTCGTTCCCCCCATTGGCTTGAACTACGTGGTGCATTTCCATTTGCCCTATATGGCTCATATGTTTGATCGTTTCTTTCCGGCCTTCTAGGTGGGGCCGGAAAGCTTTCCTGGGCTCTGGATCCTGAATAAATGGGCTGGTGCATTGCATAGCGCGATGGGACGTGTCGTTGGGACGGGTGAGGATTCAGGTAACAATCCTCCTCAAAAAGGTCATGCGCGGACTGTCCGGACATTGGCCCGGACCGTCCGTGATTATATGCGGACCGTCCGTCGTTGTATGCGGACGGTCCGACTTGGTAGTTTAGATTTTGTGCCGTATGTGGTGGCTCGGGCGCATATCTAGGTAACTCATTAAAAATAGGCCCGACTGTTGCTGGCCCGGACGGTCCGCGCTCACGTGCGGACGGTCCGGGCATGTGCAGATCGGCTGATTTGCTGCCGATTTGCGTCTGCTCAGGGTACGTGTACATCGGCATCCCATAAGGGGGTTGTGATTGGTCGTGACAACCTTTAACCGATGTATTACGTGTATTATCTCCTAATTCAACCTCGGGTGAAGGAAAATTTGCTATACTAGATTTATTAAATGCACGTACTAGTCTCCTACAATCGTTTTGCATAACCCCTATGATATTTTGCATCTGTTCGCGCTGTTCATCTACATAATTCTTAAGAGATTGCAGCTCGTTCGTATTACTTACATTGGGGATGTCTGGCGTGGGTTGGAGCGAAGCCGGATCCGTCGCCCGATGTCGAACGACTTTGTTGTTCCTGTCCACTTTGAAGTCGGCCAGGAACCTCGCCTTTGCTTCTTGGATCAGCCGCTCCTGGCGCTCCTCGAACAGGAGCTGTTCTTCAGCCGGCAAATTTTCCCATATCGGTGTGATGATATTGCTGGTGGAAACTTCGGAGCTATCCTTTGAACCGGCCATTGAGGGCCGATTTGATGAGCTTAGATGTGTTATCCCCAGCGGAGTCGCCAAAAAGTATGTTGACGCTTTTTTGGAGCGCCAATCACTCAACAAGAACCGTGGCGGTGCACTCTGCACAGGGGCGGACGGTCCGCGCGCAGGGTCGGACGGTCCGCGGCCTGGTGCGGGGCGCGGTGGTGCTCTCTGCGCAAGGGCGGACTGTCCGCGGCCTGGGGCCGGACGGTCCGCGACCTGATGTGCGGCTGGGGCTTCTGCCTGACGGCCGGACGGTCCGCGCCCTGGGGCCGGACGGTCCGCGCGTACGCAGGAATGGCGGGAGATCGCCGACGGCGCCTGGATCTCGCTCCCGGGAGGGACCCCGTCGGGGAGTAGAGATCCTAGGTTGTGTCTAGGCTCGGGCCGGCCGACCTAGACTCCTCTAATCGACGTAGAGCCGAAGAGAGACGAAGAATTTAGGGATCGAGAGGCTAAACCTAAACTAGACTAGAACTACTCCTAAGATAAATGCGGAATAAAAGTTGTATTGATTCGATTGTTCATTACAAATCGGCCGTATACCTCTCTATTTATAGAGGAGGGGGGCTGAACCCTTTACAAACTAATTTCCGAGCTTTTCCCGTGATTTTAGCTAACAACCATAACACAAAACTCGGAACCCTAATCTGTTCTGCGCACGCGCGGACCGTCCGGCCCCCAGGCGCGGACTGTCCGGACCGCGGACCGTCCGGCCTCAGGGCCGGACCGTCCGCCGGCTCAAATACGGTTCGAACAAGTGGGAGGTTGAAAAGCGGCGAAAGAGACGGCGGGCCGTACGGATGTCCGGCCGGCCTGTCCTGAGGGCTGAGGGGCGACCGCCGGACCGGCCGGGGCGAGAGGAAGAGGAGGAACACCAATCATCGCGCTCGCTCATGGCAGTGCCACACATGGGCTCCGCCGTGGCCTTTTTTCTTCAGCGGCAAGCAACGCCGGTGCGGTGCGGTGCGGTGCCTGAGAGTGAGAAGAATGGCCAAGCAGCAGCAGCAGCAGCAGCAGGGCAGGGGACGGTGCAACACGGCCACAATGTTCCATCGAGTGGCCATGACGGCGGTCGCGTTGCCGCACTGCTGCGCGCCGGCGGTACAGACAAAAAGGGGGGCCTCGGTTTTCTAGAGAAGGCACGCAGGGGCCAGGCGCTGGCGCTGGCGCGCTGCCCGGGGGTGCCGGTGCCCCGTCTTGTCCGCCCCCGTCCATTCACCGCCGGAGCCGGACCAACCGAGCAAAAGATGTCCCCGCCCCCGGCTCCGGCTCCGCCTCCAGCTCCAGCTTCTACACTTGTACCGCTGCTAGCCTGCTACCTGCCGGCCCGACGGACGACGACGGCCGCGTCGATGCCCATCCATCCTCAAATAACGCAAGGATCGACATAGATCTCCCTTTAAGATATGTTATTATCATAAAATCAGCCGACAAGCTAACCTATCCGCGTGCACCATCGATCGGTTCAATCAGCTTGTTCGATCGGACACTGCAGGCGCAACTTGCTCACTCACATGCACGCTACTACACCTGTACCGCTGCTACCTGCCGCGCGCGGTCACTAAACCTGATTGATCCGGCTTTCTTGAGAGCCCTCCAGGATTTTTTTTTTTCACCTGCCCTGCTCGTTCCTCCCGGTCACTCACACTCGCATGTGATAAGAGAAGTGTATGCAGAAGGATTCAGCAAGCTGGGAGAGAGTGATACCGGTATGCATGCCATGCCATGCCATGTGTGTGGATCATGCGCGAATGATTCGGCCGGCCGGCCGACCGACAAGCAGTGCTTCTACTCCTCCTCGTACGTACGGTGCGGTGCCGGGTCGGGTCGGGCCGCAATTAGCATGCGTGCCGTGGCTTTACGTCTCTCTCTCTCTCTCTCTTCCATGCGTCCCGCAGCATAATTGTGCATGGTGAACGGAGAGCGCCGGAGATCCATCGGTCAAAGGGAGAGGACGAAAGGGATCTCCGTCTGCCTGCCTGCCTGCCCTTCAACTATGCTCACCGCCCTTCTCCTTCACACGCACACGCTCGCTCGCGTTCTCTCTCTCTATCTTCTCTCTCTATCTTCTCTATCTATCTTAGCCGACAGACGGCTCAACTGCCTCTCTCTCTCTCTCTGTGTGTCCATCCGTTCCACTGTTCCAGCATCTCTGATCTGATCAGTCTCTCGCGGTCTCTCCTGAGCTGGGCAGAGCAGGAGCAGTGGCGAGCTCTGCTTTCCCAGCTTTTATCTCTGCCCGGCCCGGCGCCTGCCTACTGCCTCCACTAGAAAGGGCTCCCAGTCCCAGTCCCAGTCCCAGTTCCAACACTCGACCTGCCCCGTCCGGCGTCCGCCGTCCCTGTGCGTGCCTACCACAATCCACACACCCCAGCCGCCCAACTGGGCAGCACCGCAGCAGCCATATACTCCACCGGCCGGTGCGCGCGTCTCAGGCCTCTCAAGTTCCCCACTCCCCCCCACTCTCGCTCCGATGAGGGACGCGGTGGTGGTGATGGCGGTGCCCGGAGGCGGAGGATCGGCCTCGTCGGCGGCGGCGGCGGCGGCGCCGTGCGCGGCCTGCAAGCTGCTGCGGCGCCGGTGCGCGGCGGGCTGCGTCTTCGCGCCCTACTTCCCGCCCGGGGAGCCGCACAAGTTCGCCAACGTGCACAAGGTCTTCGGGGCCAGCAATGTCAGCAAGCTGCTCCAGGTATACAGCAGCCTGCTGCACCACCGTCACCAGCTCACCGTTGTTTGCTTTGCCGCGGAGGTCACTAGATAGACTACGTACAGCATGTACATACCCATGCTGCGCACGAGACCGCTTTGCGTGCGGCTACGAACAGCGAACCATCTGCTACCGCGCACGCTCTGCGCCTGCCGCACCGAAGCGAAGAGTGAACAGGGTAGTTCCTCGACTCCTCGTTCGTTCGTTTGCATGCTTCTATATATTCTAGAAGAACGAGGTCCCCAGCAGCGGAGCGCGGCAGCTCAGCTCAGCTCACCTCACCTATGCCCATTCGGCCATTCTTCAGTTACATAGGGAGTGTGCATGGTGTTGTACTACTGTACAGGTGGATGGTCGACTTGTGCTAGCTAGCGATGACGGTCACTCCGACGCAAAGACTGTCTGCGTCTCAGGTATACTGCTTTGCCAAAAGTAGCAAGCTTTACGCATAGCTTATTATTAAAAGCAAAGCAGCGAAGCGTCCTCCGATCCTACTACTACCCTACTGGACAGGCCAACACACTTTTTAGGGATCATTCTGCTCTGGCTGCCTCGCTTCTTTGTGTACCGGCCTACCGGGACCTACATCTACGTACACTCTAGTCTTGGTCCGTTTTCCTCCAGCTTTGTTTCCTCCTGACTGAGCTTCCGCTGCAGTCAGTAACCCATAGTAGTAGAGCTTAACAGCTCTTTCCTTGGGGGTGGGGGGGATTACTGTAATAAATCTGGCTCTTGGGGAATCATGGACAAGGCGTGGGCAGACAGCGTCTCGCTTTCACTGCACACAGGGAGGGGGCCAATCCAATCCAATCATGAGCAGAGCAGAGCAATGCAGCAACAAAACAAACCAAACCAAGCGAACAGATCGCCCACGCCCGGAGAGGAGAGGGCGAGCCAACCAATCAGCACGTGACCAGGCCCGCAGGGCCAGACCCTATGATACCCTAGAGCGTTTCAATGCACTAAAGTTAATAATTAGGTTGCTAAAAATTGTAATTAGAATTAGCTAGGTAATAAATAGCTAGCTAATTAACTAGTATCCTCTCGGGGTTTTTTTTATTTACCACGATTTAGTTTAAAAATGAACTAGCGGCCGACAAATATTCAAGAACAGAGATAATATTAGCTAATTTGCTAATAGTATTAGCTATAATGTTTGAATGTCTTCGACTAAATTTAGTAACTAATTATAAGCTCCATTATATATTCAAACAATCCTAAGCAATTTGGTACGTACACATTTATTGGAACCGAACAGGGGCCTGTCCCTGCTCTTGACCGTATCTTCGCGTTCAAAGATCTCGGTCCCCATGTGTCGAGCCGTCGGCAGCAGTGTGTGTGCTGCCTCCGGTCTACAACTCTACCCACGGCCGTCGCCGTCTCAAGGCATGGATCGCACATGGTGTCCGAAAAAGAAGCTTTCGGCTGCACCAAACACGCAGACATGTCGTCGATCTTTTCTGTCATCTTTTTTTTTCTTGCTCCAATAATCATCTACTGCTGGAGCTGGTTGGTCCGTCCGTATCCGATAGCACTACTTTCCTAGCTAGCTAGGCGATCGATCGGTGTTTCTTTGCCAAATGTGCCACCGGAGTACATACATCGATCTCTACGTATCGATGTGCACGATCCAATTGAAGAGTCAGTCCACCCTGAATGCTGAACGCACCGTCGTTGAGTTTACCCAATACTCATGCTCTCTCTCTCTCTCTCTCTCTCTCTCTCTCTCCCTCTCTCTCTCTCTCTCTGGTGGGAACCGGGAGTGCAGGAGATCCCGGCGCAGCACCGAGGGGACGCGGTGAGCAGCCTGGTGTACGAGGCCAACGCGCGCGTCAGGGATCCGGTGTACGGCTGCGTGGGCGCCATCTCGTCGCTCCAGGAGCAGGTGGAGGCGCTGCAGGCGCAGCTGGCGCTGGCGCAGGCCGAGATGGTCAGGCTCAGGATGACCAACGACTACATCGTGCACCGCCTCAAGGCGGCCAGGGCCGGCGGCGGGGGCAGCAGCTACGCCGGCTCGCCCTCGTCCATGTCCTCGCCCAAGACGGCGGAGCCGGAGGCGCACTGCAAGGCCACGCCGGAGCTGCTGGACATGGTCGTGGACCAGCCCGGCATGGACGACGCCCACTTCTGGTCGTCCTACTAGCCTAGGGCCGGGATGGAGGCCGCTGACAACCGGGCGCTTCTGTTCTGATCTATTAGTCGTGTGGTCGATCAGGTGCTGTTTTTTGAGTCACAGATGGTGGTAATGGTGTCATCAGGTATATGGTGTGCGCGCGCTGTAACAGCGTCACACTAGGAGGAATGGAAGGCTAGCGTACGTAGAAGGCCTTCTTCTCCTATACCTTCTAGCAGTATGTCCAGGGCTTGATTTTTTTGGCTGTCCTTCCATGAGAAGGTGGAACATGGTTACAGGTATTGGTGTGCATCTACTGCCTACTAGTTAAAACAGGTGAACTCTGCTGTGGAAATGCAGATCGATCTTACCAATGTTTGTCCGAGTGTTTCCTCTTTTCATTGCCCGTGTTCTCAGAATCATGTGCCAACTTTTATTTAGCTGCGAAATCAACTTTTCACAGAGAAACCTCAGTACAACCAGAGCAAAACGAAAAAGTTAGTTCGAGGTTAACAGAACAAGATGCAGCTACCGATTGCAATTGAAGATTGAGTTGGGGACGAGATGGAATTTTACTCCCAAGATTCTGTTTCATGGTTTTACGAAGAATGTAGGCACCATGACAGGATGCATCCTATAGTTTAGCACTCGACAGGTGCAACACTTACAGGAGCAACTCTGGTTTGCGCACTCAGTTGTTCAGAGAGGTCCGCTCGACGCTCGTTAAACCTAGTGTGGATTATGGGGGCCAAAACTTCCAACTAGATCTTCAAATCCACAACTTAGATGGCAATAAGTTGCCAATGCGGCAACTTCATTACCTGCAAACCCAACAACAAACTGTGTATCCTATTAGTATTAGCTGTGCGGCAAATCTAAAGCATGAGGGAACTCTGCCATTGGATAGAGGGACTTACAAAGAGACATACGGAGCCTACGGCATGCTACGATTTAGCAAGCCTCGGAAAGACAGATATAGATCTTTGTTTTCGGGACCAAAGATCTCTTCAGCTTTCTTGAGAGTTTCCTGGTTTAAAATGTAAACATGTGCAGTTATGTAGTTGTGTGTTATGACTCAGACAGCTCCTCAGTTAAAAAGAATTAGCAGATGGATGGACCGCATGACCAACCTCACGGGACTGCTTATGGGCATTGAGTTCTTTGATGTTGGCTAAGAATGCTCCAAATTGTTCATAGGATAGACGACTCCTACAGATGGTAATGAAGCTTTGCTAATTTACAATACCATCCATCTCGTTCGTCAACTGTTCAGAAAAGAGGTAAAGATATCAACAGACCTGGCTTGGCGAAAAAATTCCTTCCCATCAACACGAGGAGTCCGACCTGAAAACCCCAGCATCAGCCGTATTTATTCTATCCATGCAACATTGTAGTTTCAAACAACCACACGTCTTTACAAACCTGGGTTTGAACCTCCTCGTGGAGGTGAGCTAGCTGCCGAGGACTGCTTGCTTGATGGATACCATGGTGTCATTGACATGTGAGCTTCAATTCGAGATTTTGTTGGCGAGGTAGCACCAGACATCAGCTTCGGTGTTGCTGTGGTAGATATTTGCCTTGGAGAAGCAGAAGTGGACATTATTTTAGGAGTGGCCTTGGGGGTAAGCCAAGGAGTGATGTGCGATGAGAGGGCATATTTTTGGATCGGAGGCCTTGATGCCGTACCTAATAGATTTTCAACAGTGCAAATGGTTGAAACTTGTGTTGCCATCCTGATGGGTATTAAGATGAATAATAAATGATAAGCTAACAATACCGTCTCGGTTCGTGCTTCCAGCATCCAAAGATTCACTAAATACATTTGTTGTAGGGTGGCTGCCAGATCCACCATCTTCAGCATTCAAAACAAAATAGTAGTTACGGATCAATGTTGGATACTTTTGGTGGGTAGTTAATAGAAATGAGAGAATTTCATGTACAGCTAACCTCCACTAGACGATGCTTTTGTTGCTACTGACTGGTCACATGTTGTAATGTCAACTGTTTCCTGTGGCTGCTTGAAACTCATAAGCAAAAAATCAGGGGTGAACAGTCGTAGAATAAATGAACATACTGATGAATTGGGTAAATAAATTAGCAAGCACACACAAATAGCATGATATACTGGGTAATAGATGAACATACTGATGAACTATCATCACGCAATGACTGCATCAGATGCCTCTTGAATGACTCCAGCTGAGAATATAGAAAACATATCAGTATGTTGTCAAATAAAATGGTTAGGGAAAGATATGGTGGAGTTTCTTTTCAAGGACAGCAAGAGTCTTGATGTAAATTTTAGATACAAAGGGGAAAAACAAAGACCAACAACAACAGATGACCTCAAGCTGCGCACAGCTCCACAAAAGAAATAAGGAAGAAAAGATAGAGAGTGTGACTGATAATCG
Organism: Zea luxurians; assembly: GCA_029449295.1. NCBI lineage: Eukaryota > Viridiplantae > Streptophyta > Magnoliopsida > Poales > Poaceae > Zea > Zea luxurians. The sequence continues at coordinate 48,046,866 of JAOPSE010000017.1, forward strand.
GAAATGCCATTTGGCTTGCTCCTTAGAGAGTATAAGAATACAAGTTTATTTTTGTCCTTCAAATAGGTATGTAAGAGCTAAAATTGTTTCATTATTATTGTGTGCTTAATCGCAGATAAGGTTAGCAGTGAATGGAGTCAATCGGCTATATAAGGGAATTAATCAAGAGGATGATCTAACCAGATATATTTACACACATTCATGTAGGAAAGGGAGAGATAAAACAAATACAAAGTAAGGAGCGATATTCATTGGGAAAAAAAAGGAAGTACAATCAGCAAGGAAACTAATCAGTTGTGAGAGTCATATTTAGAAACTGTGCGTTGGGGCCCATGACCAATGTTTTCAAGTCGTCCGATTAATCATGATTAGTCACAATTAATCGTCCAAGTATGTTTAGACCAATCGTGATTAATCACCAAGTCGTCCGACTAATCGTGATTAATCATCCAACTCGGTCAGACAGAACGACCTGCAAGTCGTCCGACTTGAAAACATGCCCATGACGTGATGTGTCTTCGAGTTGGGGCTTATATAAGCCAATGATCGTGGGCGTGGAATGGTTGAATGACTTCATCGGCACGAAGTCAGTTACTTTCCATTTTTTACTTGTCATTTACAGTGATTACAGATCAATGAAAACATCCTTGATTTTCTACCATTCGTTTACTTATGATGATACTGAACATCTGAATAGTTCCAACCTTCTCATGAATGTCAGTGCCGCTTGCAGCCTAATAAATGACAACCGAGTTCACTCGTGGACCATGATCTTAAAATGTACTGTACTAACAAATGTTCCACATAGATTGTTCAATTCCTTTACCCAACCGTTCGAATCTCCTGGTTAACAACATTCCTAATATAATATACGTGAACAGTCTAATCCTAACTACACAACAACACAGCACTACACCTACAAAATATGTACGCACAATAAGAAGGTAGGCCGACGGGCGAACCTTCTGCAGGTCGCGCGCCAGCTTCTTGGACGTCTGCGCCAGCGAGTCTCGCTCCTTGCTGAGCTTAATCTGCACCACAACGGAATCGCCAGGTTCAGACACCCAAGCGGACGCAGATGCCAAATGCGAACAGATTGAGCGGGGCCAGCTCCCGGCACGACCCACATTGTCCTCGAGCGCGGCGCGGAGCCTGGCGTTGGTCTCCTGCAGCGCGGTGTCGAGCAGCACCACTCGCTCCCGGAGCTCGGCGTTCTCGCGGTCCTTCCCCGCGGCCTCCGCCCGCAGGCGCCCCGCCTCCCGCTCCAGGCCGGACACCCGCCCGGACACCGCCAGCGCGGTGATGCGGCGTGCCAGATCCAGCTGCTCGTAGGGGTCCCGCGGCAGCGCCGCCAGGAGCTCGTCCGGCAGCACGAAGTCCGCCGCCTCCGCGCCGTCGCCCAGTGGCATCGCCTCCGCCGCCAGATCTCTCCGCGGAGGCCGGGCGAGATGAGTGAGACGGAAGCCGAATCGGATCGTGCGGGTGCCTGGTTTTGCCCGCTGCTGCGGCTTTGGAGTGGACAGTGGAGGTCTGGACTCTGGAGAGTGGAGACTGGAGGGGGGGAAGGGACCACCGCTGGCCGCTTCCTCAATGCGCTTGGGGTTTTTCCGGGTTTGAAATGGGCTCGGCGGCGGCCGCCGCGAGGTTTGAAAATTGTTTTGGGGGACTCTGGCCTGTTGTTCCCTACTTCCCTTCGCCTCGGTTCTGCGGAGTGGCCGAGTGGGCGCCCGAAGTAGCAATTGTTTGAGACGGAGGCGCCAAGTGGTCACAGCGGGTTGTGGTACGAAATGCTAATAACAACTTCGATTATAAGGCATAAAATTTTACTTTAGATTTAATTCATGTCTGATTATATCTCTACTACTCTATATAAACGTATTGTAGGCGTCCACACACCATGGTTCTGCCCGCGATCGTCCTCCCGCACCCGCTGCGCCGTAGCCGCCAGCCCGCCATCAGCACCTCCGCAGAATCTGTTGTCCGCTCGCCCGCGTGGACTTGGCGCCGCGACCACCTCCTCTGCTCCCTCCTCCACCCCCCCTACCCCCCGCGCACGCCCGCTACGACTACGACCTCTGCTTCCCCCTCGCGCAACCCCGCTCCGCACATGATGGGATCTGGGAGCATCAAGCCACCACCGCAGTCAACCTCGACCACCCACGCGTTCTTCTCCGGGCCGACCTCGAAGTCTAGGGGGCAGGGTCACAGTCTTGGCGGCGCCGAGTACGGGGACCGGTCCACGGCCTAGATCTCGATCTCCCTTTTCTCTATCGTGTCGTCTTCGCCTCCGTGGGTCGGGTGCCTCACCTTCGTCAAGCTCAAGGTCCTCGACCCCATCGTGGCGGACACATCTCGCATTGATGTCACGGTAAGTCGGTAACCCTAGCCTCGCCCTCGTCCTTGCCCTCGCGAGCCGACAAGCCGGATCTCAGGCTTCGAGGTTTGCTCGGTCGTCGATTGATTTTAGTTCCCCGGATGCGCTGCACGAAATCGTAGGGCGTGAAGCCCATCTTTAGGTGGACCAAGGAGACTGACGAACATCTAGGCTGGGTGTTCCCCGCCGCCGCCAACGACGAGCCTGGCGCCCGCCCGACCCTCTCAATGGCGCCAGGAGCATGAGGAAGTTCTACGAGATCGCCAGCTTCAACAACGTCGAGAGGCCAACCGTCCCCGTGAGCATCTGATCCCTTCACTCCAAATCCACCAAAGAAGCATAGGACCTATTTTCCCCTTTTCTGGCACACATAACATAACACAGCACAACACAACAACGGAGTTGATTCCACTGTTTCATTGTGTTGCAGGTCTTGTGGAACAAGTAGCTGAAGATGGTAGTGAACAACAAGAGCTCCGAGATCATCCAGATGCTCAATGCCAAGTTCAACGACATTGCTACGAACCTCGGGCTGGACCTCTACCTGGTTCACTCCGAGCCTCCATCGACAAGGTCAATGAGCTGGTCTATGATGCCATCAGCAACGGTGTGTTGACTAGCTACACCTCGACCTTAGGGAGATCATTGACTTCTACGACAGGGCGCGTGATTGATTGTTCCTCAGCTACGGATCTGGTCCCCTCTCTAACAATGTTTTTTTGTTGTTCTACCCTGCTGTTTTACTCTAGATATATTGTCATGCTTCTTTTTCTGCTTCAATGAATGCTATTAGCACAACCCCAAAGGGAACTCTGAGTAGTTGCAAATACTGAATGAACATCGTCCCCTGATGCCATGCGACTAGACCATGGTTTGTCAGATCGATTTCTCGGCATCCATAGTTCTGAGAGCACCTAGAGGGGGGTGAATAGGTGATCCTGTAAAACTTGAAACTTAAGCCACAAAAACTTGGTTAAGCGTTAGCACAATAATCGCCAAGTGGCTAGAGAGGAGTCTTCAACAAAACACAATAACCACAAAGATATCAATCACAGAGATGGCACGGTGGTTATCCCGTGGTTCGGCCAAGACCAACGCTTGCCTACTCCACGTTGTGGCGTCCCAACGGACGAGGGTTGCAATCAACCCCTCTCAAGCGGTCCAAAGACCTACTTGAATACCACAGTGTTTTGCTTGCTTTTCTTAATCCCGTTTGCGAGGAATCTCCACAACTTGGAGCCTCTCGCCCTTACACTTGAAGTTCACAAAGAAGCACGGAGCAAGGGAGGGATTAGCAACTCACACAAGACACAAAGATCACAACAAATACGCACACACAAGGCCCAGACTTAAGCTCGAGAGACTAGCACACTAGAACGGAGCTCAAATCACTAGAATGTCGAACAAGTGCGCAAGAATGGAGTGTGAGTGATCAAGAGTGCTCAAGGAATGCTTGGTTATTCTCCTCCATGCGCCTAGGGGTCCCTTTTATAGCCCCAAGGCAGCTAGGAGCCGTTGAGAGCAATCCTGGAAGGCAGATCTTGCCTTCTGTCGACTGGCGCACCAGACAGTCCGGTGCACCACCGGACACTGTCCGGTGCAGATATCCTTCCTTATTTGGCGAAGCCGACCGTTGGAGTCTGAGAGCCGTTGGCGCACCGGACACTGTCCGGTGCACACCGGACAGTCCGGTGCACCAATGTGACCGTTGGCTCGGCCACGCGTCACGCGCGGAATCCTCGGCCGACCGTTGCCCCGGCTGACTGTTGACTCACCGGACAGTCCGGTGCACCACCGGACAGACCGGTGAATTTTAGCCGTACGTCGTTAATCATCTCCCAAGAGCGACGAGTTCGCCTGTGAACGGCTCACCGGACAGTCCGGTGAATTATAGCCGTACACCGTCGTCGAAGTCCCGAGAGCAGCCTGTTCGCCAGAGCCAGCCTGGCGCACCGGACACTGTCCGGTGCGCCACCGGACAGTCCAGTGCACCCAGACTGAGCAGACTTTGGCTGAACAAAGCCATCTCATTTCCAATTCAATTTCTCCTGTTTCCAGCACTTAGACACAATACATTAGTCCATAAAACAATGTACTAAGTCTAGAAACATACCTTTTGACATGATTTGCACTTTGTCCACCACTTTGCATAGATTAGCACAAAAGCACTTGTGTTGGCACTCAATCACCAAAATACTTAGAAATGGCCCAAGGGCACATTTCCCTTTCAATCTCCCCCTTTTTGGTGATTTATGGCAACACAACATAAAGCAACTAGAACAAGTGCAATATCAATGCAAATGAAAACCAAAAGTTGTTTTGAATCAATTTTGGCATATATGGATCATACTTTGGCACCACTTGGTTTGTTTTTGCAAATCAAACTCAAATTCCTATCTCTAAGTCAAATTCACTTGTAGAGACATAAAGAGAGATATTCCAAAGGAAATTGATCAAGGATTTCAAAAACTCCCCCTTTTCCCATAATCAACACTTCTCCCCACAAGAGGCCAACTTTTGACAAAAGAGACAATAAACGAGTTTTGACAAACCAAAAGCTCCAATCTACTATTTTCAAAATTTCTCAAGTGGTAGCTGATCCATCTATTGCTTTGGCCTTTATTTTCTCCCCCTTTGGCATCAAGCACCAAAACGGGATCAATCTTGGCCCTTAAACCCCATTGCCTCACCAAAATCTTCAAATAAGAACACAAAGGCAATAAGAGTATGTGAGATGAACTTGGAATAAGTTACCCTCTCATCGGAGTGCAGTGGAGGTCTTTCATGGTCCAAGTCCACCTTTTCCCTTTCAAACCTCCTTTGAGACTAAATCAAGCAAACTCAAGCAAACGGTTATTCTCAAAGGGTCAAGTTGTAACACAACTCCCCCTAAATATGTGCATCACTTGCAAAAAGGACTTGTGAGGTCCAGGGAGTGTTTGTACAACTTGAGCACCATACATAAGCAACAAAATTCATAAGGAACATGATCAAAGGCATAAACACATGTATGCTATAAATCAATCCAAGTTCCGCGAATCTAGGACATTTAGCTCACTACGCAGCCTGCAAAAGGTCTTTTCATCTAAAGGCTTAGTGAAGATATCGGCTAGCTGGTTCTCGGTGCTAACATGAAGCACTTCGATATCTCCCTTTTGCTGGTGGTCTCTCAAAAAGTGATGTCGGATGTCAATGGGCTTTGTGCGGCTGTGCTCAACAGGATTTTCCGCTATTCGAATAGCACTCTCATTGTCACATAGGAGTGGGACTTTGCTCAGATTGTAGCCAAAGTCACGGAGGGTTTGCCTCATCCAAAGTAGTTGCGCACAACACTGTCCTGCGGCAACGTACTCGGCCTCAGCGGTGGATAGGGCAACGGAAGTTTGTTTCTTAGAGTTCCAAGACACCAGGGACTTCCTAAGAATTGGCACGTCCCTGATGTACTCTTCCTATCGACCTTACATCCAGCATAGTCAGAATCTGAATATCCAATCAAGTCAAAGTTAGACCCCTTTGGATACCAGATCCCGAAGCAAGGCGTAGCGACTAAATATCGAAGAATTCGCTTCACAGCCACTAAGTGACACTCCTTAGGATCAGATTGAAATCTAGCACACATGCATACGCTAAGCATAATATCCGGTCTACTAGCACATAAATAAAGCAAAGAACCTATCATGGACCGGTATGCTTTTTGATCAACGGACTTACCTCCTTTGTTGAGGTCGGTGTGTCCGTCAGTTCCCATCGGCGTCTTTGCGGGCTTGGCGTCCTTCATCCCAAACCGCTTTAGCAAGTCTTCCGTGTACTTTGTTTGGGAGATGAAGGTGCCATCCTTGAGTTGCTTCACTTGGAACCCAAGGAAGTAGTTCAACTCGCCCATCATCGACATCTCGAATTTTTGCGTCATCACCCTGCTAAACTCTTCACAATACTTTTGGTTAGTAGAACCAAATATTATGTCATCGACATAAATTTGGCACACAAAAAGATCACCATCGCAAGTCTTAGTGAAAAGAGTTAGATCGGCTTTCCCAACCTTGAAAGCATTAGCAATTAAAAAGTCTCTAAGGCATTCATACCATGCTCTTGGGGCTTGCTTAAGTCCATAGAGCGCCTTAGAGAGCTTACACACGTGGTCGGGGTACCGTTCATCCTCGAAGCCAGGGGGTTGCTCCACGTACACCTCCTCCTTGATCGGCCCGTTGAGGAAAGCGCTCTTCACATCCATTTGGTACAACCTGAAAGAATGGTGAGCGGCATATGCTAGCAAAATACGAATTGATTCTAGCCTAGCCACAGGAGCAAACGTCTCCTCAAAGTCCAAACCTGCGACTTGGGCATAACCTTTTGCCACAAGTCGAGCCTTGTTCCTCGTCACCACCCCGTGCTCGTCCTGTTTGTTGCGGAACACCCATTTGGTTCCCACAACATTTTGCTTGGGACGAGGCACCAGTGTCCAAACTTCATTGTGCTTGAAGTTGTTGAGTTCCTCCTGCATGGCCAACACCCAGTCTGGATCTAGCAAGGCCTCTTCTACCCTGAAAGGCTCAATAGAAGAGACAAAGGAGTAATGCTCACAAAAATTAACTAATCTTGAACGAGTAGTTACTCCCTTGCTAATATCACCCAAAATTTGGTCGACGGGATGATTCCATTGAATCATCGCTCGAACTTGGGTTGGAGGTGCCTGAGGTGCTTCTTCCTCTTCAACTTGAACATCCTGTGCCCCCCTTGATCATGCGCCTCCACTTGAGGTACCTGTTCGTCATCTTGGGTTGGGGGATGCACCATAGTTGAGGAAGAAGGTTGATCTTGCTCCAATTGTTCCTGTGGTCGCACATCGCCAATCGCCATGGTGCGCATTGCGGTCGTTGGAACGTCTTCTTCATCTACATCATCAAGATCAACAACTTGCTCTCTTAGAGAGCCATTAGTCTCATCAAATACAACATCACTAGAGACTTCAACCAAACCCGATGATTTGTTGAAGACCCTATACGCCTTTGTATTTGAATCATAACCTAATAAAAACCCTTCTACAGCTTTGGGAGCAAATTTAGAAGTTCTACCTTTCTTCACAAGAATATAACACTTGCTCCCAAATACACGAAAATAAGACACATTGGGTTTGTTACCAGTTAGCAGCTCATATGAAGTCTTCTTGAGGAGGCGGTGAAGATAGACCCTGTTGATGGCGTGGCAAGCCGTGTTCACGGCTTCCAACCAAAAACGCTCGGGGGTCTTGAACTCTCCAAGCATCGTCCTCGCCATATCGATGAGCGTCCTGTTCTTCCTCTCTACCACACCATTTTGCTGAGGTGTGTAGGGAGCGGAGAACTCATGCTTGATCCCCTCCTCCTCAAGGAACTACTCCACTTGAAGATTCTTGAATTCGGACCCGTTGTCGCTCCTTATCTTCTTCACTTTGAGCTCAAACTCATTTTGAGCTCTCCTGAGGAAGCGCTTGAGGGTCCCTTGGGTTTCAGATTTATCCTGCAAAAAGAATACCCAAGTGAAGCGGGAAAAATCATCAACTATAACAAGACCATACTTACTTCCTCCTATACTTAGATAGGCGACGGGTCCGAAGAGGTCCATATGAAGCATCTCCAAGGGTCTTGATGTGGTCATCACATTTTTGGTGTGATGAGAGCCTCCCACCTGTTTCCCTGCTTGATAAGCTGCACAAGGTGTATCTTTTTCGAAATGTACATTAGTTAGACCTATCACGTGTTCTCCCTTTAGAAGCTTGTGGAGGTTCTTCATCCCCACATGTGCTAAGCGGCGATGCCACAACCAGCCCATGCAAGTCTTAGCCATTAAGCATGCATCTAGACCGGCCTCTTCTTTTGCAAAATCAACCAAATAAAGTTTGCCGTCTAGTACACCCTTAAAAGCTAGTGAACCATCACACCTTCTAAAGACAGACACATCTACATTTGTGAATAGACAATTATATCCCATATTGCATAATTGACTAATAGATAACAAATTATATCCAAGCGACTCAACTAAAAACACATTAGAAATAGAGTGCTCGGATGAAATAGCAATTTTACCTAACCCTTTTACCTTGCCTTGGTTCCCATCACCGAATATTATTGAATCTTGGGGATCCTTGTTCTTGACGTAGGAAGAGAACTTCCTCTTTTCCCCCGTCATGTGGTTTGTGCATCCGCTGTCGATAATCCAGCTTGAACCCCCGGATGCATAAACCTGCAAGGCAAATTTAGGCTTGGGTCTTAGGTACCCAACTCTTGTTGGGTCCTACAAGGTTAGTCACAATTGTCTTAGGGACCCAAATGCAAGTTTTATCTCTCTTGCATCTTGCCCCTAACTTCCTAGCAATCACCTTCTTATTCTTTCTATAAATGGCAAAAGAAGCATTGCAAGCATGATATATTGTAGAAGGTTCATTAACTTTCCTGGGAACATTAACAACATTTCTCCTAGGCATATTATGAACAACATTTCTCCTACCAACATTTCTATCATGCACATAGGAAGAGCTAGAAGCAAGCATGGCATGAGAATCAAAAGCATCATAAGCATTCCAACTCCTATAAGTATTTCTAGATTGTCTCCTATCATGGTACATAAAAGCATGATTCTTTTGCGCACTACTAGCCATAGGGGCCTTCCCTTTCTCCTTGGCGGAGATGGGAGCCTTATGGCTTGTTAAGTTCTTGGCTTCCCTCTTGAAGCCAAGACCATCCTTAATTGAGGGGTGTCTACCAATTGTATAGGCATCCCTTGCAAATTTTAGTTTGTCAAATTCACTCTTGCTAGTCTTAAGTTGAGCATTAAGACTAGCTATTTCATCATTTAGTTTAGAAATGCACTCTAGGTGTTCATTACAAGTATCAACATTAAGATCTTTACACCTAGTGCAAACATGTTCTACACAAGAGTTAGATTTACTAGCTACTTCTAGTTTAGCATTTAAATCATCATTAACACCTTTTAAAGTAGAAATGGTTTCATGACAAGTAGATAATTCATAAGAAAGCATTTCATTTCTTTTAACTTCTAAAGCATAAGATTTTTGTGCCTCTACAAATTTATCATGTTCTTCATACAACAAATCCTCTTGCTTCTCTAAAAGTCTATCCTTTTCATTCAAGGCATCAATCAATTCATTGATTTTATCAATTTTATTTCTATCCAATCCCTTGAACAAGCTAGAGTAATCTATTTCCTCATCGCTAGACTCATCATCACTAGAAGAATTATAAGTAGTACTGTCTCGAGTACATACCTTCTTCTCCTTCACCATGAGGCATGTGTGACACTCGTTGGGGAAGAGGGATGACTTGTTGAAGGTGGTGGCGGCGAGTCCTTCATTGTCGGAGTCAGAGGAGGAGCAATCCGAATCCCACTCCTTTTCGATATGTGCCTCGCCCTTGGCCTTCTTGTAATTCTTCTTCTTCTCTCTCTTGTTCCCTTTTTCCTAGTCACTTTCATTATCGGGACAGTTAGCAATGAAATGACCAATCTTACCACATTTGAAGCATGAGCGCTTCCCCTTGGCCTTGGTCTTGCTTGGTTGTCCCTTGCGACCCTTTAGCGCCGTCTTGAAGCGCTTGATGATGAGGGCCATCTCTTCATCATTGAGCCCGGCCGCCTCAACTTGCGCCACTTTGCTAGATAGCGCCTCCTTGCTCCTCGTTGCCTTGAGAGCAATGGGTTGAGGCTCATGGATTGGACCGTTCAACGCATCGTCCACGTATCTTGCCTCCTTGATCATCATTCGCCCGCTTACGAACTTCCCAAGGACTTCTTCGGGCGACATCTTGGTGTACCTGGGATTCTCACGAATATTATTCACCAAATGTGGATCAAGAACGGTAAAGGACCTTAGCATTAGTCGGATGACGTCGTGGTCCGTCCATCGCGTGCTTCCGTAGCTCCTTATTTTGTTGATAAGGGTCTTGAGCCGATTGTATGTTTGGGTTGGCTCCTCGCCCCTTATCATCGCAAATCTTCCGAGCTCGCCTTCTACCAACTCCATCTTGGTGAGCAAGGTGACGTCATTCCCCTCATGAGAGATCTTGAGGGTGTCCCAGATTTGCTTGGCATTGTCCAAGCCGCTCACCTTATGGTACTCGTCCCTGCACAAGGAGGCTAACAACACAGTAGTAGCTTGTGCATTTCTATGAATATGTTCATTAATAAAAATAGGACTATCCGAGCTATCAAATTTCATTCCATTCTCAACAATCTCTCATATGCTTGGATGGAGAGAGAACAGGTGACTACACATTTTGTGGCTCCAAAATCTGTAGTCCTCCCCATCAAAGTGTGGAGGCTTGTCGAGAGGAATGGAGAGCAAATGTGAATTTGAACTTTGAGGAATACGAGAATAATCGAAAGAAAAATTCGAATTAACCGTCTTTTGTTTCTCGTAGTCGTAGTCATCCTTTTGGGAAGAAGTGGACTCATCGATGTCGTCGTAGTAGACGATCTCCTTGATGCGTCTCGTCTTCTTCTTCTTCCCATCTTTACGTTTGTGGCCCGAGCCCGAGTCGGTAGGCTTGTCATTCTTCGGCTCGTTGACGAAGGACTCCTTCTCTTTATCGTTGATCATGATTCCCTTCCCCTTAGGATCCATCTCTTCGGGCGATTAGTCCCTTTGTGAAGAGAACGGCTCTGATACCAATTGAGAGCACCTAGAGGGGGGGTGAATAGGTGATCCTGTAAAACTTGAAACTTAAGCCACAAAAACTTGGTTAAGCGTTAGCACAATAATCGCCAAGTGGCTAGAGAGGAGTCTTCAACAAAACACAATAACCACAAAGATATCAATCACAGAGATGGCACGATGGTTATCCCGTGGTTCGGCCAAGACCAACGCTTGCCTACTCCACGTTGTGGCGTCCCAACGGACGAGGGTTGCAATCAACCCCTCTCAAGCGGTCCAAAGACCTACTTGAATACCACGGTGTTTTGCTTGCTTTTCTTAATCCCGTTTGCGAGGAATCTCCACAACTTGGAGCCTCTCGCCCTTACACTTGAAGTTCACAAAGAAGCACGGAGCAAGGGAGGGATTAGCAACTCACACAAGACACAAAGATCACAGCAAATACGCACACACAAGGCCCAGACTTAAGCTCGAGAGACTAGCACACTAGAACGGAGCTCAAATCACTAGAATGTCGAACAAGTGCGCAAGAATGGAGTGTGAGTGATCAAGAGTGCTCAAGGAATGCTTGGTTATTCTCCTCCATGCGCCTAGGGGTCCCTTTTATAGCCCCAAGGCAGCTAGGAGCTGTTGAGAGCAATCTTGGAAGGCAGATCTTGCCTTCTGTCGACTGGCGCACCGGACAGTCCGGTGCACCACCGGACAGTCCGGTGCACCACCGGACACTGTCCGGTGCAGATATCCTTCCTTATTTGGCAAAGCCGACCGTTGGAGTCTGAGAGCCGTTGGCGCACCAGACACTATCCGGTGCACACCGGACAGTCCGGTGCACCAATGTGACCGTTGGCTCGGCCACGCGTCACGCGCGGAATCCTCGGCCGACCGTTGCCCCGGCTGACTGTTGACTCACCGGACAGTCTGGTGCACCACCGGACAGACCGGTGAATTTTAGCCGTACGCCGTTAATCATCTCCCGAGAGCGACGAGTTCGCCTGTGAACGGCTCACCGGACAGTCCGGTGCACCACCGGACAGTCCGGTGAATTATAGCCGTACACCGCCGTCGAAGTCCTGAGAGCAGCCTGTTCGCCAGAGCCAGCCTGGCACACCGGACAGTCCGGTGCACCCAGACTGAGCAGACTTTGGCTGAACAAAGCCATCTCATTTCCAATTCAATTTCTCCTGTTTCCAACACTTAGACACAATACATTAGTCCATAAAACAATGTACTAAGTCTAGAAACATACCTTTTGACATGATTTGCACTTTGTCTTCCACTTTGCATAGATTAGCACAAAAGCACTTGTGTTGGCACTCAATCACCAAAATACTTAGAAATGGCCCAAGGGCACATTTCCCTTTCAAGTTCGTACCCTAAAGAATGAAAGTGTGGTCGAACTATTGTTTCTACTAAATCAGTACTCCTGCATCGCTGACTTATTATCAGTTTGAAATGTGTTTCCAGCAAATGTTTTCCTTTGCCTTAAAAGTATTTGTCATATATAAATAATGTGTTATTCTACGTTGCTCCTTCTCAATAAGAGAATATGTTCACTGAATAATGACTTGTGGTGCTCCATTAAAGCCAACAACAAAAGTAGAGTATTTGGACCGTTCATGAATTAGTAGGATGGTTGCACTTAGTGATTTGTATTTTTTAGTTATTGAGCTAACTAGCTAGGCTTAAATAGCCCGTCCTGAAATTGGAGGAGAAACTCTTGTTTGATGCGGTTTCTATCATTTGGACCTTTGCCTAACTAACCTTCTGTGACATTAGTTTGTACACACTAACTGTCTCTAACAAATGTAGTAAATTCATTGTCCATGTGGTTAACATCTCTCTGAGCATGGTTTCCAGTTTGATAATTATGTGTGCACGATAATTTGTATTTTCTTGGCTTGTTTAGTTTGCATCTTCTGTGACGATTGGGCACTTGGATTGTTTTGATTAACTGTTGCAGCGGTACAGATCAAGAGTTGATTCCAGTGTTCGGTGCGCTGGTGATGCACCTCTGCACCGGCTTTGGCCCCGAGGCGCTACCGGTTGGGATACTGTAAGTGCAATCAACCCTAATTGAGGGTTTTGGTGATTAATGACAAAACAAACTAAGATTCTAACAAGTTTGCTCCTAGTATGTACACAGTATTTCTACAGACAGGAGAAGCACAAATCTTACGAGCATAAAAGCATAAAGCACAGCGGATTTAAAATTCCACATCAAATGGCGTGCTCCAAGTGCCAAGAAACAACGGCAGTGCAAAATTTATAATTCTTGAGTCATAGGAATCGCCGTACAATTAAGAGGGATCTGCGACGGTTAAGTAAGTTGTGAAACGAGCCAAGTTCAAAATCTTTTGAAAACTCCTTGGAGATCATTTTCCTAGATCATGAATGCCCTTGAGAAAAACAAATTTTACTTCCCACAAAGTCTCCCCTTTTGTTCTCTTCAAAATTCTCAAAGTTTGGTTTCAGCCCCCAAAACCGGTTCAACCGGTCCTGACACCGGTTCAACCGGTTTCGGTACTGTTCACCTGCCACCTCTGCTCTGACCTTTCTGACAGTCAGAGCTGTCAGAAAAAGTCGCAGCAGATATTTTTTCAAAACCGGTTGAGCCGAATTTTGTCCCTACTCAGCCGGTTTTGAAACCGGTCGAGTGTCCGGCTGAGTAGCCCAGTGGACCGGGTTCCCACTGGTAGAAACCGGTTCAACCGGTTTAGAAACCGGTTCAACCGGTTTTTGCCCACTTTCTCCCAACGGCTGCCAGCTTTTGGGGGATCCTTTATATACCCCCTCACACTCTCTCTCTCATTGACTTCGCCTCTCTCACGAATTCTTGGCTGACCAACCTTCAAACAAGAGCATTCATTTCACCTTTCACACCCGCAATCGCATCTCCTTCAATCATTTGAAGGACCCTTGGTGTGAGGTGAACTCGATCGAACTCGCTGTCAATTTCATCTCGATTCTCCCATTCTCTTGTTCTTGAGCTCGTTGCAAACTTAACCGTGTGTGGATTTGTTACTCTTGGAACCTCGTGTTCCTTGACGGTTAGAGGTTGCTTGGGAGTCTCCAAATTTGTGGACGACCCCAAGAAGTTTGTATCACCCGCTCCTTGAGCAGATTTGAGAAGAGATTGCCTTGACCTTTGTGGTCGGCTTGTGGAGGATTAGGGTTGGAAAAGACCTGGCCCTTTGTGGGTTCCTCAACGAGGAGTAGGACACCTTTGTGGTGGTTGCCGAACCTCGGGTTATATCGCGTGTTCTTGTGTGTTCTTGTCAAGCGCTTTATATTCTGTGGTTGGCTCATATTATTCATTTAAGTAGTTCTTGTGTAGGGCAAATCTTTAGTTATATTATTCACTACTTCGCACTTGTTAAATAGATTATCAAATTTAAGTTGAGCGGGTTCAAACTTGTTCAGTTGTGATTAAAACCGACTGAACCGGTTTGCACCTGTGCAACTTTAATTTAACACTATTTCGAAGTTTTAGTGAAAATTTTCAGGTGTAGCCTATTCACCCCCCCTCTAGGCTACTTTCAATTGGTATCGGAGCCTCGTACCTCATTTTATGCTTAACCGCGTGAGGAAGCGATTATGTCTACTCAACGGGACCATGTGGATCCTATCCTCGAGGATATTCCCGTCACATCCTCCGGTGAGGAAGTGGACCCCAAGGTCCTCGACCTCGCCATGAAGATTGCCGAGAGGATGTTCCTCAAGATGAAAGAGGAAGATGCTAAGAAAAAGGCCGAAGAAGAAGAATCAAGAAGAAAGGCCGAAGAAGATAAAGGTAAGGGAACATTTGATTATAATGATGATCTAGTGAATCTTTTGGTGTCTAAGGTATTGAGCAAGGTAAGTCTCAACACCGAAGGATCATCTACCAAAAGCAAAGGTAATGACTTTAGCAAAGTTCAATTCGATTACTCTAGAAATTATATTCCCAACTTCTCTTCCGCCCCACTTGGAAAGTTACCAACTCTTAGTGAGTTGAACTATGATGAGTGGGCCGACAAGATGAAGTCGCATTTAATCGGTGTGCATCCTAGTCTTTGGGAGATTGTTAATGTAGGTATGTATAAGCCCACCCAAGGAGAAGAGATGACTCCAGAAATGATGCAAGAGGTTCATCGAAATGCTCAAGCAGTGAGCATAATCAAAGGAAGTCTTTGTCCGGAAGAATACCGGAAAGTTCAAGGAAGAGAAGATGCCCGTGACATTTGGAATATTCTTAAAATGTCACATGAAGGAGATCCCAAAGCTAAAAGACATAGAGTTGAGGCTTTGGAAAGTGAGCTTGCAAGATATGATTGGATAAAGGGTGAGTCGCTTCAATCACTCTTTGATCGGTTGATGGTGTTGGTCAACAAAATAAGAGTTCTTGGGAGTGAAGATTGGAGTGACTCCAAGGTCACAAGATTGTTCATGAGAGCTTATAAAGAAAAGGATAAGAGTCTTGCAAGGATGATTAGGGATCGTGATGACTATGAGGATATGACGCCTCATCAATTATTTGCAAAGATTCAACAACATGAGTCCGAAGAAGCCCCTATCAAGTCAAGGGACTCTCATGCATTGATCACTAATGAACAAGACAACCCCAAGAAGAACAAAGACCACAAAGCAAAGAAGGTGGTCGAGACCTCAAGTGATGAAGATAGCTCAAGTGATGAAGACACTGCTATGTTCATCAAAACATTCAAGAAATTTGTAAGGAAAAATGACAAGTTCCAAAGGAAAGGAAAGAAGAGGGCATGCTATGAATGTGGCCAAACCGGTCATTTCATAGCGGATTGTCCTAACAAGAAGGAACAAGAAGCTAAGAAGGAATACAAGAAGGACAAGTTCAAAAAGGGGGGCAAGACCAAGGGATACTTCAAGAAGAAGAAATATGGTCAAGCCCATATTGGTGAAGAATGGAACTCCGATGAAGAGAGTTCTAGCTCCGAGGAAGAGGAAGTGGTGGCAAACGTGGCCATCCAATCTACATCAAGCTCGCAACTCTTCACCAACCTACAAGACGAATTCTACACTCCAACTTGCCTCATGGCAAAAGGAGATAAGGTAACCTTATTTAGTAATGATTTTTCAAATGATGATGATGATGAACAAATTGCCATGAAAAATAAAATGATTAAAGAATTTGGCTTGAATGGATACAATGTTATCACCAAATTAATGGAGAAGCTAGATAAAAGAAAAGCAACTCTTGATGCTCAAGAAGACTTGCTTATCCTTGAAAAGGAAAGAAACCTAGAGCTTCAAGAATTGCTTCACAATAAAGATGAAATGCTAGATGTCTTGACTAAGGAAGTATCTTTAGTTAAGATAACTATAGAGAATAAAGAAAAAGAAGTAATTAACATGAAAACCTCTATAGCTAATCTTGCAAATGAAAAGAATGCACTTGAAGCAAGCATGTTAAGCTTGAATGTTCAAAATCAAGAACTTCAAGTGCAACTTGAAAATTGCAAGAACATCAATGCCTCATCTTTAGTGCTTGAATCTAAGTCTAGCTTAAATGATAATTCTTGCAAACATTGTGCCAAATATCATGCTTCTTGTTGTCTAACTAACCATGCAAGGAAGAATAGCCCACAGGTGAAGGTCAAAGAAATTTTGAAAAGATGCTCTAGCAATGATGGGTTAAAGAAAGTTGAACCCAAGTACAAGTCCCTTAAGCCCAACAATGGAAGAAGGGGGCTTGGGTTCAACTCATCTAAGGAAAACCCTAGCACAGTGCATAAGGGGTGGAGATCCCCCAAGTTCATAGAGGGAACCACCCTATATGATGCCTTGGGGAGGATTCACTCCTCAAATGACAAGTCACCTCAGGTAAAGGTTAACTTGAGTTCCACAAAGAGTAAGATGAAGGAAGAGGGATCCTCAAGTGGACAAAAATCTAATGCTCCCATTTCTCACTCATATCTTTGTGATTATATGTTGACTTGGGATTTAGGAAAATTGGTTGTGAAATATGTGGGTGCCTACACTAAACGAAAAGTCATGAAAAGAAGTGTGTGGGTACCCAAGGCTATAACTAACAATGTAGGACCCAATTCAATTTGGGTACCTAAAAGCATAGCCTAAACTTGTTTTGCAGGTCTACTCCTCTGGTGGGTCAAGTTGGGTGCTTGACAGTGGATGTACAAATCACATGACCGGGGAGAAAGACATGTTTCATACATTGCAACTAACTCAAGAAGCACAAGAAATTGTGTTTGGAGATAGTGGCAAGAGTAAGGTGATTGGTATTGGTAAAATCCCTATCTCTGACCAACAATCACTTTCAAATGTTTTATTGGTAGATTCTTTAAGCTATAATTTGTTGTCTGTTTCACAACTTTGTGGAATGGGTTATAATTGCCTATTTTCGGATGTGGATGTGAAGATCCTTAGAAGGGAGGACTCCTTAGTTGCCTTTACCGGTCGCTTGAAGGGCAAGCTTTATCTTGTTGATTTCACAACAAGTAAAGTGACGCCTGAGACTTGTTTAGTGGCAAAGTCCGACAAGGGTTGGCTTTGGCATCGCCGGCTAGCCCATGTCGGTTTGAGGAATTTGGCCAAACTTCAAAAAGATAATCACATCATTGGACTAACAAATGTTGTATTTGAGAAAGATAGGGTTTGTGGCGCATGCCAAGCAGGAAAACAACATGGAGTCCCACATCAATCAAAGAATGTGGTCACAACAAAGAGGCCATTGGAGCTTCTTCACATGGACCTCTTAGGACCGGTGGCCTACATTAGCATTGGTGGTAGTAAGTATGGTTTAGTTATTGTTGATGATTTTTCTCGATTCACCTGGGTTTTCTTTTTAAGTGACAAAGGTGAAACCCAAGAAATTTTGAGGAAATTCATGAGGAGAGCTCAAAATGAATTTGAGCTCAAAATCAAGAAAGTGAGAAGCGATAATGGGACGGAATTCAAGAACACAGGTGTTGAAGAATTCTTAGGAGAAGAGGGAATCAAACATGAGTTCTCGGTGCCTTACACTCCACAACAAAATGGTGTTGTGGAAAGAAAGAACCGAACCCTAATTGAAGCTGCAAGAACCATGTTGGATGAATACAAGACACCTGACAACTTCTGGGCAGAGGCGGTCAACACCGCCTGTCATGCAATCAACCGTCTCTATCTTCATAAGGTCTACAAAAAGACTGCTTATGAGCTTCTCACTGGTAACAAACCTAAAGTTGATTATTTTAGAGTATTTGGTTGTAAATGTTTTATTCTTAACAAGAAAGTCAAGAGCTCAAAGTTTGCTCCTAGAGTGGACGAGGGCTTCTTGCTTGGTTATGCATCAAATGCGCATGGATATCGTGTTTTCAGCAATACCACCGGTCTTGTTGAAATAGCGATAGACGTGACATTTGATGAGTCTAATGGCTCGCAAGGGCATGTTTCTAATGACACTGCAGGAAATGAAGAACTACCTTGTGAGGCCATAAAGAAACTTGCAATAGGTGAGGTGAGACCTCAAGAAAGGGATGATGAAGAAGGAACCTTATGGATGACCAATGAGGTAGTTGATGTGGGTGCAAGGGTGGTGAGTGACAAAGTGTCCACCCAAGCAAACCCATCAACCTCAAGTCATCCAAGCCACGAAGAAAATCATCAAAGGATGCCAACAGTGGTAGAAAATGAACATGAAAGTATTGATGGTGAAGTGCCTCTTGATCAAGCAATTGATGAGGAGGAGCAAATACAAAGACATCCATCAGTGCCTCATCCAAGAGTCCATCAAACAATTCAAAGGGACCATCCAGTGGACAACATCCTGGGTAGCATTAGGAGAGGGGTAACAACTCGATCTCGTTTAGCTAATTTTTGTGAATTTTACTCGTTTGTTTCCTCTCTTGAGCCACTTAAGGTTGAAGAAGCATTGGGTGATCCGGATTGGATAATGGCCATGCAAGAGGAGTTAAACAACTTCACCCGGAATGAAGTCTGGTCCTTAGTCCAAAGACCCAAACAAAATGTGATTGGGACTAAATGGGTCTTTAGGAACAAGCAAGATGAACATGGCGTGGTCACAAGAAACAAGGCACGGTTGGTTGCCCAAGGCTATACTCAAGTGGAAGGACTTGATTTTGGTGAAACATATGCGCCGGTAGCAAGGTTAGAATCAATTAGAATATTAATTGCCTATGCTACTAACCATGATTTCAAGCTATATCAAATGGATGTCAAGAGCGCTTTTCTAAATGGACCACTACAAGAAAGAGTATATGTGGAGCAACCACCGGGCTTTGAAGACCCAAAGAAGCCAAATCATGTTTATCTTCTTCACAAGGCACTCTACGGGCTTAAACAAGCCCCTAGAGCTTGGTATGACTGTCTTAAAGATTTTTTAATTAAAAATGGGTTTACTATAGGAAAAGCTGACTCTACTTTATTTACTCGAAAAGTTGATAATGAATTATTTGTGTGCCAAATATATGTTGATGACATTATATTTGGTAGTACTAATGAAAATTTTTGTAAAGAGTTTAGCAAAGTGATGACAAACAGGTTTGAGATGTCTATGATGGGCGAGCTTAAATACTTCCTGGGATTTCAAGTCAAACAACTCAAGGAAGGTACATTTCTATGCCAAACTAAATATACTCAAGATATGCTCAAGAAGTTTGGCATGGAAAAAGCAAAGCATGCCAAGACTCCAATGTCATCAAATGGACATCTCGACCTAAATGAGGAAGGTAAACCTGTAGATCAAAAATTATATAGATCAATGATAGGATCACTGCTTTACTTATGTGCATCTAGACCTGATATAATGTTGAGTGTTTGCATGTGTGCACGTTTTCAAGCAAATCCTAAAGATTGTCATCTTGTAGCCGTTAAGAGAATTCTAAGATACTTAGTCCACACCCAAAACCTAGGATTATGGTATCCTAAAGGCTCCCTTTTCGATTTGCTTGGCTACTCTGACTCAGATTATGCTGGTTGCAAAGTAGATCGAAAAAGCACTACTGGGACTTGCCAATTCCTTGGGCGGTCCTTAGTGTCATGGAGTTCCAAGAAACAAAATTGTGTTGCACTTTCCACTGCAGAAGCTGAGTACATAGCAGCTGGGGCATGTTGTGCACAGTTGTTATGGATGAAGCAAACCCTTAGAGACTTTGGTTGTGAGTTTAACAAAATTCCACTTTTGTGTGACAATGAGAGTGCCATAAAACTTGCAAACAACCCTGTGCAACACTCTAGAACTAAACATATTGACATCCGACACCATTTCTTGAGAGACCACGAAGCCAAAGGAGATATCGAACTATTTCATGTGAGCACCGAAAATCAACTAGCCGATATCTTCACAAAACCCCTTGATGAGACTAGGTTTTGTTTTCTTAGGAGTGAGCTAAATATCTTAGATTCTCGAAACGTGACTTAATAACTAAAATTTTGATCAAATTTGATGGTTGAAAATTGATTGTTTGAGCAATATGAAATGAGAAATATCATTTTTTTCCTTTAAAATATCTCATGTCATATTTGTTAAGTGCTATTACAGCCCTTCCGGGCAATATCTGGAAACTGGTTGAGTAAACCGGCTGAGTAGGCCACTCAACCGGTTTCTCCCTGGTTGAAACCGGTTGAACCGGTATAAAAACCGGTTGAACCGGTTTTGGCCGTCGCGCCGTCAGTCTGCGCGCAGTCTGCGCTGACAGCTGCGCAGTCTGCGCTGTCAGTTTTGCAGTCTGTGCTGTCAGACTGCCAGGTTTTTCGCGCAGTCAACACTGTTTTCTGCGCGCTTTTACTGTGCAGTTTGACCCGAAACCGGTTGAACCGGTTTTGGAACCGGTTGAACCGGTTTTCGATTTTTTTTTGGCGGCCGACTCCTCCCTTTTATGTCTCTCCCTCTCTCATCTTCCCTTCTCAGACTCTTATTTTTCCAGCCACCGCCGCCCTCTCATTCCTCTCTCACACCTTCACACTCTCTCGTGCCCTCACTCTTTTGGAAGAGTGGTTGGAGATCCGTTCTTCCCGGCGTGTTTCCACCATCTTCCTCCATCTCGTTGGGAGTTCTTGACCCAATCTTCGGATCGAGGTATTGCCCTATGTTATTTCCTTGTACTCGATCCTACGCGTTCTTGATTATCACATGTATCATTCGTTGGGTACATTTTAGTTTAAGTGATTGCAACACTTAGATTATCTTCATTTTGTCACAAACATTGTTAGAGATTAGCGATTTGATATTGTTCGTTGTAGTTGAACCGCTCATACGAACGGTTGAAGTGCATGCTCAATATCTTATGCGTTTCTACTCAAACGTGTTTGATCCTTGCTCATCATAGATTCTATTTCTTATTTCTTAGAATGGTGCGTAGAAGGAACCCGTCGGTGGTCGAATCCGACTCCTCGGACGACCAGGAAATCCATGAAGATTCTCCTCCTCGCTCTCGATCCAAGCGAGGGCGCGGAAGCGGCAATGTCATGCCGGGTGCTGAGGCCTCCGGGTCTCATAGTGCTCGCGGTCGGACATCTCGGAATCCTTCCGGGCGGTCTCGACCTGCGGCGAATCCGCAGGCATGGGAGCCTGCAAGTGATGATGATGGCGGGAAGGACGATGAAGTTGATCTTCCCCCGCCCCACGCTCCTGTGATTCGCGGTTTGGTCCTCCACCGGGCAGAGGCTCGGCGTGCTGGCAATGAGCCAGTCACTGACTTCACTGCCAGTGGAGGCTCTGCTCTTCTCCAGGATCTTCGTTTCCAAAATCCTGTATTGCGTATTCGCGATGCCAGGATCGATGGAAATCGCTTTTGGACTCTTCACCATGTGGATTTCTATAATTCAGTCATTCTCCCCAAGAAGCATCAACCCATCCTGCATCAACGATATATTAACTGGGAAGGTTGTGAAGCCATTGGGGATCCAGAAATGTCACAGGCACTGAGGGCCTGTGAAAGGAAACAAATGAAGGATATCATGACATTCCAATATGATTGGAATGATGAAGTGATTGCTCAATTTTACTCCACTCTCTGGATAAAGCTTGCTGACGAGGAGAGTCATTACAACTACCCCTATCTGAACTTTTTCATTGAAGGTAGTTGGTACAAGGTGAGCTATCGTCGATTTGCTCACATTCTTGGCTTTTCTGACGATGATATATCTGGAGACAAGATCAAGATTCATGATTTCCGGCAGCCCACAAGAGAAGAAGCCAAGGATCTTCATCTGTCTGAGTCTGGAAAGTATTGGGAGTCAACCAACATTCATAAGTATTATCGTTATATCAACTCCCTCTGCAGGATGACCCTCATTCCAAAAGGGGGAAATCAGATGAACATCCTTGGGGAGAGCAAGGTCCTGCTCTCTTTTATGAAGCCAAACAGCTCAGAAAGGATTAATGTCTTTGACATGATATGGCAGGAAATTATTCATGCTGCCTGCTTTCCTTTGAAGGGGTGTCTTCATGCTCCATTCATTATGAAGATGATTGAGGTCGTGACCCAATTCAGATTTGACAAGGGTACCCGACATCAGTCATACACCCCTTTCTGGATTGATCCCAACAATCCAGCTGGGCGCCTCCGGAAAGCCCCCTCCAGTTCTCGTGGTCATGCTTCTACGGGTCCGTCTGCTGGTGCTGCTGCTGCTGCTGCTGCTGGTGCCTCGCGCTCTTCCCCTGGCTGCGGATCTCCCACACCACGTGGTCGTGGTCGTGGTCGAGGTCGTGGTCGTGGGATGGGTGCCCGTTTGGCCCACGGGCTTGCGACTTTCTTCTCCATGTGCCGAAATATTGCTGCAGACGTCCATGAGGTGGCTCGACGTCAGCGGGAGACCGACGACAACCTACGTCGTCAAGCTTCTGCTTTGGGTACTCCCTTCGCTCCCCGTTCTCCTGATGTACCTCTCCACCCTCCTCCAGATATCAACGAGTGGTACCAGCAGGCGTATGGGGTCCCTTTTTCAACAGCTGATGACGTCGAAGAAGAAGAGACTTATGTTGATGATCCAGAGCAGTTTGTCCCGCCCTCGTATCACGGGGATCCGGGCCAATCGTCCTCTTATCCTCCGCCCCAGGACCCTTCGGGCAGTGCTCCTCCTCCGGCCCAGTCTGGAGAGGAACACTTTGCCTCTGACCTGGCGCACCATTTCTTCGGTCCTCATCATCCTCCTCCTCACTGGTGATCATTGGTTTGGCGATTCTCTCTCTCTTTTTGGTTCTTATGCCAAAAAGGGGGAGAAAGTTTATTATGCAGTACCCAGTACCCCTATTTTTGTAATGAACACTTGGTCTGTAATCTCTATTTGATGCTTGCATGGCTTGAATGCCATAAACACCATGGCTTGAATGCCATAAACACCTTTATGATGTGATGAGACAAGCTCTCATTATTGTAATAGCTGTAGAACCTTTTTCTTCATATCATATGCTATGCAATAATGAGCTTGAATGTGCTTTTACTCTTTTTATTCATTTATGTTTCATACCTCATCATTTTTGTGTATAGTGTTGATTGTTCTCTCTCTAAATATGTTGCAAATTGACATATCAAGTCAATGTTAATATCGCAAAACTCATGCACATATTTAGGGGGAGCTACACATACACAAAAGATTTTATATCGCAAGTACTTGTAACTTTTAATTCTTACTTTCCATTCTAGTTTGTTTTGGCATCAATCACCAAAAAGGGGGAGATTGTAAGTGCAATCAACCCTAATTGAGGGTTTTGGTGATTAATGACAAAACAAACTAAGATTCTAACAAGTTTGCTCCTAGTATGTACACAGTATTTCTACAGACAGGAGAAGCACAGATCTTACGAGCATAAAAGCATAAAGCACAGCGGATTTAAAATTCCACATCAAATGGTGTGCTCCAAGTGCCAAGAAACAACGGCAGTGCAAAATTTATAATTCTTGAGTCATAGGAATCGCCGTACAATTAAGAGGGATCTGCGACGGTTAAGTAAGTTGTGAAACGAGCCAAGTTCAAAATCTTTTGAAAACTCCTTGGAGATCATTTTCCTAGATCATGAATGCCCTTGAGAAAAACAAATTTTACTTCCCACAAAGTCTCCCCTTTTGTTCTCTTCAAAATTCTCAAAGTTTGGTTTCAGCCCCCAAAACCGGTTCAACCGGTCCTGACACCGGTTCAACCGGTTTCGGTACTGTTCACCTGCCACCTCTGCTCTGACCTTTCTGACAGTCAGAGCTGTCAGAAAAAGTCGCAGCAGATATTTTTTCAAAACCGGTTGAGCCGAATTTTGTCCCTACTCAGCCGGTTTTGAAACCGGTCGAGTGTCCGGCTGAGTAGCCCAGTGGACCGGGTTCCCACTGGTAGAAACCGGTTCAACCGGTTTAGAAACCGGTTCAACCGGTTTTTGCCCACTTTCTCCCAACGGCTGCCAGCTTTTGGGGAATCCTTTATATACCCCCTCACACTCTCTCTCTCATTGACTTCGCCTCTCTCACGAATTCTTGGCTGACCAACCTTCAAACAAGAGCATTCATTTCACCTTTCACACCCGCAATCGCATCTCCTTCAATCATTTGAAGGACCCTTGGTGTGAGGTGAACTCGATCGAACTCGCTGTCAATTTCATCTCGATTCTCCCATTCTCTTGTTCTTGAGCTCGTTGCAAACTTAACCGTGTGCGGATTTGTTACTCTTGGAACCTCGTGTTCCTTGACGGTTAGAGGTTGCTTGGGAGTCTCCAAATTTGTGGACGACCCCAAGAAGTTTGTATCACCCGCTCCTTGAGCAGATTTGAGAAGAGATTGCCTTGACCTTTGTGGTCGGCTTGTGGAGGATTAGGGTTGGAAAAGACCCGGCCCTTTGTGGGTTCCTCAACGAGGAGTAGGACACCTTTGTGGTGGTTGCCGAACCTCGGGTTATATCGCGTGTTCTTGTGTGTTCTTGTCAAGCGCTTTATATTCTGTGGTTGGCTCATATTATTCATTTAAGTAGTTCTTGTGTAGGGCAAATCTTTAGTTATATTATTCACTACTTCGCACTTGTTAAATAGATTATCAAATTTAAGTTGAGCGGGTTCAAACTTGTTCAGTTGTGATTAAAACCGACTGAACCGGTTTGCACCTGTGCAACTTTAATTTAACACTATTTCGAAGTTTTAGTGAAAATTTTCAGGTGTAGCCTATTCACCCCCCCTCTAGGCTACTTTCAGATACGGTGGACCATGGACGAGAGGGATCTGGGGTGCCTGTATGGAGATCTGGCTGAACTGCCGTGCTGGGGATTCTTCAGTCTCATTGTACATCCACTGCTAGGCGAGGCACGATGTCGACGTGCTGGCGTGCTGCTACAGAAGGTGTTAGATACATGCAACAATCTGATTTTCTATAAGCAATTGCTAGAATGTCATACATCTATAATTATTGAGAAGATGACCATTTACATTTACAATATATACTTCTTTTATGCAGCTTCTCGAAGCATGATTTTAAACTTTGTTTTCTATCAATGCTAGGTTCCAGGTAACAAATAGATCTCTAAACCTCTTATTTTTTACACAGATTTGCTTATTTTCTTCATATCTGACCGGGAGAGCTTGCTATCCTACACTTGAACTGCTTCTGCATTCCTACCCAACAAGCAGGGCCCTTCTTTTGGTGGAGAAGTAATGAACTCTTACTGCCTTGAGAATAGGCAAGTCCTTGGCTTTTTGAAGAACAGTAGCCTGCAGAACTTCTGGTAGGCAAACAGCAGATCCTATTTCCTTATGTAACACCTTCGCTAACCGACGATTAAATTTCTGTGACACTATCCAAGCTGTATGGTAAACTCTTTGTGATATCATCTTAATATGTAGAGAATCAACTCTTCCCATCTCTCTAGCAGCTGAAGGGTCTAGATTTCCCGAAGGAAATCAGCAGATACTGCAAGTATTCATGTTATTAATGAAGCATATACATCTTCTCTACTACTCATACCTGAGTATGTACCTGTTACTACTCATACCTGTTAGTATCTACTACTCAGTCAGTTTGTGCACACATCCATAATTTCAATCGCAGCCGGGTACTTTCCTACTTACAATACAATTGCTATGTCTGGGTAACCAGTTTTATTCTTTAATTTTGATTTTGGCTAGATGTTTTGGTAACCAGACATAGCATAGCTTCAGTGACTTATTTTCTTCCAATCTATCCCTTTTTTATAGTGTAACGCCCAGACCCATGTTCATTTTACCAGTCCACAAAACAGTTGTTGGGAGGCATGTATTTTTTTCAAAGTAATCATCCTCAGTCCGCAATTTAGACTAAATCAAAACAGTCGTTGGGATGCATTTTCATTTTGCAAAGTAATCATCCCCAGTTCGCAATTTAGACTAAATCAAAATAGTTGCTCACTTCAGCTCTATTAGACAGTAGTTGGAAGTTAATTTTTTTAACATGCCTCAACATAGATGACGTCCCATTACTACTGAAGCAAAAAAAATTGCAAGGTTAAACACTCGGGTTAATTGCTATGTCTGGGTAATCAGTTTTTTGTTTAAGTTTGATTTAGTATATATGTTTTGGTAACCATACATAGCACCCTTAGTTGAATCAGTTTTTTTGTTTAATTTCATGAAACTTGACAGATGATCTACGAAACCATGACCAATATCTTTCATGTTAATTGAATTACAAATATTGCATTTAACCCTTTCACAAACACATAAGTATTGTTGCCTACCTCTGCGCCCCGTCCGAATCGGATAGCGTCGTGGATCTGTTCGTTGGACGGTGCCTCAGTGGAGATGGTGGATGACGACGGTGGATCTCGTCTGGTTCGGATCGTCTTCGCCAGCCAGGTAAATCTGATTGATTCTTCTCCTTACCTGCTTCTCCCGGTGTGGATCTCGGCTCTCGACGAGTTTCAGGGGGTTGTTCGTAACATCTGACAAGATCCGTGGCAGCTGTTTAGGTGCTGGATCCGTAGCGGCGGTGGCGACGACCATGGATAGGAGCATGCTCGGCGACCTGGATGGCCTCCCCGAGGAGGACAAGATGTGAATGGCCACCATGATCGACTAGCTCCAGATCCACGACAGGTTCGTGCCATACCAACTCGAGCCCTCGTGCTTACCCCCTACGCCACCTACTCGAGCCCTCGTGCTAGCCCCCTACGCCACCTAGCCGTCCGCCGAGCGTCGAGTCCTCCCAGCCGCCTCCCGCTCGTCGCGACCTGCAGGCCTCGGTCATCCGGCGGTGTTCTTCTGACCTTCCGTACTGTCGCTCATGAATCCCGTTCTGTCATGAATTTGCATGCAGTAGCTAGAACTAGAATGCCTGCGAATTAGTATGCCTTCTGTTTTTATTCATCGGAGCCAGGTTACGATATGGTGGTAGTAGCTGTGATGAGCACTGCTTTCTTCTGACACCTCTTGTATGAGCAGGGACTTCGTTCCCTTCGTTGAGCAGATTCAGCAACTCTTTGAGTTCTTGCAGTCGCCCGCGTCTGCGCTTCTGCGGTCCGCCAAGAGAAGCGCAAACGCTCCTGCTCCGCCGTCCACCGAATCCCCGACCGCGCCCAGCGCCCTTCGACCTCCGTTCTCCATGTCGGTGTGAAGGCTAGCTCCTGCTAGGCGCTGGGTAGCGGGTTAGGCGGTGCTGTGCAGATCCACCTGCGTCCCGCCTTTTTCTGTGCTGTCGCTTGTCGCTGCGTCATTGACCAAGTGCTCCTGTGCCAGCCGGCCTACGGCCAGCACCACAGTTCGCAGGGACGCTGGTGTTCTCTCTTGGCTGGCCCCAGTCCCCTGCTCGTCCTGCACAGTGAGTCAGTGTGATTGTTTTATTTCTATTTTTTGTTGCATCTTATTCCGGTACTGCTTTGTTTCCTTCGTCAGTTGCACATGTTCTTAATTTATTCTCCTTATTAAGTGCGAAGTCGGGAATCTGTTTGTCACTCCTTAAATTTGTAGTGAACTTGTAACTTGTTTAAGAGCATCTCCTACATATCCTAAAATTAAGTGCGAAGTCAGGAATCCGTTTGACACCTCTTGTATGATGCAGGTTAAGGGGTGGGTATCTGTTGTTTCAGCTGAGTTAATTGGGGACTGGTTGTAGGCGGAGATGTTGGTGCTCTTCTAATCCCCCACGAGGTTTGCCCTATTCATGGTGCTCCACGAGGGGAAGCTCGACAAGGTCGAGGTGAGAGACCGCCACTGCAATTTCTAAAGTCCGGTGTTGATTGGGTTCCTTTAATTTTCTCTACTCCGTGCTTTTATATTGAACCATCAGTGCTAATGTGCTATGTCTTTATGTTCTTGTTGACAGGATATATGGAAGGAGTTTACGGCGTTGTCCAACGAGAAAGGTTTGTGATCCCCTTACACTTCAGAGTGTACATGCGTTTTTATTTTTTTCCGAAGTCCTAGTGTCAGTGTAGTATCAGTCACAACATGACATTCTGTGTTTATCGTTTTGAACAAATGGTACCGATTTAAGTATCTAACTAACTCTTTTATTTCGTTGGAACACTGTGGACGTAGCCACTAGATATGGACTTCTACTTTACTTAAGGTAGCTTACATGGATATGTTTCATAACATGTTTTCTATAAGCCGTTTCAAATATTTTGCATTTCAAGCTACAAAGTGGCAATAGATTTGTGTTGCTATTTCATGCTGATACCCATTATATGCACATATGGATTAAGTCACTTGGAAATCATTCATACTATTGCCCCTAACAAACGTATTATTGTTGTTCAAATGCAAAATAAGGAATAAGAATAAAACTTGTTCGTCGCTTTTGTACCTTTATTAGTTTTTTGTTCTAATTAATAACAGTGAACTTTCATGTAGGTGGTTGAGCTTGGCTTTCAACAAGTTTGAGAACACATCTGACACCCTATCGGCCGGAGGTAACCCTGATTATTGATAGCAAGCCTACCAAGGATTTGCACAAGCTCTTGTAGAAATATTGTGACTTATGAGGGTGAAACATTAGCAGTAGCCGGAAATGGTTCAGTTCTGGATTTGTATTTATTTGTCGCTGATGGAAGTGGTGTCCCTCCTGGAACTGTGCCTAAAACATGTAAACATGTCAAGGATCTGGTATGGTATGTATGAATATATTCTTCAGTAACATATAAATCATAGACAACATTTTAGTAAGTTGATTTCTTTTACAAATACTTTTTGTTTTGGTTATTCAAAGCAACATTTCACCAAACGCCATGTAACAAAAAAACATTAATTGTTTCATTGTGTTGTCTTGTTTGTGAGACATTGAGGTCGATAATATATGTTCAGCCTATTCAATTTGTTTTAATCTGTACCGGCTTCTACAGTGTTTTGTCTCTATGGATGACAGTTGCAGCAGTCCAAATAACTGGCTTTAATCTAAAGCGAATAGCCCAGTTGTGTTCGTTTTTATGTGATTGTTGTGCACTAACATTTTATCGAATATTTTGTATGTCAACTGCCATTTATAATTTTGTAATGGACCTTTTGCATATGAAAATTTATTTATATTCCTTTTTACTAGGGAGCTTTACAATCCCTACTACTAATCTCTACTAACTATTAAGGGCATAGTGTAGACCGCCCCCGCCGCGACCCCACGCCCGCCCGCCGCGAAACCCCACGCCCGCACGCTGTGAAACCCCCGCCAGCCATGCCGCACCGCACGCCCGCATCGGCCGCCTTCCTACGCGCGCGGGAACCGCACAGCCCGCGCCCCCGTCCCCTGGCCTCGGCTTGCTAGCGCCTTCACCGTCGTGCTCTCCGGCGGCTCCCTCGTCAAGGCCCTCAGGTTCCGGACCCACCTCCGACCGCGAAGTTCTTGATTTCTTGGGGTGCCTTAGGTCTTGACGTTTAGGGTCCGCAGGAAACCGCACGCCTGCATCGACCGCCTTCCTACGCGCGCGGGAACCGCACAGCCCGCGCCCCCGTCCCCCGGCCTCGGCTTGCTAGCGCCTTCACCGTCGTGCTCTCCGGCGGCTCCCTCGTCAAGGCCCTCAGGTTCCGGACCCACCTCTGACCGCGAAGTTCTTGATTTCTTGGGGTGCCTTAGGTCTTGACGTTTGGGGTCCGCAGGAAACTAGCGGAGCCGCTGTACCTAGAGGTGGTGGATTGAAGTAAATGGCATGTGTTCTGGGTGGATGAGAGGGTGGTGCCCAAGGATCACGCGGATAGCAACTACAGGCTCGCCTCAGATCAGTTCCTCTCTAAGGTATCCACTTGTTCAGTCAAATTCATAAATATGTTCGATTGTGAAACTGCAGGACTTTTTTTGCTGATCTGATACTTGTGCAGAAACGGGATCGTGATTGTTTGACTGATGGAGAATGGAAATATGGAATTTTTTCGGGGTAGATTATATGCTGTAGTTTATCGTGGTGTTCTTGATATGATACCGGGATATTTTGACTCCGATGAATATTGAGCAAAATGTCGATTTTGGAGATAGTGAGTTAGCTTAATACAGTATGTAGGCTATGTAGGTAATCTGCATTCTCATCTTATAATTAAAGTACAATTCCCTGTCTGCCAAATCTCTATCTCTACTAACTATTAAGGGCATAGTGTAGACCGTCCCCGTCGCGACCCCACGCCCGCCCGCCGCGAAACCCCCGCCGCGAAATCCCACAGCCCGCACGCTGCGAAACCCCCGCCAGCCATGCCGCACCGCACGCCCGCATCCGCCGCCTCCCTACACGCGCGGGAACCGCACAGCCCACACCCCCGTCCCCCGGCCTCGGCTTGCTAGCGCCCGCCCGCCGCCCCGTACCAAACAGCCACACCGTGCAAGCCCGCTCGAGACACCGCCGACGCCGCGCGACGCCCGCCCCCGCCGCTCACCCTTCTGCACGTCGCAACGGCAGAGGTCCATAGGGTACCTCGTGCTCCCACCCGCCCCCAATGCCCATGGCGGCAATGATAGAACCCGGGGCGTGGGGTCGCGGCGCTAGGTCTAGGCGCCCCCACGGTGCCCCGTGCTCCTCCTACCTTCGGTGCCTCGTCGACGTGGTAGAAGGTCCCGTACCTCCATAGCCTCCTCGCGACCGGCCTCGCTCCCATCGTCGCTTCTTCCCCCAGCCCCGATCATCATACAGCGCCAGCCCCACCCCAACTTGCTCGCGGAGGTGGATCATCGCCGCAGCAGTTCTCTCGTGCAGGTGAGCTCCGTCCCGGAGGTTCAACCTTGATCGGGTTCCCCCTCCCATTCCGAGTCTCCGACTTCTTTCCGACTAATTCGTGCGCCCTCTGTCATGGCCCAGTTCTTGAAGGATGAGGGGGTCGTTTTGTCGCCGGAGGATGAAAATAAGAGGGAGAAGGTGATCCGAGAGCTCAAGAAGGTAACAGGCGACTCGGTCGCTCGGTTTTTTTGGCTCAAAGAAAGCATCTTGTGATTTGGTGCACTTCCCTCAGATAGTGATGCATTGGGCCAACGCGGTGGCTTATGAGCAGAGTGTGCCCCAGGGGCTGGCCACAGCTACCGTCCTGACATACGATTCTTACACATTAGGGGTAAGCTAAGCAAGAGCCGCATGACTTTAGAGTCTTAATTTTTCTGGGTTTTGGCGCACTTTGTTCTTTGTAGTTCATTTCTTTGTCACACGGTTCGTACACACTGTGGCTATGTGGGAGATAGGCGAATTTGGTCCTTGCACTTTTGATGTGTCTAAATTCTTGCGCAGTTTATGTTCTCGTTCATATTGTTTACAGGGTGATGCCTAATTTTATTTTTTGATTTCTTTTAGACCGTCACATCATGGGCTATATATCATAGGTTCAATGGTTCACATGTTTTGTGTTTTAAGCTAGCCTACATTATAACTTAAGCACATCCTTTGGTCCTTGGGTAGTCCTGATATAAAACGATCGCAGGTGATCTGATTTTTTTTCAAATAGCTTTACTGCACCCTCGATTGTGGATATTGCAGTAAACACGTTACTGCCGAGCACAGTTCTATTTTAACATACTTTTGGCTTATGACATAGTTCGATAAATCCGAATAAAAGAAAAGCATCAACAGCTGCATTCCCCCATACTGCACTTTTCTTTTGAACAAACAAACACATTGGCTTTCCTTTTCTAGACTTTTTAGTGTTTATAGGGAGATGAGTTGTCACCATTGCTCTTCAAGCTTTGGGGTCTACTAATGGAAATCCTTGTTTCTTTTCTCAAGGCTCATGGACCTGAATCTAACATTGATTTACTTTGTCTTGGACCTTGTATTGCAACACTGCAGGTGGGTATGGTTCTTTCTGTTTCGTATCTTTACTCCAACTCGACACTCGATATTGATTCATAATGTCAACATAATAACTCCTGTCTATTTTGCAGTACCATTTCTTTGTTGTTTTGAGACCGAGCGTGGTATACTGGATCTTGTGTGGGCTCAGCCGGGAGTGGTCGGGCCACTCGTACAATCTCCTCTCACCTCTCACCTCTCTAGGAATTGTAACCATTTCTGCAATGTGCTTTGCAAGAGACTCAGCGTCCCCAAGCTCCCAGGTAAGGACCACAAAGGGGCATTACATGATTTTCTTCTTCTGAATAGAGACAACCTG
Organism: Zea luxurians; assembly: GCA_029449295.1. Classification (NCBI taxonomy): domain Eukaryota; kingdom Viridiplantae; phylum Streptophyta; class Magnoliopsida; order Poales; family Poaceae; genus Zea; species Zea luxurians. The sequence continues at coordinate 48,079,371 of JAOPSE010000017.1, forward strand.
TGCAATGTGTATCTCAGCATTATGTACAATTCTTGAGTTCAAAACACACACTATGTCCTCAAATTGGTAGGAATAATGCAGTAGGAATAATATTTAGTGATTATCTAGCAGCTGAACTGGTGAACATAATATCTGACTTATGAGTAGCAGTGTTATACAAATGGCTGAATCAAATAAAAAAACAATAGCTTACATATAAAGTAAACTAAATTCACTATACTTGAATCTCATAATTCAACTACTTTCAAGGTCTTGTGCCAATATAACTTATGTGTAACAGTGTTTAGTCAATTTCAAATTATTAAGTGCTCATCACTTGATAGCACTATTTGCTTTCATTTGTACAAAATAAAATAATATCTTAGAGAGTAGATGAGCTAAAATCATGGTAACCATTATCCTGTTTGATATTGCTCATATATCCTTTTGGGTATTCTATGCATAGCTCCGTGTGTGCATGCTCCTAAGATAAACTCATCTAATCAATGATCCTGTAAGTGTCATGTATCAATTATAAAATTAAAACTGGTGTTAGGAGTAACACCTCACATCATCTGTTGCGGTCTGTTATTTTCTGAAGCATAGTTGTCACCTGCAATAATTTATTGATATTCTTTTTCTTTTGTCGAAGATAATGCAAGATCCTAAAATTAGAAAGGCTTTGGCTTTGTGAGCTATGAGTCCTTTGAATCATCTGGTCAAGCAATAGAGGTAATGGAATCATCACACTGATTTCCTGTATTTCAATTTGCAATGGTTCTGGCTGTCTGGCATTTGTTTCATGCTACTTTCTCTGCTATATTTTCAGGTCATGAACAACCAACAGTTATGCAACCGCCGAATCACCGTTTCTTATGCTTACAAGAAAGAAACGGAAGGCGACGCCATGGCACACCAACATGTAATGTGTTTTGGCAATCTAATTGATCCAGTTGATTCCCTGGCCACCAACACATGGTTACAATTCAGTTCACTGAGTACTTTTTATTTCAACCTAATCCAAAGTCTCCAAACAAATTGTATTAGATGTATATCCAAGTCAAATTTTCATTCTTGGTCTTGAGCTCTGGCTCAACTTAAAAATGAGCTGAAGCTCTGCCATGTGGCGTCATGGAGTGGACCTCGCCATTCCCAAGTTCCTCGGTGGGGCCATGGATCTGTACTTGTCTGATGCCGTTTGGTTGATTAAAATCAGTTGCTCGGATTGCTACACCTATAATCTATATAGATAAAATAGTGTAAAAATAGTAGACTTCGGTATAGATTAAAACCAAACGAACAGAATGACAATAGTAATGATTTACACTTGAATACCAGTGATAATAAGTTTAAATTGGTTAATATTAATTTTTAGTGTGGTATCTAATTACACATAAATTTAAACAAACATAATTTAAGGTTAAATCAAACGACACCTCAAATTTTTGAGCCTGCACGAGGATGGGCCTAAACTGCCGGCCACCGGTCATTTGATTGTGTCCGTTGGGATGTTTTCGACTAAAATTCACGTGGGTAACCACTGAACGGGATTTGATCCGAGTGATCTTTTAAATTTTGCTCTTGTGTTGGAAAGTGACAGCAGCAGATAGTATTAGTAGTTTCCACTGCCACCTTTCTTGCCACAAAGGCATTGGACCTGACGGTCTGGAGGCCACATTTTGCAGAAACTGGAGTTCAAGTTCTGAATACCAAAATAATGTAGAAGTTGTGAGTGACACCTACCTCTTTCAGTATTTATTCTCTTTGTTCTGTGACGTAACTATTTTGGTCTGTCCATTTAGCTCAACATTACCTAACATAAACAAATGTTTTTCTAGTTTGCTCAGTGTTCTGTAATAACCAACAAATCCACCTGAATGCATACTTCTGTTCACCTTTTGCCTATATGGATTTCATTCTTAGACTTACTTTTACTTGCCACCTGATACTCATTTGAGATTGTGCTTCCAATACTATTAGTTTATTGCAATCTGTTTCAGTGACATTAGAATGTGTGCACTAGAAGCTCTGCCACCAGCATAACTCTGCACTCGCAAAAAGAAAAGCGACAACTTTTTTTGTGGGTGGGGGTGGTTGGGGAGGACCATAATGTGTTACGAATCATTTAGTTTACTTAATTAAGGTGCTTCAGGATCCATGCTAATTATTGCAATCCGATGACGTTGAGTTTTTCGAGTATGTCGAAGCAGTAAAGTTGACTGGTGATCTGAGTGTCCCTGCTGGCCAGGTTTGCAACTTTTATTTTCTAAAAAATGATATCAATATGGCTCCCATGATATTCTACTGATCATATATTGTCTTAGATAACATTCCGTGCGAAGATTGGGAAGGGCAAGCGGCTTGAGCATCGGGGCGCGTATCCAGAGGAATTCGGTGTGGTAATTTCTGTCTGCAGATAAGATTGTTTGAAATATGCTCGAATATTAGTTTGTTATATTCTGAGAAATGAAAGTCACGTGCAGTTTTTTTTTTCATTCTAATTATACTTCCTTCTTTTCTCCCAGATTGCCAGTTATAAATGTCAGGGTAGAATAGCTCAGCCTGGATTCAAAAATCCTCGATGGGTAGATGGTGAGTTATTGGTGCTCAATGGCAAGGTAGACTGAAATACCTATGGTGGTTCTTTTCATCTGTAGTCAACATTCCTGAAACTGATAACTAAGTAGTACATACAGGCATAACGTACAATCTGGCAGACTATAACAATATAACTTACGGTTTGGTTTGCAGTGAGATTACTTGATTTAGTTTTTGGGAACTTGCAAAGTAGTTGGATACAAACTTTTGGAACACCAATTTATGTCACCAGGAGGCATGGTTTAGAATACTAAATAAATTAACTGAATACTATTATGAACTGTCTTGGCTAAAGGAAGAAACTTGGAGATTTGCCAAGGTGGGCTTTGGACTGAGTATTGAATGACTCCATTTCTCCCCATCGTTTCTTAGGCTAGCGATTCTAAAAGTGCCTTCCATGGTCTAAAGATGTGATTCTGGTTCACCACGTTTTTTTCTGGTATCATTGCAAATTCGAAGAAAAGTTGCAAACCTGAGATTCTTTATATTTTTGTTTTTAACAAAGTAAGTTTGATTAATTTTGTTAATGTAAACTTAATTCCCCTATGTCACCGTATAGGTGCATCCAGACAAAAAAATCTCTTCCTAAATGTTTCCTCCAACAATTCCTTGACACCATATTTGAGGGAAAGTGAGGGTGACTTAGGATACGATTAAATATAAGATGTTGGATAGGGGTGCTGCTGGAGGGTGATTTTTTGTTGCATAAACCTATATTTTGACTATAAAAGTTTGGATAGGGAACTCCTGGAGATGCTCATGAAGTTGCTTGTGATCTCCAACATCATCTTCATTTCTTGGATTGTCAATAGCATATGTTTCATAATTTTTGTTTATTCATGTTTGTGGTCCACCAGGGATGACGAATCACATTACTGGAGACAAGGCCAAGGATAGATCATTGGGCGAGGTACTGTGGATTTCCTAGGTCTTTTGTAATTGCTGGTTGTAGTTTATTAGCATTATAATCTAACATGCTTGAAGAAACTCAACATGTGTGCATACCGAAGAACGTACATATACAGTGATAACACCTTTTTTCTATGAATGCCAACAATTGCCTGATGGTGTATAAACAATGTTGAGCAATGCCATCAAGTAGGCATATTTAATTGTTTTACTAAGTCGTTTTCTGTAACCACTTTAAGCAGGCGCTTGCAGAGCACCACCATGGAAGGTTGCTTGATGTGATAATGTTTTGCTATTCATTTCTGTTTCAGTGCTCACTTTGCTACAGTGCTTTGCATATGCTCAAGGTCACCAGAATACTGTTTGCTTCAATACAGAAACTGAACCTGTGGGTGCACTTCTCTAACCCCTGTTTATGCAGGGATAACTTTATTCAGACGGTCCAAACTTGAAGCTGCATGCATGTGAAGGTTTCAGCAACATAATTGGCACACTACCTAGATTTGAAATGTATAAAGGAACTCTCCCATGCAGAACAGAAATAGCTGTGGTGGTTTCTACAACGGTAGCTTTATGCAGGAGGTTAGTACGCTAGAGCTGAAGCACATTTCATGAATAAGGTATAAATTTGGTCATTCTATTCCATTCTATTTTCAAAATTGTAAGGTATTGGGTTTTTTGCTTGCTTTCTAGGTTGAAGCCTTACGAACCTTGGGCGGACGGGATGTGGCCTGCGTGGAAGCCAGATGCACCCGAGGTTCCAGAAGCTCCACGCGCGACCGGTCGGAGGACGCGGATGGTACGTCGAGGGGGAAGCTAAGCTCACGGTATAACTTTCCAGCCTCAGCACGAGAATCCGATGCGGAGGCAGGAGGGAAGCTAGGAACGAGCACGCTCGGTAGAGGAAGTGGAAGGTCATATCGCGGATGGCGTCGAGGGCCAGAACGCAACGTCGGGGCTTCTTTCGTGCTTGAGCGGCAGGAGCGAGGCCCACGAGACGAACAGTGTGGACGCCCTCGTTCCACTCTTATGCTATTTTATATCTTAGAATGTGAATACTTATGTTTTCTATAATAATCATGGGTCATTTTCATTATCCTAGGAATTCAGATCTGTGTTCGCCTCAATTCCTGGACCCATCTTTGCAGCTCTATATCTGTTTCAGACCATGTTAGGTTATTATGTGTTTCCGTTGCAACGCACGGGCATTCACCTAGTCTCTACTAACTATTAAGTTAGTATTGTAGACCGCCCCCGCCACTGCCTCTGCCCGCCCGCAAACCCCGCCGCGCTTCCAAACTCCCCACGCGCAAGAGTCGCCCTGCTCACCCCGCGCCACGATGCTCGCCGCTCTGCTCCTCCCGCGTCGCGTCCACATATGCGATGACCGGGATCCATGACCGCCGCCCCCACCTCGGCCTCTTCCTGTCCGTGTAGCCGGCCACTGCTTCTCCGCCACAGCTCGTCGCATCCTCAACCACCGTTGTGCCACACAATCCTACCGCGACACGTCTGACTCAAGCTAGGACGTCTCACGGGAGCGGCAGCGGAAGCCCAGTCCAAATCCAACCGAGTCATCTCGGCGACTCCACCAGTTCTCCATCGCCCCTTTTTAGGCGTTCAAGTTCCTCCGAGAGGACGGCAAGCAGAGGAGAGGTAACCCTAATCCCAAATTCCTTCGAGTTTTCCTTTCACTTCCCAACACCCGGCCCACACTCTCCTTCAATCCCTCCGACGACGCCGACAACACATCCCCGTGGCCATCCTTGATTCTCCTCGCCGAGGAGGCGTTAGCCAAGTCGTCGCGGTCGCGGCCCGCAGGCCACTCGAGAGTGTTCCTGGTGAGTAGCACCACCACGGTGGGGAGCGGGGGTGGGGGAGGCAGCACTGGCGATGGCAGGGTGCAGCTCGCCGACAACCTCGATCTCGACGTCTATGTGCAGTCCAAGTGCTAGACTATGAACGAGAAGGTGAGCCTGCCTGCCTGCTATCTCTGTTCCAGTCGTGTCGCGAGATCTAGCTCGCCTGCTGCATCCTATCGTCAGAGTGGGTTGGACCGTATGGGTGGTGCAGTGGAGTCGTGAAGAAGTCTCGTATCCCATAAAACAAAAGAAAAAACTGCCCAACAACCAATCATGGTCAAAATGTTTACATCGAACATTCTTTGTTGGGTTCAGGTGAAATTATCCAAAGCAAGTTAGTTCGATTTGTAATGGGTGGATGCAAATTCTCTTCTTAGTTGAGATTTCTTATCTTGCTGATTTCTTCTTTGTTGGGTATAAACTCTGGTCCTCATAAATCTTGTGATTTCTTATCCTGCTAAAGGTCAGCAGAGACAAATCCTTACTGCTAGAAGCACATAAGCAGGAATAGGCTGCATGTTTTTTTGGGGAAAATACTGCTTTTGCTTGCAGCTCATGGGCAGTAAAGAAATGCATGTCCTCATAAATCTTGAATGATGATTTCCTATCTTGCTAGAGTTCAGCAGAGCCAGTTCTTTACTGCTGCAAGCACATAAACATGAATAGGCTGCACGTTTTTTTTGGAAAATACTGCTCCTTGCATCTCATGAGCAGGAAAGCAATGCATGTTCTTTCAAGAAACCTATTTCTATTCTTTGCAAAAAGCATGCAGCCTCAGTACTCCCAATTTCTATTTTTCATGACTATAAATAGCACTGCCGCTATGAAGCTACATTTCTTGAGCTAAACATATTTGCAAGCTAATGCGCTTTTTCAATAAATATTTTATTTAACCGCATATTTATTGAGCTAAACATGACGACCATGTTTTTTATTTAACCGCACATTTATTGAAAGCACACACTTGGTTTTCTTTTCTGGTTAGACAACTAGAGTAATTATCTTAAAGTTTCTGTATCGCCCAAAAGAAAATTTCAGCCATCACTTAATTTAGACCTTAGTTTTGCAACAACAAGCACATAAACTTTGCTTTCTCATATATGCTGGTAATTATTTGTGTAGTATTACATGTGGTCTCATGATTTCTATATATCGATTTCATGAGATGCCAATATTACTGATGAATTATTTATTGTAGCCCCCAATATTCTGCTCATGTGCTCCAAATGTTGACCTTTTTCTATGATAGAACTCTTTCTTATGTTGACCGATTATTGTACTACTTTGGTTTTGAATTCCTTATCATACAGAGGTGGTGGAGCATGCTTGTCGAATGAGAACATTGCAAATGGGCGAATATGAATCAAGTGTTTCTATTGGGAAAGACACATTTAGCATTCGGGAGCCACTTGGTGTTTGCACTGGGATATGCCCATTTAATTTTCCTGCTATGATTCCCCTATGGGTATGCTTAAACTAACCTTTTCTTCCCAGTCAGTTTGTTTGTAATAGAAGGCTTGGCACCAATGGTCATTTGAACTATGTGACAATTATACCATTGCATTCTTACTTCAACATGATCTGTGCTGTTTTTATGAGCATAATATTCTAGACACTGTCATTATTTCTGTTGCTATTTTCCATTGAAACTTTTCAGCTAGAGAGAATATATTTGTTCTTCCTCGTTTTGATGCCTTGTTGCTTACATTCTAGAGCATCCTGAGCCACACCTGTTCTTCCTAGCAGGTACCCAGAAGAACAATGTTTAAATCACAAACAAATGACAAAAATATTTTATTGGGTATCATTTCAAGGTTGGATCAGATTCGATTAGTTGATTTTCTCTTGTCTGTATTCTTGAAAAATGTTGCAGTGTCATTTGGTGCTTTAGTTAGTATCGAAAAACTAAAACTAGAATGCTCTTTTGTGATCTGTTGGTCATATTACTATTTACTACCATACTTGACATACCAGGTACCAGTTCGACCATCACTGTTTATAATTGATAGCCATAGCTGAAATCCTGAAACTGAGAAAAAAAGAAGTTAAGAACGTAGCTCCCACTGGCTCTCCTGGTCTGTTTCAGTTTTGCAAGTTCTGAAGGCATATGAAAATATTTTTTATTCGTAATTAATCTAATTACAATTAAAAGTGCTCCTCATACTTTGCGACCTGGATGCACTAAAAACATGTTGAGGCATACATAACCTTAATTCCTAGCTGTTGCCAGGGGGAGTATGAGGCACCACTTCCCTCAAAACATGGGCTTGCTTATGGTAGATGAGCATCTTCACATTTGTTGATGTTAAATGCAGGCCATTGTATAACTGCTATTGAGGTGTAGAGTTGGTATAGTTTCTACTTGGCCGATACTTGTCTTTGTAGTTCATGTGCAGTAAGAGTTGCAACCTCATAATATGACAATTTTTTTGATTTTCTCTATAAAGTTGTTGTGTCCAATTTTGAATATGTCTTACTGGCTCAAAATTCTATGTGCATGCTATTACACTTTAGAGGCTTTGATGAAATAAAATCATAGAAGACATCTCAACCACCACACTTGTTGGCTTTTGTCCGTTGCCGCAACGACCAAGATCTGCATTTGAAATTAATACCAGGGAGCCTATGCTAGAGTTTGTGATCGCTATGTGGATCGTGGTGCACGGAAGAGCCGGAGCTGCTCATATCTTCTACTATTATAGAAGAATATATATTGCTAATTTGTTATCTACTGACATCATAAACTTGTTTTGACATCAAGAAGCGAGGGAGGCGTCGTGTCGACTTCCGCTTCTCGCCGACGGCCATCTCCATCGAGGACGTCCGCGACACCGAGGAGGAGCGCGTCGTCGCCTCCTTCTAGGACCACCTCACCGTTCATGGCTTCCTCCCCGACAAGCACGATGACTACCACATGATGCTCAGGTCACATTAAAGCCCACCCCTCTGTTTCCTTGCCTGCGCTGCATTTGGACGCGGTTCGTTGAATGCCACTATGCCAGTGCTTGAAACTCGCGGTTTGGTTCAGGTTCCTCAAGGCCAGGAAGTTCGAAGCCGATAAGGTGATGCTGATGTGGTCGGAGATGCTGAAATGGAGGAAGGAGTTTGGAACTGACACCATCCTCGAGGTGGTCACTAACAGCCAATTCTGGACCGCAAGCAATACTTGGGAGATACTAATCTCTGTTTGGTATATATTAATAATCTTCTATTGCTCCATGCGTTCAGGATTTTGTTTTCGAGGAGCTGGATGATGTGCTGCACTACTACCCTCAGGGCTACCATGGTGTGGACCGCGAAGGCCGGCCCGTGTACATTGAGAGGCTAGGGAAGGTGGATCCCAACAAACTCATGCAGATCACCTCTGTGGATCGCTACATCAAGTACCATGTCCAGGAGTTTGAGAGAGCCTTCAGGGAGAGGTTCCCTGCCTGCACATTGGCTGCCAAGAGGCACATTGACTCCACCACTACCATCTTGGACGTCTAGGGTGTGGTATGTGAACGGTTCAGTTTGTGCTGTGCTTATAGAATACATATTTGTTTGTAGTTTATTCAGTTTGATTGTTATTGATTTCTTCAGGGGTTTAAGAATTTCTCCAAGACTGCAAGAAAACTTGTGCATCGGATGCAGAAGATTGATAGCGACTATTATCCCGAGGTAATTATTCTTTTCAATGGGTAATATGTTATGGTATTTCCCTATTGACCCAGTTAAGTAATATGTGATGAATGCAAACACTCCACCAAATGTTTGTTGTGAATGCTGGCAGTGGATTTAAGTGGATCTGGAACAGCGTGAAGGGCTTCCTTGACCCAAAAACTTCATCCAAGATTCATGTAAGGCCCATAAATTGTATACCATCCTTTAGTGGACACTTGTTTGGTAGCACAATCTTTAGTTTTTGTTTCTTCCGTGTAGGTGCTTGGTTCGAACTACCAGAGCAGGCTTCTTGAAGTAATAGATTCGAGGTACTCGTAGCTGTGTTCACCTGAACTTGTTCCCTTTAGCTATTTCCTAGCTTCAGCATACCAACATTTAATATTGCTTGTTTTTTCTCAGTGAGCTGCCAGAATTCCTTGGCGGTTCATGCACATGTAGTGACGAGGGTGGTTGTCCAGGATCGAACAAAGGGCTGTGGAATGATCCTTATATATTGAAGGTGCCATTTAATGTTTTGTGTTTACGTAGAAATAGTTCATCTGGATGTTGTCCATGTTTCTCTACGTGCTGATAGATAATATCATTTGTAGCTGATCCACAATTTGGAAGCTGGATGCGCGAGGGAAATCAAACCTATTTATGAGGGGGAAGAAAGAAACAACTCCTCCTTTCGGTTGGAACAGATGAAAGTAACATTGTAAAACTATATAAACTTCATTAGTTATATTGTAGGAAACCGATTGCTTTTTGGATTCTTGTTCTAAACTACTACTATATTTGCCTCTTTCAGTGTTAGGGCTTGTTAAGTGATACATCAAATGCTGAATCAGGATCTAATGTTGATGATTTTGGTGCATCATTTGTTCATAAAGTTTCTGACTATGGTTGCTTGGTGCATCATTTGATTAAGAACTAACGAGCTGCTCTTTCTTCTATGGCTCAATTTTGCTAGGATACGGAGCCGAGTGCAGCATATCCATCGGAGGTAAACCTTCAGTTTCATTTTTCATGTTCTTTTCATTAGTGAAAACCATGAACTCATGGCATCGATGTATGCTCACAAACTTCCATAAAAAACATAGACACAACCTTTGTTTTAGTACACCGTGGATACATTGTCCATGTAATCAACCACGAGGGCCACAGTAAATCTTCAGGCTCGAAAGGCTACCTGTCGAGCTTTGATGACACGTCAGAGACTGCTCTGACCATTTCAAGAGTGTATGTGGTGAGAACGAAGTTGTGGATTCCAGTGGCTATGTACGCAAACCATAGCCCTACATGGGACCTCCATTATTTATTTGCTAACATGTTACATGTCCATTGCATTTCCATAGAAACGGGAGAACATGCTAAGGCTATCCGCAACCGTTACCTCTAAATTTTTCCCCCTATATCACTTTTTCCCCCTATTTCCCCCCTATTTTTTCATCTTCCGCAGCGGTTCCCCCTAAATACTCCCCCTATACCCCACTACAACCATAAAATATCATTTTCTATACCTACTTTTTATCCACTATCAATTTTTCATCCACTAATAATTCATCGCGGGCCCACAACACAGTGCCAAACAGTGCAAGGGCGCATGAACAGTGAACCGCTAGGAGTGGAGGGAGAGAGAAGCGCTCCCCTCAGTAGGGGGCTCCGTAGAGGCAGGCGCTGCACCGTTGCTGTGACCCTAAATTGCTACAGGATTAGAGGAGGGGAGGTGTAGAGTGAAGCGTTGCAACCAGTCTAAAGAAGAGATTCCTCTACGGGTTCTCTATGGGAGGAACTGTGGTGGTGCAGCTCCATATGAATGATCCTTTCTACTGGGACGGTGCCGTGTTGCTTGCTCCAATGTGCAGGGTCTTGTCCTTAACTGTATTGAATGGCCTAAGTTTCCTGCCTATATTTCCCCCTGTGTCTGTGGACCGTTGTCTTGCTATTTCTTTCTATGCGATTGCTCTAAGTGCTCTCATTAAAATATATGGTTGCTTTTGTTTGAAATAGCAGACTTCGATATTTGTTATGATTGTTAAGTTGATTTTTGATAGCAACACTAAATAATGATTTATATGTGCATAAGTGCCATCCGTTGCAACGCACGGGCATATATCTAGTTACTAATTAAGAATGCAGTGTGGGCGTCTGGCGTGGCCATGCCCCCGCCTCCGCCTTCCGCGCGTGATGGCCCAACGACCCCACACCGACGCCACCGCCTTCCGCGCGCGATGGCCCAATGGCCCCACACCGACGCAGAGAACGCACGCGGCCGTGGTGAGGAGGCCAACGCCGAGGCACACGGCCCACACGCCCACCTCCATCGCCCACCGCACCGTGTCCATCTCGACCTCCTCCTCCTCCTCCGCGTCCCCAACCACCTCCCACCCGTCGTTGTCGCACTCGCAGCGGCACCAGCCGCAGAGGCCCGTGGTGGCGTCCTCCTCCGGTATCCCCTCCAGCCGGGTGGCTCCGCACCGCATCCGGCCCTGGCCGGCCGCACGGGCCCTGTCCCGCATCAGCACGCCGCCCTCCGCGAGCACCACCACCTCCGCCACGCACACCTCCAGCGAGGCCAGCGCCCCACGGCACTCCACGTGCCACACCCCCTCGCGCCGCGCGTAGAAGACGCCCTCCGCCGCGACCTCCTCCCTGGCGGCGGTGACCCGGCGGAGCGTGACCTTGGCGGGCGCGACTGGCGGGAGCGCACGACCGTTTAGCCCCTGCGCTGCGCCCCCGATGGGCGGGTGGTAGGCCAGCGTGAGCTCCGCGGGGCATCGTGGCGGAGCAGGAGGAGAAGCGAAGGTAGAAAGCGCGGATGTCGAGGTGCCGGGATGGGGGCGGGTGGAGGAAGCCGCCCTCTATCGCCGTGGCGCGGCACATCGCGGAAACCGGTCGCTGAACCTGCGTCGTCTTGCTGCTGCTCGAATGTTGTCCTTGTGATCACCGAAGGGCAAGGCAGCTTGTGCTGCTGGGATCTTTTGCTAATAAAGCGGAGCGCGGGGGCGATAGGCGTTGGGTCGTCTGGTGGTTTTTCCGCGTGGCGCCCGAGGTTTTCTTTTCGTGGCTGAGTCGACCGAAACGGAGCAGGGAGCACACAATTTGGTTTGCATAGCTTTGCTGTGGGTTCCCGTCTTTTTTTCTCTGCCTGCAGCAGCTGGTCTAGGCAGCGTTTAGCTGACGTCTGCGTGAGAGAGATCGCCGTCCAGGCTGGCTGCACGGGACAGGTGTGCACTGAGCCTGAAACGTGTCACCACCAGGCCCGACTCCGGCCTCCATGCCATGCGCGCGTTGCGTTGCCACCGTAGCATACCCTCGCCGTGTGGAGCCACATTCTGTTTTCCCTGCCGCACTGTTGTTTCCTGTTGCGACAACACTCATAGATGAGATTTCAAATTTTACAAAAGCATCACAAACGATAATGCAGCAGCATAGCCACAGGGAAAAAAACTGATACTCCTAATATGCAGCTAATTCTGCCCGTTCCTGTTGGATCCGTAAACAAGCTGGCTAATTTATCACCCTCCTAATATCCAGCGTCCGCAAAAAATAGTACAGAATAAGTACTTGAACCCGCACCCTATGCTGTAGAAATTTGGAACTAACCAACAGACAACATATATCTTAATGTTTAAAAATAAACAAAAAATATATTTGTAACCTAGACGCCGCTCTCATGCTCCATATCTCGTGGCAACGCACAGGCACATACCTAATAACAACATAAGTGGGACAATACCTCCTAAAGTGGGGAACCTGACTAACCTGGTCAGTTGTATATTCCACTCTTTTTTATTAGTGAATAAAGATATCCAAAATACCTGAAATGCACTATCTCTACTTTATTATTTGGTTTTTATGATGAAAACTTACTTTTTCTTTTTTGGTTTTATTGTGACTGTAGTATAAGACAGCATTGGCTCTCTCAAATATTCTCTGCGGAGGACGCCATTGTCAGTTGTAAATATTGGCGGTATATTAGGAAACAAATTATCCCTATTTGAGTTGCGCACACATTTCATGTTATTAATGTGAATTTGTGAGATATTGAGTTTGATGATATATATATGTTGTTCATTTTCATGTGATCGTTATGCACTAACAGTTATCGAATAATTTATACGCCGTCGCAACGCACGGGCACATACCTAGTGAATCTATACGATTATACCTCATGGTAGAATTAAATCTGTCATTTAATCCATATATCTTTTCAAACAAGTTATTCTTTTGATCTATAGATTCTAATATAAACTTTTGCAATAATTTTATAGATTTGTTTCATATCTAATGAGCTATAGATATAATTAATGTTTTCCATAGTTTAAAAAATTTCCAAACTCTTAGATTATAATCTATAATGGGTTTATCCGAATAAATTTTTTTGAACGGCCTTGAATTATTTTGGGTTTTTTGGCATAAACTGTGACATGGATTTAATTTTAATCCATATTAATTTAGAACTAGATTGATGTAAAAGAACAAGATCTAATATGTGATGGAGCTAGGAAGGGAAGGGCTTCGGCACGGTGGTCATCGGGGCCGAGCGAGAGATTTCAGTTCACTTTAACCAAGCGAAGAAGTTGCTCGTTGGCGCGCCTCGCTGGTGGCTTGGTGCGCTCTAGAACTATAATGGCTAGTTCGGTGGAGATGTAAATTAGTTTATTTTTACATTAATCTCCTTCGATCCTTAATAAGATTTGAGTGGTCTAATTTCTCGTAGACTTGAACGAGTTTTAGGAAAGAAGATCAACTCCAATAGTTATCTAAAAGACTTCCTAAATCAATACTTTAGGTAGTTAACAAAAAAACTTCAACAGTTCTCAAAATTAACTTCCTAAATTTAGCAACTTCTCATCTAATTTCATTTCCCCTCTACATTTAGCAACCATTTAGCAACTCTCTACATAAAAATGTTGACTGCATCATGTAGATAATGAAGATGATTGTTGACATTTATGACCTATTTGTTTTTATGTGCATAGATACAAAACAAAACTATAACCTATATTTAGAGAACTATTGAAAAACTTACATTTTTTACTTATAAAGTTATTTAGCAACTTCTTAAATCTGTAATTTAGATAGCTGAAATTTACATAACTATTGAAGATGCTCTAAGTAATTACAATAAATCAAACTTAATATATACATGTATAATGCATTTACTTGGCTTTGCATTAAATGTCGACATATTTGTCTATATAAAACTAGTAAAACTAAAATAATTTGGGGTAAAACTAAAACGGTTTATAATTTAAAACAGAGATCAGTAGTCGTCCTGAAGTGTGTCCTTATTGTATCAGCCTACGATACAAAGATTAAAATGATGCGCCGGGACGGCAAAATGGCCCCATAACACCATTAGAAGTTTCAAACTGACCGCATTCAGTGAATGGACGATATAGGTGTTCAAAACTCCAAGGAACACTGAAAAACATGATTTTAAGGAACTAATCTGCAAGCACAGAATTCAGAATTTGGAAGTTGGAACAGTACATGCAACGATGTATCCAAACCATTAACTGTCCAATTCAGTCCAATTCAGTGACAGTGGTGCACACACTGCATGTTCCAGGCCAGCACCCGCCCATGGGAGTACAAAAAGAATGTGCACAATCTGCTGTGAGTTGACATTTCTGTACAGGACTGGGACGGGCGCTCCCATTCAGACGGTAGGGAATGTGCACATGTAATGAATATAGATACAACCTTCACCCTTACCTACTAACTAAAAAAGTGAGAAACAGATAACACTAACATGGCATCTCCAGCGACACCAGTCTGTATAGTTGCCACCAATATTCGTCATTATCCTTTTGACGGGAGGTGCTGGCATTATATCATATTAGAAAGAGACTACTGCCGCCCAAGCACTCGAGTTCAGTAATTGGCCCACTTTCATCCCCGTGATTCTATGTCACCTGATCATTTCCATTTCGAGGTGGATCGGTGTAATCTTGACCATGATCACGAACATCTCTGAACATAGAGAAGAAAGAAACTATGCCATCAGAAGCACCGCCTCCCAGCAACCACAGCAAAAGGGACCCAAATGGGTTGAGGGAGCCTGAGCCTGCAGGGGTACTTCCAGCTCGCTGAGGGTTTTGCTCTTGATACTGGAGAGCATTGTTGGCAGCTGGCTCAGAAATTCCATTCTGTTGACCCTCTTGCTGGCTCCTGGTAGACTCATCCTGAACCAATAGGGCATCTGCTTCACGAGCAGCACCGAGGCCATCGTTTATTGTACCAGGGTCCCTCACATTTACCCTAGCAATGTGTAAGGTAGAAGTGTAGATAGTTGAGGATGTAATGTGGACACCTGTTTGCTGGTGAATGTGTGCTCGACTTCGCATGAATCTCTGGAGAGCTGGCACCTGAAGCAGCACACGCAAACACGAAGTACACATTGGGTGACAAGGATTTAATGGAGCTAATGAATCCTATATATGCACACTAATCTAACTCCAAAGTGAATCAACCAATTTTTGGTTAATTTTCTGATTCACATGAAAGTTATGACAAGTGGTGCATACAAAAGATTGTTCAAAAGCTAAAAAAATGATTATTTTCTAAAAAAACATAAACATAAAAGTACATCAAAATCTAGTACTCCCTCCGTCCTGGATGATCTTACAGGATTCAAATTGTCCCAAAATACTTGACCTTATAGGATCTCAATGCACCTCTCTTTTCTCAATACACCTTTCTCTTTTTCCAATACATACTATCTCCATCTCTCTTTATCAGTGTTCTTAAGGCGGTAAGGCGAGGCAAGGAGTTGGACCACCGCCTTAACTCCTAGGTGGCACCTACGCGAGCAAGGCACCTAGAATTATTCGATCGCCTGAACGCCTAGGCGATGCCTTAAAAACACTGTTCTCTATCTCTCCTTTTTGTTTTCTGCGCACCAAACCTTTTTCACTCCTTAAAAATTCCCGTGCCCAGACCTATAAGGTCACTGTTTTGGGACGGAGGGAGTAACAAGCATTAGATAAAGAAATACAAAAACACAGAAATGAGACATTAACTTACCTCAAAACGGTTCCAAAAATATAAAATCAGGTGCTGCATGAATGCTGCCGTAGCAGAGAAAGCCAGATATGAGAAGCCTGGTAAAGCATAAGTCATAAAGCGCCAGAAATGTGTCATTAGTTAATCAATAGTTCAGTCAGAAAAAAGAAGTTTGATACACACTGAGTTTTACATACCATAGGTATATGAGAAGAAGTAGATATGGAAAACCAAAAAATACAGCAAGAAGAAGCGTGGAAAGAACTGCATCGATATGGATGTCCGCACACTGAAAAGCAAAGATTTAAGGATAAGTATTTAAGAATGATTAGCTTGAAAATTTTGTCCTACATAAGATCATTTCTGATAGATGCATTCATGCTACCCGCCTTATACTATTTCGACAAGACTAAGTGGTTTAATTTTAGCTTTCTCTGCCCACATATCTTTTAATTTAGTTGCTCTATAAGCAGTTACATTGAGCAAAAGGCCTAGATATTCCCTTAGGGAAAATTTGCCGTGGGACATCACGACTTCGTATTATTAGCTCTAGCCTATAGAACACAGCAAAAGTCACTGTTTGGGGGGAAGGCGCTGTCAAATTGTAGCTGTTAGCTGGGTGCCTGGGGCCCCATTAAAATACTCTTTACGCCTGAAAGAGGAGAGTTTTTTTTTTCATTTTGGTGCCCCTGGATCACAAATGAACCCGACCCGACCCAAACCAGACCCAACAGGAATTTGTATGAAACAGTGAATTCTCTAAAAGGGTAGGTGTTTCACATCAGGAGTAGAGTATAATAAAAAATCCAGTAATACTTCCATGTAAACCATTACCTGATCATCGTGAATAGCTCGCATAACCATACAAGAGTCAAAACAAGAAACGCAAGCAATTGATCATCATAGAACTCAAATAGAAAAAAGAGAATCCCAATCATAATCTACAAAGATCAGAACAAAATAATGAGTGAGCTAATATAGAAGTTCGGTGAATTCTGCAGCGAATGTATTTTCATCACAAACTACAAATACTCCAAAACGCCAAAGAATATTTCCCATTACCGGCACAAAAACCAATGATTCGATGACATGCACGAATATCAACTGAAAGGTTGGCAGGTGGTGGCGTGCATGGTGTTGAAGCTGCACTGAAAATTTTAAGGAAGAACAACACACTAGGTGAATCAAATAATATTAAGTGCAAAGCAGTCCAGGCCGCAACCTACAGAAAGAACACCAACCTGTGAATCTAAGCATGCGGGATTGTGTTTCTCTCAAAGTAAATGAAACAGACATGGTGGTTGTGAAAAAGACAAAGAGTGACATTAGAAGGACACCACATTTTGTCACAAAGTAATCTGCAAATACCAAAGTTGTAATGCATCAGATTTGATGCACAGAGAGGAAGATAAGAGCATGTATGCTATGAAAAGCAATCAAAAGCCCAAAATTAAGGACTTTTTGGTTCCATATTTTCCAATTAGAAAGTTCATTATAATTTAGCCATTGACATGTATAGAACTTTAGTGGAACAAATGCACAATAGTGATGTCATGTAGAGAACACTCAAGAATTGACTCAACATGTTGAGAAAACAAAGTTAACTATACTAACCTCCAAATCTTGTAGGACCTTCTGGTGGTTCATGCCCATAACTAAGATCATAGAGCTCCTTCGTCTGAAAGTTGTATAAATAGCCTGCAAAACATCCAAAGACCAAAACATTAGTTCATAAATGGATCGTAGTGCAAACAATTATACAAAGTGCAGATCTGTTGTTTGACACGCTTCCAAGCAAGTCAGCTGTGTTGTTACTTGTTACTTTGTTATTATGAACCAAGTCTGTGATCATTTGTAGAATGGTTAAAGGTTGGTATATGCAGAATAGAATCAGATGCATACCATGACCAGGAGAATTCACCAAGCTGTTTGTAAGTATAGTATCATATCCAACAATGCTGTTTATCAAAAGTTGCTGCCACCTGAAAAGGAAAACGTAGAAAAAATTGAGATGGCATTCTACTGCAGTCTGCAGACAATCCAATTGGATCGTATATTTACATGCCAACACATCACAAACACCCACTCGAAGAAAACTGTACTACTGTAGCAGAGAAAAATGTATGATTGTAGAAAAAGAAATGTCTCACATTTTGCAACAAAGTACAAATTGCAGTGTTGCACACAAATCTACAGGTTCTATTATATCAAAGAAAATTTCATGTTGCAATGATATAGGAGTTATTATCGTAGTGTTCAACTGTTCATTGAAATAAGGCACCAATTCTTATTATCTGAGTGCAAGATCAACGTTACCAAAGGCCATATTCAACTCAAGATGAAAATAAATAGACATGCAAAATTGTTACTCGACCTAGTATTTTTCAAAATTGTTAGCTGGATAATACACTTTTGGAATCTAAGAAGCAAACTCTCAAGGATTAATATATGCTGAAGTGGAAACATTTAGTCAGAGATGCAAATTTCACAAGATCCAATGTAAGGTCATTGATGATACTCTTAAAATACAACATGCAGCGTGCTTGCATGTTGGTTGAAAGGTATTTCTCCTAAATTCTATGTCAGATCAAAGTTTTCAACATATGAGAAAGTGCTAACATTACAGCGACCTTTGGCACTTAAAAGCTTGCAAACAGGAAGGGTTCAAAAAGTACTGAACAAAAACCTGTTTCCAAAGCAAGGATTTCGAGCAGAAATTGTGATATTGATTGTTCGGACACCATGACGAGTTTTAGCACCTTCAGAAAGCAAGAAATAACCCTGCAGAAAAGAAATGAGCATGTGGGAAAGCTCCTAAAATGAATACTATTCATCATACGATGCTTACATGAATACAAGCATAAAACGAACAACAATTGGGTCTTCTGATCCTCTTAACCAACTCAAGGCTTGAATGCAGTTGTATCAAGAAACTATGTCATCACTCAAACCACATTGCTAATACTATACAATTGTGAATATTCTGCTGCTTTTCAGATCCTTTTCAATAAGTGAATATGCCTCTAATCTAATAAGGTTGAACTTCTTTCATTGCCTAAAATTTTCTGTTCATCGTTTACCCTCGCTGAACTTAAAGATTGCATTACCGTGGTGGCTATAGGTTGACGGTAAAGGCTGATGATGGTCGATAGTTGATATGGCAATGCCGTGGTGGTAGATACAAACCGGCAGGATTGGAACTAAGTACTAACCTAAGGGTGACTGGACAAAGGAACAACAAGGATATTTTTTAGAGTTTAACAGAAAATACCCTCGAAATGGAACCTTGCACTGAACTTGTCGAGAAGCAGTTATCAGTTAATGGAATTTTTACCAGCTGGGGATTGACTAGTTGCATACACTATTATCCTCACCGAAGAGTAGCCTAAAACTTTCAAACGTGTTCAACAGAAGTTTGTAAGAAGGCCATCACCAAAGAAAAACATGTCAAAGAAGACCAAATGACCAAAATATAACAGGCCAGGAAGAGTCTGACCTTTTCCACGCCATACAAATAAGTAGGCTCAAATGCTTTACTTCTCCTCTCAAACCATTGCACTGTAACAAGCAACATAGGCTAGAGAAAATTAGTGCTTGGAGTTTGCAGATGACAAGGTTAATAGGATTCACGCAAGCAACATTCTAGGATGAGGCACATAGAAACTGACAACTTTACAATTGACATTACCTATTGTCGAAATAAGATGATCCATGCTTGGTAGTTGAAGGTCCTTAATAATATGTAGGAAATCGTTCCAATTTGATCTGACCTGATGTTAAAATAAGCAAGAAATGTCATATGGATAAAATACATGTATGTTACCCAATTAGGAGACAGATAAGCACACATATAGAGTTACAGACCAAAAAATATTAAAATATCATGCCACTCATGGAACCCAGTAGGGGTAAAAATCTTGATGAGCAGTCTTTTATTAATCTCAATATGTTACAGTATCAGTCCAACAAATCTCAACAATAAACGTCTATATACGACGAGTTTGTCCCTTCAGAAACACTTCTCAAAAAGAAAGATGTAAGCCCCCCACCCCAAAAAAAAGATCTAGAAACCTTTTTGCTACATCAAAATTCATCCAGCGCACCAACAAAAATGAGGATTTGGGTAAGCATTAAACAAGGGGGTGGTTTAAAAAACTGGCCAAACTTCTTACCATTAACTGGAGGGTATTTTCTGAAAGTTGCTTTATGTTCTTCCAGAATGAAACAGCACGAAGGTACCATTTTCTGAACAAAAATGTCACTGCTGCTTTAAATGACTCCTTAGCAGATAAAGGGTGGTGTACAGAACCCTCTCCGGCTGCCTTCAAATCTGGTAAGCCTGGAATAGTCGTGGTAACAGTTGTGTCAGCTGTATTCTCTGATTGAGGTTCAAATTCTTTGTCTCCTTTCCAAGTTCTAAACATTAGCTTACTCCTCCTAGCTCCAGGGCCAACCCAGGTTGACCAAAATTTAGATGCCAAAATGTTGAACTTATCACCATTAACCTCTAAAATTTTCTCAGCTGAACGTCCCAGGTTCTGGAGATCCATGATGTAAGAAGCACCTCTGCTGGACCATAATCCCCCACTGATAATCTACAACTCATAGCAAGGTTTAAAATTGATGCCAGTAGAATAGAAACAGGAATCATCAAACAAAAGCAAGAAGAATAAAACATACATAATGGAGTTTCAGAGTAGCAACAAATTCAAGATTAAGAACAAAAGCAAAGAGCAACCTGTCATTAATACTACCTTGATTTGGACAAGTTGTGCTTCTCCAAATTCAATTCCAGAAAATTCACTTGAGCAACCAGGCTTCGCATGCAAAAGACAATTCAAGAGTGAGAACCAAAAAATAAAGACTGGAGTAAACAAAAATGTGGGCTACAAAGTCAAATAGTATTAGTCCATCACAAAGACTTTTATTCCTTCTTTTCCCTATAAAGATTCTTTGTTTTTTCTTACAACTCTAGAAATCCATCCACTCATGAACATGATACTTCTACCGAGTTGACATTAATCACCGGGAATATGGAACCATGGCACGTTCTTCGCCCTGGGAATAATGTTCATGCTTCAGAAACAAGTAGGTTCAACATTCCTCAATTCCATCAACCCAGGAACTTGGTCACTATGGACATGACCATGTGAATTACAGGGAGCCTGATTTTAGATGTATAGATATATAGACACATCATTTATATAAATAAGATTATAGCTGCATGGCCTTGCTTGGTGTGGTGTGTAATTTGCGCTATATGAATATAGATATATCGTAGTTCATCAAATATGTATCTTATGTTCAATTGCATGCATTAGTAATCCTTTGTAAAACAATGAACAGACTAAATCAATCAGATTGGCTCAATTTAACATAGCAGCGACTCAATGAAACCAACAACTGAAATATGTGTGAACATGATAAGTGAGATATGGATAGAAGGGAACATAAAGGTCAAAACAAAAATGTCAATCATAAACAGATCAGGAAGTGTGAAAAGGCCTCTAGCGTAATGGTTAAGGCTTCCGAGTAGGGCACCTCTAGGTCCCGGGTTCGATCCCCCTCGGGGGCAAATTTCGGGCTTGGTTAAAAAAAATCCACTCGCTGTGCCTCGTCCGCTCCCGGGGATCGATATCCTGCGCGCCACCCTCCGGCTGAGCCGTTGCAGAGTGGGCAGTTGATCAGCCCGTTAGTGATAGAGGGCCAGGGTTCGGGGTTTTCTCGGTCGGGACCATGTTTCAGTCTCTTCTTAATATAATACTGTGAGGGCGGTCTTTTCCTCCCCATCCGAGTTTTTTTAAAACAGATCAGGAAGTGAACAATATGTGTACAAATTAAGTGATGAGCTAATACTTTCTTTTTGAGTATATGATGTTTATTTAGAGCAAGCTAATTAGTTCAGAAAACGTCATGAATTAAAATAGAGGGAGTACTTAACTTCCTTCCTTCTAGTTCAAAGTAAATACTACTGATGGAAGAACAACAGAGGATAGGTAAAAGTTCCTCAATGTTATGCCCACAAATTAAATGATTAGCAAAGCAGCGATGGTAGTTCTGTTTCCACGATTCACATTAAATTGGCAGCATGGTAGGTCTGTTTCCACAATTTACATTGAATTGGTAGCATGGTAGCACTGCTAAAGATCGCTGAAGCTAGCACAAATTCCCCACCCCAAGCCCGGTGATAGTTTCAACAGAAAATCCCACGAGAAGCGTCATATCCGCTCCCAATCCATCACAGCGGCAGGAGGAGGAGGAACAGGAGCTATGGAGAATGATAAGCAGCCCACTGAGGGTAATTCTGGGGAGACGGGCCGTGACTGACCTGCTGCACGAAGTTCGTGTGCATGACGACGAGCAGGCAGAAGAGCGCGACGGCGCCGGCGAGGTAGAGGTACTCGAGGACGAGGCGGATCCGCGGCGTGAGCAGCTGGGAAAGCGTCCCCGATAAGCGCGCGTGCACCCGCAGGAACGTCTGCTCCGGATCCATCCCCCTGCCGTCCCCGCCCCGTGGCGGCGCCGGCCACCTCCGAACCCTAAGCAAAGCTTCCCCCGCGCCCTCCACCTCCCCCTCTCCTCGAAGGAAGGAAGCTTCGAATCGATTGGGAATTGGGATTATTCGGGACTGGAAACCGCAGTGGATCGACCGAGAGCTACCGGCCGGCCGGCCACTGATTTGATGCTGGGGTAATTTGCTTGTGGGGCTTGAGATTTGAATTTCTCCGGGGCAGTGGCAGTGCGCATCAGCGCATGCGGTTGATGTTGTACGCGAGTTTAATACGTTTCGCTTTCGTTCCCCTCCCAAGCCTGTGTGCGGGGAGCTTTCTTGGGGAGCGGGCTAAGGCGTGTGTAGGCGGCGGGTCGCACGCAGCATTTTTTCCCTACCGCCGGCACGTTGGTTGGCTTGGCTGGTTCTGGTTTGGTTTGTTGTGCGGGCCTGCCTTGCCGGTCTGGATGGAGCCTAGGTGGCGGCGTGGCGCTGCCTCCGTGCAAGCGGATGAGGATGCCACATCTTTAGTGTTGAATCTTAGTGGTAACAAGTACAGATAAATGACAGTGTTTTCTTTATTGCAGGTACACATGTTTATATACAAGTGAAAGTGTCTTTCAAGGGATATGTCCCTTAAAGAGAAACTGTCAGGGGATAGATCACATATCATGTAACATATTTTGTAACACTCACACTTGATCAATCCAAGTCCATTTGATCATTTGTCAGCTGTCTTTCAGTATATTATCTCCTCAAAATCATATGGAAAAAATAAAGAGTACACAATATCTTTTGGATTATGAGTAAATCTTACTTTAAATTTCAAAAGAAAATATGCTTGTAATCATCATTCATAAAAAATCGTGTGAGGAAAAGTCAAAGATGAAGCATATAGCTTAGTTGATATTACATCGTTAAAAACTTTAGATAAGAAAACATCAGCAAGGCAAAAACTTATACAAAGAAAAGAGTATAATATGATGGTTCAAAACAGGTCAAATATCACGAAGAATTACTCCCGTGAACTTCGCAAGCACTTAAGCCTTCTCATACCAATCCCCTCAACACATTTCTGGAACGTAGAGTATGGTAGAGATCTTGTGAATAAATCAGCAAGATTATCACACGACTTTGTTTACAAGATGTTTATATCTCCATTTTCCCGAAGCTCATGGGGATAAAACAATTTAGGAGCAATATGCTTATTAATATTGCTCTTGATATAACTTGTTTCCATCTGAACAACACAAGCTGAATTATCCTCATAGATTATTGGTGATCCAATAGAACCAATACCATAAGTTGTGAGTATATGATTCATCATTCTACAAAGTCATACACATATACATGATGATTATTTTAGAATGGTTGGTGGACGTGGTCACCAAAGTCTGTTTAGAAGATTTCCACAAGATGACAGTTCCACCTTGTAAAAATACGAACCCTGTTTGTGATCTGCCATTGTGGGGATCAAATAAATAGTCAGCATCAGTATACCCAATTAAACTAGGATGATTACTTCTTTTATAAAAGAGTCCTAGATCCTTTGTGTCATTTAGATATCGGAGAATATTCTTAATGTCAACCCAATGTCGTTTTGTTTGAGCGAAGCTATGTCTTCCTAGCAAATTTACTGCAAAAGCAATATCCGACCGGGTATTGTTAACAAGGTACATCTATGCACCAACGGCACTGAGATATGGGAATTTTGGTCCTAATATATGTTCTTCATCATCCCTTGGTCTAAATGGATCTTTCTCTAAATCCAAAGATCTGACCACCATAGGAGTCTTTGAAGGATAAGACATATTGATACTGAATTTTTCCAATACCTTTTGGGTATATGTACTTTGATGTACAATGATTCCTGAAGGTAAATGCTCAAGTTGAAGACCTAAGCAAAATTTGGTTTTACCCAAATCCTTCATCTCAAATTCCATCGTTAAATGATGACGTGCGTCATAAATATCAAGTTTATTTCCTATGATGTTAAGATCATCAACATAAACTGATATGATACAGAAACTCACTTTGGATCTTTTGATGAAGACGCATGGGCAATCATCATTTTTCGTGTATCCCCTACGTAAAAGGAATTCACTCAATTGGTTGTACCACATTCTGTCCGATTGTTTTAAGCCTGTAAGGAAAATGGACCCCGGGCCATTTGGCTAATTGAGTTTTGGTGTTTGATGAACAACACAATCCGTGAACTAATAAGTTTTCTAGTGTTTGTGTTTGTAGTTCACAGGATGCGAAGAGAATTGGACCAAGGCAATGAGGATGCAACACCTCAAAAGAAGACATAAAAAGATGCATAGGAGTCCAATACTCAAGAACAAAGAAGCCCGAAGAAATCAGCGAAGAAATCCAAGATAAGGGCTGTCAGCCAGCGCCTGGTGGCGCACCGGACATTGGTGTCCGGTGTGCACCAGACTGTCCGGTGTGGCACCGGACAGTCTGCGCAGAGAGGCCACAGACAGGCGCTCTCTGGCTGTAGCACCGGACTGTCCAGTGTGCCAACGGGCAGACGACAACGGTCGGATCCAACGATCGACTGCTACAGGCGCCAACGGTCGGCTGACGTGGCGTGCACCGGACATCTACTGTGCATGGTCCGGTGGTGCACCGGACTGTCCGGTGCACCCGACGACAGAAAGCTGCTGCTTTCTGTCCAACGGCTAGTTGGGGGTGTGAAGGCTATAAATACCACCCCAACCGGCCATTCTCAAGTGTGACAGCCCAAGCAACATACCAAGGCATATAGTGCACATTTCCAAGAGCTCAAACACCCAAGTGCTTAATAGAATCACTCGGTGATTAGCGTAGGTGCTTTGCGAAGTGCTTAGGTTAGTTAGACCGCTTTAGCGCTTGCTCTAGGTGAATCCTAGTTAGTTGAGTGAGTTTTGTAAAACCACACAACCCCTCGGCTCTTGCGTGAGTCGTTGTAATTGTACCGAGTGGGGCGAGAGTCTTGCGAGACCGTGACAACCGCGTTTGTGTCACGTCCGCCACCGTGTACCGGAGGGAACGAGGCCCGCGGCGTTTCGGCCGGAAGCTCGATAGTGGAGACGGCGGGGAGCGTCCGAGAGGAGCCAGAAGCGGAGCACCACTTGCGCGTGGAGAAGGCCCGTGGCTCTCTACGGAGTTACTCGACCGTGGTGCTTGGCCCTCGCGTGGGCTTCCCTTTGCGTAGGGGCACCAACGAGGATTAGTCGGGGCCTTGCGTGGTTCCGGATACCTCGGTAAAAATACCGGCGTCATCCACGAGAGTTTGCTTCTCTACTTGGCTATTTACATTCCACATTTATATTAAGCATTTAAGTTTCAATCTTGTAGTCATACTTATTTAGTGTAGATTGAAACTTAGCCTTTGCGGTAGAGATAGCAACACTTAGACAAAACCTAGTTTGCACATTCTAGTTTTGATTATTTGCATAGGTTTTGCTCTAGGGATTTAATTGTGGCCTAGTTAAGTAAAAGTTTTAGAAGTCCTAATTCACCCCCCCCCTCTTAGGCGTCACCCGTTTCCTACAAGTGGTATCAGAGCCCGGTTTGGCTCATTTGAAATGCTTTAGCTTCACCGCTAAAAAGAACTGACACTTTTTAGAGGAAGGGATGGATACCCATAGGCCACCACACTTTGACGGCACTAACTTCCCATATTATAGTGCTAGAATGGCTTGTTACCTAGAGGCCGTTGATCTAGGTGTTTGGAGAGTCACTCATGACGGGATGAAACCCCTCAAGAATCCCGAGAAACCCACCACGAGTGAGGAAAAAGAAATTCATTTAAATGCTAGAGCCAAAAATTGCTTGTATGAATCTCTTAGCATGGATATTTTTAATCAAGTATTTACCTTGAAAACTGCTAATGAGATTTGGCTAAAATTGCATGAGCTCCATGACGGCACATCCAATGTCCGTGAGCAAAAACATTGCCTAGTCTTAAACGAGTACAATTCTTTTGCCATGAAAGATGATGAGCTTGTTAGAGACATGTATTCTCGTTTGAATCTAATAATCAATGAGCTCAACTCTATTGACATTAATAAGCTAGGTGATGCTGACATTGTGAGGAAGATTATCTCCCTGCTACCACAACAAAGATATGGGAGCATCATCACCATTCTTCACAACATGGAGGACTTGAGCAACATGACCCCGACCATTGTGATTGGGAAAATCGCGGCCTTCGAGATGTCACGAAAAATGAGTCGGGGAGAGGAGCCAACTTCCTCAAGACCATATGCTTTTGCATGTGATAAAAGGAAGGGCAAAAAGAAGGCTCCCACTCCAAGTTCCTCAAGCGAAGAAGAGGAAGAAGAAGAAGAAAGTGATGATGATGAAGATAATCAACCATGCACATCCTCCTCCAAGGACGAAGAAACAATCCGACGCGTCGGAAAGGTAATGAGGATGATCCGCAAGATTAATCTAATGGGTGTTCCCCTGCAGGTCGAGGATCTTCTCTTTAACATTGACAGGAAAAAGCAAAGGAAGAAAGGATGCTTCGCATGTGGGGAGAAGGGCCACTTCAGGGACAACTGTCCAAATATGGCCAAACCCAAAAAGGAGAGGAGCAAAGGCAAGGCGCTAACAAGTGTTAGAACTTGGGATGATTCTTCAAGTGAAGATGAACCTCCAAGGATGCACAGCCACCGGTCCTCGTCACGATCATCACGGTCATCACACAAATGCCTTATGGCAAGAGGTAACAAAAGCATTCCATCCTCTAGTGATGAAAGTAGTAGTGATGATGAAGGTGAGGGAAAGCCCTCTCTAGATGAGCTTGCGAAAGCCGTAGAATTTTTCCAGGATGTCTGCACTAAACAAAAAACTCAACTTAAAACTTTGAAAAATAAGTTGGTTAGCTCTCAAAATGATTACAAAGGTTTGCTAGAAAAATTTGAAACTTTTGCAAACTTAAATTGTGAGCTATCAACTAAAATTGAGCTATTAGAATCTAGTGCTCCATCCACTGCTATCGATGATAGCCTTATTAAAAAGAATGAAAAACTTAAGGCTAAGTTAGCTAGCTCCCAAGAAGCTATTGAAAATTTGCTAGAGAAAATGGAAATTCTTAGCATACACAATAATGAGCTAAGTACTAAGCTAGAAAACATTGGTAGCACCCCAGCAGCATCTTTAGTTGAAATACCTGAAATAATTAAGAAAGATGCTTCTACTTCCTGTTTTGATTTAATTGATGATTCTAACCCCTGCAACCAAGTCGTTGTTGAGAATATTGTTGTAGAGACATGTTCGGATGAGGTTGCAAAGGAAAATGAACAATTAAAGCAAGAAGTGGCTCGCCTTGGCAAGGCTTTGTATGACAAGAAAGGCAAAGCCAAACAAATCCGACCTCCACAGGATAACACCACTGCGGGAGTGAACAAGCCTGTGGAGGGAGAAACTGTGATTTGTAGGCTATGCCACATGGAAGGCCACAAGTCTTTCCAATGCAAGGCGATGACCGGGGATAAACAAAGGCAAAAGCTCAAGCAAAAGCCATCAAGCAAAATCTCCAATACCTACATCAAAAGGGTGAACAAAAAGGATGCTACACCATATTTGATCAAGAAGAAAAAGAACGGAAAGGTGATAGCAATCAAGGCCAACAAGCAAGCCAACAAAGGAAAGGGGGCCAAACGCATCTGGGTGCCAAAGGAGATAATTTCAACCATGAAAAGCACCAAGAAGGTTTGGATCCCAAAAGGGAAGTGAGTGGACCGAAGGTCTGCGGGAAATTTGGAGACTTGGCAAAATTGGGATGTATATCATGGGATACATCATATTGGATCAAGTTTATTGCCAAGTGGGTTAGTGAAAATTTTGGACCCAAATTTCTCACCCATGACTAAGGTAACTAGCTTTATTGTATTCTTCGTTTTTAGATATGCGTATCTATTTATTTTTTATCTAGTTTACCTTTCTTGCCTAGTATTACATTTGTTATGTACTTTTGTTTAAAATCATGCATACTAGGTAAATCATATGGTAGGATTGCTTGTTTTTAATTCATATACATAAGCAAACCTACATGGCTTAAAATGTTTAGTTAAAGCACAACACATAGCTTTTATATCACTCCATAGTAAATGATGCATCAATTGAAAATTTTGATTCCTACAAGTTGCATCATTTAACTTATATGTGCCAAAGTTAGGATTATAGATAATTTGCCCCTCTTGATATCAAATCAAAGTGCATGTCTCCTACAAGTATTCAAAACTTGTATGCACACCTTTAGGGGGAGGTTACTCTATAATCTAACACTTTGAGACTAACACCTTTTCAAGTCTATTTCATGTGATAGTCTCATTGTAAGGAAAATGAAGTCCCCGGAGAAAGACAACAATCTTCCACTGCAAAATCTCCAATAACTCTCATGTCTCTCAAGCTCACCATTGACTTTCAATTGGTATCTTTTGAGACTACATTCAGTATCATTTACATGTCTTCTCCAATATTTGATTAGACTATATTTCATATCATATGCTTCCATGTTGCTAAAAATGCATAAGTAGTTAACTCATATTCTGTTACCAATGCATAAGGGAAGTTAGTCTTTTCAAATCATGTCTTGCACCTCTAATTTTTCACATGCTTTTTCCTAAGTAGAGGATCTCTGTCAGGGGGAGTATTTCTTCATCTCTAAAGGGGGAGAAAAACTCTTTCTAAAGGAGAATACTCATTTAGGGGGAGTAATCTTTTAAGGACTCCTACAAGTGGTATCATTCACATGGCTTAATTTAATATCCTTCTAGTGATATCATTTGATAAAATTCTTGTTGAGGGCAAGCTTTTATTTACTTCCTACATGCTTTTAATATCTTCCTTTTCGATGGTTGATGCCAAAGGGGGAGAAGTTTAGGGACCAAAGCAATGAAAACTATATCAAACACCGAACACCACCAATTTTAAATTTTATATCTACAAATGGTTTTTCAAGTGGTTTTGGTTATTTGGTCCAAAAATAGGAAGTAAGTGAATTATGGAGTTAGGGGGAGGCTTAAGTCCATAATATCACATTGTGGGGACAATCATGCATCTTAGCAAGTAGATTGCATATTTTCATTCAAATACTTGTATTATTTGCTTGCCTTGGTTGTGTTGTCGTCAATCACCAAAAAGGGGGAGATTGTAAGGAAAATGGACCTCGGGCCATTTGGCTAATTGAGTTTTGGTGTTTGATGAACAACACAATCCGTGAACTAATAAGTTTTCTAGTGTTTGTGTTTGTAGTTCACAGGATGCGAAGAGAATTGGACCAAGGCAATGAGGATGCAACACCTCAAAAGAAGACATAAAAAGATGCATAGGAGTCCAATACTCAAGAACAAAGAAGCCCGAAGAAATCAGCGAAGAAATCCAAGATAAGGGCTGTCAGCCAGCGCCTGGTGGCGCACCGGACATTGGTGTCCGGTGTGCACCGGATTGTCCGGTGTGGCACCGGACAGTCTGCGCAGAGAGGCCACAGACAGGCGCTCTCTGGCTGTAGCACCGGACTGTCCGGTGTGCACCGGACTGTCCGGTGTGCCAACGGGCAGACGGCAACGGTCGGATCCAACGGTCGACTGCTACATGCGCCAACGGTCGGCTGACGTGGCGTGCACCGGACATCTACTGTGCAGTGTCCAGTGGTGCACCGGACTGTCCGGTGCACCCGACGACAGAAAGCTGCTGCTTTCTGTCCAACGGCTAGTTGGGGGTGTGGAGGCTATAAATACCACCCCAACCGGCCATTCTCAAGTGTGAGAGCCCAAACAACATACCAAGGCATATAGTGCACATTTCCAAGAGCTCAAACACCCAAGTGCTTAATAGAATCACTCGGTGATTAGCGTAGGTGCTTTGCGAAGTGCTTAGGTTAGTTAGACCGCTTTAGCGCTTGCTCTAGGTGAATCCTAGTTAGTTGAGTGAGTTTTGTAAAACCACACAACCCCTCGGCTCTTGCGTGAGTCGTTGTAATTGTACCGAGTGGGGCGAGAGTCTTGCGAGACCGTGACAACCGCGTTTGTGTCACGGCCGCCACCGTGTACAGGAGGGAACAAGGTCCGCGGCGTTTCGGCCGGAAGCTCGATAGTGGAGACGGCGGGGAGCGTCCGAGAGGAGTCGGAAGCGGAGCACCACTTGCGCGTGGAGAAGGCTCGTGGCTCTCTACGGAGTTACTCGACCGTGGTGCTTGGCCCTCGCGTGGGCTTCTTTTTGCGTAGGGGCACCAACGAGGATTAGTCGGGACCTTGCGTGGTTCCGGATACCTCGGTAAAAATACCGGCGTCATCCACGAGAGTTTGCTTCTCTACTTGGCTCTTTACATTCCGCATTTATATTAAGCATTTAAGTTTCAATCTTGTAGTCATACTTATTTAGTGTAGATTGAAACTTAGCCTTTGCGGTAGAGATAGCAACACTTAGACAAAACCTAGTTTGCACATTCTAGTTTTGATTATTTGCATAGGTTTTGCTCTAGGGATTTAATTGTGGCCTAGTTAAGTAAAAGTTTTAGAAGTCCTAATTCACCCCCCTCTTAGGCGTCACCCGTTTCCTACAAAGCCATATAATGACTTCTGCAACTTTACGCAATACATGTTGTGTTTCGCCTTTGGATTTGGTACATCTATTCCATCTGGAACTTTCACATATATCAGAATCCAGTGACCCATAGAGATATGCGGTCACTACATCCATCAACTGCAAATATAAATGATTTTGTACTACCAAAGATATTAAATATTGAAATGTTATTGCACTCATAACTGGTGAATATGTTTCGTTGAAATCAACGTCGGGTCTTTGCGTAAACCCTTGTGCTATTAGCCTTGCTTTATATCTCACTACCTCACCATTTTCGTTTCGTTTCCGAATGAAAACCCACTTGTATCCCACAGGGAAGATATTACGTGGTGTAGGCATTACAACCGAGAAAACTTCTCTTTTGTAAAGTGAGGCTAACTCCGCTTCAATTGATGTCTTCCACTTGATCTAATCCGAGCGCTTAGTGCACTCTGCCATGGTCTTAGGATCTAGATCATTTTGAAGGTCCTCAGCAATTTTCTCAGAGAAATATATGTCGACATTAGTATCTTTTCTATCATAGGTTTCACCGATCTCAACATAGTTGATGGCAATTTCATCACCCCTTAGAGACTCATCAAAATTTCTCAAATTGATGTGTCTAGGGTTTTCCGATGTCCTAGTCTTGGCAATGTGTACATCCGAGCTAGGTCGCGGATCATCACAATCCACTTGATACATTGTATCCTCTTGGTGTATGTTTGCATTCACTATTGTTCTTTGCTTTTTAGCAACAGAATAGCGCTTATTCACCATACTTTTCATCTCTAGGAGTTGAGTGGTTTATTCGGTACTTCCACTATTTCTGGTGCTTTCCTAGCAGAAATGGATGATTTAGTGACACCTTTATAATTAGTTAATGCATCTGGTAGTTCATTTCTAAGCCTCTGCAAATGTATAATCTACCGAACTTGTGGTTCAGTTTCTGTAGTACGTGGATCAGTACCTGTAACGCTTTGAGTATTCCAATTTATTTCTCGGTATTCCTTTTGATACTTAAAGTCTACCCCTAATGTCGGGAAATGTTCTTTATCAAAAATAGAGTCAGCAAAACGTGTTGTAAATAGATCCCCTGTCAAGAGTTCTAA
Organism: Zea luxurians; assembly: GCA_029449295.1. Classification (NCBI taxonomy): domain Eukaryota; kingdom Viridiplantae; phylum Streptophyta; class Magnoliopsida; order Poales; family Poaceae; genus Zea; species Zea luxurians. The sequence continues at coordinate 48,111,539 of JAOPSE010000017.1, forward strand.
GTACTTAACGATCGATGGAGATTGAAATCCCAAATAGATCCCCACTTTTCTGTGTGGACCCATGGTTGTTTGTTGAGGTGGTGAGATTGGAATGTATACACAACATCCAAATTTACTCAAATGGAAAATACTTGGAGGATTTTTCATGTACCATTTGTATTGGTAAGTAGAATGACATGCAGTAGGTCGTAGTTGTATAAGGTCGACAGCGTGCAGAACTACATGACCCCAACACGACGAAGGCAATTTGCAATTCATCAAAAATGGTCTTGCAATGAGTTTAATCCTCTTGATTATTGACTCAACAAACCATTCTAGGTGTGGACATATGGTACCGAGTATTGTACTTGAATACCTAGTGCCATACAATAATCGTTGAATGTCTGAGATGTAAATTCAGCAGCATTTTCCATCCGGATTGTATTAATCTGATGTTTAGGAAAATGTGCCTTTACCTTGATAATTTGAGACATTGTCTTGGCAAATGCATGGTTGCGTGTTGATAGTAAACACACATGTGACCATCATGTAGATGCGTCAATCAATACCATGAAGTACCTGAACGGCCCAGAAGTTGGTGTAATTGGCCCATAAATATCTCCTTAAATTCTTTCAAGGAATTTAAGCGGTCAACTTTAATTTTGAGATATGATGGTCTCAAAATCATTTTCCCAGTTGCACATGCAGTGCAAATAAAATCTTTAGATTTGGGAAAAATTGTTGTAAGAAAATTATGACCAATAGAATTGCCTGTGATTTTCCTCATCATCCCGATGCCTCGATGACCAAGTCGATCATGCCAAATCTGGAATGGATCAACATTTTGGAAAATCTCCTTATATGCAACATGTGCAATGGACTTAATGTATGTATAGTACAACTCAGACGTGAGTGATGGAATTTTCTCGCATATGCATTTGTCATATTTGTTCGTCTTGGTCAAGAAGATAAATTCTTCTTGATTTTCATCATGGGTTTCAATATGAAATCCATTCTACCGGATATATCTAAAACTTAGGAGAGTACGAGTGGAATCAGAATACAATAATGCATCCTCGATAACAATTTCATTACCCATGGGGAGGGTAATAGTTGCTCGTCCAGAGCCAACTATCACCGCATCGCGTTCAGTAATGGTCAAAACTTTTCCATCTCTCTTTTTAAGAGTCTGAAAATATTTGATCTCCCTAAGTATAGAGTTTGTGGTACAACTGTCCACAAGGCATAATTCATCTTCCGTCATGTTGTCGTTATGATGCATCTATAAATAAAGAAAATTCTAAACAAGAATTTGTGATGCAACTTGTTGCTATACAGAACATTATATTAAGTATCACATTACTGAAACAATATTACAATATTGATATGTCGACTCAATCTGATGAGTTCACACTACTCACATGACCCAACACTGGTCTGTAGAGTATCTTACATCTCATAACATGAGTTTGTATATCTCTACTTTATTACAACAACATTATAAAGACAATATAGGACAATCACACAAGTCAAATTGATCATAAATCAAATCTCCAAGCATGAGAGATTATGCCAAATCTCCATATGGATCCTTCGACAGATACTTAATGATCATGTCATCTGTTTCTTCATCTTGTAGAAGCATAGGCTTGTTGTCAACAGTAGTGAGGTTCTCTTCAGCAAGAGTGTTCTTCAGTTCAGTAGAAGCCAGTGAAGAACTTACAACCTCAGTTGATGCTTCAACAAGATTGAAATGAGCCTCAAAACTAGGCTTGTCAGACTTTTCCTTCTTTAGGGATTGTTGATATAAATAAACAAGATGCTTAGGGCAAGTGCAGTCCCTTGCAAAGTGGCCCTTGGTACCATATTTATGGCAAACTTTATTGCTCTTAGGTGGTGGAGGCTTGCCTGTGCCCTTTCCTTTCCCTTTCTTATGGAATTTGCGCTTATTGATTTTGCAAGGTCCAGTGGGTTCTTGAAATTTTTCTTGAATCCCTTTTTATTATCAGGCATATGAACATTGAAATGCACCTCAGGCAGTGGAGCAGACCCTAGAGGGCGCTGCTGAGCATTCTTTAAAAGAAACTCATGATTATTTTCTGCCTGAGTCAATGTATGCATAAGCTGAGAATATTTCTAGAAATTGTTAGAGCGATATTGTTGGTGCAATATCCTATCCTCTGGAAGCATGGTAGATAGAGTCTTATCTATCTTGTTTGCTTCTGAGGGATCTTTCTCACAAAACTTCAATTTAGAGCAAATGCTATAAAGAGCATGGTTATATTCTGCAACAGATTTAAAATCTTACATGCGAAGGTGATTCTACTCATGATTGGCCGAAGGCCATATGAGTTTCTTCTGCTGTTCATATCGCTCTTTAAGAGCTTTCCGTAAGTTATAAGGGCATCTTTCCCTAAGGTAATCTTGCTTGAGATCCTTATGGATGTAGAGCCTCAAAAGAAAAGTGCAGTGTTCTTTTTAACATCATTAACTAGAGCAGTACCAGTGATTGGTGCTGTTATAGCATCAATAATCCCACGAGAAGCAAAAGTTATTTCTATGTCTGAAACCCAAGTTGGGTAATTATGCCCATCAAGAGCAAGTTCCTCGAACTCTTTAGTTGACATGTCCCTACAGTCATGACCATGGACATACATTAATTTATGTATAAATTAAGAGTCACAATGGTGATGTTGTAAGCTCGAATGTAAAAACATTAAAATTACATGTGATATGAGTTGTCTAAAAGTTTCTAACCATCCAATTGAATAAGTACTTTGAATATTAGTGAGCAATTTATAGATAATCCTCAAATTAATGAGGTAGATCTCTTAGTAGTGGGCAAGAAACTTGCTGCCTAAAAGCACGGTCTTTGGGATGATAAGTTTATGAATGAACAAACCGCAGATAATGCTTAGGACTTCACTACCCATGCTCGACTAATTATCAAAATAATATTCAAGAACTCCATATACTGTTATTTTGGGTAGCATGCTTAGGTAATCATCCTAAAAGATGTAGACCTCATAGTGATAGACATTTAAAATGCTGCCTGAAGCACGGTCTCATGGCTACTAAACTCTATAAAAGAATTTAGCGCAACTAGTGCTTAGGACTCTATCACCCTGTGTTGTTATTCCAAAATAATGTAATTTTATTTTGCATGAAAATTATTAAGTTTGAACATAATAATTGCTATATTTGATTGTAAACATAAAAGAATGTGATATGTGAATTATAAATGTAAAACAAAGATAATTCACGAATAAAGTCTGCTATATTGATAATAAAACAGACAAGTATGCACAATACATAGAACAATTTCCAGTCTAAATACTGAATTTAGATGTGACGGAACCTCCCAAGTAATTAGGCCCACCTACAGTTGTCCTTGTCCAACGGACTTCAGACAACCCTGTAGGTGTCCCTGAACTACTTGACAAGTTCGGTATCTTACCTTACTTTTACCAAGAACGATTCACCCGTCTTGCAGACATTACAGAACATCAGAGATAAAGAATTGCGGAAGCGATTACATAATTCACATTTATTTAAAAGCAAGCTCAAGTTGTTTTATTACAGACCAGAACTAAGAGCGAGTGCTGAGTAGTATTATTATACAAACCAAGGGAGGCAAAAACTCCTCCTGAGAAGATTTAAGTAAAAGATCTATATGGAGGACCAAGTCCTCCCGCACTTCAGTCTTGTGTTTCTTCTTTGGGAACCACCTTGGCACAGAAGCAGCAGAAATCTGCTACTTCCTCACCTAAAAACAACGAAGGGATAAACCCTGAGTATGGAATTACTCAGCAAGACTTACCCGACTAAAGAAAAGACTCTCAAGGGTATGCTGGCTTTTAGGGAGTCAAGGTAAGGCTTCTCAATACTCAAAGACTCTGTTTTGCAGAAATGCTTACTAAAGTGGATCCTTAAAAATCCAGTTTTATTTGTCAAGTTACGTTCAATTACCTGCAACTAGAGTTCTTACTACCCTAGTTCAATCGCTGGTCCTGCACTAGCCAATTTCTTGACAAATACCCATCATCTTTAGTGGAATGCTACGTGTAGGGTAGTGACCAAGTCTTCATAACCGCGAAGGTACGACGATCCGAATCGATTATACTCAGCTGAGGATCTCCAATCACACGACATATGTAGCACTTAACCCTTGCATATGTCAACCCGCCACCGAGGTTCTTAAGACCGGATCAGGTTCACGCAAACCGAGAGCATAGATACACCACCGTCCAGCCTCTTGCCACGGAGGGTACACGCTACTCTCGCCACCGCTCCACGCCCATTTCGTGTTATCTTTGTTGGGGGCCTTCGTCCTCCGAAGGTCCTCAAAAACATGATTTGACAATGTTTTCCAAGTGGATTATGTGAACAGGTACCTTCGGACTCAGAATTATGAACATGAAGTACGGTCAGGACGAAGCCTGGACCAGACGAAAGACGAGCTGATTACCAGGCTCCACGAAGGATGATGCACAGCCGAAGCTGTGCGCAGGGAAGCTTCGTCGCGATAGCAGAAAGGGGAACCGACTTAAAGATGAAAAGACTACGTGGGCCTTGACAGATTTCCATAAGTCATTAACGAATGTAATGGACATGGATGTAATTTTACGTGGGCTGCGTCCCGCGTCTATAAATAGATGAACAGTACTCCCGTACTGTTCACGCTGACTTGGCATTGGCTTTTGCGTCACGCTTGTACTTTTACCTTCTCTCAAGACCGAAGGTATATTTGTAATTTGAAATCATTTCTATTTCTTCATGTTAATAAAATAGAAATGATTCTATGATGTTTATATTATATTTCATGCTTTATATGAATCCTTCGTCATTATTTGTTATATTTACGAAGGTATGTCTCTTGTGACCTTCGTCCGAAACTCATTATTTCCCGAAGGGGAATAATGTTTCGAAGGACGAAGGGCTTTAAAACTTAACACTTTTTATGTTGCCTTGTTCTTAACTCTTAGTATTTGAGAACAAGTCTCCAACATTGGCGCCCACCTCCGGTGAACTCACTTCCACTTCGAGCTTTTTGAACACCTTCGGAAGCTATAGACCTTCGCCATGGCGCCGAAGAAAGCTTCAGCGACTGGGGCTGCAGCACTGCAACCGCTGGACCACAACCAGGAGACCGTCTCTCTTCGGGAGGCCCGAAGCCAGAAGAGAAAGGCTGTCAGCCCGACGCTTCAGGAGGAAGAGCTAGACCAAGAAATCAGGGATATGGAGATGCTACATCAACAGGTGCAGAGGAAGAAGGAGAAGATGGCCCGGCTAGCTGAGTTGCAACGGCAGATAGACGAAGCCTCTGAGGAAGTTCGTCATCTTACTCACGATGAGCAAAACAGAAGGCCTCAGCAGAAAGACCTTCATCAGGAGGGCTTCGTCAACGAAGATGACTGGTATGACAATTTCCATCAGGGAAATTTTGTTTTCGATGATGCTTCTCCTTTGTCCGCTGAGCTGCAGGCTACACCTTGGCCTCCATCCTATAAGCCACCCCAGCTTCCCATGTTCGACGGCCACTCAGACCCGAAGCAGTTCCTGATGAGCTACGAAGCAACAGTGTCTTCGTATGGGGGCAATGCTGCAGTCATGGCGAAGTCTTTCGTTATGGCCGTCAGGAATGTTGCTCAGACCTGGTATTCCTCCCTTCGACCAGGAACGATCACCTCATGGCAGAAGCTGAAGGATATGTTGTTAACCAGCTTTCAAGGATTTCAAACGAAGCCGGTCACTGCTCAAGCCTTGTTCCAGTGCACTCAGGATCATGAAGAATACCTTCAGGCGTATGTCAGAAGGTTCTTGCGTTTGAGGGCGCAGGCACCAACGGTGCCCAATGAAATTGTTATCGAAGCCATGATCAAGGGGCTTCGTCCTGGACCTGCAGCCCAATACTTTGCTAGGAAGCCTCCTCAGACTCTGGAGAAGCTGCTCCAAAAGATGGATGAGTACATTCGTGCTGATAATGACTTTCGCCAAAGAAGGGAGGAGGCCTTCAGATTTTCTGAGATGACCAGGGGCTTCGGGGGAAGATTCTATCCGAGGCATGTCAGGTCCATCCACAACACTCAAAATGATGATAAGGGGAGTCAGCAGAACAGGCCGCAGTGCTCCTCACAGGCTTCGGGGCAACAGCAAACTTTCTTTCGGCCACCAGCTCCAAGAGGCAGAGGCGCCAGGGGCTTCGGCGGGAGATTTGGAGATCAACCAAGGAGGACATTTTGCTTATTCTGCGGTGAGAACAAGGGCCATACCACCAGGATGTGCCATGTCACCATCCAGAAACAAAAGGAGCTAGCAGAAGCTGCAGCGCAACAGAGACAGCCGAAGCAGGTCATGCATACTGCTTCGTACCATCAGCCTTACATCCCGGAATATGTGGGCAACCACCCTGCAGTTTCCGTAGCTTCGGCGAGTCAACCTCAAGCTTCATGGCAACAGCCCCCGCCTCCACCTCCACTGCAACAAGGCCAACAGCCAGAAGGGAGCCAATATGTTCCGCATCAAAGGGATCTCAGAGAGCAATCTGAAGCTCGCACAGTCAATAGTACTGTGCCAGAATCGAAGCACATTTATTGACAGATATCCTACTTTGATAACAGTCTTTTCCGTTTAAGTTCTATTTTCTGTGTAATAAAGAACATTTCAGTTTTCATATAATAGTTTCGAGGTTGGTTATGAGGAAAATCTATCTTCTCCACAGGCTTAAGTTGCTGAAGCTTAAATATTTGTGGTAACAAGGAGGACCTTCGAATTATTAAAAATCCTTCGAAGCAACAAAAAGTCGTTCTAAGGAACGCAGAGTAAGTTGCCGAAGTTACAAAAAGCCGTTCCAAAGGGAGCGCAGTGTAAGTTTTTTGCTCCAAAGACGTTCCTAAGGGAATGCAGAGCTTATACCGCCTAAGTAAAAGGCGAAGAAGCTCCAAAGACGTTCCTAAGGGAATGCAGAGCTTATACCGCCTAAGTAAAAGGCGAAGAAGCTCCAAAGACGTTCCTAAGGGAATGCAGAGCTTATACCGCCTAAGTAAAAGGCGAAGAAGCTCCAAAGACGTTCCTAAGGGAATGCAGAGCTTACAAATATATTTTGTGTATATCTTCGGAACAAATGTCATTTGCATAACATAACATCATCACATCATTTTGCATAGCATAAGCATCATACATCATGTTGCACATGGCAAAAGAAGGGGACACAGTATCGACCCTCGAAAGGATGCTTTGAGAAAGAGCAAATTGTGTAAAGTCACGAGGGAATACAATGATAATCTTCGGAAAATAGCTTCGGAGAATGTTTACACGAAGCACGGATGTGATTTATCAGAACAGTTTTAACGGAGAATGTTTTCTTCACGAAGCATGAAAAGAAGGGAAGGTGTTTTTTCGCCGAAGGCTCAAAAATGGTATGTATGTAGAATTTCATGCATCGTAAAGAATTGAATAATGAAAAGAGACTTGTATATTACATTCAAATGTACAAAATATTACAAAGATCACACTTCCAATGTTTTTTCTAATAACATTTAGTCTTCTCTTAATACTGCTTCGGCGGCCTCATTTAGAAGTTGATCAACAACTTTATCCATGATAGCTTCGGCCATTCGTTTAATCTCGTCATCTCCTTTTGTGTGAGGGTCGGCAGTCGATCCAGCAGGTTCTGAGGGAAGAGTACATTTCTTCATTACTATTACAAATCGCGAATAAAGTTTGAAATAAAAATTACAACACAATAAGAACGACTAATTAATACCTATTTGCCCTTCGGCAGCTTCTGTCACTTTTCTAGCATCATGGATGCCTTTTTCACTCCTTTGAATGATTTCTTGCGCCATTCCTCGGCCGCCGTCGTTCCAGATATCAGTAAAGAATTTGCCACCAACCACGCTTGCTTCGGCCGAGGGGTCCTTGATGTCTTCGGAGGATAAGGCAGCTTCGGACTGAGCTAAAGATTTTACATGCCCGCAACCCTTCTTCTCTAAGACAGAAGCAATTCCCCTGGCGCCCGAAAAAGCGCAGATGTCGCCATGACTACTCAGAATCTCCTCGAAGGCCTCTGCTTCGTGACTAATCCATTCCAGTGGACCTTCGGGATTGCCTCTTGAGAAATTTTCTTCGCTGGAAAAGGCGCCCACGCTGGCGAAGCTGGTTTTAATTTTATTCACGCATTCCATGGATTTTTCGTAGCATTTTTTCTTAGAAGACCGAAGCTCTTCCACGGTTGCCTCCAAATGATCAGCCCATTGGTCGCTGCATTCCCGTCTTGTTTCTTCAAGTATGCGCTCTTCTTTCGCCCGGGCCAGTTGTTTCTGAAGATCTTTAATCTCGCGTTTGTGAGCTTCGGTCTGAATCTGCGCAGCAGCTTCGTCCTTTTTTACTTTGTCTACTAATGTAAGCAAAATTTTGTCTTTTTCTAGAGCTTCGTTTCTCAGTTTAATAACTTCTGAACGTAAATTGTTGAACGCAATTTCGTAGCTTTCATCTTCGGCGCTCTTTTGTGCTCTTAATGCGTTGCTTAGAATTAAACCCTATACAAAAAAGAATCTATATAAGAATAAAAGAAAGAATTACGTAATAAAAATTTTTTCAAGCGTCTAATTCCCATACCTTTAAGCTATTGTATGCAAGACTGTCTGCGAGATCTTCCTTCGTCATAGCGCACAATCCAGCTTCGAGCTTCGGGAAACCCATACTTCTAGCCATCTCCCGGCAGACGGATAATTCTTTGTTATCAGGGAGGCAGTATAGGAAGTCATCTTCATTTGTCCCATTGAATACTATCGCCCCCTTCGGATACTTTAGCTCTCTAGCATAGTAGTTAGCTTCGTAAGTTTCCTCTTCGGATAATTTCTTCCCCGAAGCATGTCGCACGATGTAATCGCGTGCGCTGGAAGGAGCTTTGGGGGCGGCAGTGTCAATTTCTTTAACCAAAGCTGGTTCTGATATTTTCTCGGTCTCCAAAGATTGTTCCTTGGTGGGCTCTGAAGGCCCAGCTTCAGCTTCAGGTTGTTGTTTCGAAGCTTCAGCAACTTCAGCTTCGGTAGACACTTCAGCAACTTCAATAGTCCCTTTTGGAGTTGTGCTTGAAGACTTAATTGTCTCCAAAACATCTAACACGTTCACCATTCTTTTTCTTCTCGGGGTCACCGACGGCCCCTTTTGATTTTTTGTTGTTTCAACAGTTGCTGAAGGACTTAAGATTTCCGATATTTTTCGCTCTTCAATCTTCGGTTTTTCTGCTTTTTCTACCAGAAGCGCTTCAGTTTTCTCTTCTATCTTCGGCACTGGAGCTGGTTCTGTAGCTTCAGAGCCCAAAGAGACTTCACCAATAAATTTTGGCACTATGGCCGGCTCAATAAAGCGCGCTCGGTGGGTGAGCACCTTCATCTTTTTCCTTTGCGGCGCTGGCTCACTAGTGGCACTTGTGGTAGCTTCTGTCGCAGGAGAAGGAATTTTTCTTTTGCGACCCAGTACCGGATAATGATAGTCAGGGTAGACAAACCCGACTGCGTCGAATACTCGGTTGAGCCTTTTCTTCTTTCGGCCTCCGAAGGCTGCTGATAACGCAGTATTTTCGGCCTTCGAATATGCCCCAAGCAGTTCGTCACTTAATGTTTCAATGCTTTTCAACCAGTCATCATCAGGTTCAACAAATTTATCTGCATATTTGAATGTGTATTTCAGTCTGACCAGTCCGCCTTCGTCGGAATCTTTAATGGTCTCCTTCGGCATTTCCCACTTTTCTGCAAGTGGCCACACCCTGAAAGCAATGTGCTCTTGGACCAAGTCCCTTGTCCCAATGAAAGAGCAGATTACGCCGAAGGCCCTTTGGCATTCCTCGGCCGCTTCATCCATTTCAACCTTCGGCCTTCGAAGTCCGAAGCGTTGCCAGATGGGGCGCATAATGATACTCTTGACATTTTCTTGCGCTGTTAAGTCATTCTTTACATAGAACCATTCAGTCATCCAGGCTCCGGGCCACCTCTTCCGAAAAGTTGGCACAGGGCGGCTTGACCCGGAGCGGGCACCGAAGCTGTAACACCCAAAATTGTTGTGATATTGTTCTTTTCCACAGGGCTTCGTCTCATACAACAACTCATGAATGTTGCAAAAACTTTTAGCATTTGGTTCTAAACCTTGGCTTCTTGCAGCCCAGACAAACATCCCCATTCTTATGATAGCTTCGGGAGTAAGTTGATGAAGGTAGACTTGAAATGTTTTTAGTACCTCAACAACAAAGTTGCTTAGCGGGAATCGAAGCCCAGCCTTGAGAAAGCTTCGAAAAATTACAACTTCATCTTCTTCGGGGGTGGGAGAAGTCTTTTCTCCAGCGTCAGCCCTCACAATAGATATATCTCGAAAATACCGCCCCCTCATATTATCAATATGGCTCTGCTTAATAGTAGTTTTCCCGAAAACCGTGTGACTTGGTCGCCATGGTCGATCTTCGGATTCTTCCCCACCACTTTCTACATCAAAACTGTCGCTGTCATCAGTATCTTCGGACAAACCTTCAAGAATTTCCTTGGTGATTTTCTCTGTGTTGGTTTCCGCCATCGCTATAAGGAACCCCAAGTTCTTCTCTTCGTCGAGGCTCAGCTTCGTCTCGGCAGCGATCTTCTTACCTTCAGACATCTTCGGAAGCGCTAAAAAACTGTTTTCAAGGCCGAAGCTTTAAAAACAAAAAGATCAGCAAATCTTAGTGCACAAGAGCTAAAAATGTAGTGGGGCGAAGCAGATGGCAAGAGCGTGTACCAAATAAGTTTGCGGTATGATCTTATTTATACGCCCAGGGCGTTGAAAATTGAAAGACCCCACTTGTCAGTGAACGTTGCTATTCTAGCAAAGGGAAGGTGTTTTTTCGGACCTTCGGCTCAAGGCCTTCGTCCATATCGCAATCTGAATTTATTATTAACAAATTAATATTGCGAGGGGCTACTGTTGGGGGCCTTCGTCCTCCGAAGGTCCTCAAAAACATGATTTGACAATGTTTTCCAAGTGGATTATGTGAACAGGTACCTTCGGACTCAGAATTATGAACATGAAGTACGGTCAGGACGAAGCCTGGACCAGACGAAGGACGAGCTGATTACCAGGCTCCACGAAGGATGATGCACAGCCGAAGCTGTGCGCAGGGAAGCTTCGTCGCGATAGCAGAAAGGGGAACCGACTTAAAGATGAAAAGACTACGTGGGCCTTGACAGATTTCCATAAGTCATTAACGAATGTAATGGACATGGATGTAATTTTACGTGGGCTGCGTCCCGCGTCTATAAATAGATGAACAGTACTCCCGTACTGTTCACGCTGACTTGGCATTGGCTTTTGCGTCACGCTTGTACTTTTACCTTCTCTCAAGACCGAAGGTATATTTGTAATTTGAAATCATTTCTATTTCTTCATGTTAATAAAATAGAAATGATTCTATGATGTTTATATTATATTTCATGCTTTATATGAATCCTTCGTCATTATTTGTTATATTTACGAAGGTATGTCTCTTGTGACCTTCGTTCGAAACTCATTATTTCCCGAAGGGGAATAATGTTTCGAAGGACGAAGGGCTTTAACACTTAACACTTTTTATGTTGCCTTGTTCTTAACTCTTAGTATTTGAGAACAAGTCTCCAACAATCTTATTCTGGCCTTAGTCTGCCCGAGGCAAGGCTTACCCATGACGAGGCATGTGACCAGCTAAAGGGTCCTCGATCAACAAGCCTACATCGAGATGGTCCTTAATCGACTCAGACGGAGACACTACACCGAGACTCCTTTCTCGTGCAAGTCACCCGCCCGGTCTCAGCTTAATCTTTTCAAACCCAAAGTTTGGTACCTGGCAGAGGTACATCTTTTCCAGATGTTGAATCCATCAAGGCCCTAATGGATCCACCATCAAATTTTTATTTCAAAAACATCCCACCCACTTTTGCCACATCATCTTTTGTAAAAACAAAACATTTTGTTTTTCTAAAGCAAGGCTAAGCATCAAAATCTTTTGTAAAACGTGTGATCAAGGAAGGTAATCAAAGTCAAGGAAGGTAATGCAGGAATTGTTTTAGCAATCAACTCCTATCACCTAATGCATCAATCAAGTGAGAAAGATTTTTAAAAACATCAAGGAAGGTGGCAAATGCACCGGGGCTTGCCTTTGTTAACAGGTGAGTCCTGCTCGGATCCAGAAATATCGAAATAAAAGCAGTTGCCTGCTTGAGGATCTGAGGTTGGTGGTGTCCCCTCTTCAGTGACTTCTTCTTCTTCTTCGTGTTCTAACATAACCATATATATGCATAAGAATGGATGCCATGGGATGCTCATGAGGATGCAAAGATAATATAGACTTATTATCTAAGTCTTGAGTACAACTTTCCTTCACGGTACTCCGAGAACCTAGGGTTTCCGGAGTCAGTAAAGGAGTTCATAGGGCAGGGGGGTGGTTTTGGGTTCTAGTTATCAAACATGGTCCAAATCAACTCAAACCCTACCCAAGGCTTCTAAATATTGTTTTAAGTTCCCATAAAAAGTTTGGGCATTTTTGGACTTACCAACTATTTTCTAAAAATCCATAACTAATACTTTTAACTACTTTAAATGCCCTAAAATTTCTTATTTCCACTAAAAATCACAAAACTTTTTTTTATTAAATTCTAGGGAAAATAACAAGCCTAGGAAAATTGGTTTCACAATTTTATTATTTTTCTACTGTTTTCTATAATTGTTTTGGCTCTGGAGATAAAAGAAAAAGAAAAACAGATGAATAGTATTGGACCGAATCCAGCCCAGGTCGGCCCACTACCAGCAGAAGCACGCCCACGCGCGCGCCCGCGCTGGCAACTTTACAGGAAAGGCCTCGGGGTTTTCACTATCTGCGAACGGGTTTTCTCACTGTTTAACAGAGTCACTGACACTTTGCAAGAAGGTCCCTCGAGTTCTATTCCTTTACGTTCCACGGTCCCCGACGACGTGGAGCACGGCCGAGCTCCGGCGAGCTCCCACGCCAGCCGATTGGGGCAACGGCTAGGGTTCCCGAGCGGCGGACATCAAATTGGACCACGCCCGAGTGTTTTCCCTAATCTAATTTCAAGAATGATGAACTAATTTGGCCTGGCCACGGTAACCGCGCGGATGAACCAAAGAACCACACGTTCCCGGCGATTGGTGGCGGTCTAATTCAATTGGAGGGGTCGAAGAGCTTAAGGAGGGCATAAAGATGCTAGAACAAGCAGCAGAGGGACTTGAGCTCACCTGAGTTGAGCTGGTCACGGTGAGGTCTTCTTTGCGGCGGCGGAAACCGAATTGGGGAAAGTGAGCGATTCTCTGGCTATGGGGGCTAATGGGAGACAGGAGTAGTGGCTATGGCTTTGGTACGACCTAGCGCAACTGGCCGGGGGCTCAATTTATAGATCCCCGGGGCGGTGGCGCTCAATTTGAGCGGATAACGGAGGCGGCCGGAGATGAGGAAGAAGGCGGCGCGGTGAATACGTGGCTAACGCCGTGGCAAGCTCATCGACGCTGATGGGACGGCAGTAGGGAATCACGGTGATGCAATGTCGCGGTTAGGACACGCGGTGGCCAACGGCGAGGGCACGTCGGCGGTGAGCACTTTACCCGCACGCGATGAACCAGGGGAAGAGTACCGCGGCCGACCGAGGTGGTTTCCAGCTTGACGACGATGAGGATCTTTTACCCCGAGAGGTTATCCACAAGTCCGGTGCACGAATCCAAACGCCGGTGACCCGAATCACGGCGGAGGGATCCGTCGGCGGTGAGGGCAGCCGCGCGGTTGATCTGATCCAGTCAAGCTACTGTACCATGGCGAGCTCCTTTCAGATGAACTGACAGAGAGATTTGAGGCTAGATTTTCTCCTGATTTTGTATAGTAACCGAGCAAGCTTTCTGTACCAAAGTTATAGGGCTACATACCAGCTACAAATCGACTATAGTGACTGAGCTCATTTGATAACTAGATCATGGTTGAATTCAGCTCCAAAGATGGCTTTGCTACACTGAAAGTCTGAATTTTAGAATAAACCAGCCTGTCAGTCTGACTTTGGGTGTGATTATCTCCAAAATCTTCATAACAACTGTGCTTACACTCTTAAGTAAAGTTTTTCACCTAAGATAGATCTACATAGTTGATGTGGTGACCTAGGGCAAAAACCTTATAGTTTGAAAGTTACAAAGCTCAAAAGTTGAGCCCATAACACTAAGTTTCAGACTTAGAGAAATCTCAATTGGGGGTCCTTTTTGCATTTAAGTCCAAAACTTAGGGTTTGGCTTGTAAATTCACATATGAGTGCCCCAAATGACTTTAGATACTTATTTAACTTGGTTTTTGCACTTTAGTCCAAAAGTGGACCAATTTTGCACATAGGCCCCTAGGGTTTAGTTTTAGGGTTTTTCCAGGGTTCCCATTAGGGTTTTTAGTATCCCAGGGGCATAAATGTGACTCCACTTTGTTTTTTTTTGGGGATATTTTATGACTCTTTCCCTAAAGTCTTTAGGTTTTCTCATCTTAGGTTAAGTTTTACCCCATTAATCCTTGTTTAGGGTAAAGCTTCCTATCCAGGGTCCTATTTGCAAAATCTTAAAACAATACAACTTGTTTGAAATTTTTGCCTAGTGAATGCACTCTAGGTGTATCAAACATATGCAATGTCAATGCTTATGATGCCATGCTCAAGTTTTAGTCATAGTAACACCAGGAGTGTTACATCCTTCCCCCCATAAAAGAATCTCGTCCCGAGATTTAAAATCCTAGGGTGAGTAATGGAAAAGGAAATGTGTCACATTTTTATTTCCTTATTTCTGGTACAAGGCAGGGTGGTGTGGGGTTCATTCCTTTATTGCCATAACTATATACATTTTACAAATTACATGAGGCTAAAAAGCCTGGGAAATTCTTATTCAAGAAGTCTTGAGTTTCCCACGTAGCCTCTTCCTCAGAATGCTGGTTCCATTGTACCTTGTAGAACTTGAGAGTCTTTCTCCGGGTAACCCTGTCCTTTTGATCCAGAACTCGAATAGGATGTTCTGAGTACGTTAAGTCTGGTTCCAGGACAACATCTGTCACTTCAATGGTTCGATCGGGAACCCGAAGACACTTCTTTAATTGCGATACATGGAACACATTATGTACTGCAGACAATGTTTCGGGAAGTTGAAGTTGATACGCCACTGGCCCATATCTTTGAAGAATAGGAAATGGACCAATGTACCTAGGGGCAAGCTTTCCCTTTACCCCGAAACGCGATACTCCCTTCATTGGTGAAACCTTTAAGTAGACGTAGTCTCCTTCCCGGAAGTATAAGGGCATTCGCCGTTTGTCTGCATAACTCTTCTGACGAGCTTGTGCTTGCTTCAGATTACGAATAATTTTCTGAACTTTATCCTCGGCTTCTTTCACCAGATCAGGTCTAAAGAAGCACCTCTCACCAGGTTCAGACCAATTTAGCGGAGTCCGACACCGTCGTCCATATAAAGCTTCAAAAGGTGCCATCCTAATACTTTCTTGATAACTATTATTGTATGAAAACTCCGCCAAAGGTAAACATTCATCCCATTTTGGTGAGAAATCCAGGACACATGCCCGCAACATATCTTCAAGTATTTGGTTCACTCTCTCAGTTTGTCCACTGGTTTGAGGATGATAGGCCGAACTGTGGAGTAACTTAGTACCCAGGGATTTATGAAGTTCTTCCCAAAATTTGGATACAAATTGTGGTCCACGATCCGACACTATAGTCTTTGGAACCCCATGCAAACTGAGAATACGGGTGATGTACAACTCCGCATAGGTAATGACGTGATATTTTACCTTGACAGGGAGGAAGTGGGCGATCTTGGTAAATCGATCAATGATAACCCAAATAGAGTCATACCCTTTTGTGGTCCTGGGCAATCCCACAATGAAGTCCATGCTTATGTCTTCCCATTTCCATGTTGGTATTGGTAATGACTGCAATGGACCGGCAGTCCTCATGTGTATGGCTTTGACACGTCTGCAAGTGTCACACTTAGCCACATAGCGTGCAATTTCAATTTTCATCTTCGTCCACCAGTAGTGCTGTTTTAGATCGTGATACATCTTAGTGCTTCCCGGATGAATAGAATAGCGACTAAGATGCGCTTCATCTAAGATTTGCTGGCGGAGTTCTTCATTCTTTGGCACTACTATGCGGTTGTTAAACCATAACACACCTTGATCGTCTTCCTTAAAACATTTGGCTGTTCCAGCCCTTATCTTCTCTCGTATGTGCTTCATACCCAGATTATCCTTTTGAGCATCAATTATCTTTTGCAGAATGATTGACTCAAGCTTTAGCTGATTTAGAGTCCCTTGTTGGATTATTCCCAGGTTTAACTTTTCCATCTCTTGACATAAAGTATTGTCAGAGGTTTTTACCATAAGGCAGTGGCAGGAAGCCTTACGGCTTAATGCGTCTGCCACCACATTGGCCTTGCCTGGGTGATAATGGATCTCCAGTTCATAGTCTTTAATGAGCTCAAGCCATCGTCTTTGCCTCATATTTAACTCTGACTGGGTGAAGATGTACTTCAAACTTTTATGATCTGTATATATGTGACAGATATTTCCCAGCAGATAGTGACGCCATATTTTCAGGGCATGAACCACAGCAGCTAGCTCCAGATCATGAGTTGGATAATGCTCCTCATGTCGGCGCAACTGCCTTGAAGCATACGCAATTACTCGGCCTTCTTGCATTAGTACACAGCCGAGCCCACTGCTAGATGCATCACAATATACATCAAAAGGCTTAGTGATGTCCGGTTGAGCCAATACCGGAGCAGTGGTTAATAATGTCTTCAATTGCTCAAAGGCTTCATTACACTTAGAAGACCAATTGAACTTAATATCATTCTTCAATAAACTTGTGATTGGCTTCACAAGCTTAGAAAAATCGGGTATGAATCTGCGATAATATCCAGCTAGTCCAAGAAAACTCCGGACTTGGTGAACAGTGGTTGGGGGTTTCCACTCCAGAATATCTTTGACCTTGCTAGGGTCTACCGCAATTCTATTGGCTGATAACACGTGCCCCAAAAATTGAATTTCCTCCAGCCAGAACGCGCACTTGCTGAACTTGGCATACAGCCGATGTTCCCTCAGGCGCGTTAATACAATTCGTAGATGCTGAGCATGCTCCTCTTCATTTTTAGAGTATATCAAAATATCGTCGATGAAGACCACCACGAACTTGTCCAACTCGGGCATGAACACCGAGTTCATCAAATAGGTGAAGTGGGCAGGAGCATTTGTGAGCCCGAAAGACATTACCAAGTATTCAAACAATCCATACCGCGTAGTAAATGCGGTCTTCGGTGTATCCTCGGGCCGAATACGGATTTGGTGATAGCCCGACCTGAGATCAATTTTGGAAAATACCCTCGCCCCAGTCAGTTGATCAAATAAGATGTCGATCCTTGGAAGAGGGTACTTATTCTTGATGGTGACCTCATTCAGGGGTCGATAATCCACGCACATCCGCAAGGTTTGATCCTTCTTCTTAACAAAAATGGCGGGGCAACCCCATGGGGACGAGCTTGGCCGGATGAATCCCTTATTCAGTAGATCTTGTAATTGAATCTTCAATTCTGCCAACTCATTAGGGGGCATACGGTACGATCTTCGGGAGATAGGAGCCGTACCGGGCTTTAGCTCAATTATGAATTCTACATCTCTTTCAGGGGGCAGTCCAGGCAAATCTTCCGGAAATACATCTGGAAACTCACATACTACCGGAATGTTCTTGATCTCCGGTACAATGGCTTCAAATATTCCACCAGAAGCTTTGGCTGGATTGGTTACGGGGAGAGACAAAAGAATTTCTTCTTGATTATAGCTCAACCTGACGGTTCTGAGTTCAGTGTTGAGGATTGCCTTGTGTTGGGTTAACCAATTCATACCCAAAATTACATCTATATCCTGGCCTTTCAGAACAATCATGTTAGCAGGAAAGTTCCGTCCGGCCATTGTCACTGGCACTTCAGAGGCCACTTCTCTAGTAAAAATGTGTCCCCCAGGTGAATAAATTTTAAATCCCTCTTTTGATTCATGGCATGCAATGTGATGTTGCTCCACAAATTTCTTGCTAATGAAGGTATGCGAAGCACCAGAATCAAAAAGAATAATTGCAGGGTGACTGGCCACGGGAAACGTACCCATCATCACCGGCTCTCCTTCCGGTGTAGTGGCCACTTGAGTGTAGTATACACGCCCCGTTTTCTTGGTATTTCTCCCCACAGCATTACCCTTGGGCTGAGTAGACTTCCCAGTTCCTTGCTGAGCATTGGATTGATTTTGCTTGGGGTATGGGCAGTCTTTGATAAAATGTCCTGATTTGCCGCAGTTGAAACACCCGGTTGAAGAGCTGGGCAAGGCAGGGAATCGAGTGCCTGGGGCACCCGGCTGATTTGGGGAAGTGGAGGTATTGTTGGGGCGGATATTAATGGGCTGTTTGAAAGGGAATGCTGGTGGACGAGAAAAAGTACGGTTTTGGCTAGAAGGCCGGATGACGAACCGTTGCCTCTTCGCCTGGCCCTGATTAGGCCTCTCACCACTGAATCCCTTATTCTTCCCAGAACTTGCATATTTTGCTTCCACAGATAAGGCTGTACTGACAGCCTTTCCATATGTGAGATCAATACATGTGGCCATCTTTCGCTGCAACCGGTCATTTAGACCTCTCATAAAACAGTTCTTTTTCTTCAAATCAGTATTCACCTGGTCGATGGTATACTGCGACAGGTGATTAAACTTGTTAAGATACTGATTGATGGTGTCTCCTCCTTGTTTCAGCTTCATGAATTCCTCTTGTTTCATATGCAGCACCCCTTCCGGTATGTAGTGCTCACGGAAGGCTGCTTTAAATTCTTCCCAAGTGATTTGATGGTTGTCAGGTTGGATAGCCACAAAACTTCCCCACCAAGTACTGGCAGGGCCACGTAGTTGCTGTGCCACGAACAATGGCTTCTGCGTTTCAGAACAACGAAGAAGACCAAACTTTTGTTCAATAACTCGTATCCACTCGTCGGCTTCTAGCGGGTCTTCTGCCTTGGTGAATAGAGGTGGACGAGTTTCGGAGAAGTCCAGATAGGTGGTTTCACGGGGACCTTGCTGAAAACCTCTTCCTGCCTGCTGCTGGAACTGCTGTTGACCCGCCATTTCCCTAAGGAAGCAGGTATTGTCTGCGGTGGCATTCACCAAGGCGGCAATCGCCTCGGCTAGCGTGGGTGGAACCAGAGGTGGATTTGGGGTGACATCCCGACCCCCAGAAGTTCCGGCTGCGTCCTGTCCGCGAGTCCTGGTCGACATCTGAGGCAAAAACATTTGAAATAAACATAATATGCCAAAGAGACCTTCCATTTTACATTACTATAAAAAGTAATGATACAGACTCGATATTACATAACAGGATACATTACCCATTATACAAAAGTTCAACCTATTATACAACAGTGCATTCTACAATACACTACTCTACTTCTATTACACCATTAGTCCTGCTTTCCGTTACTTTTGGCGGCCTCATTGTCAGGTGTGGGAGTCCAGACGTCAACCAACCTCAAAGAAGGAGGGGGTTCAAAAAGGTCTAACTCCCCACCCAACGCGCGTCCCGCAACGTGAGAGGGTCCGGCTTCCGCCTCGGCAGAGTGTGCAGGCACACTAGGGTGTAATTGTGAGTATAGTATATGGACTTCCTCATGCAACGTATTGCAGTAGACCTGCAGGTCGTCGACAGTTGAGCTAAGTTCTTTAATTCGGGCCTGAGCCCTTGCTTCCTTAGCACATGCCAGCAAATGAGACTGTACTGCCCAGTCAAGTGCTAAGTCTCGATCAGCAAGCTGATCCTGCAGGTGACGGATGTCCCTTCTTAGTTCATTGATTCTATCTCCGTCTGCGACCCAAACATCGGTCCTGTGTTGCAGCTCTGCTTGAAGTCGACTCACTCGGGCTTCAAGGTCTCCTATAGGGTCATTACTTCCGCTGCTGCTGCTTTCGTGTCGAGGGGCTAGTTGATGCCGGGGTACTCCAATTGGTCCCGTTGACTTACGTGCCGTTAGCCTTGTGCGTGGCGGCATCTTTCTAAGGGGGAAAATTTATTAGCATAATTCTTAGCATGATGCATGAATAAGTACAGAATCAACCTTAGTCGATTCAACCTTCTATACATTGCACTCTTCCTATCTGGTCTTTAAGATAGACTCTTCAGAATACTTAGGTAAGAAGAGAAAAGATTTTTTTTTAGGTAAGACTTTCGAAAATCCTTTTGAAGATGCCTCATAATGTCTGCAAAGAAGGGCTACGCTCCGATACCAGCTGTGACGGAACCTCCCAAGTAATTAGGCCCACCTACAGTTGTCCTTGTCCAACGGACTTCAGACAACCCTGTAGGTGTCCCTGAACTACTTGACAAGTTCGGTATCTTACCTTACTTTTACCAGGAACGATTCACCCGTCTTGCAGACATTACAGAACATCAGAGATAAAGAATTGCGGAAGCGATTACATAATTCACATTTATTTAAAAGCAAGCTCAAGTTGTTTTATTACAAACCAGAACTAAGAGCGAGTGCTGAGTAGTATTATTATACAAACCAAGGGAGGCAAAAACTCCTCCTGAGAAGATTTAAGTAAAAGATCTATATGGAGGACCAAGTCCTCCCGCACTTCAGTCTTGTGTTTCTTCTTTGGGAACCACCTTGGCACAGAAGCAGCAGAAATCTGCTACTTCCTCACCTAAAAACAACGAAGGGATAAACCCTGAGTATGGAATTACTCAGCAAGACTTACCCGACTAAAGAAAAGACTCTCAAGGGTATGCTGGCTTTTAGGGAGTCAAGGTAAGGCTTCTCAATACTCAAAGACTCTGTTTTGCAGAAATGCTTACTAAAGTGGATCCTTAAAAATCTAGTTTTATTTGTCAAGTTACGTTCAATTACCTGCAACTAGAGTTCTTACTACCCTAGTTCAATCGCTGGTCCTGCACTAGCTAATTTCTTGACAAATACCCATCATCTTTAGTGGAATGCTACGTGTAGGGTAGTGACCAAGTCTTCATAACCGCGAAGGTACGGCGATCCGAATCGATTATACTCAGCTGAGGATCTCCAATCACACGACATATGTAGCACTTAACCCTTGCATATGTCAACCCGCCACCGAGGTTCTTAAGACCGGATCAGGTTCACGCAAACCGAGAGCACAGATACACCACCGTCCAGCCTCTTGCCACGGAGGGTACACGCTACTCTCGCCACCGCTCCACGCCCATTTCGTGTTATCTTATTCCGGCCTTAGTCTGCCCGAGGCAAGGCTTACCCATGACGAGGCATGTGACCAGCTAAAGGGTCCTCGATCAACAAGCCTACATCGAGACGGTCCTTAATCGACTCAGACGGAGACACTACACCGAGACTCCTTTCTCGTGCAAGTCACCCGCCCGGTCTCAGCTTAATCTTTTCAAACCCAAAGTTTGGTACCTGGCAGAGGTACATCTTTTCCAGATGTTGAATCCATCAAGGCCCTGATGGATCCACCATCAAATTTTTATTTCAAAAACATCCCACCCACTTTTGCCACATCATCTTTTGTAAAAACAAAACATTTTGTTTTTCTAAAGCAAGGCTAAGCATCAAAATCTTTTGTAAAACGTGTGATCAAGGAAGGTAATCAAAGTCAAGGAAGGTAATGCAGAAATTGTTTTAGCAATCAACTCCTATCACCTAATGCATCAATCAAGTGAGAAAGATTTTTAAAAACATCAAGGAAGGTGGCAAATGCACCAGGGCTTGCCTTTGTTAACAGGTGAGTCCTGCTCGGATCCACAAATATCGAAATAAAAGCAGTTGCCTGCTTGAGGATCTGAGGTTGGTGGTGTCCCCTCTTCAGTGACTTCTTCTTCTTCTTCTTCTTCGTGTTCTAACATAACCATATATATGCATAAGAATGGATGCCATGGGATGCTCATGAGGATGCAAAGATAATATAGACTTATTATCTAAGTCTTGAGTACAACTTTCCTTCACGGTACTCCGAGAACCTAGGGTTTCCGGAGTCAGTAAAGGAGTTCATAAGGCAGGGGGGTGGTTTTGGGTTCTAGTTATCAAACATGGTCCAAATCAACTCAAACCCTACCCAAGGCTTCTAAATATGGTTTTAAGTTCCCATAAAAAGTTTGGGCATTTTTGGACTTACCAACTATTTTCTAAAAATCCATAACTAATACTTTTAACTACTTTAAATGCCCTAAAATTTCTTATTTCCACTAAAAATCACAAAACTATTTTTATTAAATTCTAGGGAAAATAACAAGCCTAGGAAAATTGGTTTCACAATTTTATTATTTTTCTACTGTTTTCTATAATTGTTTTGGCTCTGGAGATAAAAGAAAAAGAAAAACAGATGAATAGTATTGGACCGAATCCAGCCCAGGTCGGCCCACTACCAGCAGAAGCACGCCCACGCGCGCGCCCGCGCTGGCAACTTTACAGGAAAGGCCTCGGGGTTTTCACTATCTGCGAACGGGTT
This sequence comes from Zea luxurians, assembly GCA_029449295.1. Lineage (NCBI taxonomy): Eukaryota > Viridiplantae > Streptophyta > Magnoliopsida > Poales > Poaceae > Zea > Zea luxurians. The sequence goes on from JAOPSE010000017.1 coordinate 48,134,079, forward strand.
TTCTCACTGTTTAACAGAGTCACTGACACTTTGCAAGAAGGTCCCTCGAGTTCTATTCCTTTACGTTCCACGGTCCCCGACGACGTGGAGCACGGCCGAGCTCCGGCGAGCTCCCACGCCAGCCGATTGGGGCAACGGCTAGGGTTCCCGAGCGGCGGACATCAAATTGGACCACGCCCGAGTGTTTTCCCTAATCTAATTTCAAGAATGATGAACTAATTTGGCCTGGCCACGGTAACCGCGCGGATGAACCAAAGAACCACACGTTCCCGGCGATTGGTGGCGGTCTAATTCAATTGGAGGGGTCGAAGAGCTTAAGGAGGGCATAAAGATGCTAGAACAAGCAGCAGAGGGACTTGAGCTCACCTGAGTTGAGCTGGTCACGGTGAGGTCTTCTTTGCGGCGGCGGAAACCGAATTGGGGAAAGTGAGCGATTCTCTGGCTATGGGGGCTAATGGGAGACAGGAGTAGTGGCTATGGCTTTGGTACGACCTAGCGCAACTGGCCGGGGGCTCAATTTATAGATCCCCGGGGCGGTGGCGCTCAATTTGAGCGGATAACGGAGGCGGCCGGAGATGAGGAAGAAGGCGGCGCGGTGAATACGTGGCTAACGCCGTGGCAAGCTCATCGACGCTGATGGGACGGCAGTAGGGAATCACGGTGATGCAATGTCGCGGTTAGGACACGCGGTGGCCAACGGCGAGGGCACGTCGGCGGTGAGCACTTTACCCGCACGCGATGAACCAGGGGAAGAGTACCGCGGCCGACCGAGGTGGTTTCCAGCTTGACGACGATGAGGATCTTTTACCCCGAGAGGTTATCCACAAGTCCGGTGCACGAATCCAAACGCCGGTGACCCGAATCACGGCGGAGGGATCCGTCGGCGGTGAGGGCAGCCGCGCGGTTGATCTGATCCAGTCAAGCTACTGTACCATGGCGAGCTCCTTTCAGATGAACTGACAGAGAGATTTGAGGCTAGATTTTCTCCTGATTTTGTATAGTAACCGAGCAAGCTTTCTGTACCAAAGTTATAGGGCTACATACCAGCTACAAATCGACTATAGTGACTGAGCTCATTTGATAACTAGATCATGGTTGAATTCAGCTCCAAAGATGGCTTTGCTACACTGAAAGTCTGAATTTTAGAATAAACCAGCCTGTCAGTCTGACTTTGGGTGTGATTATCTCCAAAATCTTCATAACAACTGTGCTTACACTCTTAAGTAAAGTTTTTCACCTAAGATAGATCTACATAGTTGATGTGGTGACCTAGGGCAAAAACCTTATAGTTTGAAAGTTACAAAGCTCAAAAGTTGAGCCCATAACACTAAGTTTCAGACTTAGAGAAATCTCAATTGGGGGTCCTTTTTGCATTTAAGTCCAAAACTTAGGGTTTGGCTTGTAAATTCACATATGAGTGCCCCAAATGACTTTAGATACTTATTTAACTTGGTTTTTGCACTTTAGTCCAAAAGTGGACCAATTTTGCACATAGGCCCCTAGGGTTTAGTTTTAGGGTTTTTCCAGGGTTCCCATTAGGGTTTTTAGTATCCCAGGGGCATAAATGTGACTCCACTTTGTTTTTTTTGGGATATTTTATGACTCTTTCCCTAAAGTCTTTAGGTTTTCTCATCTTAGGTTAAGTTTTACCCCATTAATCCTTGTTTAGGGTAAAGCTTCCTATCTAGGGTCCTATTTGCAAAATCTTAAAACAATACAACTTGTTTGAAATTTTTGCCTAGTGAATGCACTCTAGGTGTATCAAACATTTGCAATGTCAATGCTTATGATGCCATGCTCAAGTTTTAGTCATAGTAACACCAGGAGTGTTACATTAGACGCACTAACACAAGTTAGAACTAAAATGATATGTAAAACAGTCTTATACTAAAATTCATAATTTTAAAACTAGGTGAGTGCCAGTGCGTTGCGACAGAAACATATAATATCACAATAACTTATATACAAATGTGTGTTATACTTTTATGAGAAAAGATTTGAGCTTGCACAAACACACTATGTCAGTACCCTCAATCAGGGGTACCCTCTTCTACTGCATGAAGGCGCCGCACCCGTGCAACACCTCAAGACCACATGGAAAGTGGGGCCCAATGGGTAGGACCAAGGGCGCCATGTGGCAAGGAAAGATAGTGCATCCCAGTATTCATCGTAGGGTCCGGACCCCCGCAGGAGGACACCAGACCCCTATACGAACGAATCCAGGGCCCCCAAGGAGGTACGCCGGATCCCTTGGGAGGGGCCTAGTCCCCCTCTGAGTAGGGTCCGAGCGTTAGCAGGGTCCCGGGACGAGAAGGACTCTGGCATGAGTAGGGGTCCGATGCTGGCACGTGTCCAGGCCTTGCCCTGCGCTCCCCGCTGCCGCCGCGAGGCTTGTGGCCCATGACAGAGGCCAACGGACCGAGCCTGACAAAAAGCCCACGAAGCCGTACAGCCTCTGCATTAATTGCAGAAAGGACGCGTCGCCTGCCACCACGCTAACGGGCGACGTGCCCTCCCAGCATTTAATGCGTCCTGTCCAATCTGATGGCAGACGGCGTCAGGGTCACCCGGCAGGCGGCGCGCCTGACCGGTCTGTTGGCAAACAGTGTGCCTGTGCCGAGCGGCGCACTGTGCTCATCATCCCTTCTACAAGAAGCCTCCCCTGCACGCCGAGGATATGGAGATCTCAGGTGTCAAGATACTAGAAGATCGCCCCAACAGCAAGCATTTGTGGCTCAATATGCTGTATTCGCTATGTCCCTGGGCCCGCATGTCGGGGCTCAGTACCCTTGTGCATGCCCCCTTCAACTATAAAAGGGGAGGCATGCGACGTTACAAGATAGATCCAATCTTAGGCTCACTCTGACACTCACAAGTTCATACAAGCTCTCAAGCAATACATCACACAGTGGAGTAGGGTATTACGCTCCGGCGGCCCGAACCACTCTAAACCCTCGCGTGCTCTCATGTGTTCGTCCACTAGCCTCGTAACAAGAAAACGCTTAGGCACCTCCTCTTCTTATGATTTAGGGCGGGTGCAATCCGCCACTCGGCCAGAGAGATTTCCTCTCCGACATTTGGCGCGCCAGGTAGGGGGCTAGGCTTGAAGTTTTTGATTGTTTTCTCGCTCAGCATGATGGTGCGGATCATCGAGCACCGCGCCGAAACTTCAGAAGATTTGGTGATGGAGCAAGAAGTTGCATCCTCCGCGCCACGAGTACCTGACTGCCCTGAGTCTGGGACTGCTGCTGTGCACGCCGTATAGCAGCGCATGCCTGCATAAGCTTCCCGGACTCCATCAAGGGCAGCGCCTACGGTGTTGTCTGGAGCCAGGGAGTTGCTGCGCCACCCCCCAGCTCCACGGCCTCACCAGGAGCCATGAAGCAGTGGCGTGACGACATCGACCGACTACTCGGCATGGTGCATTCCACTTCGACCAGGTCCAGGCCTCGGTCATCTCGACGCTAACGCGAGGCGACGACGTCTATGCGCTCGCCCTCCGCAAGGGGTGCACAGACCGACGACCTCCAGGTGGAACTTGACCGCAGGCGTACGGGTGAGAACGCTCGGATCTCTTTGGAAAGGGCGCGCGAACGCCGCCAAAACATTGAGGGTCGCAGCCTCGATCAAGACTTCGCTACGGCAGCACCGTAGACACCAATGGGCACCCGGTCCCAAACGAGTGTCCCCTTGGCCGGCGTGGGCTGCGCCGCCCTCGCGGACCATCTTTGTGCGACATCATGGCCGCCCAAGTTCCGGCCGCACCTGCCGGAAAAATACGATGGAACATCAAACCCGTCGGAGTTCCTGCAGATTTACGTCACCGCTATCACGGCAGCAGGTGGAAACACCGCTGTGATGGCGACGTATTTTCATGTCGCCCTGTCTGGACCTGCCCGGACTTGGCTCATGAACCTCACCCCAGGGTCAATCTACACCTGGGAAGAGCTCTGCGCACAGTTCATTGCGAACTTCGTCAGCGCTTACCAGCAGCATGGCGTGGAGGCCCACCTACACGCAGTGAGGCAGGAGCCCGGAGAGACCCTCCGGACGTTTATCTCCCGCTTCACCAAGGTACGAGGTACTATACCTCGTATTTCCGATGCCTCCATCATCACGACCTTCCGACAGGGGGTGCGTGATAAGAAAATGTTGGAGAAGCTGGCCACACATGATGTGGAGACTGTCCCCACGCTCTTCGCTCTGGCTGACAAGTGCGCCAGAGCCGCCGAGGGCCGTGCATGGCACTCGGCCCCGCAAACCGGGACTACCCAGACGGGTGGCTCGGGCGCCGTCCCTCGGGAGGGCAAAAAGAAAAAGAAGGGTCGCGGCTACGAAAGGCTGCAGTCTACCGCGCTAGTCGTTGCAGCTACGACCGGGGGCCGGGGAAACCACAACAGACGCCCACGACCACAAAGGGGTAACAGCGGCTCGTGCCCTGTACACCCCAACGGTCGCCACAACGCCGTGGAGTGTCACGAGATCATTGATCTCGCAAAGCGCGTCAGCGAGCACGTCAGTGAGCGGCGTGAGCAGTCTTCCAAGGACGGCTCCCCACCTTGTCGCCGCCCTGACAAGGGAAAGGTCGACGACGACGAGGTAGCCGCGGCTGAGCGAGACCTTGGGTATCAGTCACCCGAGGGGGACCTAAAGGACATCTTCACTAAGGACTCCCACTCCGATGGCGGCGACTAGACGGGCCGCCGGCGGGACCCTATGTCCCCTGGCCTATGGAGATGAAGCCTGCCTTCCTCCGGAAACCCTTCTAGATCCCCCATGGGTCCAGACTCCTAACAGGTTCTTCCAGGAATGACCACAGCCAGAGACGGGGGCTCCTTTTGTCAAACGCAGATGGAAACCCGGGGTCGAGACCTAATCTTACGGAAGTACCAAACCGAATTAGGGCTCCGCAACACTCCCCCAGCTGGGAAGGACCCTTCAAGGTAACGGGAATACTCCGACCAGAGGGTGACTGTCTAGCTACGACTGAAGGAGTGCCTTCCCCGGTGCCGAAACACCTCTATAAGTTTTATCTATAGAGCAAGTCTGAGGGGTCGAAGTGTTTCCTTTTTGTAACTAGGTAACGCATACGTGTACGCCAACCCGGTGGGGTGTGTCCCCATAAACCTGGCCTGTCGGTCCGCACCCATGCATGATAGGTTATAAAAAAAACTACCCTCTTAGATGTACCTCTATGATAGTATTATCCTACTGCCCCAAGGTCTTCTCCTATAGTTTCCGGATTATATTTTAGCTAACCCACCCGACCAGTTCCCATCCTATCTGGCATGATGACATCTGAATTGAACAGCCAAGCTTGCGGTTTAGGGCCTCTATGTGAAAGCAGGAGGGCCCGACAGCCTAGGGGCCGGCTCTAGAGAACGGGAGCCCGTTCCATGGGGGGGTCCGGAGCCTGTGTGGCCGGTTAGCTTGGTTCCGTACCCGAAACCCTGCACACTCCACCACTCTGTGATGGGTACCCTAGTACTTAGAGCTATAAGTCCTATGGGTCTGCAACCTGGGGTCCAGAACTAGAGAAAAGATACTTGTCTCCTGGGGTGGTCCGGAGCCGTGTAGCCGCTCAGCCTAGTCCTGTACCGTGGGCCTGCACACTCCACCACCCTGCGGCAGGTGTCCTAGTACCTAGAACCACCATCCAGGGGGTCCGGACGCACAACTTGGCTCCCTAGGCTAGACCCTGCAAGTCCTGAGCATGTATTAAAGGATGGCTAGTGTCAGATGGCGGGTCCTACGGGTGTACTGCTAACGCGCCTTAGCTAAAGCTGTGTGCAGATTCGGGTCTCGGCAAAGCTGCCTCCCGAGAATTGTTGACAACTCTTTCAGACGCGCTGGAATCCAATCTCGACACATCAAGCCTGCATCCCAGGCGGGGGGCCAGATACCAAGTGTTGGGGACTTGCTCTCAAATGCTATGAGTTAAGAACAAGGCAACACAGAAAACGTTAAACGTTAAAGCCCTTCGTCCTTCGAAGCATTATTTCCCTTAGGATATAATGACTTTCGGACGAAGGTAATGAAGGACATACCTTCATCAACATAACATATAGAGATGAAGAAAGAATCACATAAAACATAAAAGATAATATAAACAATCATGTATTATTATTATCCCATTTCTATTTTATTACTATAGAAAAATAGAAATGATATCAAATTACAAGTGTACCTTCGACTTGAAAGAAGGTAAAAGTACCAGCGTGGCGCAAGGACCAATGCCTAGTCAGCGTGAACAGTATGGGGTTACTATTCATCTATTTATAGGCACGGGACGCAGCCCATGTAAAATTACACTCATGCCCTTTACATTTACTAATAACTCTATAGTAATCCATCGAGGTCTAAATAGCCTTTTCATCTTTAAGTCGGTTTTCCTTTTCTGCTATCACACCGAAGCTCTCCTGCGCATAGCTTCGGCTTCGCGCTATCCTTCGTACTCCTTCTTGTGCTTCTTCACGTTGTGGTTTCAACTCAAGTCCGAAGGTACCTGTTCATGCATTATACTTCTAGAAACATTGTTAAATCATGTTTTTGAGGACCTTCGAAAGCCGAAGGCCCCCAACAATAGCCCCTCGCAATATTAATTTGTTAGAATGATAAATTCAGATTGCGACAAGGATGAAGGCCCTGAGCCGAAGGTCCGAAAAAACACCTTCCCTTTGCTAGAATAGCAACAGCCACTGACAAGCGGGCCCTCCAGCATGCAACGTACCAGGCGTATAAATAAGAGCACACCACGAGCTCATTTGGCACGCTTTCTTGCCATCTGCTCTTGCTTACTCAATTTTTAGCTCTTGCGCACCAACTCTTGCTTGGCTTTTTTAAAATTTTTAAGCTTCGGCTTTGAGAGCACTTTCTTAGCATTTTCGAAGATGTCTGAAGATAAAAAAGCTGTCGTTGAATCGAAGCTAAGCCTTTCTGAGGAGATGAATCTTGGCTTTATTGAATCAATAGCAAAGACAAATGCAGAGAAGATTACTAGGGAGACTTTGGAGGGTTTATCTGAAGACACTAGTGATAGTGACAGCTATGATGTGGAAAGCGACGGGGAAGACTCTGAAGATCGACCCTGGCAACCGAGCCATGCAGTTTTTGGAAAATCAACTATTAAACAAAGCCATCTTGACAACATGAGGGGGAGATACTTTCGGGATATGTCTATTGTGAGGGCTGACGACGGAGAGAAGACTTGTCCCACTCCAGAGGAAAATGAAGTCGTGATCTTCCGAAGCTTTTTCAAGGCTGGGCTTCGGCTCCCTCTGAGCAGCTTCGTAGTCGAGGTTTTGAAGATATTCCAGATTTACCTTCACCAGATTACCCCCGAAGCCGTTATAAGAATGGGAATCTTCGTATGGGCTGTAAGGAGTCAGGGCTTGGAGCCAAATGCAAAAAGTTTCTACAATATGCATGAACTGTTATATGAGACGAAGCCCTAGGGTAAAGAACAGTATCATAACAATTTTGGCTGCTATAGCTTCGTTGCCCGTTCTGGCTCAAGCTCCCCAGTACCGACTTTTCGGAAGAGATGGCCCGGAGACTGGACGAAAGAATGGTTTTATGTAAAAAATGATTTAAAGGCACGAGAAGACATTAAAGAGAAAATCATGCACCCTATCTGGCAACGCTTCGGGCTCCAGAAACCGAAGGTAGAAATTGACGAAGCGGCCGAAGAATGTCGCAAGGCCTTCAGCTTAGTCTGCTCTTTCATCGGGACAATGGACTTAGTTCAAGAGCATGTGGCCTACAGAATATGGCCATTGGTAGCCAACTGGGAGATGCCAAAAGAATCCATCAGCAATCCCCACGAAGGTGATTTGGTTCGACTAAAATATACCTTTAGGTTTAGAGACCAGTTTATCGAGCCGGACGACGACTCGCTGAAAAGCGTCGAAGCTACAAGCGATGAGCTGCTTGGGCTGTACTCCAGAGCAGAAGATAACACATTATCTGCGACCTTCGGGAACCGGAAAAAGAAGAGACTAAACAAAGTTTTTGATGCTCTTGGGTTCATGTATCCTGACTACCGTTACCCGCCCCGGGGGCAAAAAAGAAAAAGTGGAGGTTCCGGGAGAGATGATGTTTCAGCCGCTCCGAGCGAGCCTGTGCCAAAGAGGAAAAGGGTGAAGGTCCTTACTCATCAACCGCGCTATATTGAACCGGCCACAGTGCCTGAATTTGGCGGTGAGACCTCTTCGGTGACCGAAGGCAAGAAACCTGCGATTACGCAGAAAATTGAAGAATCGTCTGTATCGCCGAAGGCATCATCAGCCAAGTCAGATGAGCCGAAAGCCATTAACATTGAAGAGATGAAGGTTGAGAAAACGAGGATATTAGAAGTAATAAGTCCTTCAGCAGAGGTGACAATGCCGAAGGCACAAAAGGATCTTTCAACGACTCCCAAAAGGAAGAGAATGGTTAACGTATTAGATGTGCTAGAAACAATAAAATCTTCAAGCTCTACACCGAAGAAAGCTGTCGAAGCTTCGGAAACACAAATTGAGGCCGAAGCTGCCAAGATCCAAGTCGAGACCGAAACTGGGCCTTCAGAGCCCGCTAAGGAGAAATCCTTGGAAATCGGAGAAAAGACGGAGAAAGAAGCTGCAGAAGTAATTCTAACTGGAAAAACCGCCATTCCTATTCCCGAAGCATAATCTGAAGCTCCTGATTATATTATACGACATGCTTCGGGAAAAAGATTATCTGAGAAAGAAAAGCGAGAGGCTCAATTCTATGCTCAAAGATTGAAATATCCAAAGGGGGCACTGGTATTCAACGACAGCGGGGAAGAAGACTTCTTGTATTGTCTCCCAGACAGCAAAGAGATTTCTGTCTGCCGAGAGATGGGCAAGAGCTTCGGGTTCCCGACACTAGAAGATGGGCTCTCAATGTTATCAAAAGATGAGCTGGCCGACAGCTTAGCATACAATAGTTTAAAGGTGAGAAAATGAGATTTTTGTATTTAAAAACAAAAATTTCCATTTGCTTACACTCAATACCGCATTTTTTGCAGGGCCTTATCCTTAGCAACGCCCTCAGGGCGCAAAAAAGTGCTGAAGATGAAGGGTATACCATAGCCTTAAACAACCTTCGTTCCGAAGTAATTGAACTAAGGAACGAAGGCCTTGAAAAAGATAAAATATTAAACTCATTGTTGAACAAAATAAAAGAAGACGAAGTTGCTTACAAAGCCCAAGCTGAAGCTCAGAAATACGAAATCGAAGATCTTCGGAAACAGCTATTCGAAGCTAAAGAAAAATGTGGTCTTGCAGAGGCTGATCGAGATATTAGTGTATATTGGAGGAACCACTTACAAAAAACAGTTGATGAACTTCATGCATCCAAGGAGAGGTGCTATGAAAAGTCTATAGAGTGTGTTAAGAAAATAAAAACTAGCTTCGCCAATGTTGGCGCATTCTCTAACGAAGACGACTTCGTAAGGGGTGATCCTGAAGGCCCAATTGATTGGATCAGCAACGAAGCTAAAGCTTTTGAGGAAGTTTTGAGTGGTCGCGGGGATATCTGCGCTTTCTCGTGTGCCAGGGGAGTCGCAGCTATTTTAGAGAAGTCAGGCTGCGACCATGTGAAAGCTTTGGCTCAAGCCAAAGCTAATTTATCTATTGAAGATACAAAAGATCCCTCGGCCGAAGCAAGCTTAATTGGCGGAAAATTCTTTAGTGACATCTGGGAGAATGGCGGCCGAGGGATGGCGCACGAGATGATAAAAAAGAGCGAAAAAGATTCCCATGATTCAAAAGAAGTGACGAAGGCAGATGAGAAAGCGGCGGAACTTGAGAGGCGGATAGGTATTGCTTAATAAGTTTTTAACTTTATTTACTAATTTTGCGACTTCGGACTTATTTACGTTTAATATCGCAGCTGAACTATCTCCTCCTCCAGAGCCCTTCGAGTCGATGGCCAACCCAGAAGTAGAGAAAGAAGACGAAGTCACTAAAGTGGTCGAAGTTATTTTGGACGAAGCTGTTAATCGACTGCCGAACGAAGCTGCGGAAGCAGTTTTAAAAGAAGAATAGCTTTTATTGTAAAAACATTTGGAATGAAACATTTGCTGAACAAAGTGCGTAATATTTTTATAATTTTGAATGTAATATTTAAGTTGCTTGTAACTGAATTCTTTACGATGCATGAAACTCTACGTACATACCGCTTTTGAGCCTTCGGCGAAAAAACACCTTCCCTTCTTTTCATGCTTTGTGAAGAATATCCATATTTCGTAAAAACATCCAATCTTCGTAAAATCATTATGCTTCATAAGCAATAGATCTCCTTTTCATTTTAGAGTTTGACGAAGCTATACTTCTTCAATACTTATTTTGTGCCTTGGCACTGCTTCTTCGAAACAATCTCCGAAGATCAACATTGAATCCCCTTCTTGCGCCATTGATGCAATATGATGTATGATGTTATGCTATGCAAAATGATGTAATGATGTTATGCTATGCAAAATGATATTTGTGCCGAAGATACACACACACTCCCTCAGTAAAGCACACAATCTTTTTGTCGTTTATTTTTCGGCTTCACCGCTTATTTTTCGGTGTATCAGCGCTGACTTTTCGCTGTAAGCCTCCCTTAGGAACTTCTTCGCCTTTTACTTCAGCGGTATTCGCGTTGACTTTTCGCGCTTCGCCTTTTACTTTGGCGGAATCAGCGTTTATTTTTCGCTGTAAGCTCTGCATTCCCTTTGGAACGACTTTTGAGCAGAAAACTTACACTGCGCTCCCTTAGGAACGACTTTTTGTTGCTTCGGGAAACTTACGCTGCGCTCCTTAGAACGACTTTCTATTGCTTCGGCAAAACTTGTAATGTGATTGTGATCCCCGCGCTCTCTTGAGAGCAACTTTCGTGCTTCACCAACTTTTTGGACTTCGTGAGTCTATAAAAGAGATACATTTCCACTATGGTCAAAACGAAGCTATTACAAGGAATTGAAAACGACAGAAAAAACTTAGGCTTTTATCGATTGTTCTCTATTAAAAAAGAAAAATGATAACGAATGCCAGAACTATTTCAGAAGTAGGATATCTTCTAGTAGATGTGCTTCGATTCTAGCACAGTACTGTTGACTGTGCGAGCTTCGGATTCCTCTCTGAAGTCTCGTTGCTGATGAGTGTGCTGGCTCCCTTCTGGCTACTGGCCTCGTTGCAATGGTGGTGGAGGTGGAGGCTGTTGCCAAGATGCCTGAGGTTGGCTTGCCGAAGCAACAGAGGCTGCAGGATGGTTACCCACATACTCTGGAATATATGGTGAGTGGTACGAAGCAGTATGCATGACTTGCTTCGGCTGGCTCTATTGGGCTGCAGCTTCTGCTATCTCTTTCTGTTTCTGGATGGTGACGTGGCACATCCTGGTAGTGTGGCCCTTGTTCTCACCGCAGAATAGACAATAAATTTTCCTGGGCTGATCCCCAAACCTTCCTCCGAAGCCCCTGGCGCCTCTGTCCCTTGGAGCTAGGGGCCGAGGATAGCTCTGTTGCTGCCCCGAAGCCTGGGAAGAATATTGCGGCCTCTGTTGTTGACTTCTCCTATCGTCATTGGAATGAATTGATCTGACGTGCCTAGGGTGGATTCTCCCTCCGAAGCCCCTGGCCATTTCAGAGAACCTGTAAGCTTCCTCCCTTCTCTGTCAAAAATCATTGTCAGCGCGGATGTATTCATCCATCTTCTAAAGCAGTTTCTCCAGGGTTTGAGGGGGTTTCTTGGCGAAGTATTGGGCTGAAGGTCCTGGCCGAAGCCCCTTAATCATGGCCTCAATGACAATTTCATTGGGCACTATTGGCGCTTGTGCCCTCATACGCAAGAACCTTCGGGCATACGCCTGGAGATATTCCTCTTGATCTTGCGTGCACTGGAACAAGGCTTGAGCGGTAACCGGCTTCGTCTGAAACCCTTGAAAACTGGTGACCAGCATGTCCTTCAGCTTCTGCCATGATGTGATTGTTCCTGGCCAAAGAGAGGAGTACCAAATTTGTGCAACATTTTTGACTGCCATGACGAAGGATTTCGCCATGACTACAGTGTTGCCACCATACGAAGATATAGTTGCTTCGTAGCTCATCAGAAACTGCTTCGATCTAAGTGTCCGTCATACATGGGGAGCTGGGGTGGCTTGTAAGACGGGGGCCAGGGCGTAGCCTACAGTTCTGTTGACAGAGGAGAAGCATCATCAAAAACAAAATTTCCATGATGGAAATCCTCATACCAGTCATCCTCGTTGAAGAAGCCCTCTTGGTGCAGCTCTCTGTGGTGGGGCCTTCGGTTCTGCTCATCTTGAGCAAGATGACGCACTTCTTCGGTAGCTTCGTCAATCTGCTTTTGCAGGTCAGCTAACCGAGCCATCTTCTCCTTCTTCTTCTGTACCTGCTAATGAAGCATCTCCATATTCCTGATTTCTTGGTCCAACTCATCCTCTTGTGGTGTTGGACTAGTGGCCTTACTCTTCTGGCTTCGGGCCTCCCGAAGAGAAAGGGTCTCCTGGTTCGGGTCCAGCGGCTGTAGAGCGGCAACCCCTGTTGTCGAAGCTTTCTTTGGTGGCATGACGAAGGTCGATGCTTGCCGAAGGTGGTCGAAAAAGGGTTCACCGGAGGTGGGCGCCAATGTTGGGGACTTATGTAGCATCCCAAAAATTCAAATCCTAAAATTTTCTCAAACTCGCCCTAAATTCAAAATGAATTTCAAGTTTCATTTCAAAATGTTTGTTTACGAGTTGATATCAACAAATAAAATATTGTGGTCTATATTATCTCCAAAATCCTCCTCAAAATATCCTACAAATATTTCCCGAGTGATCCCCCTCAAATTCTTTCCAGAAATACTGCCCAGATATTTCCTCAGTGATCCCCTTCAAGTTCTTTCCAGAAATACTGCCCAAATATTCCACCGATATATCTCCGGATATTTTCCTCTTGAGAAATACCTTCAGAATCATTTTTCAAGACCCTACAAATATTTTCTTCATAACTTTCCTCATGCCCATACGTATATGTATGCCTCCAGTGTCATACGGTGAGCTCTACAAGCTAATTACACTTATACAAGACAAATACATGCTAATCTCCCACTAATCCTCTCATCCTCCCACTAATCCTCTCATCCCTCCTCCTAATCCCCCACCATGACTATAAATAGAGGGGCAAGGGCCTCCTCTCATCCCACCCCAAGCCATTTCATGGCAACTCTCTTCCCCCCCACACCCACTCCATGTTCCACACAAGCACACACTAGCACAAGGATCGTTCGGTCGTTCTTCGATCGTTCGTCCCCCTGTTCTTAGTTCGTTCATTTGTTCGTCCGATCGTTCGATCGTTCGTCCGATCGTTCATGGTTCGTTCGTTCGTTCGCCCGATCGTTCGATCGTTCGTCCGTTCGTTCGTCCAAATAATCTTTATCCTGCCGTTATGCTACCAAAATTTCGATCATTCATTCGTTCGATCATTCGATCGTTCATCGTTCGTTCATAGTTCCTATTCATCATTCATCATTCGTTCATAGTCCCTATTCATCGTTCATCCAGATAATCTTTATCCTGCCATTATGCTGCCAAAATTCCGATCGTTCGTTCGTCCGATCATTCGATCGTTCGTCCGTTCGTTCATAGTTCCCATTCATCGTTCATCGTTCGTTCATAGTTCCTATTCATCATTCATCGTTCGTTCATAGTCTCTATTCATCGTTCATCCAGATAACCTTTATCCTGCCGTTATGCTGCAGAAATTTCGATCGTTCGTTCGTCCGATCATTCGATCGTTCGTCCGTTCGTTCATAGTTCCCATTCATCGTTCATCGTTCGTTCATAATTCCTATTCATCGTTCACCGTCACTATTCATCATTAATCGTTCGTTCATACGAACTATTCACCATTACTATTCATCATTACTATTCACCATCGTTACTATTTATCGTTACTATTCATCATTGTTACTATTCATCGACGCTATTCATCATCGTTACTATTCATCGATGATATCTATAATTACTTTTTGTCGTCACTATCCATCGTTACTATTCACCGTTACTTTTCATCGTTACTATTCATCGATCATCTGATCACCCCAAATTTCAACTACTCGTCTATCGTGCTGTCCAGTCCACCTAAGACCAGCCAGACCCATATTCCAGTCATACGAACTCCGGTGACTATGATTTTCCTTCCAGTAGGGAACTTCCCATCTGGTCACCCATCTCTGGTTTCTCCAAGTTAAGCATGCTTAACTTTGAGATTCCTTTGAACCAGACTTCCAAACTCAGATTCCAATAATTCTTGTTTCTAAATTCTTACAAACTATTCCCTATCCAACCATGTCATCCCTTAAACATGGTTCATATTCCATAAAACTCCCAAAATACTCTTGTCCCATATTCTGCCTATAACTCTCCTGTTCATACTAAGTCAGACGATTCATTCGTCACTATTCTCACCAACAGTGAAGTTCACTGTGCTACCCCACATACACCTAGCTATAAATACACCCAGCTACCCTCTCCCTCTCCACACACACTCAACACCCTCAGCCAAGGCAAACCCCCACCCACTCAGTTACTCCGCTCTGCCGGCTACACGCATAGTGACGCTTCGCCTCCAGTCCACCCTCCTAGTAAGCACCTCCGCTCCACCACCAGTAATATCACAACACCACATGACACAGATTCTACTCAAGACTCTACCCATCCATATATCACTATTCTGACCACTATACTAAATATTTGTTGGTATACTTGCTCGTTTGTATGTTTGCTTATTCATGTTGCATAGTTATCGGAGCATTCGTGCCATCTCGTGGAGGCTAGATCTGCAAGTCTACGCCAGACAGTGGAGCTAGAAGCCAGTTCCACGAGCTCCCCTTCCCCCTTCGCCGAATAAGCACGACAAGCTCACTGGATCCCTTTGATGCATAAATTACCTATGTTTTACAACCACAACCCTCAGCCTGTTATTTTATGATGATATGATTTTAAGACAAGTTATTATGGCCACCCAGCCGCTTGCTGCAATCAATCCCTGATATATTTGTTACAAATGATTTGAGGAAAGGTGTGAGTTTTCAAAAGAAAATGCTTTTCAAAATGTGTATGATGAAGGGTTTTCACCCTTATCACCTTTGAGTAGGGATGATTAGGGACTCCCTAGTTTAGGGGAGGGCCTAAGGTGATGGCTTAGCTGGTTTAGGCGTGAGCAGAAGGATTGTCCCCTCTTATAAGGACCAGTTTGTCATATTTCACTACCTGTACTCATGATAAGTACAACCACTCGAGACTGTGTGGGCAGTCACTCAATCTGAACTCGTACGGTCCAACCCCAGGGTTATGAAGGCTAGGGAGCACCGGGAGGATAAGGAGGGGGAATGTTTTGTCCGGTTTGGACATGGCGGTGGCCTGACTCCTTCCGGTATAACCGTTAAGGTTAGGACGTGCGAGGAAAGAAAGAGATTCGGATTCGGGTCTCATTGATCATGAGATCGCAGAGCCGGACTAGTGGGTAAAGTGTACCCCTCTGCGTAGTGTTCAAACCTATTCGAATAGTCTGTGTCCATAGGAATGGACGAGTCTGGTGTGGTATGGCAATTAGTGTTTTGCTTTCAAAAAAAGAGGTGCTTTTGAGAAAAGTGGTTTTAAAAGGTCCGGCGGTTGAGCCGTGAGCTATGGTGGATGGGAAGTCCAGTAGCTGTTTTTGAAAATGAAAACTAGTGGGAAACTGCTGAGATACCTGGACGGTTTAGTCCAGTGGATTTTATTCTATGTTGAAAAACTTCCTGCTCCTTTGGGAGAGGATGCGCTTTGAAAAATACAAAATGTTTTACAAAACAACCCTGCATCAAATATTGCTGTTTCTGCAAAATATCCTGATCTCCACATATTCCATGCATTATATCTGATTTCCCCATTCCGCGGGTGAAGGTGGGCTGCTGAGTACGTTTGTACTCACCCTTGCTTATTTGTTGTTTTTCAGAAAAAAGGAGATCGGGTAAGAGTTACGACTGTTCCCAACCTTGCCTGTGGCTGTTGGACCGCTGATTTGCTTCGCTGCGTATATCGGGCTGCGTCAGCCCCACTCTGATGATATGTCCTGAGTTGTGGACCAACTCTTAAAGTTGATCGCCACCTTTATAGGTTTGTCTCGTTTAAGCAGATCTGGAATCATCTGATGTATAAATGTGTTTACTAGCCTCCTGGGACTAGTAATTGTATCACATTTGAGTCCTTGAGGATTGGGGACGCTTCAGGTGGTATTAGAGCTGTTAGGTTGGCCGCAGGACGTAACCCTTAGCCTGATCCAAAAGTTTTTGAGTGAAAACTATTTTCTTAAAAAAATCTTGATCTTATCCCTTCATTTCAAAAAATGCTTTCCCCCTTTCATTCTCTCAGAAGTCAGATAGAGGTCCGTTGCCAAACTAGCTTTTGCCAGAATGAAGACGGTTTCCCCAAGTTGCTAAGAGCATGCACAATTCACCTCGGAATCAGGAGCCAGCCAAAGTATGATGGTCGTGAATTCGTCGAGCATGGCACAGAGAAGTGTGTCGTGATTGTATACATTGGATCCAGTCCGCACCATGTGGAATGGAGTGTCACTGCTGTTGGGCATAGATTCAAAGACACCTGCCAAGTCGTCGCCCGCAAGGCATTGAGGACCCTGTGTCAACTCTATGAAGAAGAAGTGGCCGACACCTCGCTTAGATTCTTTCCGCCCTTTCAGAGAGACCGTCCAGTTTGGATGGCTAGGATGCGTGCATTGGAAGGGAAGCAGCTGCTTGAGGATGACCCCACAGTCGTGCACCTCACTGCATATTTGCTCACCCTGGATGCACATTATGATTTCTTGGCTCGGCACCACCATCAGATGATTGCCCGAGCAGAAGATGCAGAGAAGCACAACCATCAGCTCCATGTGGATCTCACCACAGCTCAAGCCCGTGTAGCTGCCTTGGAAAGTCGTGAAGTCATTGCTGTTGAAGCCCTAAAGCAAGCTAAGGATGAGCATGTCCAGAAGTTGATGGAGGCCTACTTGGTAACCCATAACCAACGTAGAGCCCTGCGGATCCAAGAGCCCGCTCCATCCAACCTAGTTCAACCTAGGAGAGCTGAAGATCCCCAGATTCTTGAAGGTCACCCGGTCTCAATCAGAGGAGAGAAGAAGATTTGGGAACTACCGGAAGGAGCCATAGTCTTGGAAGGAATTCCAGTCTTCCCTCAGGCTATGGATAAGCAAGAGCACCCTGAATCCTCCCAAGATCCCCCGCCGGAGTTGTTTGAGCCCCTCACCATGAAGAAGATTCCAGCACCATCCCTTGAAGTCAAGGAAGAAGCTATAAGCACCCCGCCAGCACCGCCGCCCTCTGAGGAGCTACAAGAGCTAGTCTAGCTTGAAGAAGAGTTCGACCCTGTCTTGCCATCTCAGTTGCCGCCAGAAGAAGTCATCAACATCAGCTCCCTCTTGACCCATCCAGGAGATGTCTCAGATTGAAGTTGTGCGCCAGCCTTGCCAGAAGAGAAGCTATCTGGTCTGAGTTAGTTATGCCCAGTCCTCTGCATGCATTGGGTAGTGAAGTTTTTCTTCACTTTGGCTAGAGCCCTGCATGTATGAGAGGTAATCGTGTAGACCCGTGTTTTGAAAAACTCTAATTGTGTGGCCCCCTAGGGCATTTCAAAATGAATTTTGCTTGATGTTTTCTCCCCTTTTGAGTGCATATGTGATGCTTTAACGTTAGTGCTCATAAGTTGCATTTAGCATAGTTCTCAATTCAGGAGCCAAGCAATAGTAGTTATGCTTAGCCCCCGAATCTGAGTTGACCGTGCTTTGGAAAAACTCTATTCTTCCCTTATTCAAAATATTTGATTTGTTTGTGCTTATCATTGCTGAGCTTGTGTGTTTTCTTTCTTTTTAAGAAAGGTTTTCTCTAAAAACATAGGTAACAAATTAGAGCTAATCCTCACCTTATGCTTCCATTCTCATCTTAACCCATCTTAATAGAAAAGCACCTGACCCAAGAAGATACCGAGAAGCTTACCCTTGAAGCCTGGAATAAGCTACAGAAGGAACCTGTCCAGCTGCTCAGTCAAAAGGACCGACCGTGAGAATCAAAGCACTGCCCCTGAGTCAAAGTAAATAGGAAAAGAGGACAGAAGGAGTTATTACCATACAAAGAGGCAAAGATTCTTGGAACCAGAGTCCACAAACATCAGGGCCATTGACCCCACCACTCACCCGTGCCCCTTGCATGTGTGCCCACCTCCATGTGCACTACCGCCACCCACGCCCCCTTTGCAGCGCACCCACCGCCATCGTCGCCGGCAACAGGCCCCCCTTCCCCTTGAAAGCACCTGCTGCCTCGTGTCACCTACTCCATCACCGCCACTCTGCAACCGAGCACCCCCACTCGCCTATAAACCCCCCCACCAGCTCCCTCAACTCCCATCTCGCTCAAAGCAAATCACACTCCAGATAAATCCCCTCTGCCAAATCGCAAGCAACTCCATTTTCCACTCCCTCGCCCCTAAGATCACAATGCTTGGTGATTCTTGGGTTGAAGACTGTTGTACATGGTTCATAGTCTTTGGTTTCCTCCTCTGTATGATGGTAATACTCTTTGATAGAATCCTCCAGTGGGAAGAGCAAAGAGAAAGAAAGGGTCAGTGAAAAGAAGATAGTGAAGAGAAGATAAGAAGAAGGTTATCCCAAAATCAACCCTGTGTCAGTCATCTCTCTGCAGCCTGCTCAAGCAACAACAGAAGAAGGCCCCGTAACACTCATGTTATGAGGTACTTCAAGGAGTTCAAATCCCCAAGATTCAAGAGTTCTACCCTCATCCTTTTTAAGTGGGGTAGTGTTCCAGCAAGGTTCCTGCTATGGAGAAGAAGAAGAAGGCCTGTAGCAAGCTTGTGGAGGACCAGATCATCGAAGCTTATAAGTTTCTAGATGAGAAGTGGTCACCCAAGTTTCGTTGATGAAGCACCAGAAGACCAATCAAGAAAGGAATCCATGTGGGAGTTCGCAAGAGGAAGGTTTGCGTGTTGGCATCGATGCTTCTTCAATAAGCTAGTTGCCAAGCGAAAGCTAGAAGCCTGAAGATGACCTTGAGTAGCCAGAATCAGCGTTTGCAATCAGCAGCCGGATGCTCCACAAGGGCCAGATTTTGTTGAAGTTCCATCTCCTCGAAGAGTTGCAAAGTGAAGATATGTAGCTGAAGTAAAGCTATACCCATAACCCTTCTAAGTCGAATCTCGAGGACGAGATTCCTTTTAAGTGGGGTAGATTTGTAGCATCCCAAAAATTCAAATCCTGAAATTTTCTCAAACTCGCCCTAAATTCAAAATGAATTTCAAGTTTCATTTCAAAATGTTTGTTTGCGAGTTGATATCAACAAATAAAATATAGTGGTCTATATTATCTCCAAAATCCTCCTCAAAATATCCTACAAATATTTCCCGAGTGATCTCCCTCAAATTCTTTCCATAAATATTGCCCAGATATTTCCCTAGTGATCCCCTTCAAGTTCTTTCCAGAAATACTGTCCAAATATTCCATCGATATATCTCCGGATATTTTCCTCTTGAGAAATACCTCCAGAATCATTTTTCAAGACCCTACAAATATTTTCTTCATAACTTTCCTCATGCCCATACGTATATGTATGCCTCCAGTGTCATATGGTGAGCTCTACAAGCTAATTACACTTATACAAGACAAATACATGCTAATCTCCCACTAATCCTCTCATCCTCCCACTAATCCTCTCATCCCTCCCCCTAATCCCCCCCATGGCTATAAATAGAGGGGCAAGGGCCTCCTCTCATCCCACCCCAAGCCATTTCATGGCAACTCTCTTCCCCCCCACACACCAACTCCATGTTCCACACAAGCACACACTAGCACAAGGATCGTTCGGTCGTTCTTCGATCGTTCGTCCCCCTGTTCTTAGTTCGTTCATTCGTCCGATCGTTTGATCGTTCGTCCGATCGTTCATGGTTCGTTCGTCCGTTCGTCCGATCGTTCGATCGTTCGTCCGTTCGTTCGTCCAAATAATCTTTATCCTGCCGTTATGCTGCCGAAATTCCGATCATTCATTCGTTCGATCATTCGATCGTTCATCGTTCGTTCATAGTTCCTATTCATCATTCATCGTTCGTTCATAGTCCCTATTCTTCGTTCATCCAGATAATCTTTATCCTGCCGTTATGCTGCCGAAATTCCGATCGTTCGTTCGTCCGATTGTTCGTCCGTTCGTTCATAGTTCCCATTCATCGTTCGTTCATAGTTCCTATTCATCATTCATCGTTCGTTCATAGCCTCTATTCATCGTTCGTCCAGATAATCTTTATCCTGCCGTTATGCTACCAAAATTTTGATCGTTCGTTCGTCCGTTCGTTCATAGTTCCCATTCATCGTTCATCGTTCGTTCATAATTCCTATTCATCGTTCATCGTCACTATTCATCGTTCATCGTTCGTTCATACAAACTATTCACCATCACTATTCACCATTACTATTCATCATTGTTACTATTCATTGTTACTATTTATTGTTACTATTCATCATCGTTACTATTCACCGACGCTATTCATCATCATTACTATTCATCGATGATATCTATAATTACTTTTTGTCGTCACTATCCATTGTTACTATTCACCGTTACTTTTCATCGTTACTATTCATCGATCATCTGATCACCCCAAATTTCAACTACTCGTCTATCGTGCTGTCCAGTCCACCTAAGACCAGCCAGACCCATATTCCAGTTATATGAACTTCGGTGGCTATGATTTTCCTTCCAATAGGGAACTTCCCATCTGGTCACCCATCTCTGGTTTCTCCAAGTTAAGCATGCTTAACTTTGAGATTCCTTTGAACCAGGCTTCCAAACTCAGATTCCAATAATTTTTGTTTCTAAATTCTTACAAACTATTCCCTATCCAACCATGTCATCCCATAAACATGGTTCATATTCCATAAAACTCCCAAAATACTCTTGTCCCATATTCTGCCTATAACTCTCCTGTTCATACTAAGTCAGACGATTCATTCGTCACTATTCTCACCAACAATGAACTTCACCGTGCTACCCCACATACAGCCAGCTACCCTCTCCCTCTCCACACACAATCAACACCCTCAGCCAAGGGAAACCCCCACCCACTCAGTTACTCCGCTCTGCCGGCTACACGCATAGTGACGCTTCGCCTCCAGTCCACCCTCCTGGTAAGCACCTCCGCTCCACCACCAGTAATATCACAACACCACATGACACAGATTCTACTCAAGACTCTACCCATCCATATATCGCTATTCTGACCACTATACTAAATATTTGTTGGTATACTTGCTCGTTTGTATGTTTGCTTATTCATGTTGCATAGTTATCGGAGCATTCGTGCCATCTCGTGGAGGCTAGATCTGCAAGTCTACGCCAGGCAGTGGAGCTAGAAGCCAGTTCCACGAGCTCCCCTTCCCCCTTCGCCGAATAAGCACGACAAGCTCACTGGATCCCTTTGATGCATAAATTACCTATGTTTTACAACCACAACCCTCAGCCTGTTATTTTATGCATGATATGATTTTAAGACAAGTTATTATGGCCACCCAGCCGCTTGCCGCAATCAATCCCTGATATATTTGTTACAAATGATTTGAGGAAAGGTGTGAGTTTTCAAAAGAAAATGCTTTTCAAAATGTGTATGATGAAGGGTTTTCACCCTTATCACCTTTGAGTAGGGATGATCAGGGACTCCCTGGTTTAGGGGAGGGCCTAAGGTGATGGCTCAGTTGGTTTAGGCATGAGCAGAAGGATTGTCCCCTCTTATAAGGACCGGTTTATCATCTTTCACTACCTGTACTCATGATAAGTACAACCACTCGAGACTGTGTGGGCAGTCACTCAATCTGAACTCGTACGGTCTAACCCTAGGGTTATGAAGGCTGGGGAGCACTGGGAGGATAAGGAGGGGGAATGTTTTGTCCGGTTTCGACATGGCGGTGGCTTGACTCCTTCCGGTATAACCGTTAAGGCTAGGACGTGCGAGGAAAGAAAGAGATTCGAATTCGGGTCTCATTGATCATGAGATCGCAGAGCCGGACTAGTGGGTAAAGTGTACCCCTCTACGCAGAGTTCAAACCTATTCGAATAGTCTGTGTCCACAGGAATGGATGAATCTGGTGTGGTATGGCAATTAGTGTTTTGCTTTCAAAAAAAGGGGTGCTTTTGAGAAAAGTGGTTTTAAAAGGTCCGGCGGTTGAGCCGTGAGCTATGGTGGATGGGAAGTCCAGTAGCTGTTTTTGAAAATGAAAACCAGTGGGAAATTGCTGAGATACCTGGACGGTTTAGTCCAGTGGATTTTATTCTATGTTGAAAAACTTCCTGCTCCTTTGGGAGAGGATGCGCTTTGAAAAATACAAAATGTTTTACAAAACAACCCTGCATCAAATATTGCTGTTTCTGCAAAATATCCTGATCTCCACATATTCCATGCATTATATCTGATTTTCCCATTCCGCGGGTGAAGGTGGACTGCTGAGTAAGTTTGTACTCACCCTTGCTTATTTGTTGTTTTTCAGAAAAAGGAGATCGGGTAAGAGTTACGACTGTTCCCAACCTTGCCTGTGGCTGTTGGACCGCTGATTTGCTTCGCTGCGTATATCGGGCTGCTTCAGCCCACTCTGATGATATGTCCCGAGTTGTGGACCAACTCTTAAAGTTGATCGCCACCTTTATAGGTTTGTCTCGTTTAAGCAGATCTGGAATCATCTGATGTATAAATGTGTTTACTAGCCTCCTAGGACTAGTAATTGTATCACATTTGAGTCCCTGAGGATTGGGGACGCTTCAACTTGCTCTCAAATGCTATGAGTTAAGAACAAGGCAACACAGAAAATGTTAAACGTTAAAGCCCTTCGTCCTTCGAAGCATTATTTCCCTTAGGATATAATGACTTTCGGATGAAGGTAATGAAGGACATACCTTCATCAACATAACATATAGAGATGAAGAAAGAATCACATAAAACATAAAAGATAATATAAACAGTCATGTGTTATTATTATCCCATTTCTATTTTATTACTATGGAAAAATAGAAATGATATCAAATTACAAGTGTACCTTCGACTTGAAAGAAGGTAAAAGTACCAGCATGGCGCAAGGACCAATGCCTAGTCAGCGTGAACAGTACGGGGTTACTGTTCATCTATTTATAGGCACGGGACGTAGCCCATGTAAAATTACACTCATGCCCTTTACATTTACTAATAACTCTATAGTAATCCATCGAGGTCTAAATAGCCTTTTCATCTTTAAGTCGGTTTTCCTTTTCTGCTATCACGCCGAAGCTCTCCTGAGCACAACTTCGGCTTCGCGCTATCCTTCGTACTCCTTCTTGTGCTTCTTCACGCTGTGGTTTCAACTCAAGTTCGAAGGTACCTGTTCATGCATTATACTTCCAGAAACATTGTTAAATCATGTTTTTGAGGACCTTCGGAAGCCGAAGGCCCCCAACACCAAGGGGAGTCAACAACGTAACACCTCACACAGCAGGAACGAGCGATGCACAGATAAGTGTTAAACACTGCTTTATAAATAATACTCAGAAGTACCTTAGAAAAACAAGAAAAAAGCTTGGGGGCCGGTTCTAAATAACGGGTGCCCGTTCCATGGGGTGGTCCGGAGCCTGTGTGGCCGGTTAGCCTGGTTCCGTACCCGAAATCCTGCACACTCCACCGCTCCGTGATGGACGCCCAAGTACTTGGAACTATAAGTCCTGCGTGTCCGACAACCTGGGGTCCAGAACTAGAGAAGCAAGGCTTGTCTCCTGGGGTGGTCCGGAGCCGTGTAGTCGCTCAGCCTGGTCCCGTACCGTGGGCCTGCACACTCCACCACCCTGCGGCAGGTGTCCTAGTACCTAGAACCACCATCCAGGGGGTCCGGATACACAACTTGGCTCCCCAGACTAAGATCCTGCATGCATATGTTATTACATTTTGCTTCCGAGCAAACATATGTTATTGCATTCCCTTACAAGCGGGGCCCTAGCTCCATTTTTTCAGGAATGAACTACGCTGCACCAGCAGGGGTCGCGCTGGAAGCTGGCTCCGAGCAACCTCACCAGTGGCGGTGGCACCTCTACATCAGCGGATCACCGGCGGCAGCGACCACCTCTACACCAGCAGCGACAACGACCTCCGCTCCAAGCGGCTTACCAGCGGTGGCGACCACCCCAGGGTGTGCGCCATTGCAAGGAGGTCCACACCCCCATCCTCCTACGGGGGTGACAACGAGGCCATTAAAGCCAAAGAGTCGAGGACTCGGCGGTGGGAGGCTTTGATGGTCCCACTAGCGGAGGCAACCACCTCTGCAGCGGGTAGCATCGCCAGCGGCGACGACCACCTCAGCACCGACGACAGCGACCACCTCTGTACCGGTCGGCGATGGCTACCTCAGCATGCACGAAGGGGTCCTCGCTCCCGTCCTCTCACGGGAGTGAGGACAAGACCATCCAAGAATGCAGCCGCCACTCCCGCGGCGTACGACGTCTCGTATGAACCCCCAGTGCGGTCGACGGGCAGGAGAAGCCGTGGATGTGGCGGAACCGTGCACGACGCGACCGTCGCCCGTGCGGTGGACGGACAGCCACTCCCCGGCCAGAGCGGCAGGAGGCAGCGTCGGAGGCGGCGCCGAAGCCATCCGGCCCAAAGGGCCAGACACGCTGCAGCTGACGGCCTGCAGCCAGCCGGCCCCGCGTAGCCGAGGTTCGCCTCCTCCGCAAGGCTGGTGAACACCCTTCTCCCTCGAATGCTGGAGGAAGAAGTGGGTCACCAGCCCATGCGGAGGGCAGGGCCCCAACTTGGCTTGCCCTTCACCCTAGCGAGGATGATGAACATCCTTGAAGCTGAGGGTGGGGGGGAAGCCACAGCCCGACTTGCTTTTCCCCACCGTGAGGCTGGTGGTCATCCTTTTGGATGGCCACTGGCGGGGGACTGCAGCCGGGCTGCATGATGAAAATCCTTGAAGTCGAGCATTGGCGGAAGAGCACCGACCCCCACGGGGTTACGCTCCTCTAACAGCAGCAAGAAGAAGACAAGATCGACAACCCCTCTGCGAGCACAAGCTCTCTGACGATGAGACCGCCGGAGGGGATGGCCCTGACGCATTTCCCTCCAGCGAACACCGGCGCGCCCCATCCAGAGGCCCAGAAGGCGGGAGGGCGCAAAGGATGCAAGAGAAGCAAGGCATGACTTCTACCCGAGAGGTCGATCCCTTTTTAAAGGGATATTTCTCCCTCTTGCGCCTCGGAGCGCCACGGGCAAAGTCTCTCCCGGTGTGCACCAAGGACTCCGCCCTAAACACGGGGGCCAGGCCCCACGCGTCATATAGGCTGGCCCAAAGCACGAAGAAGGCAGACCACCACACAAGGGCGTGCAACCGCCCCGTGGTTATGCGCCCCTTCACTTTCGGAGCAACCAGCGGTCGGGAAGGCGAACCGCCGCACAAGGAGAGCGCAACCGCCCTGCAGTTAGGCGCCTCTTCATTTTCGCCAAAATCGGCGGTCAAGAAGGCGAACCGCCGCGCAGGAAGCAAACAGCCGCCCCACGGTTGTGCGCTCCCTCAGCTTCCCTACAATCAACGGTTCAACATGAGGACCCAGGCCCACATGTCATGCAACCGGCGCGACCGGTTACTAGGTGCAGAAAAATCGCACCGCCACTTGTGCCAATGACGTGTCCCCTCGGGACCGTCGCAGAAGACTGAAAAGATAAGCTTTCAGAACCGATGCAGCGACTCGAGGCACCCCGCACATGGCCCAGCAGTAACGTTGAGTACGACGGTCACGGGTCAGTCAGCCATGGGAACGAGCGTGACAGTCGGCATAGCCATAGGCGGGCCGGCAGTAATTACACTAATAGGCCCGCAAGAGCAGCAGGCAGATCGCCAATCAGACTCTGGCCCCACCTGTAGGCTCGCATCCTCCCCTGAGGCGGGCTCGGGGGCCACTGTCAGTACCCTCAATCAGGGGTACCCTCTTCTACTGCATGAAGGCGCCGCACCCGTGCAACACCTCAAGACCACATGGAAAGTGGGGCCCAATGGGCAGGACCTAGGGCGCCACGTGGCAAGGAAAGGTAGTGCATCCCAGTATTCATCGTTGGGTCCGGACCCCCGTAGGAGGACACTGGACCCCTATACGAACGAGTCCAGAGCCCCCAAGGAGGTACGCCAGATCCCTTGGGAGCGCCCTAGTCCCCCTCTGAGTAGGGTCCGAGCGTTAGTAGGGTCCCGGGACGAGAAGGACTCTGGCATGAGTAGGGGTCCGGTGCTGGCACGTGTCCAGGCCTTGCCCTACGCTCCCCGCTGTCGCCGCGAGGCTTGTGGCCCATGACAGAGGCCAACGGGCCGAGCCTGGCAAAAAAGCCCACGAAGCCATACAACCTCTGCATTAATTGCGGAAAGGACGCGCCGCCTGCCACCACGCTAACGGGCGACGTGCCCTCCTAGCATTTAATGTGTCCTATCCAATCTGATGGCAGACGGCGTCAGGGTCACCCGGCAGGCGGCACGCCTGACCGGTCTGTTGGCAAATAGTGCGCCCGTGCCGAGCAGCGCACTGTGCTCATCATCCCTTCTACAAGAAGCCTCCCCTGCACGCCGAGGATATGGAGATCTCAGGTGTCAGGATACTAGAAGATCGCCCCAACAGCAAGCATTTGTGGCTCAATATGCTGTATTCGCTATGTCCCTGGGCCCGCATGTCGGGGCTCAGTACCCTTGTGCATGCCCCCTTCAGCTATAAAAGGGGAGGCATGCGATGTTACAAGACAGATCCAATCTTAGGCTCACTCAGACACTCACAAATTCATACAAGCTCTCAAGCAATACATCACACAGTGGAGTAGGGTATTACGCTCCGGCGGCCCGAACCACTCTAAACCCTTGCGTGCTCTCGTTCGTCCACCAGCCTCGTAACAAGCAAAACGCTTAGGCCCCTCCTCTTCTTAGGATTTAGGGCGGGTGTAATCCGCCACCCGATCGGAGAGATTTCCTCTCCGACACACTATTTTTACCTCTAACTTGCAATAGAGTCGTAAATCTTCGTAATGTCCTCGTATGTTGCTACAGGGGAGTTTAAAATTCATATAAAACATAGATACAGAACGACAAACAACGTTATGATATACAAAATCCGTGTGACAAACTATCATTGTAATACTAATATTATATTAACGGTATATAAATATGTATTATTATTATAAGTACACCAACTGTTTGCTCCAACACAAACCATGTCTCAAAACAGAAAGAGAACACCCAAGACGCAAAAGCCAGAATGAAATTGTTGATCCATGAGCAATGATGCACACTAAAATATTCACAACACCTGCTGCAAGCTAAAGTACCCAGTACAATGTGCAAGCCCTTCATGGTCCTCTATGATCATCAATGAAATATTTGTAAGTTATAGCTACTACCGGAAGGTTTAAAAAAACTTAGACCACTCACATAACAATACTGGATGTAAAGGATACATGTAGCTTATTGAACAAAAAAAACTTCACATGCAAAGAGAAGAAAAACATGAATGACACCAAAGTGTAGGTTATACTCAATAAATCTGATACAACAAGACTGATATATCATCCAAACTCCATCGAGAGGCACCGGTTAACAACTAACAAGTAATGCATAGGGATGGGGCAAGCATTGTGTACTTCCTAAACTGGTTGTGTACTTCCTGCAAGCGCTCAGTGTTTTTTAGCAAAGTTGTTATAGGTTAATATACTGATCATGTTGCGTACACCGTACACGTCTACAGTTCAGCCAAAGCAAAGTCAAATACATGTTCTGACAAAAAAATAAAAGCATGAAAATCACATACCTCCATCTAGAATCACCAGCCCATCGCTAGAAGAGGATATGTAAAGTGCATAAAGAAACACCATCAGAGAGATGTACAAAACATTTAAAATAAAGACAGAAGATCTTGTCATTGGCTAGTATAGCCTTCTCCATGATCCAGCTGATGTTGAAATCAAAGATCACAACTCCAAACCAATTTGACATCACTGGAACTTGAGACACAGATAATGAATGAACAGAAATGGAAAAATAATTTTTATTAGCTGGTACATATTCCTTAGGATGCATCATTTAAAATAAAGATAGAAGATCTTGCCATTGATCGGGATGGTCATCTCCATGATCTAGTTGATGTTGAATTCAAAGGTCACAGATCCGGACTAATTTGATATCACTTTTTTTCGAACACGCAGGAGAGCTGCGTATCATTGAATTAAGAAGAAGGGTCTAAAATTAGACCAAATACAAACAAAATAGAAAGAGAAATAAAGAAGAAAAGGAGAAGAAAGAAAATAAACAAGGCCATCCTGCCCCTACAGCCTTGTTGGGGACTTGTTCTCAAATGCTATGAATCAAGAACAAGACAACACAAAAAATGTTAAATATCAAATGCCCTTCGTCCGCTGAAGCATTATCTCCCCAAGGATTTAATGAACTTCAGACGAAAACCAGGAGCATAATATTACGAAGGTTTCACCTTCGTAATTAAACTTACAAAGATAATATAAAGTAGTGTAAAATGTAAAACATCAAAAGATAAATATGTCGGAAATAAATAGCACTTATTCACATATTTTATTATGTGAATATAAGATGTTTTAATACAATGTTAAGGTACGTTTATACCTTCGCCTTGACAAGTAATAATTCCCAAGTGATGCCCTTGCAATTACAGTAATCTGTGAACAGTAAAGAGATACTGTTCACTATTTATAGGCACAGGACACAACCTGTGAAGAATTACAATCATGCCCCTCATAAGAGTTTACAACATTGACTCAGACTCTTAAGGACTAAAAGGTCATTCTATCTTTAAGTCGGTTCGACCCCCATCTTCGGACATGCTGTAATGCCAAAGCTTCATGAATGGTGCCTTCGGCATTACGTTCAAGCAGCTTCAGCCGAAGCTGTTTTCTTTCCGCAGGACCTTCGGCGATGAAGCATGGTCCCAACATTAGCCCCTTCGCGGTGCTAGATCGTTTTTCGTAACGAGCTTGATCCATGAAAAAAGTCTCTTAGGCTTCAGGAAGCCGAAGGTCCGAAAAACACCTTCCCTGAGCTCGTTGTCGAGAAACGATACAGTTTTCGAGCGCGTAGTAGTCCCACCATGCAGGTTCACTGTTTTGGTCTTTGTGGCCCACCGTGCAGCGGGTGCGAGCAACTGTTTGCCTGGTGTAAAAATCCTGACGATTCACCTTCTTACCTGCAGCACTATATAAACAGACAGGTAGGTGTGAAGTTACCACAGCATTCATTGCTATTGCACTGTTTTGCTGCCAAAAATTTAACCATAGCCGAAGCTTGACTTTCACGTTCAAACGAAGCTCCAGCTCGGTGCTTGCTTCGTCAGAAGAAGAGCTTCGGAAGAAAGGTTATTAATTTCCAAGAAATTTTTAAGAAATACAAAATCAAATGGCCAGAGTGCGTTCTACTGCTAGAATTGAGCGCGAAGGGGACGAAGCTGAAGCTACCGAAACTGTTCCGATTTCTGAAGCGATGAAGCGCTCCGGGCTAGTTACAGGAGAGGACACGCCTGCTGCCGAAGCAACACAAGCTAATGTTGAAGAAGTTGATTTCGAAGATGAGTACAACTGCGGAATGCCAAGCAAACCTAGTCATTTGGACTTTGGAAAGTCCACCATCTCTGAAGCTGATCTTCCAAAAATGGTGAAGATGGGCTACTTCAGCGAAGCAAAAAAGAAGCTGGTTCGTTTTGGCGGAGAGGAAACTACTCCGAAGCCGGAAAAGAATGAGGTGGTAGTGTTCAAAAGCTTCTTCAAAGCAGGATTAAGATTTCCTTTGAATGGGATGATTGCTGATGTGTTGAAGAAGTTTGGGGTTTACCTTCATCAGCTGACCCCTAACACTATTGTTAGATTAAGTGTTTATATCTGGGCCCTTCGTAGTCAAGGAGTGGAACCGTTCGGCGAAGGTTTATGCCGAGTCCATGAACTACACTATCAGACTAAGGCCAGAGGAGATGGGTTGCATGAAAATTTTGGATGTTACAACTTTGCTTATCGTAAAACTTCAAAGTTTCCAGTGATAAGCTACCGAAGCAAATGGCCAGCCGGATGGAAGTCTGAGTGGTTTTATGTTAAAGTTGATAAAGATGAAGATAAATTGGTCCAGAGTCCACTAGGGCTAACCTTCGGAGAAACGAGGCCCCGATGCAACATGATAAGTGGAAGCCCGAGCCAAATTGCTTTGGGTGAATTTCAAATAATTTCAGAACATATTGGCACTAGGGACTTGGTGCAGGAATTTTTGGCTTTTAAAGTGTTCCCAACAATGAGGGATTGGGAGATGCCGAAGCTGGAGGGGGAAAAGAAAAAGGGCGAACTTGTTCGATTGCCCTATTACTACAAGTTTAAGAAAAACTTTAAAGAACCCTGCCAGGAATGGTTAGACACAATCGATATTATGTGTAACGATATCCTTGGAAATTATTCTAAGAAGGAAAATCAGTTGATGACAGCAGCCTTCGGTAGTCGCCCGAAGCGAAGGTTGAATCGGGTGCTAGATGCCTTGAATTTTGACTATCCTGATTACGAGCAATTGAGCGGAGATGCCGGAGGCCTGAAGAGAAAAAGAATTGCCAGCGCCCTTGACGAAGAAAGCACCGGATTGGCCAAAAAGAAAAAGGAAATTTCTGAAAAGCTGAGCCCTGAGCCGAAGGTAGCTGCTTCAAGAAAAAGGAAAATTGCATCTCCGGAACCAAAAACATTGGTCCAAGAGGAGGAAACTCCTGCGACACCTTCTGCTGCCGAAGTAGAAGAGATCCTAAAGGTAATGACTGAACCCTTGCCTGTCAAGCTAAGTCCGCTGGCGCCGCAACTGATGAAGTTTTTTCAGAAGGACAAAGAAGCTTCGGTAGCAGAAAGCCCTGTAAAGCCGAAAAAAACGAAGAATTATCCAAGTAACAGATGTGATTCATCAGACACCGCCACCGGCAATGGAGTCAAAAATTGTTTTTGCCGAGACCGTCGAAGCCGAAGCCACCGCAGCCGCCGCCACCGGGGCCGAAATCACTGAACTTGCAACCGCCAAAGCCGAAGCTACCGGAGCCAAAGCTACCGGCGCCGAAGCCGGGACCACCGAAGATTCAAACCTGGAAACCACACTTGAAGTTATTGACAATATACTTCTGAAAATGGCTGAAGAAGAAGCTGCTGTGGCTGCAGTGAGCACGACTTCTGAAAAAGGAAAAGAGCGGGTTGAAGAAATTTTGGAGGGAGGAAATGTTAACTTTCAAGATTTACTTGGACAAGAATTAATAGGTGCTGAAAAAGAAGAGCTGAAAAAATATGCCATATCCTGTGGATATAAACCAGGGTCTATGCTATTTGGTGGGGTCAACGAAGGAAAGCTAAGATGCCTTCGGAATCGTACTGAGGCCAAAATTGTTAGAACCCTCTCCAAAAGCGTTGGCCTACCGAAGATAGAGGCGGACCTCTGCAGGTACCAGCAACACCATATCGCTGGTAGCCTGCTTTATGCTAATTTTAAGGTAAAAAATATTATTACGATTTTATTGTTATTATTATTTTTAGGTCGTTTTCTGACGAAGGTTGCTTTGGCAGAGTATACTATTAAGTAAAGTGCTAAAAATGCAACAAGATCTTGAAGAGGAGAAGAACAAAGCTATCATCAAAGATTTAGAAGAGAAAGCTGAAAATTACGAAGCTGTTCTGAAGAAGAAAGATTTCACCATTCAAGACCTTGAAATCATAGTTAAAGAACACGAAGGTGCCTTAGAAAAGAAAGACTTTGTTATTCAATCTATAGAAGGCTCATGGCTAAGGTCCAAGCCGAAAATGACAGTTTAAAGAATGAATTACTCAAACAGTCAGAAAAATATGAGCAAGAAAAGAGGGACCTTGAAACAAGTCTCAAGACTGAGATCGAGAAGAATTCAAATTTACAAAAATCATTGAAGGAACTTCAAGAGAGATGCCTAAATTTTGGCAGCCGATGCGTGCAGCGGCTGAAGGATGTGTTTCACTCTATCGGAGCCAGTTCTGAAAAATTTACACCTTCAGCTGAAAACCTGCCCAGCACGTTGGAATATATTGAAGGCGAGGTTGACGCTCTTGACGAAGTTATCGCTGGACATGTTGACTTCTGCGCCCTGGTAGCTTCTCGAGGTAAAGCTACCGCTTTTTCTGAAGGCTAGCTGTACGCATGGAAAAATTGTAAATAGACCAAACTTCAGCTTATCAGCATCAGATCTGATTGATATCCCAAGCCTAGCCCGAAGCATCGGAAATAGATTTATGACCCAGATTTGGGTAAATGGCGGGCGAAAAATGGCTGGTGATGAAGCTCGAAGTCACCTTAAGCCGGTAAGGAACTTATATTTGTTACTTTTACCTTCTTCTTGAAATTTGCACCTTTCTTATTCTGCTTCTTTAATATGTGTAGGATGACGAAGCTGAAGTATAACGAAGCTGAAGTATGACGGCCTGAAGCTTAATAGTTGCTACAAAAAATTCTAGAGAGATCTTTGTAATATAGTTATGAAAAAACTTATGTAAATTTGTACATACCTTGTAATATATCTTATCTCCTTTTTCCGTGTACAATCTGCTTTGCTATGGATGAAACTCCTCTTTTGAGCCGAAGGCGAAAAACACCTTCCCTTCTTTTCGTACACAACGAAGCATGAAAACTTCCTCTTTCTACGAAGTTTTTCCTCATTGCCGAAGCATCTGTCTTTTTTTTGTGGTATGATGATGATTCTATATGTCTAAATGAATGTTTATGAATGCAAATGACATGATGTAATGTATCGTGCAAATGAGTATCGGAACACATATTCAAACACCATAATCGTAGCCCTTCATCCCCTTGGGAATGATTCAAATCTTTTTGCCGTTTACTTTTCGGCTTCACCGTTTACTTTTCAGTGTATCAGCATTGACTTTTCGCTGTAAGCCTCCCTTAGGAGCTTCTTCGCCTTTTACTTTTAGCGGAATCAGCGTTTATTTTTCGCTGTAAGCCTCCCTTAGGAGCTTCTTCGCCTTTTACTTTTGTCGGCGTTCCGAGACCGGGGGGTCCCCGAGCCGACGAGTGAGTGTGCCGCGTGCCCCAGCCCAGATGGGTCGAGCGCGTGGGCGAGCGCGAAGGGGGGAACAGAGAGAGCGGTCGGTGGCCGGAGCCGGGTCGTGGGGGAGTCGGAGAATTCCCGCGGCCTTCGTGTTCGTCCCGCGCCCAGGTCGGGTGCGCTTGCAGTAGGGGGTTACAAGCGTCCGCGCGAGGTGAGGGGAAGCGAGCGGCCCCGAGAGAGCGCCTGCCCCTGCCCTTCGTCCCCGCGAGGCCAACCTTCTCTAAGAAGGCCCTGGTCCTTCCTTTTATAGTCGTAAGGAGAGGATCCAGGTGTACAAGATGGGGGTGTAGCAAGGTGCTACGTGTCTAGCGAGGGAGAGCTAGCGCCCTAAGTACATGCCTAGGTGGCAGCCGGAGAGATCTTGGCACCCTGTTGGTGTGGCGTCGTGGCTGCTGGAGGAGTAACGGAGCCGGACGGAGGGACAGCTGTCGGAGTGGCTGGACCCTTGCTGACGTCCTCCTGCTTTCGTAAGGGAGCTGAGAGCCGCCGTCGTCATGGTCTAGCGGGGCGCCATCATTTGCCTATCTGGCGTAGCTGGCCAGATGGGACATCGATCTTGTTCTCTGCGACCCAAGTCGGCTCAGGGCAGGGTGATGATGACGCTTCCTGTTGACGTGGCGGTCTCGTGTCCTAGGTCGGGTGTCGTGGAGGTTCCTCCGAAGCCGAGGTCGAGTCCGTCCTGCAAGACAGAGGCAGAGTCCGAGCCCTGGGTCGGGCGAGGCGGAGATCGATCGGCAGAGGCCGAGGCGGAGTCCGAGCCCTGGGTCGGGCGAGGCGGAGTTCGTCGTCTTCCGGGGCCTTAGCCCGAGTCCGAGCCCTGGGTCGGGCGGAGCGGAGTTCGCCGTCTTCCGGGGCCTTAGCCCGAGTCCGAGCCCTAGGTCGGGCAGAACCTCCTTATGGCACCTCTGGCGAAGTCTGGTCGCCCGTCGGTCTTACCTTTTGTGTTAAACGCCCAGGTGACTGGGTCGGTTGGCGCGGTGATTTAGTCAGGGTTTCTTCTTATCGAAGGCGGGGCCTCGGGCGAGCCGGAGATGCGTCTGCCGTGAAAGAGGAGGCCTCAGGCGAGATGGAGTCATCTTAGGGTCGGCTGCCCTCGCCCGAGGCTAGGCTCGGGCGTGGCGTGACCAAGTCACTCGTATGGACTGATCCCTGACTTAATCAAACCCATCAGGCCTCTACAGCTTTATGCTGATGGGGGTTACCAGCTGAGAATTAGGCGTCTTGAGGGTACCCCTAATTATGGTCCCCGACAGTAGCCCCCGAGCCTCGAAGAGAGTGTTAACACTCGCTTGGAGGCTTGCGTCGCACTTTTTTGCAAGGGGACCAGCCTTTCTCGGTGGTACTTTGTTCCGGTGGGTGCGCGCGAGCGCACCCGCCGGGTGTAGCCCCCGAGGCCTCGGAGGAGTGGTTTCACTCCTTCGAGGTCTTAATGCCTTGCGTAATGCCTCGGCTGGTCTGGCAGTTCCCTCATGCGAGCAGGGCGTAACCCAGGTGCACTGTCGGGGCCCAAGTTCTCGGGCTGGTATGTTGACGCTGTCAACGGTTTGGCCGGAGCCGGTTTTGCGAGAGCAGCCCCCGAGCCTCTGCACGGAGCGAGAGGACGATCAGGGACAGACTCGGCTTTTTTATATACGCCCCTACGTCGCCTTTCCGCAAGGAGGAGGGGGGGGAGGGCGCCATGTTACCCTCGATGGGCACCGAACATGGTGTCTCCGGTGAGCTGCAATCGGGTAATCCGAGTGGACGTCCGTGCCCCGTTCGTTAGGGGTCGGCTAGGGGCCCGGAGGCACGCCCAAAAGTACCTGCGGGTGATCTGCCGGACCCGGTCCCCTAGCGACGGGGTCCGAGGGCTCGTTGCCTCCCTCCGATGGGATTCCGTTACAGAGTCGTTCCCGCTGGTCTCGGAAATGTCCTAGGGTACCTCGGGAGCGCAGCCCGAGCCTTGGTTATGTATCGAACGTACCCCTGGTCATCCCTCGCTCGGCGTCTGAGGCGACTGTGAACCCTTCGACAGGCCAGCCTTCGAACCCCTGATCAGTAGGGGGCACGGAGCCCGAGTAGCCTGAGGCGGTCGTGGGACCTTTCGGGGGCCGACCTTCGAACCCCTGACCAGTAGTGGGTGTCGGGCCCACGCGATCTGAGGCGGCTGTTGAACCCTTCGGGGGGCCAACCTTCGAACCCCTGATCAGTAGGGAGGCTCGGAGCCTAGTTCCTTCACGGGGAAGGATCCCTTTGGGGTTATCCCCCTTCTCGGTCCCTGTTGCAAGAGATAGAGAAAGAAGGAAAAAAGGGAAAAAGGATTCGAAATTGAACGTCGTGGCGTACCTTTTTCGGCGTGGTCGTTTTGGCGGAGGCGAAGCGTCGCCAGCTGCCCCTGCCAGAAACGTCACCTGTTCTGCCGCAGAGTTAATGCGCCGGGGTAAGCGGTCGGCGAGGCTGCCGTTGCGTGCGCGAGCCGTTCGAGGAACGGCTGTTTCGCTTCGCGTTTTTTGAACCCCGCGCCCGGTTCGGGCGGTACGTTGGAACCGTCTCGACCTTGGCCTTTATGTGCCCCGGAGAGGGTCCAGTGATGGTTCTCGACTCCACTTCTCGCCTCCTTCTCAGGTTTTTTGCAGCCTGAGAGATCCAGCCAGGGAAAGGAAACCGCCCTCCCCTGTCCTTCACGCCGCCATCCCTTCTGCCTTGGCGATGGCTGACCGGGTGACCATCCTCCCGCCGCGCGACCCGTGGCCCTTCTCCACGGTGACGGCGGGTGATCTGGAGGACCTCGTCGGCGAGGGTTTGCTCCGCCCCCTCACCGATAAGGAGCGGCCGGAATGGATTCCTCCCGCGGGCGGAGTCGCTCCATCCCCTCCGCCGGGGTATGTCGTGAGCTTCATCTCCTTCCATGAGCGGGGACTTGGAGTGCCGTCGAGCCGCTTCATGCGGGCCATCCTGTTCCACTACGGGGTGGAACTGCACAACCTCACTCCCAACTCCATCGCGCAAGCCGCTATCTTTGTAGCGGTGTGCGAGGGGTATCTGGGGATCGCCCCCCATTGGGATTTGTGGACTCACCTCTTCTTTGCCGAGCTTTTTGCTTCGTCGACAAGGGAGAGGAAGGTCCGTGCGGCGGTGTGGGCCGGCGGCTGCACCCTCTTGCTGAGGCAGTCGCGGTCGTTGCAGTATATCCCTGCCGTCCTTTCATCCTCAAACAAGGGTTGGCAGCGCCGGTGGTTCTACCTCCGGAATGACGGAGGGTCGCTCCCGCCGTTCTCTCAGCGGGTTGTCACCGCCGCCCCCGACGCCTGGCGCCACGGGACTCCACACGAGAGGCAGAAGAAACTCGAGCCTCTTCTCCAGGCCCTGAAGGCGTTGCGGGAGGAAGGGCTCACCGCCGCGGGAGTGGTTGCCGCCATCCACCGCCGGAGGGTGCTCCCCTTGGCGGAGCGGCGGTTGTCGCTTTGGGAGATGACCCAGGAGGCCGACTGGGAGGGGTCACTGATGTCCCCTGATCCTCTTCCCTACGATGCCCTCCACCGGCGGGTGTCGGCCGCGATGGGGAAGCCGGACCCCCACGCCTTCTCCCAGCCTCGAATGCGCCCCGACCAGGGGTGCGTCGCTCTGGTGAGTGTTCGTCCCTTCTTTCTTCACCTACCGGGTTGCTTCTGATTCTCACTATCGGGCTTCTTTCTCCCCCCTTTTTAGGAGGTGGGGCGGCACAAACCCTCCCTGCCGCCGGTCCCGGAGGACGCGGCGGGTCGGGCGGCGCGGCGGGTCGCCGCGGAGGAGGAGAAGAAGAAAAAGGATGCGGAGAAGGCCCGGGCCCGCAGGCGGAGGCGGGCTCGGGACGCCCTGGAGAAACGCCGTCGTCAGCAGGAGAGGGAAGGACTTCCCAGGGAGCTGTCGCCGGAGACGTCCGATGACGACGATGACGACGACGACGACGAAGAGGAGGAGGACGACATGGCCGCTCGTCTCGGCCTCAGCCCCGGCTTGGGATGTGGCCGGGAGTCGTCGAGTCAGCCCCCGAGCGGGCCTATGTCGTCGGCCCCTGGGGCCGAGGCGCCGGATCCCCGACCTGAGGGGCGGGGGCAGCCCGAGAGGGTTCTTGACCCCTCGGCTGGAGGAGCTGACGCGACTCCAGGGAGCCGGGCCGAGGGGTCCGTTCCTCGGGAACCGTCGCCCGCGCCGGCAGCATGGGGGAGCGGCCCCCAGGTCGCCATGGCGGCGCCTGGGCAGTCCGCCTCCCGGGCCTCAGGGGCGTCCGAGGCAAGGGCGGCGCCGGGGCTGTTGGTGAGGCGGACCTCGGCGGCGGTTCCAGGAAGCGGGAGCCAAGAGACCTCCCCCCAGACACCGTGGATCATGGTCCGGAGCGGGTAGGTACCTTGGAGTGTCTCCGTCCCGGCGCTTCATTCATAAGTCTGGGCCGTGATTTTCCCTTTCTTGTTTTCTCTAGCAAACGGAGCCATGGCCCTACTGACCTGGCGCCTCGGAAGGCCCTCAAGACGGCGTTGGTCCAGGCAGCTGGCGCCACCTCGGGCCCTGTCGCTCGGCCGACCCTTTCGCAGGGTGCTCCGCCGCACGGGGCTCAGGCGTCACATGTTCCAGGGGAGCAGGTCCCCGAGGCGGGCTCCTCTGCCGAGGTGGCCATCGTGATCGGGGAGGCGGCCGGCGCCGGCGTGGTCCCGAGCTCGCCTGCCATGTCGGTCATGCCGGCGTCCGCCGCTACCGCAGTTGGCACCGTCCCAGTCGGAGAGCGTGCGGTTGCCGCCGGCGTCGAGACGGCCGCGGCGTCGGCGCCCGGAGCCTCGGAAGAGGTGGGCGCGGACGCGCAGTGCTCTCGGGCGGGCGGCAGCCTTGTCGCTGTGGGGCGGAGCCCCGAGGCCCGGGGCCAGTTGCTCCGATTCCGGACCCGTGAGGCTTCGGGCCCTATCTTCGTTCTTGACGACGAAGAGGAGGACCAGTCCTGGGACGAGCTCCGCGAGTGTGCGGAGGCGACAGTGGGGTTGCTCCGATCGTCGCTGGAGGTTCTCTGCGGGGATGTCCCCAAAATCCTCCAGGTAATGGTTTCAGGCATACCTTCTCGCTTCCGCGAGCGAGGCGTTTGTCGTGATATCTTGTTTTCCTCTCCAGGACCTGACGGATCGGAGCGCTGCCAAGTCGTCGTTCATTCGCCGCGAGGCCGTCGTCTGGGGCTCGCTGCGGTCCCTGAGGACTTCGCTCGCCGGGGCTTCCGCGCGCCTTTCTCAGCAAGACGCTAAGATAGCGGACCTCCAGTTGCTCTGCGCTGACCTGAAGGCCGAGGCGGCGGCAGCGCGCGCGGAGGTGCTACAACGGCGGACGGAGCTTGCCCAGGTTGCCGAGGAGCGGGACCAAACTCGGGGCCAGGCTGCCGAGGCCGAGAGCCGAGCCAAGATCCTTGCGGCCGATCTGGCCGCAGCCCAAGTCACAGCCTCGGAGCAGCACGTCCGAGCCAGAGGTATGGCTCGACCGTCCTCGGTTCTCGATCTTGTCCGTTTCTCCCGCTTGGGTTTGAGGTCTTTCTTCTGGCTGTTCGCAGAGCTCGAGTCTGCCCTCGACGAGTCTGCCAGGGCACTTGCCGAGGCGCTCGACGGGGCTGCTGAGCAAAGGGAGGCCGATCTCGCGGCCATGTCCGAGGCCGTCTCGGAGGTCTATCGGAAACTCGGTCCCGGCGACGTCCCTTCAGGGAGCTCTCCCCAAAGCCGTCTTCAAGCCCTAGGTGATTACGCGCGCGATAAAGTCCGCGGGGCGCTGCACCACGGCGTCAGGCGGGCCTTCGCCGTGCTCGCTTCCCACTACGTCGTGGACTTGGAGCGGGTCAGCGAGGGGTACTGCCTGCCTGACGAAGACGAGGCGGCCCTGGCGGAGGTTCAGCGGCTCGACGCGGTCGCTGCGGGTCCGAGCGCGGCGCTGGCGACCGTCTTCGAAGCGGAGATTCTTCCTCCTGCGCCGCCGTCGGAAGCGGAGGTGGACCTTACCGACGGCGGGGGTGGAGTTGAGGGCGCGGCTCCTGCCCGAGGCGACGCCTGATTCTTGTTGGGACAATTTCTGTTGGATGTGTGATTTGCCGCGGCCACCGAGGCCTGGACATTTTACTTCTCTTCCGTGAAGTCATGCTCCTTTTCGTTTCGATTTTCGCGCCTGGCCCGTAGTGTCGACAACAGGGTGATTTCCCGAGCTGGGTCCTTTTTCGTGGCAGGCGACGAGTGAGGTGTCCCTAGCCCGGAGGCATAGGCGTTCCCCAGCTCAGTCGGTCTCGCCATTTACTCGTACCCAAGTTCGCTCCTCAGGACCCTGCTTCTGACGCATCCGGGAGAACGCAAAAAACCCTTCTTGACCGAAAAAAGAGTTTTTCTGACGCGGAACGGTACGTCCAAACTCGACGAGAGGGGTTCCCCCTTTTTAGCCCCCGAGGGAGGGTCGGGCGCTGCCGGGGCGAGGCCGACCCTTCCTTGATGACTGATTCTTATGTGTGAGTGGGGGAAGGGCGCAGCCCCCGGGCGTCGTTCGCGCAGAGGCCGTTTGGCGAGTCAGGCTCCTGCCCAGATATCCGGCGAGTGCTCGGTGACATCCCTCGGTATGCCGGGCATGCCCGAGGGACCCCACGCAAAAACATCGACGTTTGCGCGAGGGAAGTCGACGAGTACTGCTTCTTATTTGGGGCCGAGCCCAGAACTGATCCGGACATGCTTGGAGGCGTCGCCACTGGGGTCGAGAGGGACGGCCTTGACCGTCTCCGCTAGCTCGAAGTTGCCGGCATGTCGCTTCACGTCCGGCACCTCTCGGGAGAGGCTTTCCAGGTCGGCAATGAGGGCCTCGGACTCGGCGAGGGCCTCGGCGTACTCCACGCACTCCACGTCGCATTCGAATGCGTGTTCGTACGTGGGGCCGACGGTGATGACCCCGTTGGGGCCCGGCATCTTGAGCTTCAGGTAGGTGTAGTTGGGGATGGCCATGAACTTCGCGTAGCATGGCCTTCCCAACACCGCGTGGTAGGTTCCTCGGAACCCGACCACCTCGAACGTCAACGTCTCCCTTCGGAAGTTGGAGGGTGTTCCGAAGCAGACAGGGAGGTCGAGCTGTCCGAGGGGCTGGACGCGCTTCCCGGGGATGATCCCGTGGAAGGGCGCAGCGCCTGCTCGGACGGATGACAGATCGACGCGCAGGAGCCTGAGGGTCTCAGCGTAAATGATGTTGAGGCAGCTGCCCCCATCCATCAAGACCTTGGTGAGCCTGACGTCGCCGATGACGGGGTCGACGACGAGCGGGTACTTCCCCGGGCTCGGCACGTGGTCGGGGTGGTCGTCCCGGTCGAAGGTGATGGGCTTGTCGGACCAGTCTAGGTAGACTGGCGCCGCCACCTTCACCGAGCAGACCTCCCGACGCTCTTGCTTACGATGCCGAGCCGAGGCATTCGCCGCATGCCCTCCGTAGATCATGAAGCAGTCGCGGACCTCTGGGAACTCTCCTGCTTGGCGATCCTCCCATTTGTCGTCGTCGCGGGCCTTGCCACCCTCTGCGGGTGGCCCGGCCCTGTGGAAGTGGCGCCGAAGCATGACGCACTCCTCGAGGGTGTGCTTGACGGGCCCCTGATGGTAGGGGCACGTCTCCTTGAGTGCCTTGTCGAAGAGGTTAGCACCTCCGGGGGGCTTCCGAGGGTTCTTGTGCTCGGCGGCGGCGACAAGGTCTACATCGGGAACGTCGCGTTTCGCTTGCGACTTCCCCCTGCCTTTCTTCTTGGCGCTGCGCGGAGTAGACGCCTCGGGAGCATCTTCAGATGGGCGGCCCTGGGGCTGCTTGTCCTTTCGGAAGATGGCCTCTACCGCCTCCTGGCCGGAGGCGAACTTGGTGGCGATGTCCATCAGCTCGCTCGCCCTGGTGGGGGTCTTGCGACCCAACTTGCTCACCAGGTCACGGCAGGTGGTGCCGGCGAGGAACGCGCCAATGACATCGGAGTCGGTGACGTTGGGCAGCTCGGTGCGCTGCTTCGAGAACCGCCGGATATAATCTCGGAGAGACTCTCCCGGCAGTTGCCGACAGCTTCGGAGGTCCCAGGAATTCCCGGGGCGCACGTACGTGCCCTGGAAGTTGCCGGCAAAAGCCTGGACCAGATCTCCCCAGTTGGAAATCTGCCCCGGAGGCAGGTGCTCCAACCAGGCACGAGCGGTGTCGGAGAGGAACAGGGGGAGGTTTCGGATGATGAGGTTGTCATCGTCCGTCCCACCCAGTTGACAGGCCAGGCGGTAGTCCGCAAGCCACAATTCCGGTCTCGTTTCCCCCGAGTACTTCGTGATAGTAGCCGGGGGTCGGAATCGGGGCGGAAATGGCGCCCGCCGAATGGCTCGGCTAAAGACCTGCGGACCGGGTGGTTCGGGCGAGGGACTCCGATCCTCCCCGCTGTCGTAGCGCCCCCCACGCCTGGGGTGATAGCCTCGGCGCACCCTTTCGTCGAGGCGTGCCCGACGGTCGCGATGAGGGTGCTCGTCGCCGAGGTAGCCCGGGGCCGCAGGCGCGGTGTTGCGCGTGCGCCCGGTGAAGACCGAGGCTTCCCGCGTGAGTCGGGAAGTCGCGGCACGAGGTTCCGAGGGGTACCCCTGCCTTCGGGAGGCAGAGCTTTCGGCCCGCCGGGCCGCAGCGCCTTCCAGGAGATGCTTGAGTTCTCCCTGGATTCGCCGACCCTCGGTGGTTGATGACTCCGGCATTGCGCGGAGGAGCATTGCTGCGGCGGCCAGGTCCTGACCGGTTCCGCCGGATGCGGGTGGCGGTCTGACCCTGGCATCGTTGGTGATGCGGTGCTGGAGACCTTGGGGCAGGTGACGTATTCCTCCGGCCGGGGGCTGGCTCGCCCATACCTGCCCGATGTTCTGGCGGATTACCTCGAGCGCTCCTGCTTCCTCATCGAGCCCGGCCTGCGCCCCGCGGACTTGCTCGAGCTGTGGGTCGTGACCCCCCGCCGGAACGGGGACCACAGCTAGCTCCCGCGGGATGTCGGCGCGAGGCGCTGGCCTAGGGGGATCACCATCCTCCGGCATGCCGAGACAGCCGCCTCCGGAGGGATCCCCTAGCTCGATGTGGAAACATTCGCGGCTCGGACCGCAGTCCTTGTCGCCAAGGCTGCGGCTGCCATCGGAACAGTCGGAGAGGCAGTAGTCACATGCGGTCATGAAGTCCCGCATGGCACTAGGGTTGCCAGATCCGGAGAAATCCCAGCAGATGCTGGGGTCGTCATCTTCCTCGGACCCAGAGGGTCCGTAGGTCGAGACACCCATCAATCGGTCCCAAGGCGACCGCACACGAAACCCCAGAGAGGTTGCACTCGCCTCAATGTGAGCGCCCGCCAAAGCGAGGTCGCCAGGCGGGCTGAGGTCGAGTCGAAATGATGAAAGATGGGGAGCAGTCGGTACCTTTTTGTCGACGAGGAGCGACGAAGTCACGTCGGGGGCTGACCGCGCCGTCGTCTTGGGTACGAGGGCGACGTCCTGCAGGCCCTCCGTGAGCGTGCTGGCGTCGTCCATCTGCTCGGGGTCGACGTGTTGCGGGGGGATGACGCTCGCCTTCGCCTCGAACGCGAGGGCAACGCTTAGCGTGTCCTCCGTTGAGGCGCCGGGGATGTCGATTTGCTCGACAGCCGTCGGAGCGCGGCCTCCCGCTCGGCCCTGGTTGCCCCTCCTCCTCCTCCTCCGATGGCGAGGGAGAGGATGGGGCGAGCCCGAAAGTCGTCCTTCCCCCACACGGGAAAGGCGTCGTCGATTCCGCCGCTGGCGGGCGGGTTGTCCGCCACCATTGTCGCTGTCGCGCGGCGGTGGAAGGAGTATCATGTCGTAGCTGCTGTCGAGAGACATGAACTCGAGGCTCCCGAAACGGAGCACCGTCCCGGGTTGAAGAGGTCGTTGGAGACTGCCCATCTGGAGCTTGACGGGAAACTGCTCGTCAACACGCAGCGTGCCCCTACCTGGCGCGCCAACTATCGGTGTTCCGAGACCGGGGGGTCCCCGAGCCGACGAGTGAGTGTGCCGCGTGCCCCAGCCCAGATGGGTCGAGCGCGTGGGCGAGCGCGAAGGGGGGAACAGAGAGAGCGGTCGGTGGCCAGAGCCGGGTCGTGGGGGAGTCGGAGAATTCCCGCGGCCTTCGTGTTCGTCCCGCGCCCAGGTCGGGTGCGCTTGCAGTAGGGGGTTACAAGCGTCCGCGCGAGGTGAGGG
Organism: Zea luxurians; assembly: GCA_029449295.1. Lineage (NCBI taxonomy): Eukaryota > Viridiplantae > Streptophyta > Magnoliopsida > Poales > Poaceae > Zea > Zea luxurians. The sequence goes on from JAOPSE010000017.1 coordinate 48,177,481, forward strand.
GAAGCGAGCGGCCCCGAGAGAGCGCCTGCCCCTGCCCTTCGTCCCCGCGAGGCCAACCTTCTCTAAGAAGGCCCTGGTCCTTCCTTTTATAGTCGTAAGGAGAGGATCCAGGTCTACAAGATGGGGGTGTAGCAAGGTGCTACGTGTCTAGCGAGGGAGAGCTAGCGCCCTAAGTACATGCCTAGGTGGCAGCCGGAGAGATCTTGGCACCTTGTTGGTGTGGCGTCGTGGCTGCTGGAGGAGTAACGGAGCCGGACGGAGGGACAGCTGTCGGAGTGGCTGGACCCTTGCTGACGTCCTCCTGCTTTCGTAAGGGAGCTGAGAGCCGCCGTCGTCATGGTCTAGCGGGGCGCCATCATTTGCCTATCTGGCGTAGCTGGCCAGATGGGACACCGGTCTTGTTCTCTGCGACCCAAGTCGGCTTAGGGCAGGGTGATGATGACGCTTCCTGTTGACGTGGCGGTCTCGTGTCCTAGGTCGGGTGTCGTGGAGGTTCCTCCGAAGCCGAGGTCAAGTCCGTCCTGCAAGACAGAGGCAGAGTCCGAGCCCTGGGTCGGGCGAGGCGGAGATCGATCGGCAGAGGCCGAGGCGGAGTCCGAGCCCTGGGTCGGGCGAGGCGGAGTTCGTCGTCTTCCGGGGCCTTAGCCCGAGTCCGAGCCCTGGGTCGGGCGGAGCGGAGTTCGCCGTCTTCCGGGGCCTTAGCCCGAGTCCGAGCCCTGGGTCGGGCAGAACCTCCTTATGGCACCTCTGGCGAAGTCTGGTCGCCCGTCGGTCTTACCTTTTGTGTTAAACGCCCAGGTGACTGGGTCGGTTGGCGCGGTGATTTAGTCAGGGTTTCTTCTTATCGAAGGCGGGGCCTCGGGCGAGCCGGAGATGCGTCTGCCGTGAAAGAGGAGGCCTCAGGCGAGACGGAGTCATCTTAGGGTCGGCTGCCCTCACCCGAGGCTAGGCTCGGGCGTGGCGTGACCAAGTCACTCGTATGGACTGATCCCTGACTTAATCAAACCCATCAGGCCTCTGCAGCTTTATGCTGATGGGGGTTACCAGCTGAGAATTAGGCGTCTTGAGGGTACCCCTAATTATGGTCCCCGACAACTTTCGGCGGAATCAGCGTTTATTTTTCGTTGTAAGCTCTGCATTCCCTTAGAAACGACTTTTGAGCTTCTCCCTGTTTTCTTTTCTTTTTCCTTTGCATTTACATTTACATTTTTGGGGGATATCACTCTTATAGAATTGAAATAAGGAAAATTACATGTTGTGGCCCCATTAAAAACCTTTCTCCCCCTTTGGAAAGGAAAAGGGTGCCACAGAAAAGAATAGAAAAAATTACATCAAGCTAAACATAATATCGCCGAAGCTCATCCGCATTCCATGACCTAGGAATGTCGTTGCCGTCCATATCCTTCAATCTGTAGGAACCGAGTTTTGACGAAGATACTACCAAAAAAGGTCCTTCCCACTTCAGCTGTAATTTGCCTACTGTCTCAGGGTTGGCTACTCTTCGAAGCACCAAGTGTCCTGGTTCAATGTTCTTCAGCCTGACCTTTCTGTCACGCCATTTTATTGTTTCAGCTTGATATTTGTTGATATTTTCCACAGCTTGAAGCCTGATCCCCTCTATAGCATCTTTTCCACAGAGTAATTAGCTTCATCTTCGCCTTCTGCCGAAGCTATTGTTCTTATTGATCCTGCTTTGGCTTCTTCCGGGGTTATTGCTTCGTCACCGAACAATAGTTTGAATGGCGTAAAGCCTCTTGATCTTGACACCGTTGTGTTATGGCTCCACACCACTTTGATTAATTCTTCTGGCCACTTTCCCCTGGGCTGATTGAAGATTGACTTCATTATTCCTATCATTATGATCCCATTAGCTCTTTCGACAAGTCCGTTTGACTCCGGATGTCGAACTGATGCAAAATGGATCTTCATGCCAATTTGATCACAAAATTCTCTGAAAGCTTCAGAATCAAACTGTGTCCCATTATCCACAGTAATGGCCTTCGGCACTCCGAAGCGACAAACAATGTTTTGCCAGAAAAACTTTTGGACAGTAACCGAAGTTATTGTGGCTAAAGGATTTGCCTCAATCCACTTAGAAAAATATTCCACTGCCACTACAACATATCTTAAATTTCCTTGTGCTGGTGGTAGCGGGCCTAACAAATCAAGGCCCCACCTTTGTAACGGCCAAGTGGGTTGTATTAACTGAGTTAGAGACGAAGGTTGTTTTTGATGTCTTGCACATTTTTGACAACCTTCGCACTTTTGGACTAATTCCGCTGCATCCGAAGCTGCTTTTGGCCAATAAAATCCTTGGCAAAAGACTTTTCCCAACAAAGGCCTAGATCCAATGTGAGATCCACATAAGCCTGCATGTATTTCCTTCATCAATTCTATGCCTTTGGTTCTGGATAAACACTTGAGCAACAGGGAACATACCCCACGCTTGTATAGTTCCCCTTCTATTATGACATATGGTCGAGCTCTTGCTTCTATCCTCCTGTTATAAGCTTCGTCATCTGAAAGAAAATTACCCTGAAGAAAAGAGATGATTTCAGTTCTCCAATCTTCACTATAGACAGGGGATATGTTGAGGACCGCTCTTTCAAGAAGCTCGACCAAAGGTGCTTTTATTGTTTCGAAAAATACTTCCGAAGGTAAAGGCACCCCCTGCGCTGCTGACTTGGCTAATAGATCAGCATATTCATTTTCTCCACGAGGAATGTTTTTAACAGAGAATCCTTCAAAAGAAGCCTCAATCCTTCGGACTGTATCTAAATATTTTTCAAGCTTCGGATCTCTTGCCTTATAGCTCTTGTCAATATGACCAGAATAACTTGGGAATCAGTTTTAAGAATGGCCCTTCTGATTCCCATTGCCTTTAACTTCCGAAGACCCAAGAGCAGAGCTTCGTATTCAGCAATATTGTTTGTGCAACTGAAATCAAGTCTTGCCGCATAACAAGTTTTAACTTTGGAAGGTGAAACCAACACAGCAGCTGCTCCTGCTCCTAAGGTTCCCCAAGACCCATCGCAAAACATTGTCCATGCTTCAGCATCTTTATTCGTTTCTTCCTCCTGAGCCCCTGGCGTCCAATCAGCAATGAAGTCTGCCAACGCTTGGGACTGAATCGAAGATCTATGCACATAATCAATACAAAATTCATTGAGCTCTGCAGCCCATTTTCCAATCCTTCCAGTAGCTTCTCGGTTTCTCATAATATCCTTCAACGGTTGTGAAGAAGGAACAATTATATTGTAAGCTTGAAAATAATGCCGAAGCTTCCTGGAGGCCATCAAAACAGCATACAGTACCTTCTCCAATTCTGTATAATTTTTCTTTGATAAACTAAGAACTTCGGATACAAAGTATATTGGGGCCTGCTTTTTAACTTGGCCTTCAAGCTTCTCCTGAACAAGTGCTGCACTTACCGCTGAGTGCGAAGCTGCCACATATAATAACAAAGGAGCCCCTGGCGCTGGTGGAGTTAGTGTTGTTAGATCTATCAAATATTGCTTCAACTCTTCGAAAGCTTTCTGCTGGACTGGTCCACATTGAAAAACTTCGGCTGACTTCAGCACTTCGAAAAATGGTAAATTTCTCTCTGCTGATCTAGATATGAATCTATTGAGAGATGCCAGTCTTCCTGTCAATCTTTGAGCCCCCTTCTTTGTACTTGGTGGTTCCATTCGAAGGATAGCTTCGATTTTGTTTGGATTAGCCTCAATTCCTTTTGTTGAAACTAGACAACCAAGAAATTTTCCCTTCTTCACTCCGAAGACACATTTTTCTGGATTCAGCTTTAAACCAGCCTGTCTAAAATTAGCGAAGGTCTCCTGCAGATCAGCAATGTGATTATCTTGCTTCGTGCTTTTCACAATGATATCATCAACATAAGTTAGGACATTCCTGCCTATCTGAGAATGGAGAACCTTCGTTGTCATTCTGCTGAAGCTTCCTCCAGCATTTTTAAGCCCTTCAGGCATCCAAAGGTAATAATATGTTCCACTAGGAGTTATGAAGCTGGTCTTCGGCTCATCCTCCTTCTTCATCCAGATTTGATGATAACCTGAATAACAATCCAACAAACACATAAGCTCTGATGAAGCTGCTGCATCAACTAAGGAATCTATCCTCGGCAATGGAAACTCGTCCTTTGGACAGGCCTTATTGAGATCAGTAAAGTCGATACACATTCTCCATTTACCATTGGCCTTCTTTACCATAACAGTGTTAGCCAACCATTCTGGGTATTTTACCTCTCTGATAACTCCAGCACTGAGGAGTCTTTTCACTTCATTCCGAGCACCTTCAGCCTTGTCATCAGACATCTTCCGAAGCCTCTGCTTCCTGGGTCTGAATGATGGATCAACATTAAGCGAGTGTTCAATAACATCCCTGTTAACTCCGCAAAGATCATTAGCTGACCAAGCAAAGACATCTTTGTTGTTGAACAAAAACCTTATCAAGGTTTTCTCCTGTTCTTCGGACAATTGAGATCCCAATAGCACCTTCTGCTCTGCTATATCCTCACATAAGAGCATGGGCTTCGGCTGATCAGCTGAAGCAGCTTTTCCCTTCTGAACTTGTACTGCTCACAAGCTTCAACTCCATCTATGTTATGGATTGCTTTTGAGTCTGTCCAATTTCCTTCGGCCCTTCTGGCAGCTTCCTGACTTCCATGAATAGCAATGGGCCCTTGGTCCGAAGGTATCTTCATGCAAAGGTAAGCTGGATGAAGAATTGCTTCGAAGGCATTGAGAGTACCACGACCAATGATAGCATTGTAAGGATACTCCATGTCAACAATGTTAAACACAATTTGCTCAGTCCTTGTGTTGTTGACAAATCCGAAGGTTACTGGCATGGTGATCTTCCCAAGTGCTACAATTTGCCGCCCTCCGAAGCCACAAAGAGGGTACGTAGCATCATGGATCTTGTCTTCGGGCTCTTGCATTTGTCTGAAAGCCTTAGCAAATATGATATCTGCTGCACTGCCTGTATCAACCAAAACATTATGGACCAGAAATCCTTTGATCACACAAGAGATAACCATAGCATCGTTGTGTGGGTAATCCTTGAGTTGAAGATCTTCTTGAGAGAAGGTAATTGGAATGTGAGACCATCTTGACTTGATGAAGGGTCCTTGCACCCCGACATGCTGTACCCTTCTCTGTGCCTCCTTCTTCTACTTCTTGTTAGCTGGCTCTGAGCATGAACCGCCTGTTATGGGGAGTACCAGCTTCGGAGCCGAAGCAGCTCCAGCTTGATCGTTGAACGAAGCCATCAGCTCAAAAAAGTGGAAGTGAGTTGACCGGAGGTGGGCGCCAATGTTGGGGACTTGTTCTCAAATGCTATGAATCAAGAACAAGACAACACAAAAAATGTTAAATATCAAATGCCCTTCGTCCGCTGAAGCATTATCTCCCCAAGGATTCAATGAACTTCGGATGAAAACCAGGAGCATAATATTACGAAGGTTTCACCTTCGTAATTAAACTTACAAAGATAATATAAAGTAGTGTAAAATGTAAAACATCAAAAGATAAATATGTCGGAAATAAATAGCACTTATTCACATATTTTATTATGTGAATATAAGATGTTTTAATACAATGTTAAGGTACGTTTATACCTTCGCCTTGACAAGTAATAATTCCCGAGTGATGCCCTTGCAATTACAGTAATATGTGAACAGTAAAGAGATACTGTTCACTATTTATAGGCAGAGGACACAGCCTGTGAAGAATTACAATCATGCCCCTCATAAGAGTTTACAACATTGACTCAGACCCTTAAGGACTAAAAGGTCATTCTATCTTTAAGTCGGTTCGACCCCCATCTTCGGACATGCTGTAACGCCGAAGCTTCATGAATGGTGCCTTCGGCATTACGTTCAAGCAGCTTCAGCCGAAGTTGTTTTCTTTCCGCAGGACCTTCGGCGATGAAGCATGGTCCCAACAAGCCTAGACTCAAACGACATTCTTCCCTTATGAAGTTAGCTACTTAACTCTATACTAGAGCCCTACATGACACCTGGAATGGGAGCTGTAATAAGGGCAAGATGTTTGGCTAAAACTTGAGCCACAGATAATGAGTAAACAAAAATGGCAAAACAAATTTAGTAGCTAGTACAGATACCTTAGAATGCATCTCATTCCACCGGACTGAAACCATTTCCACATAAATTAGGCACCTAGGGCAATGGATGCATATGGTTTGGACTTGCATGATTCAACAAATAAAACTTATAATGAGAAGTTCAGAATTTAGAAAATAAAATAGACATGATCATACTTACTCATTTCCGAAGTTCATCCACATTGGATGATAACCAACTGGTGCAGATATACCATTAACCACATGACCACTGGGCACCACATGCCATTGGATCCATGTGAGGTTGGCCAGGAGCAGACCTAATAGGTTGCTGAAGACTGAAGTACCGGATATCCCATTGGTACATTGCTAACTGCAATGGAACTATGTTATATGTTGATTTGTAGTACAACAATTGTTGGTTTGAAGTGCTCTACAAACTGACAGTTCTCCCAGCTTCTGGAAGCAGTAAGGGTACCAGTAATCACAAAAACAACTAACAGGAGATGTCGACTCTTCCTGAATTCTCAAACCATAGCAAAGAAGAATGAACCGGGTAAGTGTTTGGGAATATGCGACATTAGAAACTTTAGTTATACCAAAATCAAGTGGAACATAATCACAAAGTGAGACATGGAAGCATGGAGTAGCATAATGTAACCATCAATCCTAACAGACTTTTTATCATGATAAGAAAGTATGAGTTCATATCATGTTTTTAAAAGATCACACTCCAGAAAAGAGAAAACAACAAGCTGCCAAAATTCTAAATGTTTCCATAGGTCACAGAAATCAAAGTAAGCTTGCAGCGGTGGATCAAGCATGTCAAAACACACGTGTACATCATCAAAACTCAAAAACAACTAAAATGATACTGTTTGAGAATGGCATTACCACTAAAGCATTGATCCTCATTTATTTGATGGTTGTATATGTAGGGTGCTTCTATGATGGTTGTATATGTAGGCACCAAAAAATCTTGCAAAAGACCATATGCAATTATTACGGAAAATCTTGCACTGAAAAACAAGCCACTGTCCATTGATGTACATGCAAAACAGCAAAAGTATGATGAGCATATATGTAGCTCTTCATAGATTGATCTGATAACAACTCGTCAACCAATGTTGCCTTGCGTTCCCTATTTTTCAGCCTACTTGAGTAGAACTCAGATGCAGGCTCAACGACCGTACCGACCTAAAGCCAACATTCAAATATTCAGTACACATCTGCCACATATAAAGCTTTCCACAGATTAGGACCATGACCAGCACGCAACATTTACACCATAGATTAGGACCATGAGCAGCAACTGAACACTAATACATCTCAGTAAGACTATACGACACATTCACGCCAACAACCTTCTTCGAACTGGCACGCCGGTTTGACTCACTCGCGATCCGAATGGCCCTTCATGATCAGTGTTCAGTTGCTGCTCAATGTCGCGCTTTTGTTCCTGAGACGTCAGGACACCATAGACAAAAAAGGAGTGTCGATCAGTTCATGTCCCCAAAAGAAGGGGCCAAAATCACATACTACAAATTGAAATGATTAGAGCATTCTGTCAACATTGCATCAACAATCAATGGAACATATTCTGTCAACATTGCATCAGCAATCAATGGAACATAAGCATATGTAAAAAATGGGCTTGAGTCCTTGTAAGGTATTTTGGTGCTAGATTGCTCATTATAGATTCTTCCATGTTGTTTGGTGTAAGATCATGAACTATTATGTTTATTCTTCTTTGTTCTAATTGTGATAATCATAACTATGATGTTTCCAAATATATGGCTTAACATTACGAGTTAGTGACATGGCTGTGCTCTCTTTATCTAAACATTTTATACATGTTTTTATTCTACTAAAACTGCTACAATATATATCTAACAATTTTAAGCACACATTTTTTTGTCCAAAATCATTGAGTTTACTTTCTTCACACAGAATGTATCCACATTTTAATTTGAACATCATATCGAGTAGGGCATCTATAATGAGCAATCTAGCACCTAAATACCTTACAAGGGCCTTCATCAGACATTCTTGATAGATATCAGTTTCTGTAAAAGATAAATTACCATGCTTAATAAAAGACAGAGACAACTATTGCTAGTTCCAAATAAAGCTAAACAAAGTCCAGGCTAACACATGTATACCTGTTGGGGGCCTTCGTCTTCCGAAGGTCCTCAAAAACATGATTTGACAATATTTCCCAAGTGTAATATATGTATAGGTACCTTCAGACTCGGATCAAAACCATACACAATGTGAGAAGCACGAACAGTACGAAGGATGACGCAGCCCCGAAGCCACACGCAAGGGAGCTTCGGCATAGCGGCAGGAAAAGGAACCGACTTAAAAGGGAAAAGGCTATATGGACCTCAATGGATTATCCTAAAGTTAATAGTAAATGTAAAGGACATGAATGTAATTTTACACAGGCTGCGTCCTGTGCCTATAAATAGATGAATAGTGCCCCCCGTGTGTCACGCTTGGACTTTTACCTTCTGTCAAGCCGAAGGTACAAATGTAATACAATATCGTTTCTATCTATCCATGATAATAATAAATATATTAGCAATGTCATATGATTATTCATGTTGTCTTTCATATCTTATATGCTCCTTCTTTCATTAACATTCGTTGTGATGATGAAGGTATGTCCTTCATCACCTTCGTCTGAAGATCATTATATCCTATGGGAAATAATGCTTCGAAGGACGAAGGACATTAACTTTTAACATTTTATGTTGCCTTGTTCTTAATTCATAGCACTTGAGAACAAGTCCCCAACATTGGCGCCCACCTCCGGTGAACTCATTCGACCACCTTCGGCAAGCACTGACCTTCATCATGCCTCCGAAGAAGATAACTGCACCAAGAGGAGGAGTTGGACCAAGAGATCAGGGACATGAAAATCATCCATCGACAAGTACAAAGGAAGAAGGAAAGATGACCCGGCTGGCCGATCTTCAAAGGAAGATTAACGAAGCTACTGAAGAAGTGCGTCATCTTGTCCAAGATGAACAAGACCGAAGGCCCCAGCATAGGGAGCTTCGTCAAGAGGGCCTATTCAACGAAGATGGATGGTATGATGATTCCAGTCATGATACTTTTACTTTTGACGATGCTTCTCCCTTGGCAGCAGAACTGCAGGCTACTCTGTGGCCCCCATCATACAAGCCACCCCAACTTCCCATGTATGATGGGCATTCAGATTCGAAGCAGTTTCTGATGAGTTACAAAGCAACTATATCTTCATACGGGGGCAACACCGCAGTCATGGCAAAGTCTTTCGTCATAGTAGTCCAGAATGTAGCCTAGACATGGTATTCTTCTCTTCGGCCAGGGACTATCACGTCATGGAAGAAGCTCAAAGACATGTTGGTTACTAGTTTCCAAGGCTTTCAAACGAAGCCAGTCACAGCTCAGGCCATGTTCCAATGTACGCAAGACCACGAAGAATATCTTCAGGCATACATCCAAAGGTTCTTACGACTAAGGGCACAAGCACCTACAGTGCCCAATGAAATCGTCATTGATGCCATGATCAAGGGTCTTTGGCCGGGACCTACTGCTCAATATTTCGCAAGAAAGCCCCCACAGACTCTGGAGAAGCTACTTCAGAAGATGGATGAGTATATCCGGGCTGACAACGACTTCCGCCAAACAAGGGAGGAAGCTTACAGATTCTCTGAGATGACTAGGGGCTTCGGAGGACGAATTCACCCAAGGCATGTCAGGTCGATCCACAGCTCCAGCCAGAGCGATGACAAGGGAAGTCAGCCTCAGAGGTCACAATACACCTCACAACCTTCAGGGCAACAACAAAGCTCTTTTAGGCCGCCAGCTCCAAGTGGCAGAGGTGCCAGGGGCTTCGGAGGAAGATATGGGGATCAACTGAGGAAGATCTACTGTTTATTTTGTGGTGAGGACAAGGGCCATACTACAAGAATGTGCCAAATCACTATTCAGAAGCAAAAGGAAATCGCAGAAGCCGAAGCTCGGCAGAACCAGCCGAAGTAGGTCTTGCACAGTGCTTCATGCCACTCTCCTTATATACCAGAGTATGTGGGCAATTATTCTGCAGCTTCTGTTGCTTCGGCTAGCCATTCACAGGCTTCCTGGCCACAACTTCCACCCCCACCACCACTACAACCGACCTACTCCCGATGCCAGCAGCCAGAAGGGCGCCAGAGTACTCAACGGCAGCGGGAATCCAGGGAGGAATCCGAAGCTCGCATAGTCAACAGTACTGTGCCAGAATCAAAACACATTTATTGAGCGATATCCTACCCCTAAAATACTTTTATGGTTCATGCCATTTTGTTTTTTAAGAAACAAGCAATGTAAATCTAGTTTTAATTCTCTGTAATAGTTTCGCTTTTATCAGAATGAAATATATCTTTTTCACAGACTTACGAAGCTCAAAAAGTGCCGAAGATACAAAAAGTCGTTCCTAAGGGAGCGCAGCATCAATTCTGTCGAAGATACAAAAAGTCGTTCCTAAGGGAGCGCAGCATAAGTTCTGCCGAAGATGCAAAAAGTCATTCCTAAGGAAGCGCAGTGTAAGTTTTCTACTCAAAAGTCGTTCCAAAGGGAATGCAGAGCCAAATACCGCCGAAATAGAAGGCGAAGAAGTTTAAAAGACGTTCCTAAGGGGATGCAGAACTTACACCGCCGAAATAGAAGGCAAAGAAGTTCAAAAGACGTTTCTAAGGGGATGTAGAACTTACAGCGGTGAAGCCGAAAAATAAACGGCAAAAAGTTCGTTCCTAAGGGGACGCAGAGATTGTGTGGTTCAGCGTGGGTGAGTGGGTGTGTGTCTTCGGCATCAGCATCATCCTTTTCATCATACCATCACATCATCTCGCATAGCATCACATCATACATCATATCGCACCAATGACACAAATTGAATACGAAGTTGATCTTTGGAGAATGCTTTATAAAAGCGAAAATGTGCTAAGGCACCAAGTATATAGCTTCATCAGCTCTATTGCAAAAGAAGGGATCCCTTGCCTTTACGAAGCTTGGATTTTTTCATGAAGCATGTATTTTTTCCCGAAGCATGGTTCTTTTTCTTTACGAAGCATGAAAAGAAGGGAAGGTGTTTTTTCGCTGAATGCTCAAAAACGGTATGTACATAAAAGTTTCATGCATCGCAAAGAAGTGAACTACAAAAAAATTACATATTGGATTCAAAGATGTGCGTATCAAATATTACAGTCTTATTGCAGCACAGTTACATTGGCCGTCTAGAAATGTTCTTGCAAAAACTACTAGTCTTCCTTCAGCACCTTCTCCGCAATTTCATTTAGCAATTTATTAACGACTTCGTCAACAACAGACTCGGCTATATTAATAATCTCCAGTGCTTCCTTCGTTTCTGGATCGGCCAGGGGATCAAACGGCTCCAGTGGCGGAGGTAATTCAGCTACAGTAGAAAAAGTTAATTAGTCCGAAGCCATAAAAGCAATGCCGAAGCTAGATGCCGCAAAGCAATACCTATGCGCCTTTCGCGCTCTGCAGCTTCTGCAGCTTGTTTTGCTTGCACTCGGGCGTCATGGATGTCCTTCTCGCTTTTCTTCATAATTTCGTGAGCCATTTCTCAGCCACCATTTACCCAGATGTCATTATAAAATTTCCCACCCATTAAACTTGCTTCAGCTGAGGGATCCTTTGTATCATCCATGGAGAAGACAGCTTCAGCCTGGGCCAGGGTTTTGACATGGTCGCATCCCGCCTTCTCTAGGATGGCTGAAATTCCCCTAGCACCGGAGATTGCACAGACATCCCCGCGACCACTTAAGATTTCTTCAAAAGCTTCGGCCTCTCCACTTATCCACTCGATAATTCCTTCAGGGTCGCCTCGTATGAAGTTATCTTCGTTAGAATAGGCGCCCACGTTGGCGAAGCTAGCCTTTATTTTCTCCACACAGCCTAAAAATTTTTCAAAACATCTTTCCTTGGACACACGAAGTTCTTCAACAGTTTTCTCTAAATATTTTTTCCAATATTCGCTGCTCTCTCGATTAGCTTCCGCGACAGCGCATTTTTCTTTAGCTTCGGCCAATTGTTTCTGAAGCTCTTCGATCTCATTCTTTTGGATTTCGGCCTAAGCCTTAAAACTGGCTTCATCTTCTTTCACTTTATTTACCAATGAAATCAAGATTTTGTCTTTTTCAAGACCTTCGTTCCTTAATTCAATTACCTCTGGACGAAGGTTATTCAGAGCCATTGTGTATCCTTCATCTTCAATGTTTTTCTGAGCTCTTAGTGCATTGCTAAGAATTAAGCCCTGAAAGAGAAGGACATAATTAAGTATAAATAAACAAAGTATTTCGATTTCAAAATACGGAATTAGCTTTTATACCTTTATGCTATTATAAGCCAAACTGTCAGCAAGCTCATCCTTTGATAATATTGAAAGACCATCTTCTAGCGTCGGGAATCCAATGCTTCTACCTATCTCCCGGCAGACGGATATCTCTTTATTATCCGAGAGACAGTACAGAAAATCTTCTTCCCCACTACCGTTAAACACTAATGCCCCCTTCGGGTATTTTAATTTTTGGGCATAGTGTAGTGCTTCTAGCTTTTATTTTTGAGAAAGTCTCTTTCCCAAGGCGTGACGAATGATGTAATTAGTGCTTTCTTTTGAAGCTTCGGTAGCAGCAGCTTCAACCTCTTCAGACGCAATTTGCTCTGTCGCTTTTTCTTCAACTACGGTGGGCTCTGTCTCAGTGGGTTCAGCATGGATTGTTGCTGCTTCGACTTCTGCCTATTTTGTTTCAGCTTTGGGTTGTGTTTTTGAAGCTTCGACAATCTTTCTTGAAGGGGTGTAACTCACGGTCTTTGCTGTTTCCAATACAACATCTAGCACACTTGCCATTCTCCTCCTCTTAGGAGTTGTGGCAGAACTTTTTTGAGTCTTCGAAGCTATTACTTCTGTGGAAGGGCTAAAAATCTCTTGCATTTTCAACTTTTGACCCTTCAGCTTTATCTTTCTCGGCCTTCGTTTCAACTACCTCAACCGAAGGTACCTTCGACATTGGAGACAACTCTTCAGTTCTCTGCGCAGGAGGAATAATCCCTTTTTCTTTGGCAGTCGAAGAGGCCCCTTTGCCAAATTCGGGTATCACGGCCTGTTCAATGTAACGAGGCCAATGGGTCAAAACCTTCATCTTCTTGCCCTTTGGCTCAGCTGTGATGGGCAAAGAGGCAGCTTTTCCAGAAGCACTAACCTTTCTCTTTACCCCTTGCCCTCGCAACGGGTAGCAATAGTCAGGGTATATGAAGCCAATGGCATCGAATACCTTGTTCAACCTTTTCTTATTTCGACCTCTGAAGGCTGAGGACAAGGCATTGTCTTCTATCTTGGAATATGCTCCAAGCAATTCATCACTTGTAGCTTCGATGCGCTTCAGCCAGTCGTCGTTTGGTTCATCAAATTTATCCCCAAACCTGAATGTATATTTCAGCCGGACCAAATCACCTTCATTAGACTTAGTGATGGTCTCCTTCGGCATTTCCCAGCTTTCTACAAGTGGCCATACCCTGAATGCTATATGTTCTTGCATTAAGTCCCTTGTTCCAATAAAGGAGCAAACAGTGCTGAAGGCCCTCTGACACGCTTCGACCGTCTCATCAATTTCTATCTTCAGTTTTCGAAGGCCGAAGCGAGACCAAATGGGGCGCATAATGACTTCCTTAATATCTTCCCGTGTCTTCAAATCATTCTTCACATAAAACCATTCCTCCATCCAAGCTCCGGGCCACCTTTTACGGAATGTTGGCACTGGGTAACTTGCGTTCGGGCAAGCGGCAAATCCATAACAACCAAAGTTGTTTTGATATTATTCTTTGCCCATGGCCTTCGTCTCATACAAAAGCTCGTGCATACTGCAAAAGCATTTTGCGCTTGGCTCCAGCCCTTGGCTTCTTACAGCCTAGATAAAAATCCCCATTCTAATAATAGCTTCGAGAGTGATCTGATGAAGGTAAATCTGATATATCTTCAGCACTTCAACCACAAACCTGCTCAGTGGAAACCGAAGACCAGCTTTGAGGAAGCTTCGGTAAATCACAACTTCGTCTTCCTCGGGGGCAGTGACATTGTTGTCCCCGCCAGCCCTCACAATAGACATATCTCAAAAGTACCTTCCTCTCATATTATCAAGATGACTCTACTTAATTGTTGATTTTCCAAAGATTGTATGGCTTGGTCGCCAGGGCCGATCTTCAGAATCTTCACCTCCACTCTCCACATCGTAACTATCGCTGTCATCAGTGTCTTCAGACAAACCTTCTAGTATCTACTTCATAATTTTTTCTGTATTTGTTTTTGCCATTGATTCAACAAATCCAGCAATGTAAGGATCCACACCTTTCTTCTCCTCAAACAGTCTCGCTTCTTCAGTTAGCTTCGACTCCGCAACAACTTTCTTCTCCTGGGACATCTTTTTCTTCTAGATGTGGTGAAAACACGCTTGTTTAAACCGAAGCTCAGAAAGTTTGAAAACCTAGCAAATGCTAGTGAGCAAGAGCTATAAGATTGAGAAAATAATGCAAATGGCAGAAACAACACATCAAATACTACTAGTGTGAGCCCTTATTTATACGCTCGGTGCGGCACAAATTGGAGGGCCCCATCTGTCATTGAATATTGCTATTGTAGCAAAGGGAAGGTGTTTCTTTGGACCTTTGGCTCGAAAGCCTTCGTCCAAATCGCAGTCTGAATTTGTTATCTTAACAAATTAATACTGCCGAGGGCTACTGTTGGGGGCTTGTTCTCAAATGCTAAGAATCAAGAACAAGGCAACACAGAAAATGTTAAATGTTAAAGTCCTTCGTCCTCCACAACATTATATCCCTTCAGGATATAAGGAATTTCGGACGAAGGTTGCGAAGGGCGTACCTTCGTGTGCATAATAACGAGGGACGAAGTATTCATATAAATCATGAGGTATAAAATAAACATTTAAATGTGATCATAGAATCATCTCCATTTCTGTTATTATGAACGAATATAAATGACTTCAAATTATAAATGTACCTTCGGTCTTGAAGAAGGCAAAAATACAAGTGTGATGCGAAGGCAAATGACAGATTCGCGTGAACAGTACAGGGGTACTGTTCATCTATTTATAGACACAGGACGCAGCCTGTGACGAATTACAATTATGCCCCTTACAAAAGTTTACAACATTAACTCAGACCTCTATGGATAAAAAGGTCATTCTATCTCTATGTCGGTTTGTAACGCCGAAGCTCCATAAAAAGGAACCTTCGGCCATCTCCTGGGGACAACTTCAGCCGAAGCTGCTTCTTCGTGTAAGACCTTCGGCGCAACGAAGCATGGCCCCAACAGTAGCCCCTTTCGTGGCGCTAGATCGTTTTTCGTAACGAGCTTGATCCGTGAAAAAAAAACCTCTCAAGCTTCGGGAAGCCGAAGGTCCAAAAAACACCTTCCCTGAGCTCGTTGCCGAGAAACGATTCAATTTCCGAGCTCGTGTCGGACCCACCTTGCAGAGTTACTGTTTGATCTTTGCGGTCCACTGCGCAGCGAGTACAAGTTACTGCCCGCCTGGTGTAAAAATCCTGCCGCTTCGCTTTCTTACCTGCAGCACTATATAAACAGACGGGTAGGTGTGAAGTTACCACAGCATTCATTGCTATTTGCACTGTTTTGCTGCCAAAATTTTTAACTGTAGCCGAAGCTTGATTCTCAGAATCGAACGAAGGTCTGTCTCGAAGCCTGCTTCGTCAGAAAGAAAAGCTTCGGGAGAAAAGGAAAAAGAAAAAAGTATCTAACTTTCCCGAACTCAGAATCAAATGGCCAGAGTGCGATCTACTGCCAGAGTTGAACGTGAAGGAGACGAAGCCGAAGGTTCGAATACTGTACCCATCTCCGAAGCAATGCAGCGTTCCGGACTGGTGATTGCGGAAGAAATGCCCGCTGCTGAAGCAGGCCCGACAGCTGCCGAAGGAGAAGAGAACATTGAAGAAACTGACTCCAAAGATGACTACCGCATTGCCATGCCCAGCAAGCGCAGCCACCTAGACTTCGGAAAGTCGACTATTTCAAAGGCTGATCTCGCCAAGATGGTGAAGGCAGGTTATTTCAGTGAAAATCAGAAGAAGCTACTTCGCTTCGGGGGAGAAGAAACTACCCCGAAGCCAGAGAAGGACGAGATTGTCATTTTCAAGAGCTTTTTAAAGGCTGGGCTGAGATTCCCTCTTCATGGAATTATTGCAGATGTATTGAAAAAATTTGGTATTTACTTTCATCAATTGACTCCTAACGCTATCGTTAGGCTTAATGTTTATATCTGGGCCCTCCGAAGCCAAGCAGTGGAGCCATTTGCCGACAGTTTCTGTCGAGTTCATGAGTTACATTACCAAACAAAGGCCAGAAAAGATGGGCTACATGACAACTTCGGTTGCTACAATTTTGCCTACCGGAAGACAACAAAGTGTCCTGTTATCAGCTACCGAAGCAAATGGCCAGCAGGCTGGAAATCTGAGTGGTTTTATGTGAAAGTTGACGAAGACGAAGAAAAATTGGTACAAAGCCCTCTTGATTTAATCTTCGGAGAAACAAGGCCACGATGCCACATGAAATTGGAGGGTCCCACCTGGGCTGCACTGGGTGAGTTTGAAATTATTTCAGAGCATATCGGTACCAGGGATCTAGTTCAAGAATTCTTGGCGTTCAGAGTCTTCCCTACTCTGAAAGAATGGGAAATGCCCAAGCTAGAAGGGGAGAAGAAGAAGGGGGAACTTGTCCGGCTGCCTTATCACTTCAAATTCAAGAAATACTTTAAAAAGCCTTGCCAAGAGTGGCTGGACACAGTTGAGGTGATGTGCAATGAAATTCTTGGGAATTATTCCAAAAACGAAGATCAACTGATGACCGCGGCCTTCGGCACCCGTCCGAAGCGAAGGCTGAACCGAGTGCTTGATGCCCTGGGCTTCGAGTACCCTGACTATGAACGGCTGAACAAGGGTGCTGAGGGCCAAAAAAGAAAAAGAGTGGCCGAAACTTTGAACAAGGATGAAGAAAAACCAGCAAAAGAGAAGAAAATTCCCAAGAAGAGAAAAATATCAACTCCAAAGCGAAAACTATCCGATGAAGAGGGGTCCCCCGCACCACCTTCTACCAGCGACGTGGAGGAAATTTTAAAGGTAATGACTAAACCTGTGCCCACGAAGCTAAGTCCATTAGGGCCTCAACTGACGAAGCTTTTTCGAAAGGTGGAAGAGCCGGAACAAACGAAGATAACCAAACCAAAGCGGCAAAGAATTATTGCAGTGACCGAAGTTATCGACAAGACGCCGCTGAGGGCGTCAATTCAGAAAACACCAGCTGTTAAAGGCACAACAAATGTTGAAGTCGCACCTTCGGAGGTCGCGGCTACCGAAGCCGCTACAGCCGAAGATGTGAACTTAGAAACTACCATTGAGGACATCAACAAAATTTTGCAAGACATGGCTGCAGAAGAAGCTGCCACCGCTGCTGAAGAAACCATGGCCACAGTGCCTGGGAAGGGGAAAGAAATAGCCGAAGACACTTCGGACGACAAAGCCTACACATTTCAAAATTTAGTTGGGCAAAAACTTTCGAAGGACGAAATAGAAGAGCTTAAAGACTATGCCAAATCTTGCGGATACAGGCCAGGAGCTCTTCTTTTCGGAGGTGTGGACGATGAAAAATTAGGCTGCATTCGAGACCAAACCGGAGCTAAGGTCATCGGTACTCTATCAAAGAGTATCGGTTTTCCGAAGCTAGAGACAGATATCAGCCGCTACCGACGACAACATATCGTCGGCAGCTTATTTTATTCCAATTTCAAGGTAAACAACCTTTTCTCTGGTTTTTATTGCTTTTAATAATGAAAATGTTACTAACGAAAGTTGTTTCTGTGCAGAGCATGCTACTGAGCAAAGCTCTGAAGATGCAGCAAGATTTGGAGGACAAAAAACACGAAGCTATAATTGAAAATTTAGAGAGCAAGATAAAAGAACAATCAGCTATCATTGAAAAGAAAGACTTCGAGCTTCAATCAACCGAAGGCTTGCTGGCAGAGACCGAAGCTAAAGTATCAGAATTGAATTCGAAGCTTATCGGTCAATCAAAACAGTTTGAACAAGAAAAGCTAGAGCTTAATTCAAAACTTGAAGCCGAAGTCCAAGCCAACTCAGATTTGAAGAAATCATTAACAAGCCTTCAGGATAAATGTTTGAAATTTAGTACTGGCTGCATTCAACAATTAAAAAAGATCTTTTACTCAGTTGGAGCCAGCAGCGGGAAGTTTACCCCTTCAGCCGAAAATTTACCAAAGGCCTTCGATCACATTGAAGCTGAAATTGATGAGCTTGACGAAGTTATAGCCGGGCACGGTGACTTCTGTACCTGGGTAGCTTCTCGGGGTACCGCTGCAGCGTTCCTGAAGGCCGGCTGCGAGCATGGAAAGATTGTCAACAGGCCCAACTTCGCCCTGTCTCCGTCAATTCTAGACGACATTCCTGATCTCGCCCGAAGCATCTCAAATAGATTTATAAAAATGATATGGACAAAGGGCGGGCGAGAGAAGGCTAGGGACGAAGCTCGAAGTCATCTTGAACCAGTAAGAAATCATACTTTGTACTTACCTTCTCCTTTACACTTGATTTTTACTCGCGATACCTTGATTCATGTAGGATGACGAAGCTGAAGGTGATACTTAGAGAATATGCCGCCGAAGCGGAAGCCTGATGAAGATTAGTAGGAGTAGACTAGATAAAACTCAGGAGAATTTGTAACAACTTTTTGTAAATACAATTAAACTGTTCTCAAGGAACTTTGTACATACCTTGTAATATATTCTTACCCCTTTATTGAGACGCTTTGATGTGGACGAAATCAGTATTTTGAGCCGAAGGCGAAAAAACACCTTCCCTTCTTTTCGTACACAACGAAGCATAAAAGACCACTTCTTCTTTTTGCCGAAGCTTTTCTTTTTTGTACATAACAAAACATAAAAGACTACTTCTTCTTTTTGCCGAAGCTTTTCTTTTTTGTACATAACAAAACATAAAAGACCACTTCTTCTTTTTGCCGAAGCTTTTCTTTTTTGTACACCACGAAACATAAAAAACCACTTCTTCTTTTTGCCGAAGCTTTTCTTTTTTGTACACCACGAAACATAAAAAACCACTTCTTCTTTTTGCCGAAGCAACCACTTAGGAACACAAATGCTATGAATGAATGCTTATGAATGCAAATGCTATGATGTAATGTGATGTGCGAATGAATGTCCAAAACATATATCCGAAGCCACACTCAGCCATTATTTCCTTAGAAACAACCACACATCAGCTCTGCATTCCCTTAGGAACGACTTTGGAGCTTCTTCGCCTTTTACTTAGACGGTATAAGCTCTGCATTCCCTTAGGAACGTCTTTGGAGCTTCTTCGCCTTTTACTTAGGCGGTATAAGCTCTGCATTCCCTTAGGAACGTCTTTGGAGCTTCTTCGCCTTTTACTTAGGCGGTATCAGCGTTGACTTTTCGCTGTGAGCTCTGCATCCCCTTAGGGACGTCTTTGGAGCTTCTTCACCTTTTCAGTTTCGGCACTCGATGGTGCGTTCTCAGTTTTTACATTTACATTTTTTGGGGGATTTTGCTCTTATAAGACTAAAAAGGAAATTACACATGATGGCCCCATTAAAAACCTTTCTCCCCCTTTAGAAAGGAAAAGGGTGCCATGAAAAAGAAAAGAAAAAACATAAAAAATTACATCAAGTTATACATAGTATCGCCGAAGCTCATCCGCATTCCAAGATCTTGGAATTTCGTTGCCATCCATGTCCTTCAATCTGTACGATCCAGGCCTTGACGAAGATACTACTAAGAATGGTCCTTCCCATTTCAACTGTAGCTTGCCCACTGTGTCTGGGTTGGCTACTCTCCGAAGCACCAAGTGACCCGGCTCAATATTTTTTAACCGGACCTTTCTATCTCGCCACTTGACCGTTTCAGCTTGATATTTATTGATATTCTCCACGGCCTGAAGCCTGATCCCCTCTAAAGCATCCTTTTCCACAAGGCAAGCATCTTCGGGACCTGGTTCTGCCGAAGCTACTACTCTTATTGACCCAGCTTTAGCTTCTTCCGGAGTTATTGCTTCGTCACCGAATAATAATTTGAATGGGGTAAAACCTGTAGACCTTGATGTTGTTGTATTGTGGCTCCACACCACTTTGATTAACTGATCTGGCCACTTTCCCCTGGGTTGATTGAAGATTAACTTCATTATTCCTGTCATTATAATGCCGTTGGCCCTTTCAACGAGCCCATTTGACTCCGGATGCCTGACTGATGCAAAATGGATCTTCGTTCCAATTTGATCACAGAAATTTCTGAAAACTTCGGAGTCAAACTGCGTTCCATTATCTACAGTGATTGCCTTTGGTACCCCGAAGCGACAGACAATATTCTGCCAGAAAAACTTTTGGACGGTAGCCGAAGTTATTGTGGCTAATGGTTTCGCCTCAATCCACTTGGAAAAATACTCCACAGCCACTACAACATACTTTAGATTCCCTTGAGCCGGTGGTAATGGACCCAACAAGTCAAGGCCCCACCTTTGCAATGGCCAGATGGGTTGTATCAACTGTGTCAAAGACGAAGGTTGCTTTTGATCTCTTGCACATTTCTGACAACCTTCGCACTTTTGTACTAACTCCGCTGCATCCGAAGCTGCCTTCGGCCAATAAAACCCTTGGCGGAAGACTTTTCCAAGCAACGGCCTAGATCCAATATGAGACCCACACAGGCCTGCATGTATTTCTTTCATCAACTCTATACCTTCGGTTCTAGATAAGCGCTTGAGCAGCGGAGCGCAAACTCCATGCTTGTATAACTCCCCTTCTATCATGACATACAGACGAGCTCTTGCCTCTATTCTTTTATTGTAAGCTTCGTCATCTGAAAGGAACTTACCCTGAAGGTAAGAGATTATTTCAGTTCTCCAATCTTCGCTGTAAACAGGAGATATGTTGAGGACTGCTCTTTCAAGAAGCTCCATTGAAGGTGCCTTTATTGTTTCGAAGAACACCTCCGAAGGTAACGGCAGCCCCTGTGCTGCAGACTTGGCTAACAAATCAGCATGCTCATTTTGTCCTCGAGGGATATTCTTGACAGAAAACCCTTCGAAGGAGGCTTCGATCCTTCGGACCGTGTCTAGATATTTTTCAAGCTTCGGATCTTTAGCCTTGCAACTTTTGTCAACATGACCCGAAACAACCTGGGAATCAGTTTTAAGAATCGCCCTTCTGATTCCCATTGCCTTTAATTTCCGAAGGCCCAGAAGCAGGGCTTCGTACTCAGTAATATTGTTTGTACAGCTGAAATCAAGTCTTGCTGCATAACAAGTTTTGACCTTGGATGGTGAGACCAACACAGCAGCTGCACCTGCTCCGAAGGTTCCCCAAGAGCCATCACAGAAGACTGTCCACACTTCGGCATCTTTATTTGCTTCTTCATCCTGAGCCCCTGGCGTCCAGTCGGCAATGAAATCTGCCAATGCTTGAGACTGGATCGAAGATCTATGCACATAGTCAATATAAAATTCATTGAGCTCTGCAGCCCATTTTCCAATCCGTCCAGTAGCTTCTCTATTTCTCATTATATCCTTCAACGGCTGCGAAGAAGGAACAATGATATTGTATGCCTGAAAATAATGCCGAAGCTTCCTGGATGCCATTAAAACGGCATACAATACCTTCTCCAGCTCTGTATAATTTTTCTTTGATAGACTAAGGACTTCAGATACAAAATATACCGGGACTTGCTTTTTGACTTGGCCATCAAACTTCTCCTGGACAAGCGCCGCACTTACCGCTGAGTGCGAAGCTGCCACATATAACAACAAAGGAGCCCCTGGCATTGGTGGAGTTAATGTTGTTAGATCTATCAAGTATTGCTTCAGCTCTTCGAAGGCTTTTTGTTGACTTGGGCCCCATTGAAAGACTTCAGCTGACTTCAGCACCTCGAAGAAGGGTAAATTTCTTTCTGCTGATCTGGATATGAATCTGTTGAGAGATGCCAGTCTTCCTGTCAATCTTTGGGCCCCCTTTCTTGTGGTTGGTGGCTCCATTCGAAGTATAGCTTCGATTTTATTTGGATTAGCTTCGATTCCCTTTGTTGAAACCAAGCATCCAAGAAATTTCCCCTTCTTTACCCCGAAGACACATTTTTCTGGATTCAGCTTCAAACCAGCTTGCCTAAAACTGGCGAAGGTCTCCTGCAAATCAGCAATATGATTTTCCTGCTTCGTGCTTTTTACAATAATGTCATCGACATAAGTCAACACATTTCTGCCAATCTGAGACTGGAGGACCTTCGCAGTCATTCTGCTGAAACTTCCTCCAGCATTTTTGAGCCCCTCAGGCATTCGAAGATAGCAATATGTGCCACTTGGAGTTATGAAGCTAGTCTTCGGCTCATCTTCCTTCTTCATCCAGATTTGATGATAGCCTGAGTAGCAGTCCAGGAGACTCATGAGTTCTGAAGAAGCTGCTGCATCGACTAAAGAGTCTATCCTTGGCAGCGGGAATTCGTCCTTCGGACAAGCCTTGTTGAGATCTGTGAAATCGATACACATTCTCCACTTGCCATTGGCCTTCTTCACCATAACAGTGTTAGCTAGCCACTCTGGATACTTTACTTCTCTGATAACTCCTGCACTGAGGAGTCTTTTTACTTCATTGCGAGCCCCTTCGGCCTTGTCATCCGACATCTTCCGAAGCCTCTGCTTTCGGGGTCTGAAGGATGGGTCAACATTGAGCGAATGTTCAATAACATCGCGATTTACTCCACAGAGATCATTAGCTGACCATGCAAAAACATCTTTGTTGTTGAATAAAAACCTTATCAAGGTTTTCTCCTGGTCTTCAGATAATTGCGAGCCCAACAGCACCTTCTGCTCTGCTATGTCCTCACACAATAACATGGGCTTCGGCTGATCCGCTGAAGCTGCCTTCTCCCTCCTGAATTTGTACTGTTCACAAGCTTCAACTCCATCTATGTTATGGATTGCTTTGGAGTCAGTCCAGCTTCCTTCGGCCCTTCTAGCAGCTTCCTGGCTTCCATGAATAGCAATAGGCCCTTGGTCCGAAGGTATCTTCATGCAGAGATAAGCTGGGTGAAGAATTGCTTCGAAGGCATTAAGAGTACCACGGCCAATGATAGCATTGTAAGGATACTCCATGTCAACAATGTCAAACACAATTTGCTCAGTCCTTGTGTTGTTAACAAATCCGAAGGTTACCGGCATGGTAATCTTCCCAAGTGCTACAATCTGTCGCCCTCCGAAGCCACAAAGAGGGTGCGTAGCATCATGAATCTTGTCTTCGGGCTCTTGCATTTGTCTGAAGGCTTTAGCAAATATAATGTCAGCTGCACTGCCTGTATCAACTAGGACATTGTGGACCAGAAATCCTTTGATCACGCAAGAGATAACCATGGCATCATTGTGAGGATAATCCTTAAGCTGAAGGTCTTCCTGAGAGAAAGTAATTGGAATGTGGGACCATTTTGACTTGATGAAGGGTCCCTGCACTCCAACATGCTGCACCCTTCTCTGAGCCTCCTTCTTCTGCTTCTTGTTAGCCGGCTCTGAGCAAGAACCGCCTGTTATCGGGAGCACCAGCTTCGAAGCCGAAGCAGCTCCAGCTTGATTGAACGAAGCCATCAGCTCAGAAAAGTGGAAGTGAGTTCACCGGAGGTGGGCGCCAATGTTGGGGGCTTGTTCTCAAATGCTAAGAATCAAGAACAAGGCAACACAGAAAATGTTAAATGTTAAAGTCCTTCGTCCTCCACAACATTATATCCCTTCAGAATATAAGGAATTTCGGACGAAGGTTGCGAAGGGCGTACCTTCGTGTGCATAATAACGAGGGACGAAGTATTCATATAAATCATGAGGTATAAAATAAACATTTAAATGTTATCATAGAATCATCTCCATTTCTGTTATTATGAACGAATATAAATGACTTCAAATTATAAATGTACCTTCGGTCTTGAAGAAGGCAAAAATACAAGTGTGATGCGAAGGCAAATGACAGATTCGCGTGAACAGTACAGGGGTACTGTTCATCTATTTATAGACACAGGACGCAGCCTGTGACGAATTACAATTATGCCCCTTACAAAAGTTTACAACATTAACTCAGACCTCTATGGATAAAAAGGTCATTCTATCTCTATGTCGGTTTGTAACGCCGAAGCTCCATAAAAAGGAACCTTCGGCCATCTCCTGGGGACAACTTCAGCCGAAGCTGCTTCTTCGTGTAAGACCTTCGGCGCAACGAAGCATGGCCCCAACAGCTACTGTTGGGGGCCTTCGTCTTCCGAAGGTCCTCAAAAACATGATTTGACAATATTTCCCAAGTGTAATATATGTACAGGTACCTTCGGACTCGGATCAAAACCATACACAATGTGAGAAGCACGAACAGTACGAAGGATGACGCGGCCCCGAAGCCACGTGCAAGGGAGCTTCAGCATAGCGACAGGAAAAGGAACCGACTTAAAAGGGAAAAGGCTATATGGACCTCAATGGATTATCCTAAAGTTAATAGTAAATGTAAAGGGCATGAATGTAATTTTACACAGGCTGCGTCCTATGCCTATAAATAGATGAACAGTGCCCCCGTACTGTTCACGCTAACTTGTATTCGCTTGTGCGTCACGCTTGGACTTTTACCTTATGTCAAGCCGAAGGTACAAATGTAATACTATATCGTTTCTGTCTATCCATGATAATAATAAATATATTAGCAATGTCATATGATTATTCATGTTGTCTTTCATAGCTTATATGCTCCTTCTTTCATTAACATTCGTTGTGATGATGAAGGTATGTCCTTCATCACCTTCGTCTGAAGATCATTATATCCTATGAGAAATAATGCTTCGAAGGACGAAGGACATTAACTTTTAACATTTTATGATGCCTTGTTCTTAATTCATAGCACTTGAGAACAAGTCCCCAACAATACCTTTGTAAAGTTGAAGTAGTTCTTGCAATGTAGATTTACATATGCTGATGACATGAGAAAACATTCAGTGTGGTCATTATGGGAACAATAATATAAAAACAATTATTAACAAGCGCATATTCATCAATCTAACTTAAATACTGGAAACAGTCCTAGAATATGAGCAGTAAAATTTGAAATTTTCCACAATATACCAACATATATAGATTCCCATCATAAGGATAATATTGTAGATTTATCATAAAAAGAATTCAAAATTAGCGATACTTAGCTGTTGCTGGCAATCCTCATATCCACATTTCTGACATCAACTGGAAACAATCTTGATGTGCACCTTTTTAGGCCTTCGTCAGGCTTTCATGGAGGGACTGCATCTAACACCTTCGGGGTGCCTATCCGCCTACTGCAAGATTTTAAGGAGACACTACATCTGGCTTCTTTGTCTGCAAGATTCTAGGTGGGCATGGACGCACCAGAACTTTTTTATTCACCATGCCTGGACCTTTTTTCGGGCTTCCGTGGACACACCAGATCCATCCTCTTCCCCTCGTCGTCCGAAAGATGATTCCTCCATGGAGATCATGTCTGGTCCACCACGGTTGCCTCCCTCTTTGCCATTTGACCATTAATTAGAAAATCAGTACCTAGATCTTGGAGTATTGTTGTGTAGACTCTTGAAGTAAAAATAACAGCAAACCAAAGATAGACGCGGTTGGGGTGGCAATCTTCTTCCTCTGCTGATCTAGCCCACATGCTTCTCCTTCGCCCGTGTCCCGTTCTGGAACCAGAACGTACTGGAGGTTGTAGTGTTCCGCGAGGAGACTGTGGGGACAGCGTACGAGAGGAGCACCCACTTCCTCTCCTCCTCCCTCGCCATCTCAAGAGATCTAGAGGCAACAGAACCATGGGCGGAGGGGGTCAGACTCGAAGTGCACTTCTACAAGAACCTGGGTAGCTTCTCTCGTAGAGTTGCTAGAGGCAGCCCGCTCCAGCTTCTACACCCCCTAGAAAGCAAAGCAAAGAAACAACGGGGGAGATGGGGGGGTCAGCCGACCCTCACACCACGATCTCCTGTGCTGCCAGCTTCCCCATGACGTTCTCGTCCTCGTCACCACCCCCTTCGTCCGACTGGAGCTAGATGCCACAGGGCGCCCCTGCGCTAGCGCAGGCAACGACGTACACGCGAGGGAGCGGGAGGTTGTCATGCACGCGCAGTAGCGGTTGAACCCTCTAAGGAACTAGACCCACACGACACTCCCCTCCATTGCGGCGCCTCTGTGACCGAATGAAGAACTGGGAGGCGATTGCGAGGATTTGGGCAGACAAAAGAAGGCAGGCGATGGTGTGAGGGCATCCGGTAGAGCGTTAGTGGTGGAGTGGGAGAAGGCAGCACAGAGGAACGGGAGGGAGAGAGCGGCGAGGCGAGGGTCTCCTGCTCTCGATGCTCGTGCGCCTCTAGGGATGGGTTGCCGGTCGAGGAGGACGCACCCATGGCCATCGAGTGGGAGGAGGAGTACAAATTTGTTGTGGCAGAGGGAGCGAGGCAGATGCGGACAGGGGATGACTACGCCGCGTAGTGCGGACGGGCGAGTGGGGATGACATCGCCGAGCAGGGCGAGTGGGTGGTACAAGATCTTAGAGCATAGATCTAGAGATCTGAGTAAATGACTCACCGAGGCAGCGAGAACTCACATGAAGACGAAGAAGGCGGCGGGCAGGCGCTTGGGCTTGCCGCTCGTGGTGGCCTTCTTGCGCTTGCCGGCGACGCCACCAGCCCAGAGCCTGCAACAACAACCGTAGAATAGCTTAACCAAGAGCACTGTCAAACTATCACAAGGAAAAAGAGGAACCATCGTTCCGCCACAAGACCAGAGTAGGCGCGGAGATCCAACTAGCCCCAAATTGTATCCTTCCACGCACCTGATAGTAGACGAGCGCACGCTCGAGCTGGAGGTCGGAGTTGCCAGCATACTTTTCGGTGTGGTTGATGCCGTGCTCGTCGCATATCAGCCATCACGGAGGTGGGATTCATGGGGGATGGGGGCGAGAGAGAGGACGGCGGTTGCTGTGAGGATTCGGACAGCCAGGGACACGGACGCGCGGAACTGAGGAGGTGGCGGCGCAGTGAGGGGGAGAGGAGGAGGAGGAGGTGCATAGGGGCGTCCACGCGCGGTGCGAGATTTCGGGGGCGTAGGGCGCGCGGAGGCAGAACCATGCACCACCAACGGTGTGGACGCCTACACTCTACACTTAAGGAGTAGTAGAGATTGCAAATAGGCCATATAGGCCAATCTGGTCCCATGGGGGCAGCCCAGGCACCACCAAGCTGGGACGGCCCATGCACCCTAGGCCGGATTGGCCCATGCGCTAAGCAGAGGCCGGAGCGGCCCATGCGGCCAGCCCACATGCCAGGTTATTTAGGGAGCCGGTTAGGGTTGGAACCCTAGCCGCTCCTACTAGCTATCACCGCTGCTAGGGGCGGTTCCAGCCGTCGCCCGACGTCCATGCCTGCCGTTGGGGAACGCACTGAGGCCTCTCGTGGAGCGCCCGCGAAGATCCGGTCACGTCCGGACGTCCTCGTAGGGGCCGGGCACGCCTACGTCGATTCGTCCTACCGCGCCCAAGCTATGCCCGTGCTAGGGGCCGGCCCGCCGAGCCAGAGCTTGCAGCGCCGTGGCCGTGTCTGTTGGCATCCGCGCCCGTGGTGGTTAGCGTCTACGTCATGGCAACCGGTCCGCCAAGGCCGACCGAGCCCATGCACTGGGCTGCCTGAGCTGGGCTTCCCTCCACCGGGCAGCGTGGCGGCAACTGCCACGGCCGGTGTCTGAGGGCCTTTAGGCCCTCTCACTGGAGGAGAGAGTTGAGGCCACCCCACTGGGGTGGTGGTCGGTGAAGATGACGCGGCCGTGCGGAGCGTTGATGGCGCGATGAGGTTGTCCACAATGGACAACAATGGTCCCAACGACCACCGTCTTCGGCGAAGTTGGTGAACGACGTTGAATTGCCGCTGCAGTGGGTGGAGGAGGCGGTGGTGACACCAAATCGATGTCCATCGGTGCGGTTGCCAACGACTCTGTGTCTCCCATCGGTACTGGTGGTGACGGGTACGCGATGGGGAGACCGCATTCAACCACCGGCAGCGGCACGACCGCTGTCCACCTGTGGATCACACAAAAGTGCACATTTTGCACTTGAACACGACGTTAAGGGATGACGTTCACTGGTGGAATCACAACATCTTGCCCAGCATGAACGCATCCAACAACGCATCATCGACAACATGGAGAACTACATGCATACAACGGATGCGAAAAGAAACGGTTTGTTCCATATCTCTCCTGTCGATTTGGAGGTCGCTGCCTCCGTTCTTGTCAAAAACAGTGAGTGTTCTTCCCCTTCTTCCTCTGATCTCACGAGCAAGTGCTGATAACATGTTGAATCTCAGTGGTAACAAGTACAGAGAAATGACAGAGTGGTTTCTTTATTGCAGGAAGACATGCTTATATACAAGTGAAACACTATCTCCCAAGGGGTATGTCCCTTGAAGAGAAACTATCAAGGGATTGATCACATATCATGTAACATATTTTGTAACATTTAGGGCATGTATAACCTTGAGATGATGGAACGGTTTCTAAGTGCAAGAAACAACAAAGAAATAACATGGTACAACCCTGAGTTCCTAAATCATAAATGCAGTTAAGAGACAATGCGTATGAAGATTCATGTCTCTTGTATTTTTTGCAGTTAACTCCTTAAAGACCCTTAAGGGACACTTATTAAATGAGGTTGTACATGAGCCTTGTTCGTTTAGGCTGTTTTCCACCGGGATGGTGGTCGGATCCATACGGATGCACCCCGCGTGGAAAGAATCCTGGCCAAGTTGCGTTCTATTTTGCCACACGGGGTTCTAGACCCGGTCAATACCGACAAAATTCTCCCATCTTTGCCAGGGAATTAAGCCCATCCTCTAGGGCGTGGGAGAGTTCCCCGCGAGCTTACGCGTTGCGGTATCGAAGGGAGTGGCGGCGACACGATGCGCTCGTGGCGAGAGCATCGTCTGCGGTGTCGGTTCGAAGGATGCCTTCTCATTTGTAACCTTCTCATTTGTAACCTTCTTCCAGAGTTCTGTAGAATCTAGGGTATTCTAGAGTTCATGAGTCTCTTCTTGGATCTAGCGATTTGGGAGATTTTTCTATGGTGATGGCAGTGGAGACCTCACTAGAATAGTGGACTGCTGGTGGGAGATACCAATTCTTGATTTATGTTCATTTCTAGAC
Organism: Zea luxurians; assembly: GCA_029449295.1. Taxonomy (NCBI): domain Eukaryota; kingdom Viridiplantae; phylum Streptophyta; class Magnoliopsida; order Poales; family Poaceae; genus Zea; species Zea luxurians. The sequence goes on from JAOPSE010000017.1 coordinate 48,206,917, forward strand.
GAGTAGCAAGAACACATACTGAAATATACATGAGATCCACGAGATCACGAGAGAGCAGATGAGAAAAGAAGTCAGTCAATGTTTGTAGTTGTGCAAGAATCGTTTGAACTTTAGACTATAAAGTGTAAATTGTAGCTTGGATTTTGCTATTCAGGTTTGGTGACAAACAAACAGGAAAAATATGGATTCGTCCTTAGCTTTAGAGTTCCTGCTCGAGAGTAGAATAAATGAATAATCGACTTGTTTGTGCCGATCAATGAATTAATTATTTACTTATTATAAAGTGGTGTACCCTTAGTTCTTTTACTGAAATGTGAAATGACATGAAGGCAAACCTCCTTGCTTGTTGTTTGGTTTGATTTAATGATATGATTTTTCCTGCAAGACATCATCGTCTTAGCTGCTTCCTTTCAATAGTATGTATACATGTGAAATCAGAGGCAAATTTGCATTGATGGGTTCCTCAATTCTCTGCAAATTGACTTTGAGGTAGTTGATCTTGTTTTATTCAAGATGTTTTTTGTGTCGTTTTTCCTTTGTAGATTACAGTGGGCTTGTAAATTCAACAAATGGACTGTTCAAATGCATTTCCTTCATTACATACTTACATTTTCATTATCTTTTAATTGGCTTCCTTTTTGTTGTATGTCAAGCCTGTCCTATTTTATAGTATTCTGAATCTAAATATATGTGATGTTGGGGGGTAGCTTCGTCGCCGAAGGTCTTGTGAGAAGAAACACCTTCGAAGGGCCTGAACATAATGCCGAAGCTATCAGTCAAGGAGCTTCGTAACGTAACTCCAGATGCACCGACTTAAAAGATGGAATGACCAATTAGCCCATGACAACCTATGTTATGATTGTAACCAAGTGTAAAGGGTATGAATGTAATTTCTCGCAGGTTGCGTCCTGTGCCTATAAATAGATGAACAGTACCCCATACTGTTCACGCTGACTTGTATTCGCTCGTGCGTCACGCTTGGACTTTTGCTTTCTGTCAAACCGAAGGTAAAAATGTAATTCAATATTGTTCACGTTCATTCATGACTATATAATTAAGTGATATTAATGATGTCATATGATTATTTATGTTATTTCTCATGTCTCATATGCTTCTTCTTTCATTAATATATACAGTAATGTCGAAGGTACGTCCTTCATGACCTTCGTCTGAAGATTATTATATCCTAAGGGAGATAATGCTTCGAAGGACGAAGGGCATTAACCATTAACCTTTTTTATGTTGCCTTGTTCTTAACTCATAGCATTTGAGAACAAGTCCCCAACATTGGCGCCCACCGCTGGTGAACTCACTTCCGCTGATTGAGCTGATGGCTTCGTTCAACAATCAAGCTGAAGCTGCTTTGGCTACAAAGCTAGTGCTCCCGATAACAGGCGGTTCAGGCTCAGAACCGGCCAACAAGAGGCAGAAGAAGGAAGCTCAGAGAAGGGTGCAGCATGTTGGGGTGCAAGGACCCTTCATCAAGTCAAAATGGTCCCACATTCTAATCACCTTCTCCTAGGAGGACCTTCAGCTCAAGGATTACCCCCATAATGATGCTATGGTCATATCTTGTGTCATCAAGGGATTTCTGGTCCACAATGTTCTAGTTGATACAGGCAGTGCAGCGGATATCATATTTGCTATGGCCTTTAGATAGATGCAAGAGCCAGAGGACAAGATTCATGATGCTACACACCCTCTTTGTGGCTTCGGAGGAAGGCAGATTGTAGCACTTGGTAAGATCACAATGCCAGTGACCTTTGGATTTGTCCACAATACAAGGACTGAACAGGTTGTGTTTGATATTGTTGACATGGAATACCCCTACAATGCAATCATTGGTCGTGGGACACTTAATGCTTTCGAAGCAATTCTTCATCCAACATATCTATGCATGAAGATACGTTCGGAGCAAGGGCCTATTGCTATTCATGGAAGTCAGGAAGCTGCCAGAAAGGCTGAGGGAAATTGGACAGACTCAAAAGCCATCCACAATATAGATGAAGCTGAAGTTTGTGAGCAGTACAAGTACAGAAGAGAGAAGGCTGCTTCGGCTGATCAGCTAAAACCCATGCTTCTATGTGAAGACATAGCAGAGCAGAAGGTATTGCTGGGGTCTCAATTATCTGAAGAGCAGGAGAAAACTTCGATAAGGTTTTTATTCAACAACAAAGATGTTTTTGCATGGTCAGCCAATGATCTCTGTGGTGTCAACAGAGACGTCATCGAACATTCACTCAATGTCGATCCATCTTTCAGGCCCAGAAAGCAAAGGCTTCGAAAAATGTCTGATGATAAAGCCGAAGGTGCTCGGAATGAAGTAAAAAGACTTCTCAGTGCTGGTGTTATTAGAGAGTAAAATATCCAGAGTGGCTAGCCAACACTGTTATGGTGAAGAAGGCCAATGGCAAATGGAGAATGTGTATCGATTTCATGGATCTCAACAAGGCCTGTCCGAAGGATGAATTTCCATTACCAAGGATAGACTCTCTGGTGGACACGGCAGCTTCTTTAGAACTTATGAGTCTGCTGGATTGCTACTCAGGATATCATCAGATATGGATGAAGGAGGATGAGCCAAAGACTAGCTTCATGACTCCTAGTGGCAACTATTGTTATCTTCGGATGCCTGAGGGGCTCAAGAATGCTGGAGGCAGTTTCAGTAGGATGACAGCCAAGGTCCTTCATTCCCAGATAAGCAGAAACGTGCTAACATACGTTGATGATATTATAGTAAAAAGCACGAAGCAAGAAAATCATATCACTAATCTGTAAGAAACATTTGCTAATTTCAGGCAAGCTGGTCTGAAATTAAATCCTAAAAAATGTGTCTTTGGAGTAAAGAAGGGTAAGTTCCTTGGCTGTCTGGTTTCAACGAAGGGGATCGAAGCTAACCCAAGCAAGATCGAAGCCATCCTTCGAATGGAACCGCCAAGCACAAAAAGGGGGCCCAACGGTTGACAGGAAGATTGGCTTCATTGAATATATTTATATCTAGATCAGCTGAAATAAACTTGCCATTTTTTGAAATACTAAAGTCAGCTGAAGTCTTTCAATGGGGCCCAGCTCAACAGAAAGCCTTTGAAGAGCTGAAGCAGTACTTAATTGATCTAACAACATTAACTCCACCAGCACCAAGGGCTCCGTTACTATTGTATGTGGCAGCTTCGCACTCTACAGTAAGTGCGGCACTTGTGCAGGAGAAACTAGAAGGACAAATTAAAAAGCAAGCCCCAGTATACTTCGTCTCCGAAGTTCTAAGCTTATCAAAGAAAAATTATATAGAATTGGAGAAGGTGTTGTATGCTGTCTTAATGGCCTACAGGAAGCTTCAGCATTATTTTCAAGCATTCCTTATAATTGTTCCTTCATCACAATCTCTGAAAGATATCGTGAGGAACAGAGAAGCTACTGGAAGGATTGGAAAGTGGGCTGCGGAACTCAACGAATTCAGCATTGATTATGTGCATAGATCCTCAATTCAGTCCTAGGCGTTAGCAGACTTCATCGCTGACTGGACGCCAGGGGCTCAGGAAGAAGAAGCAAATAAAGATGCCGAAGCTTGGACAGTGTTCTACGACGGTTCCTGGGGAACCTTCGGGGCAGGTGCGGCTGCTGTCTTAGTTGCACCTTCCAAAGTCAGAACATGCTATGCAATAAGGCTTGATTTCAGTTGTACAAACAATATTGCTGAATATGAAGCTTTAATTTTGGGGCTTCAGAAGTTAAAGGCGATGGGGTTAAGAAGGGCGGTCCTTAAAACCGACTCCCAAGTTATTTCTGGATATGTTGACAATAGTTGCAAAGCAAGAGATCCGAAGCTTGAGAAGTACCTGGACACAGTTCGAAGGCTTGAAGCTTCATTTGAAGGGTTTTCTGTTAAGAATATTTCTTGAGGAGAAAATGAGCATGCTGATCTGCTAGCCAAGTTAGCGGCACAGGGGCTGCCTCTATCTTCAGAAGTATTTTTTGAGACAATAAGAGCACCTTCGGTGGAACTCCTCGAAAGAGCAGTGCTCACTATATCTCCTGTTCATAGTGAAGATTGGATGACTGAAATTATATCTTTTCTCCAAGGTAACTGTCTTTCAGACGATGAAGCTTATAATAAGAGAATGGAGGCAAGAACAAGACCATATGTAATAATAGAAGGGAGTTATACAAGCATGGAGTCTGCTCTCCACTTCTTAAGTGTCTATCCAGAGCCGAAGGTATAGAGCTGATGAAGGAGATACATGCAGGTTTGTGTGGATCTCACATTGGGTCTAGGCCTTTGCTGGGAAAAGTTTTTCGACAAGGATTTTACTGGTCGAAGGCAGCTTCGGACGCAGCAGAGCTAGTCCAAAAATATGAAGGCTGTCAAAAATGTGCAAGAAACCAGAAGCAACCTTCATCTCTCACTCAATTAATATAGCCCACTTGACGTTGCAAAGATGGGGCCTTGATTTGCTAGGCCCACTTCCACCAGCACAAGGCAATTTAAAATATGTTGTGGTGGCGGTAGAATATTTTTCCAAGTGGATTAGGCGAAGCCTTTGGCCACAATAACTTCGGTCACAGTCCAGAAGTTTTTCTGGCAAAACATTGTTTGTCGCTTCGGCGTGCCGAAGGTTATCACTGTACACAATGGAACACAGTTTGATGCCGAAGCTTTCAAGGAATTCTGTGATTAGATTGGCACGAAGATCCATTTTGCTTCAGTCAGACATCTAGAGTCAAATGGACTTGTCGAAAGAGCAAATGGCATCATAATGACGGGAATAATGAAGTTAATCTTCAATCAGCCCAAAGGAAAATGGCCAGACGAGTTGATTAAAGTGGTGTGGAGCCACAACACAACAATATCAAGGTCAATAGGTTTTACACCATTCAAGTTATTGTTTGGTGACGAAGCAATAACTCCAGAAGATAAATCGCAAAATTTTCTAACACATCTGCAACCATTCTGTGCATGGGAAATCTCAACCCTGCTTTGAAGAAGCTCTTAAAAACTACTACTTCATTATTTTTGGGTTTCGGGGTGGTCTCTTCCCCGCCGAAACGAATCAACTTCTCTTCGGCTTTCCCGAAGTAGCCTAGCTTCGTCATGATAGGCATATCAGCTTCGGAGACAGTCGACTTCCCAAAATCCAAATGGCTGGGCTTGGATGGCATGATGGTGTTATAATCAATCTCCTCTTCGCCAGTATCGCCCTCTTCAACATCTGCCTGCTCGGTTTCGGCAGCGGGTGCACCTTCGTCAGTGGTTCCGTCTGTCACAACCATACCCGATCGTTTCATGACTTTGGAAATTGGTGCCGTCTCGGTGACCTCAGTCTCTTCTCCCTCACGAGTCACCCTTGCAGTTGAGCGCACCCGGGCCATTTGATGCTGAAACTCTTCCGGTTTTGATGAAATTGACTACTTTTTGATTTTGCCGAAGCTCTCTCTTTTGACAAAGCTAAAAATAAGGCGAGGCTTTAACTGAGAATACGAAGCATAAGCTTCGGCTATGGTTAAATTTTTTAGTAGCACAACGGCATGATAGTAATCAATGCTGTGGTAACTTCACACCTACCCGTCTGTTTATATAGTGCCGCAGGACGGAAGGCGAATCGTCAAGCTACCTACACCCGCCAAACAGCCGCTCGCGTTCGCTGGATGGTGGACCGCAGGGCGCGAGAAGAGGAAACACCAGATCATACCCGCTCTGTGGTGGGACCACCTTGCGCCGGGAATATTTAAATCATTTCTCGACAATGAGCTCAAGGAAGGTGTTTTTCGGACCTTCGGCATTCCGAAGCTTTAAAGAATTTTTCACGGGTCGAGCTCATTACGAAAAACGACCTGGTACCGTGAAGGGGCTACTGTTGGGGGACATCTTCATCGCCGAAGGTCTTGTGAGAAGAAACACCTTCGAAGGGCCTGAACATAATGCCGAAGCTATCAGTCAAGGAGCTTCATAACGTAACTCTAGATGCACCGACTTAAAAGATGGAATGACCAATTAGCCCATGACAACCTATGTTATGATTGTAACCAAGTGTAAAGGGTATGAATGTAATTTCTTGCAGGTTGTGTCCTGTGCCTATAAATTGACCTGTACTGTTCACACTGACTTGTATTCGCTCGTGCGTCACGCTTGGACTTTTGCTTTCTGTCAAACCGAAGGTAAAAATGTAATTCAATATTGTTCACGTTCATTCATGACTATATAATTAAGTGATATTAATGATGTCATATGATTATTTATGTTATTTCTCATGTCTCATATGCTTCTTCTTTCATTAATATATACTGTAATGTCGAAGGTACGTCCTTCATGACCTTCGTCTGAAGATCATTATATCCTAAGGGAGATAATGCTTCGAAGGACGAAGGGCATTAACCATTAACCTTTTTTGTGTTGCCTTGTTCTTAACTCATAGCATTTGAGAAAAAGTCCCCAACATGTGATATCTTTCGCTAGGAGAAGATGATAACATAATTGATAGTTTAATATTTGTGTGTCCAATAATATTTTCCCTTTTACTTTGTGCATGAGCTATACATGCTTCTTAGCTAAAAAAACTTGAGTTAACCTATCTGAATATTCAGCTCTAATTTTTCCACTTTCACTAACATCCATGGCTTGTGTAGAAACATGTGTATTGCACCCATGGGATGTCATGATTTCCTATAATTTGAGAAGTACACATTTTACAAAGTGTAGTCTTATTAAGTACCTATCTTTCACACAATGTTGAAAGATATTAATACATTATAATCTTAATGCATTTATTATTACATGCAAGTTAAGTGTTGTACTACAACTTAAGCATTTTTGTCATAAGCTAAAATCATGTATGTATATATGCATTTGTATAATTGGGAGAACGATGTTGTGCATCATGTATTATAATAGGAAACTAGATGCAAGTGCATAGTCATGATCCCTGTCTAACCGAACACCAATCCCCTCCAATCCCTCCGTGATCCCAGATAACCAAATCAGCCCCAAAGGGGATTAATGGTTAGAGGGAAACTATCTTTGACGAGGATTGAAGTGACAGGGAGGGATTCACCTGTTCCCCGGGTGGAACAAATCAACTTGGGGATTAAGGCCGACGTATTGTCAGGAATCTTCTGCTTCGATCATTCCTCGTTCGCACCGGAGCAACACACCAGCGATTCCAACGACTTTTCGTTTTGCTTTAATTCGTACATTATTCTACTACTTCTACTACTACTTCTACAGTGTTTTGTTTTTATAGATTGCAACTGGTGCAGTTTAACTTTTCTCCATCATTTCTCTCTGTCTCTCTACTATATAGGAAATATTTATTTGGGACTATAATATATCTATATTATACAATATAACTTATTTTGAACTAAATATTACTTCAAGATAAGTTAGATTATATAATCTAAACATATTATAATTAGTTCAAAAAAGTTACTCCATCTGTTCACGAATATTTGTCGCTATGATATTTATGTCGGTCAAACTTAAGTTTAACTAAATTTATAGAATATATTAGCAACATTTGCATCTTCAAATAATTTAAACGTCTATCTAATGATACTAATCATATACTATGAACTAGTTAGGTGCCCGTGCTTTTGCTACGGAGGTTTTATATATCACATAAATAGACCTTGTTTCAATGTTTCAAACCTTTACAAAACACTAACCCAATTGACATAGAAAAATGATTATAGAACTAAGGATACATTACAGTTCTATAAGTACCTCCTCAAAAGCCCAATTGTCATGTCTATCATTTGAATCACTTGCTTGAGGCGACGAAATTAAGCTTTCTATTATGTCAGTGAATTGATTTATCTTATCTACAAGTACTTCAAATTTCCGTCATCCTCTCTTTGACCCCACATCATTTCATCTATTTAGAAAAAACAACACAATCATAGTTTTTGTTCACATCATTTACTTCAAATTAATGAAGTCGTCAAAAGGTAGACATGCTACAAAGAAGAAATTATGCCTGAAGTAAGCTAAAGCAATATGAAGGGGTCCATGGCTCATTTTGGTATGATGTGAAATAAATCATATATGTAAAAAGTACTGTTCTTTGCATTTAGTTACCTCCATGCTCCATATACATCAAAAAATGCCAAATAATGTAGTGTCACTATCGAGATCTAGCAAAGCCAAGTGTTGGAAAATTGTACATTAGACTAAAAATACAATCATAATAAACTAAAATAAAAATTGATGAGATTTCATCCTCCCAACAGATACAGATAAATCATATCATTAAGTGTATTAGATTATGCAAAGAAAAAAATTAGCTTCTCCTTAAACAGTTATACTCGATAAGATATCTCATGCACATTCAAATTCTCTCCTCTTAGTTGATTCTAGCCTTGCGCTTAACCCGCCCTTTTAGTCCTAAATTTCTCCATAAGCAGATGACACCATGGAGCACTGCTATTTGCTCAAGAGAGAAGGAACATGTAAGAATTAAGCAGATCATTTTTTATAAATGAAAGCAACAAAACTTTAAATGGCACTGACAAGATCTGTGCAAATTCTTCAGGCATGTATACTTAATCAAGTATACCATTTAAAGATGGGAATTTAAATGGTCTAATCATGGTATTCACAAATTATAAAATTAACTGGCCCAGTTGTAAGACGCATACAAAATCAAATGATGCAATGGTCTAACCTCTAGGAGAGTGTTGAACATATGACCACCAAATTCATGTGATTCATGGTACATTCCCTGTAGAAAGTCCACCAGCCTCGGAGTATCATTATCTCGGAGAGACCTTGTCCTAGATCTGTTGCCCATTGCATTTATGGGTATATCAACCTTACATCGATCCCTCATTGGTTGTGATTTAATAAGCATATCCATGTAAGCACTCCTGTCAAATGCTAAAGGTGGTATCCTGCAAAGATCATCATATATATTATGAAAGGCATTCTCCAGGTCTTGTGCTATGCTTTGTATCTCATCAGTCGTGAGTTATAATGTTATGCCTTTGCACCTAGCAGAAAGATCTTTAGCAAGATTGGCATGGTGCTTGCAAATTACTTTTGTTTATTTGTACCAAAATTATTAAACTAAGAACCACGAAAATCAAACAAGCATTACGCTGAAGCAAATATAAAAATGTTTCTTCTTGAACAAAATTTATTACCTTATTCCTAAGAAGAACTTGCTGCATTGTTCTTCTACATAGCCTCACCATCTAAACAGAACAATAAAGATAATTAAAACAAAAGAGGTGCTTGTATTGTTCTAACAAAGACCTCAAATATCTGAAATCAACGGTGGTACCACATGTAGAAGAGTCTTAGGAGTATTGCTCTAGCAAATAACCAGGCCTTGGTTCGCGGCGTGCATAAACAAATTTTTTGATAGATGAATGCAAATAGAGCAGACCAAGCAAGATAAGTTCAATTTATAGTCTCTTCTATTTGGGTATTTGCAAACCCCTTCTAGCATTGCAACTAATTATCACCAAATATATCTGATGTGTTGACTTTTTGTTCCATCAAACTGCTATCGACATCACCAAACGTTGGTAGAAAACTATTGAGATCTTACAGTCTAGCTTTTCACCAACACCAAAACCTCTTGAACATTGCGAGTCATAATTTGATGCACCTCATAGAGTTCATCATTCAGTTTTGCGAGGTTTCTCTGAGTTCTTATATCAAAATACAGTTTCTTAGCCTTATGGATGAATGTATCTAGAACAGAATGAGGCATAAGTTTTGAAGTGGTAGAATTTGAAATGATAAACGAAGCAATCCTGTCAAGTGAACTCTGGAACCATACCAAACTTGATAAAAGCATATGGCCTTGCAGCAGTTTCAATTTGTTTGCCATTGACCCTCCATGAGACCACCATCCAAAGGTAAAGATCCTTTTGTTTTCTGCATTGTAATACATGAAGAAAAAAAATACTTCAGCCACAAAGTTCAATAAGTTGATAGAACTGAGAAGTATAATGCATATATATTGAACAATTATAATTTTGGGATGCCGGATGACACAAATGCAATCAAAGAAAACATTCATTGCCTAGTAGAGAATTTGGTATTAGAGCAAAATGGAAGTTGCTTATCAGTAGGTTGTATTCTACTGAGAAGGCTGCAGCATATTAAGAGAACATAATAAGTTACTACTAAATAGGTTGTATTCTATAACCTGACAAGCTAAGATAATGTTTTGAAAAATTAAAAAGCATATAAAATAAACTTTACATGAGTGGGTAATACATACATGGAACAAAAACTGAAAATACTAACCTTACAAGTTTGTTCACTCTTGGTACGCAAGGATAGTTTACATGAGCTTGAAGCAACCCAACAAAATAACAGAAGAAAACCACCAGCCGATATCCCCTAAACAACAATATATGCTAATAATTTATTAAGCCTTGCTGAAGCATATTAAGAGAACACAATAAGTTACTACTGAATAGGTCAGCTACCACACCCATTGTCCATTGCCAAATACAGAAAAGAAGCTGATGTGCACATTAATTTTTAGTAGTGTTCAGATCACTTGAACATCAGCTGAAGGACAAATGGTAGTGCTTATCTCTTAGTATACCAGGCAAAAACACTATGAATATAGCAAGTGTATTTCTACAAACTACTACTTGCGTGAGCAACCATTACTGAAAATTAAAATTTAATTTTATAACAGATTAAACCTCAACTACACATTAATCATGCGTGTGAGATTGGAAACTTCAAGAACACAGACTTAATAATCATGTGTGAAGGAAATATGGCACACATGGGACTACATTTCAGGATTCATGATAGATCAGTGCAAGAAGTCAGAACAATCCAATGTTAAACTTATCTATAAAATTTAGCGGTGGCATCGACAACCTGCAACTGAAACCACAAGATGTTCACACAGACACACAACAAAAAAGAATGAACTCACCAGATGAAATGGAAGGCGCGCACACAGGAACTGGACGTTGCGGAGGATGCGAAGAGGATGAGCGGTGGATGAGAGCTGCTGGCATCCTTTTAATGTTGGTGTGACGGGATCTGTGCGGCATTGCCAAAACGGTGTGGATCTCCCGGTATTCCATATTCCCCTCCACCCAGTGTTTCCAAAATGGTGACTGAACGATGAACGCTGATCACGGGCGCTGATGGCGGGCGAAGATCCAGTGCATGTCGCCGATGTGGGTGTAGCGGCAGTCGCGGATGGGATTGGAGAGGCGTGGCATGGCCAGGAGCGGCAAGCGCGGACGGGATTGTGCAACACCGTGGACGGGACTGGAGCTCCTGTCCATGTCGGCGATGCTGGTGGAGGGGAATCGAGGCGGGGCATAGATGGGATTCTGCCATCGCTGATGCGGGTAGGAGGAGCGCGGATGTGAGGGCGTGGGGTGTGTGGGGGACAGATATCCCCTGGGTCCACTAGAAGGCAAGAAGGCCTTGCGAAAGGCCTTAGGACCATTATTTCGCAAGGCCATCCCTTCGTGGGCCAGGGGAGGAATGTCTGGCAGAATGGATCGGTGCAAGATTGGATCAACTTGAGCCCAGGCGGCCCAATGAATTCAAGCATTATCCATAGTAGTGATCCGATTATCCCGCGCTGCGGCCTCAGGCGTCGGAACTGAATGATGATAAGTCGGCAGAATTATAGGAAGATAAGCTCAATCGGTTCACTATTACTTAGGCGCACGTTGTTATCATATCCGCATGTACTACCCCACGATCGAGTATATAAGGCCTAGGGGGAACCCCCTCAAAAACATCTCACACATTAGCCATCTACCCAGCTCTCTAGCATCCCTCATACTAGAGAACTCCCCTGTAACCCGCCACATAAAAGACCCGCACCAGGACGTAGGGTGTTACGCATCTCAAAGCAGCCCGAACCTGTACAAGATTGTCTACTGTCTCTTGTGCATCTGGCACGAACCATTGAACTACAGTCGGTAACACTGTCCTACTCCAAAAAGCACCTTGAGGGGCAACCCTGGGTGCGCGGTCGGACCCAAAACACCGACAACTGGCGTGCCAGGTAGGGGGTGTGTCACTGATCCAAGCTAGCTCAATGGTCGTCACTTTCCAGCACAAGATCATCCTCCACCCTGGATCCGTGTTCTGTTTCGGAACCATCTCATCCGTAGCAGACGAAGAAGGAACTCTACATCGCATTGGGGATCCGTCGGAGAGAAACCCCTCCTCGACAATCTTCGGGAAAGCCAGAGCGAAGCAGGGAAAAGCGCAACCTCCAGAGCTCTGAGCGAAGACTACCTCCTGCAAGCCAGTAGTAGAGGATCCGTCTACCCAGAGAACCCCGCTGTCCACCTCCTCAACAGAAAAATGGACACGGATTACAAGGAAAAAGGAAACAAACGAGGTGAAAGCTCGTCAGGCTACCATTCTAGTGCCTCCGCCCTTAAAGGAGAACAGAAAGAAACTTGTCATCACGACAACTCTGTTCTACCCCAACGTCCTCTTTATCGGGGGGAGAGTGGAATCGTCCCCTGTCTCCGACGATGAACCGACTGCGCCTGGGGAGGAACCTCCTCAGCGGGAAGCCCACCGACGAAGGAACCGACGCCGAAATATCTGGCGACATCATGAAGCCGGAGAGCGAGACCCGGCACAGCCTGTGTCGCGAGATGAGATCTCAGAGGTGGGAGAGACCCCAGATGAACGAGTCTTCAGGGAAAGGAGGAATTCTCGCCGACGGGATCATCGGCAAGCTCAAGAGCAGGCTGAGCAAGAGGCGAGACAATGTCGTGAGAACCCTCTCCTCGGATGAAACTTGAACCCCGACTTTGCTCGAGCCATGAACACACCGAGCGAGGTTGGTGGAGTGTTGGATCGGATAGCTGATGGTCTCCCCCGGACTCCAGACGCCGAGGGCTATCGGCGGCTCCTTACTCGAGCAGCTGACCACCTTCTGCCCCTTGCTCATCCTCCGAGCGATCTATGACACGCCATCAATAGTCGATGGGACACGCAGAGCTCCATCAACGCTTCGCGCGAACGACGACATGAGAACGAGATTCGGCGCCGAGAAGAGTATGATCGAGATCACGACATCCCCACGCGAAGTCAAGCAACCAGAGTTGAGTCGGCGACAACTTCAACTGGCGGCACGACCCAGGGGCGGTCGAGGCAGCACATCGACAACTCCCCTCCTCGGGACCGACATCATCACCGTCGACACAAGGACACGTGTGGAGTGTCGGCACTCACTCCACATCTCAGGGCCATTCAGTGGCCCCCTAACTTCAAAGTCTCCAATGTCGACAAGTACGAGCCTAAGAAGGACCCTAGAGGCTGGTTAGCCGTCTATACCACCGTCGCCCGGGCCGTTGGGGCAACTGAAGATGTGATGACTGCATACTTACCCATCGTCCTCGGATAAGACGCACTGCAATGGCTGCGACACCTGCCCCGACACTGCATCGACGACTGGAGCGATTTCAGTCGGTGCTTCATCGCCAACTTCCAATCTCTCTCCAACAAGACAGCACAGCCATGGGACCTCAAATCCATTAGGCGCCAAGGGGATGAGACTCTCCGGTCGTACCTCAAAAGGTTTCAGACCATGAGAAATCGTATCCCCGAGGTTGCGGAAGTAGCCGTGATCGAGGACTTCTATCGGGGATCCAATGACTCGGCCTTCGTCCGAGCCATACTTCAAAAGGCGCTGACTACCTCCGAACAGCTGTTTAGGGAGGTGGACCTCTACATCACCGCCGACGAACGAGCTCAGGACCTCATCGGAGGAACGAAGCCTACACCACCGGCACCACGACGCGATGCGAACCAACAACCCGACAAGTGTTGGGAGAAGAGGCCTCGCGACGAGGTTCACCCTACCGGACCACCCGTCTCTCGTGCCCGAGGGGCACCCCATGGAGGCGAACGAACATTGGACGACATCCTCGATGCCTAATGTCCATACCACAAGGACATGCGCCACACCCTTCAGAACTGTAGAGACTTCAAGCACTCCGTCGGGAACGACCAACCCTTCCAACCTCTACCGCCTCCCCCACCACGAGGAGGACCCGGAGAACCTCGACAACCTCAACAGCAGGAAGGGGGAGGAGGCAGAGCATTCCCCCGCATCGACGGAGAAGTCAATGTCATCTTCGGTGGACACAGGTCTCAAGAGAGCAAGAGGCAACATAAGCTCAACGACCGTCAGATACTGGTAGCAACCACCGGACCTCCTGCCCCGTACCGATGGTCCGAGCACCTGATCACTTTCACTCGAGCGGATCAGTGGCTCAACTTCGATCATCCCGGCAAATACCCGCTCCTCGTCAATCTGGTGATCCGAGAGAGCAGGGTAAAGAAGGTGTTAGTGGACGGGGGGAGCAGCATCAACGTCACCTTCCCCCGGACACTCCTAGGCTTGGGAGTCGCACTAAAAGAGCTCCACGAGTCAGACACTCCTTTCTTCGGAATCGTACCGACTGAAGGAGAATATCCACTCGGACACATCTACATGTCGGTCACCTTTGGAACTCCGGATAACTACAGAACCGAGTTCCTGAGGTTCGAGGTAGCAAGCTTCGACTACGGATACAACGCCATCATCGGTAGGCCCTGATTGGCGAAGTTCATGGCCATCCCGCATTATACGTACATGATATTGAAGATGCCTGGACCACAAGGAATCATCACCGTGCGCGCTGACTTCTAAGGCGCCACAGAGTGCTTCCAAGTGGCCATTCAGGCGGCCCTCACCACCAAACCATCGACGACTTCTTCTGCGCAGGCGAACTCAAAGCCTGAGGAGGACCTCACAGTACCTGCAAATGAAGCTCAAGTCGTGACCTCTATGCGGCCGATTGAGGAAACAAAGAGAATCAACCTCGAGTTTGCTGATGAACGCAAGACTACCATCATTAGCTCTAGCCTGGATGACAAATAGGAAAGCACGCTCGTCCAATTTCTGCAAGATAACCGAGACGTATTTGCATGGCAACCTACGGATATGCTGGGAGTCCTGAGAGAGCTGGTCGAGCACAAACTGAAGGTCTATCCCTAGGCGAGGCCGATATGACAAAAGTTGTGTCGTTTCACGCCTGACAAAAGAGAAGCTATTCATGTCGAGCTAACTCGTTTAGTCACAATAGGGTTCATTAGAGAAGTACTGCATCCTGAGTGGTTAGCAAATCCGATTCTTGTACTCAAAAAGAATAAAGTGGATTGGCGCATGTGCGTCGACTATACGGATCTCAACAAACACTGCCCGAAGGATCCCTTCGAACTTCCTAGAATAGACCAGGTGGTAGACTCGACCGCCGGGTGCTCTATATTGTCCTTCTTGGATTGCTACTCCGGGTACCATCAGATCAGCCTGGCAAAAGACGACGAGGAAAAAACTGCATTCATCACCCTATTTGGAGCTTTCTGCTATACCTCCATGCCGTTTGGCCTCAAAAACGTTGGAGCAACTTACCAGAGAGCCATTCAGACATGCTTAGCCGATCACTGGGGCAAGCGTGTAGAAGCTTATGTGGATGACGTGGTGATCAAGACAGAAAACTTCATTGAAGATTTGCAGCTGGCCTTCAACAGTCTACGACGATATTGGTGGAAGCTTAATCCAGAAAAATATGTCTTTAGAGTACCAGCAGGAAAATTGCTCGGATTCATTGTCAGCCACCGAGGAATTGAAGCCAACCCGGAGAATATCGAAGCTATCATGAGAATAGAAGCACCACGATCGCAGAAGAAAGTACAGAGGCTTACTGGATGCATGGCAGCTTTGAGCAAGTTCATATCAAGGCTAGGGGAAAAAGGCCTACCGTTCTACAAGTTGCTCAAGAAGGTAGACAAGTTCCAATAGACCTCAGAAGCTTAGGAAGCCCTTAATGCACTGAAGAAGTTCCTGACAACACTGCCAGTGTTAAAGCCTCCACGTCGGGCCATGCCAAGTCAACTGGCCGAAGATCTATTGTTGTACATCTCTTGCATGACTCACGTGGTGAGCACCGCGTTGGTAGTCGAGCGAGCAGAGGAAGGACATGTATATCCAGTACAGCATCCCGTCTATTTCATCAATGAAGTTCTGGGACCCTCAAAGAAGAAATATCCTCAAGTTCAAAAGCTATTGTATGCAGTACTTCTAACTGCACATAAACTCCGACACTACTTCGACGACCACAAAGTCATAGTAGTCACCGGGTTTCCAATAGGGGATATTCTCCACAACAAAGAAGCCATTGGAAGAATATCCAAGTGGGCCTGTGAGCTAGGAGCTCACGACATTGAGTTTCGACCTCGTACTGCAATAAAGACTCAGGCACTAGTTGACTTTGTATCAGAATGGACCGAGTAACAAGTACCAGATAACCCAGAAACTGCAGAAGTATGGCGGATGTACTTCGATGGCTCGCTAAAGCTGCAGGGGGCAGGTGCAGGGATCCTCTTCATTGCACCTGGAGGTGAGCAACTCAAGTATGCTCTTCAGTTGTTATTCTCAGTGTCCAATAATGCAGCAGAATATGAAGCTTTGATCCACGGATTGAACATTGTCATATCACTGGGCATTAAGAGGTTGATGGTATACGGAGATTCACTGGTGGTCATAAGTCAGATAAATAAAGAATGGGATTGCTCGAATGACTCTATGGGCAAGTATTGCATAGCCGTCCGAAAGCTGGAAGACAAATTTGAAGGGCTGGAATTTCATCATGTGGAGAGAGATCGCAACGCGGCCGTAGACGCATTGTCGAAACTAGTATACAGTCGGACTCAGGTCCCACCTGGAGTTTTCGTCCAAGAGATACCACGCCCAAGCATTTCCTCAGATCAAGCAGAAGAATGCAATGTTTTGGGCCAGCCCGAGTCAGACTCTAATGACTAGAGGGAGCCCATCATTAGATATATAAAAAATGAAGAGGAACCAGATGACAAAGCCATGACAGAACGCATCGCAAGGCAGTCAGCTCATTACACCCTCATTGGGGATGCACTGTATAGAAGGGGCGCAACAGGAATCCTCATGAAGTGCATCCTTTCGGTTACTGGGAAGCAACTGCTAGACGAGATCCATGCCGTGCAGTGCGGGATACATGCGGCATCTAGGACTCTAGTCGGAAAGGTCTTTAGGTCTGGTTTCTATTGGCTAACAGCAAAGAGTGATGCAGCCGAATTAGTCCAGAGGTGTGAAGCTTGCCAATTCTTATCAAAGCAGCAGCATTTGCCAGCACAGCAACTGCAGACCATACCTGTAACATGACCATTTGCATGCTGGGGACTGGACATGATTGGACCCTTCAAGAAAGCTCAGGGAGGATATACTCACGTGCTGGTCGCCATGGACAAATTTACCAAATGGATAGAATACAAACCTATTGCTTCTCTGACTTCAGCCAAGGCGGTGGAATTCATACAAGATATAATATTCAGGTTTGGGATACCAAATAGCATCATAACCGACCTAGGATCCAATTTCACTAGCTCTAAATTCTTTGACTTCTGCGAACAACGGTGCATCCAGATCAAATATGCGTCAATAGCACACCCAAGAGCCAACGGTCAGGTAGAAAGGGCTAATGGAATGATACTGGAAGCACTCAGGAAGAAAGTCTTCGACAAGAATGAAAAGTTCGTGGGAAAATGGATCAGAGAATTACCGTATGTGGTTTGGAGCTTAAGGACTCAACCTAGTCGAGCTTTGCATGGAAATACTCCTTTCTTCATGGTCTATGGTTCGGAGGCAGTGCTACCTGCTGATCCCAGGTTTGGGGCACCAAGGCTGGTCTTCAAAAACATAACTGAAGCAGAAGCTACCAGACTAGAGGATATTGACGTATTGGAAGAAGAGCGATTGAATACGGTAATTCAGTCAGCTAGATACTAGCAAACCCTGAGGCGATATCATGATAAAGCTATACGACATCGATCTTTTGTAGTGGGAGACTTGGTCCTTCACCGAATTCTAATGGGGGAAGGACAACACAAATTGTCACCACTATGGGAAGGGCCATTTGTGGTAGCAGAAGTCACTCGGCCAGGATCATATCGGCTTACTCAAATGGATAGCACGGAAGTAGGGAATTCATGGAATATAGAGCATCTTAGGAAGTTTTACCCCTAGCAAGATTTCAAAAGCTACTGGGGCAGCATTGTACTCTGTAATTGGAAAATACATCATCAATAAAAAGACTTCATTCCCAAGGTGAAAGTTCCCTTTGCCCGGGAACAGGATCTGGATGTCGCCTAGAGGGGGGTGAATAGGCGGATAAAATTATCACTTTGAAAACTGAAATTCTTACTCTACTCGAAGGCTGTATCGCAGTGGAAAGAGAGACCCTTCGAGTAGGTTGCAGCGGAATAGAAGATACTGTCTCAAAATGTCCTGCACTTCAAATATAACTTGTACCACAGATAAGTATTGAAGTGCAGATATAAAGAGTAGATACGGCAGAGAGACAGCACACAGTATAGAGCGAAGCACACAGACACAGGGATTTATCCCGAGGTTCGGCCAAGCCTAAAATGCTTGCCTAGTCCTCGTTGGAGTTAGCCACACCTAGGCTTGGAGTCTATTTCAACTCCTTCCTCCGTTTGCTCAGATCTGTCAGTATGACAGATAGAGCCTTCCACTATGTTGAGTTGGGTTACAACAAAGCTGCGGCTGCTTACAATCTTCTTGACAGCACTTCGGCAAAGTAACGATACGCTCAAGACTATGCTCTAGCTCTTAGCAGCACTCCTCCGCTCTCTAAAGGCTTATAGCTTTGCCTTCTACACAAACTAGAGAGATTCACACAAGAGGGAGAGTGAGTATTGATGCGATTGATGTATGCTATTGTTGGCTGCACTTGTATATTGTTTGAGGCGCCTAGAGGTCCCTTTTATAGGCCCAAGGGGCCTAGGAGCCGTTGGAAGCAATCCAGGAAGACAATTCTTGCCTTCTGTCGGGTGGCGCACCGGACAGTCCGGTGAACCACCGGACATCCACTGTTCACTGTCCGGTGCGGATCTCCTTCCTAAATTGGCATAGTCGACCATTGCAGACTTGGAGCCGTTGGCGCACTGGACACTGTCCGGTGCACACCGGACAGTCCGGTGCCCCCATCAGACCGTTGGCTCGGCCACGCATCACGCGCGGATTGCGCGACCGACCGTTGGCTCGGCCGACCGTTGGCTCACCAGACAGTCTGGTGCTCCACGGGACAGTCCGGTGAATTTTAGCCGTACGCCGCCGATGAATTCCCGAGAGCGGCCAGTTGACAGACGCCAGCCTGGCGCACCGGACAGTCCGGTGTACTCAGACTACGCAGAGTCTTGGCAGCTCCAGCCAAGTCTTTTTCCTTTGTATTTTCTCTTCTTTTCTTCTTCTTTCTGTTTCTAACACTTGGACAAATATGTTAGTACACAAAAACCAATGTACTAAGTATAGAAACATACCTTCTCTTTGTTTTTCACTTCTTTAACATTTGGCATGATTGAGAATGATGTTGGACTCATAAATCATCAAGTCAGCTTGTCTTGATCTAGATTGACATTTCTGACCTCCAACATCCTGCAAAGGTCACATAGAATATCTCCAAGCATAGGAACAACCCAAACTAAAGGTTAAGGTGCACTTAGCTCTTTTGGGCTGCTTCCGATTCTGATTTCAACATTTGTTCTCCTTCTAGTGATCTTGTTCACTCTTTGAGCTTGGTCTTGAGCCTTATGACTTACACCACATAATTGTAGATATTACCTCATTGGCTGTAAGTCATGTCCTTATGTAGTGTTCCTTGATGCACCATAACTCTTCTTAACTCGATCAACCCTGATTCCGCAAGTCTCCTTCTTCACCCCTGGCTTTGGGTTCCTAGTCTCCTTGACTTCCTCCCGTGCACTCGGTACCTCGAAGCTCTTCTTGCTTCCATCCCTGGTTTGATCAGTTGTCTCCAAGTTATGCACATCAAGTCTCACTTAAGCAGTGTCCACCTTTCCTATGATGTCCATTATCTATAGATAATTCCATCTTTGGACCATCACACCTGTTTACTTGTGTTGAACCCTGTTAGCTTTACATTCAGCACCTGTACAACACTTAACACACTTGTTAGTCCTTTAATTGGGTTGTCATCCCAAACACCAAAACCCACAAGAGAGCTTTCAATCTCCCCCTTTTTGGTGATTGATGGCAACACAATTAAAGCTTACATAAGAATAAGATTTAAAGCACAATTTTGAATTCTAAGTTTATAGAATGCTCCCCCTAAATATGTGCTTACACCAAAATCTTAAATTTGGCCTTATATGCCAAATTGCACATACTTAGGCTACTTCGAAGCATTACTACACCTTAGCACATGTGGGATGCATTGTGTCACTAATTAAACCGTGATGCGTATGACACATAGATGCATAGAATCAGAGTTAAACACCAATTGAATATTTATACCATAGAAATATCATCCTACCACTTTTCACATTAAGATACCAAATTAAAACAATTTTACTTTTCACATTAAGATACCAAATTAAAATAATTTTAAAGCACCAGAAGTACATGAATATCAATTACAGAATAGATGCCAATTGATTCATGTCAACGGAAGCACTAGTGATTCATGTCAACAGAAGCACTAGTTTGCATCATCACCATATAATGCAACACACAGAATCATATGATAAGAATTATCAAACTAACACATTCTTCCTTAAGATCAAAGGAACCTAAGCTTTAATGCACAAAATTCTCCCCCTTTGACATCAAACACCAAAACCATATTCGAGCAAGAACATAGGATGATGTCAAGGGACAGCAGGGTATTAAGCAGGTAAAACACACTAACGATGCTCCCCCTTACTCATTTAACATATGCACCACAAGCATTAAGATACATATACGCAAAAGATCAATACTTCCTTTTGTACCTTTACCATGTTGTGGTGTACTTTCCATCTTGAGAGCTTAATCTCTAGGAGGCTCCTTCACTTGTGCCTGATCCTTTATCCTAACCTTTTCTTGTTGCTAAGACACCAAACTTAGAACAAGTTATAGTATTGCGGCACAAGATGAAGCTTCTATTCTAGTGATTACCAAACGTTATCAATTGAAGCATACTAACAAGGCTACCAATTGAAAGAACATTACTGTCATAGTTCCATGATATTTAAAGATAAGCATCTAGTATCACCAAATATTATAGAGCACGCGCAATCTAAAAATATGCAATTATTCATAACTTAAGATACCAACTACTTGACTTACGGAGGTACCCAAGTCCTGATTGCTCCATTTCTTGCTCATCTCCCCTTCTCCACCTTGAGACTATACAAGATCACTCAAGAAACAATTAGTCTCAAAAGGCACAAGTTATGTGTGCTCCCCCTAAAGTTGTGCATCAAGTATTGAATGACTTGCACATTCTAGCTTACTCAGAACTAGAGGGGATCACAACATATCTTGGTCAAGGCATACTCTATCAATTTCATCACAAAGAGATATCAATTGAATAGTTGACTTAATACAACGATGCATGCCTCAAGGAGTATAACATTTTACAAGCAACCTAGGCAGCTTCATACATGATAATCATTGCACCACATATACCAATTGAAAACGACAAGATCATGCATATAAATCACAATGTCTAATCACATCAAGAATGAAAAAAAAATCTTAGGTACACCAAGGAAAACAATATTTTAAAGTAGAGAGCACATATGCCAAGAAACTATCAATTCAAAGGCAAGAACATAGTTGTGATCACAATCAATGGAACTCCAAGATATTTAATGAAATTGCATAGTTCCATTCTCCATACCTTTGCCTTTTACCTGAATGGCCATGAGAGCACCAGTTGTCACCAAATGAGGACTCCTTTTGCTTATGCACCTTATAGCTCAAGAGGGTGCATTGAAGGCGCATACCATTGTTATACATAGAGTGCCAACACCAAGTACTTATGTGAACATGGACTAAACAACAGCTATCATGCTTGCACTTAGGTTAATCATTAAACATCACATAGCCTGACTTACAAAAAGATACATGTTTATCCATATACACCAAGAGAGTCAATCATGGTGGATATATCAAATGAAAAGCTACCCATTGAATGATTCAAAAGATATATCCTATAAAGCACTCAGTCATGATTAAGCAAACATGATTATGTTCTTGGAAATCATGGATCATTATTTGACAGAAATTCAACACAAGTAATCTAAAAAGCACAACTACTCCAAGGATAGATAGCACGACAATCCAACTTAAGAGCAATGCTGATAATGCACTTAAGAAACACAGGTACCGTCCTTTGGAGAGCCAGATGCAGATTCTCATCAAAGTCCTTTGCTTGATTCACCAATAATGATTAAGTATTTTCTACAACTTATTTAACTCGAGATGAACATGGGATTAATATTGCACAATAAACCAGGCTTGAGTTAATGAATAGACAATAAAGATTAACAGCTTAAGCATAGAGTTTGAAATAACCATCTTAAGTTCTCCCAGGGTCTCCATTCCATCTCGAGGCACCTGCATGGTCTAGTTGACAAAGTTTGGTACCCATCTCGGGATGGGTCCATGACGTTCAACTAAAAGTGCCTTTGGTACCCAAATAGTCTTTGTGCTAGTTCTAGGTGATCTCATTATAGATCTAGCACAAGTGTATGATTTGGGTCTCCTAAGCGAATGAGATTGAGACAAATTTACTTGCTTAGGAACCTTACCTTTATTACATACCTTGGATAGATGACCCTGCTCACCACACTTGTAGCAGAAGCGTCGCTCAACCTGACATGACGCTTGTTGTTTGTCATTTTCCTTGGTGAGAGTCATCTTGGAGAATGCACATCTTTGATTCTTCATGACTGGACATGAAGTGATCGTGTGGTCCTTGTTGTTGCATCCAAAACATCTCATTGCCCCTTCATCCTTGTCGTTGTACGGATAAGACGCGATGAGGTGGCCTAATGCTTTGCACTTGAAGCATCTCCTTTTTCCTCTTCTCTTTTTACTTTTGGATGACATGGAGAGATTATTAGTGTAAACAACATGACTAATTAAATCGTTACCTTTCTCTTGTCTCATGTTGATTTCTTCACTTATTGCTTTAGGAACATCTTTCTCAAGGAGGTTGACCCTTGTTGCGGTTTCTCCTTCCTCATGTTTCTTCACCACATGTTCGTAGATATCTTGAGGAAGTCGAGCATGGCGTCTTCTCCTTAGTTGTCTTTGTTTCTTGTTCCCAAGCAATTTTCTTTTAGACCCTACAACTTGTTGCTCAATCAAGGATTGGCTTTCTTTTGAGGAGCGGGGGTTAGAACATGATGATATACAATTTGAATGCGTAAACTTGCAAGAATGAGGTTCATATGAAGTTAAGTTCGCAAGGACAACCTCATGAGCAATATTGAGCATGATATGGTCATCAACCAATTCACTATGAGAATTTGACAACATATCATACTTTTCATTTAGAGCAAGTTTTTCTAGATTTATCATCTCTACTTGACTCCTAAGCATAGAATTTTCAGTTTTAAGTTGAGCAACACAAGATAAAGTATCATCATTATTTCTTTGCTCAATTAAAATTGAATCATACCGTTGGACCAAATCATTATGAGAGCACTTTAGCTCCTCATGTTCTTTGGTCATCTTCTCCAGGCTGTTGTTTGTTTTGATGAGTGTCTCCTCTAGCCTGAGAAGCGTCTCGCCTTGTTCCTTGTTCCTTCTCAACAGCTTAACCAAGAGTGCTTTGTCCTCTTTGTTGAGATGGATGTAGAAACGGCGAATCTCCTCTTCTTCCACATCGTCGGTCTCATTTTCCCTATCATTAATGTCAGTGGAAGCAATACAGGAAAATGTACCTTGTGGTGATGAAGATTCATCCTTGCTATCATCCTCATACTCATCCTCATCATTGCTTTTGTCTCCACTATCATTGTTAGCAATAAGACATTTATAACTAGTGGAAGACGAACCCTTCGGTGAGGTAGATTCATCGTTTGGTTGCCATCGTTTTTGTTCTTCTCCCTTGGACAGGTTAGTATCACAGGCAATAGAGGGTGTAGAAGCAGTGCATATGGACTTAAAAAATTTCAACTTAATTTTAGTCCATAGATCATGAGCATTAACAAATAAATCACTATCACTACTCATGATGGCAAAATAGGCACTTCTAGACAGTGAGTCAACTAAGATGTTGCAAGCATGGTGATTAAGAGACAGACATCTTAGTTCATCATTAGAAGGATTTTGACTCAAATTGGAGGGAAAAATACTTCTACTAAAGATCTGTCTCAAATCAGGATTAACACGCATGAAGGCATTATAAATAGAGACAGGCCAAGATTTATAATTAGAGCCATCGCCTAGAAGAAGTTGTACAGTTACCTCTTGTGACGACATCGTCATCTCTGGACGGCTAAGCCCACACTGGAGAGGCCTAGCTCTGATACCAATTGAAAGTTCCCTTTGCCCGGGAACAGGATCTGGATGTCGCCTAGAGGGGGGTGAATAGGCGGATAAAATTATCACTTTGAAAACTGAAATTCTTACTCTACTCGAAGGTTGTATCGCAGTGGAAAGAGAGACCCTTCGAGTAGGTTGCAGCGGAATAGAAGATCCTGTCTCAAAATGTCCTGCACTTCAAATATAACTTGTACCACAGATAAGTATTGAAGTGCAGATATAAAGAGTAGATACGGCAGAGAGACAACACACAGTACAGAGCGAAGCACACAGACACAGGGATTTATCCCGAGGTTCGGCCAAGCCTGAAATGCTTGCCTAGTCCTCGTTGGAGTTAGCCACACCTGGGCTTGGAGTCTATTTCAACTCCTTCCTCCGTTTGCTCAGATCTGTCAGTATGACAGATAGAGCCTTCCACTATGTTGAATTGGGTTACAACAAAGCTGCGGCTGCTTACAATCTTCTTGACAGCACTCCGGCAAAGTAACGATACGCTCAAGACTATGCTCTAGCTCTTAGCAGCACTCCTCCGCTCTCTAAAGGCTTATAGCTTTGCCTTCTACACAAACTAGAGAGATTCACACAAAAGGGAGAGTGAGAATTGATGCGATTGATGTATGCTATTGTTGGCTGCACTTGTATATTGTTTGAGGCGCCTAGAGGTCCCTTTTATAGGCCCAAGGGGCCTAGGAGCCGTTGGAAGCAATCCAGGAAGGCAATTCTTGCCTTCTATCGGGTGGCGCACCGGACAGTCCGGTGAACCACCGGACATCCACTGTTCACTGTCCGGTGCGGATCTCTTTCGTAAATTGGCGCAGTCGACCGTTGTAGACTTGGAGATGTTGGCGCACCGGACACTGTCCGGTGCCCCCATCAGACCGTTGGCTCGGCCACGTGTCACGCGCGGATTGCGCGGCCGACCGTTGGCTCGGCCGACCGTTGGCTCGGCCGGCCGTTGGCTCACCGGACAGTCCGGTGAATTTTAGTCGTACGCCGCCGATGAATTCCCGAGAGCGGCCAGTTGACAGACGCCAACCTAGCGCACCGGACGCTGTCCGGTGCACCACCGGACACTGTCCGGTGAACCACTGGACAGTCCGGTGTACTCAGACTGCGCAGAGTCTTGGCAGCTCCAGCCAAGTATTTTTCCTTTGTATTTTCTCTTCTTTTCTTCTTCTTTCTGTTTCTAACACTTGGACAAATATGTTAGTACACAAAAACCAATGTACTAAGTCTAGAAACATACCTTCTCTTTGATTTTCACTTCTTTAACATTTGGTGTGATTGAGAATGATGTTGGACTCATAAATCATCAAGTCAGCTTGTCTTGATCTAGATTGACATTTCTGAGCTCCAACATCCTGCAAAGGTCACATAGAATATCTCCAAGCATAGGAACAACCCAAACTAAAGGTCAAGGTGCACTTAGCTCTTTTGGGCTGCTTCCGATTCTGATTTTAACATTTGTTCTCCTTCTAGTGACCTTGTTCACTCTTTGAGCTTGGTCTTGAGCCTTATGACTTACACCACATAATTGTAGATGTTACCTCATTGGCTGTAAGTCATGTCCTTATGTAGTGTTCCTTGATGCACCATAACTCTTCTTAACTCGATCAACCCTGATTCCGCAAGTCTCCTTCTTCACCCCTGGCTTTGGGTTCCTGGTCTCCTTGACTTTCTCCCGTGCACTCGGTACCTCGAAGCTCTTCTTGCTTCCATCCTTGGTTCGATCAGTTGTCTCCAAGTTATGCACATCAAGTCTCACTTAAGCAGTGTCCACCTTTCCTATGATGTCCATTATCTATAGATAATTCCGTCTTTGGACCATCACACCTGTTTACTTGTGTTGAACCCTGTTAGCTTTGCATTCAGCACCTGTACAACACTTAACACACTTGTTAGTCCTTTAATTGGGTTTTCATCCCAAACACCAAAACCCACAAGAGAGCTTTCACAAGGGCACTTGTACTGTTTATTATCAACCATGCTTACTCGACTTAGGGTGACCACTATGCCCTACTAACGGAGCAATCGACTTAATTCGGGAGTGACTTAAGACGGTGCAACATGCTCACGCTTATTCGGCTTAGGGTGACCACTATACCCTACTAACGGAACAATCGGCTTAAGTCGGGAGTGACTTAAGACAGTGCAACATGCTCACGCTTACTCGGCTTAGGGTGACCATTATACCCTACTAACGGAGCAATCGACTTAAGTCGGGAGTGACTTAAGATAGTGCAACATGCTCACGCTTACTCGGCTTAGGGTGACCAATATACCCTACTAACGGAGCAATCGGCTTAAATCGGGAGTGACTTAAGATGTTGCAACATGCTCACGCTTACTTGGCTTAGTGTGACCACTATACCCTACTAACGGAGCAGTCGGCTTAAGTCGGGAGTGACTTAAGACGGTGCGACATGATCATGCTTACTCGGCTTAGGGTGACCACTATACCCTACTAACGGAGCAATCAGCTTAAGTCGGGAACGATTTAAGATGGTACAACAGGCTCACACTTACTTGACTTAGTGTGACATGCTTACGTTTACTCATCTTAAGGCGACCTCTATGCCTCATCAGCTAATCGATTAGCACGAGATAGGGAAAAATTCCAAAACCAGCACGCTGCGCCTACTTTTGCAATCATTCATAACAACTGTTGAATTCTAACGACAGACAACAAACATAGTATTCAGCGTCAAAGAACACGTTCTGACTAGATATTCGAGCACATTGGACACACATGCATATAGTTCACTAATGTATTCAGTATCTCTACTTGGCAATGTCTTTCTCAGGAGCAACTGAGGAAGAAGGGCGACTTGAGGAGTCAGGAGCAGCTTTGACATCGGCCACTATATCATCTGGAACAACTACACCTGGCCTTCTCATCAAGATCCGCCCTACGCGAATGGCCTTGTCCATAGCCTTGTCGCGCTGAGCCTTCAGGATGGTGGAATTGTCTTCTACAACTTTAGTAGCCAGTCGAGCGACCTCTAGCTCCTGGGTGACTGATCTCTTGGAGGCACGCAGATCCTTGATGATGGAGTCTTTGCTCGATACCAACTGCCTAAGACACAGGACCTCATCCTGGGATACTTGCAACTCATGACAATGATGATCCAGATCTCCCATGGTAAAGCGGTGGCTCCTCTCCAAGATGGCCAGAGAATTGTTGGCGTCACTGAAAGGGAAATAGGGTCAAACCTTTTCTGAAATAATTTTGATGGTTGAATTGCCCAACACAAACAATTGGACTAACTATTTTGCTCTAGATTATATGTTCTACAGGTGCCATAGGTTCAACACAAACCAATAAAAAGAACAAGTTAGGGTTCAAAAAGAAAGGAGCAAAAGAAACCGAAGTCCGCCCTGGTCTGGCGCACCGGACTGTCCGGTGCACCACCGGACAGTGTCTGGTGCACCAGGGTGGATCAACTCCAACTCGCTACCTTCGGGTTTCTGGACAAGCCACTCCGCTATAATTCACCGGACTATCCGGTGCGGCACCGGACTGTCCGGTGTGCCAGCGGAGCAATGGCTACAACGCAATGGTCGACTCCAACGGAAACCTGAAAAGCACTATAGTACGCAGACAGTTTGCGTAGAGTCAGAGCAGGCGCCAGAAGGAGCACCGGACAGTGAACAGTGACTGTCCGGTGCAGACCAGACTGTCCGGTGGCCCAGGCTGTCAGAGCTCCAACGGTCGAACTCTAACGGTTGGGTGACGTGGCTGGCGCACCGGACAGTGTCCGGTGGCACACCAGACTATCCGGTGCGCCCATCGACAGACAGCCTCTCCAACGGCCATTTTGGTGGGTGAGGCTATAAATACCCTCCAACCACCACACTTCAAGGAATCCAAGTTTTCAGACTTCACATTCAATACAAGACCTAGTGCATTCAATACAAGACACAAATAGATTGAATCAAAGCCTCTCTAAGTCCCAATTCCACTCCAAGCATATAGTGACTAGAGAGAGAGTTTTGCTCGTGTTCTTTAAGCTCTTGTTCTTGGATCGCTTTTCTTCTTCCTCCATTCTTGTTCACAAGCAACTTGTAATCAACGCAAGGGACACCAAGTTGTGGTGGTCCTTGTGAGGGGTCTAAGTGACCCGTTGATTAAGGAGAAAAGCTCACTCGGTCTAGGTGACCGTTTGAGAGAGGGAAAGGGTTGAAAGTGACCCGGTCTTTGTGACCATCTCAATGGGGAGTAGGTTTGCAAGAACCAAACCTCGGTAAAACAAATCACCGTGTCATCCGCTTCATTTGCCTTTGATTTGTTTTTCGCCCTCTCTTTCGGACTCGGTTTTAATATAACGCTAACCCTGGCTTGTAGTTGTGCTTTAAGTTTATAATTTTCAGATTCCGCCTATTCACCCCCTCCTCTAGGCAACTTTCAATTGGTATTAGAGCTCGATACTTCATTAGAGTCTAACCACTCGAAGTGATGTCAGGAGCATCAGCCAAGAGGGAGATTGGGACCGACGGCGACAAGTCCGCAAGCTCGGGGAGAACCCACTCGAGGGAGTCCGGCCGCAAGCACAAGGAGGAATCCTCTTCCTCCATCAAGACACAATGGAGAGGTGACAAGAAGAAAAATATGAAGAAAGTGGTCTACTATGAGACCGACTCTTCGTCACCCTCCACCTTCGGCTCCGAATCGGCATCCGCCACTTCTAAGCGCCATGAGCGCAAGAAGTATAGTAAGATGCCCCTCCGCTATCCTCACATTTCCAAACGTACTCCATTGCTTTCCGTCCCATTAGGCAAACCACCGATTTTTGATGGTGAAGATTATTCTATGTGGAGTGATAAAATGAGGCATCACCTAACCTCACTCCACAAAAGCATATGGGATATTGTTGAGTATGGAGCATAGGTACCGAAGGAAGGGGACAAGGACTATGATTCAGAGGAGGTTGACCAAATCTTGCACTTCAACTCCCAAGCCACCACTATACTCCTTGCCTCTCTAAGTCGAGAGGAGTATAATAAGGTGCAAGGGTTGAAGAGCATCAAAGAGATTTGGGACATACTCAAGACCGCGCACGAAGGAGATGAGGTGACCAAGATCACCAAGCGGGAAACGATCGAGGGGGAGCTCGGTCGATTCATGCTCAACCAAGGGGAGGAGCCACAAGCCATGTACAACCGGCTCAAGACCTTGGTGAACCAAGTGCGCAACCTCGGGAGCACAAAATGGGATGACCATGAAATGGTCAAGGTTATTCTAAGATCACTTGTTTTTCTTAATCCTACACAAGTACAATTAATTCGTGGTGATCCTAGATACAAGCTAATGTCTCCCGAGGAGGTTATAGGAAAGTTTGTGAGCTTTGAATTGATGATCAAAGGCTCCAAACAAATCATCGAGCAAGGCGCCACCTCCACACCTGAGGTGCAACGAGAAGAAAGAAGAGTCTCATCAAGTAGGCTCCCCATCGATGCCTCCAGGCTCGACAACGAGGAAATGGCGCTCATCATCAAGAGCTTCCGCCAAATCCTCAAGCAAAGGAGGGGGAAGGATTACAAGCCCTGCTCCAAGAAAGTTTGCTACAAGTGTGGTAAGCCCGATCATTTTATTGCAAAATGTCCTATGTCAAGTGATAGTGACAGGGGCGACGACAAGAAGGGAAGGAGGAAGGAAAAGAAGAAGTACTACAAGAAGAAGGGCGGCGATGCCCACATGTGTCGAGAGTGGGACTCCGATGAGAGCTCCACGGACTCCTCCTCCGACGAGGACGCCGCCAACATCGCTGTCAACAAGGGCCTCCTCATCCCCAACGTCGGCCACAAGTGCCTCATGGCAAAGGACGGCAAAAAGAAGGTAAAATCTAGAGCCTCTACAAAATATACAACATCTAGTGATGAGGCTAGTTCTAGTGATGATGAAGATGATTTGCTTACTCTTTTTGCCAACCTTAACATGCAATAAAAAGAAAAATTGAATGAATTGATAGGTGCTATTCATGAGAAGGATGAACTCTTGGATAGCCAAGAGGACTTCCTTATTAAGGAAAATAAGAAGCATGTTAAGGTGAAAAATGCTTATGCTCAAGAAATAGAGAAATGCGAAAAATTAACTAGTGAGCTTAGCATTTGCCATGACACTATCTCCAACCTTAGAATTGAAAATGCTAAATTGATTTCTAAGGTTGAGAAGCTAAAAGTTTGTGATGATTCAATTGTTAGTCTTAGAAATGATAATGCTAGTTTAATTACTAAGATTGACAAGTTGAATGAATCAATTGCTAGCCTTAAGATTGAGAATGATAAATTAATTGCTAAAGCTAAGGAATTAGATGTTTGCAATGTTTCTATTTCCAATCTTAGAAATGAGAATGTTATTTTACATGCTAAGATTGATGAATTAAATGCATGCAAACCCTCTACATCTACTGTTGATCATGTTTCCATTTGTACTAGATGTAGAGACATTAATGTTGATTCTATCCATGATCACCTAGCTTTAATTAAACAACAAAATGATCACATATCTCAACTTAGTGCTAAAATTAATGAGCATGAGATAGAAAATGAAAATTTTAAATTTGCTAGAAGCATGCTTTATAATGGGAGACGCCCTGGCATTAAGGATGGCATTGGCTTCCAACAGGGAGACAATGTCAAGCTTAATGCCCCTAAGAAATTGTCTAACTTTGTTAAGGGCAAAGCTCCCATGGTTCAGGATAACGAGGGCTATATTTTATATCCTGCTGGTTATCCCGAACATAAGATTAGGAGAATTCATTCTAGGAAGTCTCACTCTGGCTCTCATCATGCTTTTACGTATAAGAGTGAGGCATCTAGTTGTAGACAATCCACTCATGTTAAATTGCCTAAAAAGAAATCTCTTATTGCATCAAATGAGCCAAATGTTTCATTTAAGACTTTTCATGCATCTTATGTTTTAACTAACAAATCAGGCAAAGTAGTTGTCAAATATGTTGGGGGCAAACACAAGGGCTCCAAGACTTGTGTTTGGGTACCCAAGGTGCTTGTTTCTAATGTCAAAGGACCCAAGACCGTTTGGGTACCTAAGAACAAGGCCTAAATTTGTTTTGTAGGTTTATGCATCTGGGGCTCAAGTTAGATCATTGGTAGCAGGTGCACAAACCACATGACTGGGAGAAAAGGATGTTCTCCTCCTATGAGAAAAACCATGATCCCCAAAGAGCTATCACATTCGGGGATGGAAATCAAGGTTTGGTCAAAGGACTTGGTAAAATTGCTATATCTCCTAACCATTCTATTTCCAATGTTTTTCTTGTAGATTCTTTAGATTACAATTTGCTTTCCATTTCTTAATTATGCAAAATGGGTTACGACTGTCTTTCTACGGATATAGGTGTTACTGTCTTTAGAAGAAGTGATGATTCAGTAGCATTTAAGGGAGTATTAGAGGGTCAGCTATACTTAGTTGATTTTAATAGAGCTGAACTTGATACATAGCCATTCGGTATCACTTTTTGAGAGATCACCAACAAATTGGGGATATCGAGATAGCCTATATAATCACCAAAGATCAATTGGCCGATATCTTTACCAAGCCACTAGATGAGAAAACCTTTACCAAACTTAGGAATGAGCTAAATATTCTGGATTCTAGGAATTTTGATTGACACTTTGCACACATAGCTCATTTATGTACCTTTGATCATATCGCTTTTATGTCTATGACTAATGTGTTTTCAAGTGTAATCGTATGCTTAGTCATAGAATTGAAAGGGAAATGGAGTATTCGGCAAAGACGACGCTTCCACTCAACTCCATTGGTATTTGCCGGAACTCCGCATCGTTCTCCACTTTGGTATAATCTTCACTCATATCTAATGGTTTGCCATTGGGGAGAAAGTAAAAGGGCTTATATTTCACTCACACATATCCATTTTTGGCGATTCATGCCAAAGGGGGAGAAAGTATGAGCCCAAAGCAAAAGGACCGCACCACCCACCGAATTTTAAAAATGAAGTTTTTCAAATTGATATCTTATTGTGTTCAAAAGGGGGAGAAAGTTCTAGCATCTTCAAAAATTTGTAAAACCCTCTTGAGCACTAAGAGGAGAAGTTTATGCAGGTGGAGTTTTGTTTAAGTCAAAGGAAAAGCATTTGAGACAGGGGGAGAAAACTTCAAAATCTTGAAAATGATTCTTTCAATCTTATTCATATACCTTTGACTATTTGCAAAATGTTTTGAAAAGAATTTTACAAAGAATTTGCAAAAACAAAACTAGTGGTGCAAGCGTGGTCCAAAATTTTAAATAAGAAGAAAACAATCCATGCATATCTATTGAAATAATTATATTGGTTTAAATTCCAAGTAACCTTTGCACTTTCTTTATGCAAACTAGTTCAATTCTGCACTTTTATATTTGCTTTGGTTTGTGTTGGCATCAATCACCAAAAAGGGGGAGATTGAAAGGGAAATAGGGTCAAACCTTTTCCTAAATGAATTTTGGTGTTTGAATTTCCCAACACAAATTATTGGACTAACTAGTTTGCTCTAGAATATATGCTCTACAGGTGCCAAAGGTTCAACACAAACCAATACAAAGTCAAAGAAAGGGTTCAAATAAAAAGAGCAAATGACAACCGAAGTGTGCCCTGGTCTGGCGCACCGGACTGTCTAGTGCACCACCGGACAGTGTCCGGTGCACCAGGGAGGATCAACTCAAACTTGCCAGCTTCGGGAATTTGGGAGGCCGCTCCGCTATAATTCACCGGACTGTCCGGTGTAACACCGGACTGTCCGATGTGCCAGCGGAGCCACCGCTACTTCACGCCAATGGTCGTCTGCAAATGAACAGTGAAAGTAAACAGTGCGCGCCTGCGCGCGCAGAAGTCAGAGCAGGCGCTAAAGGCGCACCGGACAGTGAACAGGACCTGTCCGGTGCGCCACCGGACTGTCCGGTGGCTCCACTTGTCAGAGCTCCAACGATCGAACCCTAACGGTTGGGTGACGTGGCTGGCGCACCGGACAGTGTCCGGTGGCGCACCGGACTATCCGGTGCGCCATACGACAAACAGCCTACCCAACGGCCACTTTGGTAGTTGGGGCTATAAATACCCCCAACCACCAACACTTCAAGGCGCCCAAGTTTTCAGCTATTGCATTCAATACAAGAACTCTAGACTTCACTCCAAGACACAAACAAAGAGATCAAATCCTCTCCCAAGTCCAAAGATCATTCCAATCAAATAGTGACTAGTGAGAGAGTGATATTTGTGTTCTTTTGAGTTCTTGCGCTTGGATTACTTTCTTCCTTCCTCATTTCTTGTTCTCAAGTGTTTTGTAACCAAGGCAAGATACACCAAGTGTGTGGTGGTCCTTGCGGGGTCTAAGTGACCCGTGAGATAAGGAGAAAGCTCACTCGGTCTAAGTGACCGTTTGAGAGAGGGAAAGGTGAGAGCACCTAGAGGGGGGTGAATAGGTGATCCTGTAAAACTTCAAAAACTTATAGCCACAAAAACTTGGTTAATTGTTAGCACAATAATTGCTAAGTGGCTAAAGAGGAATCCTCAACAAAACACAATAACCAACAAGGATCAATCACAGAGATGGCACGGTGGTTATCCCGTGGTTCGGCCAAGACCAACGCTTGCCTACTCCACGTTGTGGCGTCCCAACGGACGAGGGTTGCAATCAACCCCTCTCAAGCGGTCCAAAGACCCACTTGAATACCACGGTGTTTTGCTTCCTTTTTCTCAATCCCGTTTGCGAGGAATCTCCATAACTTGGAGCCTCTCGCCCTTACACTTGAAATTCACAAAGAACACGGAGCAAGGGAGGGATTAACAACGCACACAAGACACAAGAATCAGAGTGTAAACACGCACACAAATCGCAACAAGAGCTCGCAACACGACTCAATGAGTTCACAACTCCACAAGAGCTCTATATGCTATCACAATGAAACGAATGCGCGAAATCGATGTCTTGGTGCTTAGAAATGTTGTGGAGATGCTTGGTGTTCTCCTCCATGCGCCAAGGGGTCCCTTTTATAGCCCCAAGGCAGCTAGGAGCCGTTGGGAGCAATCTTGGAAGGCTGATCTTGCCTTCTGTCGACTGGCGCACCAGACAGTCCGGTGCACACCGGACAGTCCGGTGCACACCGGACACTGTCCGGTGCCCGATTTCCTTCCTTAAATAGCGAAGCCGACCGTTGGCAGCCTGAGAGCCATTGGCGCACCGGACATGTTCGGTGCACACCGGACAGTCCGGTGCCCCCTTCTAGCCGTTGGCTCGGCCACGTGTCCCGCGCAGATCGCGCGGCCGACCGTTGGCTCACCGGACAGTCCGGTGAATTATAGCCGTACGTCGCCAGTGAATTCCCGAGAGCGGCCAGTTCGCTCGAACCAGCCTGGCGCACCGGACACTGTCCGGTGCACCACCGGACAGTCCGGTGCTCCCAGACTCAGCAGATTCTTGGCTGCTCGAGCCAAGACATTTCCAATTGGATTTTTCCTGTTTCCAGCACTTAGACACAATACATTAGTCCATAAAACAATGTACTAAGTCTGAGAAACATACCTTTATCCTTGATTTGTACTTTGTCCACCTCTTTACACTTAGGCACTTGTGTTGGACACTAAATCACCAAAACACTTAGAAATGGCCCAAGGGCACATTTCCCTTTCAATCTCCCCCTTTTTGGTGATTTATGCCAACACAACATAAAGCAAGTAGAACAAGTACACAAACAATTCAAATTAGAACTCAAAATTGTTTTGATTCAATTTGACATATATGGATCACTCTATGCCACCACTTGGTTTGTTTTTGCAAATCAAACTCAAATTCCTATCTCTAAGTCAAAACCACTTGTAGAGACATAAAGAGAGGTTTTCCAAAGAAATTTGATCAAGGATTTCAAAAACTCCCCCTTTTTCCCATAATCAACACTTCTCCCCACAAGAGGCCAACTTTTGACATAAAAGACAATAAAAGAGTTTTGACAAACCAAAAGCTCTAATCTACTATTTTCAAAATTTCTCAAGTGGTAGCTGATCCATTTATTGCTTTGGCCTTTATTTTCTCCCCTTTGGCATCAAGCACCAAAACGGGATCAATCTTGGCCCTCTAACCCCATTGCCTCACCAAAATTTTCAAATAAGAACACAAAGGCAATAGGAGTATAAAGATGAACTTTGAAAAGTTACTCTTTCTCATCGGAGTGCAGTGGAAGTCTTGCATGGTCCAAGTCCACCTTTTCCCTTTCAATTCTCCTTGGAGACTAAAACAACCAAACTCAAGTACATGGTTAGTCTCAAAGGGTCAAGTTGTAGCACAGCTCCCCCTAAATATGTGCATCACTTGCAAAAAGGACTTGTGAGGTCCAGGGAGTGTTTGTACAACTTGAGCACCACAATAAGCAACAAAATGCAGAATGAACATGATCAAAGGCATAAACACATATATGCTACAATTCAATCCAAGTTCCACGAATCTAAGATATTGAGCTCACTACGCAGCCTGCAAAAGGTCTTCTCATCTAGAGGCTTGGTAAAGATATCGGCTAGCTGGTTCTCGGTGCTAACATGAAACACTTCGATATCTCCCTTTTGCTGGTGGTCTCTCAAAAAGTGATGCCGGATGTCAATGTGCTTTGTGCGGCTGTGCTCAATAGGATTTTCTGCTATTCGGATAGCACTCTCATTATCACATAGGAGTGGGACTTTGCTCAGATTGTAGCCAAAGTCCCTGAGGGTTTGCCTCATCCAAAGTAGTTGCGCACAACACTGTCCTGTGGCAACGTACTCGGCCTCAGCGGTGGATAGGGCAACGGAGGTTTGTTTCTTAGAGTTCCATGACACTAGGGACCTTCCTAAGAATTGGCACGTCCCTGATGTACTCTTCCTATCGACCTTACATCCAGCATAGTCGGAATCTGAGTACCCAATCAAGTCAAAGTTAGACCCCTTTGGATACCAGATCCCGAAGCAAGGCGTAGCGACTAAATATCTAAGAATTCGCTTCACAGCCACTAAGTGACACTCCTTAGGATCGGATTGAAATCTAGCACACATGCATACGCTAAGCATAATATCCGGTCTACTAGCACATAAATAAAGCAAAGAACCTATCATGGACCGGTATGCTTTTTGATCAACGGACTTACCTCCTTTGTTGAGGTCGGTGTGTCCGTTGGTTCCCATCGGCGTCTTCGCGGGCTTGGCGTCCTTCATCCCAAACCTCTTTAGCAAATCTTGCGTGTACTTCATTTGGGAGATGAAAGTGTCGTCCTTGAGTTGCTTCACTTGGAACCCAAGGAAGTAGTTCAACTCGCCCATCATCGACATCTCGAATTTCTGCGTCATCACCCTGCTAAACTCTTCACAAGACTTTTGATTAGTAGAACCAAATATTATGTCATCGACATAAATTTGGCATACAAAAAGATCACCATCGCAAGTCTTAGTAAAAAGAGTTGGATCGGCTTTCCCAACCTTGAAAGCATTAGCAATTAAAAAGTCTCTAAGGCATTCATACCATGCTCTTGGGGCTTGCTTAAGTCCATAGAGCGCCTTAAAGAGCTTACACACGTGGTCGGGGTACCGTTCATCCTCAAAGCCAGGGGGTTGCTCCACGTACACCTCCTCCTTGATCGGCCCGTTGAGGAAAGCGCTCTTCACATCCATTTGGTACAACCTGAAGGAATGGTGAGCGGCATATGCTAGCAAGATACGAATTGATTCTAGCCTAGCCACGGGAGCAAAAGTCTCCTCAAAGTCCAAACCTGCGACTTGGGCATAACCTTTTGCCACAAGCCGAGCCTTGTTCCTTGTCACCACCCCGTGCTCGTCCTGTTTGTTGCGGAATACCCACTTGGTTCCCATAACATTTTGCTTGGGGCGAGGCACCAGTGTCCAAACTTCATTGCGCTTGAAATTGTTGAGTTCCTCCTGCATGGCCAACACCCAGTCCGGATCTAGCAAGGCCTCTTCTACCCTGAAAGGCTCAATAGAAGAGACAAAAGAGTAATGCTCACAAAAATTAACTAATCTTGAACGAGTAGTTACTCCCTTGCTAATATCACCCAAAATTTGGTCGACGGGATGATCCCTTTGGATCGTCGCTCGAACTTGGGTTGGAGGTGCCTGAGGTGCTTCTTCCTCTTCAATTTGAACATCCTGTGCTCCCCCTTGATCATGCGCCTCCACTTGAGGTACCTGTTCGTCATCCTGGGTTGGGGGATGCACCATAGTTGAGGAAGACGGTTGATCTTGCTCCAAATGTTCCTGAGGCCGTACATCTCCAATCGCCATGGTGCGTATCGCGGCCGTTGGAACGTCTTCTTCATCTACATCATCAAGATCAACAACTTGCTCTCTTGGAGAGCAATTAGTCTCATCAAATACAACGTCGCTAGAGACTTCAACCAAACCCGATGATTTGTTGAAGACCCTATACGCCTTTGTATTTGAATCATAACCTAATAAAAACCCTTCTACGGCTTTGGGAGCAAATTTGGAATTCCTACCCTTCTTCACTAGAATGTAGCATTTACTCCCAAATACACGAAAGTACGATACATTGGGTTTGTTACCAGTCAGCAGCTCATATGAAGTCTTCTTGAGGAGGCGGTGAAGGTAGACCCTGTTGATGGCGTGGCAAGCCGTGTTCACGGCTTCCAACCAAAAGCACTCGGGGGTCTTGAACTCTCCAAGCATAGTCCTCGCCATATCTATGAGCGTCCTGTTCTTCCTCTCTACCACACCATTTTGCTGAGGTGTGTAGGGAGCGGAGAACTCGTGCTTGATCCCCTCCTCCTCAAGGAACTCCTCCACTTGAAGATTCTTGAATTCGGACCCGTTGTCGCTCCTTATCTTCTTCACCTTGAGCTCAAATTCATTTTGAGCTCTCCTGAGGAAGCGCTTGAGGATCCCTTGGGTTTCAGACTTATCCTGCAAAAAGAACACCCAAGTGAAGCGGGAAAAGTCATCAACAATAACTAAACCATACTTACTTCCTCCTATGCTCAGATAGGCGACGGGTCCGAAGAGGTCCATATGCAGCAGCTCCAGAGGTCTTGACGTGGTCATCACATTCTTGCTGTGATGTGCTCCTCCCACTTGTTTACCTGCTTGACAAGCTGCACAAGGTCTATCTTTTTCGAAATGAACATTGGTTAGACCTATCACGTGTTCTCCCTTTAGAAGCTTGTGGAGGTTCTTCATCCCCACATGTGCTAAGCGGCGATGCCACAACCAGCCCATGCAAGTCTTAGCCATTAAGCATGCATCTAGACCGGCCTCTTCTTTTGCAAAATCAACTAAGTAAAGTTTGCCGTCTAGTACACCCTTAAAAGCTAGTGAACCATCACATCTTCTAAAGACAGACACATCTACATTTGTAAATAGACAGTTATATCCCATATTGCATAGTTGACTAACAGATAGCAAATTATATCCAAGAGACTCTACTAAAAACACATTAGAGATAGAGTGCTCATTTGAGATTGCAATTTTACCTAACCCTTTTACCTTGCCTTGATTCCCATCACCGAATATTATTGAATCTTGGGAATCCTTATTCTTGACGTAGGAGGTGAACATCTTCTTCTCCCCCGTCATATGGTTTGTGCATCCGCTGTCGATAATCCAGCTTGAACCCCCGGATGCATAAACCTGCAAGGCAAATTTAGGCTTGGGTCTTAGGTACCCAACTCATGTTGGGTCCTACAAGGTTAGCACAAATATCCTTAGGGACCCAAATGCAAGTTTTGTCTCCCTTGCATCTTGCCCCTAATTTTCTAGCAACTATCTTCCTATCCTTTCTACAAATAGCAAAAGAAGCATTTAAAGCATGATATATTGTAGAAGGTTCATTTACTTTCCTAGGAACATTAACAACATTTCTCCTAGGCATATTATGAACAACATTTCTCCTACCAACATTTCTATCATGCACATAAGAAGAACTAGAAGCAAACATGGCATGAGAATCAAAGGCATTATATGCATTACAACTCCTATAAGCATTTCTAGATTGTCTCCTATCATGGTACATAAAGGCATGGTTCTTTTGCACACTACTAGCCATAGGGGCCTTCCCTTTCTCCTTGGCGGAGATGGGAGCCTTATGGCTTGTCAAGTTCTTGGCTTCCCTCTTGTAACCAAGTCCATCCTTAATTGAGGGGTGTCTACCAATCGTGTAGGCATCCCTTGCAAATTTTAGCTTGTCAAATTCATTCTTGCTAGTCTTAAGTTGGGTATTAAGACTAGCTAATTCCTCATTTAATTTGGAAATTGAAACTAAATGATCACTACAAGCATCAGTGTCAAAATCTTTACACCTATTACAAGTTTCAACAATTTCTACACAAGAATTAGATTTACTAGCTACTTCTAGTTTAGCATTTAAATCATCATTAAAACTTTTTAACGTAGCAATAGTTTCATGACAAGAAGATAATTCACTAGAGAGCATTTTATTCCTTTTAATTTCTAGAGCAAGAGACTTTTGTGCTTCTACAAATTTATCATGTTCTTCATACAACAAATCCTCTTGCTTTTCTAAAAGCATATTCTTATCATTCAAGGCATCAATTAATTCATTAATTTTGTCTACCTTGGTTCTATCTAGGCCCTTAAACAAACATGAATAATCTATTTCATCCTCATCACTAGATTCATCCTCACTTGAAGAAGCATAAGTAGAGTTTTGAGTACATACCTTCTTCTCTCTTGCCATAAGGCATGTGTGACGCTCGCTTGGAAAGAGGGCCGATTTGTTGAAGGCGGTGGCGGCGAGTCCCTCATTGTCAGAGTCGGAAGAGGAGCAATCCGAATCCCACTCCTTGCCTAGATGCGCCTCGCCTTTTGCCTTCTTATACTTCTTCTTCTTCTCCCTCTTGTTCCCTTGTTCCTGATCACTAGCAATCCGAATCCCACTCCTTGCCTAGATGCGCCTCGCCTTTTGCCTTCTTATACTTCTTCTTCTTCTCCCTCTTGTTCCCTTGTTCCTGATCACTATCATTGTCGGGACAGTTAGCAATAAAATGACCAAGCTTACCGCATTTGAAGCATGAGCGCTTCCCCTTGGCTTTGGTCTTGCTTGGCTGTCCCTTGCGACCCTTAAGCACCGTCTTGAATCTTTTGATGATGAGGGCCATCTCTTCATCATTAAGTCCGGCCGCCTCAATCTGTGCCACCTTGCTAGGTAGCGTCTCCTTGCTTCTTGTTGCCTTGAGAGCAAGGGGTTGCAGCTCGTTGATCGGACCATTCAAGGCGTCGTCCACGTACCTCGCCTCCTTGATCATCATTCGCCCGCTAACGAATTTTCCGAGGACTTCTTCGGGCGACATTTTGGTGTACCTGGGATTCTCACAAATATTATTCACCAAATGAGGATCAAGAACGGTAAAGGACCTTAGCATTAGTCGGACGACGTCGTGGTCCGTCCATCGCGTGCTTCCGTAGCTCTTTATTTTGTTGATAAGGGTCTTGAGCCGGTTGTATGTTTGAGTTGGCTCCTCACCCCTTATCATCGCGAACCTTCCAAGCTCGCCCTCCACCAACTCCATTTTGATGAGTAAGGTGACGTCGTTCCCCTCATGAGAGATCTTGAGGGTGTCCCAGATCTGCTTGGCATTGTCCAAGCCGCTCACCTTGTGATACTCGTCCCTGCACAAAGAGGCTAGCAACACAGTAGTAGCTTGTGCATTTTGATGAATCTGTTCATTAATAAACACAGGGATATCTGAGCTATCAAATTTCATTCCACTTTCCACAATCTCCCAAATGCTTGGATGGAGAGAAAACAAGTGAGTACGCATTTTGTGGCTCCAAAATCCGTAGTCCTCTCCATCAAAGTGAGGGGGCTTGCCAAGTGGAATGGGGAGCAATTGAGCATTTGAGCTATGCGGAATGCGTGAATAATCGAAAGAAAAGTTTGAGTTAACCATCTTTCGTCTGTCGTAGTCGTCGTTGTCCTTTTGGGAGGAGGAAGATTCGTCGCTGTCGTAGTAGACAATTTCCTTGATGCGCCTTGTCTTCTTCTTCCTCCCATCTTTTCTTTTGTGGCCCGAGCCTGAGTCGGTGGGCCTGTCATCATTGGGCTCGTTGACGAAGGACTCCTTCTCCTTTTCGTTGATCACCATCCCCTTGCCCTTAGGATCCATCTCTTCGGGCGGTTAGTCCCTTTCTTGAAGAGAACGGCTCTGATACCAATTGAGAGCACCTAGAGGGGGGGTGAATAGGTGATCCTGTAAAACTTCAAAAACTTATAGCCACAAAAACTTGGTTAATTGTTAGCACAATAATTGCCAAGTGGCTAAAGAGGAATCCTCAACAAAACACAATAACCAACAAGGATCAATCACAGAGATGGCACGGTGGTTATCCCGTGGTTCGGCCAAGACCAACGCTTGCCTACTCCACGTTGTGGCGTCCCAACGGACGAGGGTTGCAATCAACCCCTTTCAAGCGGTCCAAAGACCCACTTGAATACCACGGTGTTTTGCTTCCTTTTTCTCAATCCCGTTTGCGAGGAATCTCCACAACTTGGAGCCTCTCGCCCTTACACTTGAAATTCACAAAGAACACGGAGCAAGGGAGGGATTAACAACGCACACAAGACACAAGAATCAGAGTGTCAACACGCACACAAATCGCAACAAGAGCTCGCAACACGACTCAATGAGTTCACAACTCCACAAGAGCTCTATATGCTATCACAATGAAACGAATGCGCGAAATCGATGTCTTGGTGCTTAGAAATGTTGTGGAGATGCTTGGTGTTCTCCTCCATGCGCCAAGGGGTCCCTTTTATAGCCCCAAGGCAGCTAGGAGCCGTTGGGAGCAATCTTGGAAGGCTGATCTTGCCTTCTGTCGACTGGCGCACCGGACAGTCCGGTGCACACCGGACACTGTCTGGTGCCCGATTTCCTTCCTTAAATAGCGAAGCCGACCGTTGGCAGCCTGAGAGCCGTTGGCGCACCGGACATGTCCGATGCACACCGGACAGTCTGGTGCCCCCTTCTAGCCGTTGGCTCGGCCACGTGTCCCGCGCAGATCGCGCGGCCGACCGTTGGCTCACCGGACAGTCCGGTGCACACCGGATAGTCCGGTGAATTATAGCCGTACGTCGCCGGTGAATTCCCGAGAGCGGCCAGTTCGCTCGAACCAGCCTGGCGCACCGGACACTGTCCGGTGCTCCCAGACTCAGCAGATTCTTGGCTGCTCGAGCCAAGACATTTCCAATTGGATTTTTCCTGTTTCTAGCACTTAGACACAATACATTAGTCCATAAAACAATGTACTAAGTCTGAGAAACATACCTTTATCCTTGATTTGTACTTTGTCCACCTCTTTACACTTAGGCACTTGTGTTGGACACTAAATCACCAAAACACTTAGAAATGGCCCAAGGGCACATTTCCCTTTCAAAAGGGTTGAAAGAGACCTAGTCTTTGTGACCACCTCAATGGGGAGTAG
Source organism: Zea luxurians (assembly GCA_029449295.1). Taxonomy (NCBI): domain Eukaryota; kingdom Viridiplantae; phylum Streptophyta; class Magnoliopsida; order Poales; family Poaceae; genus Zea; species Zea luxurians. The sequence goes on from JAOPSE010000017.1 coordinate 48,249,758, forward strand.
GTTTGCAAGAACTGAACTGAAGCGTCCCCAATCCTCTGGGAGTCAAATGTGATACAATTACTAGTCCTAGGAGGCTAGTAAACACATTTATACATCAGATGATACCAAATCTGCTTAAACGAGACAAACCTACAAAGGTGGCGAACAACTTTAAGAGTTGGTCCACAACTCGGGACATATCATCAGAGTGGGGCTGAAGCAGCCCGATATATGCAGCAAAGCAAATCAGCGGTCCAACAGCCACAGGCAAGGTTGGGAACAGTCGAAACTCTTACCCGATCTCCTTTTTCTGAAAAACAACAAATAAGCAAGGGTGAGTACAAACGTACTCAGCAGCCCACCTTCACCCACGGAATGGGGAAATCAGATATAATGCATGGAATATGTGGAGCTCAGGATATTTGCAGAAACAGCAATATTTTATGTAGAGTTGTTTTGAAAAACATTTTGTATTTTTGCAAAGCGCATCCTCTCCAAAAGGAGCAGGAAGTTTTTTAGTATTATAACAAAATCCCCTGGACTAAACCATCCAGGTATCTCAGCAGTTTCCCACTAGTTTTCATTTTCAACAACAGCCACTGGACTTCCCGTCCACCATAGCTCACGGCTCAACCGCCGAACCTTTTAAGAGAACCACTTTTCTCAAACGCACCTCTTTTTTGAAAGCAAAACACTAATTGCCATACCACACCAGACTCGTCCATTCCTGTGGACACAGACTATTCGAATAGGTTTTCAAACTCTGCGCAGAGGTGTACACTTTACCCACTAGTCCGGCTCTGCGATCTCATGGCCAATGAGATTCGAATCCGAATCTCTTTCTTTCCTCGCACGTCCTAACCTTAACGGTTATACCGGAAGGAGTCAGGCCACCGCCATGTCCAAACCGGACAAAACATTCCCCCTCCTTATCCTCCCGGTGCTCCCCAGCCTTCATAACCCTGGGTTGGACCGTACGAGTTCAGATTGAGTGACTGCCCACACAGTCTCGAGTGGTTGTACTATTAAGGAGTACAGGCAATGAAAGATGACAAACCGGTCCTTATAAGAGGGGACAATCCTTCTGCTCACGCCTAAACCAGCTGAGCCATCACCTTAGGCCCTCCCCTAAACCAGGGAGTCCCTGATTATCCCACTCACAAGGTGATAAGGGTGAAAACCCTTCATCATACATATTTTGAAAAGCATTTTCTTTTGAAAACTCACACCTTTCCTCAAATCATTTGTAACAAATATATCAGGGATTGATTGCGGCAAGCGGCTGGGTGGCCATAATAACTTGTCTCAAAATCATATTATGCATAAAATAACAGGCTGAGGGTTGTGGTTGAAAAATCATAGGTAATTTATGCATCAAAGGGATCCAGTGAGCTTGTCATGCTTATTCTGCGAAGGGGGAAGGGGAGCTCGCGGAACTGGCTTCTGGCTCCACCGCCTGGCATAGACTTGCAGACCTGGCCTCCACGAGACGGCACGAACGCTCCGATAACTATGCAACATGAACAAGCAAACATACAAACTAGCAAGTATACCAACAAATATTTAGTATAGTGGTCAGAACAGCGATATATGGATGGGTAGAGTCTTGAGTAGAATCTGTGTCATGTGGTGTTGAGATACTACTAGTGGTGGAGTGGAGGTGCTTACCAGGAGGGTGGACTGGAGACGAAACGACACTATGCGTGTAGCCGGCAGAGCGGAGTAACTGAGTGGGTGGGGTGTTTGCCTTGGCTGAGGGTGTTGAGTGTGTGTGGAGAGGGAGAGGGTAGCTGGGTGTCTGTGGTGTAGCACAGTGAAGTCCACTGTTGGTGAGAATAGTGACGAATGAATCGACTGACTTAGTCTGAACAGGGAGATTATAGGCAAAATATGGGATAAGAGTATTTTAGGAGTTTTCTGGAATATGAACCATGCTTAAGGGATGACATGGTTGGATAGGGAATAGTTTGATAAGAATTTAGAAACGAGAATTATTGGAATCTGAGTTTGGGAGCCTGGTTCGAAGGAATCTCAAAGTTAAGCATGCTCAACTTGGAGAAACCTGGGATGGGTAACCAGATGGGAAGTTCCCACTGGAAGGAAAATCACAGTCACCAGAGTTCGCATGATTGGAACATGGGTCTGGCTGGTCTTAGGTGGACTGGACAGCATGATGGATGAGTAGTTGAAATTTGGGACGACTGGATGACCGATGAATAGTAACGATGATTAGTAACGATGATTAGTAACAATGAATAATGGCGACGGAAAAGTAATTATACATATCATCAATGAATAGTAACGATGATGAATAGTAATGATAAATAGTAACGATGATGAATAGTGTATGTGAATAGTAACGATGAATAGTAATTGTCGGCGTTTCGAGACCGGGGGGTCCCTAAGCCGACGAGTGAATGTCGTCGCGTGCCCCAGCCCAGATGGGTCGACGCGAGGCCGAGCGCGAAGGGGGGAAGTGAGGTGGCCGGAGATGGGCGTGAGAGAGGTGGAAATCTCGCGGCCTTCGTGTTCGTCCCGCACCTAGGTCGGGTGCGCTTGCAGTAGGGGGTTACAAGCGTCCACGCGGGAGAGGGAAGCGAGCGGCCCCAAGAGAGCGCCTGTCCCGTCCTCGTCCCCGCGCGGCCAACCTTCTCTAAGAGGGCCCTGGTCCTTCCTTTTATAGGCGTAAGGAGAGGATCCAGGTGTACAATGGGGGTGTAGCAGAGTGCTACGTGTCTAGCGGGGGAGAGCTAGCGCCCTAAGTACATGCCGATGTGGCAACCGGAGAGATTTTGGCACCCAGCTGGTGTGATGTCGTGGCCGTCGGAGGAGCGACGGAGCCTGGCGGAGGGACAGCTGTCGGGGCGGTTGAGTCCTTGCTGACGTCCTCCTGCTTCCGTAAGAGAGCTGAGAGCCGTCGTCGTCACAGAGCATGCGGGGCGCCATCATTGCCTATCCGGCGAAGCTAGCCAGATGGGACACCGGTCTTGTTCTCTGCGGCCCGAGTCAGCTCGGGGTAGGGTGATGATGGCGCTTCCTGTTGACGTGGCTGGCCTGCGCCCTAGGTTGGGCGACGTGGAGGCTCCTCTGAAGCCGAGGTCGAGTCTGTCTTCCATGGCCGAGGCCGAGTCCGAGCCCCAGGGTCGGGCGAGGTGGAGGTCCTTCGGCAGAGGCCAGGGCGGAGTCCGAGCTCTGGGGTCGGGCGGAGCGGAGTTCGTCGTCTTCTGAGGCTGAGCCCGAGTCCGAGCCCTGGGTCGGGCGAAGCGGAGTTCGTCGTCTTCCGGGACTTAGCCCGAGTCCGAGCCCTGGGTCGGGTGGAGCGGAGTTCGCCGTCTTCCAGGACTTAGCCCAAGTCCGAGCCCTGGGTCGGGCGGAGCGGAGTTCGCCGTCTTCCGGGTCTTAGCCCGAGTCTGAGCCCTGGGTCGGGCGGAGCGGAGTTCGCCGTCTTCCGGGACTTAGCCCGAGTCCGAGCCCTGGGTCGGGCGGAGCGGAGTTCGCCATCTTCCGGGACTTAGCCCGAGTCCGAGCCCTGGGTCGGGCGGAGCTTCCTATGGTGCCTTTGGCAGGGCCTGACTGCCTGTCAGTCTCACTCTGCCAAGCGGCACTGCGGTCGGAGTGGCGCAGGCGGCGCTGTCCTTCTGTCAGGCCGGTCAGTGGAGCGGCGAAGTGATGGCGGTCATTTCGGCTCTGCCGGGGGGGGCGCGTCAGGACAAAGGTGTCAGGTCACCTTTGCATTAAATGCTCCTGCGACTTGGTCGGTCGGTGCGGCGATTTAGTCAGGGTTGCTTCTTAGCGAAGGCAGGGCCTCGGGCGAGCCGGAAACATGTCCGCCGTTGGAGGGGGGCCTCGGGCGAGACGGAAATCCTCCGGGGTCGGCTGCCCTTGTCCGAGGCTAGGCTCGGGCGAGGCGTGATTGAGTCGCTCGAATGGACTGATCCCTGACTTAATCGCACCCATCAGGCCTTAGCAGCTTTATGCTGATGGGGGTTACCAGCTGAGAATTAGGAGTCTTGAGGGTACCCCTTGTTGGGGTCGTGCTTCGGTACGCCGAAGGTCTCACACGAAGAAGCAGCTTCGGCTGGAGTCGTCTTCAAGAGATGGCCGAAGGTTCCTTTTCATGGAGCTTCGGCGTTTTAAACCGACATAGAGATAAAATGACCTTTTTATTCATATATGTCTGAGTCAATGTTGTAAACATTTGTAAGGGGCATGATTGTAATTTGTCACAGGCTGCGACCTGTGCCTATAAATAGATGAACAGTACCTCTGTACTGTTCGCGCGAACCTGTCATTTACCTTCGCATTACACTTGTATTCCTGCCTTCCTCAGGACCGAAGGTACATTTGTCATTCATATTCATTCGTATTAATAGAAATGGAAATGATTCTATGTCAACATTTAAATGTTCATTTTATATCTCATGGTTTGTATGAATGCTCCACCCTATGTTACTATGTTTACGAAGGTGCGTCCTTCATAACCTTCGTCCGAAGTTCTTTATGTCCCGAAGGGATATAACGAAGTGGAGGACGAAGAACCTTAATATTTAACATTTTCTGTGTTGCCTTGTTCTTAACTTTTAGCATTTGAGAACAAGCCCCCAACATTGGCGCCCACCTCCGGTGAACTCACTTCCACTTTTCTGAGCTGATGGCTTCGTTCAACAATCAAGCTGGAGCTGCTTCGGCTTCGAAGCTGGTGCTCCCGATAACAGGCGGTTCTTGCTCAGAGCCGGCTAACAAGAAACAGAAGAAGGAGGCCCAGAGAAGGGTGCAGCATGTTGGAGTGCAGGGACCCTTCATCAAGTCAAAATGGTCTCATATTCCAATTACCTTCTCTCAGGAAGACCTTCAGCTTAAGGATTATCCTCACAATGATGCTATGGTCATTTCTTGCGTGATCAAAGGATTTCTGGTCCACAATGTCCTAGTTGATACAGGCAGCGCAGCTGACATTATATTTGCTAAAGTCTTCAGACAAATGCAAGAGCCCGAAGACAAGATTCATGATGCTACACACCCTCTTTGTGGCTTCGGAGGGCGGCAGATTGTGGCACTAGGGAAGATTACCATGCCGGTAACCTTCGGATTTGTCAACAACACAAGGACTGAGCAAATTGTGTTTGACATTGTTGACATGGAGTATCCTTATAATGCTATCATTGGTCGTGGAACTCTTAATGCTTTCGAAGCAATTCTTCACCCAGCTTATCTCTGCATGAAGATACCTTCGGACCAAGGACCTATTGCTATTCATGGAAGCCAGGAAGCTGCTAGAAGGGCCGAAGGAAGCTGGACTGATTCCAAGGCAATCCATAATATAGATGGAGCTGAAGCTTGTGAACAGTATAAATTCAGGAGGGAGAAGGCAGCTTCAGCAGACCAACCGAAGCCCATGTTATTGTGCGAAGATATAGCAGAGCAGAAGGTGTTGTTGGGCTCCCAATTATCTGAAGATCAGGAGAAAACCTTGATAAGGTTTTTATTCAACAACAAAGATGTCTTTGCATGGTCAGCTAATGATCTCTGTGGAGTAAATCGGGATGTTATTGAACATTCGCTTAATGTTGATCCATCCTTCAGACCCCGAAAGCAGAGGCTTCGGAAAATGTCTGATGATAAGGCCGAAGGGGCTCGTAATGAAGTAAAAAGACTCCTCAGTGCAGGAGTTATCAGAGAAGTGAAGTACCCAGAGTGGTTAGCTAACACTGTTATGGTGAAGAAGGCCAATGGCAAGTGGAGAATGTGTATTGATTTCACAGATCTCAACAAGGCTTGTCCGAAGGATGAATTTCCGCTGCCAAGGATAGATTCTTTAGTTGATGCAGCAGCTTCTTCGGAGCTCATGAGTCTCTTAGACTGCTACTCAGGCTATCATCAAATCTGGATGAAGAAGGAAGATGAGCCGAAGACTAGCTTCATAACCCCAAGTGGTACATATTGCTATCTTCGGATGCCTGAGGGGCTCAAGAATGCTGGAGGGAGCTTCAGCAGAATGACTGCGAAGGTCCTCCAATCTCAGATAGGCAGAAATGTGTTGACCTATGTTGATGACATTATCGTAAAGAGCACGAAGCAAGAAAATCATATTGCTGATTTGCAGGAGACCTTCGCCAGCTTCAGACAGGCTGGTCTGAAGCTGAATCCAGAAAAATGCGTCTTCGGAGTGAAGAAGGGCAAATTTCTTGGGTGTTTGGTTTCAACAAAGGGAATCGAAGCTAACCCAAATAAAATCGAAGCTATACTTCGAATGGAGCCACCAACCACAAGAAAGGGGGCCCAAAGATTGACAGGAAGGCTGGCATCTCTCAACAGATTTATATCCAGATCAGCAGAAAGAAACTTACCATTCTTCGAGGTGCTGAAGTCAGCTGAAGTCTTTCAATGGGGCCCAAGTCAACAAAAAGCCTTCGAAGAACTGAAGCAATATTTAATAGATCTCACAACATTAACTCCACCAACGCCAGGGGCTTCTCTGTTGTTGTATGTGGCAGCTTCGCACTCAGCAGTAAGTGCGGCGCTTGTCCAGGAGAAGTTTGATGGACAAGCTAAGAAGCAGGTCCCAGTATATTTTGTATCTGAGGTCCTCAGTGTCTCAAAGAAAAATTATACGGAGCTGGAGAAGATATTGTATGCCGTTTTAATGGCATCCAGGAAGCTTCGGCATTACTTTCAGGCATTCAACATTATTGTTCCCTCTTCGCAGCCGTTGAAGGACATCATGAGGAACAGAGAAGCTACTGGGCGTATTGGAAAATGGGTTGCGGAACTCAATGAATTTTACATTGATTATGTGCATAGATCCTCAATTCAGTCTCAAGCATTAGCAGATTTCATTGCCGACTGGACGCCAGGGGCTCAGGACGAAGAAGCAAATAAAGATGCCGAAGCATGGACAGTGTTTTGTGATGGCTCCTGGGGAACCTTCGGAGCAGGTGCAGCTGCTGTGTTGGTCTCTCCGTCCAAGGTCAAAACTTGCTATGCAGCAAGACTTGACTTCGGCTGCACAAATAATATTGCTGAGTACGAAGCTTTGCTCCTGGGTCTTCGGAAACTAAAGGCAATGGGGGTCAGAAGGGCGATCCTTAAAACTGATTCTCAGGTTGTTTCGGGTCACATTGACAAAAGTTGCAAGGCTAAAGACCCGAAGCTTGAAAAGTACCTAGACACGGTCCGAAGGATCGAAGCTTCCTTCGAAGGATTTTCTGTTAAGAATATCCCTCGAGGGCAGAATGAGCATGCTGATTTGTTGGCCAAGTCTGCAGCACAGAGGCTGCCGCTACCTTCGGACGTGTTCTTTGAAACAATAAAGGCACCTTCAGTGGAGCTACTTGAAAGAGCAGTCCTTAACATTTCTCCTGTCTACAGTGAAGATTGGAGAACAGAAATAATCTCTTACCTTCAGGGAAACTTTCTATCAGATGACGAAGCTTATAATAAGAGGATAGAGGCAAGAGCTCGTCCTTATGTCATGATAGAAGGGGAGTTATACAAACATGGAGTTTGTGCCCCGCTGCTCAAATGCTTGTCTAGGGCCGAAGGTATAGAGTTGATGAAGGAGATACATGCAGGCTTGTGCGGATCCCACATTGGATCCAGGCCGTTACTTGGAAAAGTGTTCCGCCAAGGATTTTATTGGCCGAAGGCAGCTTCGGATGCAGCGGAGTTAGTCCAGAAGTGCGAAGGTTGTCAAAAATGTGCAAGAGATCAAAAACAACCTTCGTCATTAACACAGCTGATACAACCCATCTGGCCATTGCAAAGGTGGGGTCTTGACTTGTTGGGTCCATTGCCACCGGCCCAAGGCAACCTAAAATATGTTATAGTAGCTGTGGAATATTTTTCCAAGTGGATTGAGGCGAAGCCACTAGCCACAATAACTTCGGCCACTGTCCAAAAATTTTTCTGGCAGAATATTGTCTGTCGCTTCGGAGTGCCGAAGGCTATCACTGTAGATAATGGAACACAGTTCGACTCCGAAGATTTTAGAAATTTCTGTGATCAAATTGGCACGAAGATCCATTTTGCATCAGTCAGGCATCCGGAGTCGAATGGGCTTGTTGAAAGGGCCAACGGCATCATAATGACAGGAATAATGAAACTAATTTTTAATCAACCAAGGGGAAAATGGCCAGATCAGTTGACCAAAGTGGTGTGGAGCCACAATACAACAACATCAAGGTCTACAGGCTTTACCCCATTCAAGTTATTATTTGGTGACGAAGCAATAACTCCAGAAGAAGCTAAGGCTGGATCAATAAGAGTGGTAGCTTCGGCAGAATCAGGTGCCGAAGATACTTGCCTTGTGGAAAAAGATGCCTTAGAGGGGATCAGGCTTCAGGCCGTGGAAAATATCAACAAATACCAGGCTGAAACAATCAAATGGCGAGATAGAAAAGTCCGGCTAAAAAATATTGAGCCAGGACATTTCGTGCTTCGAAGAGTGGCCAACCCGGATACAGTGGGCAAGTTGCAACTGAAATGGGAAGGACCTTTCTTAGTAGCATCTTCGTCAAGGCCTGGTTCGTACAGACTAAAGGACATGGATGGAAAAGAAATTCCAAGATCTTGGAATGCCGATGAGCTTCGGCGGTTCTATGTATAACTTGATGTAATTTTACCTTTTCTTTTCTTTTTTATGGCACCCTTTTCCTTTCCAAAGGGGGAGAAAGGTTTTTAATGGGGCCATCATATGTAATTTTCCTTTTTAGTTTTATAAGAGCAAAATCCCCCAAAAGATGTAAATGTAAAAGCTGAGAGCGCACCATCGAGTGCCGAAGCTGAAAAAGAGAAAAAAAAGCTCCAAAGACGTTCCCAAGGGAATGCAGAGCTTATACCGTCTAAGTAAAAGACGAAGAAGCTCCAAAGACGTCCCTAAGGGGATGCAGAGCTTACAGCGAAAAGTCAACGCTGATACTGCCTAAGTAAAAGGCAAGGATGCTCCAAAGTCGTTCCCAAGGGAATGCAGAGCTGATGTGTGGTCGATTCTAAAGGAGTAATCGTTGAGAATGTGGCTTCGGACATACGCTTCGGACATTCATTTGCACATTACATTACATCATGGCATGTGCATGCATAAGCATTCATTCGTAGCATTTGTGTTCCTAAGTGGTTGCTTCGGCACAAAGAAAAGTTTCAGAGAAATGGTTTGTTATGATTCATTATGTAAAAGAAAAATTTCGAAGTGGTTTTTTATGAATCGTTATGTAAAAGAGTTGTAGTCTTTTATGTTTTCTTATGTAAAGAAGACCTTCGGCAGAAAAGAGTTGTAGTCTTTTATGTTTTCTTATGTAAAGAAGACCTTCGGCAGAAAAGAGTTGTAGTCTTTTATGTTTTCTTATGTAAAGAAGACCTTCGGCAGAAAAGAGTAGTAGTCTTTTATGATTTCTTTTGTAAAGAAAAGCTTCGACAGAAAGAAGAAGTGGTCTATTAGGCTTCGTTGTGTACGAAAAGAAGGGAAGGTGTTTTTTCGCCTTCGGCTCAAAATACTGATTTCGTCCACATCAAAGCGCCTCAAGCAAAGGGTAAGAATATTACAAGGTATGTACAAAGTTCCTTGAAGACAGTTTAATTGTATTTACAAGAATTGTTACAAAAACATCCTGAGTTTTTCTACAGTACATTTCTACTGATCTTCATCAAGTTTCAGCTACGGCAGCAGCTTCGGCGACATAACTTAGGCATCATCTTCACCTTCGACATCCTACATGAATTAAGAAATTATAAGTAAAAATCAAGAGCAAAGAAAAAGGTAACTCCGAAGTATCATTTCTTACTGGTTCAAGATGACTGCGTGCTTCGTCTCCAGCTTTCTCCCGCCCGCCCTTTGTCCATATCATTTTTATAAATCTATTGGAGATACTTCGGGCGAGGTCAGGCATATCATCCAGGATTGATGGAGATAAGCTGAAGTTGGGCCTGTTGACAATTTTTCCGTGGTCGCAGCCGGCCTTCAGAAATGCAGCAGCAGTGCCCCGAGAAGCCACCCAGGCACAGAAGTCACCATGCCCAGCTATGACTTCGTCGAGCTCGTCAATCTCCCCCTCAATATGTTCGAAGGTCTTCGGCAAATCTTCAGCTGAGGGGGTGAATTTTTCACTGCTGGCTCCAACTGAGTAAAAAATCTTTCTTAGTCGTTGAATGCACTTGTTGCTAAAATTCAAGCAGTTTTCTTGAAGATTTGTCAGTAGTTTTCTCAAATCTGAATTTTGCTGAGCTTCGGCTTCAAGTTTTGCACTAAGATCTTGTTTTTCTCGTTCGAACTGCTCAGACTGGCGGAGAAGCTTCGTATTCAGTTCTGATATCTTTGCTTCAGCTTCCGCCAATAAACCTTCGGTTGCCTGGAGCTCAAAGTTCTTCTTCTCGAAAGCATCTGATTGCTCCTTTATTTTGTTTTCCAAATTTCCAATTATAACTTCATGCTTTTTATCTTCAAGATCTTGTTGCATTTGCAAGGCTTTGCTCAGCAGCATACTCTGCACGAACACAACCTTCGTCAGACATGTTTTTATTAGAAGCGACAAAAATTAGATGGCAAGCTGTTCACCTTAAAGTTGGAGTAAAATAAACTACCAACGACATGTTGTCGTCGGTAGCGGCTGATGTCTGACTCTAGCTTCGGAAAACCGATACTCTTTGATAGAGTACCGATTACCTTAGCACCGGTCTGGTCTCGAATGCAGCCTAGTTTTTCATCATCTACACCTCCAAATAGGAGGGCACCTGGCTTGTAGCCGCAGGATTTGGCATATTCTTTAAGTTCTTCTATTTCGTCCTTTGTCAGCTTCTGCCCAATTAAATTCTGAAAGGAGTAAGCTTCGTCATCCGAAGTATCTTCGGCTATTTCTTTTCCTTTTTCAGGCACTCTGGCCATGGATTTTTCAGTAGCAGCACCGGCTTCTTCTGCATCTATGTCTTCCAAAATTTTGTTAATATTCTCAATGGTTGTTTCTAAATTAACCTCTTCGGCTGTAGCGGCTTCGCCAGCCGCGACCTCCGAAGGGGCGACTTCAATGTTCTTGGTGCCTTCGGCAGCTGCTGTTTTCTGAACTGAAGCTCTTGGAGGTGTTTTATCGATAACTTCAGTTACCGCAATGATTCTTTGCCGTTTGTGTTTGCTCATCTTCGCCTGATCCGGCTTGTCCACCTTTTGAAAAAGCTTCGTCAGTCGGAGCCCTAATGGACTTAGCTTCGTGGGCATAGGTTCAGTCATTACCTTTAAAATTTCTTCCACGTCGCTGGTAGAAGGCGATGTGGGGGTCCTCTCTTCTTCGGATATTTTCCTTTTCGGACTCGATATTTTCCTTTTCTTCGGGATTTTCTTCTCTGCTGCTGGTTGCTCTTCATCCTTTGTCAGAATTTCAGTTACTCTTTTTCTTTTGAGGCCCTCGGCACCCTTGTTCAACTGCTCATAGTCTGGGTACTCGAAGCCCAGGGCATCAAATACTCGGTTCAGCCTTCGCTTCGGTCGGGTGCCGAAGGCTGCTGTCATTAATTGATCCTCCTTTTTGGAATAATTCCCCAAGATTTCATTGCACATTGTCTCAACTGTTTCTAACCACTCTTTGCAGGGCTTCTTAAAGTATTTCTTGAATTTAAAGTGATAGGGCAGACGGACCAGCTCCCCCTTCTTCTTTTCTCCCTTCAGCTTCGGCATTTCCCACTCTTTTAGAGTAGGGAAGACTCTGAATGCCAAAAATTCCTGAACTAGATCCCTGGTGCCAATATGTTTTGAAATGATTTCAAACTCACCCAGAGCAGCCCAGGTAGGACCCTTTAAGTCGCCGATGCGGCAGCGTGGCCTCGTCTCTCCGAAGATTAACTCCAGAGGGCTTTGTACCAATTTTTCCCTGTCTTCGTCAACTTTCACATAAAACCATTCAGATTTCCAGCCTGCTGGCCATTTGCTTCGGTAGCTGATGACAGGGCACTTTGTTGTCTTTCGGTAGGCAAAATTATAGCAGCCAAAGTTTTCATGAAGTCCATCTTTTCTGGCCTTTGTCTGGTAGTGTAATTCGTGAACCCGGCAGAAGCTGTCGGCAAAAGGTTCCACAGCTTGGCTCCGAAGGGCCCAGATATAAACATTGAGCCTAACGATGGCGTTAGGAGTCAATTGATGAAAAAAGATACCAAACCTCCTCAATATCTCTGCAATAATATTGTGCAGAGGAAATCTCAGCCCAGCCTTTAAAAAGCTTTTAAAAATAACAATCTCATCCTTCCCTGGCTTCGGGGTGGTTTCTTCTCCCCCGAAGCGGAGTAGCTTCTTCTGATCTTCAGTGAAATAACCCGCTTTCACCATCTTCGAAAGTTCAGCTTTTGAAACAGTTGATTTTCCAAAATCCAGGTGACTGGGCTTGCTGGGCGTAGCAATGTGATAGTCATCTTCGGAGTCAGTCCCATCAACGTTTTCTTCTTCTTCGGCTGTTGTCGGGTTTGCTTCGGCAGCAGGCCTCTCTTCCGCAGTAACTAGACCGGAGCGCTGCATCGCTTCGGAGATGGGCACAGTGTCTGAACCTTCGGCTTCGTCTCCCTCGCGCACAACTTTGGCAGTAGACCGCACTCGTGCCATGTAATTCTTAGTTTGGGGAAATTAGAAACTTTTTTCTTTTTTCTTTTCTCCGAAGCTCTCCTTTCTGACGAAGCAAGCGTCGAGACGGACCTTCGTTCGATTATGAGTGTCAAGCTTCGGCTATGGTGGAAAATTTTGGCAGAAAAACAGTGCAAATAGCAATGAATGCTGTGGTAACTTCACACCTACCCGCTTGTTTATATAGTGCTGCAGGTAAGAAGGCGAAGCGGCAAGATTTTTACACCAGACGGGCGGTCACTTGTACTCGCTGAGCAGTGGACCGCAAAGATCAAACAGTAACTCTGCAAGGTGGGCCTGGCACGTGCCCGGAATCCGGATCGTTTCTCCGCAACGAGCTCAGGGAAGGTGTTTTTTGGACCTTCGGCTTCCCGAAGCTGAAGAGGCTCTTTTTTCACGGGTCAAGCTCGTTACGAAAAACGATCTAGCACCGCGAAAGGGGCTACTGTTGGGGTCGTGCTTCGGTACGCCGAAGGTCTCACACGAAGAAGCAGCTTCGGCTGGAGTCGTCTTCAAGAGATGGCCGAAGGTTCCTTTTCATGGAGCTTCGGCGTTTTAAACCGACATAGAGATAAAATGACCTTTTTATTCATATATGTCTGAGTCAATGTTGTAAACATTTGTAAGGGGCATGATTGTAATTTGTCACAGGCTGCGACCTGTGCCTATAAATAGATGAACAGTACCTCTGTACTGTTCGCGCGAACCTGTCATTTACCTTCGCATTACACTTGTATTCCTGCCTTCCTCAGGACCGAAGGTACATTTGTCATTCATATTCATTCGTATTAATAGAAATGGAAATGATTCTATGTCAACATTTAAATGTTCATTTTATATCTCATGGTTTGTATGAATGCTCCACCCTATGTTACTATGTTTACGAAGGTGCGTCCTTCATAACCTTCGTCCGAAGTTCTTTATGTCCCGAAGGGATATAACGAAGTGGAGGACGAAGAACCTTAATATTTAACATTTTCTGTGTTGCCTTGTTCTTAACTTTTAGCATTTGAGAACAAGCCCCCAACACCCCTAATTATGGTCCCCGACAGTAGCCCCCGAGCCTCGAAGGGAGTGTTAGCACTCGCTTGGAGGCTTTCGTCGCACTTTTTTGCAAGGGGACCAGCCTTTCTCGGTTGCATTTTGATCCGGTGGGTGCGCGCGAGCGCACCCGCCGGGTGTAGCCCCCGAGGCCTCGGAGGAGTGGTTTCACTCCTTCGAGGTCTTAATGCCTCGCGTAATGCTTCGGCCGGTCTGGTTGTTCCCTCATGCGAACTGGCCGTAGCCCGGGTGTACGGTCGGGGCCCAAGCTCTCGGGCTGGTATGTTGACGCTGTCAACGGTTCGGCCGGAGCCGGGTTTGCGAGAGCAGCCCCCGAGCCTCCGCACAGGGCGAGAGGGCGATCAGAGACAGACTCGGCTTTTTTACATACGCCCCTGCGTCGCCTTTCCGCAAGGAGGAGGGGGGGAAAGCGCCATGTTACCCTCGATGGGCGCCGAACATGGTGTCTCCGGTGAGCTGCAAGCGGGTAATCTGAGTGGACGTCCGTGTCGCGTTCGTTAGGGGTCGGCTAGGGGCCCAGAGGCATGCCCAAAAGTACCTGCGGGTGATCTGCCGGACCCGGTCCCCTAGCGACGGGGTCCGAGGGCTCGATGCCTCCCTCTGATGGGATTCCGTTACAAGATCGCTCCCGCTGGTCTCGGAAATGTCCTAGGGTACCTCGGGAGCGCAGCCCGAGCCTTGGTTATGTATCGAACGTACCCCTGGTCATCCCTCGCTCGGCGTCTGAGGCGACTGTGAACCCTTCGGGGGCCAGCCTTCGAACCCCTGATCAGTAATGGGCGCGGAGCCCGAGTAGCCTGAGGCGGCCGTGGAACCCTTCGGGGGGGCGGCCTTCGAACCTCTGACCAGTAGTGGGTGTAGGGCCCACGCGATCTGAGGCGGCTGTTGAAACCCTTCGGGGGGCCAGCCTTCGAACCTCTGATCAGTAAGGAGGCTCGGAGCCTGGTTCCTTCACGGGGAAGGATCCTTTTCGGGTTATCCCCCTTTCCCGGTCCCTGTTGCAAGAGATAGAGAAAGAGGAAAAAAGGAAAAGGATACGAAATCGAACGACGTGGCGTACCTTTTTTGGCGCGGTTTTTACGGCGAAGGCGAAGCGTCGCCCGCTTCTCCTGCCAGAAGCGCCGTCTATCCCTCCACGGAGTTAATGCGACGGGGCGAGTTATTGGCAGGGCGGCCGTTGCGCGTGCGCGAGCCGTTCGAGGAACGGCTGTTTCGCTTCGCGTTTTTTTTTTGAATCCCGCATCCGGTCCGGGCGGAACGTCGGAAACGGCTTCGCCTTGGTCTTTATATACCTGGGAGAGGGTCCGGTGACGGTTCTTCGCTCTGCTTCCTGCCTCCTTCTTGGGTTTTCGCAACCCGAGAGACTTTAGCCAGAGAAGAGAAAACCATCCTTCCAGCCCCTTGCGCCGCCATCCCTTCCGTCTGGTGATGGCCGACCGGGTGACCATCGTCTCGTCGCGCGATCCATGGCCCTCTTCCACGGTGACGGCGAGCGATCTGGAGGATCTGGTCGGCGAGGGTTTGCTTCGCCCACTCACCGATGAGCAGCGACCGGAATGGATACCTCCCGCGGGCGGAGCCGCTCCATCCCCTCCGCCAGGGTACGTCGTGAGCTTCGTCTCCTTCCACGAGCGGGGATTCGGTGTGCCAGCGGGCCGCTTTATGCGGGCGATCCTGTACCACTATGGGGTGGAGTTGCACAACCTCACCCCCAACTCCATCTCGCAGGCCGCTATCTTTGTAGCGGTGTGCGAGGGGTATTTGGGGATCGCCCCCCCATTGGGATTTGTGGACCCATCTCTTTTTCGCGGAGCTTTTTGCCTCGCCGACAGGGGAGAGGAAGGTCCACGCGGCGGTGCGGGCCGGCGGCTGCACCCTCCTGCTGAGGCAGTCGCGGGCGTCGCAGTATATTCCTGCCATCCTCGCGTCCTCGAACAAGGGGTGGCAGCGCCGGTGGTTCTACCTCCGGAATGACGGTGAGTTGCTTCCGCCGTTCTCCCATCGAGTAGTCACCACCGCCACCGACACTTGGCGCCACGGGACCCCGCACGAAAGACAGAAGAACCTCGAACCCCTTCTTCAGGCCTTGGAGGCGTTGCGGGAGGGAGGACTCACCGCTGCAGGAGTGATTGCCGCCATCCACCGTCGGAGGGTGCTTCCCTTGGCGGAGCGACGGCTGTCGCTTTGGGAAATGACCCCGGAGGCCGACTGGGAGGGCTCGCGGATGTCCCCTGATCCTCTTCCCTTCGACGCCCTCCAATGGCGGGTGTCGGCTGCGTTGGGGAAGCCGGACCTCCACGCCTTCTCCCAGCTTCTGATGCGCCCCGACCAGGGGTGCATGACTCTGGTGAATGTTCGCTCCCTCCTTCTTCATACATTGGGTTGCTTCTGGTTCTTACGATCGGGTTTCCTTCCCCCCCCCTTCTTCAGGAGGTGGGGTGGCACAAACCTTCCCTGCCACGGGTTCCGCAGGATGTGGTGGCCCGAGCAGCGCGGCGGGTCGCCGCGGAGGAGAAGAAGAGGAAGAAGGACGCGAGGAAGGTCCGGGCCCGTGAGCGGAGGCGGGCTCGAGATGCCTTGGAAAAGCGCCGTCGCCAGCAGGAGAGGGAGGGACTCCCGAGGGAGGCGTCGCCGGAAACGCCCGACGACGACGACGACGATGATGATGATGATGAGGAGGAGGACGACATGGCCGCCCGCCTCGGCCTCAGCCCCGGCTTGGGGTGTGGCCAGGAGTCGTCGAGCCAGCCCCCGAGCGGGCCGACGCCGTTAGTCCCCGGAGTCGGGGCGTCGGGGTCCCGGCCCGAGGTACGAGGGCAACCCGAGAGGGCACCTGACCCCTCGGCTGGAGGAGCTGAGGTGACTCCGGGGGGCCAGGCCAGGGCGTCTGCTCTCCGAGAGCCGCCGCTCGCGTCAGCAGCGCATGGAGGTGACTCTCAAGTCACCGTGACAGTGCCTGGGCAATCTACTCCCCGGGTATCCAAAGCAAGGGTGGCGTCGAAGTTGCCGGCGAAGCGGACCTCGGCGGCTGTTCTGGGAGCTGGGATCCAGGAGACTTCCCCCCAGGCGCGGTGGATCATGGCCCGGAGTGGGTAGGTAGCTCGGAATGTCCTCGTCCTGGCTTTCCATTCATATGTCTCAGCCGTGATTTTCCTTCTTCCTTCAGCAAGCGGAGCCATGGCCAGACCGACCTGGCACCCTGGAAGGCCCTTAAGACGGCGCCGGCCTGTGCGGCCAACGCCGCTCCGGGCCTTGTCGTTCAGCCGACCCTCTCGCAAAGCGTCCCGCCGCAGGGGGCTCGAGCGACACCTGTCGCTGTGGAGCAGGTTCCCGAGGCTGGCTCTTCTGCCGAGGCGGCCATCGTGATAGGGGAGGCGGGCGACGCTAGCGTGGTCCCGGGCCCACCTGTCGTGCCGGCCATGCCGGCGCCTGCCGCTACCGAAGTCGCCGCCGTCCCAGTCGGGGAGCGACCGGTTGCTGCCGGCGTCGAGACGGCTGATGCGTCGGCGCCCATTGCTTCGGAAGAGGTGGGCGTGGACGCGCGATCCGTCCCGCCGGGCGGCAGCCTCATCGCTGTGCGGCGGAGCCCCGGGGCCCGGCGCCAGTTGCTCCGGTTTTGGACCCGCGAGGCCTCGGACCCTGTTTTCATTCTCGATGATGAACAGGAGGACCAGTCCTGGGATGAGCTCCGTGAGTGTGTTGAAGCAACGGTGGGGTCGCTCTGGTCGTCGCTGGAGGTTTTCTGCAGGGACGTCCCCAAAATCCTCCAGGTAACGGTTTCAGGCATACCTTTTCTCTTCTGTGAATGAGGCGTTCTTCGTGACGCCCCGTTTCCTTCCCCCAGGATCTGACGGATCGGAGCGCCGCCAAGTCATCGTTCATCCGCCGCGAGGCCGATGTCTGGGGCTCGCTGCGATCCCTGAGGACCTCGCTCGCCGGGGCTACTGCGCGCCTTTCTCAGCAGGATGCCAAGGTAGCGGACCTCCAGTTGCTCTGCACTGACCTGAGAGCCGAGGCGGCAGCGGCGCGCGCAGAGGTGCAACGGCAGCGGTCGGAGTTCGTCCAGGTCGT
This sequence comes from Zea luxurians, assembly GCA_029449295.1. Classification (NCBI taxonomy): domain Eukaryota; kingdom Viridiplantae; phylum Streptophyta; class Magnoliopsida; order Poales; family Poaceae; genus Zea; species Zea luxurians. Next base: position 48,267,459 of record JAOPSE010000017.1, read on the forward strand.
CGAGGAGCGGGACCAATCTTGGAGCTGGGTTGCCGAGGCCGAAAGCCGGGCTGTAACCCTCGCGGCCGACTTAGCCGCAGCCCAGGTCGCGGCCTCGGAGCAACGTGCCCGAGCCGGAGGTACGCCTTGGCCGTCCTTGGTTCTTGTTCTTGCCCGTTTCCTCTGCTTGTGTTTGAGATCTTTCTTCTGGCTGTTCGCAGAGCTCGAGTCCGCCCTCGGCGAGTCCGCCAAGGCGCTTGCCGAGGCGCTTGCCGGAGCTGCCGAGCAGCGGGAGGCCGATCTCGCGGCCATGTCCGAAGCCGTCTCGGACGTTTATCGGACCCTTGGCTCCGGCGACGTCCCTTCAGGAAGCTCCCCTCAAAGTCGCCTTCAAGCCTTGGGTGATCACGCGCGCGGCAGAGTCCGCGAGGCGCTACACCACGGCGTCAGGCGGGCCTTCGCCGTGCTCGCTTCCCACTACGTTGTGGACCTGGAGCGGGTTAGCGAGGGGTATTGTCTTCCTGATGAAGACGATGCTGCCCTGGCAGAAGTTCAGCGGCTCGACGCAGTCGCCGCGGGTCCGAGCGCAGTGCTGGCGACCACCTTTGAGGCGGAGATCCTTCCCCCTGCGCCATCGCCGGAAGCTGAGATGGTCCTCACCGAAGGCGGGGACGGAGCTGAAGGCGCAGCTCCTTCCCGAGGCGACGCCTAACTCTTGTCGGGACAGTTTCTATTGGACGTGCGTGTGTCCTACTGCGGCCGCTGAGGCCTGAACACTTTGTTTTCATTGCATGAAGTCGCACTCTTCTTCCTTTTATTTTGCGTGTCCGGCTTAGCCTGTCAACCATAGGGTGGCTTCCCGAGCAGGGTCATTTTTCGTGGCGGGTGATGAGTGAGGTGTCCCTAACCCGGAGGCATAGGAGCTCCTCGGCTCAGTCGACCTTGCCATTTACATGCACCCACGTTCGCTCCTCGGGGCCCTGCTTCTGACATAGCCGGGAGAACGCAAAAGCCTTTTTGATCGAAAATTTTGGATGCGGAGAGGTACACCCAATCTTGACGCGGAGGGGTTCCCCCTTCTTAGCCCCCGAGGGAAGGTCGGGCTCCGCCGAGGCGAGGCCGATCCTCCCTTGACGACTGAGACTTGCGTGGGAGCGAGGAATACGAACAGCTTGAAAACATCTTAAGGGTAGAAGCGACGTAGTTGTCGGACGTTCCAAGCGTTGCCGTAGACCTCGCCCTTACGGTCGGCCAGCTTGTACGTTCCGGGCTCCAGAACGTCGGTGGTGACAAGCGGCCTTTCCCGGGGGTGTGTGCAGCCCCCGGGTACTCCCAGCAAGGGCTTGGGGTGCTGTGCGATGGTCGGGGTCTTCTCCTGGTTGGCTTCGATGCCCCATTTGGAGATAACGAACTCCAAGACCATGCCCTGGGGCGCCCCGAGGACCCACATTTCAGGGTTGAGCTTAACGCCTTTCGCTTCTTTTCGCTTGTCGATCTCCTCGCCTATCGCTCTGTGCTTCTCCCTGTTGAATCGGCGCAGAGGCTGCTTGACGGGTCGGGCTCCGGCCCGAATATCCAGTGAGTGCTCGGCGACATCCCTCGGTATGCCGAGCATGTCCGAGGGACTCCACGCAAAGACGTCGACGTTCGCGCGGAGAAAGTCGACGAGCACTGTTTCCTATTTGGGGTCGAGCCCAGAACCGATCCGGATCTGCTTGGAGGCGTTGCCGCTGGGGTCGAGGGGGACGGCCTTAACCGTCTCCACTGGCTCGAAGTTGCCGGCATGACGCTTCACGTCCGGCACCTCTTTGGAGAGGCTTTCCAGGTCGGCGATGAGGGCCTCGGATTCAGCGAGGGCCTCAGCGTACTCCACGCACTCCACGTCGCATTCGAACGCGTGTCTGTATGTGGGGCCGACGGTGATGACCCCGTTGGGGCCCGGCATCTTGAGCTTCAGGTAGGTGTAGTTGGGGACGGCCATGAACTTCGCGTAGCATGGCCTCCCCAGTACCGCGTGGTAGGTTCCTCGGAACCCGACCACCTCGAACGTTAGGGTCTCCCTTCGGAAGTTGGAGGGCGTTCCGAAGCAGACGGGAAGGTCGAGTCGTCCGAGGGGCTGGACGCGCTTCCCGGGAATGATCCCGTGGAAGGGCGCAGCGCCTGCTCGGACAGAGGACAGATCGACGCGCAGGAGCCTGAGGGTCTCGGCGTAGATGATGTTGAGGCTGCTGCCCCATCCATAAGGACCTTGGTGAGCCTGACGTCGCCGATGACGGGGTCGACGACGAGCGGGCATTTCCCCAGGCTCGGCATGTGGTCGGGGTGATCAGCTTGGTCGAAGGTGATGGGCTTGTCGGACCAGTCTAGGTAGACTGGCGCTGCCACCTTCACCGAGCAGACCTCCCGGCGCTCTTGCTTGCGATGCCGAGCCGAGGCATTCGTTGCATGCCCTCCGTAGATCATGAAGCAGTCGCGGACCTCGGGGAACTCTCCTGCTTGGTAATCTTCCTTCTTGTCGTCGTCGCGGGCCCTGCCACCCTCCGCGGGTGGCCCGGCCCTGTGGAAGTGGTGCCGAAGCATGACGCACTCCTCAAGGGTGTGCTTGACGGGCCCCTGATGATAGGGGCACGGCTCCTTGAGCATCTTGTCGAAGAGGTTGGCACCTCCGGGGGGCTTCCGAGGGTTCTTGTGCTCGGCGGCGGCGACAAGGTCCGCGTCGGCGGCGTCGCGTTTCACTTGCGACTTCTTCTTGCCTTTCTTCTTGGCGCCGCGCTGAGTAGACGCCTCGGGTGCATCTTCCGGTGGGCAGCCCTAGGGCTGCTTGTCCTTTCGGAAGATAGCCTCGACCGCCTCCTGGCCAGAGGCGAACTTGGTGGCGATGTCCATCAGCTCGCTCGCCCTGGTGGGGGTCTTGCGACCCAACTTGCTCACCAGGTCGCGGCAGGTGGTGCCGGCAAGGAACGCGCCGATGACATCCGAGTCGGTGATGTTGGGCAGCTCGGTGCGCTGCTTCGAGAATCGCCGGATGTAGTCCCGGAGAGACTCTCCCGGCTTCTGTCGGCAGCTTCGGAGGTCCCAGGAATTCCCGGGGCGCACATATGTGCCCTGGAAATTGCCGGCAAAGGCCTGAACCAGGTCATCCCAGTTGGAGATCTGCCCCGGAGGCAGGTGCTCCAACCAGGCGCGAGCGGTGTCGGAGAGGAACAGGGGGAGGTTGCGGATGATGAGGTTGTCGTCGTCCGTTCCACCCAGCTGGCAGGCCAGGCGGTAGTCCGTGAGCAACAATTCCGGTCTCGTTTCCCCCGAGTACTTTGTGATAGTAGTCGGGGGTCGGAACCGGGTCGGGAACGGTGCCCGCCGGATGGCCCGGCTGAAGGCCTGCGGACCGGGTGGTTCGGGCGAGGGACTCCGATCCTCCCCGCTGTCGTAGCGTCCCCCACGCCTGGGGTGATAGCCTCGGCGCACCCTCTCGTCGAGGTGGGCCCGACGGTCGTGGTGATGGTGCTCGTTGCCGAGGTGGCCCGGGGCCGCAGGCGCGGTGTTGCGCGTGTGCCCGGTGTAGACCGAGGCTTCCCGCATGAATCAGGAAGTCGCGGCATGAGGTTCCGAGGGGTATCCTTGCCTTCGGGAGGCAGAGCTCTCGGCCCGTCGGACCGCAGCGCCTTCCAGGAGATTCTTGAGCTCTCCTTGGATTCGCCGACCCTCGGTGGTTGATGGCTCCGGCATTGCGCGGAGAAGCATCGCTGCTGCAGCCAGGTTCATACCGACCCCACTGGATGCGGGTGGCGGCCTGACCCTGACGTCATTGGCGACATAGAGCGGGAGACCCTGGGGCAGGTGACGTATTTCTCCGGCCGGGGGTTGGCCCGCCCATGCCTGCCCGACGTCCCGGTGGATCGTCTCAAGCGCTCCTGCTCCCTCGTCGAGCCTGGCGCTCGAGCTGTGGGTCGTGACCCCCCGCCGGAACGGGGACCACAGCTAGCTCCTGCGGGATGTCAGCGCGGGGCACCGGCCTAGGGAGATCACCGTCCTCCGGCACGCCGAGATGATTGCCTTCGGAGGGACCCCCTAGATCGACGTGGAAACATTCGCGGCTTGGGCCGCAGTCCTCGTCGTCAAGGCCGCGGCTACCGTCGGAACAGTCGGAGAGGCAGTAGTCACATGCGGTCATGAAGTCCCGCATGGCACTAGGGTTGTCAAATCCAGAGAAATCCCAACAGAGGTTGGGGTCGTCATCTTCCTCGGACCCAGAGGGCCCGTAGGTCGAGACGTCCGTCAGCCGGTCCCAAGGCGACCGCATGCGAAACCCCAGAGGGTTTGACCTCGCCTCTACGAGAGCGCCCGCAAAAGCAAGGTCGCTAGGCGGGTTGAGGCTGAATCTAAATGACGTAGGATGGGAATCGGTCGGTACCTTTCGGTCGACGAGCAGCGACATAGTCACGTCGGGGGCTGATTGCACCGTCGTCTCAGGTACGAGGGCGACGTCCTGCAGGCTCTCCGCGAGCGCACTGGCGTCGTCCACTTGCTCGGGATTGGCGTGTCGCGGGGAGACGGCGCTCGCCTTCGTCTCAAACGCGAGGTCGACGCCCGATGCGCCCCCCGTTGGAGCGCTGGGGACGTCGACTCGCTCGACAGCCGATGAGGCGCGGCCTCCCGCTTGGCCTTGGTTGCCCCGCCTCCTCCTCCGTTGTCGGGGGAGAGGACGGGGCGAGCTCAAATGTTGTTCTCCCACCACGCGGGGAAGACGTTGTCGATTCCGCCGCCGGCGGGCGGGCTGTCGGCCGCCATCGTCGTTGTCGCGCGGCGGTGGAAGGAGTATCATGCCGTAGCTGCCGTCGAAGGACATGAACTCAAGACTCCCGAAACGGAGCACCGTCCCGGGTTGGAGAGGTTGCTGGAGACTGCCCATCTGGAGCTTGACGGGAAGCTGTTCGTCAACACGCAGCAGGCCCCTACCTGGCACGCCAACTGTCGGCGTTTCGAGACCGGGGGGTCCCTAAGCCGACGAGTGAATGTCGCCGCGTGCCCCAGCCCAGATGGGTCGACGCGAGGCCGAGCGCGAAGGGGGGAAGTGAGGTGGCCGGAGATGGGCGTGAGAGAGGTGGAAATCCCGCGGCCTTCGTGTTCGTCCCGCGCCCAGGTCGGGTGCGCTTGCAGTAGGGGGTTACAAGCGTCCACGCGGGAGAGGGAAGCGAGCGGCCCCAAGAGAGCGTCTGTCCCGTCCTCGTCCCCGCGCGGCCAACCTTCTCTAAGAGGGCCCTGGTCCTTCCTTTTATAGGCGTAAGGAGAGGATCCAGGTGTACAATGGGGGTGTAGCAGAGTGCTACGTGTCTAGCGGGGGAGAGCTAGCGCCCTAAGTACATGCCGATGTGGCAACCGGAGAGATTTTGGCACCCAGCTGGTGTGATGTCGTGGCCGTCGGAGGAGCGATGGAGCCTGGCGGAGGGACAGCTGTCGGGGCGGTTGAGTCCTTGCTGACGTCCTCCTACTTCCGTAAGAGAGCTGAGAGCCGTCGTCGTCACAGAGCATGCGGGGCGCCATCATTGCCTATCCGGCGGAGCTAGCCAGATGGGACACCGGTCTTGTTCTCTGCGGCCCGAGTCAGCTCGGGGTAGGGTGATGATGGCGCTTCCTGTTGACGTGGCTGGCCTGCGCCCTAGGTTGGGCGACGTGGAGGCTCCTCCGAAGCCGAGGTCGAGTCTGTCTTCCATGGCCGAGGCCGAGTCCGAGCCCCTGGGTCGGGTGAGGCGGAGGTCGTTCGGCAGAGGCCAGGGCAGAGTCCGAGCCCTGGGGTCGGGCGGAGCGGAGTTCGTCGTCTTCTGGGGCTGAGCCCGAGTCTGAGCCCTGGGTCGGGCGAAGCGGAGTTCGTCGTCTTCCGGGACTTAGCCTGAGTCCGAGCCCTGGGTCGGGTGGAGCGGAGTTCGCCGTCTTCCGGGACTTAGCCCGAGTCCGAGCCCTAGGTCGGGCGGAGCGGAGTTCGCCGTCTTCCGGGTCTTAGCCCGAGTCTGAGCCCTGGGTCGGGCGGAGCGGAGTTCGCCGTCTTCCGGGACTTAGCCCGAGTCCGAGCCCTAGGTCGGGCGGAGCGGAGTTCGCCGTCTTCCGGGACTTAGCCCGAGTCCGAGCCCTGGGTCGGGCGGAGCTTCCTATGGTGCCTTTGGCAGGGCCTGACTGCCTGTCAGTCTCACTCTGCCAAGCGGCACTGCGGTCGGAGTGGCGCAGGCGGCGCTGTCCTTCTGTCAGGCCGGTCAGTGGAGTGGTGAAGTGATGGCGGTCATTTCGGCTCTGCCGGGGGGGCGCGTCAGGACAAAGGTGTCAGGTCACCTTTGCATTAAATGCTCCTGCGACTTGGTCGGTCGGTGCGGCGATTTAGTCAGGGTTGCTTCTTAGCGAAGGCAGGGCCTCGGGCGAGCCGGAAACATGTCCGCCGTTGGAGGGGGGCCTCGGGCGAGACGGAAATCCTCCGGGGTCGGCTGCCCTTGTCCGAGGCTAGGCTCGGGCGAGGCGTGATCGAGTCGCTCGAATGGACTGATCCCTGACTTAATCGCACCCATCAGGCCTTAGCAGCTTTATGCTGATGGGGGTTACCAGCTGAGAATTAGGAGTCTTGAGGGTACCCCTAATTATGGTCCCCGACAGTAATGGTGAATAGTAATGGTGAATAGTGATAGTGAATAGTTCGTATGAACGAACGATGAACGATGAATAGGAACTATGAACGAACGGACGAATGATCGGACGAACGAACGATCGGAATTTCGGCAGCATAACGGCAGGAAAAAGATTATTTGGACGAACGAACGGACGAATGATCGAATGATCGGACGAACGAACGATCGGAATTTCGGCAGCATAACGGCAGGACAAAGATTATCTGGAAGAACGATGAATAGGGGCTATGAACGAACGATGAACGATCGAATGATCGAACGAACGAACGATCGGAATTTCGGCAGCATAACGGCAGGACAAAGATTATCTGGAAGAACGATGAATAGGGACTATGAACGAACGATGAACGATGAATAGGAACTATGAACGAACGATGAACGATCGAATGATCGAACAAACGAACGATCGGAATTTCGGCAGCATAACGGCTGGACAAAGATTATCTGGAAGAACGATGAATAGGGACTATGAACGAACGATGAACGATGAATAGGAACTATGAACGAACGATAAACGATGAATAGGAACTATGAACGAACGATGAACGATCGAATGATCGAACGAACGAACGATCAAACTAAGAACAGGGGACGAACGATCGAACGATCCTTGTGCTAGTGTGTGCTTGTGTGGAACATGGAGTGGGTGTGTGGGGGGGGGAATAGAGTTGCCATGAAATGGCTTGGGGTGGGATGAGAGGAGGCCCTTGCCCCTCTATTTATAGCCATGGTGGGGGGATTAGGGGGAGGGATGAGAGGATTAGTGGGAGGATGAGAGGGTTAGTGGGAGATTAGCATGTATTTGTCTTGTATAAGTGAGATTAGCTTGTAGAGCTCACCGTATGACACTGGAGGCATACGTATACGTATGAGCATGAAGAAAGTTATGAAGAAAATAATTATAGGGACTTGAAAAATGATTCTGAAGGTATTTCTTAAGAGGAAAATACTTGGAGACATATCAGTGGAATATCTGGGCAATATTTCTGGAAAGAACTTGAGGGGGATTACTGGGGAAATATCTGGGCAGTATTTCTGGAACGAATTTGAGGGGGGTCACTGAGGAAATATTTGTAGGATATTTTGAGGAGGATTTTGGAGAGAATATAGACCACTATAATTTATTTGCTGATATCAACTCGCAAACAAACATTTTGAAATGAAATTTGAAATTCATTTTGAATTTAGAGCGAGTTTGAGAAAATTTCAAGATTTGAATTTTTGGGATGCTACATGAACCTTGGTAAACAAATCACCGTGTCATCCGCTCTATTTCTTTGGTTGATTTGTTTTCACTCTCTCTTTTGGACTCGTTTATATTTCTAACGCTAACCCCAGCTTGTAGTTGTGATTAAAGTTTGTAAATTTCAGATTCCACCTATTCACCCTCCTCTAGGCGACTTTCAATTACATCCCACGATCACACCAAGTTACTACTCAGAGGCAGTCCGCTAAATGCTCAGTGCACCAAGCCGTCCCTTGGCTACACCCATTGGGGAGGGGGACGTCCAGGAATTTTCAATAGATTTTCCCAAGCAGTCGCATCCATATAGTATACACAATGAATGTATCAAGACAGAAGGAAGATATCGATAGAGATCGGAGAAAAGCCAAAAATAGCTGCTGGAGTACAAGTCTAATCAACAGAAGAATTGAAACACGAAGCGAAATGAAGACCAACCAAAGAGCCATCTACTGGACGTCCAATCTGTCACCGTTCAAATAAATTTCAAACCTAACAGGACATGGGTAGATCGCATTGCTGACCTCAAAGACAAAACCATATGCTAATCTCTAAAAGCATAAAAGCCGATGATATAATGCTGAATTCTAAGGCATTCAACGAAGATATAATGCTGATTTCTAAAGCATGAAATAAAGACCTTTGAATGGATTATTCAGAATAATCCACTCAAAGCTCGAGGGGCTACACTGGTGCACCCAATGAATTACTGACCCCAGAAGACAGAATGTCGATCTCTAAAGCATGAAGCGGATAATAGAATGTTGATCTCTAAAGCATGAGCTGATGGTAAAATGTTGATTTCTAAAGCATGAGATGAAGACCTTTGAGTGGATTATTCTCAATAATCCACTCAAAGCTCGGGGGCTACACCCATTGGGTGCACCTCCGGTGCACCCAATGAATCCTAAACCCCAGAGAGCAGAATGCTGATCTCCAAAGCATAAGCCCGAGATAGAGCACTGATTTCTAGAGAATGAAGCAAAGACCGATGAATAATGACATGAGAGGATAACAAAAGATTGTTTTTACCAAGTTACTCAGAGTTTAGAAGCAACAACTCGATAGGCATATTTTCAAAGCAGTCCTTACCGAAATCAAAACTGCAAGCTAGACCTAGAATCTTTGGGCCGATTATTTCAAAATCAACTCAAAGATTGGGGGCTTGTGGGGGACAGATATCCCTCGGGTCCACTAGAAGGCAAGAAGGCCTCACGAAAGGCCTTAGGACCATTATTTCACAAGGCCATCCCTTCGTGGGCCAGGGGAGGAATGTCTGGCAGAATGGATTGGCGCAAGATTAGATCAACTCGAGCCTAGGCGGCCCAATGAGTTCAAGCATTATCCACAGCAGTGATCCGATTTTCCCGCGCTGCGGCCTCAAGCGTCGAAACTGAATGATGATAAGTCAGCAGAATTATAGGAAGATAAGCTCAGTCAATTCACTATTACTTAGGCGCACGTTGTTATCATATCCGCATGTACCGCCGCACGGTCGAGTATATAAGGCCTAAGGGGCACCCCTCAAAAACATCTCACTCATTAGCCATCTACTCAGCTCTCTAGCATCCCTCATACTAGAGAACTCCCCTGTAACCCGCCACATAAAAGACCCGCACTAGGACGTATGGTGTTACGCATCTCAAAGCGGCCCGAACTTGTACAAGATTGTCTACTGTCTCTCGTGCATCTGGCACGAACCATCGAGCTACAGTCGGTAACACTGTCCTACTCCAAAAAGCACCTTGAGGGGCAACCCTGGATGTGCGGTCGGACCCAAAACACCGATAGGGTGGTAGGCGAGATGCACTGTGGAGCATGGCCGGGGAGGCGAGGCTAGGTGTCGGCAGCCAGTGGACGGTGAGATGCGAGAGAGGCGAGACGGGGCACGAGTTACTTGGTGGGTCCAGTATGGCAGTGAAAGGGGAGGCGGGGGCATGGATGCGCCTGGCGCCCACATTGCATGCTTAATTAGTAGTAGGGATGTTAATACTTTCTTATATAAATTTGGTCAAAGTTAAAAAAATATTTGACTCTTAAAAAGTGAGAATGACCAACATTTATGAATAGGGAATATGTTATATAATCTGAATAGAGTATAATTCCAAACAAACATACCCTTAGTCATTGTACTTTTTAAGTTATTGTTCAACTGCATATATAGAGAGCATTTTTTGGGAGCAATGAGATTGGAAACAAGTGTTAGAAGAGGATTAAAGAAATTAAATATCGTGCTATTTAAAATTATATGTGTGTCGTTTTCTACGGCGAACTATAAAAATAAAAAAAATGTATGAAAATTATCAACAAATAAAGCAACTCCACATTTTTTAGTTACACATTACATAGATGCTCATAATTCACACTCACTTCTATGAACGCACGCACGCAAGTCGTACTCCTATGAATACCTTCAAAGACTAGACCAACAAACCTTTGAAATTGACGAAATCACCATAGGTGCTACCCGATCAACAGGAACGTGGAATGCCACTGAAAGCACAACGCCATTAAACCCTAGAATATTCGCTCCCGTGAAAAGTCAAACCCAAGATATAAAGTTCTACTAATGCTCTTGTAACCATTCACTACCGGAATCGCGTTCTTTGTCGAGGCAAAGACCATTTTACACTTGATAAAGCCTTTCTCGAGTGTAACACTCGGCAAACATTTTATCAGCAAAGGGTTTTTTGCCAAATACTTTTTTTAGACACTCGATAAAGACTTTGTCGAGTGCCGAAAAACACTCAGCAAAGAAAAGCACTCGGCAAATTAAGAATCAAAAAAAATCCAAAAAACAGCAAAACATTTTTTAAATTATAGGAACAACTCTCCGACCACTATCTATTACCATATCCATCACCCTATCATTTTATACCCTTCTCTACCACTACACTACTACATCAATTATGTCTACATAATGTTTTCATTCCTCATGTATTATAACAATCCGAGAGTAATTTGATTATTTGAGGCACTAAATGAATTCATTTGAAAATGTGACCAACTATAAAGTTGCATAACTTTTCAAGATCTACAAGTTATATTTTGACAGTTTCTACATCCGAGGCCGTTAACAAAATTTGAATTTTAAATTTGAAAACTTCACACAGTTTTTTCAATGACAAGATGATTTCAAATCAAAAAAATGTCAATTACAAAGTTTCATTACATTTCAAGACCTACAACTTTTATTTCGATGGTTTTTCCATTCGAGGTAGTTTGAAAAATTCAAGTTTTAAAATTCAAACATAGTTTTGCATGACAAGATGATTTCAAACCAAAACATTGTCAACTACAAAGTTTCATAACTCTTTAATACCTATAACTTTCATGTTGGTGGTTTTTTCTTTCGAAGTCGTTTTCAAATTTCAAATTTTTAAATTCAGACGTAGTTTTAGTTGACAAGATGACTTCAAATGAAAAGATTGCCAACTACAAAATTCTATAACTTCTCAAGATCTACAAAGTTTATTTTGGTTGTTTGGTCATTTATTCATCTCACATAATGGTTCTAACAATATGCACGAATCTAATACATCTCTCTCGTAGTTTCATAAACTACGAGAGAGACATATGTTTTATGAACAAATTTACTTTTATTTTGTTATATGAAGAAATGTTCAAAATATAAATTGTATATCATGATGAGTTATAAAAATTTATAGTTGAAAACATTTTCATTTGAATTGATTTACTGCTTTAAAATGTGGTTTTTAAATTGTCTTTGTCTTGAAAAAAACACTCGACAAAAAAGCTCTTTGTCGAGTGCCAAGCATACCGAGGGTTTTTTGCTTGGCACTCGGCAAAGAGCTTCTTTGCCGAGTGCCCAAAAATAACGGCAAAACATTTGGCACTCGGCAAAGAGCCGAATTTTGGTAGTGATTGGGTTGTAGGTTCTTGAGAGTCATTCTATTGAAACCAATGTACAAGATCTAAAGTTTTATTAATGCTCTTGTAACCATTGGGCGGTCGTTGAGAGTCATTCCAATGAAATCAATGTTCAATATCTAAAGTTCCACTAATGCTCTTGTAACCGTTAGGTTGTAGGTCCTTGAGAGTCATTCTATTCGAACCAATGCTTAAACTATCAATTATGTGAAAACAATGTATTAGAAGTTTAAGTACAACAAATATCATATGCAGATTGAAGCAGTCGACCCCTTAATTCATTGCAAGTTGTACCACTGCGCTTTCACCCCACCCCACCCTGAAATTCCTCTTCCTTCTAACATTGGTGGTTAGATCAAATTTCTTGAAATCTAGCATTTTTTCGAAAGAAATTCACCTTTGGCCTCCTGGACGGCTTAATAGACTTTTTGTACCCTTTGCTTGATGCCATAGGTCTTGACGTCGAGGTAACAAGCTCAACGCCGTGACCTATAGTGCCAAGGTCTTGGCCACGCTGGACGCAGCAGCAGATGCCAGCACGACCATGGCGTCGAGCCGTGTTACCACTTCTCCATGACCTATTATGCCGAGCAAAGGGTCCAAAATGTTATTAAGTCGTCCAAGAGGACAAACATGATTTTTTTTTTGAAAAATGGCTAAATTGCAAAAAAAATAGTGGCCGGAGTTGAACAGAGGGGAGATAAGTATATACGGGGATTTCTCGATAGTGTGAGAAAATAGAGTTATTATAAATTTCTGAGCAAATCTATACTACTATAATAAGAATATAATGTGGGCACCTGATGCTATCATGACTTCACTCTATGCTGACACTCTGGCCTGCCCCACACGCCCTGCCTCGGCGTCGTGCCCTATGGGCCCCATGTCCAGCATAGCGCTCTCTCAACTACTATTTAGAGCTAACAATCAGACTACACGTACCTTAGTGTTTAGAAATAAATAATAATTATATTACAATCATAGCAAAGCATGTGTAACTGGTCAGTACTCTAATATTTTACAGCAGGAGGAGAGAAACAATATATCAAAACTATATTTAATCATGTTACAATCTACTAAAAATTATTACAGGAAGTGAAAACACAAGACATAACAATTCATGTCCGTGTTTTTCATGTTGTTTAATAGTTTTTCTCTACTTCTATAAAGCATGAGTTTCGTATGTCGTCATGTGTCACACGCGAAGCGTTTATTGTTACTTTTTCCTCAAATATGCCTTATCTCACCAGGGTCAAAACTAATCCTGCTATAAACCACTCGTGTTCATATCTCCTCACGTGTATGGTTCACTACTGGAATCATGTGCTTTGCCGAGTGCCTGAAACACTCAGTAAAGCCTGAAAAACAATCGACGAAGTCTTTGCCGAGTGTGGTACCCGGCAAAGAGGGCTCGGCGAACAGTACATTGGCAAATGCTTCTTTGCCGAGTACTTTTTATCGGGCACTCGGCAAAGACTTTGTCGAGTGCCAGTCGGTACTCGGCAAAGAAAAGCGGCCGTCATGGCGCTGGGGTAACAGAGATGGCGCCTTTGCCGAGTGTTCTAGGTGACACTAGGCAAAGAAGTTACCTTTTCCGAGTGTCTTCCGACCAGCACTCGGCAAAGGATCCACCGGCGGGTCCCTTTGTCAGGTTCTTTGTCGAGCGCTCTATGCGGCACTCGGCAAAGCGTGCCTCTTTGCCGAGTGCCAGGGCTACATCACTCAGCAAAGAAACTATACTGGTGCCCAGGTTTTGCTTCTCTACCGAGTGTTATGGCCCTGACACTCGGCAAAGCACCTCTTTGCCAAGTGTAACACTCGGCAAAGTGACAAGTATACACCTTTTTTATTTGTTTTTTCTATTCCATCCAAACAGACAAAAGATACTACATATACATCACATATATACATCACAGATATTATCACAGACATAAATATCCAACTCAAACATAAATATCCAAGTTCTCAACACAAACATAAGTATCAAGACCATAAGTCTCATAAGTGTCAAGCTCTAACATAAGTATCCAATACAAACATAAGTATTCAACTCAAGTTCTGAAGTCTCAACACTAATAACATAACTCTCATCGAGGTGGGCGGCTAGAGTGGTGCGGCGATGGATCGGGCGATCCATGAGGGTTGTTGGATGCCACCCCAGATTGGCCCTGCACAGAGAAGAGATTGCATGTGTTATACCAAATGCATTACCAACATCTAACTACAATTTTGATACTCACAAGAGTATGGAACAGTGCAGGGTCAATTGTAGGAAACAATGGAGGTAGCGGAGCGAAACCCTGTGCGGCGCCAAGGCTCTGCATGTATTGGAACATCTCTACCATCCTCTGCTGATCTACCAGGCGGGCCTCCCGCTCCGCCTCCATCCTCGCCTCCATCTCTTGGCGTTCCCTCCTCTCTTCTTCTAGCCGGGTCTGTAATATTCCAAGCCAATGTTATAGTAACTCAAAGAGAAGGTATATAACTCAAGAAATGATGTGTTATAAAATCACTAACCTCAAGTTATTGTATGCGATGTTGTGAGCTGTCGTGCCGAGGCCGTATGGCTGGACTCGAGCCCGTGCTCCTTGCTCGCACCTGAGACAGAGTAGGAGTGGACGACGAGTCGATTGCCCCGTCAGCAATCCAGTACCGCCCATGTCTCTTGCCTCCTCCGACCCTCATGATCACATCGGGGTCGATCTGCTTGGTCCTTGGATCGTATTCTGGACCATGGACCTCCTGTGTCATGGCGGTGTAGTCATGAAGGCGGCTGTAGACGGTGGGGTTACTGTACGCCTCGGGATCGTCATCTGGGTTGTGGGTGACGTCGGACGTCGCCTTGCCCTTATGGACCATAGCATAGGCTAAGAAGATGGAGCAAGGCTGGCCACCATGTGACGTCGACTACAAGAAAACCAACGAGATAGTTAGAAATAATATCTAATCCAGTGCTATATACCTAAATAAAAAAGAGGGTGTACCCATGCTTCTGCATATTGGCCTAGGCTACGGCTGCCTTGGTAGTGGGAGGGACTTTGCATCATCAGACATCGTTCCCGGCTAGCGTTGTGTGCCTCGTCCCACTCAAGCGAGCACCACCTATCCACCATCTGCTCCCAGCACAGAGGATGTGCGGCGCACCAATATGGAATCATCTACAAAGTAAACACGTACACTACATATCAGAAGATAAAATTAAATTCATGCATGGAGTATTGGTACCAAACATGTATGACTTTACCTGCAGGTACTGGTCCCTGGTCAACGACATGGTTTGGGCTTGCTGCTTGGTCACCTTCTCCACAAGGACGGAGTCGTGGTAGCTGACGATGGCCTAGATTCGGGTCTCATAGTGCATGCCCATGACGAGCTTCTTACAGCTCGTGGTGGCCACCACATCCGCCCTAGCCTCGTATCCAGCCTCGCATCTGAAGAAATCCTGCATACAAAAACGATGTATCCATACATTATTTCAAGAATCTGCAAGGAATACGACATATTTTACATTATATTAAGACTTACCCACAGCTCTTACTTCACATGCTCTGCTTTGTTATTGAATTCCCGACCGTCCCGGTCTACAACATCGGGGCGACGGTGTAGTGGTCGAAGGTGTAGGTTGGGCCCGTCACTCCAGCATACTCAACCAGTCCAGGGAAGTGTTCCCTGCACAGCAGGTCGATGATGCCATTGGGGTT
The DNA here is from genome assembly GCA_029449295.1 of Zea luxurians. Taxonomy (NCBI): domain Eukaryota; kingdom Viridiplantae; phylum Streptophyta; class Magnoliopsida; order Poales; family Poaceae; genus Zea; species Zea luxurians. The sequence continues at coordinate 48,282,941 of JAOPSE010000017.1, forward strand.
ACGACGATGACCCCAAGCATTCTCCACAACCGTCCAAGACCTGTCCAAGTGATAAATAAAAAGTATTAGTTTATATTATGATTTTGAACACATAATATGAACAAGAATGAAGAACATAAAGTTACATTCCTCTCCCCATCCGACCAAATCAGCGGCCGCCTGTCCCGAAGTATGGGACGCTGAGGGAGACTCGCGGGATCTCGCAGGTAGACGCTCCTCGAACCTGAGGCGCCAGAGCCTGAGGCATCTTGCTGAGCATCATCGTCATCCTGCTGCTGGTCGCTGTCGTCCTGCTGTGCCGCCTGCTGCTGGACATGGTCGTCCTGCTGCGCCGCCTGCTGTGTCTTGTCCTGCTCTGCCTCGTCCGTCGTCCTGCTCCTCCTCCTCAGCCAACCGCCCACCATATTTGTCCAACAACTTGCAATTAAGAGTAAACAAATAAGCACATATAAAAATATGTATTTAAAAATAGGTGTGAAATAAAAAAAACTATAGCATTACATTGATTAAAAATAATCTTCATATGTGTCGGGGTTAGCCGGATCATAACTCTCATCATCGCTATCAATTATTTCATAGTCAACACCATCTAAAGGCGCAAGTTCGTCATTAATGTCATTGCCTTCAAGGATTACTAAGTCATTCTCATTTTGCACCTCATCGTCCTCTTCGGCTTTCTCACAGTGAATGGCATCAAAGTGTTTCCATGCTTCACCATCGGATGCGTGCACCATCTTGTCAGTATTGTATCGTTTTCATTTTTGTGCCATGTCATCTATTTTGCAAATTCCTCGATCATGTATAAACGTTGGATCCTCGATATGAACGGAAGGTGTCGTAGGATTGTTAAGGGGATGTTGAGCTACCTCTTCTGTCCATCACCAGAATCTACCTCCATAAACCTAGACGATTTACACTTCGGACGGTACTTTGCCTTTGCGTATTCTTTCCTAAATAGCACGCAGCCCTTTGGACAAGCATGTATCTGCTCAAACGTCATCTTGAGTGCACGAAGGAGTTTCTGTGCCTCGTACATGCTCTTTGGCAGAACGTGATCCTCCGGAAGCAGGCTCCCAATAACCGTCAACAAGCCATCGAATGCGTCTCAACTCATGCTGTACTGCGACTTGAAAGCCATTACACGCCCAATGGCATCAAGTTGAGAAACCTTTGTCTGGCCGTGAAGGGGCTTCTGTGCCGCGTCAAACATGTCGTAGAACGCCTTTGCAGTCGGCTCTGGCTCGTCATCCGTACATCCTCCGACATATTGTGCCTCGTGATAGTCGTTCAACATATCCGCTACCCCCACATCAGCATCATAATGCTCGACGCGTTGTCTCAGCACCTCCTCTCTCGTACGATGCGCTTCACCATGAAAGATCCATCGAGTATAGCCCGTCATAAATCCATTCTTCCAAATATGTTCTACCATGGACTTTTTTGATTTTCTTTTCCGGTTGGCACATTTGCTGCACGGGCATGGGACTAGACTCGCTCCTTTAGCAGCTTCGTCATATGCCCGTTCCATGAAATCATCGGTCTTTCTAATCCATTCAGGGATGACATCATTCCTTCCTACACGGCCCGTGTACATCCACTCACGGTCCTCCATCCTCTAACATATACTCCCTCCGTTTCGTTTTAGTTATCGCTGGATAGTGCAAAATTGAACTATTCAGCGACAACTAAAAAGAAACGGAGGGAGTATAAAGAAGCCTGTCAACAAAAAAATTTGGTAGCACCTCCCCTGCACGGGGAGGTTTCCAAAGCCTGCAAATATAAGTAACAGCACGATAGCTGACACACGCATGGGGATGACTGTAACTACATGCAAACTGCATTTTTATTATATATACTACATCCACTCACGGCCTCCATACTCTAAAAATTTTGGTAGCACCTCCACATCAAACAATGCACTATATCAAATTGAGACAACCAAATAAATATAGCACATGCACTTTATCAAATTGACACAATGATCGTCAATCACATATACATCTATCTATGCACTATATCAAATTGAGACAAACAAAACAATATATCACATGCACTTTATTCTACTAATAAATATACCACATGCACACATATAAATAAATAATTGTGACCTTTACCGGAGAGGGGCGAGGCGACGATCGTGGCGGCGTGAGGACGGCGGGGCGGGGCGGCCTGAGCATGGCGGGGAGGGGCGGGGCGGCGTGAGGATGGCGAGGAGGGGCGGCGCGGCGGCGACCGGATGGCGTGCGCGCGGCGAGGCGGCGAGCGGCGGTGTCGGTTGTGACGAGTGAGAGTGAGAGAGTGTGGTGAGAGTGAGAGAGTGAAAGGAGAGAGTGCGGCGGCGGTCTGTTTTCTGTTAACAAAATAGTCTTTGCCGAGTGCCAGATCGCGGGCACTGGGCAAAGATTCTTTTAATTAAAAAATACATTTTGCCGAGTATTCCGGATCCGGCACTCGGCAAAGACGTCTTTGCCGAGTGCCCCCCCTCCCCCCTATGACACTCGGCAGAGCAAGCTTTGCCGAGTGTCTTCTTTGGGCACTTGGCAAAGTAGATTTTTTATTTTTTTATTTTACCAACCAATTTTTTTATGATATGTTCCTACACTATATAGACCTACATATACCATTTTGGAATAATTATAAAAATGTTTTCTATAACTAGTTTAATATCAACGATAGCGAATAGACTTTTTTCAAGAGGAAATCACGGCCTGTGTCGCAGAACAAGCAATACCTTGGGCTTTACAGTTATTATTATTACGGGCCGCTTGCATTGGAGTACGGAAAGCAAACCGAACGGCAAGCCAGCCCAGACTGCAGGTGATGCCGGTAGATCTCCTTCGCCACGGCCCAACAGGTTCAGGTAGCCCAAAGGCCCCAAACGAAGTTTCCGCAGACCCCCCGGAATACCTCTCGTGGCCAGATCGTGCGGCAGGTGCTGCGAAACCGCGGGCACGCACGCACGACGCATGTACTCGAGCGGCGGTCTCCAAAGTCGACGGTCCGAGCTAGCGGACTGTCGCGTCGCCCAGCCCAACGTCAAGGTCAGAATCGAGAGCATCCGATCCATGTACATGTGGCCGATATGATGCCAAGAGCCCAAGACCCTGCCAGCCTTCGCCGGTACCTCATGTCAGTGTGTGCTCCGGCCTCCGGCTCCGCGCGCGTTGTTGTCCGTCGTGTGTCGTCGAGCGACCGCCGTATCCATCGGTCGTACGTGGCCGCCATTAATGGATCTCTATTCTCTAGCTAGTTCGTGACTCGTGTGAGTGCGACGCTCTCCTGCGGCCCTTCTACGAAGCCGCCGGCTACAGTAACGTCGACTCGTCAAGTAATGCATCGACCAACCAAGATAAAACAAGGTCTACGATAAAAACACACAGGGAAAGAAACGTTTCGTTGGGTCAGTCGTTAGAGCGACCCATGGCCGTTGTTGCCACGAGACACGCACGTACTGGAAAACCCATAGGATTGTGTAACCAATGGTAACTACCGTGAACCTTTTTTTTTCATCGATAACCGAAGAAATGTTAGCAGTCTTCCAGCAATATACCAATGATCGTTAGCCATTAATAAAGGAGAACCATTAGAAGCCAAAGGATATTGACTATTGAGTACTAATGAATATAAAAAAAAACATGCATTGCTGTGGAAGGAAGTGCTTACGCATAAACAAAAACATTAAGTTCCATCTAACATCTATGTCCCAACCAAACTTGCGAGGAGTAACACCCATACTTAAACAATAGCTATTGTATGCGGCAATACCTTGATTTGATGATTTTTAAAAAGTGGCATCAGTTCTAAAATCTGCAAGATAAGTATGTGCCTCATCAAAAAAAAAAGTCATCAAGAAAGTGCTTATCTACAAGATAAGTATGTGCCTCATCAAACAACCATGACCCGACCCAACATTTGAATAGGACTACCGTATGTGCCTCATCAAAAAGTCTAAGACCAATCGATCTGTTTTTTAACTCCCATCTAGAGTTCACAAAATGAACAACAAAAGAAATAAAGTTTCTTTTTAGCCTTACCATTCCATATTTTACAAGTAATACCATCTGAAGAACACAGAGAACATGAAGATTTCGATAGGTTTTAGCAAACACTTATTGTAAAGTTCTTGTAAAGTTTGATAAGGTCTCTAGCAGTAGTTTGCCTTAAAAACCTTAACAAATTTAGGATTATAGACATGAGTAATATATTCCTGGAAAGCATTAGGTTCCCCAAACCACATAGGCAGATTCATTATAGCAATCAAGCCAAACCTTACACTTTTATCTCCCTTGATGGCAGTAATCTCATCGAAGCCATCCCAGACCTTAGACTTCGAGGGGCCCTTCCTCGAGCCGCTATGGCAACCGACAGAAGCTGTGCATGTCGTGGCCATCGTGCTCGTGGATCCTATCCCCGGTGTGGCCCCACTAGAAGGTGCATCGACGTCGATACCAGCAGTAGCACCACTTGAACTGAACAAAGCCACCTCGTCATCTAGATCGATGATATGCGACTCGACCTAGCACTCCTTCCCCTTGGCCACTTAGTCAAGATCCATGATCTCAACCGACTTTGTCTCTTTATCCCTAAATTGCGTGTGTCACCTGCGTAGCTAAAGCACTGGTGTCACTGACGAGGGACCACCAGAGGGGATAAGGGTTAGGGTTATGCTAAGAGAAGAAGGGGTGAAGGAAGAGAGTATAGATGTCTAATCATGCCAAAACACGTAGTCACGTTGGGAGAGGGAGTAAGAGCTAGAATTGGAGGGGAGGAGGGTGAGGGAGGGGCGGAGTGGGAGAGGCCGAGCGGGTCGACTGGAAAGACGAGGGATCATGAGTTCATGAGTCAGAACTCACACGCCATAGTCAAGAAAAGGGAAAAAATAGCTACTCCCATTGTTCTGAGACAACCATTGATTAGGTCATGCGCATGTCGTCACAACAGGCTAGGCTGATGGTCCAAGCACGACTCGTACGCCATGTCAAGCTGACACGAGCTTTGAGTTATATGGGCAGTGCCTATGTCCGTTCGTGTCAGATGTTGTATTGTCTGATGGATCCGGCCTACCATATAAATATTACTCTATTAAGAACCTAATGTAAGCATCTAATGCTACCACGGCTTCACCATCCGTGCTGACAATCTGGGTCCACCCCACGCACTCCCCAGCACCCTCTTAGCTACTGCCATGTAGAACTCCAACGCCCATACAACCAGCTACTACGTCTACCCAGCACCCGATTCCACCCGCGCAGCCACCACACTGCACAAACAATAGAGCAGAGCGAGTAGTCAAACTCATGACACCTTGCTTCAGAAATTTGGGGTAACCAACAAATCACATATGTATCTTAGTGTTTAAAAATAAACAATAATTATATTTGAATAAATATCACAATACTTATTTATATGATATATAACAACTGTACGAAAACTGTGGGAAGGATGGCGACGATGACAGTGACTGCACCACAGAGCGCTGCAGTGCCGCTAGGGTGACCTCGATCTCGTGCGGTCCCAGCCCAGGCGCGGACGGCTGCATAGTGCGTTCACGGGCAACTCCCACGGAGAAGAACCAGTACGTGTTGCTCGCCGCCAATGACTTCTCCCTCTCGCCATGCATGTATACTTCTGCTAAATTAATTCTGGAATTTGGCACAAAAAAAAAACAAGTCTACTGCGGCTGAGCTAGAGTGTTGATTTGGTTGCCGTAGAAAAGAGGACCTTGGAATATACTGCTGCTACTTTTGACAGATAGCTTATTCAGCTATTTGTTTGTTCAATATGAATGCAGCTGCCTCTCTAAAAAAACATGCATCTGCATTTCTGGAGAACACTTACCTAGCTGTGCCTGCGGCCCTGCGCCGCCTCACATCAGCTGGAGCTACTCGCCGCATGTGCGCCTGGTGTCACCTCCTCGCCGGCGCGCGGATCCACCGTCGCCTCCCTCGATCCGCAAACAAGTAGCACGTGGCAATTGAACAGTAAAGTTAAAAACTTGTTTAAGATTTATGCAAACTTTTCGAGAGGACCATCGGAGCAAAAAAAAACTGGACGAATTAACCATGATAGACTCCATAACAGTCCGTCCAGGTCAACAATTTGGACCCAACTCGGTCAAAAGATTCGGCAACTGCCATAACAGCTCCCGCCCGCCGCGAAGCCGCGCGCTCGTTCCATTCCATCCATCATCCATTCCAACCCTATAAATCCAGCCAGCCCTCGCCCTTTTTCCCGCAGCTAACGACCGAGCCCAAAAAGAACAAGACGCGATCCAATCATCACCACTCGCCCAGTCGCCCTAGCTAGCTAAGAACTCCAGCGCCGATCGAGAGCTAGATCTCTCTATCTCTCTCTCTCGTCGAGCAAATAATAAACGCAACATCTGGCCATGACGTGGAAGAGGAAGAACGGCAGCGCCAGCGGGTCGCCCGCGCGCGGGGCCGGCGCCGGCTACGAGGAGGCGGAGAAGGTCCCGAGAGGCCACGTCCCGATGCTGGTCGCTGGCGGGGACGACGACGGCGATGGCGGCCAGCGGGTGCTGGTGCCGGTGCGGCTTCTCAGCGACCCATCCATCGCGGAGCTGCTGGACATGGCGGCGCAGCGGTACGGGTACGGCCAGCCGGGCGTGCTGCGGGTGCCCTGCGACGCCGGCCACTTCCGCCAGGTCCTCGACGGCGCCATGCACAGATGCGGGATCAGCTTGGCGTGAACAAGAGAAGGAGATGGAGTGGCTGCTAGCTGATCAAGCTGAGCACTGAGGGGATTAATTGTTAAGACACGCACCCCTCCGGCCCGTGTGGCGACCAAGCTAGCTTAGCTTGTAGCCTTGTACGTACACACAGATAATCCTAGCGAGCTGATTGGTTTGTTCTTCAATATATTGGTTGGTTTAAATCCATTCCATTCATTTCTGTATATATTTGTGATGATAGAAGCAGGTTGACTTATAACTGTAAAACGCAGGCAGCGCAACAGTACCATAAGGCAGGCCTGCATATATTATTATCGTCTCTAACTTCTTGTTTATCACTAGCTCTTGGTCGGTAGCTCCACTAGTCCACATGCCAATAAAGGTTTTTTAGAGCTCTAAACGGATTCAGATCCATCTGATATTGCACTATTCAATTTTCCCCTCTCTCTCCTTGCATAGCCAAGTAAAACCACTATTTTTTAGTCGCAAGAGGAGCCTATACAATTACAAAGACGCCCAAAATAGCACCTACTAGTTACTCCAAGAAAACAAACCTTCTATTACAAATATACAAAGTGACCATTCCCACGCGATCCAGACAATTCCTTTTTCATATTGACACAGAATAAACGAGATGAGACATGCATGAACATGTCGTCATTGTGGCAATAATAGGGATTGAGACAGCATGACTCTCTTTTGAATAGACTAGTGCCCTTTCCGTCTCAAATTTAATGTTTGTCTCACGTCTTAAGAGAAGCAACCAATAAAAAGTGGTACTAATATATATATATATATATATATATATATATATATATATATATATAAACTACTAATATGGTTTATATTATATTTTCATAGTAAACCTAGTTAAAAATACAAATGCTAATACAAATTTTTTTATAATTCTAGTTAGATTTAAGATATATTAAAACTTTGGAGTGTGATAATGAGCACTTATTTTGTGCCAAAGGAGTAGACCTTGAGGATTATCCAACGACTGTCTAAAGCGATAGCATGCGTCATGTTATGTATGATGCAGAAGAGAGAGAACGTGCAAAAAGGCTCAAGGGGACGCGAGGGCACTGGTTCAAGCTAAGTGAGTGAGGGCACCTCGAATAGTAGGTTTAGTGAAAAGCTCATAGCTCGATTCAGCTCCTCATAGCTCGTCATTTATATTTTTGAATAACTTAGTATTTCCGCTTATATATGTCGTCAATTAATGAGCCAACATTGTTCCCTTAAACATTTGTTGATTTTATTGTATGATTTGATGTCTTGCGCATTACAATTGGTTGATAGATATAGACCTAGACCTTGTAAACACATGGGATTATTGCTACAATTCTATCACTTTGTGTTAAACAGATGTAAGATAATCAATAATAGATTATGGATACATATCTATGGCATGGTGGACTATGATATATGGTGTAGTGGTACCTTAGTATATTGTTATACTTATATATACATGGCAGCGTGTATAAACTAGCTTATTTATTTGGTTTAAGAATTACGAAAGGATTTCTTTCGTATTATTAGTATTTTCAAGCTTCAGATAGATACATATAAATGTATATATGATCTTCATATATACTTTTTAATCCCTGGTTTTCGAGCTAGCTCAAGGGCTTGTAAATGAGTCGAGCTCTACTTATAAGCTAACTCTAAACATATTATTTTTTACGTTTTAATAGGAGAGGAATAAAAGTTATTTCTTAATCAAGAGTTAATCGCATGCTTACACTTTAATCATATGCGGTAAAAAATTAGCCGATTCTCAAGCATGTGTGTGACAGTGTGAGGAAGTGGTAGAGAGAAAGGTGCTATCGGTAAATATATAGGAGATCATCCTGAGTTCAATTTTCTGGTGTTGTCGTACGATGTATATAGTGCCTCTACCACAAACAGTACGTATCAAACTAGTATTCAAATTCGTCTTGAGGATCCGGGTCCGCTTTAATCTGTACCGGTTTATACTATTTCTATAACAGTTTTGTCTTTATAAATTACGGCTGCAGTGATCTAAATAACTGTTTTTTGTCTTTTGCTGCTGATCCGGATGTCTTTGGCTGCGCACGATCGCCTCCGGTACAAAACAGAAAGGCATTGTTGTTGGCGAATATGAATGTGCTGTGTGCAATGGAGTTTCTGAGACCGAAACCGGCCCACCGTCTGTTCCGTGGGGCCAACTCAAACAATTAATACCATCCATTTGGAGACTACCATGCATTATCTTCAACAACAAAAGCGTCTCCGATGACGTTTGGTTCATACACAGTACAGGTCGGCTGCATATTTCCAGCGCTCTGGCTGCAAACTTTCACTGTAGCTGCAAACTTTTCCACCGCGACAGCTAGCAGTAGCTGTTGTCGCGAAACCCAGCAGCCGAACGAATGTTTGAGCATGTGTTGCATCTTCTTGCACCGTATAGTTTGGTCATCCCTTACGCATCGACCAGACCGACCCGCGGATCACACGAGCAAAAACTAAGCTAGTGTTTGGTTTCCGAGATGGAACGGTTCTATATAGAACCAATTTAAACAACAACAAATTTGAAATGGATTGGATGAGTCCCACCATACTCTGAAACCTAACACTAACTAAAAGTAGAGTACATCAACAATGTTTCGTTGGTTCTTATATGCATGAGGCCATTCATGAGACGCCAAGTGTCGTCCTAGGGCGGAGCAAGGGGGCCGTCAGAGGCCATGGCCCCTCACAAGATTACGTGTGGGTATATATATATATATGAGATAAATAATGTAAGATAAAATATCCGTTCAATGGCTAATCGACGACATGAGATGTCAAACCTAATTTGTGGGCAGGCGACTGATCTATGAACCTCATCCTTTTATGATTCGTCTTATCGTTTGACTGGACAACTACCGGTTGTCGCTAACCACTTGACTTGGCATTTGCCACAGGCCTACAACCATAGTCCAGAGAAGACGATCAAGCGAAGCAGCAGAATGAGCACCAGCGACATCGGTCACTAGAACCAAATGTCATTGCAGAGACGTCGTCCACATCGACTACAAAAGCTAGGTCTAAATATGACTAACTTATACACAAGCGCTAAATTACAGGTTCGGTGAACAAGCTACAAAGCCTATAATATTATGTGACTGAAAAATAACATATATAATTGATGGTTTTGATATAAAAGTAAAGACAACATCATTGCGATAAAGTCAAATAGACCAAAATATTACCATATATGTCTACAAATTCTATTTTTCAAAAATTTGACAACATTGTTGATCTTTGTCGTCGACCGGCATCAACTAGAAAATCAGATAAATAGAGATTGTTTGGGACAACGGAAGAAATGCGTGCTTATTCGCGTTCATGTACCAAGAGTCCAAGGCAAGCGTGGCGTGCAATGGACTGGAAGTAGAACTCTGGAAGAGATGAAAGAAACAGCCGCGTGGCGGCTGAAAGATGTGTGTGCCGCGGAAGAGGAAGGAAGGTGCCTGGCACGTCCGGCTCGCGTCCCAGTTGCTGAATCCATGGCAGCAGCAGCAGGACAAGCTAGAAACAACGCCCGTGGACGACAGACTGACAGAGACAGAGACCAGGCGAGCTAGCTAGTACAGTAGAGCGGTTTCAGTCTATCTGTATGAATTGCAGAAAGCACTAAACAAAACAAATCCATCAACTGTGGACCCTGTATATATCGATCAACGGCTAAGAAACGACTCAGATGAGGACCCTGGCCAATTGGATCTGGTCAAAAAAAATTTCAACTGGATCCGGCCAATTCTTTGCTTGAATTATTGTTGATATCGACAGTTCCCGCCTTAGTCGCTGGCTGCTAGCTACCAGGATTATTCGTGATATACGTTCAAGGCTTTATTATTATATCGTGTCTCAAATTCAACTTTGCCGCTGACCAAATTAACAGTGTCTCAGGAAAAATTCTGATCACGTGCCCAGCATCAGATGCTGATGTGAAACATGTTTGCCTACACAACCTATTAGTTTGCGTGTGTGACGAGAGAGAGAGAGAGCAGGGTCTGTAGAGCCAAGTTTTTTCGTGGTCACAGCTGAGGCTAGCATCGTGAGTAGTGCCGGGAATATGGATCGGGTTTTTTTGGTAGCACGAGCATAGCTAAAAAATAGAAGTCTAAAGTATGATCCGACACAAAATAATATGTATCAAGTTGACACGCCCTGAAAGAGGGCATTGTCGGGCCTCAAATTTTGGCTCGTTGGGCCCTCGGCACGGCCAACACATATGGGTCGGGTTTGGATCGGCACGGCTCAATTTAACTCATATTGTTTAACTAGGTGTATGCCCGTGCGTTGCTACGGAGTCAATATGTAATGGTAAAATACATTGAGATGTGAAGTACTATGATAAAATGCATTGATATGCAAAAAACTAATTGTTATTCTATACTTTTGTTAGCAGTACTAAAAGTGGATGTTTGCATACCTAAAAATAATATAAAATTGTACATGTGCTTTGTCATTGACATCTCAAATAAAATACGTTGATTCCATAGAAGGATAGTGTAAATTAATAACAAAATTCAAAAATTCTCCATCATAGATAAATAGAGTTTAGATATTTAGATGAATAAGTATAAAATAAACTTTTGATAGATTCTAGTGTTTTTTGCAATTTCAGTATCAGAGATAAGAGATATACACCAGGTCACCAGGTATATTGCTCTGGAAATTTGAAATTACAAAGAGCATGCACGTACATGCATGCTTCTAAAATTATATTTTGCATGAAAACAAAGAATAAAGATAATCCATGACGAGAACATAACTTTTGAAATCTGTTTTACTGGATACGTAATATTCTGACTTCTAAGGAACATGTTAAGCATACAAAGTTCTATCATCAAAATATGACTTCTGAGGGAGACCAAGGAAGGGGAATTACTTGTGTTAATCGTCAAAATGTGATTTCTTCTTCCCTTTGGCCACACACAGAGAACAACCTGCGTGAGAAGAACAGCCACACCCAAAATAAGGCAAGATCTAAACAAATAGAAAAGGCAGGCATAATGAGGAAATCAAAGAAGGGTGCACCCCTTCCTTACTGCGGGATATGGTGAGCCAGACAGGAGCTACGTCAGTGATGAGGATGGGAGGCACGACGCTGCGTGAGGGAGAGCCATGCCTCTACCATCCACCACAGAGACTGAAGAGGCCAGTAGACAGAAGAACAAAGTGGATAAAGGTTCATGTGTAATTTACTCAATTGCCTTGATCGAAAAGAGTAAATGGGGAGAGGAAAATTGAATGGAGTCGAAAGAGATAGTAGGAGAAGAGACAGCAGCAGATCCGCAGATGTAGTTCCACGTATATTTGCTCACCATTCACCTTGCCTCGTATGTTGTTCTCATCCGTACAGAAAACAAAGTGTGAAGCTTGAATGGTGCCCTCGCCGAGGCAGCCCCATTCACGGTAAAGCATTGTGCTTTTCTACCCAATAAGATGTATGATGGTGGCACCAGGTAAAGCATTGTGCTTTACATATTAGTGGGCTAAAAATATACAACTCTGCAACAGAAAAGATGGTGGCACCAGGTAAAGTGTTGTGCTTTTCTACCCAATAATTACATATGTGTTCAATACATGTTATAGAATGATACCTCTGATGCCCTTCCTGTTATGACAGTAATATGACATAATGCCAATATTTACTTTTTGTGTGAACTGTACCATGAATGCTTGCCCATTTATATATAACAAGAACAATATTGTGCACATACATGATCAATATTGCGCACATCAGCAAGATAACAAACATGTGTCATATCAGCTTGCAAGTAAAAGCACTGGACACATGTTGCTAAGGCAAGATAACAAACAGGTGTCATATGAGATATTGCTAAGGTAATAAGTATCATCAGTACCTCACCTTGCAGGCTTACACCCACTGAGCTTGGATGAACTCCTTGAGCGAGGAGACTATTGAGTGAGATGAAATCCGTCACCTAGAAGCTCCAAACTCCAGAACTCAAAATGTCAAAGAAATCTTCAGGGCTCAAAATAGGACAAGAAATTACCAGGTTACTAATTTTTGAACCCGAAACAAGAAATGCAACTCTAGTTGTGGTGCCTAAAGATAGAATGTTGTTGGCCATGTGGGAGATATTACCAGAGCATTCATTGCATCATTCAATGCCTCATGTGGCATATGCCATTCATCAGATATGATAGGCAACATCGAGCATAAGTGGTTGGGGAAACAATTGTACCAACTTCGATAAACCGCATGATGAAGAACAATTAGAAAAGACCAAGACAACAATAGCCTTCAGGTAACTGCAATATACCTGTTCTAACAGCAATATTTTAGCGTATATAACCCAGAGCTGTTTTCCATTAGTGCCTTAATATATTAGGGATCATATTGGAAGACATCAAACCTATGACTCTAATCACATCCAATCATGCAACTCCAGCATCTATGTGACATCCATATAAAATAGAAGAGCAGAACACATTAAGCCTAGGAATAGAAATCAATGGCAGTAGTAAAATCCTTCTGTCGAAATGCATTGTCACCCTTTTTTTTGAGTTCAACATATCTTGCATCTGATTCGTCCACATCTGGAACGAGAGCTGCAACAAAAAATAAAGTATGAAGAGGATGACATAGCGACAAATATGAACATTTTGTCTTAAAAATGTGATAGAAAACGTCAAATTTTAATCCACATGACGAACCAAAAAATATTCTAGCACAACAAATCTTTACTGTTGAGATTAAGCACCTCTCATTTTAGTCCAGGCACTGGTGTTGAGTCTGGGCCTCCACGTTGCTCGTCCTCGACGACTCCGGCCTCCTCGACTTGCACGAAGACGACGACTGCTCTATGCTTGTCAACTGGTTAGTAGTCACAGACACTGTGTCCCGCGTCCTCTATTCTCCAGCATGTAACTTGTGCCAAGAGCACCCACCAGGCCTCCACACCAAGCATCAACAAATAAATAGGCATAATCTTTCGAGTCGCCGCAACTATCCCTCTACCTTCTCTGTTCAGCTTCGGCTACTTAGAAAGCCAGTGGTGGCAGAGGCAGGCTATTGTTGAGCCCCGACCGCATCCTCCTCTTCCTAAGCCTCTCTGCAATGATGAAGGCGAGCTCCAGGGATTGGGAGACATTCAACCTTGGGTCACAGTGGGTGTGGTAGCGGTCGCTCAGGTCATCGAAGGTCACAGTCCTTGATCCACCAATGCACTCGGTCACGTTCTGCCCAGTCATTTCAAGGTGGATGCCTCCTGGGTGACTTCCTTCTTGATCATGCATGTCGAAGAATGCGCGCACTTCAGCCTGTTAGATATGGAGTTCGCGATTAGAGCAATGGTGTGGTATCAGTTGGAAGGCCAGAATGGAATGTTCCTAGATCAAGTGTAAACACTCTAGTAGAAATACATGTCTAGAGTAAATGAGCAAACATAGAACTATACAGATCCAATGTGTCAACCAAATCATTGATCAAAGCATTGCCCTTAGAGTGGCATTTTAACATCCATTTATGAAGCTGAGAATACATCAGCAAATGGCTTCTATCAGAACTTAGGGTTAAAACTCATTAATAGCAGCACCTAAAATGCAGACCCAAAGTATGCTGCCTTAAAAATGAATTAACAATTTGAACATGGTCGTTTACCCCCCAGCCCAGCCAAGAACATTATTGACCTATTGAGGATAAGTAGCCTAGTGATCCTACTTCTATTAAATCATAAGTAGATACAATATTCCAGAAGTATGAAATATGCCCTTAAGCTCTGCAAGCTTATAGCCTTACAAAGTAGAAACATAGAGCAAAAGAACAGATGGGAACTTCAGGTATCATTCCATATTCCTAATACAGCCATATGAATGCCCAAACGAAAACTGAGGTTCATTCAAATTGATCATAATAGGAACAAGAAGTTCCCGGTGGAAGGTCACTCACCAGAATTGAGTCGAATGGACGAGTCTTCAGGCCACAAGGGGCCTTGATGGTGTTTCCATGCATAGGATCAGTAATCCATGTTACAATCAATCCAGCATTGCGAACAACACGGATGAGATGAGGCAACTTCACTCTCATGTTCTCTGCCCCCATCCTTGTAATTATGGTGATCCTTCCAGGTTTGTTTGAAGGGTTCAGAATCTCAATCAGCTTCACCAAGTCACTGGGGTTCATTTTGTCGCTCACCTACATTCCACAAAATACATGCCAATTTGATAGTCAGGATCACAGGACAAGTACAGTGCCTACATTTCACTTAACCAATAGAAAAAGGGATGTAAACCTGACCTTTATGCCAAGAGGGTTGGCAACACCACGAAGAATTCAACATGCGCTCCATCGAGTTGACGAGTGCGCTCACCAACCCACAACATGTGGGCCAAACAATCGTATAAAAGGCCACTGGTGGAGTCTTTACGGGTAAGAGACTGCTCGTAGGGTAAGAGAAGGCACTCATGCGAGGTCCAGAAGTCACTAGTCGTCATTATTGGGTGGTCAACTGTAAGCCCTGCTGCAGTCATGAACCCAAGAGCCTCATCCACCCTATGGGCCAATTCGCGGTACCTAGATGTCATTCCAATGAAAATACTCAAACCATCATGTTATGATATTTATTTGACCATTTGCAAACACAAATTTTATTTCAACCAAAATTAGATGAACATTTCAGGTAATCATGTTGCAGTAACATATGATTAGCCAAGCTATTCTTGTAACTCTGGTTACAAATTGTTGTTTTACATGCGTCCTTCCGATGGATACTTGTAAGAACTTTGGTGGGGCAACAATTTCCCAAGAAAAGCCAAATACTTAGTCCCCAAAATATTATAAATTACATTTATTAAACAATATAGACTACAGTGCTGTGATTAAATCAAAACCTTGAATGGAAAGAAAGACTGTATGCATTAAATATGAACAACAAAGAGGATTACATGGTCAGATTACAAGTCACATGTTTTATTGACTTGACAATAAAACTTTCTCACGATACCTTGTTTATCGCAAAAAATCAATTATATGCAACAAGGAGGTGGACTCAAAGATAGCGATGCCCTGCTAGCAGCTTTCTCGAAAGAAAGGGATATGTAAAGGGAAAGATCCAGTATGTTCTACTACAACTACTTGGACCCAACTTCGTACTACTGACTTATTATGGCCCAAAAGAGCCTCGTGATTTTTACACCACTGACGACCAACAAATGATCAAGAACCACAAAAATTGCTGAGCACCATTGCTCTATTTTAAGAATGGTTCTAGTTCCATTCCATATTTTAAACTTTCATCAAAATGTTAAGTATCTAAGAATAGTTATTTCCACTTTGAAATTAACACCAAAAGAGACGGATCCATGCTACCACTGGCAACCTATATCGCATAGGTAGTTATTTTTCCTCATCATATCATCGTGGTAACAACATACGTGCAAGAGATTATCGTTCTAACATGACAACAACTTCACAACCAACACAGCAAAAACGCTACTGAAAACCGCAGGAAAGGGGGACGGTTTTTCTCACCTATCACCTTGCTCGCTGTGATCCATGAAATCGAGGTTCCACTGTGTGACGCGTTGCATGGCAGCGTAAGCTCCGGTCGCCAACACGCGGAGCAGGTTGAGCGTCGCCACCGACTGCGAGTAGGCGCGGATCATCCTCTGCGGGTCTGGCACACGGCTCTTCTCGGTGAAGTCGTCGCCGTTGACGTTGTCGCCCCTGTAGCTTGGCAGCTTGACGTCGTCTCTCTCCTCCAACGGTTCAGACCTTGGCTTGGCAAACTGGCCAGCCATCCTCCCCACCTACCGTGCACAACAAAGTCGGAACAGGTCGGCTCAGATCTAGCAAATCGGCATGCCTGGTGAATTTGACGTGTTGGTTGGTATTGGTACCTTGACGACCGGCACCTGACCATCAAACATGAGCACGACGCCCATCTGGAGCAGGATAGAAAGGTGTCATGGATGTTGTTGGCGTGGAACTCCTTGAAGCTCTCAGCGCAGTCCCTCCTAGGTGCTCTTCGATGACCTGTTACATGCTGGGGAGCTATAGGAGGGTACCTGTTCTTGATCCAGAAAAAATGAAATCTTAGCTTGCTTAGCAGTCCCGTTCTTGCAATCTGCAGGCGCCAAAATCGAACAGAAAGAAAGTGAGCGGAGATGAAATCAATGGGAACAAAGGGATCAAGAACACGGGAAGACTTGAGATCTGAGGAGAGCCAACCTCGTGAATAAAACATGCATAAAAAATCAAATCTCGCAGCGCGAACATGACCGATCTCCCCAAATCTGCGAAGAAAGAACCAAATCTCTCTCTCAACTCCGTGATAGGTCGACTGATAAACGGCAAACCTTGAAGTGGCTACAGAAGAACAGTGTGAGAAATCAGCCAGGAACCTGTTTCGCGGCGAGAAGGTCTACCCTCTTCCGGCATAGCACACACCTGCAATGCAAATAGGCAGATACATGCATCAATGCATGCCAACATATCATCCACACCAGTCACTCAAAATTTAGAAATCAACTAATAATTTCCAGATAAACTATGAACCGACCCGAAATGCCGGGCAAACGCAACCACTGCCTTCCTTTCCTTCCACAGATCAACGATGGGCACCACCTTGCCGCTCAGATCGAACACATCGACCCCCTACAGCTTCTGCGCGAGCCCCTCTGACGGCGTGGCCTCCGCAGTGCTCCCTGGAAATCGCATCGAACGCAGCATGTGACTGAGAGAGTGAGCGTGGGGTACCGACCAATCGCTCCGAACTTGGCGCTAGGGAGGAGGTGGTGGACCGGCCGTGCTGTCCTCTGGTCGAAGAAGAGGCCGCCGACAGCCCCTCACGTGGAGACACTGTGCGGGCTGGTGCCTGGCCACGGTCGTCGCCGTAGCCGAGAGCGGGCCGGCGCTGGAGGCGGCCCGCGACATGATGAGCGGTGCGCGTGCGGCCATGCGGTGGGCGCTGGACTACTCTTTGCTGGTTAGTGGCGGCGAGCCGGTGAGACGGTCGCGGTGCGATTTGCGGAGGGATTTGCGGGCTTGAGGATCGCAGCGATCGGAGGTTTGCGGACGGGCGAGCATCACAGCGAGGTGGGCAGGCGGGTGGTTTGTGGTTGGGTTTGTGGGTTTGCGGCGAGGTTCGCGGCGGACGGCTCTCGCGGAGGTTTGCTGATGGAATTGCGGCAGGGTTTCCGGAGGGCGGGCGGAGTCGGGGGCGGGGGCAGTCTACAGTAAGTGCTTAATAGTTAGTAGAGATTTCTTTAATTTAGTAAGTTATAAACTTTATATTGCTCTAATATTTGGACTTTATGTGGTTAAATGATGCTAACATTGTCTAATATATTTAATTTAGTAAACTTTGTACTTTATGTTGTTGTATTATTTGGATTTTATGCAGTTCAAATATGGGCTGGGCTTGAGCCGTCATGGTCTAACGAAGTCACGACATGTTTTAGGGCCGGTTTAGGCCACTATTTCTAATTTTGAACTGGCATGACACTACCCAAAAAATTTTTGGGTTTTCTTAGTCCGAGCCCATTTGGTTGAAGCACAATAAACTTGGGCCGGACCATCTTGGCCCAACTCCTAGCACTAATTGTGAGTCTCTCATTTTCTCCTCTCAAGTAAAGAAGACTCTTAGGTCATTTTCAGTAGATTACCTATCACATTTCTTATCTTATCTCTTATTTAAAACTTTGCTTTACATACAGTATCATCTAGGGTTTCAGTTTCTCTATTTTACACTAACCACTCGAGACAGTCACCACATGCATTTCTAGGAGAAGTGAGAGAATGGTGATGTGGATCTCACAAATAACCCTAAACCTACCGATGAACAAAGAACACTATAGCTACAGGAACACTACTCATTTTCGGCGGCGCGCTGGGCAAATTTTCGAAGCGAAACGTTTTTATAGCCAACTCACGTTTTCCAATCCAAGATCAGTATCACTTGGAGAAGCAACAATCAATGTCGGGTACCGTAATTAGGGGTACCCCCAACACTCCTAAGCATGGCGGAAAAGCATCTTCAAAATAGGTCGTAAAGGCTGGTAAGCACAGCGCAAAGTCAAAGCCCCATCTACCAAGGGACGCGATCTCGTCTCGCCCGAGCCCGGCCTCGGGCAAGAATAGTGGTCCCGGACGGATTCACGCCTCGCCCGAGGGCCCCCTCAGGCAGCTGGCACGCCCCCAGCTCGTCCGAGGCTAAGCTCAGGCAGACTTTGTCGTATAGCAACCTCGGCTAAATCGCCTTACCATCAACCGTATCGCATGCACATTCAATACAGGGATCACCTGACACCTTATCCTAACACGCGCGCCTCAGTTGGCAAGGTCGAAGTGACTGCAGTCACTTCGCCCCTTTACTGATCGTTCTGACAGGAAAACGACACTATTCGCCCCGTTCCGACTACTGTGCCAACCACCAGGGTAAGACTAACAACAGTAAGTCACGGCCTCTCTCGAGTTTAGCCTCGGGCGCAACAGGGAGCTCCGCCTCGCCCGACCCTAGGTCTCGACCTTAGCCTCGGCCTCGGGAGGAGGTCTCCACCTTGCCCGATCCCAGGTCTCGACCTCAGCCTCGGCCTCAGGAAGAGGTCTCCGCCTCGCCCGACCTCAACCTCGGCCTCGAGAGAAGGTCTCCGCCTCACCTGACCTCAGCCTTGGCCTTGGGAGGAGTCACCGCCTCGCCCGACCATGGTCTCGGACCGACTACGCTACAGGGGATACATCATTACCCTACCTCTAGCTAGCTGCCTCAAGCTACAAAGGAACAATACCGGAGTCACATCTAGATTACTCCGGCAACAGGTAATGATGGTTCCCCGCATGTGTCCATGACGTCAATAGTCCACAAGCTCTCTACGAAGGCAAAGAAATGTCAGCAGGACCCAGGGCCGCACCGCCAGCTACGCTTCATACAGGGCTCAAGCACCTCTTCGTCGGACACATTAGCACATAGCTACACCCCCATATGTACAGCTGGACCATCCCCTTGTGTCTATAAAAGGGGATGCCCAGGGCCTTAGAGAAAAAGGAAGGAGAGGGAGGAGAGCAAGGGCAGCAAGAACGATGGAGACGGACTCACTCAAACATCGAGCTCCACTCCGCAACACTAGACTCCCCAGGAGGCCTAGGGCCCGTTCCCTCTCTCGCGAAGCTTGTAACCCCTACTGCAGGCACCCCCGGTGCAAGATAATATAAGCTTCATCCCCCCTCTTGTGTTCCATCTTGCATCAACCCATCTGGACAGGGGCACGCGGCACAAAATTCACTAGTCGGTCCGGTTGAGGGTCCCCCGGGTCCGAAACGCTGACAGTTGGCGCGCTAGGTAGGGGCACGCTGCATGTTGACACCTCGTTGGCTGTCGGACCAGAGCGAGTCGACGACACCAACACCCCTGCGTGGGACATGTCAGGTGTTATCCTCGCACCTGAGACAACGACGGGTGTCGCTTCCCAACAAAACGCCAGCCCCAGGCGGACTGATGACGCCGACACCCTTGAGAGGGACTTGTCGGGCATTAGTCTCGCACCTGAGATAACGACTCATTCCACCTCCGGTGCAACTTCACCGCCACCTACCAACCAACAGGTACCTTCAGTTTTCCATCCTGTTCCCTTTAGGTTCAGCTTCGACCCACCAAGCGACCCCGCTTCGGTAAGCGCTTTCTTAAGGGCATATCCTGACCTTCCGGGGTACCATATGTGGTCATCTTGGGACCGACTAACGGCTGTCTCAACCTCCGGACCCGCGGGTTCCGAGGAAGAGGACGACCCCGACGTCAGTTGGGATTTCTCCGGACTCCGTGATCCCGGTGCCATGCATGACTTCATGTCCATATGTGACCACTGCCTCTCCGGCTGCTCTAATGATGGCCACAGCCTTGACGACGAGGGTTATGACCCAACTCGTGAGTGCTTCCACATCGATCAGGAAGATCACGACGGAGACAACCACCCCGGCATGCCAGGGGGCGACGGCGCCCTTGCACCTGTGTAACACCCCTGGTGTTACTATGACTAAAACTTGAGCATGACATCATAAGCATTGACATTGCATGTGTTTGACACACCTAGAGTGCATTCACTAGGTAAAAATTTCAAACAAGTTGTATTGTTTTAAGGTTTTGCAAATAGGACCCTGGATAGGAAGCTTTACCCTAAACAGGGATTAAAGGGGTAAGACTTAACCCAACTTGAGAAAATCTAAATACTTTAGGGTAATAGTTATAAAATATCCCCAAAAACAAAGTTGAACCACAATTATACCCCTGGGATACTAAAAACCCTAATTGGAACCCTGGAAAACCCTAAAACTAAACCCTAGGGGCCTATGTGCAAAATTAGTCCACTTTTGGGCTAAAGTGCAAAAACCAAGTCAAATAAGTATCTTAAGTTCTTTGGTTCACAAAAATGTGGACTTGAAAGCCAAACATTGGATTTTGGACTTAAATGCAAAATGGACCTCAAATAGGTTCTATTCTAAGTCTGAATTTCAGTGTATTATGCTCATCTTTGTGACCTTGTAACCTCTAAACAAAGGAGATTTTGCCCTAGGTCACCACATCAAAATTGTAGCCCAGTTATAGGAGAGCAACTTTGATGCAGACATCTCCTGTTGTTGTTATACAAAAATTAGAGAAAAACACACCCAAAGTCAGGCTATCAGACAACCCTAGGACTGAATTTCCAATAACAGTGGACTTAGGCAGGCTTTGAACCTGATTTTGAGTTGGATTCGGTAACTATTTTATGGTGAGCTCTGTGGCAAAGTTGAAGATGAACTATAGGTCTATAACTTTAGTATAGAGACTTAAATCAGTCACCACAGTAAATTTGGAGGAAATTCGAGTTCAACATTGACTGTCAGGTTCATCTGACTGAAACTCGCAATGGTACAGTAGCCTGGATTGGATCAGGCTGCCCGCGCGGAACTCTCACCACCGACGATACCTCCGCCGCGATTCGTGTCGCTGGTGTTTGGATTCGTGCGGGTGGCAAGTAGATAACGTCGCGGAGTGAAAGTGCATCGCCGTCGGTGAGCTGGGCTCCACTCCGGCTAGCCGCCGTGCCCCTCCCCTGCGCACTGATCTTTCGGATAGGGTTCTCACCGCCGTCGTGCTGTCACCGTCGCGCACCACGTGCCTTAGCGCTGGCTCTCGTCGCGGTGAATCATGCGGTGCATGTCCGGTGATCACCGGAGAACCTGCCACGGTGAAAGGCCACATGGGTCAAGCGCCAGAGCCCTTTTTCTCCTCCGACCGCCAGCGCTGCTCGATCGAATTGATCACCACCGCTTAAGTATCCTATAAATTGAAGCCTCAACGTGTTCCGCTAGGTAATCGTGTGTCCAGTGAACCAACTCGCAGCCCCGATCGTTCCCCACAGCTTCCCAATTTGGGATTTTCCCCAAACCGGTTGAAAGACACCGCAAGATCAAGCTCGCCGTGGTCAGCCCAATTCGGGTCAGCTCCTCCCCTCTGCTCCCTTGTTTAAGCATTTGCATCCGTCTGTGATACTCGCCAACCCATCCAATTGAACTAGGAGCCTACTAGGCGCCGGGAACGCGTTGATCTATCCGCAACGCTCACAGTTACCGTGGCCAGAGATAACCAGTCACCCATTTGCAAAATTAACTTAGGGGAAACCTCGGGTTAGGTCGGAATTTGGAGTCAGTCGTCGGTGAGCACCAGTCCTTGCGTGCTCCACCCAGTCCAGCTCGTCGGAGCATGGCTTCCGCCCTGCTCGCCGTCGGGGATCCCGTTCTGCGAAGAATTAGAAACTCGAGGGTCTTTTTGCGAGTTGTCAGCGACCTGGGGAAACAGTAAAGGAACCCATTTCAGGTTAACCGTTAAGTCGAGGGTCCTTCCGCAAAGATGCCAGAGCGCGCGGGCGTGGGCGCGTTTTTCTCTCTGGTGTTGGGCCGCTTGGGCTAGAATTGGCCCAGCACTATTGAAGCTTTTCCTTTTTCTTTTACAATAGAGCTTTAGAAATTTGTTCAAAATTGTAGAAAAATGATAAAATTGTGAAACCAATTTTCCTAAGCTTGTTATTTTCTCTAGAATTTAATAAAAATAGTTTTGTGATTTTTAGTGGAAATAAGAAATTTTAGGATATTTAAAGTAGTTACAAGTATTAGTTATGGATTTTTAGAAAATAATTGGTAAGTCCAAAAATGCCCAAACTTTTTATGGGAACTTAAAACAATATTTAGAAGCCTTGGGTATAATCTGGGTTGATTTGGACCTTGTTTGATCATCAAACCCCAAAACACCCCCCTGCCCTATGAACTCCTTTACTGACTCCGGAAACCCTAGGTTCTCGGAGTTCCGTGAAGGAAAGTTGTACTCAAGACTTAGAAAATAAGTTTATATTATCTTTGCACCCTCATTAGCATCCCATGGCATCCATTCTCATATCTATGTATGGTTATGCTTAGAACACGAAGAAGAAGAAGAAGTCACCGAAGAAAGGACACCACCCTCGGATTCTCAAGCAGGCAACTGCTTTTACTTTGATATTTGCGGATCCGAGCCAGACTCACCTGTTAACAAAGGCAAGCCCCGGTGCATTTGCCACCTTCCTTGATGTTTTTAAAATCTTTCTCATTTGATTGCTGCATTAGGTGATAGGAGTTGATTGCTAAACCAATTCCTGCATTACCTTCCTTGAACTTGATTACCTTCCTTGATCACCCGTTTTACAAAAGATTTTTGATGCTTAGTCTTGCTCTAGAAAAACAAAATGTTTTGTTTTTACAAAATATGATGTGGCAAAAGTGGGTGGGATGTTTTCGAAAATAAAACTTGATGGTGAATCTGTCAAAGGCCTTGATGGGTTCAACATCGGAAAAGATGTACCTCTGCCAGGTACCAAGTTTTTGGGATAAAATGCTTAAGCTGAGACCGGACGGGTGACTTGCACGAGAAGAGAGTCTCGGTGTAGTGTCTCCGTCTGAGTCGATTAAGGACCGTCTCGATGTAGGCTTGATGATCGAGGACCCTTTAGCTGGTCACATGCCTCGTCATGGGTAAGCCTTGCCTCGGGCAGACTAAGGCCAGAATAAGATAACACGAAATGGGCGTGGAGCGGTGGCGAGAGTAGCGTGTACCCTCCGTGGCAAGAGGCTGGACGGTGGTGTATCTGTGCTCTCGGTTTGCGTGAACCTGATCTGGTCTTAAGAAACCCGGTGGCGGGTTGACATATGCAAGGGTTGAGTGCTACATATGTCGTGTGATTGGAGATCCTCAGCTGAGTATAATCGATTCGGATCGCCGTACCTTCGCGGTTATGAAGACTTGGTCACTGCCCTACACGTAGCATTCCACTAAAGATGATGGGTTTGTTAAGAAATTGGCTAGTGCAGGTCAAGTGATTGAACTAGGGTAGAAAGAACTCTAGTACAGGTAATATTACTTAACCTGACAAATAAAACTGGATTTTTAAGGATCCACTTTTAGTAAGCATTTCTGCAAACAGAGTCCTTGTTTATTGAGAAGCCTTACCTTGACTCCCTAAAGCCAGCATACCCTTGAAAGTCTTTTCCTTAGTCGGGTAAGACTTGCTGAGTAATTCCATACTCAGGGTTTATCCCCTTGTTGTTTTTAGGTGAGGAAGCAGCAGAGTTCTGTTGCTTCTGTACCAAGGTGGTTCCTAATGAAGAAAAACAAGAATGAAGTGCGGGAGGAAAGGATCCTCCATTAAGACTTTTGTGTGATAGTTGTCGGGAGGAGTTTTTGCCTCCCTTGGTATGTGTAATAATAATACTATGCACTCGTTATATAGTACTGGTCTGTAATAAACAACGTGATCTTACTTTTTAATAAATGTAAGCTTATGTAATCGCTTCCGCATTTCTTTATCTCCGATGTTCTGTAATGTCTGCATGACGGGTGAAACGTTCCTGGTAAGGGAAGGAAAGATACCGAACTTGTCAAGTAGTTCAGGGGCACCTATAGAGTTGTCTGAGGTCCGTTGGACAAAGACAACTGTAGGTGGGCCTAATTACTTGGAAGGTTCCGTCACAGCTGGTATCGGAGCGTAGCCCTTCTTGACAGATATTATGTGGCATCTTCAAAAGGATTTTCTAAGACTTATCTAGAAAATTGCTTCTCTTCTTACCTAAGTATTTCTGAAGAGTTTATTCCAAGGACCAGCTAGGAAGAGTGCAATGTATAGAAGGTTGAATCGACTAAG
This sequence comes from Zea luxurians, assembly GCA_029449295.1. Lineage (NCBI taxonomy): Eukaryota > Viridiplantae > Streptophyta > Magnoliopsida > Poales > Poaceae > Zea > Zea luxurians. Next base: position 48,307,821 of record JAOPSE010000017.1, read on the forward strand.
GTTGATTCTGTATTTATTCATGCATCATGCTAAGAATTATACTAATAAATTTTCCCCCTTAGCAAATGCCGCCACGTACAAGGAAAACGGCACGTAAGCATACTGGACCCATTGGTGTGCCTCGGCATCCTCTTGCCCCACGAGAGCAAGAGCAAAACAGCAGTAGCGGGAGCAACGATCCCATTGGTGATCTTGAAGCTCGCGTGAATCATCTCCAAGAGGAGTTACAGCGCAGGACTAATCTATGGGTGGCGAACGGTGACCGAATCAATGATTTAAGAAGTTACATCCGCACCCTGCAAGATCAACTAGCTGACCGAGATTTGGCACTTGATTGGGCAGTGCAGTCTCGTTCGGTGGCTTTAGCTAAGGAAGCAAAGGCTCGAGCACGAGTCAACGAACTTAGCATTGCTGTTGATAACTTGCAGGTATATTACAATACTTTGCATGAAGAAGTTCATGTACTGTATTCGCAACTACACCCAAATGTCCCCACGGATCCCGTCAGGTCTCAAGCCGGACCCTCGCATACTGCGGGCGAAGCGCTTGGTGGAGAGCTAGACCTTTTTAGGCCCCCTCCTTCTTTAAGGCTGGTCGACGTATGGTCTCCCACCCCTGACGATGAAGCTACCAAGAATAAGCAGGAATAGTAGTATAGCTTGTAAAAGTAGAAATAGTAAGTTGTATAATAGGTGGAACTTTTGTACAATGGGTAATGTGTCCTATTATGTAATATCGAGTCTGTACCATTACTTTTTATAGTAATGTAAAATGGAAGGTCTCTTTGGCATATTATGTTTATGTCAAATGTTTTTGCCTCAGATGCCGACCAGGACTCGCGGACAGGACGCAGCCGGAACTTCTGGGGGTCAGGATGTCACCCCAAATCCACCTCCGGTTCCACCCACGCTAGCCGAGGCGATTGCCGCCTTGGTAAATGCCACCACCGACAATACCCGCTTCCTTAGGGAAATGGCGGGTCTACAGCAGTTCCAGCAGTAGGCAGGAAGGGGTTTTCAGCAAGGCCCCCGTGAAACCACCTATCTGGACTTTTCCGAAACTCGTCCACCCCTATTCACCAAGGCAGAAGACCCGCTAGAAGCCGACGAGTGGATACGGGTCATTGAACAAAAGTTTGGTCTTCTTCGTTGTTCTGAAACACAGAAGCCATTATTCGCGGCACAGCAACTACGTGGCCCTGCCAGTACTTGGTGGGGAAATTTGGTGGCTATCCAACCTGACAACCATCAAATCACTTGGGAAGAATTTAAAGCAGCCTTCCGTGAGCACTACATACCTGAAGGGGTGCTGCATATGAAACAAGAGGAATTCATGAAGCTGAAACAAGGAGGAGATACCATCAATCAGTATCTCAACAAGTTTAATCACCTATCGCAGTATGCCATCGACCAGGTGAATACTGATTTGAAGAAAAAGAACTGCTTCATGAGGGGTCTAAATGACCGGTTGCAGCGAAAGATGGCCACATGTATTGATCTCACGTATGGAAAGGCTGTCAGTACAGCCTTATCTGTGGAAGCAAAATACGCAAGTTCTGGGAAGAATAAGGGGTTTGGTGGTGAGAGGCCTAATCAGGGCCAGACGAAGAGGCAACGGTTCGTCATCCGGCCTTCTAGCCAAAACCGCACTTTTTCCCGTCCACCAGCATTCCCTTTCAAACAGCCCATTATTATTCGCCCCAACAATACCCCCACTCCCCCAAAACAGCCGGGTGCCCCAGGCACTCGATTCCCTGCCTTGCCCAGCTCTTCAACTGGGTGTTTCAACTGCGGCAAGTCGGGACATTTTATCAAAGACTGCCCATACCCCAAGCAAAATCAATCCAATGCTCAGCAAGGAACTGGGAAGTCCACTCAGCCCAAGGGAAATGCTGTGGGAAAGAATACCAAGAAAACGGGGCGTGTATACTACACCCAAGTGGCCACTACACCGGAAGGAGAGCCGGTGATGATGGGTACGTTTCCCGTGGCCAGTCACCCTGCAATTATTCTTTTTGATTCTGGTGCTTCACATACCTTTATTAGCAAGAAATTTGTGGAGCAACATCACATTGCATGCCATGAATCAAAAGAGGGATTTAAAATTCATTCACCTGGGGGATATATTTTTACTCGAGAAGTGGCCTATGAAGTGCCAGTAATAATGGCCGGACGGAACTTTCCTGCTAACATGATTGTTCTGAAAGGCCAGGATATAGATGTAATTTTGGGTATGAATTGGTTAACCCAATACAAGGCAATACTCAACACTGAACTCAGAACCGTCAGGTTGAGCTATAATCAAGAAGAAATTCTTTTGTCTCTCCCCGTGACCAATCCGGCCAAAGCTTCTGGTAGAGTATACGAAGCCATTGTACCGGAAATCAAGGATATTCCGGTAGTATGTGAGTTTCCAGATGTATTTCCGGAAGATTTGCCTGGACTGCCCCCAGAAAGAGATGTAGAATTTGTAATTGAGCTAAAGCCCGGTACAGCTCCCATCTCCCGAAGATCGTACCGTATGCCCCCTAATGAGTTGGCGGAATTGAAGATTCAATTACAAGATCTACTGAATAAGGGATTCATCCAGCCAAGCTCGTCTCCATGGGGTTGCCCCGCCATTTTTGTTAAAAAGAAGGATCAAACCTTGCGGATGTGCGTGGATTATCGGCCCCTGAATGAGGTCACCATCAAGAATAAGTACCCTCTTCCAAGGATCGACATCCTGTTTGATCAATTAACTGGGGCGAGGGTATTTTCCAAAATTGATCTCAGGTCGGGCTATCATCAAATCCGTATTCGGCCCGAGGATATACCGAAGACCGCGTTTACTACGCGGTATGGATTGTTTGAATACTTGGTAATGTCTTTCGGGCTCACTAATGCTCCTGCCCACTTCACCTATTTGATGAACTCGGTGTTCATGCCTGAGTTGGACAAGTTCGTGGTGGTCTTCATCGACGATATTTTGATATACTCTAAAAATGAAGAGGAGCATGCTCAGCATCTACGGATTGTATTGACGCGCCTGAGGGAACATCAGCTGTATGCCAAGTTCAGTAAGTGCGCGTTTTGGCTGGAGGAAATTCAATTTTTGGGGCACGTGTTATCAGCCAAAGGAATTGCGGTAGATCCTAGCAAAGTCAAAGATATTCTGGAGTGGAAACCCCCAACCACTGTCCACCAAGTCCGGAGTTTTCTTGGACTAGCTGGATATTATCGCAGATTCATACCCGATTTTTCTAAGCTTGTGAAGCCAATCACGAGTTTATTGAAGAATGACATTAAGTTCAATTGGTCTTCTAAGTGTAATGAAGCCTTTGAGCAATTGAAGACATTATTAACCACTGCTCCGGTATTGGCTCAACCGGACATCACTAAGCCTTTTGATATATATTGTGATGCATCTGACAGTGGACTCGGCTGTGTATTAATGCAAGAGGGCCGAGTAATTGCGTATGCTTCAAGGCAGTTGCGCCGACATGAGGAGCATTACCCAACTCATGATCTGGAGCTAGCTGCTGTGGTTCATGCCCTGAAAATATGGCGTCACTATCTGCTGGGAAATATCTGTCACATATATACAGATCATAAAAGCTTGAAGTACATCTTCACCCAGTCAGAGTTAAATATGAGGCAGAGACGATGGCTTGAGCTTATTAAGGACTATGAACTGGAAATCCATTATCACCCAGGCAAGGCCAATGTGGTGGCAGATGCACTAAGCCGTAAGGCTTCCTGCCACTGCCTTATGGTGAAAACCTCTGACAACACTTTATGTCAAGAGATGGAAAAGTTAAACCTGGGGATGATCCAACAAGGGACTCTAAATCAGCTAAAGCTTGAGTCGGTCATTTTGCAAAGGATAATTGATGCTCAAAAGGATAATCTGGGTATGAAGCACATACGGGAGAAAATAAAGGCTGGAACAGCCAAATATTTCAAGGAAGACGATCAAGGTGTGATATGGTTTAATAACCGCATAGTAGTGCCGAAGCATGAAGAACTCCGCCAGCAAATTCTTGATGAAGCACATCTTAGTCGTTATTCTATTCATCCCGGAAGCACTAAGATGTACCAAGACTTAAAGCAACATTACTGGTGGACGAAGATGAAAATTGAAATTGCACGCTATGTGGCTAAGTGTGACACTTGCGGACGTGTCAAAGCCATACACATGAAAACTGCCGGTCCGTTGCAGTCATTACCAATACCAACATGGAAATGGGAAGACATAAGCATGGACTTCATTGTGGGATTGCCCAGGACCACAAAAGTGTATGAATCTATTTGGGTTATCATTGATCGATTTACCAAGATCGCCCACTTCCTTCCTGTCAAGGTAAAATACCCCGTCATTACCTATGCGGAGTTGTACATCACCCGTATTCTCAGTTGCATGGTGTTCCAAAGACTATAGTGTCGGATCGTGGACCACAATTTGTATCCAAATTCTGGGAAGAACTTCATAAATTCCTGGGTACTAAACTGCTCCACAGTTCGGCCTATCATCCTCAAACCAGTGGACAAACTGAGAGAGTGAACCAGATACTTGAAGATATGTTGCGAGCATGTGTCCTGGATTTCTCACCAAAATGGGATGAATGTTTGCCTTTGGCGGAGTTTTCATATAATAATAGCTATCAAGAAAGTATTAAGATGGCACCTTTTGAAGCTTTATATGGACGACGGTGTCGAACTCCGCTAAATTGGTCTGAACCTGGAGAAAGGTATTTCTTTAGGCCTGACATAGTAAAGGAGGTCGAGGAAAAGGTTCAGAAAGTTATTCATAATCTGAAGAAAGCCCAAGCTCGGCAAAAGAGCTATGCAGATAAACGGCGAATGCCCTTGTATTTCCTTGAAGGGGACTATGTTTACTTAAAGGTTTCACCAATGAAGGGGGTATCGCGTTTCGGGATAAAAGGAAAGCTTGCACCCAGGTACATTGGTCCATTTCCTATTCTTCAAAGATATGGGCCAGTGGCGTATCGACTTCAACTTCCTGAAACATTGTCTGCTGTACATAATGTGTTCCATGTGTCGCAATTGAAGAAGTGTCTTCGGGTTCCCGATCGAACCATTGAAGTGACAGATGTTGTCCTGGAACCAGATTTAACATACTCGGAACATCCTATTCGAGTTCTGGATCAAAAGGACAGGGTTACCCGGAGAAAGACTCTCAAGTTCTACAAGATACAATGGAACCAACATTCTGAGGAAGAGGCTACTTGGGAAACTCAAGACTTTTTAAATAAGAATTTCCCAGGCTTTTTAGCCTCATGTAATTTGTAAAGTGTATATAGTTATTGCAATAAAGAAGTGAACCCCCGCACCACCCCTGCCTTGTACCAAAAATAAGGAAATAAAAATGTGACACATTTCCTTTTCCATTACTCACCCTAGGACTTTAAATCTCGGGACAAGATTCTTTTATGGGGGGAAGGATGTAACACCCCTGGTGTTACTATGACTAAAACTTGAGCATGACATCATAAGCATTGACATTGCATGTGTTTGACACACCTAGAGTGCATTCACTAGGTAAAACTTTCAAACAAGTTGTATTGTTTTAAGGTTTTGCAAATAGGACCCTGGATAGGAAGCTTTACCCTAAACAGGGATTAAAGGGGTAAGACTTAACCCAACTTGAGAAAATCTAAATACTTTAGGGTAATAGTTATAAAATATCCCCAAAAACAAAGTTGAACCACAATTATACCCCTGGGATACTAAAAACCCTAATTGGAACCCTGGAAAACCCTAAAACTAAACCCTAGGGGCCTATGTGCAAAATTAGTCCACTTTTGGGCTAAAGTGCAAAAACCAAGTCAAATAAGTATCTTAAGTTCTTTGGTTCACAAAAATGTGGACTTGAAAGCCAAACATTGGATTTTGGACTTAAATGCAAAATGGACCTCAAATAGGTTCTATTCTAAGTCTGAATTTCAGTGTATTATGCTCATCTTTGTGACCTTGTAACCTCTAAACAAAGGAGATTTTGCCCTAGGTCACCACATCAAAATTGTAGCCCAGTTATAGGAGAGCAACTTTGATGCAGACATCTCCTGTTGTTGTTATACAAAAATTAGAGAAAAACACACCCAAAGTCAGGCTGTCAGACAACCCTAGGACTGAATTTCCAATAACAGTGGACTTAGGCAGGCTTTGAACCTGATTTTGAGTTGGATTCGATAACTATTTTATGGTGAGCTCTGTGGCAAAGTTGAAGATGAACTATAGGTCTATAACTTTAGTATAGAGACTTAAATCAGTCACCACAGTAAATTTGGAGGAAATTCGAGTTCAACATTGACTGTCAGGTTCATCTGACTGAAACTCGCAATGGTACAGTAGCCTGGATTGGATCAGGCTGCCCGCGCGGAACTCTCACCACCGACGATACCTCCGCAGCGATTCGTGTCGCTGGTGTTTGGATTCGTGCGGGTGGCAAGTAGATAACGTCGCGGAGTGAAAGTGCATCGCCGTCGGTGAGCTGGGCTCCACTCCGGCTAGCCGCCGTGCCCCTCCCCTGCGCACTGATCTTTCGGATAGGGTTCTCACCGCCGTCGTGCTGTCACCGTCGTGCACCACGTGCCTTAGCGCTGGCTCTCGTCGCGGTGAATCATGCGGTGCATGTCCGGTGATCACCGGAGAACCTGCCACGGTGAAAGGCCACATGGGTCAAGCGCCAGAGCCCTTTTTCTCCTCCGACCGCCAGCGCTGCTCGATCGAATTGATCACCACCGCTTAAGTATCCTATAAATTGAAGCCACAACGTGTTCCGCTAGGTAATCGTGTGTCCAGTGAACCAACTCGCAGCCCCGATCGTTCCCCACAGCTTCCCAATTTGGGATTTTCCCCAAACCGGTTGAAAGACACCGCAAGATCAAGCTCGTCGTGGTCAGCCCAATTCGGGTCAGCTCCTCCCCTCTGCTCCCTTGTTTAAGCATTTGCATCCGTCTGTGATACTCGCCAACCCATCCAATTGAACTAGGAGCCTACTAGGCGCCGGGAACGCGTTGATCTATCCGCAACGCTCACAGTTACCGTGGCCAGAGATAACCAGTCACCCATTTGCAAAATTAACTTAGGGGAAACCTCGGGTTAGGTCGGAATTTGGAGTCAGTCGTCGGTGAGCACCAGTCCTTGCGTGCTCCGCCCAGTCCAGCTCGTCGGAGCATGGCTTCCGCCCTGCTCGCCGTCGGGGATCCCGTTCTACGAAGAATTAGAAACTCGAGGGTCTTTTTGCGAGTTGTCAGCGACCTGGGGAAACAGTAAAGGAACCCATTTCAGGTTAACCGTTAAGTCGAGGGTCCTTCCGCAAAGATGCCAGAGCGCGCGGGCGTGGGCGCGTTTTTCTCTCTGGTGTTGGGCCGCTTGGGCTAGAATTGGCCCAGCACTATTGAAGCTTTTCCTTTTTCTTTTACAATAGAGCTTTAGAAATTTGTTCAAAATTGTAGAAAAATGATAAAATTGTGAAACCAATTTTCCTAAGCTTGTTATTTTCTCTAGAATTTAATAAAAATAGTTTTGTGATTTTTAGTGGAAATAAGAAATTTTAGGATATTTAAAGTAGTTACAAGTATTAGTTATGGATTTTTAGAAAATAATTGGTAAGTCCAAAAATACCCAAACTTTTTATGGGAACTTAAAACAATATTTAGAAGCCTTGGGTATAATATGGGTTGATTTGGACCTTGTTTGATCATCAAACCCCAAAACACCCCCCTGCCCTATGAACTCCTTTACTGACTCCGGAAACCCTAGGTTCTCGGAGTTCCGTGAAGGAAAGTTGTACTCAAGACTTAGATAATAAGTTTATATTATCTTTGCACCCTCATGAGCATCCCATGGCATCCATTCTCATACCTATGTATGGTTATGCTTAGAACACGAAGAAGAAGTCACCGAAGAAAGAACACCACCCTCGGATTCTCAAGCAGGCAACTGCTTTTACTTTGATATTTGCGGATCCGAGCCGGACTCACCTGTTAACAAAGGCAAGTCCTGGTGCATTTGCCACCTTCCTTGATGTTTTTAAAATCTTTCTCATTTGATTGCTGCATTAGGTGATAGGAGTTGATTGCTAAACCAATTCCTGCATTACCTTCCTTGAACTTGATTACCTTCCTTGATCACCCGTTTTACAAAAGATTTTTGATGCTTAGTCTTGCTCTAGAAAAACAAAATGATTTGTTTTTACAAAATATGATGTGGCAAAAGTGGGTGGGATGTTTTCGAAAATAAAACTTGATGGTGAATCTGTCAAAGGCCTTGATGGGTTCAACATCGGAAAAGATGTACCTCTGCCAGGTACCAAGTTTTTGGGATAAAATGCTTAAGCTGAGACCGGACGGGTGACTTGCACGAGAAGAGAGTCTCGGTGTAGTGTCTCCGTCTGAGTCGATTAAGGACCGTCTCGATGTAGGCTTGATGATCGAGGACCCTTTAGCTGGTCACATGCCTCGTCATGGGTAAGCCTTGCCTCGGGCAGACTAAGGCCAGAATAAGATAACACGAAATGGGCGTGGAGCGGTGGCGAGAGTAGCGTGTACCCTCCATGGCAAGAGGCTGGACGGTGGTGTATCTGTGCTCTCGGTTTGCGTGAACCTGATCTGGTCTTAAGAAACCCGGTGGCGGGTTGACATATGCAAGGGTTGAGTGCTACATATGTCGTGTGATTGGAGATCCTCAGCTGAGTATAATCGATTCGGATCGCCGTACCTTCGCGATTATGAAGACTTGGTCACTGCCCTACACGTAGCATTCCACTAAAGATGATGGGTTTGTTAAGAAATTGGCTAGTGCAGGTCAAGTGATTAAACTAGGGTAGAAAGAACTCTAGTACAGGTAATATTACTTAACCTGACAAATAAAACTGGATTTTTAAGGATCCACTTTTAGTAAGCATTTCTGCAAACAGAGTCCTTGTTTATTGAGAAGCCTTACCTTGACTCCCTAAAGCCAGCATACCCTTGAGAGTCTTTTCCTTAGTCGGGTAAGACTTGCTGAGTAATTCCATACTCAGGGTTTATCCCCTTGTTGTTTTTAGGTGAGGAAGCAGTAGAGTTCAGTTGCTTCTGTACCAAGGTGGTTCCTAATGAAGAAAAACAAGAATGAAGTGCGGGAGGAAAGGATCCTCCATTAAGACTTTTGTGTGATAGTTGTCGGGAGGAGTTTTTGCCTCCCTTGGTATGTGTAATAATAATACTATGCACTCGTTATATAGTACTGGTCTGTAATAAACAACGTGATCTTACTTTTTAATAAATGTAAGCTTATGTAATCGCTTCCGCATTTCTTTATCTCCGATGTTCTGTAATGTCTGCATGACGGATGAAACGTTCCTGGTAAGGGAAGGAAAGATACCGAACTTGTCAAGTAGTTCAGGGGCACCTATAGGGTTGTCTGAGGTCCGTTGGACAAGGACAACTGTAGGTGGGCCTAATTACTTGGAAGGTTCCGTCACAACCTGCGTCTCACGTCGAGATCCCGCGGGAGCTAGATGTGGCTCAGGTCCCCACAGGGGGTCAGGGCTCACAGCTCGAGCAACTTCGCGAGATGCAGGCCAAGCTCGATGAAGAAACGGGGCGACTTGTGCAGCTCCGACAAAACCTCGAGCAAGAGTGGGCAGGCCGAGCGCTCGCCAGAGGAGCGCGTCATCGGGCCCGGCACGTCCAGCGCCGTATTATTGACGATTCCAGGGCAATGCTGCCCCCAGCCTTCAGCGGGGCCGGCCAGGACCTGGCTACAGCGGTGGTATTGCTTCGAACGATGCTGGAGCCATCTACCATCGAGGGGCAACGTATTCAGGGTGAACTCAAGGACCTCTTAGAAAATGCCGCAGCCTGACGGACCGAGAGCTCTTCCTTTCGAAGGCAAGGGTGCCCCTCGGTGCATCACATAGCGTCCTCCCGACACATGCACGAGGCCTTGGCCCACACCGAGCTTACAAGAAACGAGACACCCGCAGCCCGGGATCGCCTCGGCGACGATCAACACCACCGCGATCGTCGAGCCTGCCTCGAGGAAAAGGTGCGCCGAGGCTACCACCCCAGGCGTGGGGGATGCTACGACAGTGAGGAGGATCGGAGCCCCTCGCCCGAACCACTAGGTCCACGGGTCTTCAGCCGAGCCATACGACGTGCGCCGTTCCCGGGCCGGTTCTGGGCCCCGACTACCATTACCAAGTACTCAGGGAGACAAGGCCGGAGTTGTGGCACGTGGATTACCGGTTGGCGTGCCAGTTGGGAGGGACGGATGACGACAACCTCATCATCCACAACCTCCCCCTCTTCCTCTCTGACACTGCCCGGGCCTGGCTGGAGCATCTGCCCCCTGCGCAGATCTTCGACTAGGACAACCTAGTCAAGGCCTTCGCTGGAAATTTCCAAGGTACGTACGTGCGCCCTAGGAACTCATGGGACCTCCGGAGCTGCCGCCAGCAGCCAGGGGAATCCTTGCGAGAGTACATCCGGCGGTTTTCAAAGCAGTGCACCAAGTTGCCTAACATCACCGACTCAGACGTCATCGGGGCATTCCTCGCCGGCACCACTTGTCGTGACCTGGTAAGCAAACTAGGGCGCAAGACACCCACCAAGGCAAGCGAATTGATGGACATAGCCACCAAGTTCGCCTCTGGTCAGGAGGCGGTCGAAGCCATCTTCCGGAAGGACAAGCAGCCTCAGGGAAGGCAGAAGGAAGACAACCCTGAGGCATCCGTCTAGCGTGGCACGAAGAAGAAGACCAGGAAGAAGGCGCAAGCGAAGCGCAACGCCATCGACGCGGACCTCGTCGCCGCTACCGAGCATAGGAACCCTCGGAAGCCTCCCAGAGGGGCCAACGTGTTCGACAAGATGCTCAAGGAGTTGTGCCCCTATCACAGGGGTCCCATCAAGCACACCGTTGAAGAGTGCGACATGCTCCGTCGTTACTTCAATAAGGTTGGACCCTCGGCGGAGGGTGGCAAGGACCACGACAACAACAAGAAAGGAGGCGACGGGGAAGAAGAATTCCCAGAGGTCCACAACTGCTTCATGATGTATGGTGGGCAAATGGCGAATGCCTCGGCTCGACACAGCAAGCAGGAGCGTCGGGAGGTCTGCTCGGTGAAGGTAGCAATGCCAGTCTACCTAGACTGGTCCAACAAGCCCATTACCTTCGACCAAGGTGACCACCCCGACTACGTGCCGAGCCCAGGGAGATACCCGCTCATCGTCGACCCAATCATCGGCAACGTTAGGCTCTCCAAGGTCCTCATGGACGGAGGCAGCAGCCTCAACATCATCTACGCCGAGACCCTAGAGCTCTTGGGGGCTGATCGGTCCGAGATCCGGGCTGGTGCAGCACCCTTCCACGGGATTGCACCCGGAAAGCGTATCCTGCCCCTCGGACAGATTGACTTGCCCGTCTGCTTCGGAACTCCTTCCAACTTCCGAAAGGAAACTCTCACTTTCGAGGTAGTCGGGTTCCGAGGGACCTATCACGCAGTGCTGGGAAGACCGTGCTATGCCAAGTTCCTGGCCATCCCCAACTACACTTACCTCAAGCTCAAGATGCCTGGCCCCAAGGGATTCATCACCGTCGGACCCACGTACTGCCACGCTTACGAGTGCGACGTGGAATGCATGGAGTACGCCGAAGCCCTCGCCAAGTCCGAAGCCCTCATCGCCGACCTGGATTGCCTCTCCAAAGAGGCGCCTGACGCAAAGCGGCACGTGGGCAACTTCGAGCCAGCCGAGGCAGTCAAATCTGTCTCTCTCGACCCCAGCAACGAGGCCAGCAAGAAAGTCAGGATCGGCTCCAAGCTCGACCCCAAATAGGAAGCAGTGCTCGTCGACTTTCTCCGAGCAAATGCCGACGTTTTTGTGTGGAGTCCCTCAGACATGCCAGGCATACCAAGGGATGTCGCCGAGCACTCACTGGACATCCGAGCCGGTGCCTGACCCGTGAAACAGCACCTGCGCCGTTTTGATGAAGAAAAGCGCAGAGCCATAGGCGAGGAGGTCCACAAGCTAATGGCTGCAGGGTTCATCAAAGAGGTATTCCATCCAGAATGGTTAGCTAACCCTGTACTTGTAAAGAAAAAAGGTGGGAGGTGGAGGATGTGTGTAGACTACACTGGGCTAAACAAAGCATGCCCCAAGGTTCCCTACCCTCTGCCTCGCATCGATCAAATTGTGGACTCCACCGCTGGGTGCGAAACCCTGTCTTTCTTCGATGACTATTCAGGCTATCACCAAATCAAGATGAAAGAATCCGACCAGCTCGCGACTTCTTTTATCACACCTTTTGGCATGTATTGCTACACTACTATGTCATTTGGTTTGAGGAATGCAGGTGCAACATACCAAAGGTGCATGAACCATGTGTTCGGAGAGCACATCGACAGAACGGTCGAGGCTTACGTTGATGACATCGTTGTCAAAACAAGGAAAGCCTCCGACCTCCTCTCTGACCTTGAGGTAACATTCAGGTGCCTAAAAGCGAAGAGCGTAAAACTCAATCCTGAGAAGTGTGTCTTTGGAGTCCCCCGAGGCATGCTCCTAGGGTTCATCATCTCCGAACGAGGCATCGAGGCCAACCCGGAGAAAATCGCAGCCATCACCAACATGGGACCCATCTAAGATTTAAAAGGAGTACAAAGGGTCATGGGATGCCTTGTGGCTCTGAGCCGCTTCATCTTGCGCCTTGGCGAGAAAGGATTGCCCTTGTACCGCCTCTTAAGGAAGGCCGAGCGCTTCACTTGGACTCCCGAGGCCGAAGAAGCCCTCGGAAACTTAAAGGCACTTCTTACTAATGCGCCCATCTTGGTGCCCCCCGCTGCGGAAGAAGCCCTCTTGATTTACGTCACCGCAACCACTCAGGTGGTCAGCGCTGCGGTCGTAGTCGAGAGACAAGAAAAAGGGCATGCACTGCTCATTCAGAGGCCAGTCTACTTCATCAGCGAAGTGCTATCCGAGACCAAAATCCGCTACCCGCAAATCCAGAAGCTACTGTATGCAGTGATTCTAACACGGCGAAAGCTGCGACACTACTTTGAGTCTCATCCGGTGACTATGGTGTCATCCTTCCCCCTGGGAGAGATCATCCAGTGCCGAGAGGCCTCGGGTAGGATAGCGAAATGGGCAGTGGAACTCATGGGGGAGACACTTTCATTTGCCCCTCGGAAGGCCATAAAATCCTAAATCTTGGCCGACTTCCTGGCTGAATGGACTGACACCCAGTTGCCAATGGCCCCAATCCAGGCCGAACTTTGGACCATGTACTTCGACGGGTTGTTGATGAAAACCGGAGCAGGCGCGGGCTTGCTCTTCATCTCACCCCTCAGAGAACATGTGTGTTACGTAATACGCCTCCATTTTCTGGCGTCAAACAACGTGGCCAAATACGAGGCCTTGGTTAATGGGTTGCGCATCGCTGTCGAGCTAGGGGTTCGGCGCCTCGACGCCCGTGGTGACTCACAGCTCGTTATTGACCAAGTCATGAAGAACTCTCATTGCCGCGATCAGAAAATGGAGGCCTACTGCGACGAAGTTCGGCGCTTGGAAGATAAGTTCTATGGGCTAGAACTCAACCATGTTGCTCGACGGTACAACGAGACTACAGATGAGCTGGCTAAGATAGCCTCGGGACGAACAACGGTTCCCCCGAATGTCTTCTCCAGAGACATATATCAACCATCCGTCAAACTCAACGACGCACCCGAACCCGAGGAGACCTCGGCCCAGCCCGAGGTACCCTCGGCCGCCGAGGGTGAGGCCCTGCGTGTCGAGGTGGAGCAGAATGGGGTCACACCAGTCCCAAACTGGCAGACCCCGTACCTGGAATATCTCCTCCGGGGAGAGCTACCCCTCGACAAGGTTGAAGCTCGGTGACTGGCTCGGCGCGCCAAGTCGTTCATTTTGCTGGGTGATGAAAAGGAGTTGTACCACCGCAGCCCCTCAGGCATTCTCCAACGATGCATATCCATCGCCCAAGGACAAGAGCTGTTACAAGAAATACACTCGGGGGGCTTGCGGTCACCATGCGGTGCCTCGGACCCTCGTAGGAAACGCTTTCCGATAAGGTTTCTACTGGCCGACCGCAGTGGCCAACGCCACTAGGATTGTATGCTCCTGCCGGGGGTGTCAATTCTACGCGAGACGAACACACCTGCCTGCTCAGGCTCTACAGACAATACCTATCATGTGGACGTTTGCTTTGTGGGGTCTGGACCTCGTCGGTCCCTAGCAGAAGGCACACGGGGGCTTCACGCACCTGTTGGTCGCCATCGACAAATTCTCCAAGTGGATCGAAGTCTGACCCTTAACCAGTATCAGGTCCGAGCAGGCGGTGGCGTTTTTTACAAATATCATCCACCGCTTCGGGATCCCGAACTATATCATCACCGACAACGGCACGCAGTTCACTGGGAAAAAGTTCCTAGACTTCTGCAAAGACCACCACATCTGTGTGGACTGGGCCGCTGTAGCTCACCCAATGACAAATGGGCAAGTGGAGCGCGCCAATGGCATGATTTTGCAGGGGCTAAAACCAAGGATCTACAACGACCTCAACAAGTTTGGCAAGCGGTGGATAAAAGAGCTACCCTCGGTGGTTTGGAGTCTGAGGACGACGACGAGCCGAGCCACGGGCTTTTCGCCGTTTTTTCTAGTCTATGGGGTCGAGGCCATCCTACCCACAGACTTAGAATACGGTTCCCCGAGGGCAAAGGCATACAACGACCAAAACAACCAGACCAGCCGAGAGGATTCATTGGACCAGCTGGAAGAGGCTCGGGACGTAGCCTTGCTACACTCAACGCGGTATCAGCAGTCTCTGAGACGCTACCACGCCCGAAGGATTCGGCCCCGAGGCTTCCAGGTGGGAGATTTGGTGCTTCGGCTATGACAAGACGCCCAAGGGCGCCACAAGCTTACTCCTCCCTGGGAAGGGCCGTTCATCATCACCAAAATTTTGAAGCCCGGGACATACAAGCTGGCCAACGATCAAGGCGAGGTCTACAGCAACGCTTGGAACATCGAACAACTACGTCGCTTTTACCCTTAAAATGTTTCAAGTCATTTATGTACCTCGGTCCCTTTGCATGTACAATTAAAAAGTCTAGCTGTCAAGGGAGGATCGGCCTTGCCTCAGCAAAAACCGACCCTCCCTCGGGGGCTAGAACGGGGGGACCCCCTCTGCATCAAAATTTTCCTTGGAAAAGTTTTCTACCAAAACGACTTTCGTGCGTTTCGACTATATCGATAACAGAATCCTAAAAACGAGTGAGAGAGACCTTGAACGGCAAGGCCGATCGAGCTGAGGGACTCCTACGCCTCCGGGATACGGATACCTCACTCATCACCTTCCGTGAAAGGTAGCTCATGCTCGGATAAGTGATTCTGCTACCGAACAAGTCCTAACGCTCAGGTAGAAAACGACTTTCGTGCCGTTCGACTATGTCGATAGCGGAATCCTAAAATGACACAAGCGACCTTGAACGGCAAGGCCGACCGAGCCGAGGGACTCCTACGCCTCCAGGATACGGATACCTCACTCATCACCTTCCGTGAAAGGTAGCTCACGCTCGGATAAGTGATTCTGCTACCGACGAACAAGTCCTAACGCTCGAAACAAGAGGAAAGAAAACACAGCTTTATACTGTAACACTAAAAATGTTTAGGCCTCAGCGGTCGCGAGAAACATACACATACTTAGAATAAACTGTTCCCCACAGGCTCAGGTGTCGGCAAGGGGAGGAGCAGCACCCTCGGCGTCGTTCCTTCCCGCGGCGGAGTTTGGCCCGGCCTCGGACGGTGACACGGGCGGAAGGACCTCCATCTCAAAGAAGGAAGCCAACGCCACACCTGGGCCCTCGGCAGCCGCATCAAGCCTTTGGACCTCCGCCAGGGCGGCGTCCTCGTCATCAGGTAGGCAATAGCCCTCGCTGACCCGCTCCAAATCCACGTCATAGTGGGAAGCGAGGACGGTGAAGGCCCGCCTAACGTCGTGGTGCAGCGCTCCATGGAGTCTGCTGCGCACGTGGCCGCCCAAGGCCCACAGGCGACTCTGGGGGAGCTGCCCGATGAGACATCGTCGAGGTCAAAGGTCCGGCAAAAGGCCGAGATGGCCTCAGACATGGCCGTGCGGTCGGCCTCTTTCTGCTCAGCCGCCTGGGCAAGTGCCTTGTAGTTCTTGACGGACTCATCGAGAGCCGCCTTGAACACTGAAGACAGTCGAACGATGTTCTTCAGACACGAGGAAAAGGACGAAGCTAAACCAAAGTCGCAAAGCAGGCGAAACATACCTTCGGCCCAGACACGCTGTTGCGAGGCCTTAGCTTGGGTGGACCAAGCAGACCCGACGGCCACAGCCAGGCCCTCCGCAAGGGTCCCGGCCCGAGCGGTCGCCTCGGCTAGCCGCTCCGTAACCTCAGCCAGTTGTCCCCTAAGGGCCTCAACCCGGCTCACGGCCTCGGTGGCTTGGCTCCGGAACTGGTCCCGCTCGCTGGTGACCTGGTCGAGCTCCTACTACCGCTGCTGCATTTCCTCGGCCTGGGAGGCCACCTGCTCCCATGCCGACGAAGCCTCCGTTCGTGCCGACACCGCCACGGTCCGCGCCGCCACTGCCTCTGACTTCAGCTCATCACAGAGCAGCCGAAGGTCCGCCACCTCGGCGCTCCATTGGGCGAGGCGCTCATTCGCCTCAGAAAGCGCAGCCCACTGGGACCGCAGCGAATCCCAAACGTCGCTCTCACGACGGATGAACAGCGACTTGGCGGTGCTCTTGTCTGCGAGTTCCTGAGGGAGAAAAATGGGATATCACAAAGAATGCCCTGATCACGCGAGGCGTACGTCTAAATCTTTACCTGGAAGACCCTGGGAACGTCCCTAGAAAGGATTTCCATGGTCGTCTGAAGCGACCTCATCGCCGCCTCGGTATATTCATGGAAATTACCCCGGAGCTACTCCTCCAACTCATCGTTAAGGGAAAGGAGGGGCTCCGAGGTGTCGCGACTCCAGAACAGGAGCGGCTGCCCACACCACTCATTGGGATTGAGCTGCGTGGTGATAAGGCCGCTGCTCCCCAAGACAGGCCACGGTTCTATGCGCCTGGTGACCGAGGCGCCGGGTCCCCCTACAGTCGATGCATCGGGCGTCGCCGTCGTCGATGTGTCGGGCCTCTCCTCAACCAAGGTGACAATCCTCCGCTCACCGACCACGGCAACAACGACCGCCCCTCCTCATGGTCGAAAATGGGGAGATCAGGGGTGACTCAGGGCAGAGGCGCCCCAGCCATCTCAACATCGGCGGTGGCGGGCGGCTCCGCGGACGAGTTAGCAATGGCCCCGGCAGGAATCGATGTCGGTGCTGTCAACAAGACAGGCGGACTCGAGGTCGCGGTCACATCAACAACCTCCCCCGGCATGATGGCCGCTCCAACAAGGGGCTCGAACTGGGAAGCTTGCCCCATGACAGCCCGTGCCGCCTGGGCCCCCCGCTGGAGAGTGCCTTGCGCGGGGGCCAACCAACCAGCATGGCGCGTCGCAACTCCGGCTGCAGAGGCCGACCTCGTCTTATGCGCCTTCGTGGGGGCCAGTCCAGCCGAGCCCTGCCTCCGCTTACTGAAAGGGAGAAGGGGCAAATTCAAGACACACAGCGAAATAACTGAAACAGGGGTACCCTCGGATACTTACCCACTCCGGGGCAAGGCCAATCGTGCCTGCGGGGAGACCCCTCAGGCCCCGGTCTCCGCAGGCGCTGTCGGGGGTTGTCCCGCAGCTGGCTTCAACGCCGCTTCCACCTCGGACGCCCGAGGCACCGAGGGGGTGGCCTGCCCCGGCGACGTCACGACCGCCGAGGGACCAGCTTCCCGTACGGCCGGCACAGGCACATGCTCTTGGGGGACATGCGGATCGACCTGAACCCCCGGGGTCACCCCGATTATATCGGCCAAGGGGTCAAGTACCCCCTCGGCCTGCCTCCGCTCCTCAGACCGGGACCCCGGCGTCCCGGCCCCCAGCTCTGGTGGCGCCAGCCCACCTGGAGGCTGGCTTGACGACCCCTGGTCCAGCCTCGGATCCGGGCTGAGGCCGAGCCGGGCCGCCATATCGTCTTCATCATCATCATCATCATCATCATCATCATCGTCGTCGTCGTCATCGTCAGGCGTGTCCGGCGACGACTCCAGCGGGAGCCCATCCCTTGCTTGCCTCCGACGACACTTCTCCAAGGCTTCCCGAGCTCGCATCCTCTCGCGAGCTCGGACCTTTTCCGTGTCCTTCCTCTCCTTGTCCATCTCAGCGGCTACCCTACACGCGGTTCAACCCACCGCGTCCTCCGGGACCGGTGGCCGGGAGAGTTTAAAACCCCTCAACCCCTGGGGACAAACGAAAATCCCAACAATAAGAACTAAAAGACGTAAGAAGCACGACGCAGAACAGAAGGAGGGTCGGACACTTACCAGGGACACATACCCATGATCGGGATGCATCGGGGGCTGGCTAAGGACACCAGTGTCCAGCCTCCCCACCGTGCCCGTTACCCGTCTAAGGAGATCGTCGGCGGTGAGGGAGGTCGAGGACATCCGTGAACCCTCCAAATCAATCCCCAGTTTCATCTCTGAGAGCCGCAACTACCGCTCTGCCAATGGGAGCACCCTCCGGCGGTGGATAGCGGCGATGACCCCCGCAGCGGTCAGGCCCCCGGCCTATAACTTCTGCAGGCCATGGAGAATGGGCTGGAGCTTCTCCTGGTTCTCGCGAGTGGCCCCCCAGCGCCAGTTATCGCCGGCGGCGTTCACCATTCTTTGAGAATACGGCGGAAGCATCCCGTCGTCGTTCCGGAGATAAAACCACCGGTTCTGCCAACCCTTGTTCGAAGATACAAGGGAGGCGGGGATGTACTGTGATGCGCGCCCCAACCTCAGCTGAAGGGTGCAGCCACCAGCCCGCACCGCCATACGGACCTTCTTCACGTCCGTCGACGCAGCAAAAAACTCCACGCAGAAGAGATGGGTCCACAGGTCCCAGTGGGGGTCAATCCCCAAAAACCCCTCGCAAACCGCCACGAAAATGGCCGCCTGCGGGATGGAGTTGGGGTTGAAGTTATGCAGCTCCATCCCATAATAGTGCGGGAGCGCCCGCATGAAGCGACTCGCCGGCATCCCAAATCCCCACTCATGGAAAGGGGTGAAACTAACCACGTATCCCGGTGGCGGAGTCGGTTCGGCCTCGCTCCTAGGGGCCAACCACTCAGGCTGCGGCCTGCCGGAGAGATGACGGAGCAAACCCTCGGTAACAAGGGCCTGCAGATCCTCCGCAGTGACGGTGGAGAAAGGCCACGGGTCGCGCGGCGGAATGATGGTCGCCTTGTCAGCCATCGTCGGGCTAAAGCAGTGAAAGCGGAGGGGAAGAGGTGCGCGGTTTTTCTCTTCTCTCTGTCTACTCTCTTAGGTCGCGAAAGCAAAGGCAGAGGCAAGAGCGGAAGCACAAGTGACAGGGTAAAGAACTGCTATCGGTCCCCCTCCCAGGTACCCCGCGAGTCGCCCGTCCCGTCACATTAACTCCCTGGCAGGACACACGTCTCCTCTGGCAGGCGGGCAGGCGTCGTTTCGCCTCCATCATGATGGCTGCCTCGAAAAAGGTGTGCCACACTGCTTTGAAATATCTCCTTTCTTCCTTTTCTCTCTCTTTCTCTCTCTCCGCAGGGATCGGGAAAAGGGACATTTCGAAGGAGTCCTTCGCAGCGAAGGAAACGGGCCTCGAGCCCTTTACTGTCAGGGGTTCGAAGGTTGCACCCCGCGGGGTTCGGCGACCGCCCCAGAGCACTCGGGCTCCGAGCCCTCTACTGATCAGGGGTTCGAAGGCTGGCCCCTCGAAGGGATTCGACAGCTACCCTAGAACATGCAGAGTCAGGGATGACCCTGGGTACGTCCGTTACATGGCCAAGGCTCGGGCTACGCTCCCGAGGTACCCTAGGACTTTTCCGAGACCAGCGCGAACGATTTTGTAATGGAATCCCACCGGAGGGAGGCACCGATCCCTCGGACCCTATCAAATGGGCTCGGGTCCAGCAAATCACATGCAGGTACTTTTGGAGCGTGCCTCTAGGCCACTAGCCGACCCTTATCGAACGAGGCTCGGGCGTCCACTCGGATTACCCGTTAGCAACTCACTGGAAACACCATGTTCAGCGCCCACCGAAGGTAACATGGCACGTTCCCCCCCTCCTCCTTGCAGAAAGGCGACGAAGGGGCGTACAGTAAAAAGTCGAGACGGTCCTCGATCGTCCTCTCGCTCTGTGCAGAGGCTCGGGGGCTGCTCTCGCACCAGGCTACGGCCAAATTGTTGACCACGTCAACAAACCAGCTTAAAAACTCGGAGCCTGACCATGCACCCGGGCTGCAGCCAGACCACATGAGGGAACAACAAGGCCGACCGAGGAATCACAAGAAGAATTTAGACCTCAGAGGAGTCAAACCACTCCTCCGAGGCCTCGGGGGCTACACCCGATGGGTGCTCTCGCGCGCACCCATCGGAACAAAACATAACCGAGAAGGGCTAGTCTCCTTGCAAAAAATCGGGCAGAACCTTCAAGCGAGTGCCTACACTCCCTTTGAGGCATGGGGGCTACTGTCGGGTACTGTATTAGGGGTACCCCCAACACTCCTAAGCATGGCTAAAAAGCATCTTCAAAACAGGTCGTAAAGGCTGGTAAGCATAGAGCAAAGTCAAAGCCCCATCTACCAAGGGACACGATCTCGTCTCGCCCGAGCCCGGCCTCGGGCAAGGACAGTGGTCCCGGACGGATTCACGCCTCGCCCGAGGGCCCCCTCAGGCAGCAGGCGCGCCCCCGGCTCGTCCGAGGCTAAGCTCGAGCAGACTTTGTCGTATAGCAACCTCGGCCAAATTGCCTTACCACCGACCGTATCGCATGCGCATTCAATGCAGGGATCACCTAACGCCTTATCCTGACACGCGCGCCTCAGTTGGCAAGGTCGAAGTGACCGCAGTCACTTCGCCCCTTTACTGATCGTTCTGACAGGAAAACGACACTATTCGCCCCGTTCCGACTACTGTGCCAACCACCAGGGTAAGACTAACAACAGTAAGTCTCGGCCTCGGGAGGAGTCACCACCTCGCCCGACCACGGCCTCGGACCGACTACGCTACAAGGGATACATCATTACCCTACTTCTAGCTAGCCGCCTCAGGCTACAAAGGAACAAGACCGGAGTCACATCTAGATTACTCCAGCAACAGGTAATGATGGTTCCTCGCATGTGTCCATGACGTCAATAGTCCACAAGTTCTCTATGAAGGCAAAGAAACGTCAGCAGGAGCCAGGGCCGCACCGCCAGCTACGCTTCATACAGGGCTCAAGCACCTCTTCGCCGGACACGTTAGCACATAGCTACACCCTCATATGTACAGCTGGACCATCCCATTGTGTCTATAAAATGGGATGCCCAGGGCCTTCAAGAAAAAGGAAGGAGAGGGAGGAGAGCATGGGCAGCAAGAACGACGGAGACAGACTCACTCAAACATCGAGCTCCACTCCGCAACACTAGACTCCCCAGGAGGCCTAGGGCCCGTTCCCTCTCTCGCGAAGCTTGTAACCCCTACTGCAAGCACCCCCAGTGCAAGATAATATAAGCCTCATCCCCCCTCTTGTGTTCCATCTTGCATCAACCCATCTGGACAGGGGCACGCGGCACAAAATTCACTAGTCGGTCCGGTTGAGGGTCCCCCGGGTCCGAAACGCCGACAATCAAGTATGAGGCTATCTCCATCAACATCCTCTAAATTTCGTCCTTTAAACGAATATTATCTGTCCTTTACAGCACATTCTAAAAAATTTCGTTCTCTATATCTTCGTGATCTCCAACAACGCCCTCTAAATTTTGTCCTCTATATCTCATTCTTCATAATTTCACCAAATCTCTATTACCAGAAAATTTCAAATTCATAATTACAAAAACATTTTTAACTGATCTACATATTATAATTTGTTTCTAAAATTGTATTAATAAATATGTTTTAGGACTACACTGCCTAGGCCTTTTTTTTGTTTTTTTACCGTGTGCAAATACCATTTTTTCCAAACAAATCTCCAAATCCCGCAACACATCCTCTTCCATGCATTCGCCGCCAGCCTCTCAAGTCTCAACTCACCAAGGTTCCTCAACACCATCTCGATGGTTTGCCACGGCGCGAGCTCACAATCGCGCAGTAGGTGTAGGGCGTCGTTCGTGTGGGCGTTGGCCGCTAGGAGGGGCCAACAACGCGGACAAGCGCGACGGGGAGGAAGCTGAGCGTCATAAGGTGGGCGCTGCCACAGGTCGCCAGCGTGGCCGGCCTCACGTCTCAAGCACTCTGGCCATGTCGAGGAGGAAGCAGAGCGTGAAGGTGGCGAAGACGGAGTGACTGAAAGAGGCGACGAACAGCGAGAGTGTTGGGGGGCCTTCGTCTTCCGAAGGTCCTCAAAAACTTAATTTAACAATGTTTCCGGAGTTATAATACATGAGGAGGTACCTTTGGATTTGAATCAGAACCACAGTGGGAGAAGCACGAACAATACGAAGAATGATGCAGCGCCGAAGCTACGCGCAAGGGAGCTTCGGCATGACAGCAGGAAAGGGAACCGACTTAGGGCTGGTTTGGCAGCAATAGGGAAAAAAACCCATGGAAAAAATCCACCAATGGGATTTAAATGGCACCTCGATTTCTATGGAGGATTTTCCCCACTAGGATATAATTTCCTGCCACCCTTTGGCAACCAAGGATTTAGTCCAAAGCTGTTTTAGTCCCAAAACATAGCCAGCAGCAACTCTATACTACTATATTGGATGAGAACTTTATCCATCATCAGAAAATGGTTCATTCATAGCTATGTGATGCTATAAATAATACTTCAAAAAATTAGAAAAAAAAAATCAAACAAAGTAAACTAGAGCATAATAAACTGGTTCATCCATCATCACATCACACTTTATCCATCATCACAGTAGTTTGTCGAGCAAAATAAAATAGTAAATTGCAGTAGAAGCATCATCAGTAGCAAACTGAAGCAGCAGCAGCAAACTAAAGCATTAGCGAAGCTAATCCATCCATCAAGGTCATCTCCATTCACACAAATAGATAGACAATATAACATAAAACTGTAATACAAGTCTCTTCATTAGGAACTTTGGGATTTAATTCTTTTTTCACAAGTTTCATGTGGACTGTAGTTGCATTTTCCTTCTCCATGTCGACTTCATGTGTTGCTTCCACTTTGTACTCTACAAGTAACACCAATTGACACATGTTTAGTTTAAATGGTTACACAAACCAAGTACTATAGCATCTTGCATGGTCATGATTTGTTTCTGATGTAAGCAACTATAGTATTCAACAAGATGACATTCATGTAAACCATGCCCAACAAAACACTGAGTCAGGCAAATGGAAGACAACTGGTATTTTATAATTTGAACCAACATTTTCTCTATTGTTTCATTACTAGATAAGAAACATTTTCCATGAAATTAACATGATTATAAGCATAATGGTATGACCAGTAAGAAAATTAACAGATCCTGTAAGTAAAGGATAATCACTTCCATGAGATCATAATGACATTGCTAATGCAATTATTGGTACTAAATTAGGTGCAATGTGCTAGTGAGCAGTGAATAAAAAATAGTTGTAAGTATCGATGTCCACCAAACTGTACTAGGTTTTTTCAGTGCTTCTAAACTATGCTGCTAGGGATAGTGAAATAATAATAAAAAATACATCCATACCTCGCATCCATGCCTCGCATCACTGCACACTGCTTCTAAGCAACCTACAATTAGCACCAAAGAATAAATGATGTTTGTACTCCAATGTACCACAATTACCGGATTAATAAGGGCAATGGTATTAGAGTAGGGACAAACCTAATTTTGCGCTTGAGCCAAATTTCTCTAACATCATGCTCCGTTGTTGTTAAGAAAACCTCTCTATTTATCGCAGATTCAAAAAGCACCAAAGCGTATGATTTGTCCTCGGCTGTTAATCCATCCATTCCTCTCAATTCAGCCTGACACTTGCTAATAGAAAATTGATCCTCTTGCCTCTTATGTTCTTTAAGAGTTTCAAGTGTTTCTATATTTTGGATCTTTTTAAACTCCACATAATTTTCAAGAGCTAATCCAACATGGCTTTGCTTACGCTTTCTCCCACTGCCACCTTCTCTCTGGCTTGATTCTTGATTAGATGGGACAAATTGAGCTTCAGTGGGTTCATTAGTATTGACTGGGACAGATTGAGCATCAGAAGATAGATTGAAGACACTTGTGGTTTCTTGTCCATCCAAATCAAGTGAATTAGTACTCAAGGGATTGAGACTTTGTCCAGACACACTCCTGGATGGAGCTGAAGGTGGAGGAAGATGAACAAAGGTTGATGTGAAATTTAACTCTCCGGTAGCCACACTACCTATACAAAATGTAGCAAAACTACTGATCAAGAAATTAAGAACAAAAAATAAACAGCGAGGATGAAAACATGGGTACAGTTTTCTGAAAACAGTTTTCAGAAACATATTGACCATATTTCTGAAACACAAACAGCGAGGATGTACACTAATTCACTTGATTCACTTACTGAAAAGCACAAACAGTTTTCAGAAACAGCGAGGATGTACAAACAGTTTTCAGAAATAGTTTTCTGAAAAGGCACCTCGCCTCATCAAAATGAGTAGCAGATTCAACACAAAAATTCTCTGCATTCTAATTCTGGTGAAGATTGAATCGGTAAATTGAGTAGCAGATGCCATTTTATCTGTAACTTACTGAAACAGGGTCATCAAACAGCACTGGCAATTCAAACATGTAAATCATTGAATAGTAACTGCTTTGGAAGATACTGAGAAGCATTGCATTGCATCACATAATGCATTACACTATTTTCAGATACTGAGAAGCATTATGAAATACTGAGAAGCATTATAGTGTACACTAACATTTATAGTGTATCCTAACATTTATAGTGTACACTAACAGTTTTCAGAAACTGTTATAAAAACATATACTAACATTTATAGTGTACACTAACAGTTTTCAGAAACAAAATGAGGGAATGCACATATTGAACGCACCTTCATATAGCCCTTCTAAACTGTAAAAAAGAGGAAATGGCCTGTTGCGAAACTTTGATACCTTTGGGTGAGCCTATTAAATGCAACATGAAATATATTATTAGTATCAAAAGTGAACATATTGAATGCACAAAGATAGAATTGTACAAAGAAAGTTTGCTTACGCGAATCAGCCTTGGCCAAACTTCTGGTTCAGCCAGTACCATGCATAGGGTGTCATTCCAACCAACCCCGCTTTCTTTTCTTGAATCCCTTATTGCCTTGTAGTATCCTTTAAGCTCTCTCTCCTTCTCTTGCAGTTGTTGTTTAGAGAAATGAGCTAGAGGGAACTTTTCATTGAACTTGGTAGTGATACTGTTCCATCCATCACGATTCCAACCATTTTGACCTTTGAATTTTGGATTATCTTTGTGATCATGCATCACATCGACTAAGCCTTTCTCGTACACATTGTTCCAAATCATCCTTTATTCAAAACTGAAATTGTGGAAATAATAGTACATAACTAAGCAACTTTAAGTTCATAACTTGGCAACTACCTACATGACAAACTACAAACCATAAAGATAATTATTGTGCTCTAAGCAATAATAGTAGGCAGCCCACAACTAGCTATTGTAGGCATCCTATTATAACATCTAGCTATTGTAGGCAGCCCACATCTGAAGTGCGATCTGATCTCTTAGAGCACTTCCATCACTTGATTCTGTGTCATTGAGATAGTTGATATCTCCCTCTGGAACATCAACATATTGACTTGGAGAGATGTAATCCGGTTGGTTGTCAAGCCATCTTTCGTCTCCATTTTGCCCTCTAATTATGTTGTGAAATGCAACAGTTGCAGCTGCGATCTTAATTTGGTTCTCTATGGGATGAAATGTGCCTACTTTTAGAATCGGGAACCTTTTCTTTAGAACACCGATGGCCCTCTCTATATGGTTACGGAGAATTGCATGGCGGTGGTTGAACAACTCTCTGTAGTTCGCATAACCACTTTGTGATGAACGACGCCTCCTAAACTCGTTGAGATGGTATCGAACCCCTCTATATGGTGCAATGAAGGATGATGTATTTGCATAACCACCATCTACTAGATAAAACTTTCCTTCTGGTACACTAAATCCTTTGCTAATAGCAGATCGAAGCACCCCTGCATCTGAGGCTGACCCCTCCCATCCACATGAAACAAATGTGAAATTAAGGTCAAAGTCACAGGCTACCATAACATTGTGTGAAAGAGTTCCTTTCCTGTTTCTATATGGAGCAGCCCTATGTTCTGCTATGGTGATGGGTATATGTGTGCCGTCGATTGCACCAATGCAGTTCTGCAAGGAAAAGAATAAGGAAAGAGATTGAGGCCATGTGGCAAATTGGCAATGAAAGGAAAAGAATAAGGAAAGATATTGATAGCACACCTAAAAAATGGCATGAACCTAGAATCTGTTGCAATTTTGGTATGAGTTTGGATAGAGCTAGGAAGCTTCACAAAACGCTGAGTTAGTGTGGGAACAATATCAAATACTTCGGATATTTTTCTATGGATAGTCTCTCCACTATGTTGAAAAGCCTTCTGTAGCATTTGGTTACTAGCATTGTGGGAGATCATGTACATGAACATCCCAAGCTGCTCCTCAATGGTAACTCCTCGTGTGTCTCGTAGTAAATTCTCTCTTCTAAGAAAATTTGTTGTGGTTCTGAATATTGCTGACTCCATTCGGAACTCGGATTTGCACCAACTCTCATGTCCTTCAAGGATTTCTCTAACCTTTTTAGCACCAGTGAGTGAGGAGGTGTGGATGGGCTCTTTCTCTTCTGAGAGGTATGGAATTATAGCAGGCAGAATAACAAAGAACAACTCATCGTCGTCTTCTTCCTCATCTAACAAAAATTGTCTAACTTGCTCCTCCCAAGAACCCATATCTATAGAAATGGAGATAGCTCTTATAAGGATCTTAAGCATGCAAAACATGGAGATAGCTATTATATACAGATCTATTTGACTCATGGAACTGAGAACAAAAGGCAAGTTATCACAAACCACATTTCTGAATTCTGATTCGTGAGGCTCAGATGCTTAGTTTTTATTACTTATACTGGGTCTTCATGTCCACAGAGAGTCACATATCTATTTGATTGAGATCACTGATCGCTGCTGAAGTCAGCTGTGGGGCTTTATTATTTTAAAGTTGGGCTCTGCAATCCTTATGCTGACACAGTGACACCATATAAATGAAAAAAGAAGTCTACTATAGACTATAGAGGCATTGTGATGATTAGTTAATAAGTAGACCTTGGTAGTTTTTAGTTGCCCCTAAGCCGTAACTTTTGAAAGCACCGTGTAGCATTATTATTATATAACCATATATACAAATAATGAACTGCTCATTTTGCTAACATGGGCAAAGAGAAGCAAGTTTGCTATCCTGCACCCTGTGCTTCCTTTGCGCACTGAACCTGGAAAATAGGCCTCTGTACCTGGCCACCTTCCTATCATTCATCTACGCTCTTGGTTTTTTCCTCACGGAATACTTGATATACCACACCATGGCTGCAGCAAATCTGAGCACAGTTGGCTTCTCCGGCCCTGACTGAGACGGCCTCCTCCACCTTATACGAACCGTGCTGCCGAGGCGGGCAGAGAACTCGCAGCCCCCAGCTTAACCCCACAGCCCCCAGCTTAACCCCCGCGCAATCTTTGCTAACCCCTGCAGCCGAGCAATCTTTGCTAACCCCCGCGAAACCAAGAAAGAGGCCGGCAGAGAACTCGCAGCCGAGCAATCTTTGCTAACCCCCGCGCCCCCAGCTTAACCCCCGCGCCCCTGGCTTAGAAACACGCGTACCTGGCTGCTGTAGAGTTGTTCGGTGGAGCGGCGGAGGCGCTCGTGGCGTTGGAGGAGGCACCTAGGATCGCGTTGGAGGAGACGCCCGAGAACAGCGTCAGAGAAGGCGGACGAGACGAGGCGGCGGAGAATCGCCTGGCCTCCTAAGGCCAGGGTTGTTTCCTACGGGAAAATGGGACGAATCTCTACACGAGATTGGGCTGCCAAATGACACACATGAATAATCCGTGGACAATCTCCTCGTGGGCTTTTTCCCAGGAGAAAAGGCCAGGAAATCGGCTGGATTTTGGGCTGCCAAACCAGCCCTTAAAGGGGAAAAGGCTATTTAGACCCCAATGAGTTATCTTATAGTCATTAGCAAATGTATAGGGCATGAATGTAATTTCATGTGGGCTGCGTCCCATGCCTATAAATAGATGAATAGTACCCCCGTACTGTTCACGCTGACTTGGCTTTTGCTTTTGCATCACGCTCGTACCTTTGTCGTCTATCAAGTCGAAGGTATCAAATGTAATTCAATATTGTTTTTATTTTCTCGTGATAACATAATGGAGATGAATTTATAATGCTATACGATTGTTCATGTTATCTTTTGTATTTTACACGCTTCTTCTATTACCATCTTACCTTCGATATTCGAAGGTATGTCCTTCATGACCTTCGTCTGAAGATCATTATATCCTAAGGGAAATAATGTTTCGAAGGACGAAGGGCGTTAATATTTAACATTTTATGTTGCCTTGTTCTTGATTCATAGCATTTGAGAACAAGTCACCAACATTGGCGCCCACCTCCGGTGAATCCTTTTCGACCACCTTCGGCAAGTACTGACCTTCGTCATGCCACCGAAGAAAGCTTCAGCGATAGGGGCTGCCGCTCTGCAGCCACTGGACCCAAACCAGGAGACCCTTTCTCTTCGAGAGGCCCGAAGCCAGAAGAGGAAGGTCACTAGTCCAACACTCCAGGAGGAGGAGTTGGACCAAGAAATTAGAAACATGGAGATGCTTCATCAACAAGTACAGAGGAAGAAGGAGAAGATGACTCGATTAGCCGATCTTCAAAGGCAGATTGACGAAGCCAATGATGAAGTACGCCATCTTGCCCAAGACGAACAAGAGCGAAGGCCCCAACATAGGGAGCTTCACCAAGAAGGCTTCTTCAACGAGGATGGATGGTATGATGATTTTAATCATGATACCTTTACCTTTGACAATGCTTCTCCCTTGGCAGCAGAACTGCAGGCTATCCTATGGCCTCCATCATACAAGCCACCTCAGCTCCCCATGTATGATGGACATTCAGATCCGAAGCAGTTTTTGATGAGTTATGAAGCAACTATATCTTCATATGGAGGCAACACAGCTGTCATGGCCAAGTCCTTCATCATGGCAGTTAAGAATGTGGCTCAAACGTGGTATTCTTCTCTTTGGCCAGGAACTATTACTTCATGGCAGAAGCTTAAGGATATGCTGGTGACAAGTTTCCAGGGCATTCAGACGAAGCCAGTCACAGCTCAGGCTCTCTTTCAATGTACACAAGATCATGAGGAGTATCTTCAAGCATACGTCCGAAGGTTCTTGCGCCTGAGAGCACAAGCGCCTACAGTGCCCAATGAAATTGTCATTGAGGCCATGTTTAAGGGGCTTTGTCCAGGACCTACTGCCCAGTATTTTGCCAGAAAGCCTCCATAGACTTTGGAGAAGCTGCTTCAAAAGATGGATGAATACATTCGGGCTGACAATGACTTTCGCCAGAGAAGAGAGGAAGCCTACAGGTTCTCTGAGATGACCAGGGGCTTCGAAGGAAGAATCCACCCAAGACATGTCAGGTCAATTCACTCCACCCAGAGTGACGATAAAGGAAGTCAACAACAGAGGCCACAATATTCCTCGCACACTTCGGGGCAGCAACAAAGCTCTTTCCGACCGCCAGCTCCAAGAGGCAGAGGCGCCAGGGGCTTCGGAGGAAGGTTTGGGGATCAGCCTAGAAAATTTTATTGCTTATTCTGTGGTGAGGACAAGGGTCATACTACAAGGATGTGCCATGTCACCATTCAGAAACAAAAGGAAATAGCAGAAGCCATAGCTCAGCAGAACCAGCCGAAGCAGGTCATGCATACTGCTTCGTATCACTCACCCTACATACCAGAGTATGTGGGTAACCATCCTACAGCGTCTGTTGCTTTGGCTAGTCAGCCACAGGCATCTTGGCCACAGCCTCCATCTCCGCCACCACTACAGCCTGTGTATTCACGAGGTCAGCAGCCAGAAGGGAGCCAACAGACCCATCAGCAGCGAGATTTCAGGGAGGAGTCCGAAGCTCGCACAGTTAACAGTACTGTGCCAGAATCGAAGCATATCTATTGAGAGATATCCTACCCTTGAAACAGCTTTTACATTCATTGTCATTTTCTTTTTTACTAAGGAACAATTATTGAAAACCTAGTTCTCTTGTCATTTTCAATTTCCTGTAAAAGCTTCGTTCTTGTCATAGCGAAATATATCTTCTCCACAGACTCACGAAGTCCAAAAGTCGCTGAAGCACAAAAGTCGTTCCTAAGGGAACGCAGGCCTAAAAATCACATTACAAGTATCCCCGAAGCAACAAAAAGTCGTTCTAAGGAACGCAACGTAAGTTTGCCGAAGATATAAAAAATCATTCCTAAGGGAGCGTAGTGTAAGTTTTCTGCTCAAAAGTCATTCCAAAGGGAATGCAGAGCCAAATACCGCCGAAATATAAGGCGAAGCGCGAAAAGTCAACGCGAATACCACCGAAATAGAAGGCGAAGAAGTTCAAAAGACGTTCCTAAGGGAATGCAGAACTTACAGCGAAAAGTCAGCGCTGATACACCGAAAAATAAGCTGTGAAGCCGAAAAATAAGCGGCAAAGAGATTGTGTATTCCACTATGGGGGTGCGAGTGTGTGTCTTCGGCATAAATATCATTTTACATAACATAACATCATCACATCATTTCACATAACATAACATCATACATCATATTGCATCAATGGCACAAGAAGGGGATACAATGTTGACCTTCGGAGAATGTTTCGAAAAAATGAAATTGTGATAAGGTACAAAATAAGTTTGAAGAAATACAGCTTCATCAGCTCTGACGTGGAGGAACAAATCTATTGTTGATGAAGCATTAATGTTTTTGCGATACTTGGAGGATTTTTTACGAAGCATAGAAGTTCTTCTTTACGAAGCATGAAAAGAAGGGAAGGTGTTTTTTCGCCAAAGGCTCAAAAACGATATGTACATAAAAGTTTCATGCATCGCAAAGAAATGAATTGCAAAACTATTCATATATTACATTCAAAACCCACGAGCACCGAATATTATAAGCATGTTCCAGCAAATGTTACATTAATATTTTAGCAATGTTTTTACAAATAGCTATTCTTCTTCCTTCAGGACTTCTTCTGCAGCTTCGATTAATAATTTTGTGACAACTTCGTCCACAATAGCTTCGGCCATATTAATAATTTCTACTGACTTCTTTATCTCTGGGTCGGCCAATGGGTAGAAGGGCTCTGGGGGAGGAGATAGTTCAGCTGCAATAGAAGATATAAATTAGTTCGAAATCACAAAAATAAGCAATAAAGTTAAAAGCCATTAAGTAATACCTATCCGTTTTCAAGTTCTGCAGCTTTTTTCAGCTGCTTTTGTTGCTTCTCGAGCGTCATGAATGTCTTTTTCACTCTTTCATTATTTCATACGCCATCCCTCGACCGCCATTTTCCTAAATATCAGTGAAAAATTTTCCACCTATTAAGCTTGCTTTGGCCGAGGGGTCCTTCGTATCATCAATAGACAAAGCAGCTTCGCCCTGGGCCAAAGTTTTGACATGATCGCACCCTGCTTTCTCTAAAATAGCTGCAACTCCTCTCGCACCAGAGAACGCGCAGACGTCTCCGTGGTCGCTCAGAATTTCTTCAAAAGCTTCGGCTTCGCTGCTGATCCACTCAATTACGCCCTCAGGGTCGCCTCTTATGAAGTTGTCTTCGCTTGAGTATGCGCCCACGTTGGCGAAGCTAGTTTTTATCTTTTTGACACATTCTACAGACTTTTCAAAACAACTTTCTTTCGGTGAGCGAAGCTCTGCAACTGTTTTTTCAAAATAATTTTTCCAGTACTCACTGGCATCTCGGTCAGCTTCGGCAATAGCGCATTTCAATTTGGCTTCGGCCAGTTGTTTTTGAAGGTTTTCAATCTCATTCCTTTGGATTTCAGATTGAGCCTTGAAGTTAGCTTTATCCCCCTTTACTTTGTCCACTAATGTAAGTAGAATTTTGTCTTTTTCCAAAGCTTCGTTCCTCAGCTTGATAACCTCTGAACGAAGGTTGTTGAGAGCAATAGTGTAACTCTCGTCTTCGGCATTCTTTTGCGCCCTTAAGGCGTTGCTAAGTATTAAACCCTATATGAAAAAATGAATGGGTTAATATAAGAACAAAAGAATAATTCAAAATTCATAAACTTCCAAATATACAATTTTTGTACCTTCAGACTGTTATATGCAAGGATATCCGCAAGATCGTCCTTCGTCATGGTGCAGAGGCCAGCTTCAAGCTTCGGGAACCCCATACTTCTGGCCATCTCCCGGCAGACAGATAATTCCTTGTTCTCTGGGAGGCAATACAAGAAGTCATCTTCATCTGTGCCATTAAACACTAAGGCCCCTTTCGGGTACTTTAGTTCTCGGGCATAGTGTTTAGCTTCAAAAATTTCTTCTTTGGATAATCTTTTTCCCGAAGCGTGTCGAATAATATAATCAAGGACTTTGGAAGACGCTTCGGGAGTAGGTGCGACAGCTTTTTCAAGCGAAATCTGTTTTATAGCTTCTTCTCCCGCTGCCTTTTCTCCAGTTTCCGAGGATTTCTCCTTGACGGGCTCTGAAGGCCCAGCTTCAGCATCGACCTAGCTCATTGTAGCTTCGGCTTCGGTTACCTTTGCCTCGGCTTCAATCTGCGTCTTCGAAGCTTTGGCAATTTTCCCTAGAGTAGAGCTTGAAGCTTTTATTGTCTCCAATACATCTAGTACACTAGCCATCCTTTTTCTCTTGGGGTCGTTGCTAGACCTTTTTGTGTCTTCGGCACCTCCACTCCTGCCGAAGGGCTTAGAACTTCTAATGTTTTCGTCTCTTTGATTTCCGGTTCTTCAATATTGTCATTCTTCGGCATTGCAGCCGGCTCTTCAATCCTCTGCGTAAGAGTAGGTCCTTTGGCTTCAGAAGCTGAAGAAGTCTCACCGCCAAATTTAGGCACTATGGCCGGTTCAATGTAGCGCGGTCGGTGAGTAAGGACCTTCAACTTTTTCCTCTACGGTGCGGGCTCGTTTGAGGTAGCCGAAGCAGCAGCCTTTCCAGAAGTTGCACCCTTTCTTTTCTGCCCCCGCGGCGGGTAGCGATAGTCAGGGTACACAAATCCGATAGCATCAAAAAATATGTTTAGCCTTTTCTTTTTTCGGCTCCCGAAGGCCGCAGATAGTGCATTATCTTCAGACTTGGAGTATGTTCCAAGTAGTTCATCACTACTATTTTCAACACACTTCAGCCAGTCATCGTCTGGTTCGATAAATTGGTCTCCGAACCTGGAAGTATATTTCAATCGAACCAAACCACCTTCGCTAGGGTTAGTGATGGTTTCCTTTGGCATTTCCCAGCCGTCTATCAGTGGCCATATCCTGTAGGCTATATGTTCTTGAACCAAATCTCTTGTCCCGATAAAAGAACAAACTGTACTGAAGGCCCTTCGGCATGCTTCGGCTGCTTCATCAATTTCTACCTTTGGTTTCCGAAGGCCGAAGCGTGACCAGATGGGTCGCATAATGATTCCTTTAATATCTTCTCTCGCTTTCAAATCATTTTTCACGTAAAACCATTCTTCCATCCAGGCCCCGGGCCACCTCTTCCGGAACGTTGGCACTGGGTAGCTTGTGCCAGAGCGAGCAACAAAGCTGTAGCACCTAAAGTTGTTATGATATTGTTCCTTACCCCAAGGCTTCGTATCATACGAAAGCTCGTGCATACTGCAAAAACATCTTGCGCTTGGCTCTAGACCTTGTCTCCTCACAGCCCAGACGAAGATCCCCATTCTGATAATAGCTTCGGGAGTGATCTGGTGAAGGAAAATTTGATATATCTTTAAAACTTCAACCACAAATCTGCTTAATGGGAATCGAAGTCCAGCTTTGAAGAAACTTCGGTAGATTACAACTTTGTCTTCTTCAGGAGCAGGAGTGACTCTGTCTACGTTAGCCCTCACAATAGAAATATCTCGAAAGTACCTTCCTCTCATATTATCAAGATGACTCTGTTTGATAGTTGATTTCCCGAAGACTGTGTGACTTGGTCGCCAAGGACGATCTTCCGAGTCTTCGCCTCCACTCTCCACATCATAGTTGTCGCTATCATTAGTATCTTCAGACAAGCCTTCTAATATTTCTTTAGTTATCTTCTCTGTGTTTGTTTTTGCAATCGACTTAATAAATCCAGCGATCTTCTCCTCAAGGAGCTTCTCCTCCTCGCTCAGCTTCGTCTCAGCAGCAACTTTTTTTGTCTTGAGACATCTCTTCTTCGGAAATGGCGAAAATGTGTCCTTAGAACCGAAGCTTAGAAAATCTAAGAAACTAAGCAACTGTTGGTAAGCAAGAGCTAAGAAATTGAGCAAAGCAAAGCAGGCGGCAAGTAACGTACCAAATGTGCTCGGGGTAAGTTCTTATTTATACGCCCAACGCGCTCCAAGTTGGAGGGCCCCGTCTGTCATTAACTGTTGCTATTCTAGCAAATAGAAGGTGTTTTTTCGGACCTTCGGCTCAGGGCCTTCGTCCATATCGCAATCTGAATTCGTTATTCTAACAACTTAACCTTGCGAGGGGCTACTGTTGGGGGCCTTCGTCTTCCGAAGGTCCTCAAAAACATAATTTAACAATGTTTCCGGAGTTGTAATACATGAAGAGGTACCTTCGGATTCGAATCAGAACCACAGTGGGAGAAGCACGAACAATACAAAGAATGATGCAGCGCCGAAGCTACGCGCAAGGGAGCGTCGGCATGACAGCAGGAAAGGGAACCGACTTAAAGGGGAAAAGGCTATTTAGACCCCGATGAGTTATCTTATAGACATTAGCAAATGTAAAGGGCATGAATGTAATTTCACATGGGCTGCGTCCCATACCTATAAATAGATGAACAGTACCCCCGTACTGTTCAAGCTGACTTGACTTTTGCTTTTGCATCACGCTCGTATCTTTGCTGTCTATCAAGTCGAAGGTATCAAATGTAATTCAATATTGTTTTATTTTCTCATGATAACATAATGGAGATGAATTTATAATGCTATATGATTGTTCATGTTATCTTTTGTATTTTACACGCTTCTTCTATTACCATCTTACCTTCGATATTCGAAGGTATGTCCTTCATGACCTTCGTCTGAAGATCATTATATCCTAAGAGAAATAATGTTTCGAAGGACGAAGTGCGTTAATATTTAATATTTTATGTTGCTTTGTTCTTGATTCATAGCATTTAAGAACAAGTCACCAACAGGGAGGTTGCTGAGGTCGTCGTTCACATGAGGAAGGGGACGGAGCCGGTGTTAAGCGTGCGCGATGAAGATCCTCCACATCTAGCGTTCGCCGAAAGCACGCTACATTTTACCGATTCGTTTACAGTCCCTTATTGGAGAGGATAGTGGACGTTTCTTTCTTTAAATATAACGTACAGATCTATTTAGCGTTCGTTGCTGGAGCCGGTAGCGGCCGCAAAGGAATGCATGCGACCCTGCAGGGCCCGCGTGGCAGCCACCAGCTTCGCAGTGTCGCCATAACTTTTGTCGTTTAGCCTTGGCCTCCCTTTCTTGACCAGGTTGTTGAACTTGAACCTCACGTGCCGCACCATCTTCCAGCTGAAGCGAAGCCTCCGCTAAGATTCATGTTCTTCCCCCAGCCGCAGTGTAAATTCGCGTGGAAACTGGACAGCAGCCTCCTCCAGATCGATGCACACTGCTGATTAATTAGTTATTAATGTGAAAAATCTAGCTACTTGATTAATTAACTACACGTTTCGTGACATATAGCCCCAGTAGAGCAGCGAATGCTAAAGTGGCTTAAGTATTGCTAAAATTCAGTTAAGCTAGTATGCATGCATGGGTATTAGTTATAAATAAGCTGGTTTGCCCGATCTGCTTGCTTGCTTCAGTATTGCAGCTAGCTACATCAGGGCATCAGGCTAGGCTAGAGAATGAAGGGTTGCATTAGGCTAGGCCATGACCATGAACAGCCAACAGTATACGACACGATGGATGGACATTGCATTTGGCATCGGCATAGCCGCAACAAGCCCGAGTGCATTAGAGCTGATTTCATGGATAGCGATCACGAGGGGTCCATATGAGAGAAATTCCTTTACTATTCAATTTTAAATAGCAAGAGGATTACTCTCACATAGATCCCCTCGTGATCCTTATCCACCAAATCACGGGGAACAAAAACAGAACAACAAGCTTCAACGGAAAAAAAGGAATACACACTAGTATCCAGATATAAAACATTTTAGGACTAGTTTGGAACAGTGCCGGCCCTGGCGGGGGTCGAGCAGTGCCCCCGACCAGGGCCCCCAAATTAATGGGGCCTCACTTTAGTTACTAAATAACAGTATATATATACAGCCATATAGCATATATTGTATATATATCTGTTAGCTCTACAAAACTTTTAAAGATCTAATTATAAGTCAACAACAAGCAAGGAGAATTAGACGTAACCCATTAATCTTGATTTCTATATTCTAGTAGTAGTACTTCTTAGTCTCAGGCCCATCTGCCTAGGCTCTCAGTCGCAAAGAGACAGACGGTCGTGTCCTCTCCTCTCGGTAGCCAACACACGACATTGGGTACGTCAACGCTTTTGTCTTTCCCTACATAGCGAACACGAAACTAACATGACATAATTGATTGATCTCACAACGTATTACATCTATTTGATCATTGTTCGAGGTAACTTTCTTTTGAGTCATCTGGACACATATATACCCTATTTTTCTACGAGATGTTATGCTATATTTTAGTTACTTTGTATTTAATATGAACAACGTTTTCAAATATACATAAATATTTATTATCAATATATATATGCACTATAATTATGTGTAATAATTAATATTATCAAGGGCCTTCATTATAAGTCTTGCCCCGGGCCTCTAAAATGTCAGGACCGGCACTGGTTTGGAAACACCGTTTTCTTAAGGAATTCCAATTTCCAAGGGAAAATAAACTAGTTTCCCTTAAGAAAATGAAAATTCTTTGAAAAAATTGGGTTCCCAAACTAGCCTTTATAGTTTTGAACGAAGAGACTGTCAAATTGTTGTCCGGTTGTTTTTTTTTTAGCGCACATGGTGGTCAAGGTTAACATGTTGCTCAGAAGGAGTCCCTTTTCCCATCTCATCCAATTCCAGCTTCATATCCAATCAACGAAACAGTACATGGACCTGCCATTGGTCTACCAAAAGCAGGGAGGAGGAAATTGGGAGATTGTGACCGGATTGACCGTGTACCCGATGCACTCTGTCCGCATCATTGACCCAGCGGCCAGCGGCTAGCTAGAAGAATCGCAAAGCCTCCGAACACTTGGCGCGTGAAGAACCGGTGGCGCATCATCTGAGCCGAGCGCTACTAACGGTGCAACTTTACAAGTTACTGCCTACTATACGTACGTCTTATTTCCGTTTGTTTTGGGTGACTAAAGTTTAGTCAATTTTAGTCTCTAAAAAACAAACATGGTAACTAAATTAGGATGATTAAAATTTAGTTCTTTAGTCACCAAGTAGATGATTAAAATAGACTAAAGTAGTATTTTTTACTTTATTTGTCATCTACACTTTTTTCTTGCAGCAAATATACACTAACTAATAGGGACAATACAATCATTATTCACATCAATTAATACTCTTTAGTTCGGTTTAGTCACTGGAACCCACCGATATATTTTAGCGACTAAACTTTAGTCACTAAAATTGACAAAAGTTTAGTCTAGTGACTAAAGTAACTAAACGTGGTATTAGTACTTCGTTAGCTTGTTTTCTCGGTCCGCGGCGCACGGAGGAACAGTTGCTGACTGTAATAATAGGTAGACAGCTGAGGTATAGAAACGGGATTTCGTCGTCAGGCTTGGTCTCGGTCGACCAAATAAAGCCGTCAGCGTGGTCTCGTGCAAACCTTTCGCACGAGCAAGCCGGCCGCGAAAAGACCTGCACGCCGAATCCAATGCGACCTTTTCTTTTCTTTTCGCAGCCAGCAGCATCTGCGGATCACCCTTGACAATCCCGTCACCTTTCCTTCCCTCTGTCTCTCTATATAAACGGTGTGGCGTGCCCACCACCCAACTAGCCAGCTGCACGGTTGCCGCCGCGCGCCAGTGCCATTGCTGGTACGTACGACGACGTCGTAACTGCACGGTGACTTCAACCGCAGGACGAGGCGCGCGCGCACCGTATATATGGCGAAGGTGCTGTGGAGGAAGCAGGCGGCGGCGGCGGCGGCGGCGGCGGCGGCAGCGAGCAACAAGCAGGCGGGATCCTCGCCGGTCCGCGCCGGCGCCGGCGACGGCGCGAAGCCGAGAGGATATGTGCCCATGCGGCTCGTCGGTGGCGACGGCGGCGACGAGGACGACACTGTCCTTGTGCCGGTGGCGCTGCTCAACGAGCCTCGCATGGTGGGGCTGCTGGAGATGGCCGAGCGGCAGTACGGGTACGGGCAGCCCGGCGTGCTGCGGATCCCCTGCGACGCCCGCCGCTTCGAGCAGCTCATGGGCCTGGCGTGCATGGCCAGCAGGTAGACCGTAGACGTAGACCACCGTTCTGTTGTGGACTGCCTGGTGTGCCTGCCATGCATGCATGCCTACGCTACATGGGTGCCGTGCGATGCTATGTGATGTTCTTGCAATAGGCCGGCCTTGCAGATATATGCCTGCAACCATTGGCTTTGCAATCTAAAGTCGGTTGGGTTGCTGCTTTGGCGTCGATTGGTTCGGGAATTAATCAACCACCTTGCTACATATGTGTTTGGATGGAGTGCCTTGCGTGCAGTCGATCACATTTTTTTTGAAGCAATGACTGTAGAGAGTTCCCTGCAGTATTTTTTTTGTATTAATTAAAGGGCAGTCGATCACATCGCAAATCGATACCAGCCCATGCCCATGGAAAAAAAATTCTGCACGGCGGTGCCGCACAGCGGCTGCGCTGCGGCATCTGTCTCGATTGATGACGCGTGGCATGAAAGTGCATCGTATGGCTAAAGACAACAACGCCCCTAAGCAGGCTTCCTGACGGCTCGGCTCCGTTTGTTTTTGCACTCGGCTCCACCTGTCTTTGTATTCGGCTCGGTTCATCGTGTGCAGAAGCAGATGACACACTCTTGGTGTAATACCTACTTTGTAAGAAAATCTAAAAGGAGAAATGAAATTCATGTATATATATGTATGTGCGTTGTCCCTATTTATTATCTCATGTGAACACCCCATTAAAAAAATAAACAAATACTTAATAAAGGACATGCCATTAAATTGTGCCTCATGATGAGTTTTGTTTGTTTGTGCACTTAATAAGAATAACAATAATACGAATTAAAATATAATAAAAAAAAAGAGAAGGAAGGAGAGAAATGTTATTCAATATAAAATAATATTATTAAATAACTCCACCACATGATGGTGTGACCAAATTTCATAGTTAATATGAAATTGAAATTTACACTTAAAGTTGAATTCAAAAAAATTAAATTCAAATGAATGATGAGTAGAGAAAAGCAGAAATTAAAATCAAAAAGAAAAAAAAGAATGGCATCATGGGCTGTAGATATCGTTTTGGGCCCATTCACTCATTCACTCTCGCGCGGCCCATACTCCCTCCACCCACGCCTGCACTATTCCTCTTCCTCCTGACTGAAAGCAATCTCCTACAGCCGCTCCGCACGTACGGTCTGCATCGCGCGCGCTTGGCCCTCCCGTGCGGGCCCGCTCTACCAGTGACTTGCCCGCCTTGTGTCACCACCGACGTGTGGGACCACCGGCAAATAATGTCCACCGCACCGTCCTTCGTCCCCAAGCCGATGCTGACCCCCTCCGTGGAATCTTTGGCCGTTGAAACCCCCGGGAAATCTGGAATCAACCCGGTCAATGCGTACCTCCGGTACCCAAGCTCCTTGCTCAGGGCTATAAGACCCAGCCCCCGCTCCTCGTTACCCCGACTCTGCGCAATCGTAGCCGCCGTTGGGAGAGAGAGAGTTGAGAGAAAGAGAGAGACCGAGGGAGAGAGATTACGCGCACCCTGTGCGGATCTTCCTCATGCGCGCCCTCGCCGAGCTTCATCACGCACCGGGGACCAGCAACGCCGCGTGTGAGGGAGCCGCCCCGCCATTCTCGGATTGTGGCTCGAGTTCCCCGGAATTTCTCACTGCTCGGGCTTGGATCGCGGCAGGGAGCACCCGCCAGCTCCGTTCCCGTCCGTGGCCACTGCAGATTGTCGAAGCGCATTGCGCGGGTGACATCGTCCAGCCGAGCCGTATGGTGCTCGTCGGGATCTCGCGACGACGTCTCGGCGTGGTACCGCAGCGGCGTCATCAGCCTATTCGCCTCTGGTGCGGTAAGTTTCCTCTCCACACTCCGCGATGTTTCCTTCGTTTGCACGCGCGGGATAGTGATCAGTATGCCGTCGGGGGGGGGGGGGGGGGATTGTCCGGCCGTCGGAGTGGTGCGCTTGCCGGGGCGCGGGAGGAAGAAGACAACCGGGAGACCGTTGCGTGGGTGATGAACGGTGGAGATTAGGCGGTGGGCGAATGTACCTGCATCGTTGGATCTGGTCATTGCGGCTCAGATCAATCCTGTCGTACCGATTCGACTCAGCCTGATCTCGACCGTAGATCGATGTGTGAACGGGCACGGTTGGTTGGGGCTATTTTAAATCCCAAGCATCGATCCGTGATCGCAGGGCCAACGACGCGTACCGGTTCAGACCCTAGAGATTTAATCTGGCGCGTCCGGTGTTGATCGGACAACCAGTATTTGTCCTTACCCTTTTACCATGGCGATTTGCACATGAGCCCTCCTGAAATTTAGGAATCAACCCGCCGTCCGTGACAGGGGCGCCCTGTGTCTTGGAATCTTTCACACCGAGACCCCTGCATTTCTGTCTAATACACGCGCAGTCCAGAGACCATTTAAAGTGGATAAATGATTTAGAAAACGAATTTTTAATATAAAAACAATCCATAGAACTTGTTTAATTTATAGAAAATGCATACTTGATCCAAATTAGTCCATTCCAGTTTCTATAATTTTGTAGTTTTATGGTTTATCATCTAGTGTCTCTGTTTTGACATGAAAACCGTATTAAAATGTATATCCCAATTAATCTCATATCAAATACATAAAATCTTCAGAAAATCATAACTCCTTCGTTTTAATTCCGATTTAGTCCGTTCAAGTTGCTTTAGTCTCGCATAAATATTTACTATGCAATAACAACATTTATTTTGTCATGTCTCATACTTTTATAACTAGATAATTATTTATCCTATGTTAATTGGATTAACTTCTAATCTTATGGCTATAATTTAACTTGATGATCGTAACTCTGATCTTATTAGTTTTTGAACCCGCGATCTCGTAGCGACGTGTAGATCATTATTATTCAGTTTCTTCTTATGTTTGGTGTGATGTTAATTTTACCTATACCATGTTTGTTTGTATTGCTACGACTAGCGCGAGGACAC
Organism: Zea luxurians; assembly: GCA_029449295.1. Taxonomy (NCBI): domain Eukaryota; kingdom Viridiplantae; phylum Streptophyta; class Magnoliopsida; order Poales; family Poaceae; genus Zea; species Zea luxurians. Next base: position 48,349,542 of record JAOPSE010000017.1, read on the forward strand.
GTGTCATCTGAAAAGCAAGCTGGTAACTGGAATCTCAAGTGCCAGGCAAGTTGTGCCCTTGATTCACTTTTGTTACCCAATAATGTTCTTTATAATCATTTACCATGCATAGGTTTAATTTTGATGGGACCCAATAGGTCACCCTAGTCTGTTTATCCATTTCTCCTTGTTTACCCCTGAATCATATGGGTAGTGATGCTATTGCTTTACGTGGTTTTTGGGTTAATATTTCATTATATCCATGTTCCAGTTATTTTGTTATTCTATTTATGTTCATGTCAAGATCATTATGTTATTGTTAATTGGAACATGGAGCTTAACTTGAGAACCACGTGCCACCACAAGGGAGGAATGGGACCCCTTGGCTGACTAATTAGGAAAGCTAGTGGAAGACTACCTTACCCGAAAGGGGCAAGGGCAGTAGGGGAGTGGTCAGTGTAGGGAGGTCCTTGTTTGATTTTGCTGCGATGGCGGTCAGACGAGAACCCTGCATTGGAACTTCCTATAACTGTAGCGGGTTTTCGGAAGCTAGTGGAACTTTGTAAAGGCCTCGTAGTGGATCCCTAGCCATTCACCTTGGTAGTGTCTAAGGGCCTAGCTAACCCTGGCGACATGGGAAACACGACTTGTGGGTAAAGGGTACAACCTCTGCAGAGTGTAAAACTGGTATACTAGCCGAGCTCACGGTCATGAGCGGCTCAGGACTCTCCGATGATTAAATTATGGAACCTAAACTTAATTTGTCATTTGCATTTGCATGGGTTTATTATTAATTTTGTTCTCTATTATTTTATTATGGTTTGGTATTCACTTACACTTAGTAACTACTAATAAAATTTTGACCAACTACTTAAAAGCAATGCTCAGCTTTAACCCCTGTCATTGATCAGCCTTACACCTCATGAACTCCCACCTTTGGCGAGTTCATGTCACATTATTCCCCACAACTTGTTGAGCTATGATCATGTGTGAGCTCACCCTTGCTGTCTCACACCCCCCCACAGGAGAAGAACAGGTGGTTCAGGAGGAGCCACAAGGCGAGGAGTTTGATCCGATCTAGGTGGCGTTTCTCAGTTGACATTAGCGCCAACGATCCTTAGTTCGTTTTATATTTATCTTTTATTTTGTAATAAGTCTTCCGCTATGTATTAAATACTCTGATTATTGTGACATTTATCTCTATACACTCTGTTATTATATATGTTGTCTTCTTGGCGCATGTATGAGATGCACCTGGCTTTGTCCCTTAAAGCCGGGTGTGACAGAAGTGGTATCAGAGGAAATGTTGACTGTAGGACGAAACCTAGATAGAAATGGACAGACCCTTCACTACTTACCTTACTCTGAGTCATTCTATACTTATCTTATCTTGATCCTGTCTCACCTTTTGCTGTCATACTCTGATTACTCTTATCTTTTCTGTTCTAAGACAAGATGGATTTCATACCTTGGAATCCTACATTTATGAACTTTCTAAGAGATAGGAGACCTAAGACGAAATTAAAATTATTTTCTTTATTAAAAATGTTGGTTGATTGTTCTGATGATTAATGCTTGATTTGCTTCTTTGATTGATTGGAACGTTATAGTTGGGCATCTTAGCATGCACCACCATAAGGTAATGTATTAGCTTTAGTAGGTGACACACTAATCTACTTAGCTGATAAATCCCCGCGGTAACATTCCTCGTAATTACTCGCCTTGTCTACAATTCTTCCTTTCTTACCCTGTGTTTCTAACCCAGATGGGCTACCCCTATACTGTTAGAAGAGAGCAGTATAGATTTGATCCTTGGTATGTCATGGTTAAGAAAGGCAAAGGTAGTATATATACTGTACTAAAGGAACCGTAGAACTCACCAGTTCCAAAGGACAAAGATTTGAAGTTGAAGTTGCAGTAACTACCACCTTCAGACTAGCAACATTCTTAGTAGATGGGAAGTTTGTTGGTGACAACATCCGGGTGGTTAGAGATTTTCCGGATGTCTTTCCAGAGGAGTTATCAGGGATGCCACCTGATAGAGAAGTTGAGTTTGTTATTGATCTCTTACCTGGAACCGCCCCTATTTCTAAACGGCCATATAGGATGTCCATAGAGTAGTTAAAGGAACTTAAGAAGCAATTAACGGAATTACAAGAGGCTGGGTACATTCATTCGAGTTCCTCACCTTGGGGGAGCGCCAGTTCTATTTGTACGGAAGAAAGAAGGATCGCAAGGGATGTGCGTGGATTATAGGACCCTTAATGATGTCACTGTGAAGAAAAGTACCTGTTACCCCGCATTAAGGATTTATTTAATCATATGAGAGGTGCAAAGGTATTCTCGAAGATTGATCTCCGATCAGGTTGTCACCAAATGAAGATTAGGCCATCGGATATCCCTAAGACGGATTCCTCGACCGATATGGTTTATATGAGTTCATCGTTATGTCATTTGGACTAACTAATGCACCAACCTATTTTATGGATCTGAAGAATAAGGTGTTCATGATCTGGATAGATTCGTCGTGGTTTTCATCGACGATACTCTTATTTGTTCCAAGAGTGCTAGTGATCATCTGAGATTGGTGCTATAGAAACTACGAGATAATCAACTCTACGCCAAGCTTAACAAACGCGAGTTTTGGATTGGCGAGGTGCCATTTCTTGGACATATCATTTCTAATGGAGGGATATCAGTGGATCCTGCTAAAGTCAAGGAGGTAGAGGTGTGGAGCATACCCACTACAGTTACGGAGATTCGGAGTTCTTGGGACATGCAGGATATTATCGGATATTTATTGAAGGATTTTCTAAGATTGCTAAGCCTATGATCTCGCTTATGGAGAAGGGAAGAGAGTTTAAGTGGGATGAGAAGTGCCAAGATAGCTTTGATCAATTAAAGAAGAGATTGATGTCGCCACCAGTGTTGGTTATGCCAGATCTATAGAAGGGATTGGACATTTATTGTGATGCATGTGGCCAAGGCTTTGGATGTGTACTTATGCAAGAGGGACATGTGATCGCCTATGCGTCTCGTTAGTTGCGGAAACATGAGTTGAACTACCCCACTCATGACTTGGAATTGGCAGCCGTTGTGCATGCGTTAAAAATATGGAGACATTATATCATGGGAACCAAGTGCCAAGTGTATACGGATCATAAGAGTTTGAAGTATATATTCACTCAGAAGGATCTCAACCTTAGGCAACGCCATTGGTTGGAGCTTATTAAGGATTATGATTTGGAGATTCACTATCACCCGGGCAAGGCAAATTTGGTTGCAGATGTCTTGAGTCGAAAGGAGCATGTTCATTCAGCTGTTGTTGCCCAGCTACCTGATGAGATTGTTGAGGATTTTAGGAGACTTAACCTGGGGATAGTTGCTCACACTAAACGAGTAACTATTGACGCGGAACCTACCTTGGAGCAAGAAATCCGCAAAGGACAAATTGGTGATGCTAAGATACAAGAGATTAGGGATCTGATTACTGAAGGTCGAGGTCCAGAGTTCACGGAAGATGAGCAAGGCACTGTATGGTTCAAAGACAGGATATGTGTTCCTGATATTGAAAGCCTTCGTGAAACCATTAAAAAAAGCCCATGACTTGGATTATTCTATTCATCCTAGTAGTATCAAGATGTATCAGGATTCGAAGCAGACATATTGGTGGTATGGATTGAAGAGAGATGTGGCTGCACATGTGGCTATGTGCGATGTGTGTCAAAGAGTTAAGGCTGAACACTAGAGGCCAGCTGGACTACTGCACCCACTGAAGATACCCGAGTGGAAGTGGGAAGAGATTGGTATGGATTTTATTACTGGATTGCCTCGCACCCAGAAAGGATATGATGCTATATGGGTGATTGTGGATAGATTGACTAAAGTGGCTCACTTCATTCCGGTCAAGACTACTTATAAGGTGTCTTAATTGGTAGAGTGATATATGGCTCGGATTGTGTCTCTACACAATGTACCGAAGAAGGTCGTTTTGGATAGAGGATCATAGTTTACCTCCAGATTTTGGAAAAGTTTTCATGAGAATATGGATACGAAGTTGAATTTTAGTTCGGCCTACCTCAGACTGAAAGGACTAACCAAGTATTGGAAGAGATGTTGAGAGCTTGTGACCTTCAGCATGGTAGTAGTTGGGACAAGAGTCTACCTTATGCTGAGTTCTCATATAATAATAGTTACCAGGCCAGTCTGAAGATGTCACCGTTCGAGACTCTGTATGGCAGGAAATACAAGGCTCCTCTGTATTGGATCAGACTAGAGGAAGACAGTTCTTTGGACCTGAACTTATTCAAGAGGTAGAAGAACAAATCCGTATAATTTGGGAGAATTTGAGGGTAGCTCAGACCAGACAAAAGAGCTACGCTGATAATAGAAGACCACTGGAATTTGAGGAAGGTGATTATGTGTACCTCAAGGTGTCACCACTTCATGGAATGAGGAGATTCCAGATTAAGGGCAAATTGTTCCCTCGCTTTATTGGACCAGTCGGAGTTTTTAGGAAAGATGGAGTGATGGCCTATCAACTCGAGCTACTTGATAACCTATCTGATATGCATAATGTATTTCATGTGTCTTAACTTAAGAAGTGTCTCCGTGTCCCTAAGGAACAGTTACCAATGGAAGAGCTCAGTGTTCAGAGTAATTTGACTTACACGGAGTATCCTATCAAGATTCTTGATACATTGACTCGAGTTACAAGAAATAAAGTTATTAAGATGTGCAAAATGCAATGGAACCATCATGGAGAAGATGAAGCTACATAGGAAAGAGAAGAAGAGCTTCGCATAAGATTTTCCCCATCTTTTCTCTAGACCTTCTTAAATCTCGAGGACGAGATTATTTTTAAGGGGGTAGGATTTGTAATACCTACTTTGTAAGAAAATCTAAAAGGAGAAATGAAATTCATGTATATATATGTATGTGCGTTGTCCCTATTTATTATCTCATGTGAACACCCCATTAAAAAAATAAACAAATACTTAATAAAGGACATGCCATTAAATTGTGCCTCATGATGAGTTTTGTTTGTTTGTGCACTTAATAAGAATAACAATAATACGAATTAAAATATAATAAAAAGAGAGAAGGAAGGAGAGAAATGTTATTCAATATAAAATAATATTATTAAATAACTCCACCACATGATGGTGTGACCAAATTTCATAGTTAATATGAAATTGAAATTTACACTTAAAGTTGAATTCAAAAAAATTAAATTCAAATGAATGATGAGTAGAGAAAAGCAGAAATTAAAATCAAAAAGAAAAAAAAGAATGGCATCATGGGCTGTAGATATCGTTTTGGGCCCATTCACTCTCGTGTGGCCCATACTCCCTCCACCCACGCCTGCACTATTCCTCTTCCTCCTGACCGAAAGCAATCTCCTACAGCCGCTCCGCACGTACGGTCTGCATCGCGCGCGCTTGGCCCTCCCGTGCGGGCCCGCTCTACCAGTGACTTGCCCGCCTTGTGTCACCACCGACGTGTGGGACCACCGGCAAATAATGTCCACCGCACCGTCCTTCGTCCCCAAGCCGATGCTGACCCCCTCCGTGGAATCTGTGGCCGTTGAAACCCCCGGGAAATCTGGAATCAACCCGGTCAATGCGTACCTCCGGTACCCAAGCTCCTTGCTCAGGGCTATAAGACCCAACCCCTGCTCCTCGTTACCCCGACTCTGCGCAATCGTAGCCGCCGTTGGGAGAGAGAGAGTTGAGAGAAAGAGAGAGACCGAGGGAGAGAGATTACGCGCACCCTGTGCGGATCTTCCTCATGCGCGCCATCGCCGAGCTTCATCACGCACCGGGGACCAGCAACGCCGCGTGTGAGGGAGCCGCCCCGCCATTCTCGGATTGTGGCTCGGGTTCCCCGGAATTTCTCACTGCTCGGGCTTGGATCGCGGCAGGGAGCACCCGCCAGCTCCGTTCCCGTCCGTGGCCACTGCAGATTGTCGAAGCGCATTGCGCGGGTGACATCGTCCAGCCGAGCCGTATGGTGCTCGTCGGGATCTCGCGACGACGTCTCGGCGTGGTACCGCAGCGGCGTCATCAGCCTATTCGCCTCTGGTGCGGTAAGTTTCCTCTCCACACTCCGCGATGTTTCCTTCGTTTGCACGCGCGGGATAGTGATCAGTATGCCGTCGGGGGGGATTGTCCGGCCGTCGGAGTGGTGCGCTTGCCGGGGCGCGGGAGGAAGAAGACAACCGGGAGACCGTTGCGTGGGTGATGAAAGGTGGAGATTAGGCGGTGGGCGAATGTACCTGCGTCGTTGGATCTGGTCATTGCGGCTCAGATCAATCCTGTCGTACCGATTCGACTCAGCCTGATCTCGACCGTAGATCGATGTGTGAACGGGCACGGTTGGTTGGGGCTATTTTAAATCCCAAGCATCGATCCGTGATCGCAGGGCCAACGACGCGTACCGGTTCAGACCCTAGAGATTTAATCTGGCGCGTCCGGTGTTGATCGGACAACCAGTATTTGTCCTTACCCTTTTACCGTGGCGATTCGCACATGAGCCCTCCTGAAATTTAGGAATCAACCCGCCGTCCGTGACAGGGGCGCCCTGTGTCTTGGAATCTTTCACACCGAGACCCCTGCATTTCTGTCTAATACACGCGCAGTCCAGAGACCATTTAAAGTGGATAAATGATTTAGAAAACGAATTTTTAATATAAAACAATCCATAGAACTTGTTTAATTTATAGAAAATGCATACTTGATCCAAATTAGTCCATTCCAGTTTCTATAATTTTGTAGTTTTATGGTTTATCATCTAGTGTCTCTGTTTTGACATGAAAACCGTATTAAAATGTATATCCCAATTAATCTCATATCAAATACATAAAATCTTCAGAAAATCATAACTCCTTCGTTTTAATTCCGATTTAGTCCGTTCAAGTTGCTTTAGTCTCGCATAAATATTTACTATGCAATAACAACATTTATTTTTGTCATGTCTCATACTTTTATAACTAGATAATTATTTATCCTATGTTAATTGGATTAACTTCTAATCTTATGGCTATAATTTAACTTGATGATCGTAACTCTGATCTTATTAGTTTTTGAACCCGCGATCTCGTAGCGACGTGTAGATCATTATTATTCAGTTTCTTCTTATGTTTGGTGTGATGTTAATTTTGCCTATACCATGTTTGTTTGTATTGCTACGACTAGCGCGAGGACACGTGTCATCTGAAAAGTAAGCTGGTAACTGGAATCTCAAGTGCCAGGCAAGTTGTGCCCTTGATTCACTTTTGTTACCCAATAATGTTCTTTATAATCATTTACCATGCATAGGTTTAATTTTGATGGGACCCAATAGGTCACCCTAGTCTATTTATCCATTTCTCCTTGTTTACCCCTGAATCATATGGGTAGTGATGCTATTGCTTTACGTGGTTTTTGGGTTAATATTTCATTATATCCATGTTCCAGTTATTTTGTTATTCTATTTATGTTCATGTCAAGATCATTATGTTATTGTTAATTGGAACATGGAGCTTAACTTGAGAACCACGTGCCACCACAAGGGAGGAATGGGACCCCTTGGCTGACTAATTAGGAAAGCTAGTGGAAGACTACCTTACCCGAAAGGGGCAAGGGCAGTAGGGGAGTGGTCAGTGTAGGGAGGTCCTTGTTTGATTTTGCTGCGATGGCGGTCAGACGAGAACCCTGCATTGGAACTTCCTATAAACTGTAGCGGGTTTTCGGAAGCTAGTGGAACTTTGTAAAGGCCTCGTAGTGGATCCCTAGCCATTCACCTTGGTAGTGTCTAAGGGCCTAGCTAACCCTGGCGACATGGGAAACACGACTTGTGGGTAAAGGGTACAACCTCTGCAGAGTGTAAAACTGGTATACTAGCCGAGCTCACGGTCATGAGCGGCTCAGGACTCTCCGATGATTAAATTATGGAACCTAAACTTAATTTGTCATTTGCATTTGCATGGGTTTATTATTAATTTTGTTCTCTATTATTTTATTATGGTTTGGTATTCACTTACACTTAGTAACTACTAATAAAATTTTGACCAACTACTTAAAAGCAATGCTCAGCTTTAACCCCTGTCATTGATCAGCCTTACACCTCATGAACTCCCACCTTTGGCGAGTTCATGTCACATTATTTCCCACAACTTGTTGAGCTATGATCATGTGTGAGCTCACCCTTGCTGTCTCACACCCCCCACAGGAGAAGAACAGGTGGTTCAGGAGGAGCCACAAGGCGAGGAGTTTGATCCGATCTAGGTGGCGTTTCTCAGTTGACATTGGCGCCAACGATCCTTAGTTCGTTTTATATTTATCTTTTATTTTGTAATAAGTCTTCCGCTATGTATTAAATACTCTGATTATTGTGACATTTATCTCTATACACTCTGTTATTATATATGTTGTCTTCTTGGCGCATGTATGAGATGCACCTGGCTTTGTCCCTTAAAGCCGGGTGTGACACTTGGCCTTGCACTTGCACTTGCAGCAGCTTGCAGAATAAACAAAATTAAACAAAATACACCAGCTTGCAGTTAAAATGGTTCCACCATATTACAATTATGAAAATAAGCCAGAGTAACATGAAACATGCATTCCTATCTGAAATTCAGAGAGTTTGATTTCGTATACAAAATAAAATCCAAGAGTACAGTCATATATTTTCATTATTTGGCACTCCATCAAAATGTAATTTTCTAACAGCTGATGCAGCATCTTGATCAACTCCAAGTAATAGACTTGTGTATCCTCCTTGTATACCACCAGCATCCATGACAGAAGAGCTCATGTACATATTAAAGCATGGCATTGTGGCATTAGCATTCCCACCTTGCATCACTGGAATCGCCATGGTTGAAGATTGATCATAACCAACACTGAAGTTTGTATCAACGTCATTGTCCCTATTTCCAGATGTGTTATTTGGATCTTCTCCTATAATATGCAAAGGCAGTAAATACAACAACACATAATTTAAAACTAATTACAGCTGGTAGTATGAATACCTTTGTTGTCCCCACCTTTCTTTTTCTTCCCTTTTCTCTTTTCCAGGGATATGGTTGATCGTTTACTCTTTGGCCCTTTTACCACACGAGGAACTCTAAACGATATTTTACCTGTTAATGTATCTATAGAATAATCGGTGGGAATTGGAGGAACATCGCAGATTTGTTGTTGCCAATTGCATATAGAATGATCTGCTTCTAAGACTAACTTATCTATTGCTTTTTCCAAACCATCGAGAAGCTCTTTTGACACCGAACACTTCAATGCAACAGATGTCGCCTTTCGTGCGATACGTGCAGCTTGGGATTTCAAATCAGCATTCTCATTCCGTTGTTTCTCAATAATAAATCCTCTTTTGCATATTTTGTCCATCTATGCAGTATATATTATGATGGCAAAATAAAAACATCCTTCATGCTGAAAACTTTGAGGGCATGCTTGCATAATATACCTATTTGCATTTCAAAATTATAAAAATTAATATATGTAGTTCAAAAATAAAAAAATGCAATTCAAAATTTGTATACGCACCTACAGATTCATACTTTCTGCAAGAACATTTGATGGTCAAATCCGCAGTGTTGAATACAATTGTTGCTCCATGAGAGGATTGCATATGTGTAACCATGTATGTCAATATTGATCCTTCTGTTTGTAACAATTGACCTATTAGTAAAAACTGATCTTTAAATTCTTTCTCAAACTCTGACAAAATTCTTCTTGTATATGATTCAGCTGCCATCTTCAATAAAGGCAAATTTGGGCTATAAGTAACCATAATCTTTTGACGTGAATGAAAATCTGCATTGACTTCATTTTCACGAAGACTATCAGTTACTTTCTCACATTCTACAAGAAGCTCCGAAAGACCCAGTTTTCTACAAAATCTTTTCTTGAGAACATTGTTCATTCCTTCGCTCCTCTGAGTAGACATCATATCCGCTGTAAAAGAGTCACGATATACAATAGCCCATTTTTGTCTCAAAGTATATAGGTTTGACATCCATTCATTATTCTCAAGATTGTACTCCTGCAACAGCTCATGCCACTTCTTACTGAAGTAAACCTCTGATCTATCTTCATATACACAGCTCTTAAAATCAGATAGAAACTATTTGTGCTCCCGAATTACATGTCCGAGATGTTTTGCAGCATTAAGATAAATATGCCATATACAAAGGCGATGACTTGTGTTTGGAAGTATATAAGAAATTGCACCTGCCATAGCTGCATCTTGATCTGTAAAAATTGTACTTGGATGTTTCCCTCACATTGCTTCTAAAAATGTTTCGAACAACCAAATAAATGATGGAATTGATTCATCAAACAACAATGCAGCTCCAAAAATTATGATTTGCTTGTGATGGTTGGTACCGAGGATTGGAGCAAAAGGCATTGTGGTGGCCGGAGCGACGACGACGTCGTGGTGGCTGGGATCGATGGCGGCGACGTGGTGGCTGAGATCGATGGCGGCGGCGTGGTGTCTGGGAGATGACGGCTGTAGGTTTGTTTCGACCAGATAGAAGACGATGCGTTACGCAAATACTAAACCGAGCCGAGCACAAAAAAAAAATAGAGCTGAGCCGTAATGGAGCTGCTTACGAGCGCTGTTGTCCTTGGTCATACCATGCCTCTGGCACGCGTCATTAATCGGGACCGATGCCGCAGCGCAGCCTCTGTGCGGCACTGCCGTGCAGAATTTTTTTCCATGCCCATGCAGTTCCATCACCACTCACCATTCGACGTACGTTATCCGACTCCGTTACCCTCTAGCTAGACAGACCACTGCATCCGCACGTGCAGTCTCTCACGAATTGTTTTAGTAAAATTAATTAATCTATGAACTCTATGTAAGATCAGTCTTACAAGTATCGTGTTGGTCCCAGTAACCATGTGCTGTAACTTTGTCTTGATTTCTACCATGGTTTCCGGCCACTTTGAATCATGGTGGATAAAAACAACCTGATTTTCTATAGCTAGTGTCCAACCAGCATGGGAGGAGCGGCCAGTCAATACTCTACTCTGTCTGGACGCTATCTGGAGAAGGAAACTACTCGGTAGTATCAAGATACAGGGAGGCCATCATTCAGAACACGCTGTTTAATCTGGTAATAAAAGGAGGATGAAATGAGGCAAAACTCGCAGATGAAGAATTCGAGTTAAAAAAAAATCACAAACCAAATTCACTTGGAATTGCAGCTGCTAGCTTCAAAACAAAAAAGGCCCACCAACATTTTAGGCCCAGATGCATTGAACATGGAGACACGAACAAACCAGTTCTTTCACTCCTATACGCAAATGCAAGAAGCTGTGTCAGAATTATATCGATCGGTTCCCTAACCAGCGGAGCGCACAATCCACCCAGGAAGACAACAGTCTCGAGTGCATACCAACACTTTGCTATGTTTGCTTCCTTTGATTAGCAGTCTCGTTTACGATATCTTGCGGCGAAGCTCTTCAGTTTCATTTTTTTTAAAAAAAAAATTCACCCCGAGCGCCAACGCGCTCTCTATTTTGGAAGTAGGAGAAGAGAACAAGTGCGCAGAATTAAATTCTGGGCTGGGCCCCAACTTCCAGAGCGTTTACGCAGGCCCTTCTGTTCTCGAATCGCTGGGCCGAGTTGGAGACGGGACGCCCATTTGCACCTCATACACGCGGGCCGGCCGCCTTTATGCATGTGTTTCTTCCGACTGAGCTCCCAGGTCGGAGAAAAAAATTTCTTTGCATCAGGATGCAAAAAAAAAATCTATTTTACGCCCTTTCACATCCACCGTCTGATGATCTATATAAATATTATATAGAAGAAAAATAAATAACTAAAGTGTTAAATTATAAATTTTAATCTGTTTTCTTTTGTCTTCAAGTGGTGGATGTGAGAAGCTGTAAAAGAGCGTGTTTGCATCTGTGATGTAGAGAATTTTTTCCCAGAGGAACAGCGATTCTTCCGCCTGTTGTCGCACGAAACGTCCGTCCCCGGCCAGTTCGTTCACGAACACCGAACTGCTAAGTACGCGCCTGTCCGGCGTGTTTAAAATAGGGATGGATCCGGATATTTATTCGGATGTCAATTTTTTGGTCTTCTTTCTTCGATTGTGAACAACAAACATATAGAATTTGCTATGTAAATTTATATTCTTGTTTTTAGCATCGAGGCTGTTAATCTTCATAAAAAATAAACATTAAATCCGTTCTATATATTTTTAAATAATTCATATAAAATTCGGATGTCTATCCGAATACGGATTCTGATGTTTTTTCACTTTTTTTTTGTTGTAGGAAGAAAATAATGTACATAAAAAATTATACAAAAATTTATTTAAATACTTCATAATATTCTTAATAACATTGCTGAAAATTAGCTTGAAATTCTATATATATCTATACTAAAATATTAGATTTGTGATACAAATCGGATGTTTTAGGAACATCCCTAGTTTAAAAGGCTCGCTGAGCCGGCGCAATCAAGGCCGCAGCGCAGCATGCATAAACACTGATGGCAAGCACGGTCCCCCCCTCGGTCTCGGATCGTATCTGACTGCAGCCTGCATGAATGCTCGTACGACGTGAACGAAGGGTAATGCCTGCGTGACCTACACTACACTCCAACAATAACGCCGCGGCTGGTTCACGCGCGCCGCGGCGGCCTGCGCACTGCGCGCAATAACGCCGCGCTGCGGCTGAAAACGGCAGCCGGAAGGGGCTCCAGACCGCCTCTCTTTCCGCGACCAAGCAGGCACGGCCGCACGGACATCCATCGCCCTCGCGCCATTAATAACTCGCATTCACGCCGGTCACAGACCGGAGGCGAGTACGCTCTGCTCCGACGACGTGCCGGGCTCGGCTCATCAAAGCGCCTGCAGCTGCGGCCACGACGTCAACTCCCTGCCCTGGCATAAAACGGCCGGCCGGCGGCCGCAGGAGACGCGAGCGCCAAGCACCCCCTCCCCCCTGGCCCCGCCCACATCATCACCCGCTGCTACCACCGACGGCGACAACGCGCGCAATCAATGCGATGCGCCCTTGGACGGCGGCCGGCGACGCCACATCCAAACTTGCGATTTGCAAACGTCACCACCAACGGTCTGGACTCCGGAGGTCGAAACTGGACATGATAGATCGAGAAGTAGCGCGTACTATAGCCTTCATCAATTGTGGTAGTAGGATTGATCGGTTCTACAGGAGCAGCAGCCAGCAGTAGTATCAACCATCATTCATGTTCTATGCTACGCCATGGCAAACAACCGGGAGGGGAGTCTGATCGGTCATAAATTTCCTGACAACCGGGAGGGGAGGGCATGCATTTCTCTGCTGGAGCCTCTCCGACTCGGTTCGTGGATGGATCGTCACATTACACGAGCCTATAATTTAGGACGTACGTACGTACGGTACGAGACGAGACGGCGGCCGATCCGTCTAGGCTACGCCATGGCAAACAAGAAATTAGGTGCCGAGGTAGCCGACGTTGAGGTCGATCCGCGGCTTCTTGCTCACGGCCGGCGCCGGCGGGGCCGGGACGTGGGACTCGCACCGCGGGCACCGCGGGTCGCTCCGGGAGATGAGCACGTACAGGAAGCACCTGGGGCACGCCGCGGCCACCATCCCGCCGCCGCCGGAGGGCGAGTCGCAGTCGTCGCCCTGCTCCACGCCGCCGCCGCGGCGCTTCACGGAGGACGTGGTCACGGTCGACGACGACGGGGAGGCGCCCGCGCCGCTGTGCTGCTGCTGCTGCTGCTGGGGGTGGTTGTGGTGCGGATGGGAGGGCTGGTGCTGCCTGCCGCGCTCGAACCGCTCCAGGGCCGTCTTCACCTTCTCGATGGTGCACACGCTGCGGTACGTCATCGTGGCGCCGGCGCCGCCCGCGGAGGCTGGCGCTGGCTCTGGCGACGGCGCCGTTGTCACGGCGCAGGGCTTCGTCGCGGCCGCGATCGGGAACAGGTTGAGGTCCATCGGCGTTGCCGGGCACGCGTGCTTCTGCTGAGGCACCCTCCCGGGCTGCACGTGGGCACACAAAACATTACTGACATGATTTTGTATAAGCATAAGCTAATGCAGCTACTGATGCTGGCAAATCTTCTAAACAAGTCTAGTAAGTAATAAATGATACGCAAAAAGAGAGCATGTGCAAGTACAGATTTTGTCAATTTTAATTTGGGGAACTATAGTCTTCGCGTACGGAAAATAGTTTAGTGCGAATGTTTAAGGATTCTGGTAGAACAACTGCTTCATATAAAAAAACAGAGTTCCAGAAAGGATATAATTGTAATCACAAGGGGAAAGGAATTTGGACTTGGAGAAGAAATGACTTTTAAAAATCATACTGGTAGTAACCACTTGGAACCACAAACTGTATACTCGTAAAGTGTAGAATGGTTTTCCAATTAGTAGCTTGGATGGGAAAAAAACATTCTACGCTCGGAATTAGTAGCGATAAGTTTTTCCTTTTTCTTCAAAAAAAAAACACCTAGGTCAAGGTGCCTCTTTCAACTCAATCAAACATCTGTCGCTACCAATTTGACAACTTAGGGGGTGTTTGGTTACCCCAAACTAAACTTTAGCCCCTATCATATCGAATGTTTGAACCTCCGTTTCGGGTATTAAATGTAGTCGGATTATAAAACTAATTTGTCAGCCGAAGATTAAAAGACGAGACGAATCTAGTCCAGTTGGTTGGGTCTATATTTCATACTCCTATTTGAAAGTCAAACGCTTGATGTGACCCGGGCTAAACTTTAGCAGGGGCAACCAAACACCCCCTTATCACTACACAATAAATGAAGGATCGATCACATCGCTCGATTTCTTGGCCAGCCGTCATCATGTACAAAGGGAGCAAACCCGCGGCCAGAAGGAAACCGCGCGAGCGGGTCCGATCCGATCCGAATCGGAAAACAGAGGTGGAGGCAGAGGAAATTCAAACACAGCACGGGGCCGAGGGGCTTACCACGGTGCCATTCCTGGCGGACGCGTCCCTGGCGTCGTCGGTGGCGGCGCACCCGCCGAGAAAGTCCCTTGTGACGAGCTCCGCCGCCCTCCCACCGTTGGCTCCCCGCGCCATGAACCCCAGCGCCTCGGCCGCCATCTCCCTTCTCGTTTCTAAATTCTACCGCAGCATGGAGCGACGGCCGGTTGCGGCCTTGGCGGCGACAGCAGCTGTCGTCGAACACCGCTCTCAGGCGCGCAGGCAGAGACGAAGGGGGTAAAGGGGAAGGAGGGTGTGCACTTGCTAACAGTGGTAGCGCAGGAGGAGGGTGTGGGCGGGGCGGCCGGCGAGCAGAGTCAGGACAGGAGACGACGAGGGAGGGAGGGAGGGAGTGATGAAAAGGGTCGGGGTTTGGAGGCATCAGGCACGTATGGGCGCGCCATTAATTAGGTGTTGGAAAGCAGAGGTATGAGGACAAGATGTGCAATGAATGCGAGAGGGGTAGGCTGTGGAGGGCCGCATTGATGGCAGATGTCGCCCGCTGTGTGAGACTGTCTTCAGCGGTTACCCCTAAATTTGGCCCCCTATATCCCACTCACGTGCCACGTCAGCGTTCTCTTTCCCCCTATATCTCCACCATGTACATCGGTTCCCCCTAAATCCTTCCCCTACACCCCACTACAACCATAAAATATCATTTTTATACATACTTTTCACCTCCTATCAATTTTTCATCTACTAATAACTGGAAGTGGGCCCACGTGAACAGTGTTAGAGGGGATGAGAGATGCACGACAGAATGAGGGGGAGAGAGAAGCTTGCTAGGGGGAACGGCAGCGTAGGGTGCCTGATAGAGTCATCCGTTGAGCGGCTTGCGTGTGTACTGTAGCCGTTAAATGTGGCGTGCGGGAGCGGCAGCGGTAACCGTCAGGCTATCCGCAACCGTTACCCCTAAATTTTTCCCCCTATATCACTTTTTCCCCCTATTTTCCCACATATTTTTTCATCTCCCGCAGCGGTTACCACTATAAAATATTATTTTCTACACCTATTTATTATCCAATATCATTTTTTTTCTAACTACCAAACTTCAACTTGCACTGTCACGTCGCTGTGCATGCAGGGAAGGGGGCCGGCGTCCTCACGCTATATCTGGCGGATACCTGTAGACTCCTCTAGTACTGTAGCTGGTAGGGGTGTATATAGAGGCTACCGATGCAGCATATAGAGTAACACTGGTGCCGCTAACCGAGGGGAGGGGGAGGTCAAGCGGGAGGCGATGCAGATAGTCTGAAGACGGTCTGATGGGGATGGGTCAGCCTACGCCACTCACTGCTGCCCTCTGTCTACGTACTCCTCTCCTCGCCTAGTACTATCAATACTCATGTCACGTCATATTCAATTACGAATATTAAATATAATCTGATTATAAAACTAATAATGGAAGATGCTAATTTATTAAGACTAATAAATCTAATCATTAGTAAGAATGTTTTAGAGGGTATAAGGAAGGACGAAACGAACTCACACAGCATATTCAAAAATAAACAAGCGGACAACAGATATTCAAGGATGGAGATGGTAGACCATAACGACGAGATATCATGTTAATAGTGCGTGAACAACACTGTAAAAATATGATAAGATTTTAGCACCGCAGTTTAAAGCATCAAGGTTAAATAGACCTTGGCACCAATATTTTATTCTAACAGTTGCGACATCTCCTTCCTCTTGATATGCTCGCACCCACCCTCTCACTCATTGCCCTCACGCCCCGCCTCACACCAACGGTTGACAATCGTGTCACTCCATCGTGATCATGTCTGTTTCAGCTTTTAACCACCAAAAATTGTTGTAGACTGTTAAATGTCTAGCTTTTCAGCTTGTTTTAATAAAAACCACTTTAGTCAAAACCATTCAAAATTAACGTGAGCACAGAATCGGCCGCGTTGTTGCGATAGTAGCAAACCGTCACTTTCTACATCCTAAACCCTATGAACTATTCTTTCTTTCTTTGTACGTAATCTTCACGATATTCAAATCTCTCCACAGTTAGAGCTAGATTCTCGTAGAAACTTATTTTTAAAAAAGCTAAACCAAACAGCCCCCATGCTTACTGTGACCGCACCACCATCTAATCATCAATGTATGTGAGTTTTTTATGAATTAATAATTTAATTACTAACTTAGTTAGTAATATAGGTAGAAGTTAGTTGCATAGCTAGTTAGTGTCTCGTTATTTAGTTAGTTACTAGTAGTTAGTAGTAGTTATATACTTAGGTAGTTATTAGATACGTAGTTAGTTAGATATTTAATAACTAAGTTATTTAGGGCCGGTTTGATTTGGTTGTAGATTCTTGAAAATCTAATTCTAGCTGTGAGAATTATGTTGTGAGCTCGTGAAGAAAATTAGAATTTGTTTGGTTGAAATAACTAGTAACTATAGATTCTATAAGAGCATGACAGCTTGTAACATCGATAACATGAATCTGAAAAATCTGGGATAGGAGGTGATTTTGAATTGAACTAGAATAATCTATAAATGTTTAAGAATCTATTTTGTTGTTATACTTGTTTGTTGTTATATCAATAGCCTCCTCAACATCTAAGACCTTGTCAGTGATGTCATGAAGCACGGAGTCCATCGTGGGGCTGTCGTTGCTCTGGCAAGTACACAACTCCGCATTACCGCATAGGGATCAAACTTCGCCACATTGTCAGACCACCTGAAACAGACGCAGTAGTCGATGAGGTGCCCATGGAGGAGATAATCCCCCCGTTCCCATAAGAGATAGGGGTGGTTCACTAGTAGAAAAAGGCTCAACACCTGCGGGACGATATATTTTTACAGACAGACCCGGTTATCCACCGACTGTGCTATTTCTAGTGGCGGTTCCTTAAGAAAACCGCCACTAGAAATCGTGTTTCTACTGGCGGTTCCTTAAGAAAACCGCCAGTAGAAATCCATGATTTGTAGTGGCGGTTTTCTTAAGAAACCGCCAGTAGAAATACGATTTCTAGTGGCGGTTCCTTAAGAAAACCGCCACTAGAAATCATTTTTATCCTTAATTTTTCGAGTTTTTCAAACGACCTCGTATGACAAAACCACCAAAATAAAAGTTGTAGATCTCTAAAAATTATGAAACTTTGTAGTTGACAACTTTTTTATTTGAACTCATTTCGGTTCTCAAAAATTGAATCTAAGTATGTCAAATTTAAAATTCAAATTTTGCAAACTACCTCGGATGAAAAAAGTGTCAAAATAAAAGTTATAGAACTTCAAAAGTTATTTATCTTTGTAGTTGACAACTTTTTTTATTTAAATTTGTTTAGAGTTTCAAATAAGCAATTTACACTCAAATGATTGTAATATGTTAAGAAAACAACTACAAACTAGACACAAGGCATGTCATAGACGGAGTGGTAGTGGAGGGTACGCGCGAGGGGTGAGGTCTACGGTTCGATTACTAACAACCGCGTAGCGCGCGAAAAATGCCGCGACTTGCGACTTCGGCGGAGACGGGCGGGTTGGTCCTAATACAAATAAATTTTTTTACTATTTTTAAAATCTGTTTTATGTTTCCTGGAAACGATTTGCACTGGCGGTTTTATTACGTCGACCGCCAGTGAAAATCGATTTTCACTGGCGGTTTTATTACGTCGACCGCCAGTGAAAATTCAGTTACCCGCCTGTAAAAATGATGATTTTTACTGGCCCCTAGCACTGGCGGTTACGATAAACGCCACTAAAAATAGGTTTACGACCGCCAGTATAGATCTTTTCTGTACTAGTGGTTCTCCTGGTTGGTCTATATGGCCATTATAATTGTTTTTAGGTGAGGGCCGACCGTTGGTTTCATTGTCCAAAGGTCGTGTTTCACCACGAGAAGCGTCAAGGAGTGATGTGTTATATTCTTGGTTCAAAAAGAAAACTCACTTGCATGGACGGGAGGCACAAGCGCTGGAGGTTGTTTCAAGGATAGAAATGACGTAGTTGCGCGATGCGATGTTCCATGCGTTGGTGAGGGTTCGACCCTGACCGTCCTTCAGCTTGTAAGTGCCTTGTTGGAGGATTTCTCCAGTCACAAACGCGCTCTCTCACGGTGGTGATAGCTTGTGTTGCCCCTTGTTATTTTTAGCCTGTCGGAGCACGAGGTCGCCAACGCGGAAGGCTCTTCCAGTTCCCCGTACGCGGCAGCTATAATATCGATAAACAATTGAATAACCAAAAAGAATAAGACATCATATGCATAGTCATTGTATTAGGTCATAACATGTAAAACTAATACTTAGCAACTTAAATTAGCTGAGAGGTTTAGAACAGGTCAACTAGTAGACCAACTATATATTAGCTATGCTCCTCAAATAGTTATTAGTTGTTAGCTGCCAACTAATAATTCATGAGCTGATTAATAATTACCTCTAGAGGTTTGGAATGGAGCTATAATTTGATGGTTGATTTTAAACCCACTTTATAAAATAGAGTCTAGAATACAAAATAGTGTTATGCACTATCATTTTATTGCTTCCAACGGGAATCGAAACCGGCGCAGCCGACTCCAACAGCGCGGGCCTGGGCCAGACTTGTCATCAATTGGGGCTGGGTCCGGGACGCCGGACGAAAAAGCAAGCAACCATGCGCGGCGTTTCCATTCTACTCGTATTTTTTTTCTTTCCTTTTTTGCATTTATATTTTTTCTTTCCAAAGCACTGCTGGGTGGGCTTTGGGAGGGGCAACTCAACTCAGTTCGGTTCGGGGGCCAGGTCAGGTCAGTGTCCGCTGCGTGCGGGTGGCACGGTCCATCAGTCAGGTAGGCTAGCCGCTCGCGCGCATACTGTTCGGCTGTCAACGCGAGCGAGAGCCTAGAGGTGCAAAAAGCTGCCCAATCGATGCAAATGTGTCAATAGTCTGTCTAGTTGGATTGTGGATGGAACACTGGGCAGTGTGTGTGTTTGTGTGTGTGGCACAACTAGTTGTTGTGACTTGTACAGTTGTACGCCTCCGAGTACATCAAGGCGAGATGTACTCCCTCCGTCTTAGGATATAAGACGTAACCACTTCTTATTTTTGTCCCACAATATAAGGCGTGCTCTCTCTATGCATACGTATATCGATGCAGTGGTATAGAGACAATTAAATGTATTTCTTGGTCTTTGAACCAGAGATGATTACGCCTTATATACTAGGACAGAGCGAGTATATATTAAGCACAGAGAGGTAAATGGCAGGCACTCGGCAGTTGCAGCAGACAGTAGTACAGTACGCGCAGCACTGCCGAGCAAGAGCAATAATCCCCACCCAAACCCAGGCACGGAGGCACCGACCGGCGACCACCACGGCATGTAGCGAGCCCGGCGGGAGGAGTAGACTGGAGGTATTAATTACTTCATGCACTGGAAAGAAAATAATTCTAGCTTTGATCCGAGCTAGCCCAATCGATTTTAACGTCGACTAGTTTAGTTTACAAAATATAGTAGCACTCTCGTGTATGACTTCAAATAAGTCCAGTGCGAAAAAACAGTTCAATACTAGAAACTTAGTACTCACATTTATTTTGAGTATGGATATCAATCTGTACAATTTAAGGAAGGAAGGAAGGATGATTGGCCTTGGCCAGGCGGCCCAACGATGAACGGGCCACGACCACGAGACACAGAGCTTGGGCGTGTGTGAGATTTGGAAGGCCATCGTTAAGGGACTAGTACAGCTTGACTGGATCCATCAGATGAAGCTCCGGCCAGGCTGGCCTTATTATAGATGGCCAATAAGCACGAGGCCCGTGAGTCCGGCACGAAGCCCGCTTTTTGGGTCTGGTCTGAGCCCGGCACGGTAGGAATAAGCGGGCGGGCTTAGACAGGAAACTAGGCACGGCCCGTTTACCTCTAAACCCGTTAAGCCCTTTTTTCTACACTAAAACGTGTTTACCGGACCGTTTAGCTTGCTTTTCGGTCCGTTTTTTCATGCTAAGCGGGCCAGACTTGGACAGAAAATTGAGTCCGCGGGCTCAACAGGCCCGACCTAGTTTTCGGTCGGGCTTCACCAGGCCCGGCCCGGGCCAGGCGGCCCGTTTGGCCATCTCTACCTGGATGCATGCGCTCCAGTGAACGGTAGGGACCTAGGGGGGACACTCAAGTCAAGGCTGGGGCATGGAACTCATGACCCGTGCCAGCCGCAGCAGCATCCGGCAGCTCTGGAGACCTCACGAAATCCGTGGCCGATCATGCCCCCGGCGGCGTCCTCTCCTCCTGCGGCTGCGTGAAGGCAACTGACGCTTCTGGCCAAGCCTTTGGGGTTGGGGCTGCAGTGTAATAATTAATAATAATTCTCCCCCAGATAGCTTTCCTTCGCTACCGTAATTATTCTTCACGTATACTACATAGATAGTTAGAATACCTGCATTGCAAAACCGGGGTTCCGATCCCATCGCGTACGATTTGTGCGGAACCCAACATGTACAGTACAGGCAAACGTGGTGAAACCGACGCCGTGCGGTACTTTGGCTGCCTCTATCCGCCGGCCGGATACCCTTGCCTTGTCCCAGGCCGATTGCACCGCCGTGGGCCCGTGTCAATCATGCAGAGCCCTTTGCGCGTACAGGAGTACTACGGTCTAGATTGATGGAGCGCCGATGCAATTCTGTCTGTTTCAACTGTGAATGAACAGTCGAACGTATATTTACCTGCCGGTCGCCTCCAACCAACCAACCAACCAGCAACTGACCCGGTCGCCAGCTGGACATGCATCAATGGCTGATGCTTGCGACGGCAAGAAGCTAGATCCCGTTCCGTGTGGTTCATATCATGGGGTAAATAAACTGGATATGCTGCCCGTCCTTGTAGGGCCATCACTCAGCTAGTAGCACGCAGTTAGTTTCCGGATCGAGTGAACGGGACCAAAGATACTCCTGCCTCTCGCTCTAGCTCAAGTTATTACTTTCTGTGACCACACTAGTACTAGTACTATATAGAGAATTAAACATGCCTCATTGATTTCAGTCACGGCCTGGCTCCAGTGCGCGAACTGATGACTTGTTTTGATTTCCGAGGAAAATAATGAACCAACACTACGCTACCGGGGGCACTCTTGATCGATGGCCAAATTTTCTATTCTCGTTGGTGCAGGTTGACTGACCCCGAGGGTTCCAAAACGAAGTGGGCCGGCCCAGTGCATGCGCCTAAGCCTGGACGGACAAAAACTATGTAGCCCGGCCTCTTCGCCGTCTCGCGTATACGCCCCCCATCTGTGTTCCGTTCATTGGATTGGAACTGGAGAAGGAAGAAACCAGATGAGAAGATATGGGTACTGGGCCAAAATGCCCCCCTCCTCCTTTTCAGCCGTATGCGTCCACGAGCGGCAGCTTTTCCGGGTTTTTTTTGTATTAGAAAATATTCTAAATTTCAATACGGTAATATATTTTCAAATTCAGCCGTATGCGTCCACGAGTGGTGGCTTTTTCGATCAAAGGGGAGCGATAAGGCTATCTGCAGCGGTTCCCCCTAAATTTCTTCCTCTATATCACTTTTTTGCATCACATCATCAATATTTCATCCCCTACTTTTTTATCTCCCGCAGCGGTTCCCTCTATTTTCTCTCCCTATACCCCACTACAACCATAAAATATTATTTTCTAACCATATTCATTTTTCATTACCATTTTTTCTCCACTTCTAAATTCTGACGAGCACAAAAATCGAGTTTAGAGGACGCTACAGTGAACCGCTCGATCTAGAGTGAGAGAGAAACGATCCTCTCCGTAGAGGACCTCGTAGAGCTGACCGCTGCGTGCTGAAGTGTAGCACTGCAGCCGCCAAATGCACTACAGTGATAGCGGAGAGGCACGCAAGCGTCGCCCGCTGCGCATAGCCTAAGGAGATATTTTTTTTATTTTTAGTCTCTCTCGCAGTCTCGCTCGCTGGAGAGTAGCACTGTACTAGGTCGCCAATTTAGAGATGTCAATGGAAACATGATATCCGTGTTGGGGCGAAACCGAAGACGCTACCCTTCGTTCCAGGCCTTCGTCAACTCGCAGCACCAACGGAGGCAAGATAACCGGCGCGGCCCACCCTTCGTCCTCTTCACTGCAAGACGAAGGCCTACGACTAAGTCTCTCCATCCCGCATCCTCGGTCCTACCTAGGGGCCCACGTGGGATTCAGCCCATCATGACAGGCCCTGCATGGACAGGCGTGTTACGGGCCTGATTTGTAATAGCTTTTCAGTAATGACAGTTTGTAACCCTCCCTTGTGGGAATATTCTGGGGATAATCCAAGTGTCTGAGGGCATAAACGTCCTTACATCGGGACGTTAGGCGCTCGGGCACCTATAAATACACCCGTACAGTGCCCTTGAGAGGCTGGATTAACAGAGCAATTGCCATCTCGAATT
The DNA here is from genome assembly GCA_029449295.1 of Zea luxurians. Taxonomy (NCBI): domain Eukaryota; kingdom Viridiplantae; phylum Streptophyta; class Magnoliopsida; order Poales; family Poaceae; genus Zea; species Zea luxurians. The sequence continues at coordinate 48,372,841 of JAOPSE010000017.1, forward strand.
AAACCTTGCTTGCATTCTTTCTACCCCCGTTGGATCAACTAGCCCAGGAGAGCAAGTTCCAACATTTCGCGCCCACCGTTCGTGCTACGAACAACCAACCCGCGATGGCACCCAAAAGAGCTAGTTCGAAGGCAGCCCCATCCATCGACAAAGCAGTGAAGGTGTTAGGGAATGTGAGCCCAAACGGCCCATGCCGGCCCATATTGCTAAGAGACTACAAAGGAGCATGTCGGACAGAAGGATGGGATATGGAATATTCAGAATATGGTTGTTCATCTTCCTTTTCTAGTTTCCTCTCTTCCATGTATCCTCTATCTCCCTCTCTAGGTTCTTCTAGACCCTTCTAGAGTGGCTTCGGCATTCTTCTCCTATCCTTAATCCTCATGCTGTTCTTCCTTTCTGAACTCTAATCCTCTGTAATCGGTACTGTTGAGTTGAATCAATACAACACTAGAAGTGAGTTGCTAACAATTGGTATCAGAGGAGTCGATTCTCGATCTAACTCCAATGGATCCCGCTGCCCTCAAATTTCTCCTCGACGAGATCAACAGAAGGTTCGACGAGGCAGATGCCCGTGTCAACCGGCTCTTCGACAAGCTGCAGCAGCCCGCCCACCTTCTGGGGTCATCGCTCTCCGCGTCGTTCAACCTCCAAGCCACCTCGCTCAGCGTCGACCACTCCTCTGACGCATCCGCCAGCGCGCCGGTCACCCCGGCGGCGGCTGTGGAGGCCGTCGTCTTCGTCGACAACTGGGGCGGGTGTTTCGATGGTGGAGAGCAGTACTGTACGGCGCCATCCGTCGTCGCCGACAACTGGGGAGGGTTCTTCGGTGGCGAGGACCTCGAGCCGCCAGGAAGCACTTCCTTCCCCTGCAACGGCGAATCGGGCGCCGTCCCTACCAAGGCACTCGTCACCTCCACCGACCCCGACGTGCCGCTTGGCTCGGGCGCCGACAGCATCCCCACCCACGTCGGCAAAGGGACCCTCGAGCCAGCCCATGGCGATGTGGCCGTAGGCGGTCTCGTTGAGTTGGGCGCAGTCCCAGTTCCAGTGGAGGCCACAACCCGACGCCGAACCCCAACGCTCAGCTTCGCTGGGAACTACTCGCAACACGCTCTCACCATCCGGAGGTCCTCGACCATGCGCAGGATTGACAAGCTGTTCAACTACATCAACCCCTTCATGCACCAGATCCACGTCGACGCCCACACCCCGCTCCTGGAGTCCTGGGAGATCGACGCGCACATGCAGGCCGAGGTCAGGGGCCCGGACGCCTTCAATGTCTACAAGCTGAAGCTCGTGTGTGCGATTCAAGGTGGAGGCTGCTCGGGCCGTGTACCGCGCGCTTGCCCGGATGGACTCGACGAAGATCAGGGTGTGTGGGAAGATCGATCGCACGACGCCCAGACTTCCGCTGTCGAGGAGGCCATGGCCGCGGACGCGGGGGACCCCGCGCGGCTCGACCAGCTCTCGCCGCTCGACCCCTACGTCGAGGACGACGAGGATGCTAATGCGAAGAAGTTGTTCGATGAAATGCCCACGAGCGACTAGAGATCAGCAGGCCGCGTCCTCAACATCACTATACGCCAGGATCCGTCGGTGGAGGCAGTTGGAGTCTGCGGCAACAAGGTGATTGATGGCAGGCACCATTCGGTGGACATCCCCATCTCGAGGGCCATGATGGCCATCATGCGAGGCCTAGACACCAACTCGTTGGCCAAGTTCTCCGCCAAGAAGACCATCTGGGAGGGCACCTCCCTCGACGAGGACGAACTGGAGGGGGCGAACAGCAAGAATGCCAATGGCAGACACAGCTTCAGCTTCAGCTACAACACGTACGATCACATCCAGCGGATGAGGAAGGAGTTTGGGGACGACCGGACCAACATCATTAAGGCCAAGGCCGCGCTCCACAATCAGATTTGTTGCTCGGCCACTTTCGGGATGTCGGGGAGTGCAAAGGACAGGGCCTTTGGCTTGTTGGGTGATGGGGAGGAGCTTGGCCGGAGGAAGGCCAGCACGTTCCAGGAGAGCTCCAGGATTTGTTTATGCAGTACCGGCCCATATCTTTCTCCGAGCTTGTGAGGCATGGTGTTATTGCTCAGTCCCTCTTGGGTGCTGTTTTGAAAGGGAAGCTTGCTTCTATCTACCTCTTCCATGGTCAGCACGGCGTGGGCAAGACGTCCACGGCTAGAACGTTTGCAGCAGCGCTGAATTGTCGTTCCCCAGGTGGGAACCAGCCTTGTGGGCGCTGTGACGAGTGCGTGGCCATATTATCGGAAAGCAGCAACAGTATAGAAGAGATTGATGCTTCGACCTTTCTCAAGAATGCATGTGAAGTCCCTGCCTCTTCACACTTCAAGGTTCTGATCGTTGATGATTGCCAGCACATGGATAAGGAAGGATGGCACGCTATCTACAATAGCCTTGAAGGGATTCCTGAGAGCACAATCTTTGTTATGATCACATCTGATATTGAAAAGGTACCAAGCAATTCCATAGAGTGGTACTTTATTGTCTCTGTTGACATTGACAAAGCTGTTGAAGAGGCCATGTTTGGGATCTTCGCGAATGTTGGTCAAGTCTGCAGTACTACTTCTTGTCTACTGCTGCATGAGAAAATTACAAAACAATTTTTGGATAGATTGGTTGGATGGGCAAAGATTATAAAAGTCTCAGATCCATTGGAGGAAGGCTGTCGAGTGGATTCAGTTGTTAGTGACAGACAGTACGAGAAGATAAAGAAGTTCATCTCGACTACAGGAAGTGCAGGTGCCACAAATCTATATGAGCGCATTTTAAGGGCTCTTCACTCTGGTATTATTTGGATAAATTGCTTGCACTTGCAATGGGACCCCGGTGGAATTGATGCCATGTATCGGCTTGGGGGCAAGCCGATTTTTTAAGAAGGGGAGAATGTTAGGGAATGTGAGCCCAAACGGCCCATGCCGGCCCATATTGCTAAGAGACTACAAAGGAGCATGTCGGACAGAAGGATGGGATATGGAATATTCAGAATATGGTTGTTCATCTTCCTTTTCTAGTTTCCTCTCTTCCATGTATCCTCTATCTCCCTCTCTAGGTTCTTCTAGACCCTTCTAGAGTGGCTTCGGCATTCTTCTCATATCCTTAATCCTCATGCTGTTCTTCCTTTCTGAACTCTAATCCTCTATAATCGGTACTGTTGAGTTGAATCAATACAACACTAGCAGTGAGTTGCTAACAGAAGGCAGCACTGCTAGCTAAGAAAAAGGGCAAGGCCCTCGCCGACAACACTCACCAAGAAGCTGGCGAAGACGAAGCACTCAGCAAGAGACAGCGCAACGATCAACACACTCCGGAAGGCACCCTCCGCACCTGCAGCTTCGGAGGGTAACCACAAGTACCACCCCCAGGCTTTGCTCCACTAGAGGGCGAGGACGCAAAAGAGGACGGCAAAGTCATCGGCGTCTGAGAGCACCTAGAGGGGGGTGAATAGGTGATCCTGTAAAAATCAAATACTTATAGCCACAAAACTTGGTTAAGTGTTAGCTCAATAGAATAAAGTGGCAAGGACCAAGCTCTTGTGAAACACAATGGTCACGAAGAAAAACAAGCACAAGAGACACGATGATTTATCCCGTGGTTCGGCCAAGTATAACACTTGCCTACTCCACGTTGTGGTGTCCCACTGGACGAGGGTCGCACTCAACCCCTTTCAAGTGATCCAATGATCAACTTGAATACCACGGTGTTTTCCTTTCTTTTACTATCTCCCGTTCACGAGGAATCTCCACAACTTGGAGCCTCTCGCCCTTACAATTGATGATCACAAAGAAGCACAGAAGTAAGGGAGGGGAGAGTAACACACACAAGACTCAAAGCACGAGCACAATCACGCACACAAGCCACAACTTGAGCTCACAACACAATGCGAGGAGTTCTCTACTCAAATAGAGGTCAAGTCACTATCACAAAGAATCAAATGCGTGAGAATGGAGCCTTGGTGCTTAGAGATGATCAAAGAATGCTTGGGTTGCTCCTCCATGCGCCTAGGGGTCCCTTTTATAGCCCCAAGGCAGCTAGGAGCCGTTGGAGGCAATCTGGGAAGGCAATTCTTGCCTTTTGTCGGGTGGTGCACCGGACAGTCCGGTGCACCACCGGACAGGCACTGTTCATGGTCCGGTGCAGATCACCTTCCTAAAATGGCACTGCCGACCATTGCAGAATTGTAGCCGTTGGCGCACCGGACACTGTCCGGTGCACACCGGACAGTCTTGCCACGCGTCGCCCACGGATTTGGCGGCCGACCGTTGCGCTAGCGACCGTTGGCTCACCGGACAGTCTGGTGCACCACCAACAGTCTGGTGAATTATAGTCGTATGCCGCCGATGAATTCCCGAGGGGCCCAGTTCGCCAAAAGCCAGCCTGGCGCACCGGACACTGTCCGGTGCACCACCGGACAGTCCGGTGTGCTAGACTGCGCTGAGTCTTGGCTGCTCCAACCAAGTCTTTTCCTTTTTCTCTTTTATCTGATTCTAGCACTTAGACAAATATATTAGTACACAAAAACCAATGTACTAAGTCTAGAATCATACCTTCTTGTTGATTTGCACTTCATCCATCATTTGGCACTTAATTACTCACTCAATATGCGTTGGGCACTTAATCACCAAAAATATATTAGAAATGACCCAAGGGCACATTTCCCTTTCAATCTCCCCCTTTTTGGTGATTTATGCCAACACATCAAAAAGCAACAAATAGAAATGCAACATCAATGCAATTGAGAACAAAAATTGTCTTTTACAAGATTTGACATATTTGGATCGTTCTTTGCCACCACTTGGTTTGTTTTTGCAAATCAAATTCATTTTCCTATCTCTAAGTCAAACTCACTTGTTTGGGCATAAAGAGAGATAATCCAAGAGAGAAAATGATCAAGATCCAAAACTCCCCTTTTTCCCATAATCATAAATTCTCCCCATAAGAGACCAAATTTTGACAAATCAAAAGTTCTAACTCTACTATTTTCAAAGTCCTCAAGTGGTAGCTGATCCATTTGCTTTGGCCTTAATTTCTCCCCCTTTGGCATTAAGCACCAAAACGGGATCATTATTGGCCCTTAAACCCCATTGCCTCACCAAAATCGTGAATTAAGAGTAAAAAGGCAATAAGAGCATGGAGATGAACTTGGAGTAAATTACCCTCTCATCGGAGTGCAGTGGAAGTCTTGCATGGTCCAAGTTCACCTTTCCCTTTCAATCCACCTTTGCGACTAAATTAAGTAAACTCAAGCACACAGTTAATCTCAAAGGGTCAAGTTGTAGCATTTCTCCTCCTAAATATGTGCATCATTCACACATGGACTTGTGAGGTCCGGGGATCCCTTGCACAACTTGAGCACCATAAATAAGCAATAATATGCATAAAGGAACATGATCAAGGACATAAAACACATGTATGCTATAGATCAATCCAAGTTACGCGAATCTAAGACATTTAGCTCACTACGCATCCTGCAAAAGGTCTTCTCATCTAAAGGCTTGGTAAAGATATCGGCTAGCTGGTTCTCGGTGCTAACATAAAACACTTCGATATCTCCCTTTTGTTGGTGGTCTCTCAAAAAGTGATGCCGGATGTCTATGTGCTTTGTGCGGTTGTGTTCAACAGGATTGTCCGCCATGCGGATTGCACTCTCATTATCACATAGGAGAGGGACTTTACTCAGATTGTAGCCTAAGTCCCGGAGGGTTTGCCTCATCCAAAGTAGTTGCGCGCAACACTGTCCTGCAGCAACATACTCGGTCTCAGCGGTGGATAGGGCAACGGAAATTTGTTTCTTTGAACTCCAAGACACCAGGGGCCTTCCTAGGAATTGGCACGTCCCTGATGTACTCTTCCTATCAACCTTGCACCCGGCATAATCAGAGTCTGAATATCCAATTAAGTCAAAGGTAGACCCCTTTGTATACCAGATCCCGAAGCAAGGCGTAGCAACTAAATATCTAAGAATTCGCTTAACGGCCACAAGGTGACACTCCCTTGGGTCGGATTGAAATCTAGCACACATGCATACGCTAAGCATAATATCCGGTCTACTAGCACATAAACAAAGTAGAGACCCTATCATAGACCAGTATGCCTTTTGATCAACGGACTTACCTCCTTTGTTGAAGTCGACATGTCCGTCGGTTCCCATTGGAGTCTTTGCGGGCTTGGCGTCCTTCATCCCGAACCGCTTGAGCAAGTCTTGCGTGTACTTCATTTGTGAAATGAAGGTGTCGTCCTTGAGTTGCTTCACTTGGAACCCAAGAAAGTAGTTCAACTCGCCCATCATAGACATCTCGAATTTCTGTGTCATCACCCTGCTAAACTCTTCACAAGACTTTTGGTTAGTAGAACCAAATATTATGTCATCGACATAAATTTGGCACACAAATAGGTCACCATCACAAGTTGAAAGGGAAATGTGCCCTTGGGCCATTTCTATAAGATTTTGGTGATTAAGTGCTAAACACAAATGCGTTGAGTAATATGTGTGCCAAAGACTCAAGAAGTGCAAATCAAGATTAAAGGTATGTTTCTAGACTTAGTACATTGTTTTGAAGACTAATGTATTTGTGTCTAAGTGCTAGAAACAGGAGAAAACGCGTTGGAATTAAGTTGGCTATGCTCAGCCAAAGGGCTACTCGGTCTAGTGCACCGGACTGTCCGGTGGTGCACCGGACAGTGTCCGGTGTGCCAGGACCAGTCCCGGTGAACTGCCTGCTCTCGGGTCTCGATGGCGGTGTACGGCTATAAATCACCGGACTGTCCGGTGAGTCGTCTGCGGTGAAGTCACTGCTCTCGGGAACCAAGTCAACAGTGTACGACTATAATTCACCGGACTGTCCGGTGAGGCACCGGACTGTCCGGTGAGCCAACGGTCGGGCGCGCCAACGGTCGGCCGCGCAATCCACGCGTGACGCGTGGCCGAGCCAACGGTCGGATGGGGGCACCGGACTGTCCGGTGTGCACCGGACAGTGTCCGGTGTGCCAACGGCTCCAAATCTTCAACGGTCGGCTACGCCAGATAAGGAAAGTAATCCGCACCGGACAGTGTCCGGTGGTGCACCGGACTGTCTGGTGCGCCACCCGACAGAAGGCAAGATTTGCCTTCCTGGATTGCTTCCAACAGCTCCTAGCTGCCTTGGGGCTATAAAAGGGACCCCTAGGCACATGGAGGAGTACACCAAGCACTCTTTGATCAATTCTAAGCACCAAGACTCCATTTCCGCACTTTTGATTCTTTGTGATAGCAACTAGAGCTCCATTTGAGTAGAGAACTCTTCGAGTTGTGTTGCGAGCTCAAGTTGTGACTTGTGTGCGTGTTTGTGCTCTAATTTTGTGTCTTGTGTGTGTTGCTCATCCCATCCTTACTTCTGTGCTTATTTGTGATCATCAAATTGTAAGGGCGAGAGACTCCAAGTCGTGGAGATTCCTTGCAAACGAGATATAGTGAAAGGAAGAGAAACACCATGGTATTCAAGTGGGTCTTTGGACCGCTTGAAAGGGGTTGAGTGCAACCCTCATCCGTTGGGACGCCACAACGTGGAGTAGGCAAGTGTTGGACTTGGCCGAACCACGGGATAAACCACTGTGCCTCTCTGTGTTGATCTCTTTGTGGTTATTGTGTTTCGCAAGAACTCCTCTCTAGCCACTTGGCTTTATTGCTCTAACACCTAATCATGTTTGTGGCTTTAAGTTTCAAGTTTTTACAGGATCACCTATTCGCCCCCTCTCTAGGTGCTCTCAATTGGTACCAGAGCTGTTCTCTTCAAGAAAGGGACTAATCGCCCGAAGGGATGGATCCTAAGGGAAAGGGGATGGTGATCAACGATAAGGAGAAGGAGTCCTTCATCAATGAGCCAAAAGACGACAAGCCCACTGACTCGGGCTCATGTCATAAGAAGAAGGACGGGAAGAAGAAGAGGCGTATCAAGAAGATCGTCTACTACGACGACAGCGACGAGTCTTCTTCTTCCCAAAAGGACGACGACGACGACTACGAGAAAAAGAAAACGGTCAACTCAAACTTTTCTTTTGATTACTCTTGTATTCCGCATAATTAAAATGCACATTTGCTTTCCATTCCTCTTGGTAAACCTCCACACTTTGATGGAGAGGACTACGGATTTTGGAGTCACAAAATGCGTAGTCACTTGTTCTCTCTTCATCCAAGTACATGGGAGATAGTAGAGAATGGAATGCATTTTGATAGTTCTGATAATCCCATGTTTATTAATGAACAAATTCACAAAAATGCACAAGCTACCACTGTTCTTTTAGCATCCTTGTGCAGGGAAGAGTACCATAAGGTGAGCGGCTTGGATAACGCCAAGCAGATTTGGGACACCCTTAGGATCTCGCATGAGGGAAATGATGTCACCATGCTCACCAAGATGGAGTTGGTGGAGGGCGAACTAGGAAGGTTCGCAATGATCAGGGGGAGGATCCAACCCAAACATATAACAGGCTCAAGACCCTGGTCAACAAAATAAGGAGCTATGGAAGCACGAGATGAACGGACCACGACATCGTCCGACTTATGCTAAGGTCCTTCACTATCCTTGATCCTCATCTTGTTAACTCTATTCGTGAAAATCCTAGGTATACCAAGATGACGCCCGAGGAAATACTTGGGAAGTTTGTAAGTGGACGAATGATGATCAAGGAGGCGAGATACGTTGATAAGGCGTTGAATGGCCCAATCCACGAGCCTCAAACCGTTGCTCTCAAAGCAACAAGTAGCAGGGAGGCGCTACCTAGCAAGGTGGCGCAAGTTGAGGCGGCCGAGATTAACGAGGAAGAAATGGCCCTCATCATCAAGCGCTTCAAGACAGCGCTAAAGGGTCGCAAGGAGCATCCCAAAAAGAACAAGACGAATGGAAAGCGCTCCTGCTTCAAGTGTGGTAAGACTGGTCACTTTATTGCTAACTGTCCCGATAATGATAGTGACCAGGGACAAGAGAAAAGCGGGAAGAAGGAAAAGAAGAAGGCATACAAGAAGGCTAAGGGCGAGGCACACCTTGGCAAAGAGTGGGACTCGGATTGTTCTTCATCCGACTCCGACGACGAGGGGCTCGCCGCCACCGCCTTCAACAAATCGTTGCTCTTCCCCAACGAGCGCCACACTTGCCTAATGGCAAAGGAAAAGAAGGTAATCACTAGAGAAACTGCTAAGTATTCTACTTCTAGTGATGAAGACTCTAGTGATGATGAAATTGATTACACTAGCTTGTTTAAGGGATTAGATAGAGCAAAGGTAGAAAAGATCAATGAATTGATTGATGCTCTAAACGAAAAGGATAGACTTTTAGAAAAGCAAGAGGATCTTTTATATGAAGAACATGATAAATTTGTAAATGTGCAAAACTCTCTTGCTTTAGAAGTTAAAAGAAATGAAATGCTTTCATGTGAAATTTCTGCTTGTCATGAGACTATTTCTGGTTTAAAGAGCATTAATGATGATTTAAATGCTAAGCTAGAAGTTGCAAATAAATCTAGTTCTTGTATTGAGCATGTAGTAATTTGCAATAGGTGTAAGGATTTTAATGTTGATGCTTGCAATGAACATTTGATTTCCATTTCTAAATTAAATGATGAAGTAGCTAGTCTTAATGCCCAACTTAAGACTAGCAAAAATTATTTTGATAAACTAAAATTTGCAAGGGATGCCTACACTAGTGGTAGACACCCCTCTATTAAGGATGGGCTTGGCTTTCGAAGGGAAGCTAAGAACTTAACAAGTCATAAGGCTCCCATCTCCGCCAAGGAGAAAGGGAAGGCCCCTGTGGCTAATAGTGTTCATAAAAATCATGCTTTCTTGTATCATGATAGGAAATATTCTAGAAATGTTCATTATAATAGGAGTTATAATGATTTTGACTCTCATGCCATGATTGCTTCAAGTTCAAACTTTAATGGCAGACCTAGGTAGAATTTTGTGTCTCATGCTCCTAGGAAAGTGTTTAATGGATCTACCACTGTCTTTCATGCTTGTAATGCTAAATTTATTCTTTCATGTAAAAATAAAAAAGTGATTGCTAAAAAGGTGGGAGCCAAATGCAAGGGAGACAAGACTTGCATTTGGGTCCCTAAGGCTATTGTTACTAACCTTGTAGGACCCAACAAGAGTTGGGTACCTAAAACCCAAGCCTAATTTGCCTTGCAGGTTTATGCATCTAGGGGCTCAAGTTGGATTATCGACAGTGGATGCACAAACCACATGACGGGGGAGAAGAAGATGTTCACCTCCTACGTCAAGAACAAAGATTCCCAAGACTCAATCATATTCGGTGACGGGAATCAAGGCAAGGTTAAAGGACTAGGAAAAATAGCTATTTCTTCCGAGCATTCCATTTCTAATGTGTTTTTAGTAGAATCACTCAGATATAACTTGTTGTCCGTTAGTCAATTATGTAATATGGGTTACAACTGCTTATTTACAAACGTAGATGTGTCTGTCTTTAGAAGAAGTGATGGTTCATTAGCTTTTAAGGGTGTACTAGACGACAAACTCTATTTAGTTGATTTTTTGAAGGAGGAGGCCGATCTAGATGCATGCTTAATCGCTAAGACTAGCATGGGCTGGCTGTGGCATCGCCGTCTAGCACATGTGGGGATGAAGAACTTTCACAAGCTTCTAAAGGGAGAACATGTGTTAGGTCTAACAAATGTAATTTTCGAAAAAGATAGACCTTGTGTAGCTTGTCAAGCAGGTAAACAAGTGGGAAGTGCTCATCACATCAAGAATGTGATGACTACATCAAGACCTCTGGAGCTATTGCATATGGACCTCTTCGGACCCGTCGCCTACCTCAGCATCGGGGGAAGTAAGTATGGTCTTGTTATTGTTGATGATTTTTCTCGCTTTACTTGGGTATTCTTTTTGCAGGATAAATCTGAAACCCAAGGGACCCTCAAGCGCTTCCTAAGGAGAGCTCAAAATGAATTTGAGCTCAAGGTGAAGAAGATAAGGAGCGACAACGGATCCGAGTTCAAGAACCTGCAGGTGGAGGAGTTTCTTGAGGAGGAAGGAATCAAGCACGAGTTCTCCGCTCCCTACACACCACAGCAAAATGGTGTGGTAGAGAGGAAGAACAGGACGCTTATAGACATGGCGAGGACGATGCTTGGAGAATTCAAGACGCCTGAGCGGTTTTGGTCGGAAGCTGTGAACACGACTTGCCACGCCATAAACCGGGTCTACCTTCATCGCCTCCTCAAGAAGACGTCATACGAGCTACTAACCGGTAACAAACCTAATGTTTTGTATTTTCGAGTTTTTGGGAGTAAATGCTACATTCTGGTGAAGAAAGGTAGAAATTCAAAATTTGCTCCCAAAGCTGTAGAAGGGTTTTTGTTAGGTTATGACTCAAATACAAAGGCGTATAGAGTCTTCAACAAATCATCGGGTTTGGTTGAAGTCTCTAGCGACGTTGTATTTGATGAAACTAATGGCTCTCCAAGAGAGCAAGTTGATCTTGATGATGTAGATGAGGATGATGTTCCAACGGACGCGATTCGTACCATGGCGATTGGAGACGTGCGACCACAGGAACACAAGGAGCAAGATCAACCTTCTTCCTCAACGACGGTGCACCCCCCAACTCAAGATGACGAACAGGTCCCTCAAGAAGAGGCGTGTGATCAAGGGGGAGCACAAGATGTCCAAGTTGAAGAGGAAGAAGCACCACAGGCCCCTCCAACTCAAGTTCGAGCGACGATTCAAAGGAATCATCACGTCGACCAGATTTTGGGTGACATTAGCAAGGGAGTAACCACTCGCTCTAGATTAGCTAATTTTTGTGAGCATTACTCTTTTGTCTCTTCTATTGAGCCTTTCAGGGTAGAAGAGGCCTTGCTAGATCCAGACTGGGTGTTGGCCATGCAGAAAGAGCTCAACAACTTCAAGCAAAATGAAGTTTGGACACTGGTGCCACGTCCCAAGCAAAACGTTGTGGGAACCAAGTGGGTGTTACGCAACAAACAGGACGAGCACGGGGTGGTGACAAGGAACAAGGCTCGACTTGTGGCAAAAGGTTATGCCCAAGTTGCAGGTTTGGACTTTGAGGAGGCTTTTGCTCCTGTGGCTAGGCTAGAGTCGATTCGTATTTTGTTAGCCTATGCTGCTCACCATTCTTTCAGGTTGTTCCAAATGGACGAGAAGAGCGCTTTCCTCAACGGGCCAATCAAGGAGGAGGTGTACATGGAGCAACCCCTGGCTTTGAGGATGAACGGTACCCTGACCACGTGTGTAAGCTCTCTAAGGCGCTCTATGGACTTAAGCAAGCCCCAAGAGCATGATATGAATGCCTTAGAGACTTTTTAATTGCTAATGCTTTCAAGGGTGGGAAAGCCGATCCAACTCTTTTCACTAAGACTTGTGACGGTGATCTATTTGTGTGCCAAATTTATGTCAACAACATAATATTTGGTTCTACTAACCAAAAGTCTTGTGAAGAGTTTAGCAGGGTGATGACTCAAAAATTCGAGATGTCGATGATGGGCGAGTTGAACTACTTCCTTGGGTTGCAAGTGAAGCAACTCAAGGACGACACTTTCATCTCTCAAACGAAGTATACGCAAGACTTGCTCAAGCGGTTTGGGATGAAGGACGCCAAGCCCGCAAAGACTCCAATGGGAACCGATGGGCATGTCGACCTCAACAAAGGAGGTAAGTCTGTTGATCAAAAGGCCTACCGGTCTATGATAGGGTCTTTATTTATGTGCTAGTAGACCGGATATTATGCTAAGCGTATGCATGTGTGCTAGATTTCAATTCGACCCAAGGGAGTGTCACCTTGTGGCCGTTAAGCGAATTCTTAGATATTTAGTTGCTATGCCTTGCTTCGGGATCTGGTATCCAAAGGGGTCTACCTTTGACTTGATTGGATATTCAGACTCCGATTATGCTGGATGTAAGGTCGATAGGAAGAGTACATCAGGGACGTGCCAATTCCTAGGAAGGTCCCTGGTGTCGTGGAGTTCTAAGAAACAAACTTCCGTTGCCCTATCCACCGCTGAGGCCGAGTACGTTGCCGCAGGACAATGTTGCGTGCAACTACTTTGGATGAGGCAAACCCTCCGGGACTTTGGCTACAATCTGAGCAAAGTCCCACTCCTATGTGACAATGAGAGTGCTATCCGCATGGCGGACAATCCTGTTGAACACAGCCGCACAAAGAACATAGACATCCGGCATCACTTTTTGAGAGACCACCAGCAAAAGGGAGATATCGAAGTGTTTTATGTTAGCACCGAGAACCAGCTAGCCGATATCTTTACCAAGCCTTTAGATGAGAAGACCTTTTGCAGGCTGCGTAGTGCGCTAAATGTCTTAGATTCGCGTAACTTGGATTGATATAGAGCATACATGTGTTATATGCCTTTGATCATGTTCCTTTATGCATTTTGTTGCTTATTTAAGGTGCTCAAGTTGTGCAAGGGATCCCCCGGACCTCACAAGTCCATGTGTGAATGATGCACATATTTAGGGGGAGAAATGCTACAACTTGACCCTTTGAGACTAACCGTGCGCTTGAGTTTTCTTAATTTAGTCTCAAAGGAGAATTGAAAGGGAAAAGGTGAACTTGGACCACGAAGACCTCCACTGCACTCCGATGAGAGGGTAACTTACTCCAAGTTCATCTCCGTGCTCTTATTGCCTTTTTACTCTTAATTGAAGATTTTGGTGAGGCAATGGGGTTTAAGGGCCAGAAATGATCCCGTTTTGGTGCTTGATGCCAAAGGGGGAGAAATTAAGGCCAAAGCAAGAAATGGATCAGCTACCACTTGAGAATTTTGAAAATAGTAGAGTAGAGCTTTTGTGTTGTCAAAATATTCTTATTGTCTCTTATTGTCAAAAGTCTGTCTCTTGTGGGGAGAATGTTTGATTATGGGAAAAAGGGGGAGTTTTTGGATCTTTGATCAATTTCTCTTGGAATACCTCTCTCTATGCCTCAACAAGTGATTTTGACTTAGAGATAGGAAATTGAGTTTGATTTGCAAAAACAAACCAAGTGGTGGCAAAGAATGATCCATATATGCCAAATTTGAATCAAAAATATTTTTGTTCTCATTTGCATTGATGTTGCACTTCTTTTTAGTTGCTTTTTGTTGTGTTGGCATTAATCACCAAAAAGGGGGAGATTGAAAGGGAAATGTGTCCTTGGGCCATTTCTACAAGATTTTGGTGATTAAGTGCTAAACACAAATGCGTTGAGTAATATGTGTGCCAAAGACTCAAGAAGTGCAAATCAAGATTAAAGGTATGTTTCTAGACTTAGTACATTGTTTTGAAGACTAATGTATTGTGTCTAAGTGCTAGAAACAGGAAAAAACGCCTTGGAATTAAGTTGGCTATGCTCAGCCAAAGGGCTGCTCGGTCTGGTGCACCGGACTGTCCGGTGGTGCACCGAACAGTGTCCGGTGTGTCAGGACCAGTCCCGGTGAACTGCCTGCTCTCGGGTCTCGACGGCGGCGTACGGCTATAAATCACCGGACTGTCCGGTGGTGCACCGGACTGTCCGGTGAGTCATCTGCGGCGAAGTCGCTGCTCTCGGGAACCAAGTCAACAGCGTACGGCTATAATTCACCGGACTGTCCGGTGAGGCACCAGACTGTCCGGTGAGACAACGGTCGGGCGCGCAATCCGCGCGTGACGCGTGGCCGAGCCAACGGTCAGATGGGGGCACCGGACTATCCGGTGTGCACCGGATAGTGTCCGGTGCGCCAACGGCTCCAAATCTTCAACGGTCGGCTACGCTAGATAAGGAAAGTAATCCGCACCAGACAGTGTCTGGTGGTGCACCGGACTGTCCGATGCGCCACCCAACAGAAGGCAAGATTTGCCTTCCTGGATTGCTTCCAACGGCTCCTAGCTGCCTTAGGGCTATAAAAGGGACCACTAGGCGCATGGAGGAGTACACCAAGTACTCTTTGATCAATTCTAAGCACCAAGACTCCATTTCCGCGCTTTTGATTCTTTGTGATAGCAACTAGAGCTCCATTTGAGTAGAGAACTCTTCGAGTTGTGTTGCGAGCTCAAGTTGTGACTTGTGTGCGTGTTTGTGCTCTGATTTTGTGTCTTGTGTGTGTTGCTCATCCCATCCTTACTTCCGTGCTTATTTGTGATCATCAAATTGTAAGGGCGAGAGACTCCAAGTTGTGGAGATTCCTTGCAAATGGGATATAGTGAAAGGAAGAGAAACACCGTGGTATTCAAGTGGGTCTTTGGACCGCTTGAAAGGGGTTGAGTGCAACCCTCGTCCGTTGGGATGCCACAACATGGAGTAGGCAAGTGTTGGACTTGGCCGAACCACGGTATAAACCACTGTGCCTCTCTGTGTTGATCTCTTTGTGGTTATTGTGTTTCGCAAGAACTCCTCTCTAGCCACTTGGCTTTATTGCTCTAACACCTAATCAAGTTTGTGGCTTTAAGTTTCAAGTTTTTACAGGATCACCTATTCACCCCCCCTCTAGGTGCTCGCACAAGTCTTAGTGAAAAGAGTTGGATCGGCTTTCCCAACCTTGAAAGCATTAGCAATTAGAAAATCTCTAAGGCATTCATACCATGCTCTTGGGGCTTGCTTAAGTCCATAGAGCGCCTTAGAGAGCTTACACACGTGGTCGGGGTACCGTTCATCCTCAAAGCCAGGGGGTTGCTCCACGTACACCTCCTCCTTGATTGGCCCGTTGAGGAAAGCGCTCTTCACATCCATTTGGAACAACCTGAAAGAGTGGTGAGCGGCATAGGCTAATAGAATGCGAATAGACTCTAGCCTAGCCACAGGAGCAAAAGTCTCCTTGAAATCCAAACCTGCAACTTGGTCATAACCTTTTGCCACAAGTCGAGCCTTGTTTCGTGTCACCACCCCGTGCTCATCTTGGTTGTTGCGGAACACCCACTTGGTTCCCACAACGTTTTGCTTGGGACATGGCACCAGTGTCCAAACTTCATTTCGCTTGAAGTTGTTGAGCTCTTCCTGTATGGCCAACACCCAGTTCGGATCTAGCAAGGCCTCTTCTACCCTGAAAGGCTCAATAGAAGAGACAAACGAGTAATGCTCACAAAAATTAGCTAGACGTGAGCGAGTAGTTACTCCCTTCCTTATATCACCCAAAATCTGGTCGATGGGATGATTCCTTTGAATCGTCGCTCGAACTTGAGTTGGAGGGGCCCGTGGTGCTTCTTCCTCCACAACTTGTTCTTCTTGTGCTCCCCCTTGATCACCCGCCTCCTCTTGAGGAACCTGTTCTTCATCTTGAGTCGGGGGATGCACCATCGTTGAGGAAGAAGGTTGATCTTGCTCTTGGTGTTCCTGTGGTCGCACATCTCCAATCGCCATGGTGCGAATTGCGTCCGTTGGAACATCATCTTCATCTACATCATCAAGATCAACTTGCTCTCTTGGAGAGCCATTAGTTTCATCAAATACAACGTCGTTAGAGACTTCAACCAAACCCGATGATTTGTTGAAGACTCTATATGCCTTTGTATTTGAGTCATAACCTAGCAAAAACCCTTCTACAGCTTTGGGAGCAAATTTGGAATTCCTACCTTTCTTCACTAGAATGTAACATTTACTCCCAAATACACGAAAATATGAAACATTGGGTTTGTTACCGGTTAGAAGTTCGTACGACGTCTTCTTGAGGAGGCGAGGAAGGTAGACCCAGTTTATGGCGTGGCAAGCTGTGTTCACAGCTTCCGACCAAAACCGCTAGGGCGTCTTGAATTCTCCAAGCATCGTCCTCGCCATGTCTATAAGCGTCTTGTTCTTCCTCTCTACCACACCGTTTTGCTGTGGTGTGTAGGGAGCGGAGAACTCGTGCTTGATTCCTTCCTCCTCAAGGTACTCCTCCACTTGCAAGTTCTTGAACTCGGACCCGTTGTCGCTTCTTATCTTCTTCACCTTGAGCTCAGATTCGTTTTGAGCTCGCCTTAGAAAGCGCTTGAGGGTCCCTTGGGTTTCTGATTTATCCTGCAAAAAGAATACCCAAGTGAAGCGGGAAAAATCATCATCAACAACAAGACCATACTTACTTCCCCCTATGCTGAGGTAGGCGACGGGTCCGAAGAGGTCCATATGAAGTAGCTCCAGAGGTCTTGATGTGGTCATCACATTCTTGCTGTGATGAGAGCTTCCCACCTGTTTACCTGCTTGACATGCTGCACAAGGTCTATCTTTTTCGAAATACACATTTGTCAGTCCTAACACATGTTCTCCCTTTAGAAGTTTATGGAGGTTCTTCATCCCAACATGTGCTAGACGGTGATGCCACAACCAGTCCATGCTAGTCTTAGCTATTAAGCATGTATCTAGATCGGCCTCCTCTTTCGAAAAATCAACTAAGTAGAGTTTGCCATCTAGTACACCCTTAAATGCTAATGAACCATCACTCCTTCTAAAGACAGACACATCAACATTTGTAAATAAACAATTGTAGCCCATGTGGCACAATTGACTAACAGACAGCAGATTATAGCCTAGCGACTCTACTAGAAATACATTAGAGATAGAGTGCTCATTTGTGATGGCTATCTTGCCTAAGCATTTGACCTTGCCTTGATTCCCATCTCCAAATATGATTGTATCTTGGGAATCCTTGTTCTTGACATAGGAGGTGAACATCTTCTTCTCCCCCGTCATGTGGTTTGTGCATCCGCTGTCGATAATCCAGCTTGAGCCCCCGGATGCATAATCCTGCAAGGCAAATTAGGCTTGAGTTTTAGGTACCCAACTCTTGTTGGGTCCTACAAGGTTAGTTATAATAGTCTTCGGGACACAAATGCAAGTCTTGTCTCCCTTGCACTTGGCCCCCAACTTCCTAACAATCACTTTCTTATTCTTACGACAAATTGCAAAAGAAGTATTGCAAGCATGGTAAATTGTAGAAGGTTCATTACATACTTTCCTAGGCACATGATCAATATTTTTCCTAGGCATATTTCTACTATGCACAAAAGAAGAACTTGAAGCAATCATAGCATGTGAATCATAATTATAACTCCTATGAGCATTTCTAGAAAATTTTCTATCACTATAGATGAAAGCATGATTCCTTTGTGCACTATTAGCCATAGGGGCCTTCCCTTTCTCATTGGCGGAAATGGGAGCCTTTTGACTTGTTAAGTTCTTGGCTTCCTTTCGAAAGCCAAGCCCATCCTTAATAGAGGGGTGTCTACCAACAGTGTAGGCATCCCTTGCAAATTTTAGTTTATCAAAATCCACCTTGCAAGTCTCAAGTTGAGCATTAAGACTTGTAACTTCATCATTTAATTTAGTAATGGATGCCAGATGTTCATTACAAGCATTAACATCAAAATCCTTGCACCTATTACAAATTATGACATGTTCCACACATGAACTAGACTTATTAGCTACTTCTAACTTAGCATTTAACTCATCATTAACACTCTTCAAACTATAATAGACTCATGGCAAGCAGAAATTTCAGGAGATAAAATCTCATTCCTTTTAGTTTCTAAAACAAGAGATTTTTGTACACTAATAAACTTGTCATGCTCTTCATATAAAATATCTTCTTGCTTCTCTAACAATCTATTCTTTTCATTTAAAGCATCAATCAATTCATTGATCTTATCAACTTTAGTTCTATCTAAACCTTTGAATAAACTTGTGTAGTCTACTTCATCATCACTAGATTCATCATCACTTGAAGAAGCATACGTAGGGGTATCTCGAGCGCTTACCTTTTTCTCCTTTGCCATGAGGCAGGTGTGGCGCTCGTTGGGGAAGAGAGACGACTTGTTGAAGGCCGAGGCGACGAGTCCTTCATCGTCGGAGTTGGACGAAGAGCAATCCGAATCCCACTCTTTGCCAAGGTGCGCCTCACCCTTCGCCTTCTTGTAGGTCTTCTTTTTCTCCCTCTTCCCGCTCTTTTCTTGTCCCTGGTCACTATCATTATCAGGACAGTTAGCAATAAAGTGACCAGTCTTACCACACTTGAAGCAGGAGCGCTTTCCCTTTGTCTTGCTCTTGTTGGGATGCTCCTTGCGTCTTTTTAGCGTCGTCTTGAAGCGCTTGATAATGAGGGACATTTCATCCTCACTTAGCCCGACCGCCTCAACTTGCGCCACCTTGCTAGGTAGCGCCTCCCTGCTGCTTGTTGCTTTGAGAGCAACAGTTTGAGGCTCGTAGATGGGCATTGGGCCATTCAATGCCTCATCAACGTATCTTGCTTCCTTGATCATCATACGCCCGCTTACAAACTTTCCGAGTATTTCCTCGGGCGTCATCTTTGTGTACCTAGGATTCTCACGGATTGAGTTCATAAGATGAGGATCAAGAATAGTGAAGGACCTGAGCATAAGTCGGACGACGTCGTGGTCCGTCCATCTCGTGCTTCCATAGCTCCTGATCTTGTTGACTAGGGTCTTGAGCCTGTTGTACGTTTGCGTTGGCTCCTCTCCCCTGATCATTGTGAACCTTCCCAGTTCGCCTTCCACCAACTCCATCTTGGTGATCATGGTGGCGTCGTTCCCCTCATGAGAAATCTTGAGGGTGTCCCAAATTTGCTTGGCGTTATCCAAGCCGCTCACCTTGTTGTACTCGTCCCTGCACAAGGATGCTAGCAAAACAGTGGTATCTTGTGCATTTTTATGGATTTGCTCATTAATGAAAACGGAGTTGTTAATACTATCAAAAAGCATTCCGTTTTCAACAATCTCCCAAATACTTGGATGGAGAGAGAATAGGTGACTACGCATTTTGTGACTCCAAAATGAGTAGTCTTCTCCATCAAAGTGCAGAGGTTTCCTAAGTGGAATTGAAAGTAAATGAGCATTGGAGTTAAACGGAATACGAGAATAATCAAATGAAAAATTTGAGTTAACCAGTTTCTTTTTCTCGTCGTAGTCGTCGTGTCTTGGGGAAGAAGAAGACTCGTCGCTGTCGTAGTAGACGATCTTCTTAATGCGCCTCTTCTTCTTCCCGTCTCTTTTCTTATGACTCGAGCCAGAGTCCGAGTGCTTATCATCTCTTGGCTCGTTGACGATGGACTCCTTTGTCTTGTCGTTGACCACCATCCCCTTTCCCTTAGGATCCATCTCTTCGGGCGATTACTCCCTTGCGTGAAGAGAACAACTCTGATACCAATTGAGAGCACCTAGAGGGGGGGGTGAATAGGTGATCCTGTAAAAATCAAATACTTGTAGCCACAAAACTTGGTTAAGTGTTAGCTCAATAGAATCAAGTGGCAAGGACCAAGCTCTTGTGAAACAGAATGGTCACGAAGAAAAACAAGCACAAGAGACACGGTGATTTATCCCGTGGTTCGGCCAAGTATAACACTTGCCTACTCCACATTGTGGCGTCCCACTGGACGAGGGTCGCACTCAACCCCTTTCAAGTGATCCAATGATCAACTTGAATACCACGGCGTTTTCCTTTCTTTTACTATCTCCCGTTCGCGAGGAATCTCCACAACTTGGAGCCTCTCGCCCTTACAATTGATGATCACAAAGAAGCATGGAAGTAGGGGAGGGGAGAGCAACACACACAAGACTCAAAGCACGAGCACAATCACACACACAAGCCACAACTTGAGCTCACAACACAATGCGAGGAGTTCTCTACTCAAATAGAGCTCAAGTCACTATCACAAAGAATCAAATGCGCGAGAATGGAGTCTTGGTGCTTAGAGATGATCAAAGAATGCTTGGGTTGCTCCTCCGTGCACCTAGGGGTCCCTTTTATAGCCCCAAGGCAGCTAGGAGCCGTTGGAGGCAATCTGGGAAGACAATTCTTGCCTTCTGTCGGATGGCGCACCGGACAGTCCGGTGCACCACCGGACAGGCACTGTTCATGGTCCGGTGCAGATCGCCTTCCTAAAATGGCACAGCCGACTGTTGCAGAATTGTAGTCGTTGGTGCACCGAACACTGTCCGGTGCACACCGGACAGTCCGGTGCCTCCTGCCGACCGTTGGAGCGGGCCACGCGTCGCCCGCGGATTTGGCGGCCGACCGTTGTGCTGGCGGCCGTTGGCTCACCGGATAGTCCAGTGCACCACCGGACAGTCCGGTGAATTATAGCCGTACGTCGCCGACAAATTCCCGAGAGTGGACAGTTCGCCAGAAGCCAGCCTGGCGCACCGGACAGTCCGGTGTGCCAGACTGCGCTGAGTCTTGGCTGCTCCAGCCAAGTCTTTTCCTTTTTCTCTTTTCTCTGATTCTAGCACTTAGACAAATATATTAGTACACAAAAACCAATGTACTAAGTCTAGAATCATACCTTGTTGATTTGCACTTTATCCATCATTTGGCACATAATTACTCACTCAATATGCGTTGGGCACTTAATCACCAAAAATATATTAGAAATGGCCCAAGGGCACATTTCCCTTTCAGCATCTCAGCAGAAGAACAACTACAGTTACGGGCCCTGCGCTTCAAGAACCGCAACCTCCAGAAGCAGAAAGAAATCCTCGAGGCCAAGCGACAACGTGTCTTCGTGCAAGCCAAGGTGCGCCAGATGATACGAGACGAGGAGCAGAGGGCTCGGGAACTCGAGCAAGAGATTGTGCTCATGTAGCGCGAAGGCCAATACGATCTGCAGCACGACCCGCCCCTCCAACAGCGTGCGCCAGTTGGAGACTTATTTATTCCCCAACGCGGACCCTTCGTCCCGCACGACACAGCTTTCCAGGGCATCAACTACCTCGATGAGCGAAGCCCCCTGGCGCCGCAACTGCAAGTGTCACCATGGCCCGCCAACTTCAGGGCAGGGAGCTACCCCAAGTACAACGGCAGCACTGACCCAGCACAATATATCATGAGCTCTTAGGTCGCCGTCGCATCATCCGGAGGGGACAACGCCACGATGGCCAAGTCTTTCATCATCGCCCTCGAGGGTCTAGCCTTGACCTAGTACACCAGGTTGCCCCCATTATCCATCGACTCCTGGAGAAGTCTCCGGGACAAGTTTCTGCTTAACTTTCAGGGGTACTGCCCAGACACCGATGCCTCGGCCGAGCTGTCACTCTGCAAACAACAAGAGAAAGAAACCCTGCGGGAGTACTACCACAAGTTCCTGACTCTCAAGTCACAACTGCCCTCGGTCGACGACCAAATCGCCATACACTACGCCATCAGTGGCCTTCGGGCTAGCGTCCTGTACAATCACTGCATCAGGGACCCACCCAAAAACCTCTAGGAGCTCTATTAGTTGTTTGAAAAGTACGCCGGATCCGAAGAGCTCCATCAGCGCAAGGTCGAGTCTCAAAGAAAGCCCAAGGACCCTCCGCAATCTAGCCGAACATGGACAAGACCTTCGTAGTCAGACTCTGGTCGGGACAACCACAGTCAGCAGCAGGTGCATAACATTGCCAACCAGCACCCCACCGGCGAAGCCCCTCGCCGCCAAGATTACCCCCCCAGGGCCGTGAAAATGGCACGCGTGGTCGGGGCTGGGGACGGGCGCAACAACCGCGCAGATATTACTGCCTTTTTCACGGCGAAGACTGCATGCACCCAACCAAGGATTGCACGGAAACGAAGGCCACCAGGGACAGGATGTCTCGGGCACAACCAGCCGACAACCCAAGAGTTGTCGCGCACACATATCAACACCACCACCCACAACCATACAACCACGGCCCCGCCCAGCATCTACCCAACCACGCATATCAACACCACCAGGAGGTACAAGTCATACCACCCCCGCCCCCGCCTCCGCATCAACCAAACATCCACCACCAAAATCACCCCAAGCACCAAAACAGGAAGACTTCGTTGATCAGTTGTATCGCGGAGTCATTCACATGATCACCGGAGGGTCCAGCGTCGACTTCGACACGAAGCGGCAAAAGAGGGATCATTGCCGAAGCATCAACCACGTCGCCATCACCGGTCCGGTCGTGCAAACAAAGTGGTCACATGTGCCGTTAACCTTCAACGCCAGAGATGTTGATCTGCACAGCGCACCCCACATCGATGCCATGGTAATCAACTGCAGTGTGGCAGGCTGGGACCTGCACAAAGTCCTAGTTGACAATGGCAGCCAGGCAGACATCATCTTCCTCCACGCCTTCGACCGCATGGGCATCAGCCACAGCTTGCTCAAGCCTTCGGACAATCCCCTATATGGCTTCGGCGGCAAGGGCACCTTCCCTATGGGCAAGATAGAGCTACCCCTGTCCTTCGGCGTAGCACCCAATGCGCGAAGTGAACAGGTCACCTTCGATATGGTCTATCCCTACAACGCCATAATGGGTCGGGGCTCTATCAACAAATTTGAAGCAGCCATCCACGGATTATACCTTTGCATGAAAATTCTGGGTCCACAAGGCGTAATAGCGGTGTACGGGAATCAGTAGACTGCGCATAACATTGGGAGAGATTTCGTTCCCGGTCAACAAAACGTACACTGCCTTACGACGCAGCGCGAAGTCCCCGAGGCTACACGCCCCGCCGCCAACGAAGATGAAAAGGCATAGCTACAAAGCAACGACGGAACGAAGATAGTTCCCCTTGACCCGGCAACGCCCAAGCAAACAGTCATCATAAGCGAAGACCTGACTTCGCAAGAGGAGGAGAAACTCATCTCCTGTCTCTCCAGAAATAAGGACGTCTTCGCCTGGTCTGCTCTTGACCTGGTCGGAGTCAGTCGCACCGTCATCGAGCACAAACTGGGCATCGACCCTTCGGTGCGCCCAAAGAAGCAGCGGTTGCGCAAAATGTCAGATGAAAAAAAAAGAAGCCGCCAAAGTCGAAGTACACCGCCTGCTGGAGGCCAATTTCATCGAGCCAATTGCTTACTGAAAGGGAATTAGGCTTACACCTAGTTCCTAAATAATTTTGGTGGTTGAATTGCCCAACACAAATATTGGACTAACTAGTTTGCTCTAGTGGATAAGTTGTACAGGTGCAAAAGGTTCACTCTTAGCCAATAAAAAGATCAAGTTTTGGATTCAACAAAGGAGCAAAGAACCAACCGAAGGCACCTCTGGCTGAAGGCACCGGACTGTCCGGTGTACACCGGACAGTGTCCGGTGCGCCCAGAGGACTCCAACTCAAACTCTTCGCCCTCGGGAATTCTCGGAAGCCGGCGCACTATAATTCACCGGACTGTCCGGTGTACACCGGACAGTGTCCGGTGCTCCAAGGAAGCGCGGCCTCCGGAACTCGCCAGCCTCGGGTTCGCGCGGTAGCTGCTCCGCTATAATTCACCGGACATGTCCGGTGTGCACCGGACTGTCCGGTGTACCAGCGGGGCAACGGCTATTTCGGCGCCAACGGCTACCTGCGGTGCATTTAATGCGCGCGCAGCGCGCGCAGACGTCAGGCGCGCCCATACCGGTGCACCGGACAATGAACAGTTGTTATCCGGTGTGCACCGGACACCCAGGCGGGCCCAGAAGTCAGAAGCTCCAACGGTCTGAATCCAACGGCATTGATGACGTGGCAGGGGCACCGGACTGTCCGGTGTGCACCGGACTGTCCGGTGCGCCATCGAACAGAAGCCTCCAGCCAACGGTCAAGTTTGGTGGTTGGGGCTATAAATACCCCAACCACCCCACCATTCATTGCATCCAAGTTTTCCAACTTCCAACTACTTACAAGAGCTAGGCATTCAATTCTAGACACACCAAAGAGATCAAATCCTCTCCAATTCCACTCAAGCCCTTAGTGACTAGCGAGAGTGATTTGTCGTGTTCTTTTGAGCTCTTGCGCTTGGATCGCTTTCTTTCTTTCTCACTTGTTCTTGTGATCAAAACTCAATTGTAACCAAGGCAAGAGGCACCAATTGTGTGGTGGCCCTTGCGGGGAAGTTTTGTTCCCGTTTGATTGAGAAGAAGAAAAGCTCACTCGGTCCGAGGGACCGTTTGAGAGAGGGAAGGGTTGAAAGAGACCCGGCCTTTGTGGCCTCCTCAACGGGGAGTAGGTTTGCAAGAACCGAACCTCGGTAAAACAAATCCGCGTGTCACACTCTTCATTTGCTTGCAATTTGTTTTGCACCCTCTCTCGCGGACTTGTTTATATTTCTAACGCTAACCCGGCTTGTAGTTGTGATTATTTTTGTGATTTTCAGTTTCGCCCTATTCACCCCCCCTCTAGGCGACTTTCAATTGGTATCAGAGCCCGGTGCTTCATTAGAGCCTAACCGCTCGAAGTGATGTCGGGAGATCACACCAAGAGGGAGATGGAGACCGGCGACAACAAGCCCACTACAAGCCAAGGGAGCACTTCATCGGAAGAGTCCCGCACCAAGAGAAGGGAGAAGAAGAAGAACTCCTCCAAGCGGAAGGAGAAAAGATCTTCCTCTTCTCACCACAAGGAGAAGAAGGAAAAATCCTCTTCTCACAAGCCGCATCGGAGTGGGGACAAGCACAAGAAGATGAGGAAGGTGGTCTACTACGAGACCGACACTTCATCAACATCCACCTCCGACTCCGATGCACCGTCCGTAACTTCTAAGCGCCAAGAGCGCAAGAAGTTTAGTAAGATCCCTTTAAACTATTCCCGTACATCTAGACATACTCCATTACTTTCCGTTCCATTAGGCAAACCGCCAACTTTTGACGGCGAAGATTATGCTAGGTGGAGTGATTTAATGAAATTTCATCTAACCTCACTCCACAAAAGTATATGGAATGTTGTTGAGTTTGGAGTACAGGTACCTTCAATAGGGGATGGGGATTATGACACGGACGAAGTGGCCCAAATCGAGCACTTCAACTCTCAAGCCGCAACCATTCTCCTTGCCTCTCTTAGCAAGGAGGAATACAACAAAGTACAAGGGTTGAAGAACGCAAAAGAGATTTGGGACCTACTCAAGACGGCGCACGAGGGTGATGAACTCACCAAGATCACCAAGCGGGAAACGATCGAGGGGGAGCTCGGTCGCTTTCGTCTTCGCCAAGGGGAGGAGCCACAAGACATGTACAATCGGCTCAAGACCTTGGTGAACCAAGTGCGCAACCTCGAGAGCAAAAAATGGGATGACCACGAGGTGGTTAAGGTTATTTTAAGAGCACTCATTTTCCTTAACCCCACTCAAGTTCAATTAATTCGTGGTAATCCTAGATATCCACTAATGACCCCCGAGGAAGTTATCGGGAATTTTGTGAGCTTTGAATGCATGATTAAGGGCTCCAAGAAGATCAACGAGCTTGATGAACCCTCCACATCCGAGGCACAACCGGTGGCCTTCAAGGCAACGGAGGAGAAGAAGGAGGAGTCTACACCAAGTAGACAACCAATTGACGCCTCCAAGCTCGACAATGAGGAAATGGCCTTAATCATCAAAAGCTTTCGGCAAATCCTCAAGCAACGGAAGGGGAAGGACTACAGACCCCGTTCCAAGAAGGTTTGCTACAAGTGTGGTAAGCCCGGTCACTTTATTGCAAAATGTCCTATGTCTAGTGACAGTGACAGGGGCGACGACAAGAAGGGCAAGAGGAGAGAAAAGAAGAGGTACCACAAGAAGAAGGGCGGTGATGCCCACGTGTGCCGCGAATGGGACTCCGACGAGAGCTCCACCGACTCATCCTCCGACGAGGACGCCGCCAACATCGCCGTCACCAAAGGTCTCCTCTTCCCCAACGTCGGCCACAAGTGTCTCATGGCCAAGGACGGCAAAAAGAAGGTAAAATCAAGGTCCTCCACTAAATATGAAACATCTAGTGATGAGGACGATGATAAAAATGAGGAGGATAACTTGCGCATTCTTTTTGCTAACCTTAACATGGAACAAAAGGAAAAATTAAATGAGCTAATTAGTGCCATCCATGAAAAGGATGATCTCTTGGACTCCCAAGAGGACTTCCTAATCAAGGAAAACAAGAAACATGTTAAGGTTAAAAATGCTTATGCTCTAGAGGTAGAAAAATGTAATAAATTATCTAGTGAGCTAAGCACCTGCCATGACACTATTGCCAACCTTAGAAATGAAAATGCCAAATTAATTACTAAGGTTGACTCTCATGTTTGTATTGATTCAATTCCCAATCTTAGAAATGATAATGATGATTTGCTTGCTAGGATTGATGAATTGAATGTTTCTATTGCTAGCCTTAGAAATGAGAATGAGAAATTAATTGCTAAGGCTAAAGAATTAGATGTTTGCAATGTTACAATTTCCGACCTTAGAACTAAGAATGATATGTTGCATGCTAAGGTTGTAGAACTAAAATCTTGCAAACCCTCTACTTCTAATGTTGAGCATGTTTCTATTTGTACTAGATGTAGAGATGTTGATATCAATGCTATTCATGATCACATGGCTTTAATTAAACAACAAAATGATCATATAGCATTATTAGATGCTAAAATTGCCGAGCATAACTTAGAAAATGAAAAGTTCAAATTTGCTAGAAGTATGCTCTATAATGGGAGACGCCCTGGCATTAAGGATGGCATTGGCTTCCAAAGGGGAGACAATGTCAAACTTAATGCCCCTCCTAAGAACTTGTCTAACTTTGTTAAGGGCAAGGCTCCCATGCCTCAGGATAACGAGGGTTACATTTTGTACCCTGCCGGCTATCCTGAGAGCAAAATTAGGAGAACTCATTCTAGGAAGTCTCACTCTGGCCCTAATCATGCTTTTATGTATAAGGGTGAGACATCTAGTTCTAGGCAACCAACCCGTGCTAAGTTGCCTAGAAAGAAAATTCCTAATGCATCAAATGATCATGCCATTTCATTCAAAACTCTTGATGCATCATATGTTTTAACTAACAAATCTGGCAAGGTAGTTGCCAAGATTGTTGGGGGCAAACACAAGGGCTCCAAGACTTGTGTTTGGGTACCCAAAGTTCTTGTTTCTAATGCCAAAGGACCCAAAACCGTTTGGGTACCTAAAATCAAGAACTAAAATTGTTTTGTAGGTTTATGCATCCGGGGGCTCAAGTTGGATACTCGACAGCGGGTGCACAAACCACATGACAGGGGAGAAAAGGATGTTCTCCTCTTATGAGAAAAACCAAGATCCCCAACGAGCTATCACATTCGGGGATGGAAATCAAGGTTTGGTCAAAGGTTTGGGTAAAATTGCTATATCACCTGACCATTCTATTTCCAATGTTTTTCTTGTAGATTCTTTAGATTACAATTTGCTTTCCGTATCCCAATTATGTCAAATGGGCTACAACTGTCTATTTACTGATATAGGTGTTACTGTCTTTAGAAGAAGTGATGATTCAATAGCATTTAAGGGAGTGTTAGAGGGTCAGCTATACTTGGTAGATTTTGATAGAGCTGAACTCGACACTTGCTTGATTGCTAAGACTAACTTGGGTTGGCTCTGGCACCGCCGACTAGCCCATGTTGGAATGAAGAATCTTCACAAGCTTCTAAAGGGAGAACACATTTTAGGACTAACCAATGTTCATTTTGAGAAAGACAAGATTTGTAGCGCATGCCAAGCCGGGAAGCAAGTTGGCACCCATCATCCACACAAAAACGTCATGACTACCGACAGGCCACTAGAGCTCCTACACATGGATTTATTCGGCCCGATCGCTTACATAAGCATCGGCGGTAGTAAGTATTGTCTTGTAATTGTGGATGATTATTCTCGCTTCACTTGGGTGTTCTTTTTGCAGGACAAATCTCATACCCAAGAGACCTTAAAGGGATTCTTGAGACGGGCTCAAAATGAGTTCGGCTTAAGGATCAAGAAAATTAGAAGCGACAATGGGACGGAGTTCAAGAACTCTCAAATTGAAGGCTTCCTTGAGGAGGAGGGCATCAAGCATGAGTTCTCTTCTCCCTACACTCCACAACAAAATGGTGTAGTGGAGAGGAAGAATCGAACTCTATTGGACATGGCAAGGACCATGCTTGATGAATACAAGACACCGGATCGGTTTTGGGCCGAAGCGGTCAACACCGCTTGCTACGCCATCAACCGGTTATATCTTCACCGAATCCTCAAGAAGACATCCTATGAACTCCTAACTGGTAAAAAGCCCAATATTTCATATTTTAGAGTTTTTGGTAGCAAATGTTTTATTCTTGTCAAAAGAGGTAGAAAATCTAAATTTGCTCCTAAAACTGTAGAAGGCTTTTTACTAGGATATGACTCAAACACAAGGGCATATAGAGTCTTTAACAAGTCCTCAGGACTTGTTGAAGTTTCTTGTGACGTTGTGTTTGATGAAACTAACGGCTCTCAAGTAGAGCAAGTTGATCTTGATGAGATAGGAGAAGAACAGGCTCCATGCATAGCGCTAAGGAACATGTCCATTGGGGATGTGTGTCCTAAGGAATCCGAAGAGCCTCCACATGCACAAGATCAACCATCCTCCTCCATGCAAGCATCTCCACCAACTCAAATTGAGGATGAGGCTCAAGATGTTGAACAAGAAGATCAAGGAGATGAGCCACCTCAAAATGACGGCAACGATCAAGGGGGAGATGCAAATGATGAGGACAAGGAGGATGATCAACCAAGGCCGCCACACCCAAGAGTTCACCAAGCAATACAACGAGATCACCCCGTCGACACCATACTCGGCGACATTCATAAGGGGGTAACTACTCGATCTCGTGTTGCACATTTTTGTGAACATTACTCTTTTGTTTCCTCTATTGAGCCACACAGGGTAGAGGAAGCACTTCAAGATTCGGATTGGGTAATGGCGATGCAAGAGGAGCTTAACAATTTCACAAGGAATGAGGTATGGCACTTAGTTCCACGTCCTAATCAAAATGTTGTAGGAACCAAGTGGGTCTTCCGCAACAAGCAAGACGAGCATGGTGTGGTGACAAGGAACAAAGCTCGACTCGTGGCCAAGGGGTATTCACAAGTCGAAGGTTTGGATTTTGGTGAAACCTATGCACCCGTAGCTAGGCTTGAGTCAATTCGTATATTATTGGCCTATGCTACTTACCATGGCTTCAAGCTTTATCAAATGGACGTGAAGAGTGCCTTCCTCAATGGACCAATCAAGGAGGAGGTCTATGTTGAGCAACCTCCCGGCTTTGAAGACAGTGAGTACCCTAACCATGTTTATAGGCTCTCTAAGGCGCTTTATGGGCTCAAGCAAGCCCCAAGAGCATGGTATGAATGCCTTAGAGATTTCCTTATTGCTAATGGCTTCAAAGTCGGCAAAGCCGATCCTACTTTATTCACTAAAACACTTGATAATGATTTGTTTGTATGCCAAATTTATGTTGATGATATTATATTTGGGTCTACTAACAAATCCACTTGTGAAGAATTTAGTAGGATCATGACACAAAAATTCGAGATGTCAATGATGGGGGAGTTGAAGTATTTTCTAGGATTCCAAGTCAAGCAACTCCAAGAAGGCACCTTCATTAGCCAAACGAAGTACACTCAAGACATTCTAAGCAAGTTTGGAATGAAGGATGCCAAGCCCATCAAGACACCCATGGGAACAAATGGGCATCTCGACCTCGACACGGGAGGTAAGTCCGTGGATCAAAAGGTATACCGGTCGATGATTGGTTCATTGCTTTATTTATGTGCATCTTGACCGGACATTATGCTTTCCGTATGCATGTGTGCAAGATTCCAAGCCGACCCTAAGGAATCACACCTTACGGCCGTAAAACGAATCTTGAGATATTTGGCTTATACTCCTAAGTTTGGGCTTTGGTACCCTCGGGGATCCACATTTGATTTGATTGGTTATTCGGATGCCGATTGGGCGGGGTGTAAGATTAATAGGAAGAGCACATCGGGGACTTGCCAGTTCTTGGGAAGATCCTTGGTGTCATGGGCTTCAAAGAAGCAAAATTCGGTCGCTCTTTCTACTGCCGAAGCCGAGTATATTGCCGCAGGCCATTGTTGCGCGCAATTGCTTTGGATGAGGCAAACCCTGCGGGACTACGGTTACAAATTAACCAAAGTCCCTTTGCTATGTGACAATGAGAGTGCAATCAAAATGGCCGACAATCCCGTTGAGCATAGCCGCACTAAACACATAGCCATTCGGTATCATTTTCTTCGGGATCACCAACAAAAGGGGGATATCGAGATTTCATACATTAATACTAAAGATCAATTAGCCGATATCTTTACCAAGCCACTTGATGAACAATCCTTTACCAGACTTAGGCATGAGCTCAATATTCTTGATTCTAGGAATTTCTTTTGCTAAACTTGCACACATAGCTCATAATAATACCTTTGATCATGTCTCTTTATATATGCTATGACTAATGTGTTTTCAAGTGTATTTCAAACCAAGTCATAGGTATATTGAAAGGGAATTGGAGTCTTCAGCGAAGACAAGGCTTCCACTCCGCTCTACTACTCATCCTTCGCCGTCGCTCCGCATCATCTCTCCAACTTTGGTATAATCTTCACTCATTTATTTTATGACCAAAGGAGGAGAAAGTACTTCAGTGGGCTCTAATAATTCCGTTTTTGGCGATTCATGCCAAAGGGGGAGAAAATATGAGCCCAAAGCAAAAGGACCGCACCACCACCCTAATTTTAAAATTAATGATTTTCAATTGATAAATTTCAAAATTGGTATCTCTTTGTGTTCTAAAGGGGGAGCAAGTAGTATTTTCAAAATTAATGTCTTAAAACCCTCTTGAACACTAAGAGGAGACTTGATTTGAGGAGAAGTTTTGTTTAGTCAAAGGAAAAGCATTTGGGTCAAAGGAAGAAAATTTCAAAACTTGACAATGCTTTGCAAAATCTTATTCATTTACCTTTGACTATCTTGCAAAAGGACTTTGAAAAGATTTTTCAAAAGAATTTGCAAAAACAAAACTTTTGGTGCAAATGTGGTCCAATATGTTAAAAACAAAGAAACAATCCATGCGAATCATGTAAGTATTTATTGGCTCAATTCCAAGCAACCTTTGCACTTACCTTATGCAAACTAGTTCAAATTATGCACTTCTATATTTGCTTTGAGTTGTGTTGGCATCAATCACCAAAAAGGGGGAGATTGAAAGGGAATTAGGCTTACACCTAGTTCCTAAATAATTTTGGTGGTTGAATTGCCCAACACAAATATTGGACTAACTAGTTTGCTCTAGTGGATAAGTTGTACAGGTGCAAAAGGTTCACTCTTAGCCAATAAAAAGATCAAGTTTTGGATTCAACAAAGGAGCAAAGAAGCAACCGAAGGCACCTCTGGCTGAAGGCACCGGACTGTCCGGTGTACACCGGACAGTGTCCGGTGCGCCCAGAGGACTCCAACTCAAACTCTTCGCCCTCGGGAATTCTCGGAAGCCGGCGCACTATAATTCACCGGACTGTCCGGTGTACACCGGACAGTGTCCGGTGCTCCAAGGAAGCGCGGCCTCCGGAACTCGCCAGCCTCGGGTTCGCGCGGTAGCTGCTCCGCTATAATTCACCGGACATGTCCGGTGTGCACCGGACTGTCCGGTGTACCAGCGGGGCAACGGCTATTTCGGCGCTAATGGCTACCTGCGGTGCATTTAATGCGCGCGTAGCGCGCGCAGACGTCAGGCGCGCCCATACCGGTGCACCGGACAATGAACAGTTGTTGTCCGGTGTGCACCAGACACCCAGGCGGGCCCAGAAGTCAGAAGCTCCAACGGTCTGAATCCAACGGCATTGATGACGTGGCAGGGGCACCGGACTGTCCGGTGTGCACCGGACTGTCCGGTGCGCCATCGAACAGAAGCCTCCAGCCAACGGTCAAGTTTGGTGGTTGGGGCTATAAATACCCCAACCACCCCACCATTCATTGCATCCAAGTTTTCCAACTTCCAACTACTTACAAGAGCTAGGCATTCAATTCTAGACACACCAAAGAGATCAAATCCTCTCCAATTCCACTCAAGCCCTTAGTAACTAGCGAGAGTGATTTGCCGTGTTCTTTTGAGCTCTTGCGCTTGGATCGCTTTCTTTCTTTCTCACTTGTTCTTGTGATCAAAACTCAATTGTAACCAAGGCAAGAGGCACCAATTGTGTGGTGGCCCTTGCGGGGAAGTTTTGTTCCCGTTTGATTGAGAAGAAGAAAAGCTCACTCGGTCCGAGGGACCGTTTGAGAGAGGGAAGGGTTGAAAGAGACCCGGCCTTTGTGGCCTCCTCAACGGGGAGTAGGTTTGCAAGAACCGAACCTCGGTAAAACAAATCCGCGTGTCACACTCTTCATTTGCTTGCGATTTGTTTTGCACCCTCTCTCGCGGACTTGTTTATATTTCTAACGCTAACCCGGCTTGTAGTTGTGATTATTTTTGTGATTTTCAGTTTCGCCCTATTCACCCCCCCTCTAGGCGACTTTCACTTACCCTACGTGGCTATCAAACGTAATCATGATGCAAAAGAAGAGCGGCAAGTGGCGGATGTGCATCGATTTCACCAGCCTTAACAAGGCCTGCCCCAAGGATAATTTTCTGCTGCCACGGATCGACAACATCATCGATAGTGCGGCCGGATGCGAAGTCATGTCACTCCTTGACTGCTTCTCTGGCTACCACTAAATATATATGAAGGAGGAAGACAAGGCCAGTACTAGTTTCATCACACCCTTCGGCACATACTGCTTCATCAGGATGCCGGAGGGACTCAAGAACGCTGGGTCAACCTTCTCTTGCCTCACCAAGACGGTGCTCGAGATCCAAGTTGCTATGAACAGATTCATCTCCAAGTCCACCGAGCGAAGTCTACCGTTCCTCAAGACACTGCGTGGTGCGAAAGACTTCGTGTGGGGACTAGAACAGGCGATAGCCTTCACATAACTCAAGCAGCACCTGTCAGACTTGGCCATGCTCACCAGTCCAGACCCTTCGCTGCCGCTTCTGCTCTACATCGCCGCCTCGCCATATGCAGTCAGCGCAGCCCTAGTCCAAGAGCAGAACAGGGAGGGCACGACTCGGCAGTGTCCAGTATACTACGTCTCCGAGGTCCTCACGGCCTCCAAGTGTAACATGACCGAGTTGGAAAAGATCTCCTACACAGTCGTCATGGCATCACGCAAGCTGCGCCATTACTTCGAAGCATTCAAGGTGCGGGTCACCTCGGACAGGGGACTGGGAGAGCTGTTCTGCAACCCGGAGGCGTCTGTCCGGATTGCCAAATGGGCAGCCGAGCTCTCCGGCTACCATATCATCTTCGAACCC
Source organism: Zea luxurians (assembly GCA_029449295.1). Lineage (NCBI taxonomy): Eukaryota > Viridiplantae > Streptophyta > Magnoliopsida > Poales > Poaceae > Zea > Zea luxurians. The sequence continues at coordinate 48,406,911 of JAOPSE010000017.1, forward strand.
AGGACAACAATCAAGTCACAGGTCCTAGCAGACTTCATCGTTGACTGGACAGGGCCAGTAACGCAGCAGGACGAGCCTGCAGATAAAGTGTGGACCATCCACTGCGACGGCGCATGGTGCCATGCGGGGGCAGGCGCGGCCGCAGTCATCACATCACCCACAGGGGTCAAACACAGATATGCAGCACGCCTCAGCTTTGCTTTTGAATCCGACAGATGCACCAACAACGTAGCAGAATACGAAGCTGTCATCCTGGGTCTTCGCAAGCTAAGAGCGCTTGGTGTCACCACCTGCATAATCAAGACAGACTCCAAGGTGGTTGCTGGTCAGGTCGAAAAAGACTATTTAGCAAAAGACCCTGCACTCATGTAGTATCTCACGGCTATTCGCAGTCTTGAGAGACAATTTAAGGGCTTTACCTTGCAGCATGTGGACCGAGCCAGAAACAAGGAGGGTGACGCATTGGCCAAAGCAGCTGCCAGAGGCGAAGCCTTGCCCTCCGACGTGTTCTACCACGTCATCGGCACGCCAGCCGTCCGCAGCCCAAAGGGTCTACAAATAACCAACGACACCGAAGGACATCGCATAGTCATCCTCATCATGACCGAAGATTGGCGGGCCCCAATAACCCTGTACCTGCAAGGATATTATCATCCAAGCGATGTCAACGACGCCAAGTGCCTCAAGCACCAAAGCCAGGACTTCGCAATCATTGAGGGCCAACTATACAAGAAGGGGGTCAGTTAACCCATGCTTAAATGCGTCATCGAAACCGAAGGCATCCAGATCCTGCGCGAAGTCCACATCAGAACTTGTGGCTCTCACTTGGGGCCTCGGGCCCTTGCTGCCAAGGTGATCCGTCAAGGGTTCTACTGGCCCGCTATAATCTGCGCCGCGAATCAAGTCACGAGGTCGTGCGAAGCCTGCCAGAAGTTCTCTCCCCGTTCGGGCAACCCTTCGCAATTCACAAAGTTGATTGCCCACACATGGCCACTTCAACGCTAGGGGCTGGATATTGTCGGGCCACTACCCATGGCTCAAGGGAACCTCAAGTTCACCTTCATCGCCGTCGAGTATTTTACCAAGTGGATCGAGGCAAGGGCAGTATCTACAATAACGTCGAAGACTGCCCAGAAATTCTTCTGGCAAAACATTGTTTGTCGATTCGGAGTCCCGTCCGAGCTCATAGTCGACAATGGCAAACAGTTTGACAGCCAGGACTTTAGGGATTTCTGCTTCTCCATCGACACCAAGCTTGCCTTCGCCTCAGTATATCACCCACAATCTAACGGCGTCGTCGAGCGCGCGAACGGCAATATTTTCACTGCTATCAAGAAAAGGCTACTCGACGACAGCAAGGGTAAATGGGCCGACCACCTACCTGAAGCAGTCTGGGCGCTAAACACGACCGAATGCCAGGCGATTGGATTCACTCCTTTTCGTCTACTATATGGTTCGGAGGCCATGACCCCGCAGGAAATAAAGCACGGGTCACCTCGAACAAGTGCTTCAGCCGTCCTCGACTTAGACGAACCAACGTCTAAAGACCTCATCGACGGAGACCGCGTCTTCGCCCTGCAGGCCCTCAACAAATACCAAGCTCAAACGAAGGCCTGGCGCAACCACATAGTCATCCCAAGAGAGTTCAATGAAGGAGACCTCGTACTCGTCCGAACCACCCGGACAGAGTCACGGGGTAAGCTGGAGCCAAAGTGGGAGGGTCCGTTCATCGTCAAGTCGAAGGCGTCCCCCAGCGCATACAGGCTAACAACGCCATCCGGCGAGGACTTAGACCATTCTTGGAATATTGACAATCTCCGCAAATTTTTTGTTTAAATCCTCAGGGCCTACGTGCCCTTGTAATTCACCAAACAGTACTATTCCGGCCCGCACTTTCCTCCCGGGGGTGAGGTTTTTAACGAGGCGGAGCCATGTAATATACCCGCAAAAATCCCCCACAAAAACTCAGATACAACATGTCGAAAAAGACCGCATCGATGATCTTCGGCATTCAACCACTCCGAAGTCACCATGAGAGGCAGCGCAGACTACCCTCGCGTGCGACACTCCGCGCAAAAGTCGCCTAAGGGTGCAGCTGGAATAGCACAATAAGTGCGCAAAATCGAAGTCTTTTTATAAAAGACTTTCCGTGCAAAAGTCGCCTAAGGGTGCAGCCGGAATATCACAATAAGTGCGCAAAATCGAAGTCTTTTCCAAAAGACTCTCCATGCAAAAGTCGCCTAAGGGTGCAGCCGGAATAGCACAATAAGTGCGCAAAATCGAAGTCTTTTCCAAAAGACTCTCCGTGCAAAAGTCGCCTAAGGGTGCAGCCGGAACAACACAATAAGTGCACAAAAATCGACATCTTTTCTAAAAGACTCTCCATGCAGAAGTCGCCCACGGGCACAGCCGGATCTACGAAGGCGTCCAGCCTCATAATACAAATTACTGTTACATACACATAGCGAGGGCATCATATATTACATTGGCTCAACCTTCAGAATGATACCCATCTCCCTATAATTGAACAGCATTATCCTCAATTCCTCACCCTCAAAAAGATTTCGCAACTCCCCTTCACCTATGCTCGCCCCAATCGGCGAGGACAACAGTTCTCGCTTACCGGTCTGGTCCACGCGAAGACGACCACACTCCATCTCAATACGATGGCGCCTACCACTTCGCGACAATTCACTCACCCTCTATTTCGCCACCGCCCTTCGCCGCCTATACCCAATATTCGCACCCGGGAGACCACCGGAACCTTCCCCATGCGGCGAAGGCTCCGCTGCAGCCACATCTAACGCTGCAAAATAATCCAAGCCCTCATCCGAAGACTCCTCCGTTCACAAAATCGAACTCCCAGAATCATCAGACTGAAAACACGTAGACACAGAGCCACACGAATCATCACCGGCAGGCACCACGGTTGGGGGCTTGGGGCCGCCACAAAAATAGTATTGCCAGTAGCGATTGCGTGCGCAGGCCCAAACGTCGGAACCTGCGCAGCAACCGAGGTTTAGTATCACACAGACAAAATTTACACTTAAACTCCCCAACACCTATTCAGCCACCTGCGAAGGCCCGACCACGGCCGCGGGGTCTTCCGCAGCCGTCTCGACCACCGCCTCCGAGGCGTCCTCGCCCGTCGGCGCGGGGGCTGGCGCGGGGTCTTCGCCATCTCCAGTTGGCGCGGGGGTCGACGAGGGGCCCTCGCCCACATCAGACGGTGGCACCAGATCCACCCCCGAGGCCTTGGGCAGCGAGGCCTCGGGCAGCGTGCTGTCTAGGCCACCAAGGTCTTCAACCTCCTCATCATGCGCCATCTACAGCAATAGCACACTCATTCAGCAAAACCACACATACCCACACATATAACAACACAAAATGAGCCCTTAACTGATCCATTGCCCGCTCGGATCTCTCCCGGACCGTCTCCCGGTCGTGAGGACCCCACATCCTGTCGAAGAGTGCCCCCGCCAACCGCTTGAGCACCGGGTCCTCGACCTCGAAGATTTCGCGTTCGAAGCCTTCGTCCGACTGGTCGAAGACCTCGAAATGCCCGCACCCCTCGCGGGACAAAGCATTCATGGCCCCCTCGCAGGTGACGAGGGAGGCAAAGGACATTAGGCCCGTCATGATTGTTGGTAGGACCCCCAGCTCCTCCTGCAGCCACTCAAGGAAGCGGAGGCCCACCTCTTGGCTGGGCGTTTCGAAGGGGGCGGTCCGCGCACCCAGCTCCCGGTACGCATCCACAAGCTGCACGTGCGTCCGCTCAACCTCCATGCGTGTCGAGGTCTCGGCTTTATCCATGCGGCTACGAAGGCCGCCGAGTTGTGCTTCAAGCTCCTCGGCGCGCTGGCGGGCGAGATTGGCCTCCGCCCGTGCAAGTTTAGCGTCGGCTTGAGCAGCCTGCGCGTCGGCGATAGCCTTATTCGCGTCCCTCCTGTCCTCTGCCAACTGGCACCGAAGATCCCCCTTCTGGGCCTCCATAGCGGCCAACCTCTCCGTCAGCCTGCGGTTTTTACTTTCCGCAGCCGACTTCTCCCGAACAGCATCCGCATGCTACGCACAGAGACGCTCGACTTCGGCAGCAAACTCCATAGTCAGAGCACCTGACGCGACATGGTCGGCGAAGTCGGCCGCCTGCAACAAAATACCATGAGACTCGCCACCTCATAAAAACAACGAGCTATCGAAGTCCAACACGACTTACATGCTTCAGCTGCTGCGACAACTGCTGCGACGCTTGCCTCAGTTGCCGGGACACGGAGCCCGCCACGTCCTTAGCGGCGGCGGCCGACGGAATCGCGACGCTCGCGTAGAAGGCGGGCCATGGGTCCTGCGAAGCACCCTTCGCACCAACGGCCACCGTCGACAAAGTAGCAACCACCGGAGTCAGGACAACAGCCAGTTGCCCCACATCCGACCCTGCACCATAATCTTGGTTACGACCTAGTCTTAAAAAAAGAAACTTACCAACAAGATAATCCCCCACGCAGATATCTGTGTCGAATTCGGCAACACGCGCCGCCGCCTCGTCAGTACACGGCGGCGAGGGCAACTTTCGCCCCTTCGCCGGCTCGCCCAAGGGTGGCTTGCCCGCACGAGAAGTAGCAGCCTTCGCGGAAGACTTCCTGGGCCCAGGGGCGGCCAGCTTCGCAGCCGGCGCCGGCTTGCTGCTGCCGGCGCCGGCAGACTTCGCGCCCCCTCACACCTTCTTCACCTCACGGAAAGGATCCCTGATCCTAATAACCGTCCGACGCTTCTGCGCAGCGTCTCGACGATCCTTCTCCATCACTGCCGATACAACACCACTAATATTCCGTCCGTAAGGAAAAATCTTCAAGTCACGAGCCATACAAGACGTAAACATGTCTTCGCCAGCCGCGGGGGGGGGGGGGTATCGAAACATTCTTGGGCCATCGACCCCCGGTAACCCTCAGCATTCGCGTCGAAGACTCTGGGAGCTCGGGCGAAGACATCCTTCCCCCGAGGGCCGCGCACGTCCCCATCAACTCCACAGCAAAACTATCAGAGACCCCAAGTCCCCCCACCGCAGTACCTATTTTCCTCTTCTTAGTGTCTAGGGCAGCCTCCTGCGAAGGGCCTTCCTCAGTCACGGCCAATGGTTTCTTCCCGCGGCAGTCGACGGCCATGACAGCGTCGTCCCCGGGATAGCCACCGTACGGCAAACGATTCAACTCGAAGACCCTATTCAGGCGGACGTTGTATCCATGGATATCCCAACTCCGCACAGCCTCAGTCCTCGGCACATAACACCCCACAATCCGCACTGCCCCGTCTTCCACTTCATGTACGAATGCGGCAGGATCCCGACCACGCAGATCCAACGCGAAGGTCGGACTTCGCACTAGCTGCTCGCCCAGGGAGGGCATCTGGCGAGGGCATACTTCGCCCAACGCCCAGCCATGAGCCAAGGGCCACACTCCATAGCCGATGAATTCCTCAACTAAATCGCACCCACTACTCATGCGGGCAGCACAACGAAGGGCCTCTTCGTCACTATCATCCTCCGCCACCTCAAACGGCGGGAACGCCACATAGCAGTGGGAGCACAACACGGCCGCCGGGAGTCCTAGGAGGTCTTCGACCTCGCCTACCGCCACATAAAACCAATAATCATACCAGTTGTCCCACTTGTTGCGGGCGTAGGGAACTATCTCAACAACTTCTGCTTAAGTCTTCCCAGTCCTCGGCGTGAAGGTGCATGACCCAAACTGTGCAATCTTGCTTCCAATTTTTCTTTTCTGCCAGTGCAGACAATAATTCTTGGCGAAAACCTCTACGGAGGGCTGACCGCCATACGAAGTCACTGCCCAGACATACTTTGCCAGGGCCACCACGGCATTAGGTGTCAATTGATGGATCTGCACGTCATACCTCCGCAACACTTCCACCACAAAACGAGCGCAGGCAACCGAAGGCCGGTAGTGAAAAATGCCTCGAACACAACCATCTCACCCTCCGGCTCAGGAATCTCTTCCGCCCCCTAAACTCGGCCAACTCCGTTCCCAAAATACCCCAACTGCTGTATGTCTTGCACACGAACCGAGGAGATCCTCGAAACACCGAATTCCACCGTGTGGCCTGGGTGTAGCTCCACGGCTGCCAAATCACTGAAGGTACCCTCGGACGACGATTTTCCCAATGGCGTATTCGTAGCAGATGAAGAAGAAGACGGCATGGCTACGTACCGGCGGCGGCGGCGCACGGTCTGCTTGACGCGGGCCAGTTCTCCGATGAACAGGAGCAAGGAGGGCAGGCGAGCGGACAACGGGTTTCAAAATGCTAGGGTTTTGCGGCGCACAGAAAGGTAACAGAGCCTGAGCCGTGCCGCCCCCCTTTTTATACACAGGGCGCGACGCTTCGGGAAGCTCGCAGTCCAACAGTACCGCGTCCGTCAACGGTCACATCAAAAACCCCCGTGGGACCACTTCGAGCGAGGGCAGCGTCTCCACCATCTAGCGACGTCTTCGGCACCAGATGACTCAGTCGAACTGGTCCCTCGAAGGACAAATGTTGGGGCAAAGGCGAAGATGCTACCCTTCGCTCCAGGCCTTCGTCAACTCGCAGCACCAACGGAGGCAAAATAACCGGCGCGGCCCACCCTTCGTCCTCTTCACTGCAAGACGAAGGCCTACGACGAAGTCTCTCCATCCCGTGTCCTCGGTCCTACCTAGGGGCCCACGTGGGATTTGGCCCATCGTGACAGGCCCCGCACGGACAGGCGTGTTACGGGCCTGATTTGTAATAGCTTTTCTATAATGACAGTTTGTAACCCTCCCTTGTGGGAATATTCTGGGGATAATCCAAGTGTCTGAGGGCATAAACGTCCTTACATCGGGACGTTGGGCGCTCGGGCACCTATAAATACCCCCGTACAGTGCCCTTGAGAGGTTGGATTAACAGAGCAATTGCCATCTCGAATTAAACCTTGCTTGCATTCTTTCTACCCCCTTTGGATCAACTTGCCCAGGAGAGCAAGTTCCAACAACCCGCTAACTCGTGTCGAATTCCCCTATTAGAGTATGAGATAAAAATTGTCCACATGATTATGGATATGGGACAATCATTGCGTAAACGAGTATGGGTTTGGGAAGCAATAATTCGAACCCGATTACCCATGAGTATTTCATACATGTACACATGTCCTGTTTATATGAATGAGTTGAGGCCGAGCTGGCCATCAAACCCAGCACGCCAGCGCACCAGGCCCTAGGTCTTAGCCCAACAAGGCAACACGACATGGCAACTAGCAGACTAGCAAAAAAATAAAACCCTAAAATAACCAGTCATACGCTACGCCCTGCCCAGCCAGTCAACCACTGCACACCTAGAAAGTTGCGCTGGCATTGCACACTAGCGACTTCACCAGCGACGAAGAGCACCGCCGACTGCTAGGAGCCTAGGACGACAATGACGGTCATGGATCCTCCAGCGCCAATGAACTCGGATGGTGACCAAGGAAGGTGAGCAGACTTCATTTCTCTATTACTTCTATTGGTCCAAAAATACTGATTTCTTTTCTAATGGATGGATGGATGGATGGATCATGGTTTATGGATGAGTGCTTGTTGATGTGGTGATGTATGAAATCTGGATAGTTTGTGCTAGCTGTTAGTATCCAGTTATCCTTTAATTGGGGATGAGGACTCATTGGGGGCCCGAAATCCGAATGAGGATGGATATGAGATGAGTTTTACACCTACCATAGGTATGAATATCGATATGTGGATGGATCAAACATCTTAGGGATGGATTTAAGATGCTATAACTTGGTGGAGAATTATCTATTGACATCTATAGACGCCATAATCAAACCGTTTGGGGGATTGGCGACAGGACCCTTGTCGCTCTGGGTAGGAGAGGTAGATGCGGCATGTGCCTGCAACTGCAAGCGTGACCTCCCTCCCTCCATGTGTGCCTGCGATTCCTGTGGTCATCGCTCTTATTTACACGCATCATTAAATGCTCTCTTATTTATTCGCAGATCATGGCATATATACTATAGGGTATGCCTCGGAGAGTTGGTTGGTCGAAATCAGACGGAGCATGTGGCTGTGCATGTGGACTCGCATGGGTTCGATCGTATCGGCAGGATTATTGGCAGGTGGTACTCCCATTTGATCACTAGTACAATGATTGACGACGGCAATATATATATTTCAAGCTGAAGAACACAAGAGATATCTTCCTGACAACATTACAAATGCTACCCAATGAATGGAAAAAGAGGGCATAAATATCAATGTCAGCGAAGTGTCATTAGTCTATATATTAGTCATTCCATTTAGCAAAATAGAGATTAAACTGAACTAAAAACCAGAAACTAAAGATTATTCCATCTAACCAAACGGAGCCTTAGCTTGTCAATTAAAAACATTTTTTTTATCTTGGGTTCAAAGTAGTAAGCTGACAACGTTAATTTGCATTAAGTGTACATTTGTTTTTTTAGCTGGCTGGAAATGAATAAGACCATTCTTAGGGGGTGTTTGGTTTGCCCCTGCTAAAATTTAGCCCCTATCACATCGAATGTTTGAACCTCCGTTCGGGGTATTAAATGTAGTCGGATTATAAAACCAATTTCTCAGCTGAAGATTAAAAAGTGAGACGAATCTAGTACAGTTGGTTGGGTCTATATTTCATACTCCTATTTGAAAGTCAAACGCTTGATGTGACCCGGGCTAAACTTTAGTCCACAGAACCAAACACCCCCTTAGTGGGTATGTCACCGAAATTTCATTCTCATTAAATACAATGCCATGTAAGCAAGCAAGATGATATGATATGCCAATTTATTTAATGAAGAGAGGTATGAAAGAGTTTTATTGTTTGTTTGAGAGGAAAGGTACCGGAGGGGATTGGAGTGGCTAAAATCCTTTTGGTATTCAAAATTGAATATCAAGCGATTTTAGCCCTCCAATCCCCTCCGCTATCTTTACTCCAAAACAAGCGTTTTATGGGAGATGATAGAGTTTTATGGGAATTAAACTCTAGATACACCGTTTTCAAGATAAATGTTGACATTACAATCTTGAAAAACAGTGGGATGAAACTATCCATTAAGGCTCTATTCTAAACCTCTAAAGCTAATTGTTAATTGTTAAAATTAGTTAAGAGGCTAAAACAAATCAACTAATGGACCAACTAATTATTAGTTATACCTTTTAAGTTGCTACTAGTTATTAGATGTCTCAATCTAGCTAACAGCTAATTAGCTAGCTAATAATTAACTCTAGAGGTTTGGAAGGGAGCCTAAAAATGACCTAACTATGAATGGAAAGTGACCATTGCGAGGAGTGTAAACGTGAGACGCGGTTGGAGGACCATTAGGACAGCCCAACGTTGCCGTGCCCCACCTCCAGACACCATGTCTACGTCCCAATCTTGTACTACACACCTGGTCCACGGTTCCACGATTATGAACTGAATCACAGCTTTCACTTGCCGAAATGCATGGAACGGAATGGAAACAGGCAAGCAGCAGCAGCAGCGAAAACTGTAGATATACACCTGGTCCTGCACAACCGATGGTGGTGAAGATAACCTACATAGACAGACAGGTGGACCCAGACCACGTTCTCCCTCCAAACCAGGGTGGCCAACTGGCTAATATAACTGACCGCCCCGCACGACGCCCTCCGTCCCACCCGCTTCGGCCTCTCCCTCCTCCTCGCTCGCTCGATCGCTCCCACGTCCTCGCCTCCCTCCACAAACCACCACCACCACCACCATCCAGGATCGCAGCGCGGCGCGCGAGAGAGGGGTGAGCAGGTCGGGCAAGATGAGGGAGATCCTGCACATCCAGGGCGGCCAGTGCGGCAACCAGATCGGCGCCAAGTTCTGGGAGGTGATCTGCGGCGAGCACTGCGTCGACTCCACGGGCCGCTACTCGGGGACCTCCTCGCAGCAGCTCGAGCTCGAGCGGATCAACGTCTACTACAACGAGGCTGGGGGTGGCCGCTACGTGCCCCGCGCCGTGCTCATGGACCTGGAGCCCGGCACCATGGAATCCATCCGCGCCGGCCCCTTCGGCGGCATCTTCCGCCCCGACAACTTCGTCTACGGCCAGTCCGGCGCCGGGAACAACTGGGCCAAGGGCCACTACACCGAGGGCGCCGAGCTCATCGACGCCGTCCTCGACGTCGTGCGCAAGGAGGCCGAGAACTGCGACTGCCTCCAAGGTATGCACCTACGCATCAATTCCACGCTAGGCTAGCTGTTCCTTTCGTCGATCTCGTGTTTCCTCAGTGGATCGGTCGCGCTCTGCTTCAATCATCAACTCTGATCTCATGGTATTGCCTGCTTCTGTCTCGTAATTTAGATCGGGCATTTGAGACACAAATGCAGAGGACATCGATTTGGGTCCAAATTTGCCACAGCAGTGTTAGAATTTGTCACGTACATTGTGAATCTGCTGCAATCGTCCTGCATTTGTGCATCTAACAGCCATGGATGGATGCACGCGATTGCTTGATCCTTCGTGAGGACAGGAATAGGACAATACTAAAACACCCTAAAAGAGAAATTAGTTGCATTATAAACGAACGGAACTAATATGCCAGCTTAGCAGCATGTACAGGCAGGCCTTAATGTGTAACAGATTGTCCAGTACAGCTGGTGTCAATTTGGTGAATTTGTTTTCTTCGAGGAAATAGATCCAAGGAAACTATTTGAATATAGAGATCATTCATTGCAAAATGAAAGAATTCGTAATTTGTTTGAAATCCAAACAACGCCTCATTTACTAGCAGGACAAACTGAAAGACCAACATCATTTTCCTTTCTGACCATTCTTAATACAGTAGCGTTGTTCAACTGTTTCTCCCGTTGTCCCACAAGTTGCATTAATTGTCCGATTTCCGTTGAGATGGTCCATTCATCTTGTGCTTATGTGCAGTTGAATGGAATTACTAATGTTATAATTATTTGCTATATTCGATGAGCTCTGTCATTCTTTGAGATCTTAATTGATCAGTTGACAGTTACATTTGTGTGTGTCGGCGTAGCTAATTTTTAACCAAAAGTAATCATGAGGTTATTACTTAAATAATTCATACACACACTGCAGTTCTGAAAAGAAGGTAGATTAGGCCTGTCTTATCTGGTTCCCAGTTTTCCTCTGCAATCTGTACCGCAACTTTGCTAGTGGCAACGAGGCCAAGTGTTTTCAACTAAAATATTTATCAGTGGGCACATAGAAACATGATCACGGCCAAGCAGAAGTCATTGCCACGCATTTGTTGTCCTACCAAGCTAGTGTCCCGTTTGTGAATGTCAGTTTCATTGCTAGCTGACCATATGTGAAAGTTAGTTTTACTGAACAGCAAAAAATTCACAAATTGCTTCTTGTAAATTTACACATTTGTTTTCTAGAGATACTGGTTTCAGTACTTTCTGCTGCCAATGACCTGGTTTGTCGGTCAGAAACCAGTTTTCAGGACTGAAGCATGTTACATCAGATGTCAACGTCTTCTTAGGCTGGTGAAAGTTCTTGAGATTAATCACAACTTTGTACGACCAACCGAAATAAAAAAGAAAGTATCTAGATCTTATGCTACTGCAACAGTGTCGGTGGTGGTTGCAGCGAATGAGACACTGAGACAGGCTGTACCCAGTGGGCTGGTGGTTGGGTGGATTACTCATGTGTTGCTTACTTGTTTAATGTATATACTTGCATGATTGCATTTGGACTTATATGAGGTGAAATGGATTTTAGCGCAGCATAATAAAAAACATAAAGTTAGTTATACAGTGCATAACTTGGCACTGTATGTGACCTGCGGGTCATGCTTTTCGACGGGCTTTGTACATGACCGAACTTTGTTGATGCCTAATAGCCTAAGTCTGAACCATATAACATAACTCTGACTCTATGACCACTTAGTGTCTCCAGAACTGAAACTGTCGGCCACTAACATTGCTTGCACATTTGATAGGGTTCCAAGTATGCCACTCCCTGGGTGGCGGCACTGGTTCTGGCATGGGCACGCTGCTCATCTCCAAGATCCGGGAGGAGTACCCGGACCGCATGATGCTCACCTTCTCCGTGTTCCCGTCGCCCAAGGTGTCCGACACCGTCGTGGAGCCCTACAACGCGACGCTGTCCGTGCACCAGCTCGTGGAGAACGCCGACGAGTGCATGGTCCTTGACAACGAGGCGCTCTATGATATTTGCTTCCGCACCCTCAAGCTCACCAACCCTTCATGTAAGCATTATCTCGTTCGTTTTCATGCATGCTGCCAAAAATGCCAACGCGCAAACAATTGCCAACTGATGCATATAATCCAAATGAATGTGCAGTTGGTGACCTGAACCATCTGATCTCGGCGACGATGAGCGGCGTGACGTGCTGCCTGCGGTTCCCGGGCCAGCTGAACTCGGACCTCCGCAAGCTGGCGGTGAACCTGATCCCGTTCCCGCGGCTGCACTTCTTCATGGTGGGGTTCGCGCCGCTGACGTCCCGCGGCTCGCAGCAGTACCGCGCGCTGACGGTGCCGGAGCTGACGCAGCAGATGTGGGATGCCAAGAACATGATGTGCGCGGCGGACCCGCGCCACGGGCGGTACCTGACAGCGTCCGCCATGTTCCGGGGTAAGATGAGCACCAAGGAGGTGGACGAGCAGATGATCAACGTGCAGAACAAGAACTCCTCCTACTTCGTGGAGTGGATCCCCAACAATGTCAAGTCCAGCGTGTGCGACATCCCGCCCGTCGGGCTGCCCATGGCCTCCACCTTCGTGGGCAACTCCACCTCCATCCAGGAGATGTTCCGCCGCGTGAGCGAGCAGTTCACGGCCATGTTCCGGCGCAAGGCTTTCTTGCACTGGTACACCAGCGAGGGCATGGACGAGATGGAGTTCACTGAGGCCGAGAGCAACATGAACGACCTCGTTGCCGAGTACCAGCAGTACCAGGACGCCACCGCCGAGGAGTATGAAGAGGAGGAGCACGACGGCGAGGAGGAGCACGCCTGATCTGTACGCCAACTCATCGGTGCAAAGCGTTTCAGTTTCATCGCTCCTATGGTACACAAATCGCGACTACGTATTCCTACAACCCTACTACCTTAAGTATGTATATTCATGTACTGCCGTATTTGCCTTACTGCTGTTATTAGCTTGCGTGTGTATCTACAGTCGTGTGTGTTAGTGTTTTCTGGAATTGTGATATATTGCCACCGTTGTCCAGATTCTGTGGGTATGTTTATTCATATAATTGGAATGCTCTCTGTTCTTGTACGTACCATTGTTTTTTGTTTGTCACGTTTTAGCTGAAAAATGAACAAGCCGGCCACAAATATTCAACAACGGAGGGAGTTAGTAAATGTTAGGAATATTCATTTCATCGCAAGGCCTGATTTGGTGATTAGGGATCCCGAGAGGATCCCTAGGGGAGGAATCCTCTTCTAATTCAATTTTGAATAGCAAGAGATTTTCGTTCCCTAGGGATCCCCGATCACCAAATCAGCCATAAGGCTCTGGTTGTCTCTGCTACTTTATTATCGCACTTTGGGCGCCAAAGTGCTCAATGCGATTTCTTTTTTTTTAGATAAAAGAGCAGAAGTTCTTAGCTGAGGCTCGTTTGTAGCTGTGTATTGTAGCTCTTATTTTAACAAAGTTCGGTGAAGAGCCGAAGAGATAATCAGAGGATAACAAAAACCCTAGTCTTTTTTTCGCTATAGAACATGTTTCAAAGATCAATCCAATTCCAAGGTGTCGTTCTAAATTGATCATAAGAAACATCTGAGACTGCCAGGCTAAAAAAAATCATGTAATCCACCGAAAAAGGGTTTTTAGAGTGATGAAACTTAGCAGATAAGTGATGAGCTTCAAGACGTGATGATATGGCTAAGTTCCATGAACCCAAATGATGATGACGTCACTCATTCGGCTAGAATGTGACAATTAAATCCAAATATGAGCTCGTTCTTAAGTGAATCTTTTCGTAGCTTTTAAAATAGATTGCTATCTAAGCATATCCAAGAGTTTGCAAAAATCAGTTCCTAGCAGCTAAATATGATTAGCAATAAAGGAGAGTTTTCTAATAATTTATATAAAGTAACTTCTAAAACATAAAAAAAATATACTCATGAAACTTTTCATGCTCAGTGGCAATTTTATAAATAAAATAACCTTCGTCAGCGTTACTATAAGAGGAGTTGAATATCTATGAAACCTATCTCATAGGATTGAATATCGAGCCAGTTTGTCTTGACTCGACCGAGCTTAGACTGCCCGTTAAGTTAACAAACTGACTCAGCTCGTTAAGGAACCGAGCCAGAGAATTAGCTTGGCTTTGCTCGTTTGCGAGCTCGAGTTAGCTTATTTAGCTCACGAGCCACAACAAACAAAATCAATACACATATATGTACAACAATATAATCAATTGTTAATTAATTCTATGCCAATTTAACACTATAAAAGAGTAATAATACTCACAATTTCATATATCACATCATTTCAACCCTAAATTAACATAGATCATGACTTATTAGTTCATCAAACATGAGTGGAGGCTTTGTTTTGCTGACAAATGCTAGCTCGTTCGAGCTAAGGAGCTCGTTAACAAACCGACCTAAGATGCTAGCTCACCTCATGACAAAATTGAAATGAGCCGAGGCAAGTCGAGCTAACCACAAGCCGAGTAAGCTGACGGTCCACAAGTATTTTGTCAAGCTCTACACCCACAGCTCCGGACCCAGCGAGAATCACTCCCGCGCAATCAAACAACAAGCAAACTGACCTACTCTATGGTGGCAGCATGGTGAATCTAGTGTTCATTTTGTACTATAGAGTGGGAGAGAGGAAAAATGATCCCCTCAGGAATCACTGTTGGGGCCATGCTTCGGTGCGCCGAAGGTCTTACACGAAGAAGCAGCTTCGGCTGAAGTTGTTCCCAGGAGATGGCCGAAGGTTCCTTTTCATGGAGCTTCGGCATTACAAACCGACATAGAGATAGAATGACCTTTTTATCCATAGAGGTCTGAGTCAATGTTGTAAACTTTTGTAAGGGGCATAATTGTAATTCGTCACAGGCTGTGACCTGTGTCTATAAATAGATGAACAGTACCCCTGTACTGTTCACGCGAACTTGGCATTTTGCTTTCGCATCACACTTGCACTTTTGCTTTCCTCAGGACCGAAGGTACATTTGTAATTTGAAGTCATTTATATTCATTCATGATAATAAAATAGAGATGATTCTATGATAATATTTAAATGTTTATTTTATACCTCATGATTTGTATGAGTACTTCGTCCCTTATTATTATGCTCACGAAGGTACGTCCTTCGCAACCTTCGTCCGAAATTCTTTATATCCTGAAGGGATATAATGTTTTGGAGGACGAAGGACTTTAACACTTAACATTTTCTATGTTGCCTTGTTCTTAATTCTTAGCATTTGAGAACAAGCCCCCAACATTGGCGCCCACCTCCGGTGAACTCACTTCCACTTTTCTGAGCTGATGGCTTCGTTCAACAATCAAGCTGGAGCTGCTTCGGCTTCGAAGCTGGTGCTCCCGATAACAGGCGGTTCTTGCTCAGAGCCGGCTAACAAGAAGCAGAAGAAGGAGGCCCAGAGAAGGGTGCAGCATGTTGGAGTGCAGGGACCCTTCATCAAGTCAAAATGGTCCCACATTCCAATTACTTTCTCTCAGGAAGACCTTCAGCTTAAGGATTATCCCCACAATGATGCCATGGTTATCTCTTGTGTGATCAAAGGATTTCTGGTCCACAATGTCTTAGTTGATACAGGCAGTGCAGCTGACATAATATTTGCTAAGGCCTTCAGACAAATGCAAGAGCCCGAAGACAAGATCCATGATGCTACGCACCCTCTTTGTGGTTTCGGAGGGCGGCAGATTGTAGCACTTGGGAAGATTACCATGCCGGTAACCTTCGGATTTGTTAACAACACAAGGACTGAGCAAATTGTGTTTGATATTGTTGACATGGAGTATCCTTACAATGCTATCATTGGTCGTGGTACTCTTAATGCCTTCGAAGCAATTCTTCACCCAGCTTATCTCTGCATGAAGATACCTTCGGACCAAGGGCCTATTGCTATTCATGGAAGCCAGGAAGCTGCTAGAAGGGCCGAAGGAAGCTGGACTGACTCCAAAGCAATCCATAACATAGATGGAGCTGAAGCTTGTGAACAGTACAAATTCAGAAGGGAGAAAGCAGCTTCAGCAGATCAGCCGAAGCCCATGCTATTGTGTGAGGACATAGCAGAGCAGAAGGTGCTGTTGGGCTCGCAATTATCTGAAGACCAGGAGAAAACCTTGATAAAGTTTTTATTCAACAACAAAGATGTTTTTGCATGGTCAGCTAATGATCTCTGTGGAGTAAATCGGGATGTTATTGAACATTCGCTCAATGTTGACCCATCATTCAGACCCCGAAAGCAGAGGCTTCGGAAAATGTCTGATGACAAGGCCGAAGGGGCTCGCAATGAAGTAAAAAGACTCCTCAGTGCAGGAGTTATCAGAGAAGTAAAGTATCCAGAGTGGCTAGCTAACACTGTTATGGTGAAGAAGGCCAATGGCAAGTGGAGAATGTGTATCGATTTCACAGATCTCAACAAGGCTTGTCCGAAGGATGAATTCCCGCTGCCAAGGATAGACTCTTTAGTCGATGCAGCAGCTTCTTCAGAGCTCATGAGTCTCCTGGACTGCTACTCAGGCTATCACCAAATCTGGATGAAGAAGGAAGATGAGCCGAAGACTAGCTTCATAACCCCAAGTGGCACATATTGCTATCTTCGGATGCCTGAGGGGCTCAAAAATGCCGGAGGAAGTTTCAGCCGAATGACAGCGAAGGTTCTCCAGTCTCAGATAGGCAGAAATGTGTTGACTTATGTCGATGACATCATTGTAAAAAGCACGAAGCAAGAAAATCATATTGCTGATCTGCAGGAGACCTTCGCCAGCTTCAGACAAGCTGGTCTGAAGCTGAATCCAGAAAAATGTGTCTTCGGAGTAAAGAAGGGGAAATTCCTTGGATGCTTGGTTTCAACAAAGGGAATCGAAGCTAATCCAAATAAAATCGAAGCTATACTTCGAATAGAGCCACCAACCACAAGAAAGGGGCCCAAAGATTGACAGGAAGGCTGGCATCTCTCAACAGATTTATATCCAGATCAGCAGAAAGAAATTTACCATTCTTCGAGGTGCTGAAGTCAGCTGAAGTCTTTCAATGGGGCCCAAGTCAGCAAAAAGCCTTCGAAGAGCTGAAGCAATACTTAATAGATCTAACAACATTAACTCCACCAACGCCAGGGGCTCCTCTGTTGTTATATGTGGCAGCTTCGCACTCAGCAGTAAGTGCGGCGCTTGTCCAGGAGAAGTTTGATGGCCAAGTCAAGAAGCAGGTCCCAATATATTTTGTATCTGAAGTCCTTAGTATATCAAAGAAAAATTATACAGAGCTGGAGAAGGTATTATATGCCGTTTTAATGGCATCCAGGAAGCTTCGGCATTATTTCCAGGCATACAATATTATTGTTCCTTCTTCGCAGCCGTTGAAGGATATCATGAGAAATAGAGAAGCTACTGGACGGATTGGAAAATGGGCTGCAGAGCTCAATGAATTTTACATTGATTATGTGCATAGATCCTCGATCCAGTCTCAAGCATTGGCAGATTTTATTGCCGACTGGACGCCAGGGGCTCAGGATGAAGAAGCAAATAAAGATGCCGAAGTGTGGACAGTGTTTTGTGATGGCTCTTGGGGAACCTTCGGAGCAGGTGCAGCTGCTGTGTTGGTCTCACCATCCAAGGTTAAAACTTGTTATGCAGCAAGACTTGACTTCAGCTGTACAAACAATATTACTGAGTACGAAGCCCTACTCCTGGGCCTTCGGAAATTAAAGGCAATGGGAATCAGAAGGGCGATTCTTAAAACTGATTCCCAGGTTGTTTCGGGTCATATTGACAAAAGTTGCAAGGCCAAAGATCCGAAGCTTGAAAAATATCTAGACACGGTCCGAAGGATCGAAGCCTCCTTCGAAGGATTTTCTGTCAAGAATATCCCTCGAGGACAAAATGAGCATGCTGATTTGCTAGCCAAGTCTGCAGCATAGGGGCTGCCGTTACCTTCGGATGTGTTCTTCGAAACAATAAAGGCACCTTCAGTGGAGCTCCTTGAAAGAGCAGTCCTCAACATATCT
Organism: Zea luxurians; assembly: GCA_029449295.1. NCBI lineage: Eukaryota > Viridiplantae > Streptophyta > Magnoliopsida > Poales > Poaceae > Zea > Zea luxurians. Next base: position 48,425,110 of record JAOPSE010000017.1, read on the forward strand.
CCTGTTTACAGCGAAGATAGGAGAACTGAAATAATCTCTTACCTTCAGGGTAAGTTCCTTTCAGATGACGAAGCTTACAATAAAAGAATAGAGGCAAGAGCTCGTCCGTATGTCATGATAGAAGGGGAATTATACAAACATGGAGTTTGCGCCCCGCTGCTCAAATGCTTGTCTAGAACCGAAGGTATAGAGTTAATGAAAGAAATACATGCAGGCCTGTGTGGATCCCACATTGGATCTAGGCCGTTACTTGGAAAAGTTTTCCGCCAAGGGTTTTATTGGCCGAAGGCAGCTTCGGATGCAGCGGAGTTAATTCAAAAGTGCGAAGGTTGTCAGAAATGTGCAAGAGATCAAAAGCAACCTTCGTCTTTGACACAGCTGATACAACCCATCTGGCCATTGCAAAGGTGGGGCCTTGACTTGCTGGGTCCATTACCACCGGCTCAAGGGAATCTAAAGTATGTTATAGTGGTTGTGGAGTATTTTTCCAAGTGGATTGAGGCGAAGCCATTAGCCACAATAACTTCGGCCACTGTCCAAAAGTTTTTCTGGCAGAATATTGTCTGTCGCTTCGGGGCACCGAAGGCCATCACTGTAGATAATGGAACGCAGTTCGACTCCGAAGCTTTCAGAAATTTCTGTGATCAAATTGGAACGAAGCTCCATTTTGCATCAGTCAGGCATCCGGAGTCGAATGGGCTCGTTGAAAGGGCCAATGGCATTATAATGACAGGAATAATGAAGTTAATCTTCAATCAACCCAGGAGAAAGTGGCCAGATCAGTTAACCAAAGTGGTGTGGAGCCACAATACAACAGCATCAAGGTCTACAGGCTTTACCCCATTCAAGTTATTATTCGGTGACGAAGCAATAACTCCGGAAGAAGCCAAAGCTGGATCAATAAGAGTAGTAGCTTCGGCAGAATCAAGTCCTGAAGATGCTTGTCTTGTGGAAAAAGATGCTTTAGAAGGAATCAGGCTTCAAACTGTGGAAAATATCAATAAATACCAGGCTGAAACAGTTAAATGGCAAGATAAAAAGGTCCGGCTAAAAAATATTGAGCCGGGACACTTGGTGCTTCGGAGAGTGGCCAACCCGGATACAGTGGGCAAGTTACAATTGAAATGGGAAGGGCCTTTCTTAGTAGTATCTTCGTCAAGGCCTGGTTCGTACAGATTGAAGGACATGGATGGCAACGAAATTCCAAGGTCTTGGAATGTGGATGAGCTTCGGCGATATTATGTATAACTTGATGTAACTTTTTATGTTTTTTCTTTTCTTTTTTATGGCACCCTTTTCCTTTCTAAAGGGGGAGAAAGGTTTTTAATGGGGCCATCATATGTAATTTCCTTTTTAGTTTTATAAGAGTAAAATCCCCCAAAGAATGTAAATGTAAAAGCTGAGAACGCACCATCGAGTGCCGAAACTGAAAAAAAGAAGAAGCTCCAAAGACGTCCCTAAGGGGATGCAGAGCTCACAGCGAAAAGTCAGCGCTGATTCCGCCGAAAGTAAAAGGCGAAGAAGCTCCAAAGACGTCCTTAAGGGGATGCAGAGCTTACAGCGAAAAGTCAACGCTGATACCGCCTAAGTAAAAGGCGAAGAAGCTCCAAAGTCGTTCCTAAGGGAATGCAGAGCTGATGTGTGGTTGTTTCTAAGGAAATAATGGCTGAGAGTGTGGCTTCGGACATATGTTTTGGACATTCATTCGCACATTACATTACATCATAGCATTTGCATGCATAAGCATTCATTCATAGCATTTGTGTACCTAAGTGGTCGCTTCGGCAAAAAGAAGAAGTGGTCTTTTATGCTTAGTTATGTACAAAAAAGAAAAGCTTTGGCAAAAAGAAGAAGTGGTCTTCTATGCTTCGTTGTGTACGAAAAGAAGGGAAGGTGTTTTTTCGCCTTCGGCTCAAAATACTAATTTCGTCCACATCAAAGCGCCTCAGTAGAAGGGTAAGAATATATTACAAGGTATGTACAAAGTTCCTTGAGAACAGTTTAATTGTATTTACACAAGTTGTTACAAAAGTATCCTGAGTTTTTTCTATAGTATACTCCTACTGATCTTCACTAAGCTTCAGCTTCGGCGACAGCTTCGGCGACATATTTTAAGCATCATCTTCACCTTCGTCATCCTACATGAATCAAGGTATCGCGAGTAAAAATCAAGCGTGAAGGAGAAGGTAAGTACAAAGTATGATTTCTTACTGGATCAAGATGACTTCGAGCTTCGTCTCCAGCCTTCTCTCGCCCGCCTTTTGTCCATATCATTTTTATAAATCTATTTGAGATGCTTCGGGCGAGGTCAGGAATATCGTCCAGAATTGATGGAGACAGGGTGAAGTTGGGCCTGTTGACGATTTTTCCATGCTCGCAGCCGGCCTTCAGGAACGCTGCAGCGGTACCCCGAGAAGCTACCCAGGCACAGAAGTCACCGTGCCCGGCTATAACTTCGTCAAGTTCTTCAATTTCAGCTGCAATATGATCGAAGGCTTTTGGTAAATTTTCCGCTAAAGGGTTAAATTTTCCGCTGCTGGCTCCAACAGAGTAAAAGATCTTTTTTAATCGTTCAATACAATTATTGCTAAATTTCAAGCACTTGTCTTAAATGCTTGTTAATGATTTCTTCAAGTCTGAGTTGGTCTGGACTTCGGCTTCAAGTTTCGAATTAAGCTCTAGCTTCTCCTGTTCAAATTGTTTTGATTGACAGATAAGCTTCGAATTCAATTCTGATACTTTAGCTTCAGTCTCTACCAGCAAGCCTTCAGTTGATTGGAGTTCAAAATCTTTCTTTTCAATAATGGCTGACTGCTCTTTTATCTTGTTCTCTAGATTTTCAATTATAGCTTCGTGTTTCTTATCCTCTAGATCTTGTTGCATCTTCAGAGCTTTGCTCAGTAGCATGCTCTGCACAGAAACAACTTTCGTTAGTAACAATTTCATTATTAAAAGCAATAAAAGCCAGAGAAAAGGTCGTTTACCTTGAAATTGGAATAAAATAAGCTGCCGACGATATGTTGTCGTCGGTAGCGGCTGATATCTGTTTCTAGCTTCGGAAAACCGATACTCTTTGATAGAGTACCGATGACCTTTGCCCCAGCCTGATCACGAATGCAGCCCAATTTTTCATCATCAATGCCTCCAAATAGAAGAGCTCCTGGCTTGTATCCGCAAGATTTGGCATATTCCTTGAGCTCTTCTATTTCGGCCTTCGACAGTTTTTGCCCAACTAAGTTTTGAAATGTGTAGGCTTCGTTGTCCGAAGTGTCTTCGGCTATTTCTTTACCCTTCCCAGGCACTGTGGCCATGGTTTCTTCAGCAGCGGTAGCAGCTTCTTCTGCAGCCATGTCTTGCAAAATTTTGTTGATGTCCTCAATGGTAGTTTCTAAGTTCACATCTTCGGCTGTAGCGGCTTCGGTAGCCGCGACCTCCGAAGGTGCGACTTCGACGTTTGTTGTGCCCTCAACAGCTGGTGTTTTCTGAATTGACGTCCTCGGCGGCGTCTTGTCGATAACTTCGGTTACTGCAATAATTCTTTGCCGCTTTGATTTGGTTATCTTCGTTTGTTCCGGCTCTTCCACCTTTCGAAAAAGCTTCGTCAGTTGAGGCCCTAATGGACTTAGCTTCGTGGGCACGGGTTCAGTCATTACCTTTAAAATTTCCTCCACGTCGCTGGTAGAAGGTGGTGCGGGGGACCCCTCTTCATCGGATAATTTTCGCTTTGGAGTTGATATTTTTCTCTTCTTGGGAATTTTCTTCTCTTTTGCTGGTTTTTCTTCATCCTTGTTTAAAGTTTCGGCCACTCTTTTTCTTTTTTGGCCCTCAGCACCCTTGTTCAACCGTTCATAGTCAGGGTACTCGAAGCCCAGGGCATCAAGCACTCGGTTCAGCCTTCGCTTCGGACGGGTGCCGAAGGCTGCTGTCATCAGTTGATCTTCTTTTTTGGAATAATTCCCAAGAATTTCATTGCACATCACCTCAACTGTGTCCAGCCACTCTTGGCAGGGCTTCTTAAAGTATTTCTTGAATTTGAAGTGATAAGGAAGCCGGACAAGTTCCCCCTTCTTCTTCTCTCCCTCTAGCTTTGGCATTTCCCATTCTTTCAGAGTAGGGAAGACTCTGAACGCCAAGAATTCTTGAACCAGATCCCTGGTACCGATATGCTCTGAAATAATTTCAAACTCACCCAGTGCAGCCCAGGTGGGACCCTCCAATTTCATGTGGCATCGCGGCCTTGTTTCTCCGAAGATTAAATCAAGAGGGCTTTGTACCAATTTTTCTTCGTCTTCGTCAACTTTCACGTAAAACCACTCAGATTTCCAGCCTGCTGGCCATTTGCTTCGGTAGCTGATAACAGGACACTTTGTTGTCTTCCGGTAGGCAAAATTGTAGCAACCGAAGTTATCATGTAGCCCATCTTTTCTGGCCTTTGTTTGGTAATGTAACTCATGAACTCGACAGAAACTGTCGGCAAATGGCTCCACTGCTTGGCTTCGGAGGGCCCAGATATAAACATTAAGCCTAACGATAGCGTTAGGAGTCAATTGATGAAAGTAAATACCAAACTTTTTCAGTACATCTGCAATAATTCCATGAAGAGGGAATCTCAGCCCAGCCTTTAAAAAGCTCTTGAAGATGACAATCTCGTCCTTCTCTGGCTTCGGGGTGGTTTCTTCTCCCCCGAAGCGAAGTAGCTTCTTCTGATTTTCACTGAAATAACCTGCCTTCACCATCTTGGAAAGATCAGCCTTTGAAACAGTCGATTTCCCGAAATCCAGGTGGCTGGGCTTGCTGGGCATGGCAATGCGATAGTCATCTTCGGAGTCAGTCTCTTCAATATTCTCCTCTCCTTCGGCAGTTGTCGGGTCTGCTTCAGCAGCGGGCATGATAGTCGCCTAGAGGGGGGGTGAATAGGGCGAAACTGAAATTTACAAAATAATCACAACTACAAGCCGGGTTAGCGTTAGTGATAAAGAAACGAGTCCGCGAGAGAGAGGGCGCAAAACAAATCGCAAGCAAATAAGAGTGAGACACGAGGATTTGTTTTACCGAGGTTCGGTTTTCGCAAACCTACTCCCCGTTGAGGAGGCCACAAAGGCCGGGTCTCTTTCAACCCTTCCCTCTCTCAAACGATCCCACGGATCGAGTGAGCTTTCTCTTCTTCTCAAACAACCGGGAACAAAACTTCCCCGCAAGGGTCACCACACAATTGGTGCCTCTTGCCTTGGTTACAATTGAGTGATGATCACAAGAACAAGTGAGAAAGAAAAGAATGCGATCCAAGCGCAAGAGCTCGAAAGAACACAAGCAAATCACTCTCTCTAGTCACTATGGTGTTGTGTGGAATTTGGAGAGGACTTGATCTATTTGATGTGTCTAGAATTGAATGCTAGAGCTCTTGTAGTAGTTGAGAAGTGGAAAACTTGGATGGCAATGAATGTGGGGTGGTTGGGGTATTTATAGCCCCAACCACCAAAAGTGACTGTTGCTGGAAGCTGTCTGTTCGATGGCGCACCGGACAGTCCGGTGCACACCGGACAGTCCGGTGCCCCTGCCACGTCACCATTGCCGTTGGATTCTGACCGTTGGAGCTTCTGACTTCTGGGCCCTCCTGGGTGTCCGGTGCACACCGGACATGTACTGTTTGATGTCCGGTGCACCGGTATGGGCAATCCTGACGTCTGCGCGCGCTGCGCGCGCATTAAATGCACCACAGGGAGCCGTTGGCGCCGTAGAGAGCCGTTTCTCCGCTGGCACACCGGACAGTCCGGTGCACACCGGACAGTCCGGTGAATTTTAGCGGAGCGGCTGCCGCGCGAACCCGAGGCTGGCTAGTTCCGGAGACCGCGCTTCCTTGGAGCACCGGACATGTCCGGTGCACACCGGACAGTCCGGTGAATTATAGCGCGCCGGCTTCCGAGAATTCCCGAGAGTGAAGAGTTTGATTTGGAGTCCTCTGGGCGCACCGGACACTGTCCGGTGCACACCGGACAGTCCGGTGCCTCCAGCCAGAGGTGCCCTCGGTTGCCTCGTTGCTCCTTTGTTGAATCCAACACTTGGTCTTTTTATTGGCTAAATGTGAACCTTTTGCACCTGTATAACTTATGCACTAGAGCAAACTAGTTAGTCCAATATTTGTGTTGGGCAATTCAACCACCAAAATTATTTAGGAACTAGGTGTAAGCCTAATTTCCTTTCAATCTCCCCCTTTTTGGTGATTGATGCCAACACAAACCAAAGCAAATATAGAAGTGCATAATTGAACTAGTTTGCATAATGTAAGTGCAAAGGTTGCTTGGAATTGAGCCAATATAAATACTTATATGATGCGCATGGATTGTTTTCTTTGTTTTTGACATATTGGACCACATTTGCACCAAGAGTTTTGTTTTTGCAAATTCTTTTGTAAATTCTTTTCAAAGTCCTTTTGCAAGATAGTCAAAGGTAAATGAATAAGATTTTGCAAAGCATTTTCAGGTTTTGAAATTTTCTTTCTTTGTCCCAAATGCTTTTCCTTTGACTAAACAAAACTCCCCCTCAAATAAGGTCTCCTCTTAGTGTTCAAGAGGGTTTTCCATCAATTTTGAAAAATGCTACTTGCTCCCCTTTTAGAACACAAAGAGATACCAATTTTGAAATTTACTAATTGAAAATCATCAAATTTTAAAAAGTTTGGGTGGTGGTGCGGTCCTTTTGCTTTGGGCTAATACTTTCTCCCCCTTTGGCATGAATCGCCAAAAACGGAGTCATTAGAGCCCATAGAAGTACTTTCTCCCCCTTTGGTCATGAAATGAGTGAGTGAAGATTGTACCAAAGTTGGGGAGATGATGCGGAGCGACGGCGAAGGATGAGTAGTAGAGTGGAGTGGAAGCCTTGTCTTCGCCGAAGACTCCAATTCCCTTTCAATATACCTATGACTTGGTTTTGAAATACACTTGAAAACACATTAGTCATAGCATATATAAAAGAGACATGATCAAAGGTATATTCATGTGCTATGTGTGCAAGTTTAGCAAAAGAAATTCCTAGAATCAAGAATATTGAGCTCATGCCTAAGTCGGGTAAAAGATTGTTCATCAAGTGGCTTGGTAAAGATATCGGCTAATTGATCTTTAGTGTTAATGTATGAAATCTCGATATCCCCCTTTTGTTGGTGATCCCGAAGAAAATGATACCGAATGGCTATGTGCTTAGTGCGGCTGTGCTCGACGGGATTGTCGGCCATTTTGATTGCACTCTCATTGTCACATAGCAAAGGGACTTTGGTTAATTTGTAACCGTAGTCCCGCAGGGTTTGCCTCATCCAAAGTAATTGCGCGCAACAATGGCCTGCGGCAATATACTCGGCTTCGGTAGTGGAAAGAGCGACCGAATTTTGCTTCTTTGAAGCCCATGACACCAAGGATCTTCCCAAGAACTGGCAAGTCCCCGATGTGCTCTTCCTGTTAATCTTACACCCCGCCCAATCGGCATCCGAATAACCAATCAAATCAAAAGTGGATCCCCGAGGGTACCAAAGCCCAAACTTAGGAGTATAAGCTAAATATCTCAAGATTCGTTTTACGGCCGTAAGGTGTGATTCCTTAGGGTCGGCTTGGAATCTTGCACACATGCATACGGAAAGCATAATGTCCGGTCGAGATGCACATAAATAAAGCAATGAGCCAATCATCGACCGGTATACCTTTTGATCCACGGACTTACCTCCCGTGTCGAGGTCGAGATGCCCATTTGTTCCCATGGGTGTCTTGATGGGCTTGGCATCCTTCATTCCAAACTTGCTTAGGATGTCTTGAGTATACTTTGTTTGGCTAATGAAGGTCCCCTCATGGAGTTGCTTGACTTGAAATCCTAGAAAATACTTCAACTCCCCCATCATTGACATCTCGAATTTTTGTGTCATGATCTGTCTTCAAAGCCGGGAGGTTGCTCAACATAGACTTCCTCCTTGATCGGTCCATTGAGGAAGGCACTCTTCACATCCATTTGATAAAGCTTGAAGCCATGGTAAGTAGCATAGGCTAATAATATGCGAATTGACTCAAGCCTAGCTACGGGTGCATAGGTTTCACCAAAATCCAAACCTTCGACTTGTGAATATCCCTTGGCCACGAGTCGAGCTTTGTTCCTAGTCACCACACCATGCTCGTCTTGCTTGTTGCGGAAGACCCACTTGGTTCCTACAACATTTTGGTTAGGACGTGGAACTAAATGTCATACCTCGTTCCTCGTGAAATTGTTGAGCTCCTCTTGCATCGCCATCACCCAATCCGAATCTTGAAGTGCTTCCTCTACCCTGTGTGGCTCAATAGAGGAAACAAAAGAGTAATGTTCACAAAAATGAGCAACACGAGATCGAGTAGTTACCCCCTTATGAATGTCGCCGAGGATGGTGTCGACGGGGTGATCTCGTTGTATTGCTTGGTGGACTCTTGGGTGTGGCGGCCTTGGTTGATCATCCTCCTTGTCTTCATCATTTGCATCTCCCCCATGATCGTTGCCGTCATTTTGAGGTGGCTCATCTTCTTGATCTTCTTGTTCAACATCTTGAGCCTCGTCCTCAATTTGAGTTGGTGGAGATGCTTGCGTGGAGGAGGATGGTTGATCTTGTGCATGTGGAGGCTCTTCGGATTCCTTAGGACACACATCCCCAATAGACATGTTCCTTAGCGCTATGCATGGAGCCTGTTCTTCACCTATATCATCAAGATCAACTTGCTCTACTTGAGAGCCGTTAGTCTCATCAAACACAACGTCACAAGAAACTTCAACAAGTCCTGAGGACTTGTTAAAGACTCTATATGCCCTTGTGTTTGAGTCATATCCTAGTAAAAAGCCTTCTACAGTTTTAGGAGCAAATTTAGATTTTCTACCTCTTTTGACAAGAATAAAACATTTGCTACCAAAAACTCTAAAATATGAAATATTGGGCTTTTTACCGGTTAGGAGTTCATAAGATGTCTTCTTGAGGATTCGGTGAAGATATAACCGATTGATGGCGTAGCAGGCGGTGTTGACCGCCTCGGCCCAAAACCGATCCGGTGTCTTGTACTCATCAAGCATGGTTCTTGCCATGTCCAATAGAGTTCGATTCTTCCTCTCCACTACACCATTTTGTTGTGGAGTGTAGGGAGAAGAGAACTCATGCTTGATGCCCTCCTCCTCAAGAAAGCCTTCTATTTGAGAGTTCTTGAACTCCGTCCCGTTGTCGCTTCTAATTTTCTTGATCCTTAAGCCGAACTCATTTTGAGCCCGTCTCAAGAATCTCTTTAAAGTTTCTTGGGTATGAGATTTGTCCTGCAAAAAGAACACCCAAGTGAAGCGAGAATAGTCATCCACAATTACAAGACAATACTTACTACCGCCGATGCTTATGTAAGCGATCGGGCCGAATAGATCCATGTGTAGGAGCTCCAGTGGCTTGTCGGTAGTCATGATATTTTTGTGTGGATGATGGGTCCCAATTTGCTTCCCGGCTTGGCATGCGCTACAAATCCTGTCTTTCTCAAAATGAACATCGGTTAGTCCCAAAATGTGTTCTCCCTTTAGAAGCTTGTGAAGATTCTTCATTCCAACATGGGCTAGTCGGCGGTGCCAGAGCCAACCCAAGTTAGTCTTAGCAATCAAGCAAGTGTCGAGTTCAGCTCTATTAAAATCTACTAAGTATAGCTGACCCTCTAACACTCCCTTAAAAGCTATTGAATCATCACTTCTTCTAAAGACAGTAACACCTATATCAGTAAAAAGACAGTTGTAGCCCATTTGACATAACTGGGATACGGAAAGCAAATTGTAGTCTAACGAATCTACAAGAAAAACATTGGAAATAGAATGGTCAGGAGATATAGCAATTTTACCCAAACCTTTGACCAAACCTTGATTTCCATCCCCGAATGTGATAGCTCGTTGGGGATCTTGGTTTTTCTCATATGAGGAGAACATCCTTTTCTCCCCTGTCATGTGGTTTGTGCACCCGCTGTCGAGTATCCAACTTGAGCCCCCGGATGCATAAACCTACAAAACAAGTTTAGTTCTTTGTTTTAGGTACCCAAACGGTTTTGGGTCCTTTGGCATTAGATACAAGAACTTTGGGTACCCAAACACAAGTCTTGGAGCCCTTGTGTTTGCCCCCAATAATTTTGGCAACTACCTTGCCGGATTTGTTAGTTAAAACATAAGATGCATCAAAAGTTTTAAATGAAATGGCATGATCATTTGATGCATTAGTAGTTTTCTTTCTAGGCAACTTTGCATGGGTTGGTTGCCTAGATCTAGATGTCTCACCCTTATACATAAAAGCATGATTAGGGCCAGAGTGAGACTTCCTAGAATGAATTTTCCTAATTTTGCTCTCAGGATAGCCGGCAGGGTACAAAATGTAACCCTCGTTATCCTGAGGCATGGGAGCCTTGCCCTTAACAAAGTTAGATAAGTTCTTAGGAGGGGCATTAATTTTGACATTGTCTCCCCTTTGGAAGCCAATGCCATCCTTAATGCCAGGGCGTCTCCCATTATAGAGCATGCTTCTAGCAAGTTTAAATTTTTCATTTTCTAAGTCATGCTCTCTAATCTTAGCATTAAGTTGTGCTATGTGATCATTTTGTTTTTTAATTAAGGCTAGGTGATCATGGATAGCATCAACATTAATATCTCTACATCTAGTACAAATGGAAATATGCTCAGTAGATGTAGAGGGTTTGCAAGATTTTAGTTCAACAACCTTAGCATGCAACATATCATTTTTAGTTCTAAGGTCGGAAATAGTAGCATTGCAAACATCAAAATTCTTAGCCTTAGCAATTAGTTTCTCATTCTCATTTCTAAGGCTAGTGATAGAAACATTCAACTCATCAATCCTAGCAAGCAAATCAACATTATCATTTCTAGGATCAATGCAAACATGAGAATCAACCTTAGCAATTAATTTAACATTTTCATTTCTAAGGTTGGCAATAGTTTCATGGCATGTGCTTAGCTCACTAGATAATTTGTTACATTTTTCTACCTCTAGAGCATAAGCATTTTTAACCTTAACATGTTTCTTGTTTTCCTTGATTAGGAAGTCCTCTTGGGAGTCCAAGAGATCATCCTTTTCATGGATGGCACTAATTAGCTCATTTAATTTTTCCTTTTGTTCCATGTTAAGGTTGGCAAAAAGAATACGCAAATTATCCTCCTCATTTTTATTATCATCCTCATCACTAGATGTTTCATATTTAGTGGAGGACCTTGATTTTACCTTCTTTTTGCCGTCCTTGGCCATGAGACACTTGTGGCCGACGTTGGGGAAGAGGAGGCCCTTGGTGACGGCGATGTTGGCGGCGTCCTCGTCGTCGGAGGAGTCGCTTGAGCTCTCGTCGGAGTCCCACTCCCGACAAACATGGGCATCACCACCCTTCTTCTTGTAGTATCTCTTCTTCTCCTTCCTCTTGCCCTTCTTGTCGTCGCCCCTGTCACTATCACTAGACATAGGACATTTTGCAATAAAATGACCGGGCTTACCACACTTGTAGCAAACCTTCTTGGAACGGGATTTGTAATCCTTCCCCTTCCGTTGCTTGAGGATTTGCCGAAAACTCTTGATGATTAGGGCCATCTCCTCGTTGTCGAGCTTGGAGGCGTCAATTGGTTGTCTACTTGGTGTAGACTCCTCCTTCTTCTCCTCCGTTGCCTTGAAGGCCACCGGTTGCGCCTCGGATGTGGAAGGCTCGTCAAGCTCGTTGATCTTCTTGGAGCCCTTAATCATGCATTCAAAACTCACAAAATTCCCGATAACTTCCTCGGGAGTCATTAGCGGATATCTAGGATTACCACGAATTAATTGAACTTGTGTGGGGTTAAGGAAAATAAGGGCTCTTAGAATAACCTTAACCACTTCGTGGTCATCCCATTTTGCGCTCCCGAGGTTGCGCACTTGGTTCACCAAGGTCTTGAGCCGGTTGTACATGTCTTGTGCTCCTCCCCTTGGCGAAGACGGAAGCGACCGAGCTCCCCCTCGATCGTTTCCCGCTTGGTGATCTTGGTGAGTTCATCACCCTCGTGCGCCGTCTTGAGTAGGTCCCAAATCTCCTTGGCGTTCTTCAACCCTTGTACTTTGTTGTATTCCTCCTTGCTTAGGGAGGCAAGGAGGATGGTTGCGGCTTGGGAGTTGAAGTGCTCGATTTGGGCCACTTCGTCCGTGTCGTAGTCTTCATCCCCTACGGATGGTACCTGTACACCATACTCAACAATATCCCATAATCTTTTGTGGAGAGAGGTTAGATGAAATCGCATCAAATTACTCCACATAGCATAATCTTCACCATTAAAAGTTGGTGGTTTGCCTAATGGGACGGATAGTAAAGGTGTATGTTTAGGAATGCGAGGGTAGCGTAGGGGAATCTTACTATACTTCTTACGCTCTTGGCGTTTAGAAGTGACGGACGCCGCGTCGGAGCCGGAGGTAGATGTCGATGAAGTGTCGGTCTCATAGTAGACCACCTTCCTCATCCTTTTGTGCTTATCCCCACTCCGATGCGGCTTGTGAGAAGAAGATTTTTCCTTCTTCTCCTTGTGGTGAGAAGAGGAAGATCTTTTCTCCTTCCGCTTGGAGGAGTTCTTCTTCTTCTCTCTTCTCTTGGTGCGGGACTCTTCCGATGAAGATGAAGTGCTCCCTTGGCTTGTAGTGGGCTTGTCGCCGGTCTCCATCTCCTTCTTGGCGTGATCTCCCGACATCACTTCGAGCGGTTAGGCTCTAATGAAGCACCGGGCTCTGATACCAATTGATAGTCGCCTAGAGGGGGGGTGAATAGGGCGAAACTGAAATTTACAAAATAATCACAACTACAAGCCAGGTTAGCGTTAGTGATAAAGAAACGAGTCCGCGAGAGAGAGGGCGCAAAACAAATCGCAAGCAAATAAGAGTGAGACACGAGGATTTGTTTTACCGAGGTTCGGTTTTCGCAAACCTACTCCCCGTTGAGGAGGCCACAAAGGCCGGGTCTCTTTCAACCCTTCCCTCTCTCAAACGATCCCACGGATCGAGTGAGCTTTCTCTTCTTCTCAAACAACCGGGAACAAAACTTCCCCGCAAGGGTCACCACACAATTGGTGCCTCTTGCCTTGGTTACAATTGAGTGATGATCACAAGAACAAGTGAGAAAGAAAAGAATGCGATCCAAGCGCAAGAGCTCGAAAGAACACAAGCAAATCACTCTCTCTAGTCACTATGGTGTTGTGTGGAATTTGGAGAGGACTTGATCTATTTGATGTGTCTAGAATTGAATGCTAGAGCTCTTGTAGTAGTTGAGAAGTGGAAAACTTGGATGGCAATGAATGTGGGGTGGTTGGGGTATTTATAGCCCCAACCACCAAAAGTGACCGTTGCTGGAAGCTGTCTGTTCGATGGCGCACCGGACAGTCCGGTGCACACCGGACAGTCCGGTGCCCCTGCCACGTCACCATTGCCGTTGGATTCTGACCGTTGGAGCTTCTGACTTCTGGGCCCTCCTGGGTGTCCGGTGCACACCGGACATGTACTGTTTGATGTCCGGTGCACCGGTATGGGCAATCCTGACGTCTGCGCGCGCTGCGCGCGCATTAAATGCACCGCAGGGAGCCGTTGGCGCCGCAGAGAGCCGTTTCTCCGCTGGCACACCGGACAGTCCGGTGAATTTTAGCGGAGCGGCTGCCGCGCGAACCCGAGGCTGGCTAGTTCTGGAGACCGCGCTTCCTTGGAGCACCGGACATGTCCGGTGCACACCGGACAGTCCGGTGAATTATAGCGCGCCGGCTTCCGAGAATTCCCGAGAGTGAAGAGTTTGATTTGGAGTCCTCTGGGCGCACCGGACACTGTCCGGTGCACACCGGACAGTCCGGTGCCTCCAGCCAGAGGTGCCCTCGGTTGCCTCGTTGCTCCTTTGTTGAATCCAACACTTGGTCTTTTTATTGGCTAAATGTGAACCTTTTGCACCTGTATAACTTATGCACTAGAGCAAACTAGTTAGTCCAATATTTGTGTTGGGCAATTCAACCACCAAAATTATTTAGGAACTAGGTGTCAGCCTAATTTCCTTTCAGGGCATTTCTTCCGCAGTCACCAGTCCGGAACGCCGCATTGCTTCGGAGATGGGCACAGTATTCGAACCTTCGGCTTCGTCTCCTTCACGATCAACTCTGGCAGTAGATCGCACTCTGGCCATATGATTCTGAATTTGGGGAAGTTAGATACTTTTTTCTTTTTCCTTTTCTCCCGAAGCTTTTCTTTCTGACGAAGCAGACTTCGAGATGGACCTTCGTTCGATTCTGAGAATCAAGCTTCGGCTATAGTTAAAAATTTTGGCAGCAAAACAGTGCAAATAGCAATGAATGCTGTGGTAACTTCACACCTACTCGTCTGTTTATATAGTGCTGCAGGTAAGAAGGCGAAGCGGCAGGATTTTTACACCAGGCGGGCACTCACTTGTACTCGCTGCGCAGTGGACCGCAAAGATCAAACAGTAACTCTGCAAGGTGGGACCGACACGAGCTCGGAAATTGAATCGTTTCTCGGCAACGAGCTCAGGGAAGGTGTTTTTTGGACCTTCGGCTTCCCGAAGCTTAAGAGGCATTTTTCACGGATCAAGCTCATTACGAAAAACGATCTAGCACCGCGAAAGGGCTACTGTTGGGGCCATGCTTCGGTGCGCCGAAGGTCTTACACGAAGAAGCAGCTTCGGCTGAAGTTGTTCCCAGGAGATGGCCGAAGGTTCCTTTTCATGGAGCTTCGGCATTACAAACCGACATAGAGATAGAATGACCTTTTTATCCATAGAGGTCTGAGTCAATGTTGTAAACTTTTGTAAGGGGCATAATTGTAATTCGTCACAGGCTGTGACCTGTGTCTATAAATAGATGAACAGTACCCCTGTACTGTTCACGCGAACTTGGCATTTTGCTTTCGCATCACACTTGCACTTTTGCTTTCCTCAGGACCGAAGGTACATTTGTAATTTGAAGTCATTTATATTCATTCATGATAATAAAATAGAGATTATTCTATGATAATATTTAAATGTTTATTTTATACCTCATGATTTGTATGAGTACTTCGTCCCTTGTTATTATGCTCACGAAGGTACGTCCTTCGCAACCTTCGTCCGAAATTCTTTATATCCTGAAGGGATATAATGTTTTGGAGGACGAAGGACTTTAACACTTAACATTTTCTATGTTGCCTTGTTCTTAATTCTTAGCATTTGAGAACAAGCCCCCAACAATCACTTTACATACTTTTTGTCAAATGTTTTTGGTCAAATAGATTCGCTCATGCTTAAAGAATTATTCAGAATAACTCTACTAGAATCAGCTGGGGTAATGAATCATGGAATAGAACTATACCAAACAGTCCCTTAGATTGTATCAAATTAAAGGACATGTCTTAGATTCTATCAAGCGCAATTCTAAGAGTACATTTTAAAAACTAAGCCGGTAATCTCATAGACCTTATATGAGTGGACGAGTGGTGGATCGTAGCCATTCGTGCTAAGGTCTAAAGCACATATAAATGAAGGGTTTGAGGGCCCAGGAAAGACAAATGTGGCCCAACCTTGGGCAGTTGGGCTTGGCCTGTCTCCAGGCCCCAGCTCGTCGTGGTTGTCTTCTGTTTGAAAAAAAAAATCATCTGTTTCACTGTCAGGCGAGCTGCATTGGTTTTTCCCGGTGACAAACTGTAGCTAACCCGGCCATGGCACCACGCATGCCCATTCCCGTAAAAGCTTCCGCACTCAGCTAGCGCAGATCTGATGTCCAAGGGACTGGAGAGATCGGCAGAGCTGCTGCCATTTGCTGAGCTGCAAGGTGCTGCCTGTTTAAGTGTCCCTGTCACGCCACAACGCAAACAACAAGATCGACGACGACTGGGTCTTAGTGCTCCATGCACTAGGTGTTTTCACTCTGTTTTCTGAGCATGTCAGGCTATCTGCAACCGTTACCCCTAAATTTTTCCCCCTATATCACTTTTCCCCCCTATTTTCCCCCTATTTTTTCATCTCCCGCAGCGGTTCCCCCTAAATACTTCTCCTATACCCCACTACCACTATAAAATATCATTTTCTATATCAACTATCAATTTTTTATCTACTAACAATTACTCGTGGACCCACAGCACAGTGTTTAGGGTGATGAACAGTGACACGCTAGATTTAGGGAGAGAGAGAAGGGGACCGATACGTAGGGGGCGCTGTAGGAGGCACCGCTGCGGCCATAGGGTGCCCCCTGTGCGCCGCATGCAAGGGGAGGGGGAGAGGCAGCGTCCACCGCTGCGGCTAGTCTCACACTGGCTCTTAGTGCTCCACTGCCGTTTCTAATCTGATTCATTAGGTCATATCTTTCACAGTTTCAGGGAGATGGTTGGTACCTGAGACGGCTTCCGAGCTCCTGGTGTACGCAGGGGGGACCCATCAATCGCTTTCGCGAGGTTCGTCTGAAACGTGGACGGCGTCAGGGCCAGAGGTCGTAGGAACGCGAGGGCGACACGCGTGAAGACGAAGCAGCAGCAGCAGGAGGTCTGTTCCAGAGGCTCTTGCAGGCAAGCGGGTGGGGGTGGCAGACCAGTTTTTTCGCTTGGAAACAGCTAGAACTATAACCTTTTCTGCTGAGGGAGGAGGGATTTGGAATCGTAGGAGCGAAGGGAGGTGGCGTACGGGCCTGTTTGGTTCAGCTTTTTCCTGACCAGCTTTTCCGAGAATCTAGCTGTGGGGAGAATCTGGCTGTGTAGAGAATCTGAGTATCATTAGGATTACGTGCGGAGGAAGATAAAGTTGTCCATGGGGCTCAGGATCTATAAAGTGATGGATTACTACTATTGCGATGACTCAACCGATTATATGTTTATGTTGATTTTGAATGGTTTTTACCCAAACGAATTTTATAGAAGCTGACTGAAAAGCTGAGTGTTTGGTAATCTACAGCAGCTTTTAGTGGCCAGAAGCTGTAAAAAGCTGAAACAAACAGGGGCGTAGATAGAGCGCGATTCGAATAATCACATGGCTAGTGGGGTCTACACTCCCACGCCACAGAGGTCAGAGGGGGCCTCTGTTTTTCCAAAGAGTGGAACCGGTCAGTGCTACAGGTCCAGCATGTCAGCGTGAGTGCCTAGCTAATAGAATAAAAACCAAAAGAAAGCCTGTGGAACTTTGTGGTCGGACCATCATTTCCATTCCATTCCATTCCATTCGCTCCTGTTGTTGGGTGACCGACGAATAGCACGCAGAGAAACTTGACCTCGACTTGAAGGTATTTGGTCCCAAGAATCAATCCATTTTAGATGAAATGAGTTATCATAAGTTTATTATACAAATTTAGTAGAATAAACTTATTTTTATATTATTACTAATTATTAGTCTATAAAAAATAAAATGATGTTAAATCAACTCATTCTATTCTAAAAATAAATAAAAAGATGATAAACTAACTCATCGCTGGAACCAAACACGTCGGTGACGTCGACACCCACGGTGGAGTCGGTTGAGCGCCCGTGGAAACTGGACTGCACGTACGTACGCTGCACGGCATGGCCCTGTAGCAAGCCCGATTCGCGAGGGCTCAAGTGTCAAGTCTCCCCCTGCTACCACGAAACCTGCGTGACCAAGACGGCCTGGACTTTTGGGGCTGATTTGGTGAACCCAGCTGCTCACTAAATCAGTCCTTGGAAAAAAGGGGGAAAAAACGAGAATCAGACAAGTGACAACCTCTATCTATCTTTATAGTCTAATCTAATGTACTATTTCGGCCACTGTGTTTCATCGTGTGTCACAGTTGCCGGCCGGCCAGGGAAATCGGGCCAGAGGATGCTTGCAGTTGCAGCAGAATCATCTCGTCGGTCGCTATGCGGATTGCGGCCAGCTGCCACCCGCCCGGTCCAGAAAATCTCGTGATGACAACAGTGTAATAATATAATAATATAGCAGGAGAATGTATCAGCCATCGAATATTAATTGGGCGTCAAAAATCCACAGTATTCTATGAGAGGACCGCCAAGCATATATTATTATCGATTAACGCTACTCTTGCATGTCAACCTGCCGTCGTCTTTCACGAAAGAGCACCTCAACCGCGCCCAAGAATAAAGATCTTTGCTCGGCTTTCACGCGCAAGCATGTGACGGCCCGGCTCACAAAAAAAAAACATCTATGTTGACTTCTTTGCCACCAAACTTTTTCCTTAATTTTACATGCCAGCAACGTATGCGGTGCAGTTGAGCACTTTTGAGCTATACGGTGAGGGGGGCCGAGGGGGACCTGAAATTTTTAGAAATCACTGAGTCAACGCAAATTGCTTGTTTGCTAGGTTCCACAGTTTTTTTAAGGAGAAAAAAAGGCTATGGTATAATTTATAAATATACTCATAAGAGCAACTTCAGTAGTTCTCTAAAAGACTTCCTAAATCAATAATTTAGGTAGTTAACATAAAAACTATTCTCCAACAGTTCTCTAAATGAACTTTCTAAATTTAACAACTTGTCATCTAACCTCATTTTCTCTCTACATTTGGCAACCATTTAACAACTCCCTAAACAAAAATGTTGACTGCATTATATAGTTTTTGTGACTTATTTTTTATGTGGATAAATACAAAACAAAATTACAACCTATATTTAGAGAACTATTGGAGAACTCACATTTTTTTACTCCAAAAGTCATTTAGCAACTTCTTAAATCTGTGATTTAGAGAGCTAAAATTTACATAACTATTGGAGTTGCTCTAACATGAGCTATTAGAAACCTCCGTGCCGACTCAAATACATCGTGAACAAGTTTCATCGTCTGTTTCAGTTGACCATATATACTCCAGATTAAAGAGGTCTTATAAAATCCTTGTAGCGACGTACGCCAGCAACTCTGTACCAAACCAACGACGCGTGTGCACCAAGAGAAGTTCACATCCGTTCGTCGATACAAAGGCTTAAGAATAACCGCACGTTGTTGGCGTCTAGGCCTGTTTATTGGTATGAGGCTGTGCAAAATTGTTTTGTCTAGGCATGAATCTTAGACGTCCACAGTTTTCAAACGCTCCGGACTGAGATTGCTGCCTAGGCTTGGAGATACCTTGGGAGCGTGTCTAACCATATAAAACTAGCTAGCTACGTGCCTACGTACTACTGTGTGTGGGTTGCTAGTGGACCGAGATGGAAATTAAAACATTGCTCAGTATTTATGGGAGGTTTTTGGTTCCACCCAACTAAAATTTAGGCCTCATTACATCGACTATTTTAATAATAACTACAAATACTAAATATAGTCTAATTATAAAAAACAATTACAATAAAGTTTAGTCACGCTAACCAAATACCCTCTTAGAGCATCTCTAAAAATGTTCTACCTTAAAATATAAGCTAGACACATAAAAAATAGCTCCATTAATACCTTATTTTACAATTTTGTATCAAAAAAATATAGGCCACACCATGAAGTGACTCAAAATATGTTACATTCTAGACTAGTGATATATCCTAGTTTTCTACGTCATTCTTATCATTTTCTTTTCAATAATGTGATTTACTTCAAAAATACACTGGAGTATTTAGGTATTGACGGTTGGAGCGCAATTCGTTCTTAATACCCTAAACGCTTTAAATGACACATTATTTTAATTTTTAGGGCAATATATTTGAATCGCCTTATTGGGAATAATGCTTTTATTTTAGCTAGATGGCACATTTAAGATTTAGAAAGGACTATTTACCTCCTTTAGTCTGATATCTCGTACGGATGAAAACGGTCGGAAACGGAATTTATTCGGTAATCGGTTTTTGGTCATTTTTTCTTTGATTGCAAATAAATAGGATATAGATTCTACTATACAAATTTGTATTCTTGTTTTTAACATTGGGCTTATAAAGATTCATAAAAGGTAAACCTCAAATTCATCCTATATTTTCTTAAATGATAGATATAAAATTCGGTATGGATTCGAAAACAAATTTGGTAATTTTTTCACCTTTTCTTGTAGGGAGCAAATAATATATAAAACAATTAATGTAATATTTTATTATTATTTGTAACAATATGCTTGATAATATAAGAAAAGAACAAAATCAAATTTTATTAATATCTATTTTAAATATTAAATCTCTACTATACTTAAAGCACCAGTTTCAACGGTCGTCCTCCGTCATCTTTTTACAAAAAACTCTTTACATTTCTTCCAAATAAATTCAGCGTAAAATATTTTCACCTTTTTTCTTGTAGGGAGCAAATAATACATAAAAAATTCATATAATATTTTATTATTATTTGTAACAATATTGAGAGCACCTAGAGGGGGGTGAATAGATGATCCTGCAAAATTCAACACTAAATTCCAACAAGCTTGATCAAAGAGATGTTAGCATGAGTTAATCAAGTCTATGAGGCGAGCTCTTGCGAACACAGACAATCAAAGAGAGAAGCAACACAAGAGACACGCGATTTTAATCCGTGGTTCGGCCAAGTAACACTTGCCTACTTCCACGTTGTGGCGTCCCAATGGACAATGGTTGCACTCAATCCCTTTTAAATGATCCAATGATCAACTTGAATACCACGGTGTTCTTCCTTATAGTTTTCTTCCCATTTGCGAGGAATCTCCACAAGTTGGAGCCTCACACCTTTACAAGATTGATCACAAAGAACGCACAAGAGTAAGGTTGGGAAGAGCAACACACACACAAGACTCAAATCGCCACCCACGCACACAAGAGAAGAATTGAGCTCAAATGACAACACGGGGAGTTCTCGACTCGAATAGAGCTCAAATCTCTAACACAATGAAACGAATGCGCGGGAACAGAGTCTGGATGCCTTAGGATGCTTAGTGAACGCTTGGGTGACTCCTCCATGCGCCTAGGGACCCCTTTTATAGCCCCAAGGCAGCTAGGAGCCATTGAAGGCCAACAAGGAAGGCCATCCTTGCCTTCTATCGAGTGGCGCACTGGACAGTCCGCTGCGCCACCGGACGATCACTGTAGACGGTCCGGTGCCGATCTCCTTCCTTTTCTGGCGCAGACGACCGTTGCACCTCCGAGTCAGTTGGCGCACCGGACACTTTCCGGTGCACACCGGACAGTCCGTTGCCCCCTGCCGACCGTTGGAGCGGGCCACGCGTCGCCCGCGGATTGCGCGGCCGACCATTGCGCTGGCGACCGTTGGCTCACCGGACAGTCCGGTGCACCACCGGACAGTCCGGTGAATTATAGCCGTACGTCGCCAAACTTTTCCCGAGAGCGGCCTATTCACCGGAAACCAGCCTGGCGCACCGGACACTGTCCGGTGCACCACCGAACAGTCCGGTGTGCCAGGCCGAGCTGAACTTTGGCTGCACACAGCCAAGTCTTTTGCAATTCTTTCTTTTCCTGTTTCTAGCACTTAGACAAAATATGTTAGTACTCAAAACAATGTACTAAGTCTAGAAACATACCTCATGTCTTGATTTGCACTTTTCTCTTCATTTAGCACATAAGAACTTAATTAAATGTGTTGGGCACTTAATCACCAAAACATAATAGAAATTGCCCAAGGGCACATTTCCCTTTCAATCTCTCCCTTTTTGGTGATTTATGCCAACACATCCAAAAGCAACCAAAAGAAGTGCAACATCAATGCAATTGAGAACAAAATTGTCTTTGCACAAGTTTTGACATATTTGGATCATTCTTTGCCACCACTTGGTTTATTTTTGCAAATCAAATTAATTTTCCTATCTCTAAGTCAAACTCACTTGTTTGGGCACAAAGAGAGATAATCCAGGAGTGAAATTGATCAAGTGCCAAAAACTATGTGCCAAAATCTCCCCCTTTTTCCCATGATCAAAAATTCTCCCCCACAAGAGACTAAATTTTGCAATAAGAGTATTTTGGACAAATCAAATGTTCTAACTCTATTATTTTCAGAATTCACAAGTGGTAGCTGATCCATTTGCTTTGGCCTTAATTTCTCCCCTTTTGACATTAAGCAGCAAAACGGGATCATTCTTGGCCCTTTAACCCCATTGCCTCACCAAAATTGTCAATTAAGAGCAAGAAGGCAATAAGAACATAGGTATGAACTTGGAAGTAAATACACCAATACCAGAGTGCAGTGGAAGTCTTTGCAACGTCCAAGTCCATTTTCCCTTTCAATGCACCTTTGAGACTACATCAAGAATACTCAAACACAAAGGTTAGTCTCAAAGGGTCAAGTTGTAGCATATCTCCCCCTAAATAAGTGCATCACTTGCAAATGGACTTGTGAGGTCCAGGGATCATGTGTACAACTTGAGCACCACAAATAAACAATAATGGATTGAAATGCATAAAGTAGCATAATCAAAGGCATAGAACACATGTATGTTATAGATCAATCTAAGTTACGCGAATCTAAGGCATTTAGCTCACTACGCAACCTGCAAAACCTTTTCTCATCTAAAGGTTTGGTGAAGATATCGGCTAGCTGGTTCTCGGTGCTAACATGGTACACTTCGATATCTCCCTTTTGCTGGTGGTCCCTCAGAAAGTGATGCCGGATGTCTATGTGCTTAGTGCGGCTGTGTTCAACAGGATTATCCGCCATGCGGATTGCACTCTCATTGTCACATAGGAGTGGGACTTTGCTCAGATTGTAGCCAAAGTCCCAGAGGGTTTGCCTCATCCAAAGTAGTTGCGCGCAACACTGACCTGCGACAACATACTCGGCCTTAGCGGTGGATAGGGCAACAAATGTTTGTTTCTTTGAGCTCCACGACACCAGGGACCTTCCTAGAAATTGGCACGTCCCCGATGTTCTCTTCCTATCAACCTTGCACCCGGCATAATCAGAGTCTGAATATCCAATCAAGTCAAAGGTAGACCCCTTTGGATACCAGATCCTGAAGCAAGGCGTAGAAACTAAATATCTAAGAATTCGCTTAACGGCCACAAGGTGACATTCCTTGGGGTCAGATTGATATCTAGCACACATGCATACACTTAACATAATGTCCAGTCTACTAGCACATAAATAAAGCAAGGAACCTATCATAGACCGGTATGCCTTTTGATCAACGGACTTACCTTCTTTGTTGAGGTCGACGTGCCTGTCGGTTCCCATAGGTGTCTTTGCGGGCTTGGCGTCCTTCATCCCAAACCGCTTGAGAAGATCTTGTGTGTACTTCGTTTGGGAGATGAAGGTGCCATCCTTGAGTTGCTTCACTTGGAACCCAAGAAAATAGGTCAACTCGCCCATCATAGACATCTCAAACTTTTGAGTCATCACCCTGCTAAACTCCTCACATGACTTTTGGTTAGTAGAACCAAATATTATGTCATCGACATAAATATGGCACACAAAAAGATCACTGTCACAAGTCTTAGTAAAAAGAGTGGGATCGGCTTTCCCAACCTTGAAAGCATTAACAATTAAGAAATCTCTAAGGCATTCATACCATGCTCTTGGGGCTTGCTTAAGTCCATAGAGCGCCTTAGAGAGCTTAAAAACATGGTCGGGATGCCTGTCATCCTCAAAGCCAGGGGTTGTTCCACGTATACCTCCTCCTTGATTGGCCCGTTGAGGAAAGCGCTCTTCATATCCATTTGAAACAACCTGAAAGAGTGATGAGCGACATAGGCTAATAATATCCGAATCGACTCTAGCCTAGCCACAGGAGCAAAAGTCTCATCGAAATCCAAACCTGTGACTTGGGCATAACCTTTTGCCTCAAGTCGAGCCTTGTTTCTTATCACCACCCCGTGCTCGTATTGCTTGTTGCAGAACACCCACTTGGTTCCCACAATGTTTTGCTTTGGACGTGGCACCAGGCTCTAAACTTCATTCCTCTTGAAGTTGTTGAGCTCTTCCTGCATGGCCAACACCCAGTCCGGATCCTGCAAGGCCTCTTCTACCCTAAAAGGCTCAATAGAGGAGACAAATGAGTAATGCTCACAAAAATTAGCTAAACGTGAGCGAGTTGTTACTCCCATGCTTATGTCACCTAGTTTTTGATCGACGGGGTGATGTCGTTGGATCGTCGCTCAGAATTGAGTTGAAGGGGCCTGTGGTGCTTCTTCCTCCATCACTTGTTCTTCCTGTGCTCCCCCTTGATCTTGTTCCTCTTCTTGAGGTACCTATTCACCGTCTTGAGTTGGGGGATGCACCATTGTGGAGGAAGATGGCTGATCTTGCTCTTGTTGTTCCTGTGGTCGCACATCACGTGTCGCCATCGTGTGTATTGCGGCTGTTGGAACATCGTATTCATCTACATCATCAAGATCAACTTGCTCTCTTGGAGAGCCATTAGTCTCATCAAATACAACGTCGCTAGAGTCTTCAACCAAACCTGATGCTTTGTTGAAGACTCTATACGCCCTTGTATTTGAGTCATACCCTAGTAAAAACCCTTCTACTGCCTTGGGAGCAAATTTAGAATTTCTACCTGTCGGCGTTTCGGACCCGGGGGTCCCTGGACCGACGAGTAAAATTGTCGCTGCGTGCCCCTGCCCAGATGGGTTGGTGCGAGATGGAACACAAGAGGCGAGACAAGCCTTGTATTATCCTGCACTAGGGTGCTCGTAGTAGGGGTTACAAGCACATCGCGAGAGGGAGAGGGAGAGGGAGCCTGTTCGTCCGCTCCTTCCCCCGCGCAAACCCTCCTTCTTTTCCTTCTTTTTTTCCTTTTCTCCCATTCCGCGGGAAGGCCCTGGACCTCCCTTTTATAGATGCAAGGAGAGGGTCCAGATGTACAATGGGGGGTGTAGCAATGCGCTACGTGTCTGGCAGAGAAATGCCTAAGCCCTATGTACATGCCAACGTGGCTGTCGGGGGAGAGCTTGAGCCCTGCGTACATGATAACATGGACGTCGGAGAAGCGCCTGAGCCCTGTGAAAGCACAGCTGGCGGTGCGGCAAGGATCCTGCTGACATCTCCTTGCTGCCGTCAGGGGCTGAGAGCCACCAGTGTCATGGTTGCACGCGGGGCACCATCATTACCCGTCGCCGGGGTAAGCTAGATGGGACGCCGGTCTTGTTCCTTGTAGCCTGAGCTAGCTAGGGATAGGGTAATGATGTATCCCCTGTTGGCGCGGTTGGTCCGAGCCCAAGGTCGGGCGAGGCAGGGACTTCTCCTGAGGTCGAGGCCGGGGTCGGGCGAGGATGCGATTCCTCCCGAGACCGAGGTCGAGGCCGAGTCCGGAGGTCGGGCGAGGCGGAGACTTCCTTCCGAGGCCGGAGCCTAAGGTCGGGTGAGGTGGAGCTTCCTGCTACGCCCGAGGCCAAACTCGGTGGTTGATCGTGACTTGTTGTTAGCTTCGCCTGGGTGGTTGGCACGACAGTCGGAGCGAGGCGAGCGGCGCTGTTTTCCCGTTAGATCGGACAGTAAAAGGGGGGCGAAGTGACTGCGGTCACTTCGGCCTGGCCAACTGAGGCGCGTGTGTCAGGATACGGCGTCAGGCGACCCCTGCATTGAATGCGCCTGTGAAGCGGTCTGTTGGTGAGGCGGTCTGGCCAAGGTTGCTTCACAACGAATCCTGCCCGAGCCGGGCCTCGGGAGAGCCGAGGGCGTGCCTGCTGTCAGAGGAGGTCCTCGGGCGAGGCGTGAATTCGTCCGAGACTACTGCTCCTGCCCAAGGCTGGGCTCGGGCGAGGTCGCGTCCCTTGGGTAGACGAAGCCTAGACTTGAACCGCGCCCGTCAGTTGGTCTGAGGGTGTTTACCAGCCGTGATTAGGAGTGTTGGGGGTACCCCTAATTACGTTACCTGACAGTAGCCCCCGAGCCTCGAAGGGAGTGTTGGTACTCGCTTGGAGGCTTTTGCCGCATTTTTGGTGAGGGGACCGGCCATTCTCGGTTTTGCTTTGTTCTGGGGGGTGCGCGCGAGCGCACCCGCCGGGTGTAGCCCCTGAGGCCTCGGAGGAGTGGTTTGACTCCTCTAAGGTCTTAATGCTTTTCGTGGTGCCTCGGCCGGTCTGATCGTTCCCTCATGCGGCCTGGCCATAGCCAGGGTGCATGGTCAGGTTCTGAGTTTTCAAGCTGGTTTGTTGACGCTGTCAACAGTTTGGCCGTAGCTGGGTGCGAGAGCAGCCCCCGAGCCTCTGCACGGAGTGAGAGGACGATCAAGGACTTTCCCGACTTTTATCATACGCCCCTGCGTCACCTTTCCGCAAGGAGGAGGGGGGAAAGCGCCATGTTGCCCTCGGAGGGCGCCGAACATGGTGTTTCCAGTGAGCTGCTAACGGGTGATCCGAGTGGACGCTCGTGCCCCGTTCATTAGGGGTCGGCTGGTAGCCCAGAGGCGCGCTCCAAAAGTACCTGCGGGTGATTCACCGGACCCGGACCCCTTCGACAGGGTCCGAGGGCTCGATGCCTCCCTTCGGTGGGATTCCGTTACAAATCGTTCCCGCCAGTCTCGGAAATGTCCTAGGGTACCTCGGGAGTGTAGCCCGAGCCTCGTCCATGTATCGGACGTACCCAGAGTCATCCCTCACTCTGCGTGCTCTGGGGCGGCTGTTGAACCCCTTCGAGGGGCCAGCCTACGAACCCCTGATCAGTAGTGGGCGCGGAGCCCGAGTGCTCTGGGGCGGCTGTCGAACCCTTCCGAGGGTCCAGCCTTCGAACCCCTGATCAATAATGGGCGCGGAGCCCGGGTGCTCTGGGGCAGCTGTCGAAACCCTTCCGAGGGGCCGGCCTTCGAACCCCTGATCAGTAGGAGGGCTCGGGGCCCGCTTCCTTCGCCGAGAAGGATCCTTTCCGAATTATCCCCTTCCCCAGTCCCTGTAGCAAGAGAGAGAGAGAAAGAGGAAGAGGAAAAGGATATGAATTTAGATAATGAGGCGCACCTTTTTTGACGCGGTCGTCATGGCGGAGGTGAAACGACGCCCGCCTCGCCTGCCAGAGGTGTCGCTTGCTCTGCCGAGGAGTTAATGTGACGGGACGGGCGATTCGCGTGCCGTCCGTTGCGCGTGCGAGCCGTTCGAGGAACGGGACACAAGCGCGTTGTCTTCACACCGTGGGAGAGGGCTCTCCTATCACTTCAGGAGGGGACGTGAGCCTGCAGGCGATTTGACCGCTGCTTCCGCTCGTCTGCCGCTGCAATTACTGCCGGCCCACTTTTGGCCATGCCAACCGTCGTGCCTATCCCCGCAGCTGACTGACCTGTGGCCGTCACCTTTAATTGGCACTATTGGGTCATGCGCAAGGCTGCCTCGAGTCGTGGTACTGGTTCCGCAGTCGAGGAGGCGTGGTATTCGGCGCAAGTGGCGGTGCGGCTCTTTGCACGTCGTAACCGGCGCGCCGGTTACATGACATGCGGGCCCGCTTCCTTTGCGGTGGTCCACCGGATGTGGTCGAAGCCGAAAGGGTGCACAGTTGTGGTGCGGTTGGATGCCTGTCGCGTGGCAGTCCACCCTTTCGACCACCGGTTTCTGCGAAGATGGGAGAGCGCTTGTAACCGCGGGACGGTTACATGCCTCATGTGCGGCGGATCGCCTTCTTCGCGCTTCGGATCAGCTCATATGACGTGTGGGATCCAGCCCCCGTGTCGTAGGGGGAGAACCCTTGTCACACCCGGTTTTAGAAGGTAAACCGAATGCGAACCATGTACGTGCCAGGATAAAAAATTCACGTACACAGCGATTACATAAATGACTCATCATAGCACAATGCTTCGAATTACAATAAAGAGTGAGTAATAATATTACAGACTAGAGCCATTTACATAATATAAATTAAAGTACATAGAATCGAAACGTAGCCAACGTAAACAACCCACCACAGGCAGCTGACTGGGGGAGGTCGCTAGCCTAATCCTCGAACTCATCGACGTCCTGGAACTCCTGGAGATCCACCTCGACGCCTTCTTCTTTACCTGAGCATAGATTGCACCAAAGGCAACCTGGTTTTTGTGAAAGCAAGGGTGAGTACACATCAACGTACTCAGCAAATGTCCTGTTTGGTTGAAGTGGACTAGCTTTATGTGGAGTTAAGTCAAGCAGTTGCTTTTAGTTGGTCAGGTTATTATTACTAGTAGAAAGCCAGGTTTTAGCATTAACCCAAGTTATTAACCCAAAGTACCCTTTCCAAACGGAAAGAATACCACTTACCATTACCATAAGCATAATCATAACCATCCTCATCATCATCTGTAAACCAACCATCTCTGCTCGAAGTATCAAATCAATGGAGCTCCCTTGGCCGCTCATAACCGCGAGCACGGCTGATATATCAGTTTCATAACACTATGCAGAGGTTGCGCACTTTACCCATAAGTCGTGGTTCCCTCTTGCCTCGGGCGATCAAACCCTTAAACACTACCAAGGTGAATAGACAGGGTTTCACTATGTAGCCTTTACAAAGATTCCCTGAGGCTGTAGCCGCCTGTTAGGTTTCCTAAATGTACCGCACTCCTCCCCAAGGGGCAAACCAACCTTGGCAGAGCGAGCCGCATACACCGAGCCCCATTGACGGCACGACGGCGAAGCGAACTACACCTCAGTTCCTCTAATTATTCAGCTAAGGGCGTCCCATTCCACCCTCATGGTTGCACTGTTTTCCCGGGCGGTCATCCAACGAACAGGTCCTTACGGAGAGGCACTCGAGAAACCGCTCGAGCCCCCTTGAATGACACAAGTATAACATCATAATAAAGAAGGGAAACAGCGTATCATTGATAAATCTCATCATGTTCATTGATTAGAGTTGAGCAATAGCATAAAGCTAAACAATAATAACCAAAAAGGTAATCAAGGACAAGTTAAATACAAAGCTAGTCAATCCTTAGGTTGATCATGGTATGCGGGTTGATGAATTATAAAGTAAATGGGACATAATAGGTCAGAGGACACTTGCCTTCACCAAACAGATGCTCAGGGTCTTCGATCTCGTATAACTCGAAGAGTTCGATCACTTGGTCGCCATGCTTGATCGTCGATTCCTCGAAGCTCAGAAACGAATCGCGATCTAATCGCAACGCGAAGCGAAGACGAACAGGCACAAGCAAACAAACATATACATGTGCATAAGAATATTACACCATACAAGATAAAATGTTATAAAAGCGAGCAATATAAAATAGAGAGCGCCTCTACGGTTACGCGAGGAAAAGAACCACGATAGTCGAAGCTACGGTCGAGGAGTTAACGCGTTTACGTTAGACAAGTACTAATTAGAACATTTAATCCGACATTTCTATATTAATGGATATTAATCAAATGTAAATTAATACTACTACTTAGTTTTGACTAACTTACTATTTAAATATTTGACAGTTAAGCAAGTAACTTAATGAATATGAGCGATTCTAAGCGAGACGAATTAACAACGCACGACGTGCAAACACGATGTGCGCAACGCGCGGACACAAACGACTTAGCGCGCGGACAACGCGCGATACGCGTGAACGGCACGCGGCAAGGCGCGCGACACACGTGAACGGCACACGACAACGCGTGCGAACAACACGCGCAACACTCGCGAACGACACGCGACGACGTGCGCGAAACAAAACCGCAGCACACGCGGACCGACATGCGAAACTAATAATTAAACAACGTGATTAAACTAAATAGTTATTAATAAATAACATTTCAGTTAAGGTTAATCATATTGGTGACTAATTATAAATGCGCAAATCGAATTCCTAAATTATGTTTTTAAATTGAAACGTCGTTCTAGTAGTCACTGGTTAAACAAACGTTTAACTAAATTAAATAAAATGTGCAAAAATTGGGATAAATATTTCTAAATTAAGATAATTTTAATACAAATCTAACGCAACTTGAATGGATCGAATCTAAAACACAAAAGTTATGAATGTTTTAAACCATATTGTAATTCGCGCGGACTAAATTTACGAGACTGCCATCGTCTTCTTCCTCTCATCTTCTTCCTCCCATCCATGGAAGAGAGAGGAGGGGAAGAGGAGGAGGCTGCGCAGGGGAGGTCGGGTCGGGCTGGTCGGGGGCGGGCGCGGCCGCACGGGGCACGAGGGGCGTGGCCCTCGCTGCTAGGGAGGGGCGCGCGCGGGGGGCGTTGGAGCACGGGCGCCGTCGCCGGCCACCGCCGCCACCGCCGGGGAGGGGGAAAGGGGCGCCGCCGGGGAGGGGAAATGGAGGGGGGAGGGGTGCCGCCGCCGGGGAAGGTGAGGGGAGAGTGGGAGAGGCTCTGCACGGACGGGAAAACGAAGAAACGAAGAAACCCTAGGTGCAACAAAGGAGGTTTCTCACCGGGGAAGAAGACCCTCGCCGGAGCCGAGAGGAAATCCGTCGATTGCCGAAGATTCGGGGATCCAATCGACGAACCGAACACGCTGCGATGAAGCCCTCGACGAGACGAACGCAGCGGTACCCTCGGATTCGGCAGACGATGCACGGATTGTGAGTAATTGCTCGCTGGAGTTGGAACCGCCCCGAACTTCGGCGGGCAATACCGGGAGCTAGGGATTGGATTTGGATGAACCGTTTCGTGTTCTGGAATGAGCTCGACGAGATGAAGCCGGACATGTATATATATCTAGGGTTCGGACGAGATGAAAATTCGGTTAAAATTCGGATTTTACTATTTTTAAAATTCAGAAAAACCTAGAAATCCATATTTTGTGCTCAAAATATTATATATGCTTTCAAAAATTCTAGAAAAATTCCTATAAATGTTTTGGCACCTAATGAACTCAAAAAACATAGTTAGAATTTCTAAAAACACTTTTAAGGTCCTCAAATAAATAGATTTTGGTTTCCGGAAAATAGAAAAATATTCCGAAAAATATGAAAATTTACCGAGCGCTTCTATAAGATATGTTAACATGTTTCAAACACATTTTGCACTTAGAAACACCATGCAACTACATGAATGCAACAACAAAAGTGCCTCTAGGGCTCATTCCACTAGGTTTACGCTATTATAAAACAAAATAATTCTCCATTTTTAGGAAAAAGAGAAAGAAAAGCGAAGAACTGAGAGAGTAACACCTGAATTTGGTAGATATTAGAAAAGAAATTTTATACCCCCAAATTCAGGGTGTTACAAACCTAACCCCCTTAACAGAATCTCGTCCTCGAGATTCAAGAAGAGGCTAGCAAGAAAATGAGATTGGTTCATTAGTCTTTCATAGCTTCTAACTCAACTTTGACTCCACCGGCTTGACTTGTGGATTGGTTGCTTTGACCATCAGATGCTTGAGACCGATTGATGCAATTCTTGAGGATCTCCTAGACCTGTGGGTTAGGACCCAGACACGCTTTCGCTACGCCACTCTGATCTTGTTGGCTGATGTTGATCGTATTGTCTT
This sequence comes from Zea luxurians, assembly GCA_029449295.1. Lineage (NCBI taxonomy): Eukaryota > Viridiplantae > Streptophyta > Magnoliopsida > Poales > Poaceae > Zea > Zea luxurians. The sequence continues at coordinate 48,456,334 of JAOPSE010000017.1, forward strand.
CATTGGGGTTAGCGGCAAACCCCCTTAACAGGAGCGTTGATATGCACTTGGTGAAGATGCTGCCGACTCTGATCTTGACTGATTTGGAGGAGTTGGAGGTTGCCAAATGGACAGGTGCAAGAGATAAGAATAGCGAGAAAAGGTAAGTATAGACAGATTAGAGAGAGCAGGGGGAGAACCCAACTACTTAACTCTATGGCACTCACCTAGTAAACAGATTCCATTGCAGACCAAGGGCCACAACACATCAACACTCATTCCAAAGAAGCAAATCAGTCATAGCAGAAGGGCAAACATCATGAGCACACAACAACAAACATCTCGTTGCTATACGTTCCTCTTAATTAAATGGTGGTCTTTCCTTAAAAAGGGAAATTCCTCTAAGGCCAACAAAAGGCAAGGGGAATAATAAGACATGAAGGGTAGGGGCATGAGCATAATAAAGGATGGAGCTAAAGCAATGATTTTAACCGACAAGGGAGAGAATGCAACCAAGGTCAGGATAGGTAAAACACCATTCTCTAATCGAGGTGGAAAAGATGATATTTCAAAAGGTGGGCATAAGATAACATCATGGAAAGATCTAGAGATTGCAAAGGTAAGGGAGGTGAAAGGCAAAAACGCATCGAAATATAGAGTTAGGGCAAGACTTGCAACGCGACAGAGGAAAAAGGGAATGAACAAGAGCGGGATAGGTAAGACATCACTCTTGAAATGAAATGGGAGAGGAGGCTTTAAAATGCAGGTGCAAGATAAGCATCATGGTAAAGATCAAGGGATGACAAGGGTTAAGGTGATAACAGACAAACACAACCAAGGATGTATTTCAGACAAAACTTGCAAGGCATCAAAGAAGGGGGAGCAGTCAATGGTGAAATAGGTGAGACATTATCCTCGAACAAGGATGGAAAAGAGAAGGCTTTAAAGGGGAGGCTCAAAGTAAGCATGAAGGTAAGGGTATGAATATTACAAGGGTTAAAGGTGATATCGGACAAGGGTGTAGGAGATGAGGTAAATATGCATAAGAACCAAGAATATAAATACCACAAAGGATGGAGTTAAGACAAGACCTGCAAATGGAAAAGGAGGTGGTACGCCCATGGGCCAGATAGGTAAACTGTCACTCTCAAATTGAGGTGGAAGAGAGGAGATTTTTAAAGAGCCAGAATAAAGATGAGCATCAAGGCAAGATCGATGGATGACAAGGAGATGGTGATAGCAAATAAAACACATAGCAAAGGATGGAATTGAAACAAAATTTGTAAGGCGACAAGAAGTGAAAAGAAATCAAGGGAGAGGTAGGTAACTCGCAACTCTCAAACTGGGTTGAAAAAAGGGGTGGATTTAAAGGATAAGTTTAAGGTAAGCATTTAGGTAGAAGACATAAATATCGCAAGGGCCAAAGGCGATAACGGACAAGGGTGTAATAGAAAAGATGAGGGCATAGAAGAGCAAGTGGTACAAATACAATAAAGAATGGAGTTAAGTCTAGGCCTACACGCGGTAAAGAAGAGGATATAGCCAAGGGTGAGATAAGTAAAATATAGCTCTCGAATTGAGATAGAAAAGAGGGGATTTCAACAAGCAGACCTAAGATAAGTATCAAGGCAAGATCTACAGATTACAAGGGTAAGGACGATATCAAACAAAAGCTCAACAAAGGATGAAGTTAAGGTAAGACAAGACTTGCAAAGCGACAAAGGGAAAGGAAACGAAATTGAGCGGGATAGGGAAAACAACACTCTCGGATTGAAATGGAATAAGTGAGGCTAAAAAATAGGTAAACAGCATGGTAAATATGGAGAGAGGTCAAGGGTCAAAGGTGATAATAGGCAAGGATATAAAGGAAGAGGTAAATGTGCATAAAAAACCAGGAATCTAGGTACAACCAAGAATAGATTTAGGATAAGTCTTGTAAGTGGTAAAGTATAGGATATAACCATGGGTGAGATAAGTAAGAGAACACGCTTGAACTAAGGTGGGAGATTGGATGTTTTAGATAACGAACATAGTGTAATCACCAAGGTAAGATTGAGAGATGAGAAGGGTAAAGGCAATAAGAAACAAAAGCACAACAAAGGATGAGGTTACAGACTCACGAGCCAAAGAAGAGGATATGACCAAGGGAAAGAAGGTATGAGACGGAAGAGGGGCGATTTTAAAGGGAAGGTATGAGACAAACATCAATGTAGGATATAGAGGTGTCAAGGGTGCATATGATAATAATTAAAAAGCATAACAAAGGATATAGTTAAGACAAGACTCGCGAAACGACAAAGTGGAGAAAACAATCAAGGGTAAGATCGGTAAGGTTCCAACAGAAGGGTTGAAGTAAAGATTCATTACCGAGTGGAGTTACAAGGAAACAACGAGATTACTACAGGTGTGCAAAATAAAATGATCACTCATGGATCATTAGGAAACAAGGGTGGTCAAGGGCATGTTAACTGAAATATTTCAAACAGATATTGGGACATAAAGGTAAGCATATATAAAAATAAGAGTATGCAAGATTCCAATGGTACGAGCATACCAAGACCAAGAAAGTACAGATTGCCAAAAAGATAGTGACTATCAATAGAATAGGAAAGGGTCTCAAAAGACAGTAAGATCATGGACATATAAACTAAAATGTTTAAATAGGCAGCAGAGTTTTTATTAGAGGTAGGTATTGAAACAAGAGTATTAAAGAATCCAAGGATACAAGCATGTCAATACCAGGGGAATAAAGATTGCAAAATGGAAACAATTTAATGACAAAAGAGGAAGGGATCCAAAATACAAGAAGGTTATGTCCAGGGGCATCTACAAAGATGTCGCAAGCATAAGAGTGAGATCAGATCTAATAGATTGAGAGAAGTATAGACCATACTAGAATAAAATACTTTTGGTAAGGGGGCATATAGGGGCACAACATAGAATTAGTCGAGGTGACTAATATTTTGAAGCAGAATCAAGGATGAGGTGAAGCAATAATCAATAAGTCCTTAAAACGGCCAATGCTACTCTAGGCTAGCGGTCCTACAGTCAGCACGACTTTGATACCACTTATGTCACACCCGGTTTTAGAAGGTAAATCGAATGCGAACCATGTACGTGCCAGGATCAGAAATTCACGTACACAGCGATTACATAAATGACTCATCATAGCACAATGCTTCGAATTACAATAAAGAGTGAGTAATAATATTACAGACTAGAGCCATTTACATAATATAAATCAAAGTACATAGAATCGAAACGTAGCCAACGTAAACAACCCACCACAGGCAGCTGACTCGGGGAGGTCGCTAGCCTAATCCTCGAACTCATCGACGTCCTGGAACTCCTAGAGATCCACCTCGACGCCTTCTTCTTTACCTGAGCATAGATTGCACCAAAGGCAACCTGGTTTTTGTGAAAGCAATGGTGAGTACACATCAACGTACTCAGCAAATGTCCTGTTTGGTTGAAGTGGACTAGCTTTATGTGGGGTTAAGTCAAGCAGTTGCTTTTAGTTGGTCAGGTTATTATTACTAGTAGAAAGCCAGGTTTTAGCATTAACCCAAGTTATTAACCCAAAGTACCCTTTCCAAACGGAAAGAATACCACTTACCATTACCATAAGCATAATCATAACCATCCTCATCATCATCTGTAAACCAACCATCTCTGCTCGAAGTATCTAATCAATGGAGCTCCCTTGGCCGCTCATAACCGCGAGCACGGCTGATATATCAGTTTCATAACACTCTGCAGAGGTTGCGCACTTTACCCACAAGTCGTGATTCCCTCTTGCCTCGGGCCGATCAAACTCTTAAACACTACCAAGGTGAATAGACAGGGTTTCACTATGTAGCCTTTACAAAGATTCCCTGAGGCTGTAGCCGCCTGTTAGGTTTCCTAAATGTACCGCACTCCTCCCCAAGGGGCAAACCAACCTTGGCAGAGCGAGCCGCATACACCGAGCCCCATTGACGGCACGACGGCGAAGCGAACTACACCTCAGTCCCTCTAATTATTCAGCTAAGGGCGTCCCATTCCACCCTCATGGTTGCACTGTTTTCCCGGGCGGTCATCCAACGAACAGGTCCTTACGGAGAGGCACTCGAGAAACCGCTCGAGCCCCCTTGAATGACACAAGTATAACATCATAATAAAGAAGGGAAACAGCGTATCATTGATAAATCTCATCATGTTCATTGATTAGAGTTGAGCAATAGCATAAAGCTAAACAATAATAACCCAAAAGGTAATCAAGGACAAGTTAAATACAAAGCTAGTCAATCCTTAGGTTGATCATGGTATGCGGGTTGATGAATTATAAAGTAAATGGGACATAATAGGTCAGAGGACACTTGCCTTCACCAAACAGATGCTTAGGGTCTTCGATCTCGTAGAACTCGAATAGTTCGATCACTTGGTCGCCATACTTGATCGTCGATTCCTCGAAGCTCAGAAACGAATCGCGATCTAATCGCAACGCGAAGCGAAGATGAACAGGCACAAGCAAACAAACATATACATGTGCATAAGAACATTACACCATACAAGATAAAATGTTATAAAAGCGAGCAATATAAAATAGAGAGCGCTTCTACGGTTACGCGAGGAAAAGAACCACGATAGTCGAAGCTACGGTCGAGGAGTTAACGCGTTTACGTTAGACAAGCACTAATTAGAACATTTAATCCGACATTTCTATATTAATGGATATTAATCAAATGTAAATTAATACTACTACTTAGTTTTGACTAACTTACTATTTAAATATTTGACAGTTAAGCAAGTAACTTAATGAATATGAGCGATTCTAAGCGAGACGAATTAACGACGCACGACGTGCAAACACGATGTGCGCAACGCGCGGACACAAACGATTTAGCGCGCGGACAACGCGCGATACGCGTGAACGGCACGCGGCAAGGCGCGCGACACACGTGAACGGCACACGACAACGCGTGCGAACAACACGCGCAACACTCGCGAACGACACGCGACGACGTGCGCGAAACAGCACCGCAGCACACGCGGACCGACATGCGAAACTAATAATTAAACAACATGATTAAACTAAATAGTTATTAATAAATAACATTTCAGTTAAGGTTAATCATATTGGTGACTAATTATAAATGCGCAAATCGAATTCCTAAATTAGGTTTTTAAATTGAAACGTCGTTCTAGTAGTCACTGGTTAAACAAACGTTTAACTAAATTAAATAAAATGTGCAAAAATTGGGATAAATATTTCTAAATTAAGATAATTTTAATACAAATCTAACGCAACTTGAATGGATCGAATCGGGTTTAAAACGCAAAAGTTATGAATGTTTTAAACCATATTGTAATTCGCGCTGACTAAATTTACGAGACTGCCATCGTCTTCTTCCTCTCATCTTCCTCCTCCCATCCATGGAAGAGAGAGGAGGGGAAGAGGAGGAGGCTGCGCAGGGGAGGTCGGGTCGGGCTGGTCGGGGGCGGGCGCGGCCGCACGGGGCACGAGGGGCGTGGCCCTCGCTGCTGGGGAGGGGCGCGCGCGGGGCGTTGGAGCACGGGCGCCGTCGCCGGCCACCGCCGCCACCGCCGGGGAGGGGGAAAGGGGCGCCACCGGGGAGGGGAAATGGAGGGGGGAGGGGTGCCGCCGCCGGGGAAGGTGAGGGGAGAGTGGGAGAGGCTCTGCACGGACGGGAAAACGAAGAAACGAAGAAACCCTAGGTGCAACAAAGGAGGTTTCTCACCGGGGAAGAAGACCCTCGCCGGAGCCGAGAGGAAATCCGTCGATTGCCGAAGATTCGGGGATCCAATCGACGAACCGAACGCGCTGCGACGAAGCCCTCGACGAGACGAACGCAGCAGTACCCTCGGATTCAGCAGACGATGCACGGATTAGGAGTAATTGCTCGCCGGAGTTGTCGCCGGAGTTGGAACCGCTCCGAACTTCGGCGGGCAATACCGGGAGCTAGGGATTAGATTTGGATGAACCGTTTCGTGTTCTGGAATGAGCTCGACGAGATGAAGCCGGACATGTATATATATCTAGGGTTCGGACGAGATGAAAATTCGGTTAAAATTCGGATTTTACTATTTTTAAAATTCAGAAAAAACCTAGAAATCCATATTTTGTGCTCAAAATATTATATATGCTTTCAAAAATTCTAGAAAAATTCCTATAAATGTTTTGGCACCTAATGAACTCAAAAAACATAGTTAGAATTTCTAAAAACATTTTTAAGGTCCTTAAATAAATAGATTTTGGTTTCCGGAAAATAGAAAAATATTCCGAAAAATATGAAAATTTACCGAACGCTTCTATAAGATATGTTAACATGTTTCAAACACATTTTGCACTTAGAAACACCATGCAACGACATGAATGCAACAACAAAAGTGCCTCTAGGGCTCATTCCACTAGGTTTACGCTATTATAAAACAAAATAATTCTCCATTTTTAGGAAAAAGAGAAAGAAAAGCGAAGAACTGAGAGAGTAACACCTGAATTTGGTGGATATTAGAAAAGAAATTTTATACCCCCAAATTCAAGGTGTTGAGCACGTCAGTGGAGACTTTGCCCGTGACGCTAGGGGGTGCAAGTGAGGAGGTCTGCCTATGAAAGGGGATCGATCCCCCGGGCAGTGGTCATGCCTTCGTTCTCCCCTCATGTGTTGCGCCCTTCCACCTTTCGAGCCCCCGGATGGGGTGCACCAGCGTCGCCTTGCTCTTGCTGTTGTTGGAGGAGCGCTGCCTCGTGGAGATTGGCGCTCTTCAGCCACCGCTCGGCTTCAAGGATTTTCGTCGTGCAGCCCGGCTGCATTCCCTCACCAATGGTCAGTTTGGTGGGGAGAAGCAAGCCGGGATGCGGCCTTCGCCCCGCCCTCAGCTTCAAGGATCTTCGTCATCCTTGCTGTGGCAGAGGGCGAGCCGAGCCGGGTTTCGCCTCCCGTGTGGGCCGGCGACCCGCTTCTTCCTCCAGCATTTGGGGGAGAAGGGCATCCTCCAGCCCTGTGGAGGTGACGTCCTCCAGCCATGCGGGGGAAGGCGAACCGCTGCTGCCCGGCCAGGGTGCAGCCGTCCATCCTCCACCCAGGCAATGGTCGTGCCGTACGCCGGTGGCTGCTGTCACCGCCTTTGCGGAGAGGGTGGACTTCGACAACGCGGGTTCGGTCGACCGTAAACGTCGTCATCTGCAGCGTGTCCGGCTCGCTGGCTCAGCTGGCTCCGGCGCCGCCTCCAACGCTGCCTCCTGCCGCTCGGCCCATCCGCGAGGACTTGAGTGGGGATCTGCCGGTGCAGGCTGGGCCGGCCGTCATTCGCTGTTGTGGCGTTGGCGAGCAGGTGGTCGCCGTCGTCGGTGCTGAGGTGGCGGCAGCCAGAGGAGGTTGTCTCCATCGACGAGATCATCAGCGCCACCTGCGGCCGGATCTCTGGCTCTTCGGCCTTGACGGCTTGTCCTCGCCCCTCGAGTGGGGACGTGGGCGAGGGCCCTTTCACAGCAGCGTCTGTCCTGAGGTCATCGCTGCTGCTGTTCAGCTGCTCGAGGCGGAGGTCGTTGTCACTGCTCCTGTAGAGGTCGTCGGCGGGCCGCTTGGAGTTTGTTATCCCGCGGGCCCCCTGGTGTGGAGGTTGTTCATACAAGCGGGAATGGAACCGGAGTCCCGTTTGTAAAGGAGCATACTGGGTTTTTGCCTGAGCAAAATGTAACCGCTTCAAGGACTTAGACATTTGTCATAGGTCGGGAGAACCGCCGAGGGTTCTGCCGACGTCTAAGTCTGTGTAGCATAGTTACCCCAAGTATATGTGTTTGTTCTTTGTGGTTGTCGAGGTCTGAATATTTGGGTATTCGAGTATAAGGCTGCATTTCTTCCTCATTCCGAGCACTGGGACTTGCCTGTTGGCTAGCCGAACCACTTAACCGAGCGTGAGTTGCCTTTCGCGGAAGGTGACGAGTGAGGTATCCGTATCCCGGAGGCGTAGGAGTCCCTCGGCTCGGTCGGCCTTGCCGCTGTAGGCCTCTCTTGTTCAGTTTTTAGAACCCTCGGCTGCTCTGCGATGAGCCGGAGCCGGAGGGAGCGGTGTTGGCACGGACAGAGGCAGAGTCGAATCGAAAAGAGACTTCGTCGACTCGGGAGCTGGCGGCTTCCCAGGCCGGGGAAGATGTGGCAGCAGCGCCTGGAGCTTAGCCAAGACATTCGCGGGCGTGGTGCTGGCGTCCTCCCTTGGGTGGAGGTCCTTTCGCCCGGGTCGCCGTCCGAGGCCGGGTCAGGTTCTATCGAGGGTGGAAACAATGCCGAGGGTGCTGCTGCTCCCCCTGCCGATGCCTGAACCTGCAGGAACAGTTTGTCTGTAGCATGCACATGTTTTTCACGGCCGCCGAGGCCTAAACACTTTATCGTCGTGTTAAAAAGTTGCGTTTTCTTTCCTCTCGTTTCGAGCATCACGACTTGTCTGTCGGTAGCAGAATCGTTTATCCAAGCAAGAGTTACTTTTCGCGGAAGGTGATGAGTGAGGTATCCGTATCCCGGAGGCATAGGAGTTCCTCGGCTCGGTCGGCCTTGCCGCTTACGTGCACTCTCATTTGGTCGTAGGATTCTGTTATCAATACAGCCGAGAAGGCACGGAAGTCGTTTTCTACCCGAGTGTTTGGACTTGTTCGGTAGCAGGATCGCTTATCCGAGCATGTGTTACTTCTCACGGAAGGTGATGAGTGAGGTATCCGTATCCCAGAGGCGTAGGAGTTCCTCGGCTCGGTCGGCCTTGCCGCTTACGTGTACTCTCGTCGTTTTCAGGATCCCGCTATCGATACAGAAGTCGGAAGCACGAAGGTCGTTTTGGTAGAAAATTTTTTCCGAGGAAAATTTTGACGCAGAGGGGGTTCCCCCCCTTCTAGCCCCTGAGGGAGGGTCGGGCTTTGCTGAGGCAAGGCCGACGCTTCCTTGACGATTAGACTTTATGTATGTAAAGAAAACGAGGTACATGAACGACTTAAAACATCTTAAGGGTAGAAGCGACATAGTTGTTCAATGTTCCAAGCGTTGTTGTAGACCTCGCCTTGGTCGTTGGCCAGCTTGTATGTTCCAGGCTTCAAAATCTTGGCGATGATGAAGGGCCCTTCCTAGGGAGGAGTGAGCTTGTGGCACCCTCGGGCGTCCTGTCGCAGATGAAGCACCAAGTCTCCCACTTGGAAGCCTCGGGGCCGAACGCTTCGGGCGTGGTAGCGTCGCAGCGACTGCTGGTACCGTGCCGAATGTAGTAAGGCAACGTCCCGAGCCTCTTCAGCTGGTCCAGCGAGTCCTCTCGGCTGGTCTGGTTGCTTCGGTCGTCGTACGCCCTGGTCCTCGGGGAGCCGTATTCTAAGTCCGTGGGGAGGACGGCCTCGGCTCCATAGACTAGAAAAAACGGCGAGAAACCCGTGGCTCGGCTCAGCGTCGTCCTCAGACTCCAGACTACCGAGGGTAGCTCTTTCATCCACCGCTTGCCGAACTTGTTGAGGTCGTTGTAGATCCTCGGTTTGAGTCCCTGCAAAATCATACCGTTGGCACGCTCCACCTGCCCATTCGTCATGGGGTGAGCTACGACGGCCCAGTCCACATGGATGTGGTGGTCGTTGTAGAAGTCCAGGAACTTTTTTCCGGTGAACTGCGTGCCATTGTCGGTGATGATGGAGTTTGGGACCCCGAATCGATGGATGATGTTGGTGAAGAACGCCACCGCCTGCTCGGACCTGATGTTGGTCAAGGGCCGAACCTCGGTCCACTTGGAGAATTTGTCGATGGCGACCAGCAGGTGCGAGAAGCCCCCGGGTGCCTTTTGCAAGGGACCGACGAGGTCCAGACCCCATACTGCAAACGGCCAGGTGATGGGTATTGTCTGTAGGGCCTGAGCGGGCAGGTGCATTTGCCTCGCGTAGAATTGGCATCCTTGGCAGGAGCGTACAATCCTAGTGGCGTCGGCCACCGCGGTTGGGCAATAGAAACCTTGTCGGAAGGCTTTACCCACTAGGGCTCGGGGTGCTACATGGTGACCGCAAGCCCCCGAGTGTATTTCTTGCAACAGCTCTTGTCCTTGGGCGATGGATATGCATCGTTGGAGGATGCCCGAGGGGCTGCGGTGATAGAGCTCCTTTTCATCACCCAGCAAGACGAACGACTTGGCGCGCCAAGCTAGTCACCGAGCTTCGGCCTCGTTGAGGGGAAGCTCTCCTCGGAGGAGATATTTCAGGTACGGGGTCTACCAGTTCGGATCTGTCGTGACCCCATTCTCTTCCCCCTCGATGGGCAAGGCCTCCTCCTCGATGGCCGAGGGTACCTCGGGCTCGGCCGAGGCCTCCTCTGGCTCGGCCGAGGGTACCTCAGGCTGGGCCGAGGCTTCCTCGGGCTCGGGCGTGTCGTCGATCTTGACAGATGGTTGATGTAGGTCTCTGGAGAAGACGTCCGAGGAACCATCGTCCGCCCCGAGGCTATCTTCGCCAGCTCATCCGCGGTCTCGTTGTACAGTCGGGCGATGTGGTTGAGCTCCAGCCCGTAGAACTTGTCTTCCAGGCGCCGGACTTCGTCGCAGTAGGCTTCCATCCTCCAGTCGCGGCAGTGGGAGTTCTTCATGACTTGGTCGATGACAAGCTGCGAGTCGCCACGAGTGTCGAGGCGCCGGACCCCTAGCTCGACGGCGATGCGCAGCCCTTTAACCAGAGCCTCGTACTCGGCCACGTTGTTTGATGCCGAAAAATGGAGGCGTATGACGTAGCGAAGATGCTTTCCGAGGGGTGAAACGAAGAGTAAGCCAGCGCCTGCTCCTGTTTTCATGAGTGACCCATCGAAGTACATGGTCCAGAGCTCGGTCTGGATCAGAGCTGTTGGCAACTGGGTGTCGGCCCATTCAGCCAGGAAGTCTGCCAAGACGTGGGATTTTATGGCCTTCCGAGGGGCGAATGATAGCGTTTCGCCCATGAGCTCCACTGTCCACTTTGCTATCCTACCCGAGGCCTCACGACACTGGATGATCTCCCCCAGGGGGAAGGATGACACCACAGTGACCGGATGAGACTCGAGGTAGTGTCACAACTTTCGCCGTGTCAGTATCACTGCGTACAACAGCTTCTGGATCTGTGGGTAGCGGATCTTGGTCTCGGATAGCACTTCGCTGATGAAGTAGACCGGCCTCTGGATGAGCAGTGCAAGCCCTTCTTCTCGTCTCTCGACTACGATCGCGGCGCTGACCACCTGAGTGGTCGCAGCTACGTAGATCAAGAGGGCTTCTCCTGCAGTGGGGGGCACCAGGATGGGTGCATTTGTAAGGAGCGCCTTAAGGTTTCCGAGGGCTTCCTCGGCCTCGGGGGTCCAAGTGAAGCGCTCGGCCTTCCTTAAGAGGCGGTACAGAGGCAAGCCTTTCTCGCCAAGGCGTGAGATGAAGCGGCTCAGAGCTGCAAGGCATCCCATGAGCCTTTGTACTCCTTTCAAATCCTTGATCGGTCCCATGTTGGTGATGGCCGCGATTTTCTCCGGGTTGGCCTCTATGCCCCGCTCGGAGACGATGAACCCTAGGAGCAATGCCTCGGGTGACTCCAAAGACACACTTCTCGGGGTTGAGTTTCACGCCTTTAGCTCTCAGACACTTGAATGTCGTTTCAAGGTCAGAGAGGAGGTCGGAGGCTTTCTTCGTCTTGACAACGATGTCATCAACGTAAGCCTCGACCGTTCTGCCGATGTATTCTCCGAACACATGGTTCATGCACCTCTGGTAGGTGGCGCCTGCATTCCTCAAACCAAATGGCATTGTAGCAGTCCAAAAGGCATGATAAAAAAAGTCGCGAGCTGGTCGGACTCTTTCATCTTGATTTGATGATAGCCTTAGTAGGCATCGAGGAATGACAGGGTTTCGCACCCAGTAGTGGGGTCCACAATTTGATCGATGCGGGGTAGAGGGTAGGGAACCTTCGGACATGCTTTGTTTAGACCAGTGTAGTCTACGCACATCCTCCATTTCCCATCCTTCTTCCTTACAAGAACAGGGTTAGCTAACCATTTAGGATGGAATACCTCTTTGATGAACCTTGTCGCGAGTAGCTTGTGGATCTCCTCGCCTATGGCCCTGCGCTTTTCTTCGTCAAAACGGCGCAGGTGCTGCTTCACAGGTCGGGCGCCGGCCCAGATGTCCAGTGAGTGCTCGGCGACATCCCTCGGTATGCCGGGCATGTCCGAGGGACTCCACACAAAGACTTTGGCGTTTGCGTGGAGAAAGTCGACGAGCACTGCTTCCTGTTTGGGGTCGAGCTCGGAGCCGGTCCGGACTTTCTTGCCGGCGTCGTTGCTGGGGTCGAGAGAGACGAACTTGACCGCCTCAACTGGTTCGAAGTTGCCGGTGTGCCGCTTCACATCGGGCGTCTCCTTGGAGAGGCATTCCAGGTCGGCGATGAGGGTCTCGGACTCGGCGAGGGCCTCAGCGTACTCCATGCACTCCACGTCACATTCGTACGTGTGGCGGTACGTGGATCCGACGATGATGATCCCGTTGGGGCCCGACATCTTGAGCTTGAGGTAGGTGTAGTTGGGGACGGCCATGAACTTGGCGTAGCATGGTCTTCCCAATACCGCATGGTAGGTTCCTCGGAACCCGACGACCTCGAAGGTGAGAGCTTCCTTTCGGAAGTTGGAGGGAGTCCGGAAGCAGACGGGTAAGTCGATCCGTCCGAGGGGCAGGATTCACTTTCCGGGCGCGGTCCCGTGGAAGGGTGCCACACCGGCCCGGACCTCGGACCTATCAATCCCAAGAGTTCCAGGGTCTCGGCGTAGATGATGTTAAGGCTACTGCCTCCGTCCATGAGGACTTTAGAGAGCCTAACGTTGCCAATGATCGGATCGACGACGAGCGGGTACCTTCCTGGGCTTGGCACGAAGTCGGGGCGGTCGCCTTGGTCGAAGGTGATAGGCTTGTCGGACCAGTCTAGGTAGACTGGCGCTGCCACCTCCACCAAGCAGACCTCCCGGCGCTCCTGCTTGCGGTGCCGAGCCGAGGCGTTCGCCGCCTGCCTGCAATAGATCATGAAGCAGTTGTGGACCTCCGGGAACTCTTCTTCCTTGTCGCCCTCCTTCTTGTTGTTGTCATGGCCTTTGCTATCTTCTGCCGGGGGTCCGACCTTGTGGAAGTAGCGCCAGAGCATGACACATTCTTCGAGGGTGTGCTTGACGGGACCCTGGTGATAGGGGCACGACTCTTTGATCATCTTGTCGAATGCGCCGGCCCCTCTAAGAGGTTTCCGAGGGTTCCTGTGCTCGGTCGCAACGACTTGTTCTTGGCCTTCTTCTTCGTGCCCCACTGGGCGGACGCCTCGGGGGCGTCTTTCTTCGGCTCTCCCTAAGGCTGCTCGTCCTTCCGGAAGATGGCTTCGACCGCCTCTTAACCCGAGGCAAACTTGGTGGTGACATCCATCAATTCGCTCGCCTTGGTGGGAGTCTTGCGCCCCAGTTTGCTCACCAGGTCTCGGCAAGTGGTGCCAGCAAGGAAAGCCCCGATGACATCCGAGTCGGTAACGTTGGGCAGCTCGGTGCGCTGCTTCGAAAACCGTCGGATGTACTCTCGGAGGGACTCCCCTGGCTGCTGGCGGCAACTTCGGAGATCCCACGAGTTCCCAGGGCGCACGTACGTGCCTTGGAAGTTTCCCGCGAAAGCCTTGACCAGATCGTCCCAGTCAAAGATCTGCGCAGGAGGCAGATGCTCCAGCTAGGCTCGGGCGACGTCGGAGAGGAAAAGGGGAAGATTGCGGATGATGAGGTTGTCATCGTCCGCCCCTCCCAACTGGCATGCCAGTCAGTAGTCCGCGAGCCACAGCTCCGGCCTCGTCTCCCCCGAGTACTTGGTGATGGTAGCCGGGGCTCGATAACGGGCAGGGAACGGCGCTCGTCGTATGGCCCGGTTGAAGACTCGTGGACCGGGTGGCTCGGGCGAGGGGCTCCGATCCTCCTCGCTGTTGCAGCGTCCTCCACGCCTAGGATGATAGCCTCGGCGCATTTTCTCCTTGAGGCGGGCTCGACGGTCGAGATGGTGGTGCTCGTTGCCAAGGCGATCCAGGGCGGCAGGCGCCTCGTCCCGCGTGCGCTCGGGGCGGAGCGAGGCCTCTCGCATGCGTCGGGAGGACACCACGCGATGCTCCGAGGGGTCAGCTCGCCTCCGGGAGGCAGAACTCTCGGCTCGTCGAACTGTGGCGTCTTCCAGGAGATCCTTGAGTTCTCCCTGGATACGCCGTCCCTCGGTGGTGGAGGGCTCCGGCATGGTTCGAAGTAGCATCGCCGCTGCAGCTAGGTCCTGGCCGGACCCGCTGACGGCTGGGGGCAGCGCTGCCCTGGCATTGTCGATGATGCGACGCTGGATGTCCCAGGGCCGATGACAGGCTCCTCCGGCGAGTGTTCGGCCTGCCCACTCCTGTTCAATGTTCTGTCGGAGCTGCACAAGCCGGCCTGCTTCCCCATCGACCCGGGCCTGCATCTCGCGGATTTGCTCGAGCTGTGTGTCCCGATCCCCCGTAGGGACTGGGACCACAGCTAGCTCCCGCGGGATGCCAACGCAAGATGCGGGCCGAGGCGGATCGTCAACCTCCGACATACCGAGGTGGTTGCCTTTGTCGTGATCTCCCAGATCGACGTGGAAACATTCGTGACTTGGGCCGTAACCCTCGTTGTCAAGGTCGTGGCCATCGTCAGAACAACCGGAGAGGCAGTGGTCACATGCGGACATGAAGTCCCGCATGGCACCGGGGTCATTGAGGCCAGAGAATTCCCAACCGAAGTCGGGGTCGTCCTCTTCCTCGGAACCCGCCGGTCCGAAGGTTGAGACGGCTGTCAGTCGGTCCCAGGTTGACCACATATGGTACCCTGGAAGGTTTGGATACGCCTTTACGAAAGCGCTCACCGTAGCGGGGTCGCTAGGTGGATCGAAGCCGAATCGAAAGGGAACGGGGTGGAATACGGACGGTACCTCTTGGTCGATGGACGGTGGTGAAGTCGCGTCAGGGGAAGAGCACACCGTCATCTCAGGTACGAGGGTAAAGCCCAGCAGATCCTTTGCGAGGGTGCTGGCATCATCAGTCCGCTTGGGGCTGGCACGTTGCGGGGAAGCGGCGCTCGCCGTTGTCCCAGGCGCGAGGACAACACCGACATGTCCCCCGAGGGAGTGCCGGCGTCGTCGGCTCGATCTGGTCCGACAGCCGATAAGGTGCCGCCTCCTGCGTGGCCATGGTTGCCTCGTCTCCGCCTCCTCCGGTGAGGAGGGTGGCGGGGACGACCGGAGTGCTCCTCTTCCGCCACGGGGAGATGCCGCCGTGGAGGTTGCCTCCGCCGGGCGAGTCGTTGACTATTGTTGTCGCTGTGCCACGGAGGGAGGAGTACCATGTCGTAGCTGCCGTCGAGGGACATGAACTCGAGACTCCCAAAGCGGAGCACTGTCCCGGGCTGAAGAGGTTGCTGAAGACTCCCCATCTGGAGCTCAACGGGAAAGTGTTCGTTAACACACAGCGGGCCCCCTACCTGGCGCGCCAACTGTCGGCGTTTCGGGCCCAGGGGGTCCCTGGACCGACGAGTAAAATTGTCGCTGCGTGCCCCTGCCCAGATGGGTTGGTGCGAGATAGAACACAAGAGGCGATACAAGCCTTATATTATCCTGCACCAGGGTGCTCGTAGTAGGGGTTACAAGCACGTCGCGAGAGGGAGAGGGAGCCCGTTCATCCGCTCCTTCCCCCGCGCGAACCCTCCTTCTTTTCCTTCTTTTTTTTCCTTTTCTCCACTTCCACAGGAAGGCTCTGGACCTCCCTTTTATAGATGCAAGGAGAGGGTCCAGATGTACAATGGGGGGTGTAGCAATGCGCTACGTGTCTGCCAGAGAAATGCCTAAGCCCTATGTACATGCCAACGTGGCTGTCGGGGGAGAGCTTGAGCCCTGCGTACATGATAACGTGGCCGTCAGAGAAGCGCTTGAGCCCTGTGAAAGCACAGCTGGCGTTGCGGCAAGGATCCTGCTGACGTCTCCTTGCTACCGTCAGGGGCTGAGAGCCACCGGTGTCATGGCTGCACGCGGGGCACCATCATTACCCGTCGCCGGGGTAAGCTAGATGGGACGCCGGTCTTGTTCCTTGTAGCCTGAGCTAGCTAGGGATAGGGTAATGATGTATCCCCTGTTGGCGCGGTCGGTCCGAGCCCAAGGTCGGGCGAGGCGGGGACTTCTCTTGAGGCCGAGGCCGGGGTCGGGCGAGGACGCGATTCCTCCCGAGACCGAGGTCGAGGCCGAGTCCGAGGGTCGGGCGAGGCGAAGACTTCCTTCTAAGGCCGGAGCCTGAGGTCGGGTGAGGCGGAGCTTCTTGCTGCGCTGAAAGTTCCCTTTGGCCCGGGAACAGGATCTAGATGTCGCCTAGAGGGGGGGGTGAATAGGCGAATAAAAATTATCACTTCAAAACTTAAATCTTACTCTACTCGAAGACAAGATCGCAGTGGAGTGAAGAACCCTTCGAGTAGGTTGCAGTGAAATTGAAATTCCTGTCTTACGAATATCCTGCACTTCAAGGAAAGCTAGTACCACAAGTAAGTAGTGAAGTGCAGATATATAAGCGAGTAAGACAGAGAGCAGAGTACAATACAGAACAGAGCACACAGACGCAAGGATTTATCCCGAGGTTCGGCCAAGCCTGAAATGCTTGCCTAGTCCTCGTTGGAGTTAGCCACACCTGGGCTTGGAGTCTATTTCAACTCCTTCCTCCGTTTGCTCAGATCTGTCAGTATGACAGATAGAGCCTTTCACTATTGAGTGGGGTTACAACAGAACCGCGGCTGCTTACAAACTTCTTGGCAGCACCCCGGCAGAGTAACGATACGCTCAAGACCTTGCTCTAGCTCTTAGCAGCACTGCTCCTCTCTCAAAAGGCTTATAGCTGTGCCTTCTACACAAACTATAGAGTTACACACAAGAGGGAGAGCGAGAATTGATTCCAATGAAGTCTACACTTGTTGGCTGCACTTCTTCCTCTCCTCCATGCGCCTAGGGGCCCCTTTTATAGCCCCAAGGCAGCTAGGAGCCGTTGAGAGCAAATCCGGAAGGCCATCCTTGTCTTCTGTCGTCGGGGGCACCGGACAGTCCGGTGCACACCGGACACTGTCCGGTGCCCGATTTGTTTCCTTAAACAGCAAAGCCGACCGTTGCAGACCGTTGGTAGATCTGGAGCCGTTGGCGCACCGGACATGTCCGGTGCACACCGGACAGTCCGGTGCCATCTTCCGACCGTTGGCTCCGCCACGTGTCCCGCGCAGATTGCGCGGCCGACCGTTGGCCCGGCCGACTGTTGGCTCACCGGACAGTCCGGTGCACACCGGACAGTCCGGTGAATTTTAGCCGTACGCCGTCGGCCAATTTCCCGAGAGCGGCCAGTTCGAGCCGAGTCAGGCTGGCGCACCGGACACTGTCCGGTGCACACCGGACAGTCCGGTGCTCCAGACCGAGCTGGGTCTTGGCAGCACACAGCCAAGTCTTTTCTCCTCTTCTCTCTTCTTCTTCTTTCTGTTTCTAACACTTAGACAAATATATTAGTACACAAAACCAATGTACTAAGGCTTAGAAACATACCTTTACTTAATCATTATATCCATAGCATTTCACATGCTTGAGCTTTGATGTTGGACTCATAAATCATCAAGTCGGCTTGACTTGATCTAGATTGACATTTCTTAGCTCCAACATCCTGCAAAGGTCACATAGAACATCTCCAAACATAGGAACAACCCAAACTAAAGATTAAGGTGAACTTAGCTCTTTTGGGCTGCTTCCAGTTCTGGTTTTGACACTTGTTCTCCTTCTAGTGACCTTGATCTCTTTCTTAGAGCTTGGTCTTGAGCCTTATGACTTACACCACATAACTGTAGCTGTTACCTCATTGGTTGTAAGTCACGTCCTAATGTAGTGATCCTTGATGTGCCGTAGCTGTTCTCAACTCGATCACCCTTGACTTTGCAAGCCTTCTTCTTCACCCTTGGCTTTGGGTTCCTCAGCCTCCTTGACCTTCTCCCGTGCACTTGGTACCTCGAAGCTTTTCTTGCCTCCGTCCTTGGCTTGATCAGTTGTCTCCGAGCTTCGCACCCGAGTCTCACTTTATGCAATGACCATCTTACTTGTGATGTCCATTATGTATCCATAATCCAGTTCTTGGACCATCACATTCGTTCTCTTGTGTTGAACCCTGTTAGCTTTACCTTAGGCACCTGTTCAACACTTAGTACACTTGTTAGTCCTTTAATTGAGTTGTCATCCAAACACCAAAACTCACAAGAGAGCTTTCAATCTCCCCCTTTTTGGTGATTGATGGCAACACAATTAAAGCTTACATGAGAATAAGATTTGAAGCACAAATTTTGAATTCTAAGTTTATAGAATGCTCCCCCTAAATATGTGCTTGCTTCAAAAACATAATTTTGGCCTCAGACGCCAATTTGCACATACTTAGGCAATTCGAAACATTTCTACACCTTAGCACTTTTTAGGATGCATTGTGTCAAGAATCAAACCATGATACTATAACACACAAATGCACATAATCAAACACACAAATGCACATAATCAGAGTTAAACACCATTCAAATTAGTGGATATATCACAGGAATATCAACCTACCACTATTCACCATTAAGATACTAATTTAAACTAAGATACCAATTTAAAGCAATCTTAAAGCACCATTAACCACATGCATCATTATCCACATGACTGTCACAATAGATGCCAATTAATTCATAGCAACGGAAGCACTAGTCCATATGATGCAACACATATAATACTGCAGGAAGCATATGAATAACACACTAGCAAAGCTTAACTAACACACCCCTTAGGATAAGCTTTCCTCTCAGGTTGAGATAAGCTTTAATACACACAAATTCTCCCCCTTTGACATCAAACACCAAAAACTATACTCAAGCAAGAACATAGGATGATGTCAAGGGACAACAGGGTGTTAAGGAGGAAAAACGACTATCAAGACTCCCCCTTACTTATTGAACATATGCCCTATCAACATTTAGGTAAGATACATATATGCAAAAAGATTAATACTTCCTTTTGTACCTTTACCATGTTGTAGT
The DNA here is from genome assembly GCA_029449295.1 of Zea luxurians. Taxonomy (NCBI): domain Eukaryota; kingdom Viridiplantae; phylum Streptophyta; class Magnoliopsida; order Poales; family Poaceae; genus Zea; species Zea luxurians. The sequence continues at coordinate 48,475,416 of JAOPSE010000017.1, forward strand.
GTACTTCCCATCTTGAAAGTAGTTAATCTCTCGAGAGCTTCTCCACACTTGTGCCTGATTCTTTCTCCTAACTTTTTCTTGTTGCTAAGACACCAAACTTAGAACAAGTTATAGTATTGGGCACAAGAAGAAACTTCTATTCTCATGATTATCAAAAGATGTCAATTGAAGCGAACTATTATGGCTACCGATTGAAAGATACCAATTTAAAGATACCAATTGCAAAGTTCATTTATTATCATGGCTCCATGATATTTAAGCATCTATTATCACCAGATATTATAGAGCATGAGCAATCTAAAGATATGCACTTACTCACAACTTGAGATACCAATTTCTTGACTTACAAAGGTACCCAAGTCCAGATTGCTCCATTTCTTGCTTATCTTCTCTTTTCCACCTAGAGACTATACAAGATCACTCAAGAAACAGTTAGTCTCAAAAGACACAAGTTATGTGTGCTCCCCCTCAAGTTGTGCATCAAGTATTTGAATGACTTGCACTTTGCACATTCTAGCTTCCTTAGAACTAGAGGGGATCACAACATATCTTGGTCAAGGCATACTCTACCATTTTCATCACCCAAAGATGCCAATTTGAATATCCAATGAAACGCCACTTAACACCAATTAAAGGCTGAATGAAAGGTTGACTAAATACAGCAATGCACGCCTCAGTGACACCTAAGACAATTGAATACTCACGGAAGTCTAACATTTACTCAACCTGTACATGCTTCATATTTAATTATCATTGCACATACCAATTGAAGATCAACACAATCAAGTATGATTAAGTATATAATACGAAATATCTAAGCATGTCATGATTAAGAAGGTTTCTTAGATGCACAAAAGAAACACATTTTAAAGGCATAAATTACCTAAACTAAGATATTACCAATTGAAAGACAAGAACATAGCTATGATCACAATGAATGGAATTTCAAGAACATTTAATGAAATTGCATAGCTTCATTTTCCACACCTTTGCCTTTATGAGAGCACTTGTTATCACCAATTCAGGACTCCTTTTGCTCACACACCTCATAGCTCAAAGGGGCACGACATGGATTTGAAATTCACACAATACTAAACTAGGGAGATCATGTGAACATGCACTAAACAAAATGTCATATTTGCACATAGCATGACTTACAAAAAGTTACAGGTTTCTCCATATACACCAAGAGAGTTGATCGTTGTGGATATAACAAATGAAAGAACTACCCATGAATGATTCAAAAGATATATCCTATATAACACCAGTCATGATTAAGCAAACATCATTATGATTCATTTAACACAGGCAATCATAAAGCACAACTACTCTAAGGACAGGAAGCACATCAAGCCAACTTAAGAGCAATACTAAATTGCAATGATGTACTTAAAATACACGGGTACCGTCCTTTGGAGAGCAGGTTTTAGATTCTCATCAAGGTCCTTTACTTGATTCACCAATAATGATTCAGGACCTACACACCTTATTTCACTTGAGATGAACATGGGATTAGTGTTTCACAATAAAGGCACCAAAACAATTAACAGCTTAAGCATAGAGTTTAAGATAACCGTCTTAAGCTCTCCCATGGTCTCCAGTCCATCTCAAGGCACCTGCATGGTCTAGTTAGCACAGTTTGGTACCCATCTTGGGATGGGTCCATAATGATCATCTAAATGTGCCTTTGGTACCCAAATTGCCTTTGTGCTAGTTCTAGGTGATCTCGTTATAGATCTAGCACAAGTGTATGATATGGGTCTCCTACCCGAATAAGATTGACACAAATTCACTTGCTTAGGAATCTTACCTTTATAACATACCTTGGATAGATGACCCTGCTCACCACACTTGTAGCAGAAGCGTCGCTCAACTTGACACGACGCTTGCTGTGTGTTATTTTCCTTGGTGAGGGTCACCTTGGAGGGTGCACATCCTTGATTCTTCATGACCGGACATGAAGTGATCGTGTGGTCCTTTTTGTTGCATCCAAAACAACTCCTTGTCCCTTCATTCTTGTCTTTGTACGGACAAGACGCGATGAGGTGGCCTAACTTCTTGCACTTGAAACACCTCCTTTTTCCTTTTCCCTTTTTATACTTGAATGACATGGAGAGAAGATCAGTGCAAACAACATGATTAATTGAATCCTTACCTTTTTCCTCTTTCATGTTGATTTCTTCATTTATAGCTTCGGGAACCTTCTTCTTATTGAGCTTAACACTTGCCGCAGTTTTTCCTTTCTCAAGCTTCTTCACCACGCGCCCGTGGATATCTTGAGAGAGTTGAGCTAAGCGTCTTCTTCTCAATTGTCGTTGCTTCTTATTCCCACAGAATTTCTTTTGTGACCCTAAAACTTGTTGCTCAATCAATGATTGGCTTTCTTTTGAGCAATAGGGGTTAGCACATGATGATATACAATTCAAATGCGCACACGTGCGAGAATGAGGTTCACATGAATTTAAGTTTACAATTATAACCTCATGAGCAACATTAAGCATGATATGGTCATCAACTAGTTTATTATGAGAATTTGACAACATATCATACTCTTCACCTAGAGCAAGTTTTTCTAAATTTGTCATTTCTACTTGACTCTTAAGCATAGAATTTTCAGTTTTAAGTTGAGCAACATCAGATAATACATCATGATTATTTCTTTGCTTAAATAAAATAGATTCATACCGTTGGACCAAATCGTCATGAGAGCACTTTAGCTCCTCATGTTCTTTGGTCATCTTCTCCAGGCTGTTGTTGGTTTTGATGAGGGTCTCCTCTAGCCTGAGAAGCGTCTCGCCCTGTTCCTTGTTCCTTCTCAACAACTTAACCAAGAGAGCTTTGTCCTCTTTGTTGAGATGGATGTAGAAACGGCGAATCTCCTCTTCTTCCACATCATTGGTATCATTTTCCCTGTCATTAATGTCAGTGGAAGCCAAACAGGAAAATGTACCTTGAGGTGATGAAGATTCATCCTTGCTATCATCCTCATATTCCTCCTCATCATGGCTTTTGTCTCCACCGTCATTGTTAGCAATAAAACATTTATCACTAGTGGAGAACAAGCCTGTTGACGAGGTGGATTCATCGTTTGGGTGCCATCGTTCTTGTTCTTCTCCCTTTGAATGGTTAGTATCACAAGTAATATAGGGAGTAGGAGCATCACAGTTTGCTACAAAATATCTTTCTTTAATCTTATTCCATAAATCATGAGCATCAACAAATAGATCACTATCACTACTCATGATGGCAAAATAAGCACTTCTAGAAAGAGAGTCAACTAAGATGTTGCAAGCATGGTGATTGAGAGATAAACATCTTAGTTCTTCATTAGAAGGATTTTTACTAAAATCAGAGGGAAAAATACTTCTACTAAAGATCTGTCTCAAATCAGAATCAACATTCATGAAAGCTTTGTAAATAGAGACAGACCAAGATTTGTAATTAGAACCATCGCCTAAAAGAAGTTCTACAGTTACCTCTTGTGACGACATTGTTATCTCCGGACGGCTAAGCCCACACTGGAGAGGCCTAGCTCTGATACCAATTGAAAGTTCCCTTTGGCCCGGGAACAGGATCTAGATGTCGCCTAGAGGGGGGGGTGAATAGGCGAATAAAAATTATCACTTCAAAACTTAAATCTTACTCTACTCGAAGACAAGATCGCAGTGGAGTGAAGAACCCTTCGAGTAGGTTGCAGTGAAATTGAAATTCCTGTCTTACGAATATCCTGCACTTCAAGGAAAGCTAGTACCACAAGTAAGTAGTGAAGTGCAGATATATAAGCGAGTAAGACAGAGAGCAGAGTACAATACAGAACAGAGCACACAGACGCAAGGATTTATCCCGAGGTTCGGCCAAGCCTGAAATGCTTGCCTAGTCCTCGTTGGAGTTAGCCACACCTGGGCTTGGAGTCTATTTCAACTCCTTCCTCCGTTTGCTCAGATCTGTCAGTATGACAGATAGAGCCTTTCACTATTGAGTGGGGTTACAACAGAACCGCGGCTGCTTACAAACTTCTTGGCAGCACCCCGGCAGAGTAACGATACGCTCAAGACCTTGCTCTAGCTCTTAGCAGCACTGCTCCTCTCTCTAAAGGCTTATAGCTGTGCCTTCTACACAAACTATAGAGTTACACACAAGAGGGAGAGCGAGAATTGATTCCAATGAAGTCTACACTTGTTGGCTGCACTTCTTCCTCTCCTCCATGCGCCTAGGGGCCCCTTTTATAGCCCCAAGGCAGCTAGGAGCCGTTGAGAGCAAATCCGGAAGGCCATCCTTGCCTTCTGTCGTCGGGGGCACCGGACAGTCCGGTGCACACCGGACACTGTCCGGTGCCCGATTTGTTTCCTTAAACAGCAAAGCCGACCGTTGCAGACCGTTGGTAGATCTGGAGCCGTTGGCGCACCGGACATGTCCGGTGCACACCGGACAGTCCGGTGCCGTCTTCCGACCGTTGGCTCCGCCACGTGTCCCGCGCAGATTGCGCGGCCGACCGTTGGCCCGGCCGACTGTTGGCTCACCGGACAGTCCGGTGCACACCGGACAGTCCGGTGAATTTTAGCCGTACGCCGTCGGCCAATTTCCCGAGAGCGGCCAGTTCGAGCCGAGTCAGGCTGGCGCACCGGACACTGTCCGGTGCACACCGGACAGTCCGGTGCTCCAGACCGAGCTGGGTCTTGGCAGCACACAGCCAAGTCTTTTCTCCTCTTCTCTCTTCTTCTTCTTTCTGTTTCTAACACTTAGACAAATATATTAGTACACAAAACCAATGTACTAAGGCTTAGAAACATACCTTTACTTAATCATTATATCCATAGCATTTCACATGCTTGAGCTTTGATGTTGGACTCATAAATCATCAAGTCGGCTTGACTTGATCTAGATTGACATTTCTTAGCTCCAACATCCTGCAAAGGTCACATAGAACATCTCCAAACATAGGAACAACCCAAACTAAAGATTAAGGTGAACTTAGCTCTTTTGGGCTGCTTCCAGTTCTGGTTTTGACACTTGTTCTCCTTCTAGTGACCTTGATCTCTTTCTTAGAGCTTGGTCTTGAGCCTTATGACTTACACCACATAACTGTAGCTGTTACCTCATTGGTTGTAAGTCACGTCCTAATGTAGTGATCCTTGATGTGCCGTAGCTGTTCTCAACTCGATCACCCTTGACTTTGCAAGCCTTCTTCTTCACCCTTGGCTTTGGGTTCCTCAGCCTCCTTGACCTTCTCCCGTGCACTTGGTACCTCGAAGCTTTTCTTGCCTCCGTCCTTGGCTTGATCAGTTGTCTCCGAGCTTCGCACCCGAGTCTCACTTTATGCAATGACCATCTTACTTGTGATGTCCATTATGTATCCATAATCCAGTTCTTGGACCATCACATTCGTTCTCTTGTGTTGAACCCTGTTAGCTTTACCTTAGGCACCTGTTCAACACTTAGTACACTTGTTAGTCCTTTAATTGAGTTGTCATCCAAACACCAAAACTCACAAGAGAGCTTTCATGCGCCCGAGGCCGAACTCGGTGGTTGATCGTGACTTGTTGTCAGCTTCGCCTGGGTGGTTGGCACGACAGTCGGAGTGGGGCGAGCGGCGCTGTTTTCCCGTCAGATCGGACAGTAAAAGGGGGGCGAAGTGACTGCGGTCACTTCGGCCTAGCCGACTGAGGCGCGTGTGTCAGGATACGGCGTCAGGCGACCCCTGCATTGAATGCGCCTGCGAAGCGGTCGGTTGGTGAGGCGGTCTGGCCAAGGTTGCTTCACAACGAAGCCTGCCCGAACCGGGCCTCGGGAGAGCCGAGGGTGTGCCTGCTGTCTGAGGAGGTCCTCGGGCGAGGCGTGAATTCGTCCGGGACTACTGCTCCTGCCCGAGGCTGGGCTCGGGCGAGGTCGCGTCCCTTGGGTAGACGAAGCCTTGACTTGAACTGCGCCCGTCAGTTGGTCTGAGGGTGTTTACCAGTCGTGATTAGGAGTGTTGGGGGTACCCCTAATTACGGTACCCGACACTACCTTTCTTCACTAGAATATAACATTTGCTCCCAAATACACGAAAGTATGAGACATTGGGTTTGTTACCGGTAAGAAGTTCGTACGAGGTCTTCTTGAGAAGGCGATGTAGGTAGAACCGGTTTATGGCGTGGCAAGCTGTGTTCACAGCTTCTGACCAAAACCGCTTGGGCGTCTTGAATTCTCCAAGCATTGTTCTCGCCATGTCGATAAGCGCCCTGTTCTTCCTCTCTACCACACCATTTTGCTGTGGTGTGTAGGGAGCGAAGAACTCGTGCTTGATGCCTTCTTCCTCAAGGTACTCCTCCACTTGCAGATTCTTGAACTCGGACCCGTTGTCGTGTCTTATCTTTTTCACCTTGAGCTCAAATTTGTTTTGAGCCCGCCTTAGAAAGCGCTTTAGGGTCCCTTGGGTTTCTGATTTATCCTGCAAAAAGAACACCCAAGTGAAGCGGGAAAATTCATCAACAATAACAAGACCATACTTACTTCCCCCCATGCTAAGGTAAGCAACGGGTCCAAAAAGATCCATGTGAAGAAGCTCCAGTGGTCTTGATGTTGTCATCACATTCTTGCTGTGATGAGTGCTTCCCACCTGTTTTCCTACCTGACAAGCTGCACAAGGTCTATCTTTCTCGAAACAAACATTGGTTAGTCCTAACACATGTTCTCCCTTTAGAAGTTGATGAAGGTTCTTCATCCCAACATGTGCTAGACGGCGATGCCACAGCCAGCACATACTAGTCTTAGCTATTAAGCATGCATCTAGATCGGCATCCTTTTTAGAAAAATCAACTAAGTAGAGTTTGTCATCTAATACACCCTTAAAAGCTAATGAACCATCACTCCTTCTAAAGACAGATACATCAACATTTGTAAAAAGACAATTGTAGCCCATGTGACACAATTGACTTACATACAGGAGGTTGTAACCAAGCAAGTCTACTAGAAATACATTCGATATGGAGTGCTCATTGGTGATGGCTATCTTGCCCAAGCCTTTGACCTTGCCTTGATTCCCATCTCCAAAAATAATCGTATCCTAGGAATCCTTGTTCTTGAAGAAGGAGGTGAACATCTTCTTCTCCCCCATCATATGGTTTGTGCATCCACTGTCGATAATCCAGCTTGAGCCCCCGGATGCATAAACCTGCAAGGCAATTTAAACTTGGGTTTTAGGTACCCAACTCTTGTTGGGTCCTACAAGGTTAGTCACAATGGCCTTTGGAACCCAAATACAAGTCTTGTCTCCCTTGCATTTGGATCCCAATTTCCTAGCCACTACTTTTGCATTATTACATGAGAGAACAAAAGAAGTATTGCAAGCATGGAAAATAGTAGTAGATTCATTACACACTTTCCTAAGCACATGAGGTACAACATAGCTTCTCCTAGGCCTACTTCTACCATGCACAAAAGTAGAACTAGAGGCAAACATTGCATGTGAATTAAAAGCAACATGATCATAACTCCTATTATAATTGGAATGACTAGCAATTTTCCTATTATATATGAAAGCATGATTCCTTTGAATACTACTAGCCTTAGGGGCCTTCCCTTTTTCCTTAGCAAGAATGGGAGCCTTTTGGCTTGTTAAGTTCTTGGCTTCCTTTCGAAAACCAAGCCCATCCTTAATTGAGGGGTGTCTACCAATTGTGTAGGCATCCCTAGCAAACTTTAATTTATCAAAATCAATCTTGCAAGTCTTAAGTTGAGCATTAAGACTTGCCACCTCATCATTTAATTTAAAAATGAACGCAAGATGATCATCACAAGCATCAATATCAAAATCCTTGCATCTATTGCAAATAACTACATGTTCTACACAAGATCTAGTAGTATTAGCTTCCTCTAGCTTAGCATTTAAATCATCATTCAAAATCTTTAAACTAGAGATTGATTCATGGCAAACAGACAATTTAGAGGATAACATTTCATTTCTCTTAATTTCTAGAGCAAGAGATTCTTGAACACTAACAAATTTATCATGCTCTTCATACAAAATATCATCTTGCTTTTCTAAAAGTCTATCCTTTTCATTTAAAGCATCAATTAGTTCATTAATCTTTTCTACTTAGGCTCTATCTAATCATTTAAATAGACTAGAGTAATCTACTTCATCATCGGAGGAATCTTCATCACTAGAAGTAGAGTACTTAGGGGAATCTCGAACACTCACCTTCTTCTCCTTGGCCATGAGGCAAGTGTGGTGTTCGTTGGGGAAGAGCGAAGACTTATTGAAGGCTGAGGCTGCCAGTCCTTCATCATTGGAGTCGGATGAAGAGCAGTCCGAATCCCATTCTTTGCCAAGGTGCGCCTCGCCCTTCGCCTTCTTGTAAGCCTTCTTCTTCTCCCTCTTCCCATGCTTTTCTTGTTCCTGGTCATTATCATTATCGGGGCATTGTGCTATAAAATGACCAGTCTTACCGCATTTGAAACAGGAGCGCTTTCCCCTTCCTTTGTTTTTGTTGGGGTACTCCTTGCGTCCTTTTAGTGCGGTCTTGAAGCGCTTGATGATTAGGGCCATCTCATCTTCGTTTAGCCCGACAGCCTCAACTTGTGCCACCTTGCTTGGTAGCATCTCCCTGCTGCTTGTTGCTTTGAGAGCAACGAGTTGAGGCTCGTAGACGGGTAGAGGGCCATTAAGAGCATCATCCACGTATCGCGCTTCCTTTACCACCATACGCCCGCTCACGAATTTTCCGAGTATCTCCTCGGGTGTCATTTTGGTGTATCTGGGATTTTCACGAATAAGGTTTACAAGATGGGGGTCAATTACCGTGAATGACCTTAGCATAAGTCGGACGACGTCGTGGTCCGTCCATCTTGTGCTTCCATAGCTTCTAATCTTGTTGACCAGGGTCTTGAGCCTGTTGTAGGTTTGCGTTGGCTCCTCTCCCCTGATCATCGCAAATCTCCCTAGCTTGCCTTCCACCAACTCCATTTTGGTGATCATGGTGTTGTTTCCCTCATGAGATATCTTGAGGGTGTCCCAGATTTGCTTGGCGTTGTCCAAGCCGCTCACCTTGTTGTATTCATCCCTGCACAAAGATGCTATCAAAACAGTGGTAGCTTGTGCATTCTTATGAATTTGCTCATTAAGAAACACAGGGTTATCAATACTATCGAAATGCATTCCATTTTCAACTATCTCCCAAATACTAGGATGGAGAGAAAATAAGTGACTATGCATTTTGTGACTCCAAAAAGAGTAATCTTCTCCATCAAAGTGTGGAGGTTTTCCAAGTGGAATTGATAGCAAATGAGCATTAGAATTGAATGGAATACGAGAATAATCAAGTGAATAGTTTTGATTAACCGGTTTCTTTTTCGACGAGTCATCGTCGTCGTCTCTTGGTGAAGAAGAGGAGGCATCGCTGTCGTAGTAAATGATCTTCTTGATGCGCCTCTTCTTCTTCCCGTCCTTCTTCTTGTGACTCGAGCCAGAGTCAGTGGACTTGTCGTCTCTTGGCTCGTTGAAGATGGACTCCTTCTCTTTGTCGTTGACCACCATCCCCTTTCCCTTAGGATCCATCTCTTCGGGCGATTAGTCCCTTACGTGAAGAGAACGACTCCGATACCAATTGAGAGCACCTAGAGGGGGGTGAATAGGTGATCCTGCAAAATTCAACACTAAATTCCAACAAGCTTGATCAAAGAGATGTTAGCACGAGTTAATCAAGTCTATGAGGCGAGCTCTTGCGAACACAGACAATCAAAGAGAGAAGCAACACAAGAGACACGCGATTTTATCCCGTGGTTCGGCCAAGTAACACTTGCCTACTTCCACGTTGTGGCGTCCTAATGGACGAGGGTTGCACTCAACCCCTTTCAAGTGATCCAATGATCAACTTGAATACCACGGTGTTCTTCCTTATAGTTTTCTTCCCGTTTGCGAGGAATCTCCACAAGTTGGAGTCTCTCGCCCTTACAAGATTGATCACAAAGAATGCACAAGAGTAAGGTTGGGAAGAGCAAAACACACAAGACTCAAATCGCAGCACACCGACGCACACAAGAGAAGAATTAAGCTCAAATGACAACACGGGGAGTTCTCGACTCGAATAGAGCTCCAATCTCTAACACAATGAAACGAAGGCACGGGAACAGAGTCTGGATGCCTTAGGATGCTTAGTAAATGCTTGGGTGACTCCTCCATGCGCCTAGGGACCCCTTTTATAGCCCCAAGGCAGCTATGAGCCGTTGAAGGCCAACAAGGAAGGCCATCCTTGCCTTTTGTCGAGTGGCGCACCGGACAGTCCGGTGTGCCACCGGACAGTCACTGTAGACGGTCCGGAGCCGATCTCCTTCCTTTTCTGGCGCAGACGACCGTTGCACCTCCGGGCCAGTTGGCGCACCGGACACTGTCCGGTGCCCCTTGCCGACCGTTGGAGCGGGCCACGCGTCGCCCGCGGATTGCGTGGCCGACCGTTGCGCTGGCGATCGTTGGCTCACTGGACAGTCCGGTGAATTATAGCCGTACGCCGCCAAACTTTTCCCGAGAGCGGCCTGTTCACCGGAAACCAGCCTGGTGCACCGAACACTGTCCGGTGCACCACCGGATAGTCCGGTGTGCCAGGCCGAGCTGGACTTTGGCTGCACACAGCCAAGTCTTTTGCAATTCTTTCTTTTCCTGTTTCTAGCACTTAGACAAAATATATTAGTACTCAACACAATGTACTAAGTCTAGAAACATACCTCATGTCTTGATTTGCACTTTTCTCTTTATTTAGCACATAAGAACTTAATTAAATGTGTTGGGCACTTAATCACCAAAACTTAATAGAAATTGCCCAAGTGCACATTTCCCTTTCAAATATGCTTGATAATATAAGAAAAGATCAAAATCAAATTGTATTAATATCTATTTTAAATATTAAATCTCTACTATACTTAAAGCATCAGTTTCAATGGTCGTCCTGCGTCATCTTTTTAAAAAAAACTCTTTACATTTCTTCCAAATAAATTCAGCGTAAAATATTTTCACCTTTTTCTTGTAGGAAGCAAATAATACATAAAACAATTTATATAATATTTTATTATTATTTGCAACAATATGCTTGATAATATAAGAAAAGATCAAAATCAAATTGTAGTAATATCTATTTTAAATATTAAATCTCTACTATACTTAAAGCACCAGTTTCAACGGTCGTCCTGCGTTATCTTTTTTTTTAAAAAAAATCTCTTTACATTTCTTCCAAATAAATTCAGCGTAAAATATTAAAAAACAGCGCAACAAGTGGGGTATGTTATAAAAAGCGGTGCAAGAGGTGGAGTTTGAACCCACACCCAGATGGAAGATGGGTGGCAGACACTGGACGAAGCTGTCTAACCAGTAGAACATCATGCACAGGTGTTTATAATATTGAATATAAATTGTACATATATATATATATGATTTTTTTGTAAAATAAAAAAATAATCCTGTCGGGCCGGGCCAGCACTACGGGTCGAGGCTACCGCACGACGCTCGTGTCGGGTTGTCCCAGGCATGATTAAATGGGCCGTGCCTCAGGCTGACTGGCTAGACACGGCCCATTTGGCCATCTATACCTTCACACGATAATGATGGTCCTCGCCTCAGTTGCCACCACCTCGTTCGTCATTCTACTTATTTTCTCTCTCCCCGCATGCCTCCACCTCCACGCCACCCCATTCTCGGCAGACGACGTAGGAGGAGGTGCCTCCCTCCCCATATTCGTCCGACACCAGCCCCAACACCGACTCGCGGACATTTCACATCATGCGCGCACCCTCGTTTTCGCCGACGTCGGACATCTCGTTCGTCTTCCCAGCCTTCGCCCGGTTCTTCCTCTCCAACCTGCTGCCCCCGCCCACGGTCGCACCTGTGAGCCGACCGACGCTCGTCGACGCGGGTACGGGGCGAGTCGGTCATGCTCCTGGCCTTTCTCCGTGCGTGCCGTCGAGGAGGACATGGTGGCGCCTGTCACGCTTAAGTTATCTTAGTGATGAGGAGTCCAGGTCTGAGATATTGGACAACTAAGGCCCGTAGCGTGGCAGCAGTCGGCATATGCTACGGAGTTGGTGGTGGTGTTTGTCGCTTCGGCGGGTCTAGGGCTGGGAAGACACTCGTATTCTCTCGCCCTTCTCGGACTGTCGCCTGTGTGGGTGCCTCTTGGTTTGGAACTGCTCCGGTTGTGCTTCTTTCTCCGCTCGCGTGCTCCCTACCTATATATCTAGCGGTATACTACCTATGTCGCCTCTAGATGCCCAGGTCTTCGTCATGTTCTTCTTCGGCAACGAATAGGTATGTCCGCCTCTTTCCTTCTCCTCCTGCTCTACGATACCTTGGAAGTGGGGGATGCGAGGGACGGTGGTCTCTGATTTGCTGCCTATGGTACCCGTTTGTTCATAAAAAATATTATGCGAAGACTCTACTATACTTAAAGCACCAGTTTCAAAGGTCGTCCTGCGTCATCTTTTTACAAAAAATCTATACACTTCTTCCAAATAAATTCAGCGTAAAATATTAAAAAGCAATACATCAGGTGGGGTATGTTATAAAAAGCGGTGCAAGAGGTGGGGTTTAAACGCACACCCAGATGGAAGAAGGGTGGAAGACACTGGGCGAAGCTGTCTAACCAATAGAACATCATGCTCAGGTGTTTATAATATTGAATATAAATTGTACATAAGTATATGATTTTTTTGTAAAATAAAAAAATAATTGTGTCGTGTCGGGCCGAGCCAGCACTACGGGCCGAGGCTACGGCATAAACACCGCACAACGCTCGTGCCACGTTGGCCCAGACATGATTAAATGGGTCGTGCCTCGGGCCGGCTCGCTAGACACGACCCATTTGGCCATCTATACCTCCACATGATAATGAATTAATGATGTTCCCTGCCTCAGTTGCCACCACCTCGTTCGCCATTCTACTTCTTTTCTCTCTCCCCTCATGCCTACACCTCCACGCCACCCCATTCTCGGCAGAGGGCGTAGGAGCAGGTGCCACCTTCCCCGTATTCGTCTGACACCAGCACCGACACTGATTCGTAGATGTTTCACATCATGCGCGTACCATCGTTTTCGCCGTCGTCGGACGTCCCGTTCATCTTCCCGACCTTCACCCTGTTCTTCCTCCCCAACCTGCTGCCCCCGTCCATGGTCGCACCCGCGAGCCGACCGACGCACGTCGAGTACAGGGCGAGTCGGTCATGCTCCTGGCCTTTCTCCGTGCGTGCCGTCGAGGAGGACATGGTGGCGCCTATCACGTTTAGGTTATCTTAGCGATGAGGAGTCTAGGTCTGAGATATTGGACAAGGCCCGTAGCGTGCAGCAATCAGCATATGCTATGGAGTTGGTGGTGGTGTTGTGTCGCTTCGGCGGGTCCAGGGCTGGGAAGACACTCGCATTCTCTCGTCCTTCTCGGACTGACGCCTGGTGTGGGTGCCTCTTGGTTTGGAGCTGCTCCGATTGTGCTTCTTTCTGCGCCCGCGTGCTACCTCCCTATATATCTAGCGGTATACTACCTATGTCGCCTCCAGATGTCCAGGTCTTCGTCGCGCCCTTCTTCGGCAACGAACATGTATGACCGTCTCTTTCCTTCTCCTCCTGCTCTACGAAATCTTTGAAGTGGGGGATGCGAGGGATGAGTGTCTCTGATTTGCTGCCTATGATACTCGTACGTTTTTAAAAAAATATTATGCGAAGAGTAGAGACAACCAATAAAAAATCTTGAGATCTTTTTGGTGAATAATTTACGTGGGTATTGTTGTGAGCCATCGCAACGCACGGATAACTGACTAGTTTATACTAATAATTCGGATTACCACTTTCATCCTATTATCTCGGTCCTACAAACAACTTCATACACTAGACACGTTTGTTGAAATAGTTGTCCATGCTAACACCAGTGGTCCGAGGTGGATACAAGCCTCGGGTCGTCCGGTTTGTCCATACGTCTCTCGTTATCTTTATTTTTTTTTCTAGATTAAAATTGGTTGGACGTCCAGTAGATATAAATAGTCCAATCCAGACCGTAATCGGATTATAAATCTGTCTGTACCAGAAGCGATGCTAGTTGACCCTTAATTTTAACAGAAAATACTATTCTAAAATAGACATCCATATACACAAACTAGCTTTACACTAGACCACAAGGTTCAAACGGATCTTGCGTGAACCCGTATATTCACGTAGCTCGCTGTAGAGGGCGCACTTCGGCCTCACCCCACGACGAGAGCAGAAATCGTGCAAGCCAGTGACCGCTGGGAGCCTGCCTTAATGCTTGATCAGCAACACAGCCCCAATCGAAGCCTACCAATCTCGGCCTCCATGCATGTTAATTGTCGCCCCTAGGTGCCGTGACCGCTGGTATGGCGTTTCTACGCGGGAGCACGCGGTGTTGATCATTGCATTGGCGTTGAGGAGGAAGGGAATGCATGGTCAGCCAGAGGACCAAGTCCACACCCACCCAAGGCATCCAAGGAAGAAATCAGGGACACACCTGCCACCTGCGCCGCGGCGTCCATCCTCCCTGAGATGCGCCCCCAAATCCTTGTACGTTTAAAATCTGTAACATGTTTAGGAGCGATAGCTAAGTGCTTCGAAACAGCATACAAGGCGTGTTCCATATTCTTTTTTTTTCACAAAACCCGTGCTCGTCATCGTCAACCGCTCCCAAACACGTTGCTTTCACCCCGTTTCAAATTTAGCCAGTCACGAAAAAACCTGCCTCCATATATTCTTGTCCCAGAAAACAAGAAATTGCAACCAATAAGACAGAGAAAAAAGTTGAAAAAAGAAAACAAGCCCCACTCGCGCCCCTTCCTACACGGCTACTACTCGCTACGCTGGGTCTCCGGCTCTCCGCACGCCACCAAAAGGAGCGGAGCGGGCACGAACCCGGCCAACCCAAGGCAACCAACCGCACCAAACCCAACCAGAAAGCCAAGACCCCCCACTCCCCTCCCCTCCCCTCCCAATCAACCCCTCCGGCCCGCGCGCCGGCGTCCTCCTATGCTCGCCGGCGACGGGCGCGGCCGCCGATGCCCAGCCCGCCGAAGGACCGCCCCTCCGGCCGCGTCGGCCGCCTCCTCGCCGCGCTCCGCCCCTCCCGCGCCGGGCCCCTCCCCGTCCAGACCGGCTTCCCCACCTCCCTCGCCGACCTCGTCGTCAAGAACCATGGCCGCCTCAAGAAGCAGCCCTCCCCGTCCTCCAAGCGCGGGAGGCGCGCCGCTGCCGCCGCCGCGGCTTCTCCTTCGCCGTCCCCCTGCAGTCCCACCACCTCGCCCTCGCCGTCACCGTCCCCGCCGCCCGCCTCTCCGCCTCCCCCGGCGGCCGCTGCCGCGGTCTCGCCGTCGGATCGGCCGCGGCCCGACCTTCCGCCGGCCCAGTCCCCTCGCGGCTTCGGCCTGGGCTTCCTCGCGGTCAGCGGCGTGGTGTCGCTCGCGCTCCTGGTGATCTGGAGCAAGAAGGTGGTTGCGGCCGTCACCGTCGCCGCCTTCTCGCTCTACCTGCTCGAGTCCGTGAGGTCGTCCTCGCTCCCCAGGCGCCGGCCCTGGCCCCGCCCCCGGCCGGCAGCGGCCGAGAGGCGGCTCTGCCTGGACGGCCGCGGCCGCGTCTCGCCGATCCGGGAGGTCGATGCGGCGGACACCGAGCCGTCGCGGCCCAGCTGCTCGGATTCCGACAGGGCAAGCGAGGCCGAAGGGAGGAGCGGCGTCCTGGACGAATCAAGCAACCCGAAGGCGAAGGCAAGGAACAGGTCCTGGAAGAAGCTGCTCGCAGGCGCCAAGAAGCTGCAGAGAGGACGGAGGAGCAAGGAGGCGGATTCGCCAGGCTCTTTCCGCAGCGACGGCGACCGGGGGGAGGACGCTGCCACGGCACGCGTCGGCGGCGGCGGCAATGCCAGGGCGGCGGATTCCTCGGGGTCCCGCCGCGGCTCCGCCAGTCAAAGCGATGTCCTCGCGGAGGATGGCGCTGCCAGAGAGGCGGATTCTTCGATGGGGTCTCGCCGCAGCCAAGGCGTAGAGGTAGAAATCGATGCGGACGTCATCGAGGTGGAGGAGGAGGAGGAGGAGCAGGCAGGGACCGGGTTTCCCGCTCTAGTTCTGGTCGCCGTCGTCCTCGTCGGCCTGGTCGCCGGGAAGGCCGTGGCCCTGGCGCTCGCCGTGCTCTGCTCCGCGTTCCTTGGCTCGGTTCGGAGATCGCCTTGCGGCAGCGGCGGCGGCGGCGGTTGCTCGCAGGGGAGGCGGTTGGAGCCTTCCATGCCGTAGTAATTATTGTAAATTAGTGGGCAACAGATTTTAAAGAGAAGAAAAGATAGTGGTAGTTCAGTTCTTGATGTTTGTTCAGTGGCCGTCGTTGTTCTTGCCTGCATCCGTTTGTTGTATCGGACCAACAAGTGCGATCGCGAACTCAGCTCACCGCTAGATTCGTGGTGATTGGATTGGATACAAAAAAAAAAAAATCTGCTGCCATTGTCAAGTTGACAGTTCACCCCCGGCCCGGGAACCAATGCTCCAGTCCTGTCGGTCCGCCGCTTTCTCAAGATGAACGGAGGCGCGGACTGTTCCATGCTGCCGTGCCGGGCTCGTTCGCCCCGACAAGCGCCAGTACGTCGCGGCACGGAAGTAGTAGCAGTAGCAGGCAGGAGGCAGCGGGCCGGGACAAGCAGGAGCTGCGGCCGCGTGCGTTGTATTTGTGTATCTCCGCGCCAAAACGTCGTGAGACTTTGGATTCTTCTTCCTTCCTTCCTTGGTTCCGACTGCGGTGCTCGCCGACGACGCCACAAAGGCTGCCATGTCATGCCAAGCGGGCAAAAAAAGCCTGACCTGACATGACCGAGTAGGAGGGCGCCATCATTCAAAAAGCAGCACAGTATCGGCGGCACTGCGGTGGAATGGAAGGCAGCAGGAGCAGGCCCAGCTTCCCTGAATCATGAGGCGTTCGCGTTCAGCGGCAGCACTGGCACCAGCACTGCTGCCTGCCTAGTGCCTGCGGCGTGCCCCCTCTGTACTGTACCCGCGCTCGGGAGGCGTGTCGGCCGGCCCCCTCCGCCACGTCTCGGCTTCGGCTCTCGCCGGCGAGGCCAGCACCCCCCCCCCTTTTTTTTGTCCGCGGCACGCTGACCTGCCGCCCGAACTGGAAACGGGCGCGCGCCGTCCGCGTCGGCGTGGCCACTCTTTCGCCTGGCCGGCCCTGACGCCCGTTTTTTCCATGCGTTCGGCGGCGTGGGTGAGCGAGACGACAATGAAACGCGACCGCTTTTCTGGCAGACATGGCGTTATTATGAGGGGGGTCCTTTTTCGCATGGCTAATGATGGAACCAAAATGTGCCGCGTCACTGTGGCAGTTTCCATCGCCCTGGCAGAATAAGTGCATCTTCAAGAGTTCCTTAGAAAATAACTCCTCAAAATCAATTTATTGTAATCTTTTCTCTAACAGATCCTTGAAAGCGGTAGATTGTTTCTGAGAGAAAAATAATCATCATTTGTGGCTATAAATGAGAGAGTTTTAAGGGCTACGAAAAAGTTAGAACACGTTTTTATGTTTTTTTTTCAAAAACTTAATTTAGAAAAGACTCCTGAAAAGCTCTTGACTAATAATGTGGCATCGCGATGTGGTACTAGTACTGGTGGGGGAGCCTGGGATGCGTGGTGTGCTGGGCGGCCCCGTAACGGAAGCATGCGTTTGCGCTAGCTCAAGCGCTGATTTTGTGTGAACTTGCACTTCCGTTTGGGCGGGTTCAGGAGGGACGTGATGACCGCATGCTATTCTCGTGACATGCGAGGAGGTTAGAGGTAGTATCGGTCAGTCACCGGCCGGACGTGGTAGGCTTAGGCTATTCACAATCAGGATTTCATGTCACTTTTTTAAAAAATGCCACATTAGATTTATGGATGAATAAAATACCCTTTCTTAATAGAGAGTTTCATCTCACTATTTCATATGTCAACATACTTCTTAAATGCTGCATATAAATAACCAATAGGATTTACTCAATTATATGAAGATGAAACAAAACACTCTCAGTGGAGGTTTCACACAGTTTCCAAGATTTTGGAAACGAGTTAACATGGTTTCATCCCCGTAAAACTCCATGAAACTCTTCCTTCTTAAATGATGTGACATGTCATCAAAATAGCTGATGTGACAGACTAATTAATACATGAAACACCCTATAAAACCTCCACTGTGAATAGCCTTACCTCTCGGAATTCCTCGCGAGTCGCGAGCAGCGCGTCAGGCGCCCTTCCGGGGCCACGGACCACGCGTTCTTCCACCCAGTTTAGCCGATAATTAGTTAATTTCAAGCCGTCAGCGTCCGAGGTTAGTTATTCGCTGTGCCCTAAAACTATATAATCAATCGAACCCTATATATTTGCCCCCCCCCCCCCCCCTTTTTTTGGCTTCCCCCTCACCGGTTCTGCTGCCCTTTTTTTCCCCTCAGGCTGTTGATGCAGACTGCTGCTGTGTGCGGTGACCAACTGCCAGTCTGCCATGCCGCTGAATGGAGGTAGCCGGCCGGACCAATGTTCTGTTTTCGGAGGGTAATTCGGTTTGCTTGTGGCAAGTAGCAAGATGGTAGTAGTCACGTAGAACATGGAAACATTTATTTATTCTCCGAAGTGTCTTCGGTGTCTGTGCTCACAGTCACGTCATAGGAGCACTAGTCTTCTTGGCGACAAAACCGAATTTTTTATATTTTGGCCCTTCCTCGAAAAAAAATTCACATTTAGACTTTAGAAAATTTTAATGTCATTTTTGGACCCTTTGCTCGGCGCCATAGCCAATGGCACTGAGGTAACACAGCTCGGCGCCATAGGCTATGGTGCCGAGGTGCGTGCTGCGCTGGCACAAACGGACGTCGTGGCACTGACGTGGTACCGAGCTCGGCGCCATAGATCTTGGCGCCGAGCTCTCTTATATGCATAAAACTTGTCTAGCTCAGTTGGTAGAACACAAGTTTTTTAACCTTGGGTCCTGGGTTCAAGCCCCATGGTGGACATGTTTTAATACTTTTTTATGTCTTTGTCACTGATTTTTTTTGTTGTCTAGATTTTTCGTTTATGTCGCTGATTTGTCCATCTACATAAAAATAGTATATTTTCATTGAGTTCTTTTGAACATAAATTCTAAAAACATAATAACATATTCAAGTAGACAAAATACTTTGTGAGCTTGTGTCTCTGTGTAGGGGTACAATCCCTCACTTTTATATTTAATTTACATACTACTAACTAAACAGTATATTGGTGCATGGTGCGTGCATGTGCGTGCTCATCGTCAAGTACGCTTTGTTCGTTTATTAAGCTTAAGGAAACGTACTTGCATTGGTTAGCGGCCACCGGTTTAGCTATGGTGCATCGCGGTCACGGGCGCAATAATGCACGCAATCTTGAGGTTGTGGGTTCGAGTATATTAGATTATTAGAGTTTTATAGTCGAAAATATAAATATATTTGCATTGGTTAGTGGCCACCGGTTTAGCCATGATAAATTTTAATTAATATTAAAAAGTATAATTTCGAATACATTAGATTATTGGAGTTTTAGAGTCCAAAATATAAATATACTTAATAAACAAAAAGATTATAATTAGAGTCCAAAATATAAATATACCATGTATAAATAAACAGTGACTTGATGATTTTATAAAGTACTCCATACTTCCATAGGGTGGGTTACTTATGTGCATGGTACTTGCGTCACGGAGTTTGAATAAACAAAAATAAAAACAAAAAATATCTAGATGAATAAATAAATCAGTCACAAAAACAAAAAACTAGATGAAAAATAAATCTGAACGGACAAATCATCGACATAAACAAAAAATATGGACAACAAAAAAATAAATTAGTGACAAAGACAAAAAAAATATTAAACATCCACCATGGGGCTTGAACCCACAACCTTAAGGTTAAAAGCCTTGCACTCTACCAACTGAGCTAAACATGCTTTGTTGTTATACATCCGAGCTCGGCGCCATAGATCTTGGCGCCGAGCTCGGTACCACGTTGGCGCCACGTCGTTCAGATTGTGCCAGCATAGCACGTACCTCGGCGCCATAGCCTATGGCGCCGAGATGTGTTACCTCGGCGCCATAGGCTATGGCGCCGAGCAAAGGGTCCAAAAATGACATTAAATTTTTTTAAGGTCCAAATGTGAATTTTTTTTCGAGGAAGTGTCAAAATACAAAAAATTCGGGCGACAAAAGAGATGAACATGGCGATGAGTAGTAGTAGGACCACGTCCATGACTGGAGGTCGGTAAAGTCAGTGGCACGTGGCGGGCTTTTCTCACGGCGTGTTCCGTGTTGGACGACAAGGGGCGAACAACTTGGCGCTGTTCATAAGGAGTAGATACCAGCAGAAAAAAAAATGTGAGCAACCGCTTTAGTAAATACACATACACTTTTTTGCAGGTAAATAACTTCGAGATAACTTATTTTGCATCCACTCATATATCTCATGTCTACTCACGTGACGGTCTAGAATGAGAATATGCGGGCAACTAATCAGGATGTTTGTGGTTTTTTCTATGGAAACCGTCAAGGTAAATCTCTACTGCTTATTAAGACCGTAAGGGTAGCCTGTCATTACATGTTTTGCCATTATTCTCTGTTCTGCCATTCCAATTTCTTGTTCTTCTTTTTTCCATTCCCCCTCCCCACGCAACCCATCCCCATGTTCGGTCACCCATTCCTAATTATTTGTTCTGACTTTCCCATTTCCCCTCCCCGTAAAACTCATTCTCATTCCCCCGTACAACTCACGTATAGCTAAATCTAAAAAACACAAATGACTCAAGAGGATTCAAACCCACGACTCCTCAAACAAATGCAATCAGTAGCTACCACTACATCAGATGTGTGTTTATGTCTATATTTATGACAGTAAAAATATCTACTACATCTCTCGAAAACCACCTACTAATATTTCACAACGAGTAGTAGTAGATAAGTATTACAAGATTTTTGAATTATATTTTTGGATGGAGAGAGTATTGTTTAGAAACGAGCCTTGCAAATTTTTTTTTGTTTGAATGTATTCTCCGAAGTGTCTTCGGTGGTCCATCGTCTGTGCTCAGAATCACGTCATAGGAGCACTAGTCTTCTTGGCGAAAAAAGAGATGAAAATGGCGATGAGTAGTAGTAGTAGGACCACGTCCATGACTGGAAGTCGGTAAAGTCAGTGGCACGTGGCGGGCTTTTCTCACGGCGTGTTCTGTGTTGGACGACAAGGGGAGAACAACCTGGCGCGTCGGGCGTGCGTACGTGCGGGCGGCGCAGCCGGAGCTGGAGCAGAGCTGGTCCCCTTCCAAGACGGCGGTGAAGGATGCCATTGCCGTCAAGGGGGGCCGACCACAAAACAGTCGCCAGCGCCCGCCCGGCCCAACTAAACAATCGACAGAAGCAGCATGTCCGTCCAGTCGCCAAAGAGCCCGTACTCGCTCGTGCTCGTGGTCTCGTGGATCGGACCGGGCGAGGCAGGCAAGCCCAAAAGTCTGTAAGTGACCGTGCGTTCCTACCGTAGTTTCAAAAAAAATTATATAAGGAGTATCGAAAAACTTAGTGGATTCAAATCAATTGACAAATGAATTTTTACCTTCGCTTAACATCATACCTTTTTCAAACAATGTTTTCAAATAAGTAAACATCGATTTAGCAACACTGTTAACAAGTCTCTGACGAGTTGGCGCTCTATTAGACATGAATTTATATTGTCTATTCATTGATTTGTTAACGGTTCAAAAAAAAAACTAGCGGGTCCATGTGCAAGGATTTGTTCTTGCACTATTTATACCACAAACCCATGTATTTTTAAAACCCACGTTACCTAAATATGTCATGTAATGTTATTCTCCCCATACTGAAATATTAAACGTTTGAGCTCTTGATTTTTATATATATGTTTAAATGGGTGATAATAGATCTAAACACATATATAAAACTAATACATTAATTATTGTATGAATCAACTAAAAAGGTAAAATAAATTTTATTTACGACGAATGGAGTATTAGCTAAATACGTTCTAGTTGAAATGAACTGTTTGTAACAAGAGTTCATGCTGAAATTAATTTTGTGTTAATTACTTATCTGTCGGCGTCGACCCCGGGGAGTCCCTGGACCGACGAGTAAATTGTCGCTGCGTGTCCCTGCCTAGATGGGTTGGCGCGGGATAGAACACAAGATGTGGGACAAGCCTTGTATTATCCTGCACCAGGGGTGCCGCTCGCAGTAGGGGTTACAAGCGCGTCGCGTGAGGGAGAGAGAGAGAGGGGGACACAGAGCTCGTCCGCCGCTTCCCTCGCGCGAACCTCCCTCAGGGTGGCCCTGGACTTCCCTTTTATAGAGGCAAGGAGAGAGTCCAGGTGTACAACGGGGGGCGTAGCTATGCGCTAACGTGTCCGGCAGTGGAGTGCCTAAGCCCTGTGTACATGCCAACGTGGTCGTTGGGGGAGAGCTTGGGCGCTGTACATGTGATGGTGTGGCCGTCGGAGGAGCGCCTGAGTCCTGTAGGAGCACAGCTGGCAGCACGGCGAGGACCCTGCTGACGTCTCCTTGCTGTCGTAAGGGGCTGAGAGCCACCGGCGTCATGGCGCACGCGGGGCACCATCATTACCCGTCGCCGGGGTAAGCCAGATGGGACGACGGTCTCATTTCTTGTAGCCTGAGCAGGCTAGGAATAGGGGAATGATGCATCCCCTATCAGCACGGTCAGTCCGAGCCCAGGGTTGGTCGAGGCGGGGACTTCTCTTGTGGCCGAGGCCGGGGTCGAGGCCGAGTCCGGGGGTCGGGCGAGGCGGAGACCTCCTCCCGAGGCCGAAGTCTGAGGTCGGGCGAGGCGGAGACCTCCTCCCGAGGCCGGAGCGTGACGTCGAGCGAGGCGGAGCTTCCTGTTGCGCCCGAGGCTTGAGCTCGGTGGTTTATCGTGACTTGTTGTCAGTCATTGCCGGGGTGGCTCACACGGCAATCGGAGTGGAGCGAGCGACGCTGTTTTCCTGTCATATCGGACAATAAAGAGGAGGGGCGAAGTGACTGCGGTCACTTCGGCCTGGCCGACTGAGGCGCGTGTGTGGGGGATAGATATCCCCCGGGTCCACTAAAAGAGTAAAGGACCTCACGAAAGGCCCAAGGGCCCAATGAATCGTAAGGTCATTCTTTCGTGGGCCTGGGGAAAAATAGCCAGCGAAGCAGAACGACATGGGGCCGGATTGGTGCAAGCCCAGACGGACCGCAGCATCGAGCGAATGACCGCAACAGAGATCCGACTTTCCCGCGCTGGAGCCTCCATGCAACGAAGCCACGTGAGGATAAGTCGGCGAGGGTTACGTAGAGATAATCTCAAGAGGTTCACTATCTTTTAGCTACTCGTTGCTATCTTATCCACGTGTACTGCCCCACGGTCGAGTATATAAGGCCTAGGGGGCACCCCTTCAGAATGATCGACCCTTTACTTAGCCACCCACATCAACTCTCTGTATTCTCGATCCAGAGAGCTCTCTTGTAGCCACATCCATCAAGCATACTCCTCAGGACGTAGGGTGTTACGCATTTCTAAGCGGCCCGAACCTGTAAAACTTGTCCACTGTCCCTCGTGCGATCAGCGCGAACCATTTTGCTACAGTTGTCGACACCGTCCTACTCCTAAAACACCTTGAGGGGCAACCCTGGGTGTGCGGTCGGACCCAAAACACCGACAGCTGGCGCGCCAGGTAGGGGGTGTGTCGACAATCCAAGCTAGCTCAATGGCCATCTCCTTCAATAGCAAGATCACCCTGCGTCCCGGATCCGTGCTCCACTTCGGAACAATCTCATTTGTAGCGGATGAAGAAGGAATTCTGCACTGCATCGCGGATCCGCCGGAAAAAAGGTCTCCCCCAACAAACTCCGAAAATACCGGAGAAGCACCACCTCCAGCTCTCCGGATGAGGATCATCTCCGGAAAGCCGGGAGTCGAGAGCTCGCTGACTCGGAGAACTCCACTGCCTACTTCTCCGACAAAAGAGTGGACACAGATCGTAAGAAAAAAGGTAGCCGGGGGGAAGCAAGTTGCTTTTTCCGTCCCTCATGCCTCAAAGGGGGACGGGAAGAAGATCACCACGACAGCAGCACCGTTCTACCCCGACGTCCTCTTCATCGGGAGAGCGGAGTCGCCCATTATCTCCGACGACGAGCCGACTGTACCCGGGGAGGAACCACCTCAACGAGAGTCCCGTCGACGGAGGAACCGGCGTAGGAACGTTCGACGACATCACGCGGCCGGAGAGCGGAATCCGGAACAGCCTGTCTCGCGAGACGAGGTCTCGGAGGTAGGAGAAACTCCGGAAGAACGCGTCTTCAGAGAACGAAGGAACTCCCGACGACGTGATCGCCGGCGAGCTCAGGAACAGGCTGAGCAGGATGCAAGGCAGCGTCGAGAGAATCCATTCTTCGGGCGCAACCTAAATCCCGACTTCGCCCGAGCTATGAACACGCCGAGCGAAGTCGGAGGGGTACTGGCTCGGATAGCTGAGGGACTTCCACGGACTCCTGACGCCGATGGCTACCGACGACTGTTCACCCAGGCGGCCAACCATCTTCTACCGCTTGCTCACCCGCCGAACGACCTACGACACGCCATCAACAGCCGCCGAGATGCGCGAAGCTCCATCAATGCTTCACGCGAGCGGCGGCATGAGAACGAGATTCGTCGTCGGGAGGAGTATGACCGGGATCACGGCATCCCGACTCAGAACCAAGCTACCAGAACTGAGTCGGCAACGGCCTCAACTAGCGGAATCACCCGGGGGCGGTCGAGGAACCACAATCACAACTCCCCTCCCCGGGACAGACATCGTCCCCGACGACAGGAGGACACGTGCGGAGTGTCCGCTCTTACTCCGCGCCTTAGGGCCATCCAATGGCCACCCAACTTCAAGGTATCCAATGTTGACAAATATGAACCTAAGCAGGATCCGTGGGGTTGGCTAGCCGTCTACACCACCGCTGCTCGAGCTGCCGGGGCGTCCGAAGACGTGATGACCGCGTACTTACCCATTGTCCTTGGGCAAGACGCGCTGCAATGGCTGCGACATCTACCCCGACACTGCATCGACGTCTGGGGCGACTTCAGTCGACGCTTCACCGCCAACTTTCAGTCCCTCTCCGACAAGCCGGCGCAACCGTGGGACCTCAAATCCATCAAGCGCCGGGGGACGAGACTCTCCGGTCATACCTCAAGAGGTTTCAAACCATGAGAAATCGTATCCCCGAGGTCACGGAGGCGGCCGTGATCGAGGACTTCTACAGAGGATCTAATGACTCAGCTTTCGTCCGAGCCATACTACAGAAGGCACCGACTATCTCCGAGGAGCTGTTCCGGGAAGCTGACCTCTACATCACCGCCGACGAGCGAGCCCAGGACCTCATCGGAGGAGCAAAGCCCGCACCGGCAGCACCACGACGCGACACGAACCAGCAACCCGACAAGCGATGGGAGAAGAGGCCTCGCGAAGAAGTGCACGCTGCCGGACCTCCTGCCTCTCGCGCCCGAGGAGGACCTCGTGGAGGCGAACGCACGTTGGACGACATCCTCGACGCCCAGTGCCCGTACCACAAGGACATGCGCCACACTCTTCGTAACTGCCGAGACTTCAAGCACTCCGTCGGACACGGCCGACCCTTCCAACCTCTACCTCCTCCTCCGCCGAGGGGAGGACCAGATGAACCACGACAACCCCATCGGCAGGAGGAGGGAGGAGGAGGAGGAGCTTTTCCACGCGTTGACAGGGAGGTCAACGTCATCTTCGGCGGACACGGATCGCAGGAGAGCAGAAGACAGCAAAAGCTCAACGATCGCCAGATACTGGTGGCGACCACCGGACCTCCCGCCCCATACCGGTGGTCAGAGCACCCGATCACCTTCACTCGGGCAGATCAATGGCTCAACTTCGACCATCCGGGCAAATACCCGCTTCTCGTCGATCCGGTGATCCGAGAGAGTCGGGTAAAGAAGGTGTTAGTGGACGGGGGAAGCAGCATCAACGTCACCTTCCCCCGGACACTCCAAGGCTTGGGAGTTCACCTCAAAGAGCTCCACGAGTCGGACACTCCTTTCTTTGGCATCGTGCCGACGGAAGGGGAATACCCGCTGGGCCACATCTACATGCCAGTCACCTTCGGAACTCCGGAGAACTACAGAACCGAGTTCCTGAGGTTTGAAGTAGCGAACTTCGACTGCGGGTACAACGCCATCATCGGGAGGCCCGGACTGGCCAAGTTCATGGCCATTCCGCATTACACATACATGATACTGAAGATGCCAGGACCGCAAGGGATCATAACTGTGCGCGCCGACTTCCAAGGCGCCGCAGAGTGTTTCCGAGTGGCCATTCAAGCAGCCCTCACCGTCAAGCCATCGACAGCTCCCTCCACAATGGCGAACTCTAAGCCTGAGGAGGACCTCACAGTACCGGCAAGCGAAGCTCAGACCGCGACCTCTATGCGGCCGACTGAAGAAACCAAGAGAATCAACCTGGGGTTCGCTGATGAGCGCAAGACGGCTATCATCAGCTCCAGCTTGGATGACAAATAGGAAAGCGCGCTCGTCCGGTTTCTGCAAGATAACCGAGATGTATTCGCATGGCGACCTGCGGATATGCCGGGAGTCCCAAGAGAACTGGCCGAGCACAAACTGAAGGTTTACCCCCAGGCAAGGCCGATCCGGCAAAAACTACGTCGTTTTACGCCTGACAAGAGAGAAGCCATTCGCGCTGAGTTAGCTCGCTTGGTCGCAGCTGGATTCATTAGAGAAGTATTACATCCCGAGTGGTTAGCCAACCCTGTTCTTGTACTCAAAAAGAATAAAGTGGATTGGCGCATGTGTGTTGATTATACTGATCTCAACAAACACTGTCCGAAGGATCCTTTCGGGCTCCCGAGGATAGATCAGGTGGTGGACTCCACCGCTGGATGTTCTATGCTGTCTTTCCTGGATTGCTATTCTGGATACCATCAGATTAGTCTGGCAAAGGAAGATGAAGAAAAAACAGCATTCATTACTCTGATTGGTGCTTTCTGTTATACCTCCATGCCGTTTGGCCTCAAAAACGCTGGAGCGACTTACCAGAGAGCCATTCAAACATGCTTAGCCGATCACTGGGGCAAGCGTGTGGAAGCCTATGTGGATGATGTGGTAATCAAAACACATGACTCAGAAGACTTCATCGAAGACCTGCAACTGGTTTTCAACAGTCAGAGGCGGTATAGATGGAAGCTTAATCCCGAGAAATGTGTTTTTGGAGTACCAGCCGGAAAGTTGCTCGGTTTTATTGTCAGCCACCGGGGAATTGAAGCTAATCCAGAAAAGATTGAAGCTATCATGAAGATGGAAGCACCTCGATCGCAGAAGAAGGTTCAGCGACTCACTGGATGCATGGCAGCTTTAAGCAGATTTATATCCAGGCTGGGAGAAAAAGGTTTGCCATTTTACAAGTTACTCAAGAAGGTGGATAAATTTCAGTGGACTTCAGAAGCGCAAGAAGCTCTAGATGCTCTGAAAAAATTCTTGACAACACCACCGGTACTGAAACCACCTCGACGAGCCACGACAACTCAACCAGCTGAAGATTTGCTACTGTATATCTCTTGCACGACTCACGTGGTAAGCACCGCGTTAGTAGTCGAGCGAGTAGAAGAAGGACATGCCTATCCAATACAACATCCTGTCTACTTCATTAGTGAAGTCCTCGGCCCCTCAAAGAAAAAGTACCCTCAAGTTCAGAAGCTATTGTACGCAGTACTTCTAACTGCCCGCAAGCTGCGTCACTACTTTGACGACCACAAAGTCATAGTAGTCACAAGTTTTCCGATAGGGGATATTCTTCACAACAAGGAAGCCATCGGTCGAATAGCCAAGTGGGCTTGTGAGCTGGGATCTCATGACATCGAGTTCCGACCTCGCACTGCCATCAAAACTCAAGCACTGGTTGATTTCGTATCGGAGTGGACTGAACAACAAGTACCAGACAACCCGGAGACTGCAGAAGTATGGCGCATGTACTTTGATGGCTCACTAAAGCTGCAGGGAGCAGGAGCAGGGATTCTCTTCACTACGCCTGGAGGCGAACACCTCAAGTACGCCCTCCAGTTGCTATTCCCAGCCTCCAACAATGCAGCCGAGTATGAAGCTTTGATCCATGGATTGAACATTGCCATATCATTGGGCGTCAAAAGATTAATGGTATACGGAGACTCTCTGGTAGTCATCAGCCAGATAAACAAGGAGTGGGATTGCTCAAGCGATTCAATGGGAAAATACTGCACTGTCGTCCGAAAGCTGGAAGATAAGTTCGAGGGTCTGGAATTTCATCATGTAGAAAGAGATCGGAACACAGCAGCCGATGTACTATCCAAACTGGGGTCCGGTCGAACTCAGGTCCCACCTGGGGTTTTCGTGCAAGAAATTCTGCGGCCAAGTATCTCAATGGATCAAACAAAAGAGTGCAACATCATAGATCAACCCGAGTCAGATCCTGATGACTGGAGAAGGCCGATCATTAAGTATATAAAGAATGAAGAAGAACCAGACGATAAGAATTCGGCAGAGCGTATTGCAAGACAATCGGCTCACTATACACTTATTGGGGAGACATTATACAGAAGGGGTGCATCAGGCGTCTTCATGAAGTGCATTCTCCCATCCACTGGAAAGCAACTTCTGGAGGAAGTCCACGCTGGGCAATGTGGAATACATGCAGCCTCCAGAACACTAGTCGGGAAGGTCTTCAGGTCAGGATTCTATTGGCCAACAGCAAAGAATGATGCAGCCGAGTTAGTTCAGAGGTGCGAAGCCTGCCAATACTTGTCAAAGCAACAACACATGCCAGCACAGCAACTGCAGACCATACCAGTAACTTGGCCTTTCGCATGCTGGGGACTGGATATGATTGGACCTTTCAAGAAAGCTCAGGGGGGATATACTCATGTATTGGTAGCAATCGACAAATTCACTAAATGGATAGAGTTCAAGCCCATTGCCTCCCTAACCTCTGCTAAGGCCGTGGAATTCATACAAGACATAATATTCAGATTCGGGATACCAAACAACATCATAACTGATTTAGGATCCAACTTCACAAGTTCAGAATTCTTCGACTTCTGCGAGCAAAAGAGCATTCAGATCAAGTATGCATCTGTAGCCCATCCAAGAGCCAACGGGCAAGTTGAGCGAGCCAACGGGATGATATTGGATGCACTCAGGAAAAAGATCTTCGATAAGAATGAAAAATTCGCAGGAAAGTGGATAAGGGAATTACCCTATGTTGTTTGGAGCCTAAGAACCCAACCTAGTCGAGCTTTGCATGGAAACACTCCTTTCTTCATGGTCTATGGGTCGGAGGCAGTGCTACCTGCTGATCTCAAGTTTGGGGCGCCAAGGCTGATCTTTGAAAGCATAGCAGAAGCTGAGACCACCAGGCTGGAGGACATAGATATACTCGAGGAAGAACGGTTAAACGCAGTAATCCAATCAGCAAGGTACCAGCAGACTCTAAGGCGCTATCACGACAAGGCTGTGCGACAACGATTCTTCTCAGTAGGAGATCTCGTCCTCCGCCGAATTCTAACGGGGGAGGGACAACACAAGTTATCACCCTTATGGGAAGGACCCTTCGTGGTAACAGAAGTCACTCGGCCCGGATCGTATCGCCTCACTCAGATGGATGGCACAGAAGTTGGGAACTCCTAGAACATAGAACACCTCAGAAAGTTTTATCCCTAGCTGTACCTCAAAACTGCTGAGACGATGATGATGTACTCTGTAAAGAGGAAATATGTCATCAATAAAAAAGAGGTCTCAAGGATACTCGATTCATTCACGATTGACTTGCATTCTTACTTAACTCAGGGTGACCACTATGCCCTGCTAACGGAGCAATCGACTTAAGTCGGCAACGACTTAAGGCGGTGCAACATGCTCACGCTTACTTAACTCGGGGTGACCACTATGCCCTGTTAACGGAGCAATCGACTTAAGTCGGCAACGACTTAAGGCGGTGCAACATGCTCACGCTTACTTAACTCGGGGTGACCACTATGCCCTGCTAACGGAGCAATCGACTTAAGTCGGCAACGACTTAAGGCGGTGCAACATGCTCACGCTTACTTAACTCGGGGTGACCACTATGCCCTGACAACGGAGCAATCGACTTAAGTCGGCAACGACTTAAGGCGGTGCAACATGCTCACGCTTACTTAACTCGGGGTGACCACTATGCCCTGCTAACGGAGCAATCGGCTTAAGTCGGCAACGACTTAAGGCGGTGCAACATGCTCACACGTACTTAGCTTAGGGTGATCACTATGCCCTACAAACACAGCGATCGACTTAAGTTGGCGGCAACTTAAGACCAGTGCAACATGCTCGCGCCTATATAATTCAGGGGATGATTTCCATATCCCGCAAACAAAATTCATAATCATCATGCGTCATTACTACCAAACTCATTAACTAATAAATTCTGATACAATGAGAGAGTAATTATGTCATTCGAATAAACTGGTGTCCTCTAACAAATATTCAGTCATGCAAACCGCGCGCTTGGAGCACGCAGAATGTTTTTCTATTTTGCAATGTCTTTCTCAGGAGCGACCGACGAAGAAGGGCGACTCGAGGAATCAGGGGCGGCGATCACGTCAGCTCTTATGTCTTCAGGAATAACTACGCCGGGTCTCCTCATCAAGATTCGTCCCGCCTGAATAGCCTTGTCCAGGGCTTTGTCGCGTTGGGCCTTGAGAGTAACAGAAGTTTCTTCAGCAGTTTTAGCAGCCAGTCGAGCGCTCTCTAACTCCTGGGCAATGGATTTCTTGGAAGCTCGGAGCCCTTTGATAGTAGCATCCTTCGCTGATATCAACTGCTTAAGCCGGGTTACCTCCTCCATGGATTCCTGTAGCTTACGACGTTGAAGGTCTAATTCTTCCATGGTGAAGCGATGACTTCTTTCCAAGATAGTCAGCGAATTGCTAGAATCTCGATACAACCTGTCAAGATTGTCACGAGAAGCAGCAAGGATACGTTTTTCTTCCTGCAAGCACAAGTCAGTTCCTTCAAAAAACCAGGCAAGTAATAGGAGCACAGCAAGGCAAAGCACAGTTTCGTATATCACCTTTTCAGAGTCGAGCTGAGCATGTAGAGAAGAACTCAATGCATTGGCATCATCTAAGGCAGCGGAGACCTGACTCAGCTCAATCTGACTTTGAGAGTACTTCTCCTCAAAATCAGTGCATCGCTGGGCCAATTCAGCCTGATCTCGAGAATGTTTTTCTTCAAGAATTGCAATCTGCCAAGTCATTCCTAGCGAGAGGAAACCAAACAAAACGAGGTCAGAAGGTAAAACAGTACACAACAAAGGCAAAGAAAAGAAAAAGGGCACTAACCAGCGTTAGTTGCCTCCAACTCGGATACACGACGATGAAGTGACACTGGATTCCAACACGAAAGAGACGAAGCCACTTCTGGGACAGAAGCACCCTGCGATCTCAGCTGGCTGGCCATCCCATCCACCAAAACCTGATGAGAAGAACAGATGAGCATAATGACAAAAGTTCATGCAATGTAAAAATCAAGCTAAAAAATAGCACAGTACCTGGAGGTTGGAAAAGAACGAAGGGATCCCCAAATCAGGAGAAATCAGCTGATAACCAGGCACAAGGTCACCACCCGAAGCAGTTTGCAATGGAACAGTGGGAATCAGTTCAGCGCCTTCAACAGAGCCGGACGCCCGATCAGCGGGGACGCTGCCCTCTAAAGCGACGCCCTGGTCCAAAGTTTGGGCCACCACCATGCAGCCAGAGTGTGGAGGTGACCCCGCGTGAACGTCCATGGAAGTGCCGGAAGGAGACCCCGTTTGGGCACCCTCGGGGGCTGGGTCATAGTTGGCACTGCCCACTTGAGCCGGATCATCCCCGACAGCACCCTCGGGGGCTGGGCAGTGGCTTGCACTCTTCACCCGAGCTAAGTCATCCCCGACGACACCCTCGGGGGCTGGGCATGTGTCAGCACCATTCTTGAGGTCCAGACTCTCCGCAGTAACCACCTCTAAGGTTGACGGGCCCTCGGCTACTTCCATGGAATCAGGACAATTCAAGTTAGCATCCCGACCCTCGAGATCGCGCTCTAAGGTCGACGAGGCACGGGATGACCTCAACCCAGCATCAGGCACGGCACCGCAAGCTTCCGTCGCATCATCATCCACTGGCTCTGATAACAAGTCCTCTGGGACCATATCCTCAAGAGTTTGATCAAAGTCGGCCAGGGACAGTTCTTGCAGACCAACGAGGGCAGATAAAGCAGGAGAGGGAACTCCACTACTTTCACCACTGGCGAGGAATTGCCGACTGTTCTTCCGAGTCAGAGGAACCTCATTCTCTTCCTCTCTGCTGTCTTCATCAGCAACACAGGCAACACCCCCATTGGGATCAACGACAGATGGAGTACACCCATTGGGATCAGCAACAGACATACCACACCCATTGGGACTCCAGTCAACAGTGCAAAGGATATGATTACACTCGCCGTCCCATCACATTACAACTCAGAAGCAGCCGGCTAAAACACTCAGCGTACCAAGCCGTCCCTTGCCCACACCCATTGGGGGGGGATGCCCAGGAATTATCAGTATATTTTTCAAAATGGTCACATCTGTGCAGAGCATGCAGTGAATGCCTCAAGACAAAAATGAGATATCAACAAGAGTTAGAGGGAAGCCAAATATAGCCAGCAGAGTGCAAAATATGGTCGACAAACACGACTTGAAGACTAGACAGAGAACGTCCATCAAATGTCCAATCAGTCACAGAGCAAATAAATTGCACTACCTAGCAAGATACGGAAGGATTGCAAACTCGGCTGCAAAAGACAAAATACATGCTGACCTCTGAAGCATAATATTGATGACATAGCATGGATGACATCATGCCAACTTTTTTACAAGCAGAAAGGGTAATCCCCAGCAAAAGGACATAAAAAGAAGACCTTCAAGTGAATTATCCTCAAAAATCCACGTGAAGGTCGGGGGCTACACCCATTGGGTGCACCTCCGGTGCACCCTATGGATTATCATTCCAAGCCGAGATAGTGCTGATTTCTAAAGCATGGGACAAGATTAAAAAAGCCAACCCTCAACCAAAATGAGTGAACACAAATGGAAATGATCTCAATTGAAGACCTTCGAGTAGATTATTTTCTAAAATCTACTCGAAGCTCGGGGGCTACACCCATTGGGTGCACCTCCGGTGCACCTAATGAAGTTCAGAATCCTACAAATTGGAATGCCGACTTCTAAGGCACAGGCACGATGCCAGGTTTTGGTCAACGAGTGATCGGAGCAGGAGAAGACGACAGGAAGCCATCTTTCTTCAAATTACCTACAAACTGGACCTGAGATCTTCGGGTTGATTATCTCTAAATTAACCCAAAGATCGGGGGCTTGTGGGGGATAGATATCCCCCAGGTCCACTAAAAGAGTAAAGGACCTCACGAAAGGCCCAAGGGCCCAATGAATCGTAAGGTCATTCTTTCGTGGGCCTGGGGAAAAACAGCCAGCGAAGCAGAACGACATGGGGCCGGATTGGTGCAAGCCTAGACGGACCGCAGCATCGAGCGAATGACCGCAACAGAGATCCGACTTTCCCGCGCTGGAGCCTCCATGCAACGAAGCCACGTGAGGATAAGTCGGCGAGGGTTACGTAGAGATAATCTCAAGAGGTTCACTATCTTTTAGCTACTCGTTGCTATCTTATCCACGTGTACTGCCCCACGGTCGAGTATATAAGGCCTAGGGGGCACCCCTTCAGAACGATCGACCCTTTACTTAGCCACCCACATCAACTCTCTATATTCTCGATCCAGAGAGCTCTCTTGTAGCCACATCCATCAAGCATACTCCTCAGGACGTAGGGTGTTACGCATTTCTAAGCGGCCCGAACCTGTAAAACTTGTCCACTGTCCCTCGTGCGATCAGCGTGAACCATTTTGCTACAGTTGTCGACACCGTCCTACTCCTAAAACACCTTGAGGGGCAACCCTGGGTGTGTGGTCGGACCCAAAACACCGACAGCGTGTGTCAGGATACGTCGCCAGGCATCCCTCGCATTTAATGCGCCTGCGAAGCGGTCGGTTGGTGAGGCGGTATGGCCAAGGTTGCTTCACAATAAAGCCTGCTCGAGCCGGGCCTCGGGAGAGCCGAGGGGGCGCCTGCCGTCTGAGGAGGCCCTCGGGCGAGGCGTGAATTCGTCTGGGACCACTGTTCCAACCCGAGGCTGGGCTCCGGTAAGATCGCGTCCTTCGGGTAGACGAAGTCTTGGCTTGAACCGCACCCGTCAGTTGGTCTGAGGGTGTTGACCAGCCATGATTAGGAGCGTTGGGGGTACCCCTAATTATGGTACTTGACAGTAGCCCTCGAGCCTCAAAGGGAGTGATGGTACTCGCTTGGAGGCTTTTGCCGCGTTTTCGGTGAGGGGACCGGTCTTTCTTGGTTTTTGCCTTGTTTTGGTGGGTGCACGCGAGCACACCCGCCGGGTGTAGCCCCCGAGGCCTCGGAGGAGTGGTTTGACTCCTCTGAGGTCTGAATGCTTTTCGTGGTGCTTCGGCCGGTCTGATCGTTCCCTCTTGCGGCCCGGCAGTAGCCCGGGTGCGTGGTCGGGTTCCAAGTTATCAGGCTGGTTTGTTGACGCTGTCAATAGTTTTGGCCGTAGCCGGGTGCGAGAGCAGCCCCCGAGCCTCTGCACGGAGCGAGAGGACGATCAAGGACTTTCCCGACTTTTATTATATGCCCCTGCGTCGCCTTTCCGCAAGGAGGAGGGGGGAAAACGCCATGTTGCCCTCGGAGGGCGCCGAACATGGTGTTTCCAGTGAGCTGCTAATGGGTGATCCGAGTGGACGCCCATGCCCCGTTCGTTAGGGGTCGGCTGTGGCCCAGAGGCGCACTCCAAAAGTACCTACAGGTGATTCGCCGGACCCAGACCCCTTCGACAGGGTCCGAGGGCTTGATGCCTCCCTCCGGTGGGATTCCGTTACAAATCGTTCCCGCCGGTCTCGGAAATGTCCTAGGGTACCTCGGGAGCGTAGCCCAAGCCTTGGTTATGTATCGAACGTACCCAGAGTCATCCCTCACTCTGCATGCTCTGGGGCGACTGTCGAACCCTTCCGAGGGGCCAGCCTACGAACCCCTGATCAGTAGTGGGCACGGAGCCCGGGCGCTCTGGGGCGGCTGTCAAACCCTTCCGAGGGGCCAGCCTTCGAACCCCTGATCAGTAGGAGGGCTCGAGGCCCGCTTCCTTCGCCGGGAAGGATCCTTTCCACAGCGTCCCCTTTCCCGGTCCCTGTGGCAAGAGAGAGAGAGAGAGAGAGGAGGAGGGGAAGGATATGAATTTTAAATAAAGTGGCGCACCTTTTTCGACGCGGTCATTATGGCGAAGACGAAGCGACGCCCGCCTCGCCTGCCAGAGGTGTTGCCTGCTCTGTCGGGGAGTTGATGCGACGGGACGGGTGATTCGTGTGGCGCCCGTCGCGCGTGCGAGCCGTTCGAGGAATGGGGCACGGGCGCGTCATCTTCACGCTGTGATGGAGGGCTCTCCCGTCGCTCCAGGTGGGGACGCGAGCCTGCAGGCGACTTGACTGCTGCCTCCGCTCGTCTGCCGCTGCAGTTACTGCCGGCCCACTTTTGACCATGCCAACCGTCGTGCCTACCCCGCGGCTGATCGACCCGTGGCCGTCGCCTTTAATTGGCACTGTTGGGTCATGCGCAGGGGTACCTCGAGTCGCGGTACTGGTCCCGCAGTCGAGGAGGCACAGCATTGGCGTGAGTGGCGGTGTAGCTTCTTGCACGTCGTAATCGACACGCCGGTTACATGACATGCGGGCCCGCTTCCTTTGTGCTGGTCCACCGGATGTGGACGAAGCCGAAGGGGCGCACAGTTGCGGTGCAGTTGGACGCTTGTCGCGTGGCAGTCCACCCTTTCGACCATCAGTTTCTGCGAAGATGGGAGAGTGCTTGTAACCGCGGGACGGTTACATGCCTTGCTTGCGGCGGTTCGCCTTGTTCGTGCTTCAGATCAGCTCGTATGACGTGTGGGTCCCAGCCCCCGTGTTGTGGGGGGAGAACCCTGAAGGATGTCAGTGGGGACTTCGCTCGTGACGCTAAGGGGTGCAAGCGAGGAGGTCTGCCTATAAAAAGGGGAATCGATCCCCTGGGCAGTGGTCGTGCCTTCGTCCTCCCCTCATGCCTTGCGCCCTTCTGCCTTTTGAGCCCCCGGATGGGGTGCCCCAGCGTCGCCTTGCTCTTGCTGTCATTGGAGGAGTGCGACCTCGTGGAGATCGGTACCTTTCAGCCATCGTTCGGCTTCAAGGATTTTCGTTGTGCAGCCCGGCTGCATTCCCTCACCAATGGGCAGTTTGGTGGGGAGAAGCAAGCCGGGCTGCAGCCTCTGCCCCGCCCTCAGCTTCAAGGATCTTCGTCATCCTTGCTGAGGCGGAGGGAGCGCTGAGCCGGGGTTCTACCTCCTGCATGGGCTGGCAGGCCGTCTCCTTCTTCAGCATTCAGGGGAGAAGGCGCTCGCCAACCTCGTGGAGGGGCGAACTTTGGCAACGCAGGACCGGTCGGCCGCAAGCGTCGTCAGCTCCAGTGTGCCTGACTCGCTGGCTCAGCTGGCTTTGTCGCGGCCTCCGACGCTGCCTCTTGCCGCTTGATCTGGGCTCAAGCGTCTGTTGCGCCGCGCGCACCGGTGGACCGCCCAAGACGCCGTACGCTGCATGGGCGGCGTTCGGGTTCTTGGATTGTCTTGTCCTCACTGCGGCACTACGCCTCTGCGCGGAGGTCGGGGCCTGCCCGTCCGCGAGGATCTGAGTGGGGATCTACCGGTGTAGGCTAGGGCGTCCGCCATTCACCGGCGTGGCGCTGGCGCACAGGTGGCCGCTGTCGTCGGTGCTGAGGTGGTGGCAGCCGGAGGAGGTTGTCTCTATCGACGAGACCGTCGTCGCCAGCTGCGGCCGGACCCCCGACTCTTTGGCTTTGATTGCTTGTCCTCGCCCCTCGAGCGGAGACACGGGCGAGGGCCTCGTCACAGCAGTGTCGACCCTGAGGTCATCGCTGCTGCTGTTTAGCCGCCCGAAGCAGGGGTTGTTGTCGCTGCTGTCATGGGTCGCCGGCGAGCCTCCTGGAGTTTGTCGTCCCGTAGGCCCTCCGATGTGGGGGGTTGTTCGTACCCGCGGGAGCGGAACCGGAGTCCCGTTTGTAAGGAGATATATCGGGTTTTTGCCGGAGCAAAATGTAACAGCTTCAGGTACTTAGACATTTGTCGTAGGTCGGGAGAACCGCCGAGGGTTCTGCCGACGCCTAAGCCTGTGTAGCATAGTTACCCCGGGTATATGTGTTTGTTCTTTGTGGCTGTCGAGGCCTGAACATTTGGGTATTCGAGAACGAAGCTATGTGTCTTCCTCATTCCGAGCGCTAGGACTTGTCTGTTGACTGGCCGAACCACTTAACCGAGCGTCGGTCGCCTTTCACGGAAGGTGACGAGTGAGGTGTCCGTATCCCGGAGGCGTAGAAGTCCCTCAGCTCTGTCGGCCTTGCCGCTCTAGGCTTCCCTTGCTTAGTTTTCGGAACCCTCGGCTGCTCTGCGATGAGCCGGAGCTGGAGGCAGCGGTGTTAGCGTGGACAGACGCGGAGTCAGCTCGGAAAGAGACTTCGTCCGCCCGGGACACGGCGACTTCCCGGGCCGAAGAAGGTGTGGCAGCAGCTGCTGGAGCTTGGCCAAAACATCTGCTGGCGCGGTGCTGGTGTCCTCCCTTAGGTGGAGGTCCTTTTGCCCGGGTCACCGTCCGAGGCCGGGCCTGGTTCCACCGAGGGTGGAATCAACGCCGAGGGTGCTGCTGCTCCCCCTGCCGATGCCAGAACCTGCAGGAATAGTTTGTCTGTAGCATGCGCATGCTTTTTTGCGGCCGCCGAGGCCTAAACACTTTATCGTCATGTTTAAAAAGCTGTGTCTTCTCTCCTCTTGTTTCGAGCATCACGACTTGTCTGTCAATAGCAGAATCGTTTATCTAAACGAGAGTTACTTTTTGCGGAAGGTGATGAGTGAGGTATCCGTATCTCGGAGGCGTAGGAGTCCCTCGGCTCGGTCGGCCTTGCCGCTTACGTGCGCTCTCATTTGGTCGAAGGATTCCATTATTGGGACAGTCGAGAAGGCGCGAAAGTCGTTTTTCTACCCGAGTGTTAGGACTTGTTCGGTAGCAGGATCGCTTATCCGAGCGTGAGTTACTTCTCGCGGAAGGTGATGAGTGAGGTATCCGTATCCCGGAGGCATAGGAGTTCCTCGGCTCGGTCAGCCTTGCCGCTTACGTGTACTCTCGTCGTTCTCAGGATCCCGCTATCAATACGAAAGTCGAAAACACAAAGGTTGTTTTGGTAGAAAATTTTTCCGAGGAAAATTTTGACGCAGAGGGGGTTCCCCCCTTCTAGCCCCCGAGGGAGGGTCGGGCTTTGCTGAGGCAAGGCCGACCCTTCCTTGACGGTTAGACTTTATGTACGTAAACGAGGTACATGAATGACCTAAAACATCTTAAGGGTAGAAGCGACGTAGCTGTTGGATGTTCCAAGCGTTGCTGTAGACCTCGCCTTGGTCGTTGGCCAGCTTGTATGTTCCGGGCTTCAAGATCTTGGCGATGATGAAGGGCCCTTCCTAGGGAGGAGTGAGCTTGTGGCGCCCTCGGGCATCCTGTCGTAGGC
Source organism: Zea luxurians (assembly GCA_029449295.1). Taxonomy (NCBI): domain Eukaryota; kingdom Viridiplantae; phylum Streptophyta; class Magnoliopsida; order Poales; family Poaceae; genus Zea; species Zea luxurians. The sequence goes on from JAOPSE010000017.1 coordinate 48,514,158, forward strand.
GAAGCACCAAGTCTCCCACTTGGAAGCCTCGGGCCCGAACGCTTCGGGCGTGGTAGCACCGCAGCGACTGCTGGTACCGTGCCGAATGTAGTAAGGCGACGTCCCGAGCCTCCTCGAGTTGGTCCGGCGCGTCTTCTCGTCTGGTCTAGTTGCTTTGGTCGTCGTACGCCTTGGTCCTCGGGGAGCCATATTCTAAGTCCGTGGGGAGGACGGCCTCGGCCCCATAGACTAGAAAGAACGGCATAAAACCTGTGGCGCGGCTCGGCGTCGTCCTCAGACTCCAGACTACCGAGGGTAGCTATTTCATTCACCGCTTGCCGAACTTGTTGAGGTCGTTGTAGATCCTTGGTTTGAGCCCCTGCAGAATCATACCGTTGGCACGCTCCACCTGCCCATTCGTCATGGGATGAGCTACGGCGGCCCAGTCCACACGGATGTGGTGGTCGTCGCAGAAGTCCAGGAACTTTTTTCCGGTGAACTGCGTGCCATTGTCGGTGATGATTGAGTTTGGGACCCCAAACCGATGAATAATGTTGGTGAAGAATCCCACCACCTGCTCGGACCTGATGTTGTTTAGGGGTCGGACCTCGATCCACTTGGAGAATTTGTCGATAGCGACCAGCAGGTGCGTGAATCCCCCGGGTGCCTTCTGTAAGGGACCGACGAGGTCCAGACCCACACAGCAAATGGCTAGGTGATGCAGATGCATCTGCTTTGCGTAGAATTGACACCCCCGGCAGGAGCGCACAATCCTAGTGGCATCGGCCACCGCGGTTGGCCAGTAGAAACCTTGTCGAAAGGCATTCCCCAGGAGGACTCGAGGCGCTGCATGGTGGCCGCAAGCCCCCGAGTGTATTTCTTGCAACAGCTCTTGTCCTTGGGCGATAGATATGCATCGTTGAAGGATGCCCGAGGGGCTGCGGTGGTAGAGCTCTTTTTCATCACCCAGCAGGACAAATGACTTGGCGCGCCGAGCCAGCCGCCGAGCTTTGGTCTTGTCGATGGGAAGCTCTCCTCGGAGGAGATATTCCAGGTACGGGGCCTGCCAGTTCGGATCTGGCGTGACCCCATTCTGTTCCTCTTCGACGGGCAAGGCCTCTTCCTCGATGGCCGAGGGTGCCTCGGGTGCCACCGAGGGTACCTCGGGCTCGGCCGAGGGTGCCTCGGGCTGGGCCGAGGCTTCCTTAGGTTGGGCCGAGGCTTCCTCAGGCTCGGGTGCGTCGTCGATCTTGACGGATGGTTGATGTAGGTCTCTGGAGAAGACATCGGGGGGAACTGTCGTTCGCCCCGAGGCTATTTTCGCCAGCTCGTCCGCAGTCTCGTTGTACCGTCGGGCGATGTGGTTGAGCTCTAGCCCGTAGAACTTGTTCTCCAGGCGCCAGACTTCGTCGCAGTAGGCTTCCATCCTCCGGTCACGGCAGTGGGAGTTCTTCATGACTTGGTCAATGACAAGCTACGAGTCGCCTCGAGCGTCGAGGCGTCGGACCCCTAGCTCGATGGCGATGCGTAGCTCGTTAACTAGTGCTTCGTACTCGGCCACGTTGTTTGACGCCGGAAAATGGAGGCGAATGACGTAGCGGAGATGCTTTCCGAGGGGTGAAACGAAGAGCAGGCCAGCGCCCGCTCCTATTTTCATGAGTGACCCATCGAAGTACATGGTCCAAAGCTTGGGCTGGATTGGAGTTGTCGGTAACTGGGTGTCAGTCCACTCAGCCAGGAAGTCTGCCAAGACCTGGGATTTTATGGCCTACCAAGGAGCGAATGATAGCGTTTCGCCCATAAGCTCCACCGCCCACTTTGCTATCCTACCCGAGGCCTCGCAGCACTGGATGATCTCCCCCAGGGGGAAGGATGACACCACAGTTACCGGATGAGACTCGAAGTAGTGTCACAACTTTCGCCGTGTCAGGATCACTGCGTAGAGCAGCTTCTGGATCTGTGTGTAGCGAGCTTTAGTCTCGGAAAGTACTTCACTGATAAAGTAGACTGGCCTCTAGACGGGCAGTGCATGCCCTTCTTCTCGTCTCTCGACCACGATCGCGGCGCTGACCACCTGAGTAGTCGCGGCTACATAGATCAAGAGGGCTTCTCCTGCGGCGGGGGGTACCAAGATGGGTGTTTTCGTAAGGAGCGCCTTAAGGTTTTCGAGAGCTTCCTTGGCCTCGGGGGTCCAAGTGAAGCACTCGGCCTTCCTTAAGAGGCGATACAGAGGCAAGCCTTTCTCGCCAAGGCGTGAGATGAAGCGGCTTAGAGACGCAAGGCATCCCCTGACCCTCTGTACTCCTTTCAAATCTTTGATCGGTCCCATGCTGGTGATGGCCGCGATTTTCTCCGGGTTGGCCTCGATGCCCCGCACAGAGACGATGAACCCAAGTAGCATGCCTTGGGGGACTCCAAAGACACACTTATCGGGATTGAGTTTCACGCCTTTCGCTCTCAGACACTTGAATGTCGTTTCAAGGTCAGAGAGGAGGTCGGAGGCTCTCTTCGTGTTGACAACGATGTCGTCGACGTAAGCCTCGACCGTTCTACCAATGTGTTGTCCGAACACGTGGTTCATGCACCTCTGGTAAGTGGCGCCTGCATTCCTCAACCCAAATGGCATTGTGGTGTAACAGTACATGCCAAAAGGTGTGATGAAAGAAGTCGCGAGCTGATCGGACTCTTTCATCTTGATTTGGTGATAGCCTGAGTAGTCATCGAGGAATGACAGGGTTTCGCACCCAGTTGTGGAGTCCACGATTTGATCGATGCGAGGTAGAGGGTAGGGAACTTTCGAACATGCTTTGTTTAGACCAGTGTAGTCTACACACATCCTCCATTTCCCATCCTTCTTCCTTACAAGAACAGGGTTAGCTAACCATTCGGGATGGAATACCTCTTTGATGAACCCTGCCGCGAGTAGCTTGTGGATCTCCTCGCCTATGGCCCTGCGCTTTTCCTCGTCAAAATGGCGCAGGGTTTGCTTCACGGGTTGAGCTCCAGCTCTGATGTCTAGTGAGTGCTCGACGACATCCCTTGGTATGCCGGGCATGTCCGAGGGACTCCACGCAAAGACTTTGGCGTTTGCATGGAGAAAGTCGACGAGCACTGCTTCCTATTTAGGGTCGAGCTCGGAGCCGATCCGAACTTGCTTGCTGGCGTCGTTGCTGGGGTCGAGAGAGATGGACTTGACCGCCTCAACTGGTTCGAAGTTGCCGGCGTGCCGCTTCGCGTCGGGCGCCTCCTTGGAGAGGCGTTGAAGGTCGGCGATGAGGGCCTCGGACTCGGCGAGAGCCTCGGCGTACTCCACGCACTCCACGTCGCATTCGTACGTATGGCGGTACGTGGACCCGACAGTGATGATCCCATTCAGGCTCGGCATCTTGAGCTTGAGGTAGGTGTAGTTGGGGACGGCCATGAACTTAGCGTAGCATGGTCTTCCCAACACCGCATGGTAGGTTCCTTGGAACCCGACGACCTCAAAGGTGAGAGCTTCCTTTCGGAAGTTTGAGGGAGTTCCGAAGCAGACGGGTAAGTCGATCCGTCCGAGGGGTTGGATTCGCTTTTCGGGCGCGATCCCGTGGAAGGGCGCCGCACCGGCTCGAACTTCGGACCGATCAACCCCCAAGAGTTCCAGGGTCTCAGTGTAGATGATGTTAAGGCTGCTGCCTCCGTCCATGAGGACCTTGGAGAGCCTAACGTTGCCGATGATCGAACCGACGATGAGCGGGTACCTTCCCGGGCTCGGCACGAAGTCGGGGTGGTCGCCTTGGTCGAAGGTGATAGGCTTGTCGGACCAGTCTAGGTAGACTGGCGCCGCCACCTTCACCAAGCAGACTTCCCGGCGCTCCTACTTGCGGTGCCGAGCCGAGGCATTCGCCGCCTACCCGCCGTAGATCATGAAGCAGTTATGGACTTCCAGGAATCCCTCTTCCTTGCCGCCCTCCTTCTTGTCGTTGTCATGGCCCTTGCCATCCTCCATCGGGGGCCCGATCTTATGGAAGTGGCGTCGGAGCATGATACATTCTTCAAGGGTGTGCTTGACGGGCCCCTGGTTATAGGGGCACGGCTCTTTGAGCATCTTGTCGAACGCGCCGGCCCCTCCAGGTGGTTTCCGAGGGTTCCTGTGCTCGGCCGCAGCGACGAGATTTGCGTCTACGGCATCATGCTTTGCTCGCGACTTGTTTTTGGCCTTCTTCGTGCCCCGCTGGGCGAACTCCTCAGGGGCGTCTATCTTCGGCTCCCCCCTAAGGCTGCTTGTCCTTCCGGAAGATGGCTTCGACCGCCTCTTGACCCGAGGCGAACTTGGTGGCGACGTCCATCAGTTCGCTCGCGCGGGTGGGAGTCTTACGCCCCAGTTTGCTCACCAGGTCCCGGCAAGTGGTGCCGGCAAGGAAAGCCCCGATGACATCCGAGTCGGTAACGTTGGGCAGCTCGGTGCGCTGCTTCGAAAACCGCTGGATGTACTCTCGGAGAGACTCCCTTGGCTGCTGGTGGCAGCTTCGGAGGTCCCACAGTTCCCAGGGCGCACGTACGTGTCTTGGAAGTTCCCCGTGAAAGCTTTGACCAGATCATCCCAGTCGGAGATCTGCGCAGGAGGCAGATGCTCCAGCCAGGCTCGGGCGGCGTCGGAGAGGAAAAGGGGTAGATTACGGATGATGAGGTTGTCATCATCCGCCCCTCCCAACTGGCAGGCCAGCCGATAGTCCGCGAGCCATAGCTCCGGCCTCGTCTCCCTCGAGTACTTGGTGATAGTAGTCGGGGCTCGGAAACGGGTAGGGAACGGTGCTCGTCGTATGGTCCGGCTGAAGACTCGCGGGCCGGGTGGTTCGGGTGAAGGACTACGGTCCTCCTCGCTGTTGCAGCGTCCCTCGCGTCTAGGATGGTAGTCTCGGCGCACCTTCTCGTCGAGGTGGGCTCGATGGTCGAGATGGTGGTGCTCGTTGCCGAGGCGTTCCCGAGCGATGGGCGCCTCGTCCCATGTACGCTCGGGATGGACCGAGGCTTCCTGAATGCGCTAGGAGGACACCGCGTGATGCTCCGAGGGGTCAGCTCGCCTACGGGAGGCGGAGCTCTCGGCTCGTCGAACCGCGGCACCCTCTAGAAGATTCTTGAGTTCGCCCTGGATGCGCCGTCCCTCGGTGGTGGATGGCTCCGGCATGGCCCGAAGCAGCATCACTGCTGCAGCTAGGTCCTGGCCGGACCCGGTGACGGTCGGAGGCAGCGCTGCCCTGACATTGTCGACGATGCGGTGCCGGATGTCTTGGGCCCGATGACAGGCTTCTCTGGCGAGTGATCGGCCTGCCCACTCCTGTTCGATGTTCCGTCGGAGCTGTACAAGCCGGCCTGCTTCCCCGTCGACCCGGGCCTGCATCTCATGGATTTGCTCGAGCTGTATGTCCTGACCCCCCGCAGGGACTGGGACGATAGCTAGCTCCCACGGAATGTCAACACGAGATGAGGGCCCACGGGGATCGTCAACCTCTGGCATACCGAGGTGGTTGCCTTCGTTGTGATCTCCCAGATCGACGTGGAAGCATTCGTGACTTAGGTCGTAACCCTCGTCGTCAAGGTCATGGCCATCGTCAGAACAACCGGAGAGGCAGTGGTCACATGTGGACATGAAGCCCCGCATGGCACCGGGGTTATTGAGGGCAGAGAAATCCCAACCGGAGTTGGGGTCGTCCTCTTCCTCAGAACCCGCCGGTCCGAAGGTCGAGACGGCTGTCAGTCGGTCCCATGTCGACCACATGTGGTACCCCGGAAGGTTTGGATACGCCTTTACGAAGGCGCTCACCATAGCGGGGTCGCTAGGTGGATCGAAGCTGAACCGAAAAGGTATGGGATGGAAAACGGACGGTACCTCTTGGTCGTTGGACGGTGGTGAAGTCGCGTCGGGGGCAGTGCACACCGTCATCTCAGGTACGAGGGTAACGCCCAGTAGGTCCTTGAGAGCACCTAGAGGGGGGGTGAATAGGTGATCCTGTAAAAACTTGAAAATTAGTGCCACAAAATCTTGATTAGGAGTTAGCACCAATAAGGCCAAGTGGCTAGAGAGGAGTCTTAGCAAAACACAATAACCACAAAGAGATCAACACAGAGATGGCACAGTGGTTTATCCCGTGGTTCAGCCAAGTCCAACGCTTGCCTACTCCACGTTGTGGCGTCCCAACGGACGAGGGTTGCAATCAACCCCTCTCAAGCGGTCCAAAGACCCACTTGAATACCACGGTGTTTTGCTTTGCTTTACTATATCCCGCTTGCGAGGAATCTCCACAACTTGGAGTCTCTCGCCCTTACAAAGATGTTCACAAAGAAGCACGGAAGTAAGGATGGGATGAGCAACGCACACAAGACACAAAATTAGAGCAACACACGCACACAAGTCACAACAAGAGCTCTCAACACAACTCAACGAGTTCTCTACTCAAATGGAGCTCTAATTGCTATCACAAAGAATCGAATGCGCGGAATTGAAGTCTTGGTGCTTAGGGATGCTTAGAGAATGCTTGATGTTCTTCTCCATGCGCCTAGGGGCCCCTTTTATAGCCCCAAGGCAGCTAGGAGCCGTTGAGAGCATTCCAGGAAGGCAATTCTTGCCTTCTGTCGCCTGGCGCACCGGACAGTCCGGTGCACCACCGGACACTGTCCGGTGCGGATCTCTTTCCTTATTTGGCGAAGCCGACCGTTGCAGATTCAGAGCCGTTGGCGCACCGGACACTGTCCGGTGCATACCGGACAGCCTGGTGCCCCCTTCTGGCCATTGGCTCGGCCACGCGTCGCGCGCGGATTACGCGGCCGACCGTTGGCCCAACCGACCGTTGGCTCACCGGACAGTCCGGTGCACCACCGGACAGTCCGGTGATTTATAGCCGTACGCCGTTAATCACTTCCCGAGAGCGACGACTTCGCCTGTGAACGGCTCACCGGACAGTCCGGTGATTTATAGCCGTACGCCGTTGATCGCCTCCCGAGAGCAGCCAGTTGACACTCGCCAGCCTGGCACACCGGACACTGTCCGGTGCACCACCGGACAGTCCGGTGCTCCCAGACTGAACTGTCTTTGGCTGAAGAAAGCCATCTCTTTTCCAAAGTGATCTCTCCTGTTTCCAGCACTTAGACACAAAACATTAGTTTCCAAAACAATGTACTAAGTTTAGAAACATACCTTTAATCTTGATTTGCACTTAGTCCATCACTTGGCATAGATTAACACTTAAGCACTTGTGTTGGCACTCAATCACCAAAATACTTAGAAATGGCCCAAGGGCACATTTCCCTTTCAATCTCCCCCTTTTGGTGATTTATGCCAACACAACAAAAAGCAACTAAAGAAGTGCAACATCAATGCGAATGAGAACACAAATTTGTTTTGATTCAAATTTGGCATATTTGGATCATTCTTTGCCACCACTTGGTTTTGTTTTTGCAAATCAACCTCAATTTCCTATCTCTAAGTCAAACACACTTGTTGAGACATAAAGAGAGTTGTTCCAAGGGAAATTGATCAAAGATTTCAAAAACTCCCCCTTTGTCCCATAATCAACTATTCTCCCACAAGAAGCCAGCTTTTGACAAAAAGACAACAAGAGAGTTTTGACAAACCAAAAGCTCTATTCTATTATTTTCAAAATTCTCAAGTGGTAGCTGATCCATTCATTGCTTTAGCCTTATTTTCTCCTCCTTTGGCATCAAGCACCAAAACGGGATCAATCTCGGCCCTTAAACCTCATTGCCTCACCAAAATCTTCACATAAGAGTACAAAGGCAATAAGAAGATGGGGATGAACTTGGAGTGAGTTACCCTCTCATCGGAGTGCAGTGGAAGTCTTTCATGGTCCAAGTCCACCTTTCCCTTTCAATCCACCTTTGAGACTAAATCAAGAAAACTCAAGCACACGGTTAGTCTCAAAGGGTCAAGTTGTAGCACATCTCCCCCTAAATATGTGCATCACTCACACATGGACTTTTGAGGTCCGGGGAGTGTTTGTACAACTTGAGCACCATAAACACATAACAAAATGCATAAGGGAACATGATCAAAGCATAATACACATGTATGCTACAAATCAATCCAAGTTCAGCGAATCTAAGACATTTAGCTCACTACGCAGCCTGCAACAGGTCTTTTCATCTAAAGGCTTGGTAAAGATATCGGCTAGCTGGTTCTCGGTGCTGATATAAAACACTTCGATATCTCCCTTTTGCTGGTGGTCTCTCAAAAAGTGATGCCGGATGTCAATGTGCTTTGTGCGGCTGTGCTCAACAGGATTATCCGCTATGCGGATAGCACTCTCATTATCACATAGGAGTGGGACTTTGCTCAGATTGTAGCCAAAGTCCCGGAGGGTTTGCCTCATCCAAAGTAGTTACGCGCAACACTGTCCTGCGGCAACGTACTCGGCCTCAGCGGTGGATAGAGCAACAGAGGTTTGTTTCTTAGAACTCCATGACACCAGGGACCTTCCTAAGAATTGGCACGTCCCTGATGTACTCTTCCGATCGACCTTACATCCAGCATAATCGGAGTCGGAATATCCAATTAAGTCAAAGGTAGACCCCTTTGGATACCAGATCCCGAAGCAAGGCGTAGCGACTAAATATCTAAGAATTTGCTTCACAGCCACTAAGTGACACTCCCTTGGATCGGATTGAAATCTAGCACACATGCATACACTAAGCATAATATCCGGTCTACTAGCGCATAAATAAAGCAAAGAACCTATCATGGACCGGTATGCTTTTTGATCAACGGACTTACCTCCTTTGTTGAGGTCGACGTGTCCGTCAGTTCCCATCGGAGTCTTTGCGGGCTTGGCGTCCTTCATCCCAAACCGCTTTAGCAAGTCTTGTGTGTACTTCGTTTGGGAGATGAAGGTACCGTCCTTGAGTTGCTTCACTTGGAACCCAAGGAAGTAGTTCAACTCGCCCATCATCGACATCTCAAACTTATGAGTCATCACCCTGCTAAACTCTTCACAAGACTTTTGGTTAGTAGAACCAAATATTATGTCATCGACATAAATTTGGCACACAAATAAATCACCATCACAAGCCTTAGTGAATAAAGTTGGATCGGCTTTCCCAACCTTGAAAGCATTAGCAATTAAAAAGTCTCTAAGGCATTCATACCATGTTCTTGGGGCTTGCTTAAGTCCATAGAGCGCCTTAGAGAGCTTACATACGTGGTCGGGGTACCGTTCATCCTCGAAGCCAGGGGGTTGCTCCACGTACACCTCCTCCTTGATTGGCCCATTGAGGAAAGCGCTCTTCACATCCATTTGGAACAACCTGAAAGAATGGTGAGCGGCATATGCTAGCAAAATACGAATGGACTCTAGCCTAGCCACAGGAGCAAAAGTCTCCTCAAAGTCCAAACCTGCGACTTGGGCATAACCTTTTGCCACAAGTCGAGCCTTGTTCCTTGTCACCACCCAGTGCTCGTCCTGTTTGTTGCGGAACACCCACTTGGTTCCCACAACATTTTGCTTGGGACGCGGCACCAGTGTCCAAACTTCATTACGCTTGAAGTTGTTGAGCTCTTCCTGCATGGCCAACACCTAGTCCGGATCTAGCAAGGCCTCTTCTACCCTGAAAGGCTCAATAGAAGAGACAAAGGAGTAATGCTCACAAAAATAAACTAATCTAGAACGAGTAGTTACTCCCTTGCTAATGTCACCCAAAATTTGGTCGACAGGATGATTCCTTTGAATCGTCGCTCGAACTTGGGTAGGAGGTGCCGGTTGTGCTTCTTCCTCCATCACATGATCATCTTGTGCTCCCCCTTGATCACACGCCTCTTCTTGATGAACATGTTCATCATCTTGAGTTGGGGAATGCACCATTGTTGAGGAAGAAGGTTGATCTTGCTCCTTTTGTTCCTGTGGCCGCACATCTCCAATCGCCATGGTGCGTATTGCTGCCGTTGGAACGTCTTCTTCATCTACATCGTCAAGATCAACAACTTGCTCTCTTGGAGAGCCATTAGTCTCATCAAATACAACGTCGCTAGAGACTTCAACCAAACCCGATGATTTATTGAAGACTCTATACGTCTTTGTATTTGAGTCATAACCTAACAAAAACCCTTCTACAGCTTTGGGAGCAAACTTAGAATTTCTACCTTTCTTTACTAGAATATAACATTTGCTCCCAAATACACGAAAGTAAGACACATTGGGTTTGTTACCGGTTAGAAGCTCATACGAAGTCTTCTTGAGGAGGTGGTGAAGGTAGACCCGGTTGATGGCGTGGCAAGCCGTGTTCACGGCTGTCGGCGTTTCGAGACCGGGGGGTCCCTAAGCCGACGAGTGAGTGTGCCGCGTGCCCCAGCCCAGATGGGTCGAGCGCGTGGGCGAGCGCGAAGGGGGGAAAGCGAGGTGGCCGGAGACGGGTCGTGAGAGAGGTGGAAATCCCGCGGCCTTCTTGTTCGTCCCGCGCCCAGGTCGGGTGCGCTTGCAGTAGGGGGTTACAAGCGTCCACGCGGGTGAGGGAAGCGAGCGACCCCAAGAGAGCGCCTGCCCCATCCTCGTCCCCGCGCGGCCAACCTTCTCTAAGAAGGCCCTGGTCCTTCCTTTTATAGGCGTAAGGAGAGGATCCAGGTGTACAATGGGGGTGTAGCAGAGTGCTATGTGTCCAGCGGGGGAGAGCTAGCGCCCTAAGTACATGCCAATGTGGCAGCCGGAGAGATCTTGGCACCCAGCTGGTGTGGTGTCATGGCTGTCGGAGGAGCAACGGAGCCTGGCGGAGGGACAGCTGTCGGAGCGGTTGGGTCCTTGCTGACGTCCCCCCGCTTCCGTAAGGGAGCTGAGAGCCGCCGTCGTCACGGGGCTAGCAGGGCGCCATCATTGCCTATCTGGCGGAGCTAGCCAGATGGGACACCGGTCTTGTTCTCTGCGGCCCGAGTCGGCTCGGGGTAGGGTGATGATGGCGCTTCCTGTTGACGTGGCGGGCTTGTGCCCTAGGTCGGGCGACGTGGAGGCTCCTCCGAAGCCGAGGTCGAGTCTGTCTTTCATGGCCGAGGCCGAGCCCGAGCTCCTGGGTCGGGCGAGGCGGAGGCCGTTCGGCAGAGGCCAGGGCGGAGTCCGACCCCTGGGGTCGGGCGAAGCGGAGTTCGTCGTCTTCTGGGGCCTAGCCCGAGTCCGAGCCCTGGGTCGGGCAGAGCGGAGTTCGCCGTCTTCCGGGGCCTTAGCCCGAGTCCGAGCCCTGGGTCGGCCGGAGCGGAGTTCGCCGTCTTCCGGGGCCTTAGCCCGAGTCCGAGCCCTGGGTCGGGCGGAGCGGAGTTCGCCGTCTTCTGGGGCCTTAGCCCGAGTTCGAGCCCTGGGTCGGGTGGAGCGGAGTTCGCCGTCTTCCGGGGCCTTAGCCCGAGTCCGAGCCCTGGGTCGGGCGGAGCGGAGTTCGCCGTCTTCCGGGGCCTTAGCCCGAGTCCGAGCCCTGGGTCGGGCGGAGCGGAGTTCACCGTCTTCCGGGGCCTTAGCCCGAGTCCGAGCTCTGGGTCGGGCGGAGCGGAGTTCGCCGTCTTCCGGGGCCTTAGCCCGAGTCCGAGCCCTGGGTCGGGCGGAGCGGAGTTCGCCGTCTTCCGGGGCCTTAGCCCGAGTCCGAGCCCTGGGTCGGGCGGAGCGGAGTTCGCCGTCTTCCGGGGCCTTAGCCCGAGTCCGAGCCCTGGGTCGGGCGGAGCTTCCTATGGTGCCTTTGGCAAGGCCTGACTGCCTGTCAGTCTCACTCTGTCAAGTGGCACTGCAGTCGGAATGGCGCAGGCGGCGCTGTCCTTCTGTCAGACCGGTCAGTGGAGCGGCGAAGTGACGGCGGTCACTTCGGCTCTGCCGGGGGGCGCGCGTTAGGATAAAGGTGTCAGGCTACCTTTGCGTTAAATGCTCCTGCGACTCGGTCGGTCGGCGCGGCGATTTAGTCAGGATTGCTTCTTAGCGAAGGCAAGGCCTCGGGCGAGCCGGAGATGTGTCTGCCGTTAAAAGGGGGCCTCGGGCGAGACGGAAACCCCTCGGGGTCGGCTACCCTTGCCCGAGGCTAGGCTCGGGCGAGGCGTGATCGAGTCGCTCGTATGGACTGATCCCTGACTTAATCGCACCCATCAGGCCTCTGCAGCTTTATGCTGATGGGGGTTACCAGCTGAGAATTAGGTGTCTTGAGGGTACCCCTAATTATGGTCCCCGATAGTAGCCCCCGAGCCTCGAAGGGAGTGTTAGCACTCGCTTGGAGGCTTTCGTCGCACTTTTTTGCAAGGGGACCAGCCTTTCTCGGTTGCATTTTGTTCCGGTGGGTGCGCGCGAGCGCACCCGCCGGGTGTAGCCCCCGAGGCCTCAGAGGAGTGGTTTCACTCCTTCGAGGTCTTAATGCCTTGCGTAATGCTTCGGCTGGTCTGGTGGTTCCCTCATGCGAACTGGCCGTAGCCCGGGTGCACGGTCGGGGCCCAAGTTCTCGGGCTGGTATGTTGACGCTGTCAACGGTTCGGCCGGAGCCGGGTTTGCGAGAGCAGCCCCCGAGCCTCCGCACAGGGCGAGAGGGCGATCAGGGACAGACTCGGCTTTTTTACATACGCCCCTATGTCGCCTTTCCGCAAGGAGGAGGGGGGGAGAGCGCCATGTTACCCTCGATGGGCACCGAACATGGTGTCTCCGGTGAGCTGCAAGCGGGTAATCCGAGTGGACGTCCGTGCCCCGTTCGTTGGGGGTCGGCTAGGGGCCCAGAGGCACGCCCAAAAGTACCTGCGGGTGATCTACCGGACCCGGTCCCCTGGCGACGGGGTCCGAGGGCTCGATGCCTCCCTCCGATGGGATTCCGTTACAAAATCGCTCCCGCTGGTCTCGGAAATGTCCTAGGGTACCTCGGGAGCGCAGCCCGAGCCTTGGTTATGTATCGAACGTACCCCTGGTCATCCCTCGCTCGGTGTCTGAGGCGACTGTGAACCCTTCGGGGGCCAGCCTTCGAACCCCTGATCAGTAATGGGCGCGGAGCCCGAGTAGCCTGAGGCGGCCGTGGAACCCTTCGGGGGGCCGGCCTTCGAACCTCTGACCAGTAGTGGGTGTAGGGCCCACGCGATCTGAGGCGGCTGTTGAACCCTTCGGGGGGCCAGCCTTCGAACCCCTGATCAGTAAGGAGGCTCGGAGCCTGGTTCCTTCACGGGGAAGGACCCCTTTCGGGGTATCCCCCTTTCTCGGTCCTTGTCGCAAGAGATAGAGAAAGAGGAAAAAAATATACAAAACCGAACGACGCGGCGTACCTTTTTTTGGCGCGGTTGTTTCGGCGAAGGCGAAGCGTCGCCCGCTGCTTCTGCCAGAAGCGCCGCCTGTCCAGCCGCAGAGTTAATGCGACGGGGCGAGTAGTTGGCGGGGCTGCCGTTGCGCGTGCGCGAGGCGTTCGAGGAACGGATCACGGGCGCGTTGTCTTCACGCCGTGAGAGGGGGTTCTCTCGCTGCCTCCGGACGAGACGTGAGCTTGGCTGACGACGTGACCTCTGCTCCCGCGCGCCTGCCACCGTCATCACTGCCGGCCCACTTTTGACCGCGTTGACCGCTGCGTCAGGCTGGCGCTGCTGGGTCGCGCGCTGGGTCGCCTCGAGTCGCGGTATTGGTTCCGCAATCGAGGAGGCGCGGTGGTGGCGCAAGTGGTACAGTTGCTTGCATGCAGCATCCGGCGCGCCGGTCGCGCGACGCGTGGGCCTGGGCCTCCATGCTGGCGTGTCGGGAGTCGGAGAAGCGCGTCCACTTGGCGCGGCTGCATGCCGCCTGCATGGCTGCCCGCCCCTTTCGCCCGTTGTTCTGGGCAAAAGTGGAGGGTCACTTGTAACCGCTGGGCGGTTGCGTGCACCACGCGCGGCGGTTTGGCTTCTTCTGCTCGGAGCCGGTCTGCATGACATGCGGGACCTAGCCCCCGCGCCGCAGGGGAGGGCTTTGGAGCGTGTTGGAGAAGACTCAGCCCGTGACGGTTGGGGGCGCACGCAGGGAGAGTCGCCTTTTAAAAGGAGGGCGACCCCTTTCGTAAGGCGACCACGTCTTCTTCCTCCCTTATGCACCATGTCTTTCCACCTTTCAAGCCCCCGGATGGGGGAAACCGCCGTCTTTTCGCCCCATCGTTGGAGGAAAGCAACTCCGTGGGAGTTGGTACCTTTCAGCCATCGTTCGACTTTGAGGATTTTCATCATGCAGCCCGGCTGCACCCCTCCACCGGCGGTCACCCAGGATGGTGACCTCCGGCTTGATGGTGGGGGAAAGCGAGCCGGGCTTGAGAGCACCTAGAGGGGGGGGGGGGGTGAATAGGTGATCCTGTGAAACTTAAACTTATAGTCACAAAAACTTGTTAAGTGTTAGCACAATAATTGCCAAGTGGCTAAGGAGGAGTCTCAACAAAACACAATACCACAAGAGATCAGACACAGGTATGACACAGTGGTTTATCCCGTGGTTCGGCCAAGACCAACGCTTGCCTACTCCACGTTGTGGCGTCCCAACGGACGAGGGTTGCAATCAACCCCTCTCAAGTGGTCCAAAGACCAACTTGAATACCACGGTGTTTTGTTTTGCCTTTCAATATCCCGTTTGCGAGGAATCTCCACAACTTGGAGCCTCTCGCCCTTACACTTGAGATTTACAAGAAATTTGGAGTAAGGGAGGAAAGCAACACACACAAATCCACAGCAAAATGCGCGCACACACGGCCAAGAATCGAGCTCAAAAGACTATCTCAAAGTTCTCACTAGAACGGAGCTCGAATCACTGAGAATGACAAACGAATGCGCAAAGACTGAGTGTGGATGATCAAGAATGCTCTAAGGTTGCTTGGTTTTACTCCTCCATGCGCCTAGGGGTCCCTTTTATAGCCCCAAGGCAGCTAGGAGCCGTTGAGAGCAAATCTGGAAGGCCAATCTTGCCTTCTGTCGTCGGGGGCACCGGACAGTCCGGTGCACACCGGACACTGTCCGGTGCCCGATTTCCTTCCTTAAATAGCGAAGCCGACCGTTGGCAGACTTGGAGCCGTCGGCGCACCGGACATGTCCGGTGCACACCGGACAGTTGTCACACCCGGTTTTGGAAGGCAAACCGAATGCGAACTATGTACGTGCCAGGATCAGAACTCACGTACACAGCGATTACATAAATGAACATCGTCGCACAATGCTCGAATAATAACATAAAAGAGTATTAACTTATTACATCACAGAGTCATAGACATCCACATAGTCATCAAGTTAACAGTTAAATCAAAGTGCTAGCGAAACGCAGTAAAGATAAGGCCTTCACAGGCAGCTGACTGGGGGTTGCCGCCAACCCACACCTAGAATTCGTCGTAGTCTTGGAACTCCTGGAAGTCTCCTTCCACGGCTTCGCCTTCTCCTGAGTAGTGATTACAATGCGGACAACCTGGTGTTTTGTGGTAAAGCAAGGATGAGTACACATCAACGTACTCAGCAAATGTCCCGTTTGGCTGAAGTGGACTAGCTTTATGTGGGGTTAGGCTCAAGCAGTTGCTTTTAGTTGGTCAGATATTTATCATTAGTAGAAGCCAGATTTTATCATTAACCAACCCATGAACCATTTCCTCATCGAGGAACAACATCATCATATTCGAACCAAAACCGTAACATAATCTCTGTATCTCGAACCATCTGTATATCTAATCAAAGAGGATCCCAAGGCTGCTCTTAACCGTGAGCACGGCTGATATATCAGTTTCACTACCCTCTGCAGAGGCCGCACACTTTACCCATGAGTCATGATTCCCTTTCTGCCCGGGGAGAGCTAATCCCCATTGACCACTACCTAGGTGGTCCGGCAGGGTATCACTACGTAGCTGTTACAAAGATTCCCTAGAGATCATAGCTGCCCGTTAGGTTTCTCCAGTTTGATAAACACAGTACTCCTCCCTGCAGGAGAGTGACTAACAAAAGCGAAACGAAAGAACCTCGGCACTCAGCCTCGGCAGAGCAAGCACTGTGCCTGGACCCCATTGACGGCACGACGGCGAAGCAACTACACCTCTAGTTCCTCTAATTAATTAGCTAAGGGCGCCCCATTTCACCCTCATGGTTGCACTGTTATCCCGGGTGGTCTCTCAACGAACAGGTCCTTACGGAGAGGTACTCAGGAAACAGCCTGAGCCCCCTAGAGTATCACAAGATCATCAACATCATCAGGATAACAGTATCATAAATATTCACATCATGTTCATTGATTAAGTTAAGGCAATAGCAGAATGCTAACCATAAAAGCCCATAAGGTCATCAAGGATAAAGTAAAGTGTAAAGCTAGTCAATCCTTAGGTTTCAAGTAAGTAATGCGGGGTAGTAAGTTATAAATGAATAGGACATAATGGGTCAGAGGACACTTGCCTTCACCAAACTGCTGATCAGGAACTTCCTCTACAACTTCCTCGGGAAACACAGACTGCTCGTTGTCTACGTAAAGTAATCATTCACACTATGCACTTGGGAAGATAACAAACAAAAGCAACATATCAAACATATGCAGCAGAGAGATCACAAGTTCATAATAGAAAAGGGATAGGCACTCTGGTATTCTCTAGGTCTAGGGTAGAGGACTATACAAAAGGATTCATTATCCACTATTCAGGTTTAAGTCAGTGGTGGGGGGTTAAATCATTACATAGTGTTAAGTCCATAAACTTAAGTGCTCCAACTTTTATTAAAGTCTACTATCTTTTATTTATCTCAAATAGGGTTCCCATAACATTAATTTTACCCTAATGATCAACTATTAATTGGGACATAGAAACAGCAGGGAAACATTGCATAAACAGATAGATAATAATATTATGAACATTTTGCAATTTGAAGCACCTAATTTGGAGTTCATATGGCAAAGTTATGAATTTTACAAGTTTAGGGGTTAAAAATATACCCTAAGGACCTATTTTGAATTAAATAAAAGGTCCGAGGACCTAACTGCAAGAAACCAGGGACGGCGGGTTCAAATTTCAGAAAACCGGGGGTCTCTTTAAGAAAACGCGCGGGCGAAGGGGTATCGGGCCTTCATAGCCGTTGGATCTCAAACGGACGGCCAGGATTAGATCCTGCGGGCGGGCGCGCGGGGGAAACGGCGGCCTGGGCGGCTGACAGGCGGGGCCGGGCGGCCAGCGCGGGCGCGGGCGACTGACAGGCGGGACCGGGCGAGCAGAGCGAGCGCGGGCGACTGACAGGCGGGGCCCAGTTGGCAGGGAGGCGGGGCGCGGGGGAAACGGCTCTGGGCCGTTGGATCTCAGGCGGACGGCTAAGGATTGGACTCGAGCTATTTGAAACAGGACCGTCCGATCTAAGATGGACGGTGGAGATCTGGCGGCTGGCTTCTATCTTCTTCTCCGGCCAGCAGAGACGACGGCGCCCGTCCCGCGGCGGAGAACTCGCCGGAGACGAGGGGCGCAGGGGCTCTGCGGGTCTCTGGGGTGATCTGAATGGCCGGGGAGGTTGGGGAGGGCGCGGGGAACCTTTTGGAGGGGACTAGGTCGAGACAGGGGTACCGGAGGGGGGCGGTCTACGGCAAAGCGGCTCGGCGGCGGCGTTGAACAACTCCGGCGAGGAATTAAGCGCAGCAGAGAGCAAAACAAAGGTCAATAAGGCCGGGAGAGGTTCTTTACCTCAAGGCGGGCTCCGGGGACTCCTCGGTGGCGGCGATGACGCGACGGCGGCCCGGGGCGACGGTGGCGGCGTGGCAATGGACACGGCGGAGCTCCAACGGCGGCCGGGAAACAAGCTCGGAACGGCGGGGTTTACGGCGGTGGCGCTCTGGCGTGCGCGCAGTGAGGGAGAGGTGGAAGAGAGAGGCCTCTTGGTGCGCAAATGAGGGAGGGGGAGAGGGCGAGTGGGGTTCGGGGCTCAAGTGGCCGAGGCGAGGCAGTCGCGAGCTCCACGCGCGACGTGGGCGCGGAGTCCGCGGCACGCGCGGCGACGGTTACGCGGAGACGACGGGGCTGACAGCCCGGGCCCGCGAGCAGCGAGAGAGAGGAAAGCGGGAGCGGGCGTGGAGAACGGTTGCCTGACGGGCGGGACCGGTGTGACGGAACCTCCCAAGTAATCAGGCCCACCTACAGTTGTCCTTGTCTAGCAGACATCAGACACCCTGTAGATGTTCCTAAGTTACTTGACAAGCTCGGTATCTTTCTGTCGGTGTTCCGAGACCGGGGGGTCCCCGAGCCGACGAGTGAGTGTGCCACGTGCCCCAGCCCAGATGGGTCGAGCGCGTGGGCGAGCGCGAAGGGGGGAGAGAGCGAGCGAGAGCGAGGTGGCCGGAGCCGGGTCGTGAGGGAGTCGGAGAATTCCCGCGGCCTTCGTGTTCGTCCCGCGCCCAGGTCGGGTGCGCTTGCAGTAGGGGGTTACAAGCGTCCGCGCGGGTGAGGGGAGCGAGCGGCCCCGAAAGAGCGCCTGCCCCTGCCCTCGTTCCCGCGAGGCCAACCTTCTCTAAGAAGGCCCTGGTCCTTCCTTTTATAGGCGTAAGGAGAGGATCCAGGTGTACAAACGGGGGTGTAGCAAGGTGCTACGTGTCTAGCGGGGGAGTGCTAGTGCCCTGAGTACATGCCAAGGTGGCAGCCGGAGAGATCGTGGCACCCTGTTGGTGTGGCGTCGTGGCTGTTGGAGAAGCGACGGAGCCGGACGGAGGGACAGCTGTCGGAGTGGCTGGGCCCTTGCTGACGTCCTCCTGCTTTCGTAAGGGAGCTGAGAGCCGCCGTCGTCATGGTCTAGCGGGGCGCCATCATTGCCTATCTGGCGTAGCTGGCCAGATGGGACGCCGGTCTTGTTCTCTGCGACCCAAGTCGGCTCAGGGCAGGGTGATGATGACGCTTCCTGTTGACGTGGCGGTCTTGTGTCCTAGGTCGGGCGTCATGGAGGCTCCTCCGAAGTCGAGGCCGAGTCCATCCTGCATGACAGAGGCCGAGCCCGAACTCCTGGGTCGGGCGAGGCGGAGGTCGTTCGGCAGAGGCCAAGGCGGAGTCCGAGCCCTGGGTCGGGCGAGGCGGAGTTCGTCGTCTTCCGGGGCCTTAGCCCGAGTCCGAGCCCTGGGTCGGGCGGAGTGGAGTTCGCCGTCTTCCGGGGCCTTAGCCCGAGTCCGAGCCCTGGGTCGGGCGGAGCGGAGTTCGCCGTCTTCCGGGGCCTTAGCCCGAGTCCGAGCCCTGGGTCGGGCGGAGCGGAGTTCGCCGTCTTCCGGGGTCTTAGCCCGAGTCCGAGCCCTGGGTCGGGCGGAGCGGAGTTCGCCGTCTTCCGGGGCCTTAGCCCGAGTCCGAGCCCTGGGTCGGGCAGAGCCTCCTATGGCACCTCTGGCGAAGTCTGGTCGCCCGTCGGTCTTACCTTTTGCGTTAAACGCCCCGGTGACTTGGTCGGTTGGCGTGGTGATTTAGTCAGGGTTACTTCTTATCGAAGGCGGGGCCTCGGGCGAGCCGGTGATGCGTCTGCCGTGAAAGAGGAGGCCTCAGGCGAGACGGAGTCATCTTAGGGTCGGCTGCCCTCGCCCGAGGCTAGGCTCGGGCGTGGCGTGATCGAGTCACTCGTATGGACTGATCCCTGACTTAATCAAACCCATCAGGCCTCTGCAGCTTTATGCTGATGGGGGTTACCAGCTGAGAATTAGGCGTCTTGAGGGTACCCCTAATTATGGTCCCCGACAGTAGCCCCCGAGCCTCGAAGAGAGTGTTAACACTCGCTTGGAGGCTTGCGTCGCACTTTTTTGCAAGGGGACCAGCCTTTCTCGGTGGTACTTTGTTCCGGTGGGTGCGCGCGAGCGCACCCGCCGGGTGTAGCCCCCGAGGCCTCGGAGGAGTGGTTTCACTCCTTCGAGGTCTTAATGCCTTGCGTAATGCCTCGGCTGGTCTGGCGGTTCCCTCATGCGAGCAGGGCGTAGCCCAGGTGCACTGTCGGGGCCCAAGTTCTCGGGCTGGTATGTTGACGCTGTCAACGGTTTGGCCGGAGCCGGGTTTGTGAGAGCAGCCCCCGAGCCTCCGCACGGAGCGAGAGGACGATCAGGGACAGACTCGGCTTTTTTTTATATACGCCCCTACGTCGCCTTTCCGCAAGGAGGAGGGGGGGAGTGCGCCATGTTACCCTCGATGGGCACCGAACATGGTGTCTCCGGTGAGCTGCAATCGGGTAATCCGAGTGGACGTCCATGCCCCGTTCGTTGGGGGTCGGCTAGGGGCCCGGAGACACGCCCAAAAGTACCTGCGGGTGATCTGCCGGACCCGGTCCCCTAGCGACGGGGTCCGAGGGCTCGTTGCCTCCCTCCGATGGGATTTCGTTACAGAGTCGTTCCCGCTGGTCTCGGAAATGTCCTAGGGTACCTCGGGAGCGCAGCTCGAGCCTTGGTTATGTATCGAACGTACCCCTGGTCATCCCTCGCTCGGTGTCTGAGGCGACTGTGAACCCTTCGATAGGCCAGCCTTCGAACCCCTGATCAGTAATGGGCGCGGAGCCCTAGTAGCCTGAGGCGGTCGTGGAACCTTTCGGGAGGCCGACCTTCGAACCCCTGACCAGTAGTGGGTGTCGGGCCCACGCGATCTGAGGCGGCTGTTGAACCCCTCGGGGGGCCAGCCTTCGAACCCCTGATCAGTAGGGAGGCTCGGAGCCTAGTTCCTTCACGGGGAAGGATCCCTTTGGGGGTATCCTCCTTCCCAGTCCCTGTTGCAAGAGATAGAGAAAGAAGGAAAAGGGAAAAAAGGATACGAAACCAAGCGACGTGGCGTACCTTTTTTGGTGTGGTCGTTTTGGTGAAGGCGAAGCGTCGCCAGCCGCTCCTGCTAGAAGCGTCGCCTGTCCGTCGAGCCGCGGAGTTAATGCGCAGGGGCGAGTAGTTGGCGAGGCTGCCGTTGCGTGCGCGAGCCGTTCGAGGTACGGGTCACGGGCGCGTCGTCTTCACGCTGTGAGAGAGGGGGTTCTCTTGCCGCCTCCGGATGGGACGTGAGCCTGGCTGATGGCGTGATCGCTGCTCTTGCGCGCCTGCCACTGTCATTACTACCGGCCCACTTTTGACCGCGTTTGACCGCTGCGTCAGGCTGGCACTGCTAGGTCGCGCGCTGAGTCGCCTCGAGTCGTGGTATCGGTTCCGCAATCGAGGAGGTGCGGTGGTGGAGCGAGTGGCACAGCGGCTCGCATGCAGCACCCGGCGCGCCATTTGCACGACGCGTGGGCTTGAGCCGTCGCGCTGGCCTGTCAGGAGTCGGAGAGGCGCGTCCACTTGGCGCGGTTGCATGCCGCCTGCATGGCCGCCTGCCCCTTTCGCCCGCTGGTCTGGGCAAAAGTGGAGGGTTACTTGTGACCGCTGGGTGGTTGCGTGCGTCGTGCGCGACGGTTCGGCCTCCTCTGCTCGAAGCCGGTCTTCCTGACTTGTGGGTCCCAGCCCCCGCGCCGCGGGGGAGGGCTTTGGATGCGTGTTGAAGAAGACTCAGCCCGTGACGGTTGGGCGCGCAAGCAGGGGGAGTTGCCTTTAAAAGGAGGGCGACCCTTTCGTAAGGCGACCATGCCCTCTCCCTGCCTTATGCATCGTGTCTTTCCACCTTCCAAGCCCCCGGATGGGGGAAACCGCCGTCTTTTCGCCCCATCGTTGGAGGAACGCAACTCCGTGGGAGTTGGTACCTTTCAGCCATCGTTCGGCTTCAAGGATTTTCATCACACAGCTCAGCGGTTCCCCTCCGCTGGTGATCACCCAAGACGGTGGCCTCCAGCTCCCGAATGGGGAGGGGCAAACCGGGCTGCGGTCCCGGCCCCGCCCTCAGTGTTGAGGGTGTTCGTCATCCTCGCCGGGGCGGGGAGCGAGGCGAGCCGGGGCCCCACCTCCTACGCGGGTCGGCGGGCCACCTCATTTTCCAGCTTCTGGTGGTGGCAATCACCTTTTAGCCCCACGGCGGAGACATCCTCCAGTCATGCCGGGGAAGGAGAACTGTTGCTGCCCAGCTAGGATGCAACATTCCGTCTTCCTTCTCGCGTTCGCGGCGAGGACGGCTGCGAGGATCTGCCGGGGTGCTTAGGGGCGTCCCGCGTTTGCTGGTGATTCGCCCAGAGCTTGTTGCTCCACGGGCTTCCCTGGCGGGGAGGTTGTCCGTACCCGCGGGGACGGAACCGGAGTTCCGTTTGTAATGGCACTTTGAGTGCCGGGTCTTTTGTTCATTTTCGGCTTTCGGGGCCTGAACATGTATGTAACCACGACACGGAGCCGTGCTTTTTCCTCATTCCCGAGCACTAAGACTCGTCTGCTGATTGTCTGAACCGCTTCACCAAGCATGAGTTGCCCCGTGTCAAGGTGACGAGTGAGGTATCCGTATCCCGGAGGCGTAGGAGTCCCTCGGCTCGGTCGACCCTGTTGTCCGAGGCTCCTCTAGCTTAGTTAAAGAGACCCCTCGGCCGCTCTTCGACGAGCCGAGGCCGGGGGTAGCGATATCAGCATGAGCAGAGGCGGAGTTGGCTCGGAAATGAAACCTGGTTGGCCGGAGCCTAGCCGGGTTGTCTGTTGGCAGGATCGACGTCGGAGCTGATCAGCCGAGGCTTCGGACCGAGCTGGCGCCCTCGGAAGGCGGTCGGCCGAGGCCCCGGAGGTGGCCGGCCGAGCCGTCCGCTCGGGCCGGGTTCTCGGAGAAGTCCCTGGCAGAGATTGCTCGAGCGTGGTGATGACGTCGTCCTTTGGAGCGGAGGGCCTCGGATCGCGTCGCCGTCTGAGGCTAGTTCGGGCCTTGCCGAAGTTGCTGTTGATGCCGAGGGTGTCGCTGCCCCCTTCCAGCTTCAAGACCCGAGCCTGCAAGATCAGCTTGTCTTGTAGCGTGTGCTTTGTGCGGCCGTCGAGGCCAGAACACACACCCTTGCCGTGTTGTAAAGCTGCGTCTCTTTTCCTCTTGTTCCAAGCATCTGGACTTTTTGTCGGTAATAGGGATATTTGTGCGAGCGAAAGTTGCTTCTCGCGGAAGGTGAGGAGTGAGGTATCCGTATCCCGGAGGCGTGGGAGTCCCTCGGCTCGGTCGGCCTTGCCGCTTACGCGCACTTTTACTCGTCCATGAGGCCCTATCACCGACTTAGTCGAGAAAACTTGAAGAATCGTTTTGACAGAAGAGCTTCCGAACGTAGAGACTCGTTCGATCCGCGGAGTCACTTTATCCGAGCACGAGTTACTTATCGCAGAAGGTGATGAGTGAGGTATCCGTATCCCGGAGGCGTAGGAGTCCCTCGGCTCGGTCAGCCTTGACTGCTTACGTGTACCCCGTCGTTTCCAGGATCCACTTTTCGAAGTAGTCAAAAAGCACGAAAGATATTCTGGTAAAAGAGATTTTTTGTTCGAGGAAAATCTTGACGCAGAGGGGGTTTCCCCCCTTTTAGCCCCCGAGGGAGGGTCGGGCTTTGCCGAGGCGAGGCCGACCCTTCCTTGTTGACTAAACTTTGCGTGGGTGCGAGGTGTATGAACAATTTGAAAACATCTCAAGGGTAGAAGCGACGTAGCTGTTGGATGTTCCAAGCGTTGTCGTAGACCTCGCCTTGACTGTTGGCCAGCTTGTACGTTCCAGGCTTCAGAACTTTGGCGATGATGAACGGCCCCTCCCAGGGGGCGTGAGCTTGTGCCTTCCTCGGGCGTCCTGTCGCAGCCGAAGCACCAGATCGCCCACCTGGAGGTCTCGGGGTCGGACCCCTCGGGCGTGGTAGCGTCGCAGGGACTGCTGATACCGCGCCGAGTGTAGTAAGGCCCTGTCCCGAGCCTCATCCAGCTGGTCCAGCGAGTCTTCTCGGCTAGCTTGGTTGCTTTCTTCGTTGTAGGCCCTCGTCCTCGGGGAGCCGTATTCCAGGTCCATGGGCAAGACGGCCTCGGCCCCGTAGACCAGGAAGAAAGGCGTGAAACCCGTGGCTCGGCTCGGCGTCGTCCTCAGGCTCCAGACCACCGAGGGGAGTTCCTTCATCCACCGCTTGCCGAACTTGTTGAGGTTGTTGTAAATTCGAGGCTTGAGCCCTTGTAGGATCATGCCATTGGCACGTTCCACTTGCCCATTCGACATGGGATGAGCTACGGCGGCCCAGTCCACCCGGATGCTGTGATCGTCGCAAAAATCCAAGAATTTTTTGCCGGTGAACTGGGTGCCATTGTCGGTGATGATGGAGTTCGGGACCCCGAAGCGATGGATGATGTTGGTGAAGAACGCCACCGCCTGCTCGGATCTGATGCTGTTCAGGGGTCGGGCCTCGATCCACTTGGAGAATTTGTCGATGGCGACCAGCAGGTGCATGTAGCCCCCGGGCGCCTTCTGCAGAGGGCCGACGAGGTCCAGACCCCACACAACGAAGGGCCAGGTGATGGGTATCGTTTGCAGAGCCTGAGCGGGCAGGTGGGTCTGCTTCGCATAGAATTGGCACCCTTCGCAGGCGCGGACAATTCTAGTGGCGTCAGCCACCGCCGTTGGCCAGTAGAAGCCTTGGCGGAAAGCGTTCCCGACGAGGGTTCGAGGTGCTGCATGATGGCCGCAAGCCCCCGAGTGTATTTCCCGCAGGAGTTCCTGACCTTCGGCGATGGAGATGCATCGCTGGAGGATGCCCGAGGGGCTACGGTGGTAGAGCTCCTTCTCATCGCCCAGCAAGACGAACGATTTGGCGCGTCGCGCTACCCGCCGAGCCTCGGCTCGGTCGAGGGGCAGTTCTCCTTGGTGGAGATATTGCAGGTACGGGGTTTGCCAATCTTGATCTGGCATGACCCCGTTCTGCTCCTCCTCGATGCGCAGTGCTTCGCCCTCGGGCTCCGAGGGTTCCTCGGGTTGAGCCGAGGATGGCTCGGGCTGGGCCGAGGTCACCTCGGACGAGGCCGAGGGTGCCTCGGGCTCGGGCGCGTCGCCTATCTTGACGGAGGGTTGGTGCAGATCCCGCGAGAAGACGTCCGGGGGAACCGTCGTTCGCCCCGAGGCTATCTTCGCCAGCTCGTCCGCAGTCTCGTTATAGCGCCGGGCGATGTGGTTAAGCTCGAGCCCGTAGAACTTGTCTTCCAGGCGTCGAACCTCCTCACAGTAGGCCTCCATCTTCGGGTCGCGGCAGAGGGAGTTCTTCATGACTTGGTCGATGACGAGCTGCGAGTCGCCGCGTGCATCGAGGCGTCGGACCCCTAGCTCGATGGCGATTCGCAATCCGTTGATCAGAGCCTCGTACTCAGCCACATTGTTGGACGCCGGGAAATGGAGGCGGAGCACGTAGCGCAGGTGTTTCCCGAGGGGCGAGACGAAGAGCAGGCCCGCGCCAGCTCCCGTCTTCATCAGCGACCCGTCGAAAAACATGGTCCAGAGCTCTGGTTGGATCGGAGCCGTTGGCAACTGGGTATCGACCCATTCGGCTACGAAATCCGCCAGTACCTGGGACTTGATGGCTTTCCGAGGGGCGAACGAGATTGCCTCGCCCATGATTTCCACCGCCCACTTCGCGATCCGCCCCGAGGCTTCTCGGCACTGGATGATCTCCCCCAGGGGGAAGGATGACACCACAGTCACCGGATGAGACTCGAAGTAATGTCGCAGCTTTCGCCTCGTCAGGATCACTGCGTATAGCAGCTTCTGGACTTGTGGGTAGCGGATCTTGGTCTCGGACAGCACTTCGCTGACGAAGTAAACTGGCCTCTGAATGGGCAAAGCATGCCCCTCTTCCTGCCTTTCGACCACGATCGCGGCGCTGACCACCTGAGTGGTTGCGGCGACGTAGACCAGGAGGGCTTCTCCATCAGCTGGGGGTACCAAGACGGGCGCCTGGGTGAGGAGCGCCTTCAGGTTCCCGAGGGCTTCCTCGGCCTCGGGAGTCCAAGTGAAGCACTCGGCCTTCCTTAAGAGACGGTACAGGGGCAGGCCTCTTTCGCCGAGGCGCGAGATGAAACGGCTCAAGGCCGCGAGGCATCCCATGACCCTCTGTACGCCTTTTAAGTCCTTGATGGGCCCCATGTTTGTGATGGCCGCGATCTTCTCTGGGTTGGCTTCGATGCCCCGCTCGGAGACGATGAATCCCAAAAGCATGCCCCGGGGCACCCCGAAGACGCACTTCTCGGGATTGAGCTTGACGCCCTTCGCCTTGAGACACCGGAATGTTAGTTCGAGGTCGGAGAGAAGGTCGGAGGCTTTCCTCGTCTTGACTACGATGTCATCGACGTAGGCCTCGACCGTGCGACCGATGTGTTCGCCGAACACATGGTTCATGCACCGCTGGTACGTTGCACCCGCGTTCCTCAAACCGAACGGCATTGTGACATAACAGTACATGCCGAAGGGCGTGATGAAAGAAGTCACGAGCTGGTCGGACTCTTTCATCTTGATTTGAAGATACCCTGAGTAGGCATCGAGGAAAGACAGGGTTTCGCACCTTGCAGTGGAGTCCACGATTTGATCGATGCGAGGTAGAGGGTAGGGGACTTTCGGACATGCTTTGTTGAGACTAGTGTAGTCTACACACATCCGCCATTTCCCCCCTTTTTTCCTCACAAGTACAGGGTTGGCAAGCCATTCGGGATGGAATACCTCTTTGATGAACCCTGCTGCCATCAGCTTGTGGACCTCCTCGCCTATCACCCTGCGCCTTTCCTCGTCGAATCGGCGCAGAGGCTGTCTGACCGGTCGGGCTCCGGCCCGAATATCCAGCGAGTGCTCGGCGACATCCCTCGGTATGCCGGGCATGTCCGAGGGACTCCACGCAAAGACGTCGGCGTTTGCGCGGAGAAAGTCGGCGAGCACTGCTTCCTATTTGGGGTCGAGCCCGGATCCGATTCGAATCTGCTTGGAAGCGTCGCCACTGGGGTCGAGGGGGACGGCCTTAACCGTCTCCGCTGGCTCGAAGTTGCCGGCATGTCGCTTCACGTCCGGCACCTCTCGGGAGAGGCTTTCCAGGTCGGCAATGAGGGCCTCGGACTCGGCGAGGGCCTCGGCGTACTCCACGCACTCCACATCGCATTCGAATGCGTGTTTGTACGTGGGGCCGACGGTGATGACCCCGTTGGGGCCCGGCATCTTGAGCTTCAGGTAGGTGTAGTTGGGGATGGCCATGAACTTCGCGTAGCATGGCCTTCCCAACACTGCGTGGTAGGTTCCTCGGAACCCGACCACCTCGAACGTCAAAGTCTCCCTTCGGAAGTTGGAGGGTGTTCCAAAGCAGACAGGGAGGTCGAGCTGTCCGAGGGGCTGGACGCGCTTCCCGGGAATGATCCCGTGGAAGGGCGCAGCGCCTGCTCGGACGGATGACAGATCGACGCGCAGGAGCCTGAGGGTCTCAGCGTAGATGATGTTGAGGCAGCTGCCCCCATCCATCAAGACCTTGGTGAGCCTGACGTCGCCGATGACGGGGTCGACGACGAGCGGGTACTTCCCCGGGCTCGGCACATGGTCGGGGTGGTCGTCCCGGTCGAAGGTGATGGGCTTGTCGGACCAGTCCAGGTAGACTGGTGCCGTCACCTTCACCGAGCAGACCTCCCGACGTTCCTGCTTACGATGCCGAGCCGAGGCGTTCGCCGCATGCCCTCCATAGATCATAAAGCAGTCGCGGACCTCGGGGAACCCTCCTGCTTGGTGATCTTCCTTCTTGCCGTCGTCGCGGGCCTTGTCACCCTCTGCGGGTGGCCCGGCCCGGTGGAAGTGGCGCCGAAGCATGACGCACTCCTCGAGGGTGTGCTTGACGGGCCCCTGATGGTAGGGGCACGTCTCCTTGAGTGCCTTGTCGAAGAGGTTGGCGCCTCCGGGGGGCTTCCGAGGGTTCTTGTGCTCGGTGGCGGCGACAAGGTCTGCGTCGGGAGCGTCGCGTTTCGCTTGCGACTTCCTTCTGCCTTTCTTCTTGGCGCCGAGCGGAGCAGACGCCTCGGGAGCATCTTCCGATGGGCGGCCCTGGGGCTGCTTGTCCTTTCGGAAGATGGCTTCAACCGCCTCCTGGCCGGAGGCGAACTTGGTGGCGATGTCCATCAGCTCGCTCGCCCTGGTGGGGGTCTTGCGACCCAACTTGCTCACCAGGTCACGGCAGGTGGTGCCGGCAAGGAACGCGCCGATGACATCGGAGTCGGTGATGTTGGGCAGCTCGGTGCGCTGCTTCGAGAATCGCCGGATATAGTCCCGAAGGGACTCTCCCGGCTGTTGCCGACAGCTTCGGAGGTCCCAGGAATTCCCGGGGCGCACGTACGTGCCCTAGAAGTTGCCTGCGAAAGCCTGGACCAGATCTTCCCAGTTGGAAATCTGCCCCGGAGGCAGGTGCTCCAACCAAGCGCGAGCGGTGTCGGAGAGAAACAGGGGGAGGTTTCGGATGATGAGGTTGTCATCGTCCGTCCCACCCAGTTGACAGGCCAGGCGGTAGTCCGCAAGCCACAATTCCGGTCTCGTTTCCCCCGAGTACTTTGTGATAGTAGTCGGGGGTCGGAATCGGGGCGGAAACGGCGCCCGCCGAATGGCTCGGCTAAAGACCTGCGGACCGGGTGGTTCGGGCGAGGGACTCCGATCTTCCCCGCTGTCGTAGCGTCCCCCACGCCTGGGGTGATAACCTCGGCGCACCCTTTCGTCGAGGCGGGCCCAACGGTCGCGATGAGGGTGCTCGTCGCCGAGGTGGCCCGGGGCCGCAGGCGCGGTGTTGCGCGTGCGCCCGGTGTAGACCGAGGCTTCCCGCGTGAGTCGGGAAGTCGCGGCACGAGGTTCCGAGGGGTACCCCTGCCTTCGAGAGGCAGAGCTCTCGGCCCGCCGGGCCGCAGCGCCTTCCAGGAGATGCTTGAGTTCTCCCTGGATTCGCCGACCCTCGGTGGTTGATGACTCCGGCATCGCGCGGAGGAGCATCGCTGCGGCGGCCAAGTCCTGACCGGTTCCGCCGGATGCGGGTGGCGGTCTGTCCCTGGCATCGTTGGCGATGCGGTGCTGGAGACCTTGGGGCAGGTGACGTATTCCTCCGGCTGGGGGCTGGCTCGCCCATACCTGCCCGATGTTCTGGCAGATTGCCTCGAGCGCTCCTGCTCCCTCATCGAGCCCGGCCTGCGCCCCGCGGACTTGCTCGAGCTGTGGGTCGTGACCCCCCGCCGGAACGGGGACCACAGCTAGCTCCCGCGGGATGTCGGCGCGAGGCGCTGGCCTAGGGGGATCACCATCCTCCGGCATGCCGAGACAGCCGCCTCCGGAGGGATCCCCTAGCTCGACGTGGAGACATTCGCGGCCCGGGCCGCAGTCCTTGTCGTCAAGGCTGCGGCTGCCGTCGGAACAGTCGGAGAGGCAGTAGTCACATGCGGTCATGAAGTCCCGCATGGCACTGGGGTTGCCAAATCCGGAGAAATCCCAGCAGATGCTGGGGTCGTCATCTTCCTCGGACCCAGAGGGTCCGTAGGTCGAGACACCCGTCAATCGGTCCCAAGGCGACCGCACACGAAACCCCAGAGAGGTTGCACTCGCCTCAACGTGAGCGCCCGCCAAAGCGAGGTCGCCAGGCGGGTTGAGGCCGAGTCGAAATGACGAAAGATGGGTAGCAGTCGGTACCTTTTTGTCGACGAGGAGCGATGAAGTCACGTCGGGGGCTGATCGCGCCGTCGTCTTGGGTACGAGGGCGACGTCCTACAGGCCCTTCGTGAGCGTGCTGGCGTCGTCCACCTGCTCGGAGTCGACGTGCTGCGGGGGATGGCGCTCGCCTTTGCCTCGAACGCGAGGGTGACGCCTAGCGTGTCCTCCGTTGGGGCACTGGGGATGTCGATTTGCTCGACAGCTGTCGGAGCGTGGCCTCCCGCTCGGCCTTGGTTGCCTCGCCTCCTCCTTCGATGGCGAGGGAGAGGACGGAGCGAGCTCGAAAGTTGTCCTTCCCCCACGCGGGAAAGGCGTCGTCGATTCCGCCGCCGGCAGGCGGGCTGTCCGCCACCATTGTCGCTGTCGCGCGGCGGTGGAAGGACTATCATGTCGTAGCTGCCGTCGAAAGACATGAACTCGAGACTCCCGAAACGGAGCACCGTCCCGAGTTGAAGAAGTCGTTGGAGACTGCCCATCTGGAGCTTGACGGGAATCTACTCGTCAACACGCAGCAGGCCCCTACCTGGCGCGCCAACTGTCGGTGTTCCGAGACCGGGGGGTCCCCGAGCCGACGAGTGAGTGTGCCGCGTGCCCCAGCCTAGATGGGTCGAGCGCGTGGGCGAGCGCGAAGGGGGGAGAGAGCGAGCGAGAGCGAGGTGGCCGGAGCCGGGTCGTGAGGGAGTCGGAGAATTCCCGCGGCCTTCGTGTTCGTCCCGCGCCCAGGTCGGGTGCGCTTGCAGTAGGGGGTTACAAGCGTCCGCGCGGGTGAGGGGAGCGAGCGGCCCCGAAAGAGCGCCTGCCCCTGCCCTCGTTCCCGCGAGGCCAACCTTCTCTAAGAAGGCCCTGGTCCTTCCTTTTATAGGCGTAAGGAGAGGATCCAGGTGTACAAACGGGGGTGTAGCAAGGTGCTACGTGTCTAGCGGGGGAGTGCTAGTGCCCTGAGTACATGCCAAGGTGGCAGCCGGAGAGATCGTGGCACCCTGTTGGTGTGGCGTCGTGGCTGTTGGAGAAGCGACGGAGCCGGACGGAGGGACAGCTATCGGAGTGGCTGGGCCCTTGCTGACGTCCTCCTGCTTTCGTAAGGGAGCTGAGAGCCGCCGTCGTCATGGTCTAGCGGGGCGCCATCATTGCCTATCTGGCGTAGCTGGCCAGATGGGATGCCGGTCTTGTTCTCTGCGACCCAAGTCGGCTCAGGGCAGGGTGATGATGACGCTTCCTGTTGACGTGGCGGTCTTGTGTCCTAGGTCGGGCGTCGTGGAGGCTCCTCCGAAGTCGAGGCCGAGTCCGTCCTGCATGACAGAGGCCGAGCCCGAACTCCTGGGTCGGGCAAGGCGGAGGTCGTTCGGCAGAGGCCGAGGCGGAGTCCGAGCCCTGGGTCGGGCGAGGCGGAGTTCGTCGTCTTCCGGGGCCTTAGCCCGAGTCCGAGCCCTGGGTCGGGCGGAGCGGAGTTCGCCGTCTTCCGGGGCCTTAGCCCGAGTCCGAGCCCTGGGTCGGGCGGAGCGGAGTTCGCCGTCTTCCGGGGCCTTAGCCCAAGTCCGAGCCCTGGGTCGGGCGGAGCGGAGTTCGCCGTCTTCCGGGGTCTTAGCCCGAGTCCGAGCCCTGGGTCGGGCGGAGCGGAGTTCGCCGTCTTCCGGGGCCTTAGCCCGAGTCCGAGCCCTGGGTCGGGCAGAGCCTCCTATGGCACCTCTGGCGAAGTCTGGTCGCCCGTCGGTCTTACCTTTTGCGTTAAACGCCCCGGTGACTTGGTCGGTTGGCGTGGTGATTTAGTCAGGGTTACTTCTTATCGAAGGCGGGGCCTCGGGCGAGCCGGTGATGCGTCTGCCGTGAAAGAGGAGGCCTCAGGCGAGACGGAGTCATCTTAGGGTCGGCTGCCCTCGCCCGAGGCTAGGCTCGGGCGTGGCGTGATCGAGTCACTCGTATGGACTGATCCCTGACTTAATCAAACCCATCAGGCCTCTGCAGCTTTATGCTGATGGGGGTTACCAGCTGAGAATTAGGCGTCTTGAGGGTACCCCTAATTATGGTCCCCGACACTTTCCTTACCTCACCAGGAACGTTTCACCCGTCTTGCAGACATTACAGATCATCGGAGATGAAGATATGCGGAAGCGAATTACATAAACTTACATTTATTTCAAAAAGCAAGCTCGAGTTATATTATTACAGACCAGTCTAAAGAGTGAGTGCATAAAAGTAATAATTATACAAACCAGGGAGACACAAACTTCTCCCGAAAGGCTATAAACAAAAGATCCTATGTGGAGGACCGAGTCCTCCCGCACTTCAGTCTTGTTTTTCCTCGTTGGGAACCACCTTAGCACAGAAGCAGCAAAAGTCTGCTACTTCCCCACCTAAAAACAACAAAGGGATAAACCCTGAGTATGGAATTACTCAGCAAGTCTTACCCGACTAAGGAAAAGACTCTCAAGGGTATGCTGGATAAATAGGAGTCAAGGAGAGGCTCTAGCAAAAATCAACTTATACTTTTGCAGAAGTAGCTTACTAAAGTGAGTCCTTACTTTCAATCTTTTAACGCCATATTAAGTATTAATAGACTCCATTTGCATCTAGTCTAATTCCACATTATATCAAGACAACATCATTTTTATCCATAGTCTTCTCATCCTGACTCTAGGTTGTAGAAAAGTGACCAAGTCTTCATAACCGCGAAGGTACGGCGATCCGAATCGATTATACTCAGCTGAGGATCTCCGATCACACGACATATGTAGCACTTAACCCTTGCATATGTCAACCCGCCACCGGGGTTCTTAAGACCGGATCAGGTTCACGCAAACCGAGAGCACAGATACACCACCGTCCAGCCTCTTGCCACGGAGGGTACACGCTACTCTCGCCACCGCTCCACTCCCATTTTGTGTTATCTTATTCCGGCCTTAGTCTGCCCGAGGCAAGGCTTACCCATGACGAGGCATGTGACCAGTTAAAGGGTCCTCGGTTAGCACGCCTACATACGCGTTAATCCTTAATCAACCTGGGTAGAACATCACCTGTTCCTACCCCCAAGTCTCAATTTACGTATTTCCATCCTTAGGAGTGTTTCTGTTCCTTAGGAGGAAAGAGCATCTCAGGGAACTTTGCAGTAAGATCCCACTATTGCTCCAAATGAAAATATTCTTGCAGGTAGAAGCCATCCTCTCCATGGTTAAATTGAGGACAACCTCTATTCACAAGATCTAAGCAAGGCTAAGCATTTTTGTAAATCATACTTTTGATACTTCACAGAAGTATCTATAAAGGTATGGATATCAAGGAAAGCAATGCATCAAAGGGTTTCAAGTAACTCCTATGAACCTAATGCACATTTCACTAGACTTAAGTGTGCGAAAAGTATTTAAAAACACAAGGAAAGGGGTTGCATGCACCGGGGCTTGCCTTTGTTATCAGGTGTGTCCTGCTCGGATCCACAGATATCGAAATAAAAGCAGTTGTCTGCTTGAGGATCAGAGGTGGGTGGTATCCCTTCTTCAGAAACTTCTTCTTCTTCTTCGTGCTCTAATATAACCATATACATGCATAAGAATGGATGTCATGGAATGCTCATGAGGATGCAAAGATAGCATAAACTTATTATTTAGGTCTTGAGTACAACTTTCCTTCACGGTACTCCGAGAACCTAGGGTTTCCGGAGTCAGTAAAGGAGTTCATGGAGCAGGGGGGGTGGTTTTGGGTTTAGTGATCAAACAAGGTCCAAATCAAACCAAACTCTACCCATGGCTTCTAAATAATGTGAAAAGCTCACATAAAAAGTTTGGGAAATTTTGGACTTATTAATTATTTTCTAAAAATCCAGAACCAATGGTTTAGGCTATTTTAAATACCCTAAAATTCCTTATTTATCCTAAAAATCATGAAATTATTTTTATTAACTTCTAGGGAAAATAAGGAACCTAGGAAAATTGGTCTCACAATTTTATGATTTTTCTACAGTTTTCTATAATTTTCCAAAGCTTCACTGAAAAAGAAAAAGAAAAACATTAAACAGTTCTGGGCCGAATCTAGCCCAGCGGCCCAGGCCTGAACGGATTCGCGCGCGCGCCCGCACCCGCGAGGGAAGTTTTGCGCAGAGGCCCTCGACGTTTTGACTAAACCAGAACAGAGTCGTTTACTATTGGGCAGAGTCACTGACACTTTACGAAAAGGTCCCTGCGTTTCTATCAATTCACAATCGCACGTCCCTGACGGCGCTCGCGCACGGCCGCGCTCCGGCGAGCCAGCAGACCGGCCGAACGGGACAACGGCTGAGCTCTCCGAGCAACAGAAACGGAATTGGATCGACTCTAAGCATTTTCCCCAAACTAATTTGGCTATTGATCAACTAGGGGACTCTGGCCACGGTGGCCGTGAGCATCACGGCGAGATAACCGTGTTCCCGGCGATCCGAGAGCCCCTAGTTCAATTCCATGGCTCGGCAAGCATCACGGAGGTGGGAGGGTACTCAAACGAAGTAACAGAGGACCGGGGCTGACCTGTGGAGGGCTGACCACGGTGAGCTCACTTCTACGGCGGCGGAGAACCGAATTGGGGGAAACGCGAAATTCGAGCTCGTCGGTGAACAACTGGAGGCAATACGGGGTGTCGAGGTGCTTGACTACCATACGGACCTAGGGGCACACTCAATTTATAGGCGCCGGGGTCGGTGGCCGGTGGATTTCAAGGAGACGCGCGGCGGTCGGAGAGGAGGAAGAAGTGCTGGCCGCGGTGAATACGTGTTCACCGCCGTGGCAACTCACTCGGCGATGATGGGACAGTCACAGGGCGTTACGGCGGTGCTGTGAACCGGCTAGGCCACGCGGCGCACGGTCGGGCAGCGGCGGTCGACGGCGAACTTATCGCCAGCCGCAAAGCAGAAGGAAGCCAGGGGGGTCGTCGGAGTGGTGGCCAGCTCACCGGCGGTAAAGATCTTTACCGAGCGACGCTTATCCGAGGACCACAGAGCACGAATCGTGATGAACCGTGATCAACGGCGGCGGCTACCGGCGATGAGCACGAAGGTATCTTCTTCAGTTTATTCAAGCACTGTACCATGGCCATACGTTCATCAGGCTTCTGACCGAGCAACTTTAGAGTCAGTTTTCTCCAGATTTCATGTGACAACAGGTCCAAGTCTCTGCACCAAAGTTGTAGTGCTACATACCAGCTACAACTCAACTATAGGACTTGATCACATTTGAGCACTGGATCATGCTCAAAACATAGCTTGAAGTCGAGGTCAGTTCACTGCTAGTCTGAAAATTCAGACATAACAGCCTGACAGCCCAACTTTAGGCTTGGTTTTCTCTAAATTCTTCACAAGAACATGGCTTGCACTCTTAAGCAAAGTTGTTCTCCTATAATTGGTCTTCAACTTTGATGTGGTGACCTAGGGTAAAAACTCTATATTCTGAAAGATACAAGGCTCCAAAGTTGAGCCCATTCACTAACTTTCAGACTTAGAATAAAACTCAAAGGAGGTCTATTTTGCATTTAGGTCCAAAACTTAGGGTTTTGCTTTCAAATCCACATATTTGTGATCCAATGGACTTAAAACACTTATTTGACTTGGTTTTTACACTTTAGCCCAAAAGTGGACAAATTTTGCACTTAGGCCCCTAGGGTTTGGTTTAGGGCTTTCCAGGGTTCCAATTGGGGTTTCTGGTATCCCAGGGGTATAAAAGGAATTCAAGTTTGTTCTTAGAGTCATTTTATGACTTTTACCCTAAAGCTTTTAGGCTTTCTCAACTTAGGTTAAGTTTTACCCCTTTAATCACTATTTAGGGTTAAGTCCTTTAACCAGGGTCCTATTTGTAAAACTTTGAAACAATACAACTTGTTTGAAATTTTTGCCTAGTGAATGCACTCTAGGTGTGTCAAACATATGCAATGCCCATGCTCATGATGCCATGCTCAAGTTTTAGTTATAGTAACACCAGGGGTGTTACATCCTTCCCCCCATAAAAGAATCTCGTCCCGAGATTTAAAGTCCTAGGGTGAGTAATGGAAAAGGAAATGTGTCACATTTTTATTTCCTTATTTCTGGTACAAGGCAGGGGTGGTGTGGGGGTTCATTCCTTTACTACACAGCTATACAAACTTTACAACTTACAAGAGGCTAGAAAGCCTGGGAAATTCTTATTTAAGAAGTCTTGGGTTTCCCATGTAGCCTCATCTTCCGAATGCTGGTTCCACTGTATCTTATAAAACTTGAGAGTCTTTCTCCGGGTAACCCTGTCCTTTTGATCCAGAACTCGAATAGGATGTTCCGAGTATGTTAAGTCTGGTTCCAGGACAACATCAGTCACTTCAACGGTTCGATCGGGAACCCGAAGACACTTCTTCAATTGTGACACGTGAAACACATTATGCACAGCAGACAATGTCTCGGGGAGCTGAAGTCGGTATGCCACTGGTCCACATTGCTCAAGTACCAGGAATGGACCAATGTACCTGGGTGCAAGTTTTCCTTTAACCCTGAAACGCGATACACCCTTCATTGGTGAAACTTTCAAGTAGACATAATCGCCTACCAGAAAACATAAGGGTTGTCATCGTCGGTCTGCATAACTCTTTTGTCGAGTCTGAGCTTTCTTCATATTATGAATGATTTTCTGAACCTTTTCTTTGACCTCTTTCACCATATCAGGCCTAAAGAAGTATCTTTCTCCAGGTTCAGACCAATTTAGCGGAGTTCGACACCGTCGCCCATATAAAGCTTCAAAAGGTGCCATCTTGATACTTTCCTGATAACTGTTATTGTATGAGAACTCTGCTAGGGGCAAACATTCATCCCATTTTTGCGGGAAGTCCAGAACACATGCCCGCAGCATATCCTCGAGGATTTGATTCACTCTCTCAGTCTGTCCACTGGTTTGAGGATGATAGGCCGAACTGTGGAGTAACTTAGTACCCAGGGATTTATGAAGTTCTTCCCAGAATTTGGATACGAACGGAGGTCCACGATCCGACACTATAGTCTTCGGAATACCATGTAGACTGAGAATACGGGCAATGTATAATGCTGCATAAGTGGCTACTGTATATGTGACCTTGACAGGTAAGAAGTGGGCAATCTTGGTGAGTCGATCAACGATAACCCAAATAGAATCATACCCTTTGGCCGTCCTGGGCAGTCCCACAATAAAGTCCATGCTGATGTCTTCCCATTTCCATGTTGGGATTGGCAAAGATTGCAATGGACCAGCAGTTTTCATGTGTATGGCTTTGACACGTCTGCAAGTGTCACACTTAGCCACATAGCGTGCAATTTCAATCTTCATCTTCGTCCACCAGTAGTGTTGTTTCAGATCATGATACATCTTAGTGCTTCCCGGATGAATCGAATAGCGACTAAGATGCACTTCATCTAAAATTTGCTGGCGGAGTTCTTCATTCT
The DNA here is from genome assembly GCA_029449295.1 of Zea luxurians. NCBI lineage: Eukaryota > Viridiplantae > Streptophyta > Magnoliopsida > Poales > Poaceae > Zea > Zea luxurians. Next base: position 48,550,987 of record JAOPSE010000017.1, read on the forward strand.
TCGGCACTACTATGCGGTTGTTAAACCATAACACACCTTGATCATCTTCCTTGAAACATTTGGCTGTTCCAGCCCTTATCTTCTCTCGTATGTGCTTCATGCCCAGATCGTCCTTTTGAGCATCAATTATCCTTTGCAAAATGGTCGACTCAAGCTTTAGCTGATTCAGAGTTCCTTGTTGGATTATCCCCAGGTTTAACTTCTCCATTTCTTGACATAAAGTGTTTTCGGAGGTCTTTACCATAAGACAGTGGCAGGAAGTCTTACGACTCAATGCATCTGCCACCACATTGGCTTTGCCTGGGTGATAATGGATCTCCAGTTCATAGTCTTTAATGAGCTCAAGCCATCGTCTTTGCCTCATATTTAACTCTGACTGGGTAAATATATACTTCAAACTTTTATGATCTGTATATATATGACAGATATTTCCCAGCAGATAGTGACGCCATATTTTCAGGGCATGAACCACAGCAGCTAGCTCTAGATCATGTGTTGGATAGTGCTCTTCATGTCGGCGTAACTGCCTTGAAGCATACGCAATTACTCGGCCCTCTTGCATCAGCACACAGCCGAGTCCACTGCCAGAGGCATCACAATATACATCAAAAGGCTTAGTGATGTCCGGTTGCGCCAATACCGGAGCAGTGGTCAATAGTGTCTTCAGTTGCTCAAAGGCTTCGTTACACTTAGAAGACCAATTAAACTTAGTATCATTTTTCAATAAACTTGTGATTGGCTTCACAAGCTTAGAAAAGTCGGGTATAAATCTGCGATAATATCCCGCTAGTCCAAGAAAACTCCGGACTTGGTGAACAGTTGTTGGGGGTTTCCACTCCAGAATATCCTTGACCTTGCTAGGATCTACCGCAATTCCTTTAGCTGATAACACGTGCCCCAGAAATTGAATTTCTTCCAGCCAGAACGCGCACTTGCTGAACTTGGCATATAGCTGATGTTCCCTCAGGCGCGTTAATACAATCCGTAGATGCTGAGCATGCTCCTCTTCATTTTTAGAGTATATCAAAATATCGTCGATGAAGACCACCACGAACTTGTCCAACTCGGGCATGAACACCGAGTTCATCAAATAGGTGAAGTGGGCAGGAGCATTGGTGAGCCCGAAAGACATTACTAGGTATTCAAACAATCCATACCGCGTAGTAAATGCGGTCTTCGGTATATCCTCGGGCCGAATACGGATTTGATGATAGCCCGACCTGAGATCAATTTTGGAAAATACCCTCGCCCCAGTCAGTTGATCAAATAAGATGTCGATCCTTGGAAGAGGGTACTTTTTCTTAATGGTGACCTCATTTAGGGGCCGATAGTCCACGCACATGCGCAAGGTTTGATCCTTCTTCTTCACAAAGATGGCGGGACAACCCCATGGGGACGAGCTTGGCCGGATAAATCCCTTATTCAGCAGATCTTGTAATTGAATCTTCAATTCTGCTAACTCATTAGGGGGCATACGGTACGATCTTCGGGAGATGGGAGCCGTACCGGGCTTTAGCTCAATTACGAATTCTACATCTCTTCCAGGGGGTAGTCCAGGCAAATCTTCCGGAAATACATCTGGAAACTCACATACTACCGGAATGTTCTTGATCTCCGGTACAATGGCTTCAAATATTCTACCAGAACCTTTGGCTGGATTGGTTTTGGGGAGAGACAAAAGAATTTCTTCTTGATTATAACTCAACCTGACGGTTCTAAGTTCAGTGTTGAGAATTGCCTTGTGTTGAGTTAACCAATTCATACCCAAAATTACATCTATATCCTGGCCTTTCAGAACAATCATGTTAGCAGGAAAGTTACGTCCGGCCATGGTTACTGGCACTTCATAGGCCACTTCTCTAGTAAAAATGTGTCCCCCAGGTGAATGAATTTTAAATCCCTCTTTTGATTCATGACATGCAATGTGATGTTGCTCCACAAATGTCTTGCTAATGAAGGTATGCGAAGCACCAGAATCAAAAAGAATTATTGCAGGGTGACTGGCCACAGGGAACGTACCCATCATCACCGGCTCTCCCTCCGGTGTGGTAGCCACTTGCGTATAATATACTCGCCCCGTTTTCTTGGTATTCTTGCCCGAAGTACTTCCCTTGCCTGGAGCTGCATTTCCCGATCCTTGCTGATTACTAGCCTGATTTTGCCGAGGATAGGGGCAATCTTTAATAAAATGTCCAGATTTGCCACAGTTAAAACATCCAGTTGAAGAACTTGGCAGAGCAGGGAATCGAGTGCCTGGGGCACCCGGCTGACTTTGGACAGTAGGGGCTTTGTTGGGACGAATAATTATGGGCTGCTTGAAAGGGAAAGATGGTGCACTTGGACGGTTCTGGTTAGAGGGCCGGAGAATAAACCGTTGCCTCTTTACCGGGCCCTGACTAGGCCTGTCACCACTGAATCCCTTACTTTTCCCAGAATTTGCATATTTGGCCTCCACAGATAAGGCTGTGCTGACAGCCTTCCCGTAGGTGAGATCAATACAGGCAGCCATTTTTCGCTGCATTCGGTCATTCAGACCTCTCATAAAACAATTGCTTTTCTTCAAATCTGTGTTCACCTGATCAATTGTGTATTGTGACAGGTGATTGAATTTGTTGAGATACTGATTAACAGTATCTCCCCCTTGCTTCAGTTTCATGAACTCTTCCTGTTTCATGTGCAGCACTCCCTCAGGAATGTAATGCTCGCGGAATGCTGCTTTAAACTCGTTCCATGTAATTTGATGGTTGTCCGGTTGGATGGCCACAAAGTTTCCCCACCAAGTACTGGCAGGGCCTCGGAGTTGCTGTGCCGCAAACAATGGCTTCTGTGTTTCCGAACATCGAAGAAGACCAAACTTCTGTTCGATGACTCGTATCCATTCGTCGGCTTCGAGCGGATCTTCTGCTTTGATGAAGAGAGGCGGACGAGTCTCGGAGAAATCCAGATAAGTAGTCTCACGGGGACCTTGCTGGAATCCTCTTCCTGCTTGTTGCTGGAGCTGTTGCTGACCCGCCATCTCCCTCAGGAAGCGGGTGTTGTCGGCTGTAGCATTCACCAAGGCAGCAATTGCCTCGGCAAGTGTGGGTGGAACGGGAGGTGGATTCGGGGTAGCATCCCGACCCCCGGATGTTCCGGCTGCATCCTGTCCGCGAGTCTGGGTCGGCATCTAAGGCAAAAACATTTGAATAAACATAATGTGCCAAAGAAAACCTTCCGTTTTACATTACTATGAAGAGTAATGATACAGACTCGATATTATACAACAGGATACATTACCCATTTTACAAAAGTTTAACCTATTATACAACAGTACACCCTACAATACACTACTCTACTTTTATTTACACCATTAGTCCTGCTTTCCGTTGCTTTTGGCGGCTTCATCGTCAGGTGTGGGAGTCCAGACGTCCACCAACCTCAAAGAAGGAGGGGGTTCAAAAAGATCTAACTCCCCACCCAACGCGCGTCCCGCAACGTGAGAGGGTCCGGCTTCCGCCTCAGCAGAGTGTGCAGGCTCACTAGGGTGTAGTTGTGAGTAGAGCACATGGACTTCCTCATGCAACGTATTGCAGTAGACCTGCAGGTTGTCGACAGCTGTGCTAAGTTCTTTAATTCGGGCCTGAGCCCTTGCTTCCTTAGCACATGCCAACATATGTGACTGTACTGCCCAGTCAAGTGCTAAGTCCCGATCAGCCAGCTGATCCTGCAAGTGACGGATGTCCCTTCTTAATTCATTAATTCTATCGCCGTCTGCGATCCAAGTATTGGTCCTGTGTCGCAGCGTTGCTTGAAGTCGACTCACTTCGGCTTCCAAGTCTCCTATGGGGTCATTACTCCCGCTGCTACTGCTTTCATGTCGAGGGGCCAGTTGATGTCGGGGTACTCCAATTGGTCCCGTTGATTTTCGTGCCGTTAGCCTCGTGCGTGGCGGCATCTTTCTAAGGGGGAAAATTTATTAGCATAATTCTTAGCATGATGCATGAGTAAGTACAGAATCAACCTTGGTTGATTCAACCTTCTATACGTTGCACTCTTCCTATCTGGTCTTTAAGATAAACTGTTAAGAGTACTTAGGTAAGAAAAGAAAAGAATCTTTAGGTAAGACTTTTGAAAATCTTTTGAAGATGCCTTATAATATCTGCAAAGAAGGGCTACGCTCCGATACCAGCTGTGACGGAACCTCCCAAGTAATCAGGCCCACCTACAGTTGTCCTTGTCTAGCAGACATCAGACACCCTGTAGATGTTCCTAAGTTACTTGACAAGCTCGGTATCTTTCCTTACCTCACCAGGAACGTTTCACCCGTCTTGCAGACATTACAGATCATCGGAGATGAAGATATGCGGAAGCGAATTACATAAACTTACATTTATTTCAAAAAGCAAGCTCGAGTTATATTATTACAGACCAGTCTAAAGAGTGAGTGCATAAAAGTAATAATTATACAAACCAGGGAGACACAAACTTCTCCCGAAAGGCTATAAACAAAAGATCCTATGTGGAGGACCGAGTCCTCCCGCACTTCAGTCCTGTTTTTCCTCGTTGGGAACCACCTTAGCACAGAAGCAGCAAAAGTCTGCTACTTCCCCACCTAAAAACAACAAAGGGATAAACCCTGAGTATGGAATTACTCAGCAAGTCTTACCCGACTAAGGAAAAGACTCTCAAGGGTATGCTGGATAAATAGGAGTCAAGGAGAGGCTCTAGCAAAAATCAACTTATACTTTTGCAGAAGTAGCTTACTAAAGTGAGTCCTTACTTTCAATCTTTTAACGCCATATTAAGTATTAATAGACTCCATTTGCATCTAGTCTAATTCCACATTATATCAAGACAACATCATTTTTATCCATAGTCTTCTCATCCTGACTCTAGGTTGTAGAAAAGTGACCAAGTCTTCATAACCGCGAAGGTACGGCGATCCGAATCGATTATACTCAGCTGAGGATCTCCGATCACACGACATATGTAGCACTTAACCCTTGCATATGTCAACCCGCCACCGGGGTTCTTAAGACCGGATCAGGTTCACGCAAACCGAGAGCACAGATACACCACCGTCCAGCCTCTTGCCACGGAGGGTACACGCTACTCTCGCCACCGCTCCACTCCCATTTCGTGTTATCTTATTCCGGCCTTAGTCTGCCCGAGGCAAGGCTTACCCATGACGAGGCATGTGACCAGTTAAAGGGTCCTCGGTCAGCACGCCTACATACGTGTTAATCCTTAATCAACCTGGGTAGAACATCACCTGTTCCTACCCCCAAGTCTCAATTTACGTATTTCCATCCTTAGGAGTGTGTCTGTTCCTTAGGAGGAAAGAGCATCTCAGGGAACTTTGCAGTAAGATCCCACTATTGCTCCAAATGAAAATATTCTTGCAGGTAGAAGCCATCCTCTCCATGGTTAAATTGAGGACAACCTCTATCCACAAGATCTAAGCAAGGCTAAGCATTTTTGTAAATCATACTTTTGATACTTCACAGAAGTATCTATAAAGGTATAGATATCAAGGAAAGCAATGCATCAAAGGGTTTCAAGTAACTCCTATGAACCTAATGCACATTTCACTAGACTTAAGTGTGCGAAAAGTATTTAAAAACACAAGGAAAGGGGTTGCATGCACCGGGGCTTGCCTTTGTTATCAGGTGTGTCCTGCTCGGATCCACAGATATCGAAATAAAAGCAGTTGTCTGCTTGAGGATCAGAGGTGGGTGGTATCCCTTCTTCAGAAACTTCTTCTTCTTCTTCGTGCTCTAATATAACCATATACATGCATAAGAATGGATGTCATGGAATGCTCATGAGGATGCAAAGATAGCATAAACTTATTATTTAGGTCTTGAGTACAACTTTCCTTCACGGTACTCCGAGAACCTAGGGTTTCCGGAGTCAGTAAAGGAGTTCATGGAGCAGGGGGGGTGGTTTTGGGTTTAGTGATCAAACAAGGTCCAAATCAAACCAAACTCTACCCATGGCTTCTAAATAATGTGAAAAGCTCACATAAAAAGTTTGGGAAATTTTGGACTTATTAATTATATTCTAAAAATCCAGAACCAATGGTTTAGGCTATTTTAAATACCCTAAAATTCCTTATTTATCCTAAAAATCATGAAATTATTTTTATTAACTTCTAGGGAAAATAAGGAACCTAGGAAAATTGGTCTCACAATTTTATGATTTTTCTACAGTTTTCTACAATTTTCCAAAGCTTCACTGAAAAAGAAAAAGAAAAACATTAAACAGTTCTGGGCCGAATCTAGCCCAGCGGCCCAGGCCTGAACGGATTCGCGCGCGCGCCCGCGCCCGCGAGGGAAGTTTTGCGCAGAGGCCCTCGACGTTTTGACTAAACCAGAACAGAGTCGTTTACTATTGCGCAGAGTCACTGACACTTTACGAAAAGGTCCCTGCGTTTCTATCAATTCACAACCGCACGTCCCTGACGGCGCTCGCGCACGGCCGCGCTCCGGCGAGTCAGCAGACCGACCGAACGGGACAACGGCTGAGCTCTCCGAGCAACAGAAACGGAATTGGATCGACTCTAAGCATTTTCCCCAAACTAATTTGGCTATTGATCAACTAGGGGACTCTGGCCACGGTGGCCGTGAGCATCACGGCGAGATAACCGTGTTCCCTGCGATCCGAGAGCCCCTAGTTCAATTCCATGGCTCGGCAAGCATCATGGAGGTGGGAGGGTACTCAAACGAAGTAACAGAGGACCGGGGCTAACCTGTGGAGGGCTGACCACGGTGAGCTCACTTCTACGGCGGCGGAGAACCGAATTGGGGGAAACGCGAAATTCGAGCTCGTCGGTGAACAACTGGAGGCAATACGGGGTGTCGAGGTGCTTGACTACCATACGGACCTAGGGGCACACTCAATTTATAGGCGCCGGGGTCGGTGGCCGGTGGATTTCAAGGAGACGCGCGGCGGTCGGAGAGGAGGAAGAAGTGCTGGCCGCGGTGAATACGTGTTCACCGCCGTGGCAACTCACTCGGCGATGATGGGACAATCATAGGGCGTTACAGCGGTGCTGTGAACCGGCTAGGCCACGCGGCGCACGGTCGGGCAGCGGCGGTCGACGGCGAACTTATCGCCAGCCGCAAAGCAGAAGGAAGCCAGGGGGGGTCGTCGGAGTGGTGGCCAGCTCACCGGCGGTAAAGATCTTTACCGAGCGACGCTTATCCGAGGACCACAGAGCACGAATCGTGATGAACCGTGATCAACGGCGGCGGCTACCGGCGATGAGCACGAAGGGATCTTCTTCAGTTTATTCAAGCACTGTACCATGGCCATACGTTCATCAGGCTTCTGACCGAGCAACTTTAGAGTCAGTTTTCTCCAGATTTCATGTGACAACAGGTCCAAGTCTCTGCACCAAAGTTGTAGTGCTACATACCAGCTACAACTCAACTATAGGACTTGATCACATTTGAGCACTGGATCATGCTCAAAACCTAGCTTGAAGTCGAGGTCAGTTCACTGCTAGTCTGAAAATTCAGACATAACAGCCTGACAGCCCAACTTTAGGCTTGGTTTTCTCTAAATTCTTCACAAGAACATGGCTTGCACTCTTAAGCAAAGTTGTTCTCCTATAATTGGTATTCAACTTTGATGTGGTGACCTAGGGTAAAAACTATATATTCTGAAAGATACAAGGCTCCAAAGTTGAGCCCATTCACTAACTTTCAGACTTAGAATAAAACTCAAAGGAGGTCTATTTTGCATTTAGGTCCAAAACTTAGGGTTTTGCTTTCAAATCCACATATTTGTGATCCAATGGACTTAAAACACTTATTTGACTTGGTTTTTACACTTTAGCCCAAAAGTGGACAAATTTTGCACTTAGGCCCCTAGGGTTTGGTTTAGGGCTTTCCAGGGTTCCAATTGGGGTTTCTGGTATCCCAGGGGTATAAAAGGAATTCAAGTTTGTTCTTAGAGTCATTTTATGACTTTTACCCTAAAGCTTTTAGGCTTTCTCAACTTAGGTTAAGTTTTACCCCTTTAATCACTATTTAGGGTTAAGTCCTTTAACCAGGGTCCTATTTGTAAAACTTTGAAACAATACAACTTGTTTGAAATTTTTGCCTAGTGAATGCACTCTAGGTGTGTCAAACATATGCAATGCCCATGCTCATGATGCCATGCTCAAGTTTTAGTTATAGTAACACCAGGGGTGTTACATCCGGCAGGGCAGAGAGAGCGGGGGGAAGCGGGCGCGCGGGCGGGGATCGCGGCTGCGCTGACGGGCGGGGCCCGCGGGCAGAGAGAGAGGAGGGGCGGGCGCGGAGACGGCGGCCGTGCCGACAGGCGGGGCCCGCGGGCAGAGAGAGGAGGGGGGAGAGGCGCGCGCGCGCGAGATGGGCCGACTGGGCCGAAAGGCCGAGGGGGGCGGGGGTAGCGGGCTTCTTTCCTTTTTCTTTTTATTCTGGAATTGTTTTTCCCTTTTCTTTTTATTTTCTCTATTTGATTCAAATTCAAATAAGCCACAAATTCAAATTAGACTTTCTAGGGATTATGCACCAAACAAAAGTGGAATCTAGGGTTCAACATGATGCAACAATTCATACTCCCTTGGAGTTTGAGCTAATAGACTATAATTATAAATAAAATAACCACTTTTCTCCTATAGAAATGAGAATGAGAAGATTGGGGAAGGATGAGAAAAGGGAAGTAACACCTGAATTTGTGAATATGAGCAAAGAAATTTTATACCCCCAAATTCAGGGTGTTACAACAGTCCGGTGCCGTCTTCTAGCCGTTGGCTCGGCCACGTGTCCCGCGCAGATTGCGCGGCCGACCGTTGGCCCGGCCGACCGTTGGCTCACCGGACAGTCCGGTGCACACCGGACAGTCCGGTGAATTTTAGCCGTACGTCGCCGGTGAATTCCCGAGAGCAGCCACTTCGCTCGAGCCAGCCTGGCGCACCGGACACTGTCCGGTGCACCACCGGACAGTCCGGTGTGCCAGACCGAGCTGAGTCTTGGCTGTACACAGCCAAGTCTTTTGCACCTTTCTTCTTTCTGTTTCTAACACTTAGACAAGTATATTAGTACACAAAACCAATGTACTAAGGCTTAGAAACATACCTTTACTTCATGATTTGCACTTTGTTCGTCCATGGACATAAATTCACATTTAAGCACTTGTGTTGGCACTCAATCACCAAAATACTTAGAAATGGCCCAAGGGCACATTTCCCTTTCAATCTCCTCCTTTTTGGTGATTTATGCCAACACAACATAAAGCAACTAGAACAAATGCAAACTCACTTCAAATAAAACTCAAATTTATTTTGATTCAATTTTGGCATATATGGATCATCCTTTGCCACCACTTGGTTTGTTTTTGCAAATCAAACTCAAATCTCTATCTCTAAGTCAAACACACATGTTGAAGCATAAAGAGAGTCATTCCAAAAGAGATTGATCAAAGATTTCAAAAACTCCCCCTTTTTCCCATAATTACTACTTCTCCCCACAAGAAGCCAACTTTTGACAAAAGAGACAATAAAAGAGCTTTGACAAACCAAAAGCTCTACTCTACTATTTTCAAATTTTTCAAGTGGTAGCTGATCCATTTATTGCTTTGGCCTTTATTTTCTCCCCCTTTGGCATCAAACACCAAAACGGGATTAAACTTGGCTCCATAACCCCATTGCCTCACCAAAATCTCCAATTAAGAGCAAATGGCAATAAGAGTTCATGAGATGAACTTGGAATAAGTTACCCTCTCATCGGAGTGCAGTGGAAGTCTTTCATGGTCCAAGTCCACCTTTTCCCTTTCAATTCTCCTTTGAGACTAAAACAAGCAAACTCAAGCATATGGTTAGTCTCAAAGGGTCAAGTTGTACCACATCTCCCCCTAAAACTGTGCATCATTTTGCCACGGACTTGTGAGGTCCAGGGAGTGTTTGTACAACTTGAGCACCACAATAAGCAACAAAATGCAGAATAAACATGATCAAGGGCATAAACACATATATGCTACAATTCAATCCAAGTTCCGCGAATCTAAGATATTTAGCTCACTACGCAGCCTGTAAAAGGTCTTCTCATCTAGAGGCTTGGTAAAGATATCGGCTAGCTGGTTCTCGGTGCTAACATGAAACACTTCGATATCTCCCTTTTGCTGGTGGTCTCTCAAAAAGTGATGCCGGATGTCAATGTGTTTTGTGCGGCTGTGCTCAACAGGATTTTCCGCTATTCGGATAGCACTCTCATTGTCACATAGGAGTGGGACTTTGCTCAGATTGTAGCCAAAGTCCCTGAGGGTTTGCCTCATCCAAAGTAGTTGCGCACAACACTGTCCTGCGGCAACGTACTCGGCCTCAGCGGTGGATAGGGCAACGGAGGTTTGTTTCATAGAGTTCCATGACACCAGGGACCTTCCTAAGAATTGGCATGTCCCCGATGTACTCTTCCTATCGACCTTACATCCAGCATAGTCGGAATCTGAGTAGCCAATCAAGTCAAAGTTAGACCCCTTTGGATACCAGATCCCGAAGCAAGGTGTAGCGACTAAATATCTAAGGATTCGCTTCACTGCCACTAAGTGACACTCCTTAGGATCGGATTGAAATCTAGCACACATGCATACGCTAAGCATAATATCCGGTCTACTAGCACATAAGTAAAGTAATGACCCTATCATTGACCGGTATGCCTTTTGATCAACGGACTTACCTCCTTTGTTGAGGTCGGTGTGTCCGTCGGTCCCCATCGGCGTTTTTGCGGGCTTGGCGTCCTTCATCCCAAACCACTTCAGCAGGTCTTGCGTGTACTTCGTTTGAGAGATGAAGGTGCCGTCCTTGAGTTGCTTCACTTGGAACCCAAGGAAGTAGTTCAACTCGCCCATCATCGACATCTCGAATTTCTGCGTCATCACCCTGCTAAACTCTTCACAAGACTTTTGATTAGTAGAACCAAATATTATGTCATCGACATAAATTTGGCATACAAAAAGATCACCATCGCAAGTCTTAGTAAAAAGAGTTGGATCCGCTTTCCCAACCTTGAAAGCATTAGCAATTAAAAAGTCTCTAAGATACCATGCTCTTGGGGCTTGCTTAAGTCCATAGAGCGCCTTAGAGAGCTTACACACGTGGTCGGGGTACCGTTCATCCTCAAAGCCAGGGGGTTGCTCCACGTACACCTCCTCTTTGATCGGCCCGTTGAGAAAAGCGCTCTTCACATCCATTTGGTACAACCTGAAAGAATGGTGAGCGGCATACGCTAGCAAGATACGAATGGACTCTAGCCTAGCCACAGGAGCAAAAGTCTCCTCAAAGTCCAAACCTGCGACTTGGGCATAACCTTTTGCCACAAGTCGAGCCTTGTTCCTCGTCACCACCCCGTGCTCGTCCTGTTTGTTGCGGAACACCCACTTGGTTCCCACAACATTTTGCTTGGGACGAGGCACCAGTGTCCAAACTTCATTGCGCTTGAAGTTGTTGAGTTCCTCCTGCATGGCCAATACCCAATCCGGATCTAGCAAGGCCTCCTCTACCCTGAAAGGCTCAATAGAAGAGACAAAGGAGTAATGCTCACAAAAATTAACTAATCGAGATCGAGTAGTTACTCCCTTGCTAATGTCACCCAAAATTTGGTCGACGGGATGATCCCTTTGAATCACTGCTCGAACTTGGGTTGGAGGTGCCGGTTGCGCTTCTTCCTCCATTACGTGATCATCTTGTGCTCCCCCTTGATCACACGCCTCCTGTTGATGAACCTGTTCATCGTCTTGAGTTGGGGGATGCACCGTTGTTGAGGAAGAAGGTTGATCTCGTTCATCTTGTTCCTGTGGCCGAACGTCTCCAATCGCCATGGTTCGTATCGCGGCCGTTGGAACATCTTCTTCATCTACATCATCACAATCAACAACTTGCTCTCTTGGAGAGCCATTAGTTTCATCAAATACAACGTCGCTAGAGACTTCAACCAAACCTGATGATTTGTTGAAGACTCTATACGCCTTTGTATTTGAGTCATAACCTAACAAAAACCCTTCTACAGCTTTGGGAGCAAACTTAGAATTTCTACCCTTCTTTACTAGAATGTAGCACTTGCTCCCAAATACACGAAAGTAAGATACATTGGGTTTGTTACCGGTTAGTAGCTCATATGACGTCTTCTTGAGGAGGCGATGAAGGTAGACCCTGTTGATGGCGTGGCAAGCCGTGTTCACGGCTTCCGACCAAAAGCACTCGGGGGGTCTTGAATTCTCCAAGCATAGTCCTCGCCATATCTATGAGCGTCCTATTCTTCCTTTCTACCACACCATTTTGCTGTGGTGTGTAGGGAGCGAAGAACTCGTGCTTGATCCCTTCCTCCTCAAGGAACTCCTCCACTTGAAGGTTCTTGAACTCAGACCCGTTGTCGCTCCTTATCTTCTTCACCTTGAGCTCAAACTCATTTTGAGCTCTCCTGAGGAAGCGCTTGAGGGTCCCTTGGGTTTCAGACTTATCCTGCAAAAAGAACACCCAAGTGAAGCGGGAAAAGTCATCAACAATAACTAAACCATACTTACTTCCTCCTATGCTTAGATAGGCGATGGGTCCGAAGAGGTCCATATGCAGCAGCTCCAGAGGTCTTGACGTGGTCATCACATTCTTGCTGTGATGTGCTCCTCCCACTTGTTTACCTGCTTGACAAGCTGCACAAGGTCTATCTTTTTCGAAATGAACATTGGTTAGACCTATCACGTGTTCTCCCTTTAGAAGCTTGTGGAGGTTCTTCATCCCCACATGTGCTAAGCGGCGATGCCACAACCAGCCCATGCAAGTCTTAGCCATTAAGCATGCATCTAGGCCGGCCTCTTCTTTTGCAAAATCAACTAAGTAAAGTTTGCCGTCTAGTACACCCTTAAAAGCTAGTGAACCATCACATCTTCTAAAGACAGACACATCTACATTTGTAAATAAGCAGTTATATCCCATATTGCATAATTGACTAACAGATAGTAAATTATATCCAAGAGACTCTACTAAAAACACATTAGATATAGAGTGCTCATTTGAGATTGCAATTTTACCTAACCCTTTTACCTTGCCTTGATTCCCATCACCGAATATTATTGAATCTTGGGAATCTTTGTTTTTGACGTAGGAGGTGAACATCTTCTTCTCCCCCGTCATATGGTTTGTGCATCCGCTGTCGATGATCCAGCTTGAACCCCCGGATGCATAAACCTGCAAGGCAAAATTAGGCTTGGGTCTTAGGTACCCAACTCATGTTGGGTCCTACAAGGTTAGTGCAAATATCCTTAGGGACCCAAATGCAAGTTTTGTCTCCCTTGCATTTTGCCCCTAATCTCCTAGCAACTATTTTCCTATCCTTTCTACAAATAGCAAAGGAAGCATTTAAAGCACAATAAATTGTAGAAGGTTCATTCACTACTTTCCTAGGAGCATGAATAATATTCTTTCTAGGCACATGATGAATATCATTTTTCCTAGACATATTTCTACCATGCATATAGGAAGAACTAGAAGCAAACATGGCATGAGAGTCAAAGTCATCATAAGCATTATAACTCCTATAAGTATTTCTAGTTTGTCTCCTATCATGGTACAAGAAGGCATGGTTCTTTTTAGCACTACTAGCCATAGGGGCCTTCCCTTTCTCCTTGACGAAGATGGGAGCCTTATGGCTTGTTAAGTTCTTGGCTTCCCTCTTGAAGCCAAGCCCATCCTTAATTGAGGGATGTCTTCCAATTGTGTAGGCATCCCTTGCAAATTTTAACTTATCAAATTCACTTTTGCTAGTCTTAAGTTGGGCATTAAGACTAGCCACTTCATCATTTAGTTTTGAAATTGAAACTAAGTGCTCACAACAAGCATTAATATCAACATCCTTACACCTAGTGCAAATTTCAACATGTTCAACACAAGAGTTAGATTTACATGCTACTTCTAGTTTAGCATTTAAATCATTAATTTCACCTTTTAAAGAAGAAATGGTTTCATTACAAGTAGAAAGTTCACAAGAAAGCATTCCATTTCTTTTAACTTCTAGAGCAAGTGAATTTTGTGCACTAACAAATTTATCATGCTCTTCATATAAAAGATCTTCTTGTTTCTCTAAGATTCTATCCTTTTCATTCAAGGCATCAATCAATTCATTAATCTTAGCTATCTTAGTTCTATCCAATCCCTTGAATAAACTAGAGTAATCTATTTCATCCTCACTAGACTCATCATCACTAGAAGAATCATAAGTATTAGCATTACGAGTGATTACCTACTTCTCCCTTGCCATGAGACAGGTGTGATGCTCATTTGGGAAGAGGGTCGATTTGTTGAAAGCAGTGGCGGCGAGTCCTTCGTCGTCGGAGTCGGACGAAGAGCAATCCAAATCCCACTCCTTTCCAAGGTGTGCTTCGCCTTTGGCCTTCTTGTAGACCTTCTTGTTCTCTCTCTTCCCATTCTTCCCTTGCTCCTGGTCACTATCATTTTCGGGACAGTTAGCAATAAAATGACCAACCTTACCACATTTGAAGCATGAGCGCTTCCCCTTTGTCTTGGTCTTCCTTGGTTGCCCCTTGCGACCATTTAGCGCCGTCTTGAATCTTTTGATGATGAGAGCCATTTCTTCATCATTGAGCCCGGCCGCCTCAACTTGCGCCACCTTGCTGGGTAGCGGCTCCTTGCTCCTTGTTGCCTTGAGAGCAATGGGTTGAGGCTCGTGGAGTGGACCGTTCAACGCGTCGTCGACGTATCTCGCCTCCTTGATCATCATCCGTCCGCTTACGAATTTTCCGAGTACCTCCTCGGGCGTCATCATCGTGTACCTGGGATTCTCACGAATATTGTTCACGAGATGAGGATCAAGAACGGTAAAGGACCTAAGCATTAGGTGGACGACGTCGTGGTCCGTCCATCTCGTGCTTCCGTAGTTCCTTATTTTGTTGATGAGGGTCTTGAGCCGGTTGTACGTTTGGGTTGGCTCCTCTCCCCTTATCATGGCGAATCGTCCAAGCTCGCCCTCCACCAACTCCATTTTGGTGAGCATGGTGATGTCATTCCCCTCGTGAGAGATCTTGAGGGTGTCCCATATTTGCTTGGCATTGTCCAAGCCGCTTACCTTGTTGTACTCTTCCCTGCACAAGGACGCTAAGAGAACAGTAGTAGCTTGTGCATTTCTATGGATTTGTTCATTTATGAGCATAGAGTTATCCGAGCTATCAAACTTCATTCCATTCTCTACAATCTCCCAAATGCTTGGATGGAGAGAGAATAAGTGACTACGCATTTTGTGACTCCAAAATCCGTAGTCCTCCCCATCGAAGTGTGGAGGTTTGCCAAGAGGAATGGAAAGCAAATGCGAATTCGAACTATGTTGAATACGAGAATAATCAAATGAAAAGTTCGAATTGACCGTCTTTTTGTAGTCGTTGTCGTCGTCCTTTTGGGAAGAGGAAGATTCGTCGCTGTCGTAGTAGACGATCTCCTTGATGCGTCTTGTCTTCTTCTTCTTCCCTTCTTTGCGTCTGTGCCCCGAGCCCGAGTCGGTAGTCTTGTCGTCTTTTGGCTCGTTGACGAAGGACTCCTTCTCCTTGTCGTTGATCACGATTCCCTTCCCCTTAGGATCCATCTCTTCGGGCGGTTAGTCCCTTTCTTGAAGAGAACGGCTTTGATACCAATTGAGAGCACCTAGAGGGGGGGGGGGTGAATAGGTGATCCTGTGAAACTTAAACTTATAGCCACAAAAACTTGTTAAGTGTTAGCACAATAATTGCCAAGTGGCTAAGGAGGAGTCTCAACAAAACACAATACCACAAGAGATCAGACACAGGTATGACACAGTGGTTTATCCCGTGGTTCGGCCAAGACCAACGCTTGCCTACTCCACGTTGTGGTGTCCCAACGGACGAGGGTTGCAATCAACCCCTCTCAAGTGGTCCAAAGACCAACTTGAATACCACGGTGTTTTGTTTTGCCTTTCAATATCCCGTTTGCGAGGAATCTCCACAACTTGGAGCCTCTCGCCCTTACACTTGAGATTTACAAGAAATTCGGAGTAAGGGAGGAAAGCAACACACACAAATCCACAGCAAAATGCGCACACACACGGCCAAGAATCGAGCTCAAAAGACTATCTCAAAGTTCTCACTAGAACGGAGCTCGAATCACTGAGAATGACAAACGAATGCGCAAAGACTGAGTGTGGATGATCAAGAATGCTCTAAGGTTGCTTGGTTTTACTCCTCCATGCGCCTAGGGGTCCCTTTTATAGCCCCAAGGCAGCTAGGAGCCGTTGAGAGCAAATTTGGAAGGCCAATCTTGCCTTCTGTCGTCGGGGGCACCGGACAGTCCGGTGCACACCGGACACTGTCCGGTGCCCGATTTCCTTCCTTAAATAGCGAAGCCGACCGTTGGCAGACTTGGAGCCGTTGGCGCACCGGACATGTCCGGTGCACACCGGACAGTCCGGTGCTGTCTTCTAGCCGTTGGCTCGGCCACGTGTCCCGCGCAGATTGCGCGGCCGACCGTTGGCCCGGCCGACCGTTGGCTCACCGGACAGTCCGGTGCACACCGGACAGTCCGGTGAATTTTAGCCGTACGTCGCCGGTGAATTCCCGAGAGCAGCCACTTCGCTCGAGCCAGCCTGGCGCACCGGACACTGTCTGGTGCACCACCGGACAGTCCGGTGTGCCAGACCGAGCTGAGTCTTGGCTGTACACAGCCAAGTCTTTTGCACCTTTCTTCTTTCTGTTTCTAACACTTAGACAAGTATATTAGTACACAAAACCAATGTACTAAGGCTTAGAAACATACCTTTACTTCATGATTTGCACTTTGTTCGTCCATGGACATAAATTCACATTTAAGCACTTGTGTTGGCACTCAATCACCAAAATACTTAGAAATGGCCCAAGGGCACATTTCCCTTTCAGGGCTGCGGCCTCTGCCCCTCCCTCAGCCTCAAGGATTTTCATCACCAGGGCTGGGGAGGGGAGTGTGCCGAGTTGAGGTCGGCCCCCGCGTGGGCGGCGGCCCGCTCCTTCACTCAGTGATCGGGGGGAGGAGCGGTTGTCGTCCATGGCGCTGGCATCTGCAGCGTGCCTGGCTTTCGGAAGCGAGTGGCTTCGAAGCCGCTCGCGGCGCCGGCGTCTGCCACGGCAGCTGGAAGAGGTTCTTCCGCCGGCGTGATAGCCAAGGCTGGCCACGGACCGACCTCCAACTCTACGGCCTTCTGCCCGTCCTTGCCTCTCGAGTTTGGGCATGGGCGGGGGCCTCCTGGCAGCAGCATCCGCCCTGAGGTCATCGCTGCTGCTGTTCGGCCCCCCAGGACAGAAGTCTTCATCGTCGCCGCTGCCGGGGCGGGCGATGACAAGCCGTTCATCGGTCTTCCGTTGCTCCACAGGCCCACCCCTATCGAGTGGGGTTGTTCGTACCTGCGGAGGGGAACCGGAGTTCCGTTTGTAATGGCACTTCGAATGCCAGTGTTTTTGTTCATTACGGCTTTCGGGGCCTGAACATGTATGTAACGTCGACACGGAGCCATGTTTTTTCCTCATTTTCGAGCGCTAAGACTCGTCTGCTGATTATCTGAACCGCTTCACCAAGCATGAGTCGCCCCGTGTCAAGGTGACGAGTGAGGTATCCGTATCCCGGAGGCGTAGGAGTCCCTCGGCTCGGTCGGCCCTGCTGTCCGAGGCTCCTCTAGCTTAGTTAAAGAGACCCCTCGGCCGCTCTTCGACGAGCCGAGGCCAGGGGTAGCGATATCAGTATAAACAGAGGCGGAGTCGGCTCGAAAATGAAACCTGGTTGGCCGGAGCCTAGCCGGGTTATCCATTGGCGGGATCGACGTCGGAGTTGATCAGCCGAGGCTTCGGGTCGGGCTGGCTCCCTTGGAAGATGGTTGGCCGAGGCCCCAGGGGTGACCGGCTGAGCCGCCTGCTCGGGCCAGATTCCCGGAGAAGTCCCTGGGAGCGATTGCCCGGGCGTGGTGATGACGTCGTCCTTCAGAGCGGAGAACCTCGGACCGCGTCGCCGTCCGAGGCTAGGTCGGGCCTCGCCGAAGGTGCCGTCGATGCCGAGGGTGTTGCTGCCCCCTTCCAGCGTCAAGACCCGAGCCTGCAGGATCAGATTGTCTTGTAGTGTGTGCCTTGTGCGGCCGTCGAGGCCAGAACACACACCCTCGCTGCGTTGTAAGGCTGCGTCTCTTTTCCTCTTGTTTCGAGTATCTGGACTTTTTGTCGGTAACAGGGATGTTAGTGCGAGCGAGAGTTGCTTCTCGCGGAAGGTGATGAGTGAGGTATCCGTATCCCGGAGGCGTGGGAGTCCCTCGGCTCGGTCAGCCTTGCCGCTTACGCGTACTTTCACCCATCCGTGAGGCCCTGTCGCCGACTCGGTCGAGAAGGCTCGAAGGATCGCTTCGGCAGAAGGGCTTCTGAACGTAAAGACTTGTTCGATCCGTGGAGCCACTTTATCCGAACGCGAGTTACTTATCGCAGAAGGTGATGAGTGAGGTATCCGTATCCCGGAGGCGTAGGAGTCCCTCGGCTCGGTCAGCCTTGACTGCTTACGTGTACTCCGTCGTTTCCAGGACCCACTTTTCGAAGTAGTCAAAAAGCACGAAAGATATTCTGGTAAAAGAGATTTTTTTTCGAGGAAAATTTTGACGCAGAGGGGGTTTCCCCCCTTTTAGCCCACGAGGGAGGGTCGGGCTTTGCCGAGGCGAGGCCGACCCTTCCTTGTTGACCAAACTTTGCGTGGGTGCGAGGTATATGAACAACTTGGAAACATCTTAAGGGTAGAAGCGACGTAGCTGTTGGATGTTCCAAGCGTTGCCGTAGACCTCGCCTTGACTGTTGGCCAGCTTGTACGTTCCGGGCTTCAGAACTTTGGTGATGACGAATGGCCCCTCCCAGGGGGGCGTGAGCTTGTGCCTCCCTCGGGCGTCTTGCCGCAGCCGAAGCACCAGGTCGCCCACTTGGAGGTCTCGGGGTCGGACCCCTCGGGCGTGGTAGCGTCGCAGGGACTGCTGATACCGCGCCGAGTGTAGTAAGGCCCTGTCCCGAGCCTCTTCCAGCTGGTCCAGCGAGTCTTCTCGGCTAGCTTGGTTGCTTTGATCGTCGTAGGCCCTCGTCCTCGGGGAGCCGTATTCTAGGTCAGTGGGCAAGACGGCCTCGGCTCCGTAGACCAGGAAGAACGGCGTGAAACCCGTGGCTCGGCTCGGCGTTGTCCTCAGGCTCCAGACCACCGAGGGGAGTTCCTTCATCCATCGCTTGCCGAACTTGTTGAGGTCGTTGTAAATCCGAGGCTTGAGCCCTTGTAGAATCATGCCGTTGGCATGCTCTACTTGCCCATTCGACATGGGATGAGCTACGGCAGCCCAGTCCACCCGGATGTGGTGATCCTCGCAAAAATCAAAGAATTTTCTGCCGGTGAACTGGGTGCCGTTGTCGGTGATGATGGAGTTTGGGACCCCGAAGCGATGGATGATCTTGGTGAAGAACGCCACCGCCTGCTCGGACCTGATGCTGTTCAGGGGTCGGACCTCGATCCACTTGGAGAATTTGTCGACAGCGACCAGCAGGTGCGTGTAGCCCCCGGGCGCCTTCTGCAGAGGGCCGACGAGGTCCAGACCCCACACAGCGAAGGGCCAGGTGATGGGTATCGTCTGCAGAGCCTGAGCGGGCAGGTGGGTCTGCTTCGCATAGAATTGACACCCTTCGCAGGTGCGGACAATTCTAGTGGCGTCAGCCACCGCCGCCGGCCAGTAGAAGCCTTGCCGGAAAGCGTTCCCGACGAGGGCTCGAGGCGCTGCATGATGGCCGCAAGCCCCCGAGTGTATCTCTTGCAGGAGTTCCTGACCTTCGGCGATGGAGATGCATCGCTGGAGGATGCCCGAGGGGCTGCGGTGGTAGAGCTCCTTCTCATCGCCCAGCAAGACGAACGACTTGGCGCGTCGCGCTACCCGCCGAGCCTCGGCTTGGTCGAGGGGTAGCTCTCCTTGGCGGAGATATTGCAGGTACGGGGTCTGCCAATCTCGATCAGGCGTGACCCCGCTCCGCTCCTCCTCGATGCGCAGCGCCTCGCCCTCGGGGGCCGAGGGTACCTCGGGCTGAACCGAGGACACCTCGGGCTGGGCCGAGGGTACCTCGGACTCGGGCGTGTCGTTGATCTTGACGGAGGGTTGGTGCAGATCCCGGGAGAAGACGTCCGGGGGAACCGTCGTTCGCCCCGAGGCTATTTTTGCCAGCTCGTCCGCAGTCTCGTTGTAGCGCCGGGCGATGTGGTTAAGCTCGAGCCCGTAGAACTTGTCTTCCAGGCGCCGAACCTCATCGCAGTAGGCCTCCATCTTCGGGTCGCGGCAGTGGGAGTTCTTCATGACTTGGTCGATGACGAGCTGCGAGTCGCCGCGAGCGTCGAGGCGTCGGACCCCTAGTTCGATGGCGATTCGCAATCCGTTGATCAGAGCTTCGTACTCAGCCATATTGTTGGACGCCGGGAAATGGAGGCGCAGCACGTAGCGTAGGTGTTTCCCGAGGGGCGAGACGAAGAGCAGGCCCGCGCCGGCTCCCGTCTTCATCAGTGACCCATCGAAAAACATGGTCCAGAGCTTCGGTTGGATCGGAGCCATCGGCAGCTGGGTGTCGACCCATTCGGCTACGAAGTCCGCCAATACCTGGGACTTGATGGCCTTCCGAGGGGCGAACGAGATTGTCTCGCCCATGATTTCCACCGCCCACTTTGCGATCCTGCCCGAGGCCTCTCAGCACTGGATGATCTCCCCCAGGGGAAGGATGACACCACAGTTACCGGATGAGACTCGAAGTAATGCCGCAACTTTCGCCTCGTCAGGATCACTGCATACAGTAGCTTCTGAACTTGTGGGTAGCGGATCTTGGTTTCGGACAGCACCTCGCTGACGAAGTAAACTGGCCTCTGAACGGGCAATGCATGCCCCTCTTCTTGCCTTTCGACCACAATCGCGGCGCTAACCACCTGAGTGGTCGCGGCGACGTAGACCAAGAGGGATTCTCCATCAGCTGGGGGTACCAAGATAGGCGCCTTGGTGAGGAGCGCCTTCAGGTTCCCGAGAGCTTCCTCGGCCTCAGGGGTCCAAGTGAAGCACTCGGCCTTCCTTAAGAGGCGGCACAGAGTCAGGCCTCTTTCGCCGAGGCGTGAGACGAAACGGCTCAAGGCCGCGAGACATCCCATGACCCTCTGTACACCTTTTAAGTCCTTGATGGGCCCCATGCTGGTGATGGCTGCGATCTTCTCCGGGTTGGCTTCGATGCCCCGCTCGGAGACGATGAACCCCAGGAGCATGCCTCGGGGCACCCCAAAGACACACTTCTCGGGATTGAGCTTGACGTCCTTTGCCTTGAGACACCGAAATGTCACTTCAAGGTCGGAGAGGAGGTCGGAGGCTTTCCTTGTCTTGACTACGATGTCATCGACGTAGGCCTCGACCGTGCGACCGATGTGTTCGCCGAACACATGGTTCATGCACCGCTGGTACGTCGCACCCGCGTTCCTCAAACCGAACGGCATGGTGACATAGCAGTACATGCCGAAGGGCGTGATGAAAGAAGTCGCGAGCTGGTCGGACTCTTTCATCTTGATTTGATGGTACCCTGAGTAGGCATCGAGGAAAGACAGGGTTTCGCACCCAGCAGTGGAATCCACGATTTGATCGATGCGAGGTAGAGGGTAGGGAACCTTCGGACATGCTTTGTTGAGACCAGTGTAGTCTACACACATCCGCCATTTCCCCCCTTTCTTTCTCACAAGCACAGGGTTGGCAAGCCATTCGGGATGGAATACCTCTTTGATGAACCCTGCTGCCATTAGCTTGTGGATCTCCTCGCCTATCACTCTGCGCTTCTCCTCGTCGAATCGGTGCAGAGGCTGCCTGACCGGTCGGGCTCCGGCCCGAATATCCAGCGAGTGCTCGGCGACATCCCTCGGTATGCCGGGCATGTCCGAGGGACTCCACACAAAGACGTCGGCGTTTGCGCGGAGAAAGTCGACGAGCACTGCTTCCTATTTGGGGTCGAGCCCGGAACCGATCCGGATCTGCTTGGAGGTGTCGCCACTGGGGTCGAGAGGGACGGCCTTAACCATCTCCGCTGGCTCGAAGTTGCCGGCGTGTCGCTTCACGTCTGGCACCTCTCTGGAGAGGTTCTCCAGGTCGGCGATGAGGGCCTCGGACTCGGCGAGGGCCTCGGCGTACTCCACGCACTCCACGTCGCATTCGAACGCGTGTTTGTACGTGGGGCCGACGGTGATGACCCCGTTGGGGCCCGGCATCTTGAGCTTCAGGTAGGTGTAGTTGGGGACGGCCATGAACTTCGCGTAGCATGGCCTCCCCAATACCGCGTGGTAGGTTCCTCGGAAACCCGACCACCTCGAACGTCAAAATCTCCCTTCGGAAGTTGGAGGGCGTTCCGAAGCAGACAGGAAGGTCGAGCCGTCCGAGGAGCTGGACGCGCTTCCCAGGAATGATCCCGTGGAAGGGCGCAGCGCCTGCTCGGACGGAGGACAGATCGACGCGCAGGAGCCTGAGGGTCTCGATGTAGATGATGTTGAGGCAGCTGCCCCCATCCATCAGGACCTTGGTGAGCCTGACGTCGCCGATGATGGGGTCGACGACGAGCGGGTACTTCCCCGGGCTCAGCACGTGGGCGGGGTGGTCAGCTTGGTCGAAGGTGATGGGCTTGTCGGACCAGTATAGGTAGACTGGCGCCGCCACCTTCACCGAGCAGACCTCCCGACGCTCTTGCTTGCGATGCCGAGCCGAGGCATTCGCCGCATGCCCTCCGTAGATCATGAAGCAGTCGCGGACCTCGAGGAACTCTCCTGCTTGGTGATCTTCCTTTTGGTCGTCGTCGCGGGCCCTGCCACCCTCTGCGGGTGGCCCAGCCTTGTGGAAGTGGCGCCGAAGCATGACGCACTCCTCGAGGGTGTGCTTGACGGGCCCCTGATGGTAGGGGCATGGCTCCTTGAGCATCTTGTCGAAGAGGTTAGCACCTCCGGGGGGCTTCCGAGGGTTCTTGTATTCGGCAGCGGCGACAAGGTCCGCGTCGGCGGCGTCGCGTTTCGCTTGCGACTTCTTCTTGCCTTTCTTCTTGGCGCCGCGCGGAGTAGACGCCTCGGGAGCCTCTTCCGACGGGCGGCCCTGGGGCTACTTGTCCTTCCGGAAGATGGCCTCGACCGCCTCCTGGCCAGAGGCGAACTTGGTGGCGATGTCCATCAGCTCGCTCGCCCTGGTGGGGGTCTTGCGACCCAACTTGCTCACCAGGTCACGGCAGGTGGTGCCGGCAAGGAACGTGCCGATGACATCGGAGTCGGTGATGTTGGGCAGCTCGGTGCGCTGCTTCGAGAATCGCCGGATGTAGTCCCGAAGAGACTCTCCCGGCTGTTGCCGGCAGCTCCGGAGGTCCCAGGAATTCCCGGGGCGCACGTACATGCCCTGGAAATTGCCGGCGAAGGCTTGGACCAAATCATCCCAGTTGGAGATCGGCCCCGGAGGCAGGTGCTCCAACGAGGCGCGAGCAGTGTCGGAGAGGAACAGGGGGAGGTTGCGGATGATGAGGTTGTCGTCGTCCGTTCCACCCAGTTGGCAGGCCAGGCGGTAGTCTGCGAGCCACAATTCCGGCCTCGTTTCCCCCGAGTACTTTGTGATAGTAGTCGGGGGTCGGAACCGGGCCGGAAACGGCGCCCGCCGGATGGCCCGGCTGAAGGCCTGCGGACCGGGTGGTTCGGGCGAGGGACTCCGATCCTCCCCGCTGTCGTAGCGTCCCCCACGCCTGGGGTGGTAGCCTCAGCGCACCCTCTCGTCGAGGTGGGCCCGACGGTCGCGATGATGGTGCTCGTTGCCGAGGTGGCCCGGGGCCGCAGGCGCGGTGTTGCGCGTGCGCCCGGTGTAGACCGAGGCTTCCCGCATGAATCGGGAAGTCGCGGCATGAGGTTCCGAGGGGTACCCCTGCCTTCGGGAGGCAGAGCTCTCGGCCCGCCGGGCCGCAGCGCCTTCCAGGAGATTCTTGAGCTCTCCCTGGATTCGCCGACCCTCGGTGGTTGATGGTTCTGGCATCGCGCGAAGGAGCATCGCTGCGGCTGCCAGGTTCTGACCGACCCCGCTGGATGCGGGTGGCGGCCTGTCCCTGACATCGTTGGCGATGCGGTGCTGGAAACCCTGGGGCAGGTGACGTATTTCTCCGGCCGGGGGTTGGCCCGCCCATACCTGCCCGACGTTCCGGCGGATCGACTCGAGCGCTCCTGCTCCCTCGTCGAGCCTGGCCTGCGCCCCGTGGACTTGCTCGAGCTGTGGGTCGTGACCCCCCGCCGGAACGGGGACCACAGCTAGCTCCCGCGGGATGTCGGTGCGAGGCACCGGCCTAGGGAGATCACCATCCTCCGGCATGCCGAGATGGTTGCCTTCGGAGGGATCCCCTAGCTCGACGTGGAAACATTCGCGGCTTGGGCCGCAGTCCTTGTCGTCAAGGCTGCGGCTGCCGTCGGAACAGTCGGAGAGGCAGTAGTCACATGCGGTCATAAAGTCCCGCATGGCACTGAGGTTGCCAAATCCAGAGAAATCCCAACAGACGCTGGGATCGTCATCTTCCTCGGACCCAGAGGGCCCGTAGGTCGAGACGTCCGTCAATTGGTCCCAAGGCGACCGCATACGAAACCCCAGAGGGGTTGCACTCGCCTCAACGTGAGCGCCCGCCAAAGCGAGGTCGCTAGGCGGGTTGAGGCCGAGTCGAAATGACGTAGGATGGGAATCAGTCGGTACCTTTTGGTCGACGAGGAGCGACATAGTCACGTCGGGGACTGATTGCGCCGTCGTCCTGGGTACGAGGGCGACGTCCTACAGGCCCTCCGCGAGCGTGCTGGCGTCGTCCACTTGCTCGGGATTGGCATGTCGCGGGGGGACGGCGCTCGCCTTCATCTCAAACGCGAGGTCGACGCCCGACGCGCCCTCCGTTGGGGCGCTGGGGACGTCGATTCGCTCGACAGCCGACGGAGCGCGGCCTCCCGCTCGGCCTTGGTTGCCCCGCCTCCTCCTCCGATGGCGGGGGAGAGGACGGGGCGAGCTCGAATGTTGTTCTTCCACCACGCGGGGAAGACGTCGTCGATTCCGCCGCCGGCGGGCGGGCTGTCGGCCGCCATTGTCGTCGTCGCGCGGCGGTGGAAGGAGTATCATGTCGTAGCTGCCGTCGAGAGACATGAACTCGAGACTCCCGAAACGGAGCACCGTCCCGGGTTGGAGAGGTCGTTGGAGACTGCCCATCTGGAGCTTGACGGGAAACTGCTCGTCAACACGCAGCAGGCCCCTACCTGGCGCGCCAACTGTCGGCGTTTCGAGACCGGGGGGTCCCTAAGCCGACGAGTGAGTGTGCCGCGTGCCCCAGCCCAGATGGGTCGACCGCGTGGGCGAGCGTGAAGGGGGGAAAGCGAGGTGGCCGGAGACGGGTCGTGAGAGAGGTGGAAATCCCGCAGCCTTCGTGTTCGTCCCGCGCCCAGGTCGGGTGCGCTTGCAGTAGGGGGTTACAAGCGTCTACGCGGGTGAGGCAAGCGAGCGGCCCCAAGAGAGCGCCTGCCCCGTCCTCGTCCCCACGCGGCCAACCTTCTCTAAGAAGGCCCTGGTCCTTCCTTTTATAGGCGTAAGGAGAGGATCCAGGTGTACAATGGGGTGTAGCAGAGTGCTATGTGTCCAGCGGGGGAAAGCTAGCGCCCTAAGTACATGCCAATGTGGCAGCCGGAGAGATCTTGGCACCTAGCTGGTGTGGTGTCATGGCTGTCAGAGGAGCAACGGAGCCTGGCGGAGGGACAGCTGTCGGAGCGGTTGGGTCCTTTCTGACGTCCCCCCGCTTCCGTAAGGGAGCTGAGAGCCGCCGTCGTCACAGGGCTAGCGGGGCGCCATCATTGCCTATCTGGCGGAGCTAGCTAGATGGGACACCGGTCTTGTTCTCTGCGGCCCGAGTCGGCTCGGGGTAGGGTGATGATGGCGCTTCCTGTTGACGTGGCGGGCTTGTGCCCTAGGTCGGGCGACGTGGAGGCTCCTCCGAAGCCGAGGTCGAGTCTGTCTTTCATGGCCGAGGCCGAGCCCGAGCTCCTGGGTCGGGCGAGGCGGAGGCCGTTCGGCAGAGGCCAGGGCGGAGTCCGACCCCTGGGGTCGGGCGAAGCGGAGTTCGTCGTCTTCTGGGGCCTAGCCCGAGTCCGTGCCCTGGGTCGGGCGGAGCGGAGTTTGCCGTCTTCCGAGGCCTTAGCCCGAGTCCGAGCCCTGGGTCGGGCGGAGCGGAGTTCGCCGTCTTCTGGGGCCTTAGCCCGAGTCCGAGCCCTGGGTCGGGCGGAGCGGAGTTCGCCGTCTTCCGGGGCCTTAGCCCGAGTCCGAGCCCTGGGTCGGGCGGAGCGGAGTTTGCCGTCTTCCGGGGCCTTAGCCCGAGTCCGAGCCCTGGGTCGGGCGGAGCGGAGTTTGCCGTCTTCCGGGGCCTTAGCCCGAGTCCGAGCCCTAGGTCGGGCGGAGCGGAGTTCGCCGTCTTCCGGGGCCTTAGCCCGAGTCCGAGCCCTGGGTCGGGCGGAGCGGAGTTCGCCGTCTTCCGGGGCCTTAGCCCGAGTCCGAGCCCTGGGTCGGGCGGAGCGGAGTTCGCCGTCTTCCGGGGCCTTAGCCCGAGTCCGAGCCCTAGGTCGGGCGGAGCTTCCTATGGCGCCTTTGGCAAGGCCTGACTGCCTGTCAGTCTCACTCTGTCAAGTGGCACTGCAGTCGGAATGGCGCAGGCGGCGCTGTCCTTCTGTCAGACCGGTCAGTGGAGCGGCGAAGTGACGGCGGTCACTTCGGCTCTGCCGGGGGGCGCGCGTCAGGATAAAGGTGTCAGGCTACCTTTGCGTTAAATGCTCCTGTGACTCGGTCGGTCGGCGCGGCGATTTAGTCAGGGTTGCTTCTTAGCGAAGGCAAGGCCTCGGGCGAGCCGGAGATGTGTCTGCCGTTAAAACGGGGCCTCGGGCGAGACGGAAACCCCTCGGGGTCGGCTGCCCTTGCCCGAGGCTAGGCTCGGGCGAGGCGTGATCGAGTCACTCGTATGGACTGATCCCTGACTTAATCGCACCCATCAGGCCTCTGCAGCTTTATGCTGATGGGGGTTACCAGCTGAGAATTAGGCGTCTTGAGGGTACCCCTAATTATGGTCCCCGACACGGCTTCCGACCAAAACCGCTTAGGGGTCTTGAACTCTCCAAGCATCGTCCTCGCCATGTCTATGAGCGTCCTGTTCTTCCTCTCTACCACACCATTTTGCTGTGGTGTGTAGGGAGCGGAGAACTCGTGCTTGATCCCTTCCTCCTCAAGGTACTCCTCCACTTGAAGGTTCTTGAACTCGGACCCGTTGTTGCTCCTTATCTTTTTCACCTTGAGCTCAAACTCATTTTGAGCTCTCCTTTGGAAGCGCTTGAGGGTCCCTTGGGTTTCAGATTTATCCTGCAAAAAGAATACCCAAGTGAAGCGGGAAAAATCATCAACAATTACTAAACCATACTTACTTCCCCCGATGCTTAGGTAGGCGACGGGTCCGAAGAGGTCCATATGCAGCAGCTCCAGGGGTCTTGATGTAGTCATCACGTTCTTGATGTGATGAGCACTTCCCACTTGTTTACCTGCTTGACAAGCTGCACAAGGTCTATCTTTTTCGAAAGTTACATTAGTTAGACCTATCACGTGTTCTCCCTTTAGAAGCTTGTGAAGGTTCTTCATCCCCACATGAGCTAAACGGCGATGCCACAGCCAGCCCATGCTAGTCTTAGCAATTTAGCATGCATCTAGACCGGCCTCCTCTTTTGCAAAATCAACTAAATAGAGTTTGCCATCTAATACACCCTTAAAAGCTAATGAACCATCACTTCTTCTAAAGACAGACACATCTACATTTGTGAATAAACAGTTATATCCCATATTACAAAGCTGACTCACAGACTACAAGTTATATCCAAGCGACTCAACTAAAAACACATTGGAAATGGAGTGCTCGGATGAAATAGCTATTTTTCCTAACCCTTTCACCTTGCCTTGATTCCCGTCACCGAATATGATTGAGTCTTGGGAATCTTTGTTCTTGATGTAGGAGGTGAACATCTTCTTCTCCCACGTCATGTGGTTTGTGCATCCGCTGTTGATAATCCAGCTTGATCCCCCGGATGCATAAACCTGCAAGGCAAATTTAGGCTTGGGTCTTAGGTACCCAACTCTTGTTGGGTCCTACAAGGTTAGTGACAATATCCTTAGGGACCCAAATGCAAGGTTTATCTCCCTTGCATTTTGCCCCTAATTTCCTAGCAATCACCTTTCTATCCTTTCTACAAATTGCAAAGGAAGCATTGCAAGCATGATAAATTGTAGAAGGTTCATTAATCTTCCTAGGAACATGAGCAACATTTCTCCTAGGCATGTGATGAATGACATTTCTCCTAGACATATCTCTACCATGCATATAGGAAGAACTTGAAGCAAACATTGCATTTGACTCATAAGCATTACAACTCCTATCATGATGAATATTTCTAGAAAATTTCCTATAAATAAATGCATGATTCTTTTGAGCACTATTAGCCATAGGGGCCTTCCCTTTCTCCTTGGTGGAGATGGAAGCCTTATGGCTTGTTAAGTTCTTGACTTCCCTCTTGAAGCCAAGACCATCCTTAATTGAGGGGTGTCTACCAATCATGTAGGCATCCCTTGCAAATTATATTTTATCAAATTCACTCTTGCTAGTCTTAAGTTGGGCATTAAGACTAGCCACTTCATCATTCAATTTAGAAATTGAAACTAGGTGTTCACTACAAGCATCAACATCAAAATCTTTACACCTATTGCAAATTGTAACATGTTCTACACAAGATGTTGATTTATTAGCTATTTCTAACTTAGCATTCAAATCATCATTTATGCTCTTTAAGCTAGCAATAGAGTCATGGCATGTAGACAATTCACAAGAGAGAATTTCATTCCTTTTAATTTCTAAAGCAAGGGATTGTTGTGCCTCTACAAACTTATCATGTTCTTCATACAAAAGATCCTCTTGCTTTTCTAATAACCTATTCTTATCATTCAAGGCATCAATTAATTCATTAATCTTACCAACCTTAGTTCTATCTAGGCCCTTGAATAAACATGAATAGTCTATTTCATCATCGCTAGATTCTTCATCACTTAAGGAAGCGTAAGTACTAGTATCACGAGTGCTTACCTTCTTTTCCCTTGCCATGAGGCAGGTGTGATGCTCGTTGGGGAAGAGGAACGATTTGTTGAAGGCGGTGGCGGCGAGTCCTTCATTGTCGGAGTCGGATGACGAACAATCCGAATCCCACTCCTTGCCAAGGTGTGCCTCGCCCTTAGCCTTCTTGTAAGTCTTCTTCTTTTCCCTCTTGTTCCCTTGTTCCTGATCACTATCATTATCGGGACAATTAGCGATAAAATGACCAGTCTTACCACATTTGAAGCATGAGTGCTTCCCCTTTGTCTTGTTCTTGTTGGGAAGCCCCTTGTGTAACACCTACTTTGTAAGTGCTAGGAATAAAATCAATAGAGAAACATTTTCTCTATATGTGAGTTCGATCTTTATGCATCATCATATGAGAACACCATGTCCAAGAACAATTAATAAAAAGATATGCTACAAAATTGTTGCATCATGCTGAATATTTTATTTTTGTGTGCATTTTGTGACAAGAAAAATATTAAAGACCAAAAAGGGGAATTTAAAACCTAAAAGAAATTCTTGAATCTAGAAAAGAGAAAGAAATGAATAATGTAAGGATTAAAATATGTAAATGAAGATACATTATTCCAACATTAGGGTGTGAATTTGTATCATGGACTCAAAACAGAAACTCACAATTCAAATTCAAATTTGGATTTAAAAGAGTTAAGGATAAAAGAAAACAGGAAATAAAATTAAAAAAAGGAAAACATGGCAACTGGGCTGCAGACCACCTATTTGGCCCACTTGCGTTTTCCTCACGCGCGGCCCAGTCGTTTGCTGCACCCGCGCATCGTCTTGAGTCGCTGTGAAGTCGGGCCCACGTTGTCATTCGCCGTTGCTCAGCGCCTGCTTGTGCGCGGTCGGACGCTGCGCCATGGCCCCAGTCGTCAGCCTAGCTACACGCGCCAGTACTCCCACTGACTTGTGGTCCCGCGCAGTCAGCGCTTTCTTCTCCGAATGAACTCGGGCGTGGGACTTCAACCACCTGCGCGCGGAAATCTTGGAGCTCGACCGGGTCTACCGCGTCGAGGGGGATAAAACCTTCCCTGGGCTCTCCGCGTTTCCTCATGTGCGATTCGTGGACCGTGTTTCCCTCCCTGCTACCTTCTCGCAAGTGTATCGCTCCCTAGAACCCCCGCCACCTTCCTGTTCTTCGCCGCCGCCGCGGTCATCCACTTACTGCTCGAATTGGACCCCAATCGGGACACCGGGCGGTCGTGCGGGCCGTGGTGAAGCTGTTCGTGCACTTGGTGGGGCGAATCCGGCAGCAGGGCGAGGTTGATTTCTCGCCGGAGCGCGGGCGCAGCCGCGGAACCGCATCGTTGCGTGGCCAGCGTCGTCGGTGTCTCGATTGCCGGTATGTATCCGTTCCTCGTGATCGTTTTGATTTCCGCATGGTAAATCTCGATTCAATTTGAGGCTTAGCACTTGGGGAACACCGATTCCACCTCACCGGAGTTCAACCGGGAGGGAATCGCGGCGGCGCCGCCGTCTTGGTAGGTCGGGGGGGAGAAGAGAGATTCGCGCCCGTTGATCATCGCGTGAACGGCTGCGATTAGATCTGCGCGTACCCGTTCGCCACTTTAGGTAGGAGCCGTTGATTTGGGATCGTGCGGTTCCGGTGGGAAAATCGATTCATTAAAATCTAGCCGTTAGATCCGGATCGTGTGGTCCCGTGCGCATACCGGTTCGGGTCACCGACGATCTAATCCGGTGCGTCCGTTTCGGATCCAGCGGCCAGGATACAACCATACCCCTTCGCGGGTCATTTTTGTTAAAGAGTCCTCGGGCTTCAGGGAAATCAACCCGCCGTCCAGTAGTCACTGTGCGCTGGGTCTCTGTAGTTTTACCCCGAGCCCCCTGGGTTTCTCTGGATTTGAGGCCCAGTCCAGTCAACACGAAAACCAGAGAAAATAAATAGAAAATGAATTTTTAATATGAAAATAATTGCTAGAACTTTATAAATTCATAGAAAATTCATACTAACTCCAAATTCATCCATTCCAGTTCCTAAAATTTTGTAATTTTATTCTCTAGCACTTAGTGTCTCTGTTTTGGCATAACAACAGTAAGAAATTTATTTATCACTTAATCCTATTTAAAGCACATAAAACCTTTGAAAATGCATAACTTAAAATCTATAAATCAGAAAATTATGATTCCAGTTCCTAGGTTTTTATTTTAATATGTAGAATATCTCTGTGCATTTTGTTTATATGTTTGGTGTAATGTTAATTTCTCTATATTCACTGTGCTTGTTTGTATTGTGGCGAGTAGAAGAGCCCGTTGCTGAGGATCCTGGTGAGCAGCAGGTTGAAGTAGCTGAGCAGGAGCTCATTGAAGGCAAGTTGTGCCCTTGACCACTTTTTACCCAATAATGTTCTTTAATATCACTTATCCATGCATAGGTTAATTTTGATGGGACCCAATAGGACTCCCTAGATTGTTTATCTCATTACCTTGTTTACCCCTGAATCACTTGGGTAGTTTGCTATTGCTTTATATGGTTTTGGGATAATCATTTATTACCTCTATGTTCCAATTCTTGTTGTTATTCTGTTTATGTTCATGTTGATATCATTAATGTTAATTGGAACATAGAGCTTAACTTGAGAACCACGTGCCACCACAAGGGAGGAATGGGACCCCTTGGCTGACTAATTAGGAAAGCTAGTGGAAGACTACCTTACCCGAAAGGGGCAAGGGCAGTAGGGGAGTGGTCAGTGTAGGGAGGTCCCTGGTTGGTTTTGCTGGGATGGCAGTCAGCCAGGAACCCTGCATTGGAACTTCCTATAAACTGTAGCGGGTTTTCGGAAGCTAGTGGAACTTTGTAAAGGCCTCGTAGTGTTGCCCTGCCGCGCTTCCTAGGTAGAGGTGTATGGGATTCATGACCCCTTGGCAGATGGGTAACATGACTTGTGGGTAAAGGGTACAACCTCTGCAGAGTGTAAAACTGGTATACTAGCCGAGCTCACGGTCACGAGCAGCTCAGGACTCTCTGATGTTTAAATTATGGAACTTAAATTCAATTTTGTCATTTGCATTGCATGGGTTTTGTTATTAATTTTGTTCTATTACTTTACTTATGGTTTGGTATTTACTTACACTTAGTAACTGCTAATAAAATTTTGACCAACTACTTAAAAGCAATGCTCAGCTTTAACCCCTGTCTTTGATTAAGCCTTACACACCACATGAACTCACACCTTTGTGAGTTTATGTCCACTGGTTTCCCCACAACTTGTTGAGCTATGATCATGTGTGAGCTCACCCTTGCTGTCTCACACCCCCCCCCCACAGGAGAAGATCAGGTGGTTCAGGAGGAGCCACCTAACACTGAGGAGTTCGATCTGATCTAGGTGGCGTTTCCCAGTCGACATTGGCGCCGACGATCCTTAGTTCGATTTATCTTTATTATTCCATTTTGTAATAAGTCTTCCGCTATGTAATAAATACTCTGATGTTTTATGACATTTATCTCTATACACTCTGTTATTATATATGTTGTCTTCTTGGCGCATGTATGAGATGCACCTGGCTTTGTTCCTTAAAGCCGGGTGTTACAGAAGTGGTATCAGAGGAATGTTGACTGTAGGACGAAACCTAGATAGAAATGGACAAACCCTTACCTACTTATCTTACTCTGATTCTTTCTACACTTATCTTGATCCTGTCTCACCTTCTACTGTTCTACTCTGATCCTTCTTACCTTTGCTACTCTGAGACAAGATGGATTTCAAACCTTGGAATCCCTACCCCTATGACATTCTTAAGAGTTAGGGAACCCAAAACAAAAGTTAAAACTATTTTCTCTACTAAAAATATTGGCTGATTGTGCTGATGCTAAATGCCTGATTTGCTTCTTTGATTGATTGAATTATAGATGGACATCTTAGTATGTACCACCATAAGGTATTGAATTAGCTAGGATAGGTGAAATATTAATCTGCTTAGCTAATAAATCCCCCAAAGTAACCTGAGTTGTAAATACCTGCCTTGTCTACTATTTTCTTACCATATGTATCTAACTCAGATGGTCAATACCAGGCGGGGTGGTGGAATTGATTTGCCTCCCAATCCTCCACCAGGCGGAGTTGACCCACTGGTTGCTGCTCAGATGGCGGTGATGCAGCAAATGGCAGATACTATGGCTGATATGCGTGCTCAGATGCAGCAAGAACGCCAGGAGATGCGTCAGGAAAGAGAGGATATACGCCAGGAGTTGCGCCAGGAGCGAGATGAGATACGCCAGGAAAGGAGGGCGCAACAACAGCAGCTGCAACAGCAAATGCAACAACAGCAACAGCAGCAACAAGTACCACTGCCTCCACCACCACCACCACTAGTTCCACCTCGTGATAAGCACCGGGAGTTCATGAGTCATAAGCCACCTACATTCGCTAGCTCACCTGATCCACTGGACGCGGATGATTGGCTGAAGTCCGTTGAGAAGATGCTCAACATTGCACAATGCACTGACCGGGAGAAGGTTTTATATGCTTCTGGACGTCTGATTGGTCCTGCTGCTGACTGGTGGGATTCCTATACTGCTGCCCACGATGCTGCTGATACTATTACCTGGGTATAGTTCAGTACGCAGTTCAGGAACTACCATATTCCAGCTGGGATGATAAAGATCAAGAAGAAGGAATTTCTGTCGCTGAAGCAAGGAAGTATGTCAGTCAGCGAGTACCGCGACAAGTTTATTCAGTTATCCAGATATGCCCCTGAAGAAGTTGCTGAAGACGAGAGGAAGCAAGAGCATTTTATTGAAGGACTTAATGGACCACTGCAGTATGCTCTTGTGGCACACACATTTCCATCATTTCAGAGGCTGCTTGATAAGGCACTGGCTATTGAACACAAGCGTGTTCAACTGGGAGATCTGAAGAGAAAGGCCATATCTCAAGGACAAGGAAGCAGCAGTGTTCGTCCTCGCTACAGTTCACCGCAGGGTACACCGACTCGACCAGGAGGACCACGCCCAATTCAGCAGTCACCACTGAGGACTCCGCCTCCTCGACAGGCTACCCCCACTGGCACCCCAACGAAGTTTTCAGGACAGAGTCCGGGCACTCAATGTTTCAAGTGTGGGAAGATTGGTCATTATGCGAATGTCTGCCCACAGAGGATTGCTACTACTCCAGTTCAGAACAGGCAGCAAACTCCAGGGTCTGGCAAGGGATATTCTATTGCCAAGGTTAATCAAGTCAGCGTTGATGCTACTCCGGATGGATGGGACCTCGTAATTGGTATGTTTTATGTTAATGCAATTCCTGCAACCATATTATTTGA
Source organism: Zea luxurians (assembly GCA_029449295.1). Taxonomy (NCBI): domain Eukaryota; kingdom Viridiplantae; phylum Streptophyta; class Magnoliopsida; order Poales; family Poaceae; genus Zea; species Zea luxurians. The sequence continues at coordinate 48,585,493 of JAOPSE010000017.1, forward strand.
TTCTGGTGCTACACATTCATTCATGTCTGCTAGATATGCCAACACAAATGAAATACCACTGCTAAATATGAGAAAACCCCTGATAGTAATTACACCTAAAGGGCCGGTTGAGGCGAATCAAATGACACGTAGATTGACATTAACCATTATGGGTAGAGAATTTGGAGCTACTGCTATAATATTAGAGTCAAGCAGTATAGATTTGATCCTTGGTATGTCATGGCTAAGAAAGGCAAAGGCCGTTATAGCATGTGGTAGAGGTACCGTAGAACTCACTACTACTAAAGGAGAAAGGTTTCAAGTTAACATTGCAGTAACCTCCTCATCTATGCGTGCAATGTTCTTCATGCCTGAGGAGTTTGTTGGTGACAATATCCGGGTGGTTAGAGATTTTCCGGATGTCTTTCCAGAGGAGTTACCAGGAATGCCACCTGATAGAGAAGTTGAGTTTGTTATTGACCTCTTACCTGGAACCGCCCCTATTTCTAAACGGCCATATAGAATGTCCGTAGAGGAGTTGAAGGAAATTAAGAAGCAGTTAACTGAGTTACAAGAGGCTGGGTACATTCGTCCGAGTTCCTCACCTTGGGGAGCACCGGTCTTGTTTGTACAGAAGAAGGATGGATCGCAACGGATGTGTGTGGATTATAGATCTCTTAATGATGTTACGGTGAAGAACAAGTATCCGTTGCCCCGTATTGAAGATTTATTTGATCAGATGAGAGGTGCAAGAGTATTTTCGAAGATTGATCTCCGATCGGGATACCATCAGATGAGGATTAGACCATCGGACATTCCCAAGACGGCGTTCTCGACTAGATATGGATTATATGAGTTCACAGTTATGTCGTTTGGATTGACTAACGCACCAGCCTATTTTATGAACTTAATGAACAAGGTGTTTATGGAGTATTTGGACAGATTCGTCGTGGTATTCATCGACGATATTCTTATTTATTCTCAGAGTGAAAGTGATCACGAGGAACATCTGAGGATGGTGCTACAGAAGCTACGAGATAATCAACTCTACGCTAAGTTCAGCAAGTGCGAGTTTTGGATTGGCGAAGTGCCATTTCTTGGTCATATTATTTCTAATGGAGGAATAGCAGTGGATCCTGCTAACGTTAAGGAGATAATGGAGTGGAGAGTACCCACTACAGTTACTGAGATTCGAAGTTTCTTAGGACTTGCTGGATATTATCGGAGGTTTATCGAAGGATTTTCTAAGATTGCTAAGCCAATGACTTCGCTTTTGGAGAAAGGAAAAGAATTTAAGTGGGACGAGAAGTGTCAAGACAGCTTTGATCTATTGAAGAAGAGGTTGATGTCGCCACCAGTATTGGTTATGCCGGACCTACAGAAAGGATTTGACATCTATTGCGATGCATGTGGCCAAGGCTTAGGATGTGTGCTCATGCAAGAAGGACATGTGATTGCTTATGCTTCTCGTCAGTTGCGGAGACATGAATTGAACTACCCCACTCATGATTTGGAATTGGCAGCCGTTGTGCATGCACTTAAGATTTGGAGACATTATATCATGGGGACCAAGTGCCAAGTGTATACGGATCATAAGAGTTTGAAGTATATATTCACTCAGAAGGATCTCAACCTTAGGCAACGCCGTTGGTTGGAGCTTATTAAGGATTATGATTTGGAGATTCACTATCACCCGGGCAAGGCAAATTTGGTCGCAGATGCCTTGAGTCGCAAGGAGCATGTTCATTCAGCTATTGTTGCCCAGCTACCCGATGAGATTGTTGAGGATTTCAGGAGACTTAACCTGGGGATAGTTGCTCATACTGAGGGAGTTACTATTAATGTGGAACCTACTTTGGAGCAAGAGATCCGCAAAGGACAAATTGGTGATGCTAGGATAAAAGAGATTAAGGATCTGATTACTGAAGGTCGAGTTCCGGAATTTACGGAAGATGAGCAGGGCACTGTATGGTTCAAGGACAGGATGTGTGTCCCTGATATTAAAAGCCTTCGAGAGACTATTTTAAAGGAGGCCCATGATTCGGATTATTCTATTCATCCTGGTAGTACCAAGATGTATCAGGATTTGAAACGGAAGTATTGGTGGTATGGATTGAAAAGAGATGTAGCTGCACATGTGGCTATGTGCGATGTATGTCAAAGAGTTAAAGCTGAACATTAGAGGCCAGCTGGACTACTGCATCCACTGAAGATACCCGAGTGGAAATGGGAAGAGATTGGTATGGATTTCATTACTGGATTGCCTCGCACCCAGAAAGGATATGATGCTATATGGGTGATTGTGGATAGATTGACTAAAGTGGCTCACTTTATTCCTGTGAAGACTACTTATAAAGGTTCTCAGCTAGCAGAATTATATATGGCTCGGATTGTGTGTTTACATGGAGTACCAAAGAAGATCGTGTCTGATCGAGGTTTGCAGTTTACCTCAAGATTTTGGAGAAGCTTTCATGAGAACATGAGCACGAAGTTGAATTTCAGTACAGCTTATCACCCTCAGACGGATGGACAGACTGAAAGGACTAATCAAGTATTGGAAGATATGTTGAGAGCATGTGCCCTTCAGCATGGAGGAAGTTGGGAGAAGAGTCTACCTTATGCTGAGTTCTCGTACAATAATAGTTACCAGGCCAGTCTGAAGATGTCACCTTTTGAAGCTTTATATGGGAGGAAGTGCAGGACTCCTTTGTATTGGGATCAGACTGGAGAAAGACAGTTCTTTGGGCCTGAACTGATTCAAGAAGCAGAAGAACAAGTTCGTATAATTCGAGAGAATTTGAGAGTGGCTCAAACCAGGCAGAAGAGTTATGCTGATAATAGAAGGAGACCACTGGAATTCGAAGAAGGAGATTATGTGTATCTCAAGGTGTCACCACTTCGTGGAATGAGGAGATTTAAAGTCAAGGGAAAATTGTCCCCTCGCTATATTGGACCATTCTTGATCTTTAGAAGAGTTGGGGAGATGGCATACCAACTCGAGTTACCTGCTACACTATCGGACGTGCATAATGTGTTCCATGTATCTCAACTAAAGAAGTGTCTCCGTGTGCCCGAGGAACAGTTACCAATGGAGGAGCTCAGTGTTCAAGGTGATTTGACTTACACGGAGTACCCGATCAAGATTTTGGATACATTGACTCGAGTTACAAGAAATAAGGTGATAAAGATGTGTAAAGTTCAATGGAGTCACCACAGTGAAGATGAAGCAACTTGGGAAAGAGAAGAAGAGCTTCGCATAGATTTTCCCCACCTTTTCCCTAGATCTTCTTAAATCTCGAGGACGAGATTATTTTTAAGGGGGGTAGGATTTGTAACACCTACTTTGTAAGTGCTAGGAATAAAATCAATAGAGAAACATTTTCTCTATATGTGAGTTCGATCTTTATGCATCATCATATGAGAACACCATGTCCAAGAACAATTAATAAAAAGATATGCTACAAAATTGTTGCATCATGCTGAATATTTTATTTTTGTGTGCATTTTGTGACAAGAAAAATATTAAAGACCAAAAAGGGGAATTTAAAACCTAAAAGAAATTCTTGAATCTAGAAAAGAGAAAGAAATGAATAATGTAAGGATTAAAATATGTAAATGAAGATACATTATTCCAACATTAGGGTGTGAATTTGTATCATGGACTCAAAACAGAAACTCACAATTCAAATTCAAATTTGGATTTAAAAGAGTTAAGGATAAAAGAAAACAGGAAATAAAATTAAAAAAAGGAAAACATGGCAACTGGGCCGCAGACCACCTATTTGGCCCACTTGCGTTTTCCTCACGCGCGGCCCAGTCGTTTGCTGCACCCGCGCATCGTCTTGAGTCGCTGTGAAGTCGGGCCCACGTTGTCATTCGCCGTTGCTCAGCGCCTGCTTGTGCGCGGTCGGACGCTGCGCCATGGCCCCAGTCGTCAGCCCAGCTACACGCGCCAGTACTCCCACTGACTTGTGGTCCCGCGCAGTCAGCGCTTTCTTCTCCGAACGAACTCGGGCGTGGGACTTCAACCACCTGCGCGCGGAAATCTTGGAGCTCGACCGGGTCTACCGCGTCGGGGGGGATAAAACCTTCCCTGGGCTCTCCACGTTTCCTCATGTGCGATTCGTGGACCGTGTTTCCCTCCCTGCTACCTTCTCGCAAGTGTATCGCTCCCTAGAACCCCCGCCACCTTCCTGTTCTTCGCCGCCGCCGCGATCATCCACTTACTGCTCGAATTGGACCCCAATCGGGACACCGGGCGGTCGTGCGGGCCGTGGTGAAGCTGTTCGTGCACTTGGTGGGGCGAATCCGGCAGCAGGGCGAGGTTGATTTCTCGCCGGAGCGCGGGCGCAGCCGCGGAACCGCATCGTTGCGTGGCCAGCGTCGTCGGTGTCTCGATTGCCGGTATGTATCCGTTCCTCGTGATCGTTTTGATTTCTGCATGGTAAATCTCGATTCAATTTGAGGCTTAGCACTTGGGGAACACCGATTCCACCTCACCGGAGTTCAACCGGGAGGGAATCGCGGCGGCGCCGCCGTCTTGGTAGGTCGGGGGGGAGAAGAGAGATTCGCGCCCGTTGATCATCGCGTGAACGGCTGCGATTAGATCTGCGCGTACCCGTTCGCCACTTTAGGTAGGAGCCGTTGATTTGGGATCGTGCGGTTCCGGTGGGAAAATCGATTCATTAAAATCTAGCCGTTAGATCCGGATCGTGTGGTCCCGTGCGCATACCGGTTCGGGTCACCGACGATCTAATCCGGTGCGTCCGTGTCGGATCCAGCGGCCAGGATACAACCATACCCCTTCGCGGGTCATTTTTGTTAAAGAGTCCTCGGGCTTCCGGGAAATCAACCCGCCGTCCAGTAGTCACTGTGCGCTGGGTCTCTGTAGTTTTACCCCGAGCCCCCTGGGTTTCTCTGGATTTGAGGCCCAGTCCAGTCAACACGAAAACCAGAGAAAATAAATAGAAAATGAATTTTTAATATGAAAATAATTGCTAGAACTTTATAAATTCATAGAAAATTCATACTAACTCCAAATTCATCCATTTCAGTTCCTAAAATTTTGTAATTTTATTCTCTAGCACTTAGTGTCTCTGTTTTGGCATAACAACAGTAAGAAATTTATTTATCACTTAATCCTATTTAAAGCACATAAAACCTTTGAAAATGCATAACTTAAAATCTATAAATCAGAAAATTATGATTCCAGTTCCTAGGTTTTTATTTTAATATGTAGAATATCTCTGTGCATTTTGTTTATATGTTTGGTGTAATGTTAATTTCTCTATATTCACTGTGCTTGTTTGTATTGTGGCGAGTAGAAGAGCCCGTTGCTGAGGATCCTGGTGAGCAGCAGGTTGAAGTAGCTGAGCAGGAGCTCATTGAAGGCAAGTTGTGCCCTTGACCACTTTTTACCCAATAATGTTCTTTAATATCACTTATCCATGCATAGGTTAATTTTGATGGGACCCAATAGGACTCCCTAGATTGTTTATCTCATTACCTTGTTTACCCCTGAATCACTTGGGTAGTTTGCTATTGCTTTATATGGTTTTGGGATAATCATTTATTACCTCTATGTTCCAATTCTTGTTGTTATTCTGTTTATGTTCATGTTGATATCATTAATGTTCATTGGAACATAGAGCTTAACTTGAGAACCACGTGCCACCACAAGGGAGGAATGGGACCCCTTGGCTGACTAATTAGGAAAGCTAGTGGAAGACTACCTTACCCGAAAGGGGCAAGGGCAGTAGGGGAGTGGTCAGTGTAGGGAGGTCCCTGGTTGGTTTTGCTGGGATGGCAGTCAGCCAGGAACCCTGCATTGGAACTTCCTATAAACTGTAGCGGGTTTTCGGAAGCTAGTGGAACTTTGTAAAGGCCTCGTAGTGTTGCCCTGCCGCGCTTCCTAGGTAGAGGTGTATGGGATTCATGACCCCTTGGCAGATGGGTAACATGACTTGTGGGTAAAGGGTACAACCTCTGCAGAGTGTAAAACTGGTATACTAGCCGAGCTCACGGTCACGAGCAGCTCAGGACTCTCTGATGTTTAAATTATGGAACTTAAATTCAATTTTGTCATTTGCATTGCATGGGTTTTGTTATTAATTTTGTTCTATTACTTTACTTATGGTTTGGTATTTACTTACACTTAGTAACTGCTAATAAAATTTTGACCAACTACTTAAAAGCAATGCTCAGCTTTAACCCCTGTCTTTGATTAAGCCTTACACACCACATGAACTCACACCTTTGTGAGTTTATGTCCACTGGTTTCCCCACAACTTGTTGAGCTATGATCATGTGTGAGCTCACCCTTGCTGTCTCACACCCCCCCCATAGGAGAAGATCAGGTGGTTCAGGAGGAGCCGCCTAACACTGAGGAGTTCGATCTGATCTAGGTGGCGTTTCCCAGTCGACATTGGCGCCGACGATCCTTAGTTCGATTTATCTTTATTATTCCATTTTGTAATAAGTCTTCCGCTATGTAATAAATACTCTGATGTTTTATGACATTTATCTCTATACACTCTGTTATTATATATGTTGTCTTCTTGGCGCATGTATGAGATGCACCTGGCTTTGTTCCTTAAAGTCGGGTGTTACACCTTGCGACCTTTTAGCGCCCTCTTGAAACGCTTGATGATGAGGGCCATTTCTTCATCATTAAGCCTGGCCGCCTCAACTTGTGCCACCTTGCTAGGTAGCGCCTCCATGCTCCTCGTTGCTTTGAGAGCAATCGTTTGAGGTTCTTGGATTGGGCCATTCAACGCATCATCAACGTATCTAGCCTCCTTGATCATCATCCGCCCGCTTACGAACTTTCCAAGTATCTCCTCGGGCGACATCTTGGTGTACCTAGGATTATCACGAATATTGTTCACAAGATGTGGATCGAGGACAGTAAAAGACCTTAGCATTAGGCGGACAACGTCATGGTCCGTCCATCACGTGCTTCCATAGCTCCTTATTTTGTTGACGAGGGTCTTGAGCCAGTTGTACGTTTGGGTTGGCTACTTGTCGACGTTTCGAGACCGGGGGGTCCCTAAGCCGACGAGTGAGTGTGCCGCGTGCCCTAGCCCAGATGGGTCGAGCGCGTGGGCGAGCGCGAAGGGGGGAAAGCGAGGTGGCCGGAGACGGGTCGTGAGAGAGGTGGAAATCCCGCGGCCTTCATGTTCGTCCCGCGCCCAGGTCGGGTGCGCTTGCAGTAGGGGGTTACAAGCGTCCACACGGGTGAGGGAAGCGAGCGGCCCCAAGAGAGCGCCTGCCCCGTGCTCGTCCCCGCGCGGCCAACCCTCTCTAAGAAGGCCCTGGTCCTTCCTTTTATAGGCGTAAGGAGAGGATCAAGGTGTACAATGGGGGTGTAGCAGAGTGCTATGTGTCCAGCGGGGGAGAGCTAGCGCCCTAAGTACATGCCAATGTGGCAGCCGGAGAGATCTTGGCACCCAGCTGGTGTGGTGTCGTGGCTGTCGGAGGAGCAACGGAGCCTGGCGGAGGGACAGCTGTCGGAGCGGTTGGGTCCTTGCTGACGTCCCCCCGCTTCCGTAAGGGAGCTGAGAGCCGTCGTCGTCACGGGGCTAGCGGGGCGCCATCATTGCCTATCTGGCGGAGCTAGCCAGATGGGACACCGGTCTTGTTCTCTGCGGCCCGAGTCGGCTCGGGGTAGGGTGATGATGGCGCTTCCTGTTGACGTGGCGGGCTTGTGCCCTAGGTCGGGCGACGTGGAGGCTCCTCCGAAGCCGAGGTCGAGTCTGTCTTTCATGGCCGAGGCCGAGCCCAAGCTCCTGGGTCGGGCGAGGCGGAGGCCGTTCGGCAGAGGCCAGGGCGGAGTCCGACCCCTGGGGTCGGGCGAAGCGGAGTTCGTCGTCTTCTGGGGCCTAGCCCGAGTCCGAGCCCTGGGTCGGGCGGAGCGGAGTCCGCCGTCTTCCGGGGCCTTAGCCCGAGTCCGAGCCCTGGGTCGGGCGGAGCGGAGTTCGCCGTCTTCCGGGGCCTTAGCCCGAGTCCGAGCCCTGGGTCGGGCGGAGCGGAGTTCGCCGTCTTCCGGGGTCTTAGCCCGAGTCCGAGCCCTGGGTCGGGCGGAGCGGAGTTCGCCGTCTTCCGGGGCCTTAGCCCGAGTCCGAGCCCTGGGTCGGGCGGAGCTTCCTATGGCGCCTTTGGCAAGGCCTGACTGCCTGTCAGTCTCACTCTATCAAGTGGCACTGCAGTCGGAATGGCGCAGGCGGCGCTGTCCTTCTGTCAGACCGGTCAGTGGAGCGGCGAAGTGACGGCGGTCACTTCGGCTCTGCCAGGGGGCACGCGTCAGAATAAAGGTGTCAGGCTACCTTTGCGTTAAATGCTCCTGCAACTCGGTCGGTCGGCGCGGCGATTTAGTCAGGGTTGCTTCTTAGCGAAGGCAAGGCCTCGGGCGAGCCGGAGATGTGTCTGCCGTTAAAAGGGGGCCTCGGGCGAGACGGAAACCCCTCGGGGTCGGCTGCCCTTGCCCGAGGCTAGGCTCGGGCGAGGCGTGATCGAGTCGCTCGTATGGACTGATCCCTGACTTAATCGCACCCATCAGGCTTCTGTAGCTTTATGCTGATGGGGGTTACCAGCTGAGAATTAGGCGTCTTGAGGGTACCCCTAATTATGGTCCCCGACAGTAGCCCCCGAGCCTCGAAGGGAGTGTTAGCACACGCTTGGAGGCTTTCGTCGCACTTTTTTGCAAGGGGACCAGCCTTTCTCGGTTGCATTTTGTTCCGGTGGGTGCGCGCGAGCGCACCCGCCGGGTGTAGCCCCCGAGGCCTCGGAGGAGTGGTTTCACTCCTTCGAGGTCTTAATGCCTTGCGTAATGCTTCGGCTGGTCTGGTGGTTCCCTCATGCGAACTGGCCGTAGCCCGGGTGCACGGTCGGGGCCCAAGTTTCGGGCTGGTATGTTGACGCTGTCAACGGTTCGGCCGGAGCCGGGTTTGCGAGAGCAGCCCCCGAGCCTCCGCACAGGGCGAGAGGGTGATCAGGGACAGACTCGGCTTTTTTACATACGCCCCTACGTCGCCTTTCCGCAAGGAGGAGGGGGGAGAGCGCCATGATACCCTCGATGGGCACCGAATATGGTGTCTCCGGTGAGCTGCAAGCGGGTAATCCGAGTGGACGTCCGTGCCCCGTTCGTTGGGGGTCGGCTAGGGGCCCAGAGGCACGCCCAAAAGTACCTGCGGGTGATCTACCGGACCCGGTCCCCTGGCGACGGGGTCCGAGGGCTCGATGCCTCCCTCCGATGGGATTCCGTTACAAAATCGCTCCCGCTGGTCTCGGAAATGTCCTAGGGTACCTCGGGAGCATAGCCCGAGCCTTGGTTATGTATCGAACGTACCCCTGGTCATCCCTCGCTCGGTGTCTGAGGCGACTGTGAACCCTTCGGGGGCCAGCCTTCGAACCCCTGATCAGTAATGGGCATGGAGCCCGAGTAGCTTGAGGCGGCCGTGGAACCCTTCGGGGGGCCGGCCTTCGAACCTCTGACCAGTAGTGGGTGTTGGGCCCACGCGATCTGAGGCGGCTGTTGAACCCTTCGGGGGGCCAGCCTTCGAACCCCTGATCAGTAAGGAGGCTCGGAGCCTGGTTCCTTCACGGGGAAGGACCCCTTTCGGGGTATCCCCCTTTCCCGGTCCCTTTTTTGGCGCGGTTGTTTCGGCGAAGGCGAAGCGTCGCCCGCTGCTTCTGCCAGAAGCGCCGCCTGTCCAGCCGCGGAGTTAATGCGACGTGGCGAGTAGTTGGCGGGGCTGCCGTTGCGCGTGCGCGAGCCGTTCGAGGAACGGCCGTTTCGCTTCGCGTTTTTTGAATCCCGCGTCCGGTCCGGGCTGAACGTTGGAACCGTCTTCGCCTTGGTCTTTATATACCCCGGAGAGGGCCCGGTGACGGTTCTTTGCTCCGCTTCCTGCCTCTTCCTTTAGGCTTTCGCAACCCGAGAAACTTTAGCCAGAGAAGAGGAATACGCCCTTCCTGCCCCTTGCGCCGCCACCCCTTCCGTTTTGGTGATGGCTGATCGGGTGACCATAATCTCCCCACGCGACCCATGGCCCTTTTCCACGGTGACGGCGAGAGATTTGGAGGAGCTGGTCGGCGAGGGTTTGCTTCGCCCTCTCACCGATGAGCAGCGGCCAGAATGGATTCCTCCCATGGGCGGAGTCGCTCCATCCCCACCGCCGGGGTACGTCGTGAGCTTCGTCTCCTTCCACGAGCGGGGATTCGGTGTGCCGACGAGCCGCTTTATGCGGGCCATCCTGTTCCACTATGGGGTGGAGTTGCATAACCTCACCCCCAACTCCATCTCGCAGGTCGCTATCTTCGTAGCGGTGTGCGAAGGGTATTTGGGGATCGCCCCCCATTGGGATTTGTGGACTCATCTCTTCTTCGTCGAGCTTTTTGCCTTGCCGACGGGGGAGAGGAAGGTCCGTGCAGCGGTGCGGGCCGGCGGCTGCACCCTCTTGTTGAGGCAGTCGCGGGCGTCGCAGTACATCCCTGCCGTCCTCGCGTCCTCGAACAAGGGGTGGCAGCGCCAGTGGTTCTACCTCCGGAATGACGGTGAGTTGCTCCCGCCGTTCTCCCAGCGGGTAGTCACCGCCGCCACCGACGCCTGGCGCCATGGGACTCCACACGAGAGACAGAAGAACCTCGAACCCCTTCTCCAGGCCCTGAAGGCGTTGCGGGAGGGAGGACTCACCGCTGCGGGAGTGGTTGCCGCCATCCACCGTCGGAGAGTGCTTCCCTTGGCGGAGCGGTGGCTGCCGCTTTGGGAGATGACCCCGGAGGCTGACTGGGAGGGGTCACGAATGTCCCCTGATCCTCTTCCCTTCGACGCCCTCCAATGGCGGGTGTCGGCCGCGATGGGGAAGCCGGACCCCCACGCCTTCTCCCAGCTTCGGATGCGCCCCGACCAGGGGTGCGTGACTCTGGTGAGTGTTCGCTCCTTCCTTCTTCATACACCGGGTTGCTCCTGGTTCTTACGATTGGGTTTCTTTCCCCCCTTCTTTAGGAGGTGGGGTGGCACAAGCCCTCCCTGCCACGGGTCCCGGAGGACGCGGTGGACCGGGCAGCGCGGCGGGTCGCCGCGGAGGAGGAGAAGAAGAAGAAGGACGCGGAGAAGGCCCGGGCCCGCGAGCGGAGGCGGGCTCGGGACGCCTTGGAGAAGCGTCGTCGCCAGCAGGAGAGGGAAGGATTCCCAAGGGAGCCGTCGCCGGAGACACCCGATGACGATGATGACGACGGTGATGAGGAGGAGGACGACATGGCCGCCCGTCTCGGCCTCAGCCCCGACTTGGGGTGTGGCCAGGAGCCGTCGAGCCAGCCCCTGAGCGGGCCGACACCGTCAGTCCCCGGAGTTGGGGCGTCGGGGTCCCGGCCCGAGGCACGGGGGCGACCCGAGAGGTCACCTGACCCCTCGGCTGGAGGAGCTGAGGTGGCTGCGGAGGGCCAGGTCAGGGCGTCTGCTCCCCAGGGGTCGCCGCTCGTACCGGCAGCGCATGGGGGTTACCCTCAAGTCATCGCGACCGTGCCCGGGCCATCTGCTCCCCGGGCGTCCAAAGCAAGGGTGGCGCCGAAGTTGCCGGCGAAGTGGACCTCGGCGGCTGTTTCGGGAGCCGGGATCCAAGAAACCTCCCCCCAGGCGCGGTGGATCATGGCCCGAAGTGGGTAAGTACCTCGAAATATCTTCGTCTTGGCTTCCCATTCATAGGTCTCGGCCATGATTTTCCCTTTCTCTTTTTTTTCTTTTTTATTCAGCAAGCGAAGCCATGGCCAGACCGACCTGGCACCCCGGAAGGCCCTTAAGACGGCGTCGGTCTGGGCGGCCAGCGCCGCCCCGGGCCTTGTCGTTCAGCCGACCCTTTCGCAGGGCGTTTCACCGCAGGGGGCTCGGGCGTCGCCTGTCTCTGGGGAGCAGGTCCCCGAGGCGGGCTCTTCTGCCGAGGCGGCCATCGTGATAGGGGAGGCGGCTGGCGCCGACGTGGTCCCGAGCCCGCCTGCCGTGCCGGCCACGCTGGCGCCTGCCGCCACCGAAGTCGCCGTCGTCCCAGTCGGAGAGCGACTGGTTGCTGCCAGCGTCGGGATGGCTGATGCGTCGGTGCCCAGTGCCTCGGAAGAGGTGGGCGTGGACGCGCAATCCGTCCAGCCGGGCGGCAACCTCGTCGCTGTGCGGCGGAGCCCCGAGGCCCGGCGCCAGTTGCTCCAATTCCGGACCCGCGAGGCCTCGGACCCTGTCTTCGTTCTCGACGATGAACAGGAAGACCAGTCCTGGGATGAGCTCCGCGAGCGTGCTGAAGCGACGGTGGGGTCGCTCCGGTCGTCGCTGGAGGTTCTCTGCAGGGACGTCCCCAAAATCCTCCAGGTAACGGTTTCAGGCATACCTTTTCCTTTCGGTGAGCGAGGCGTTCATCGTGACGCCCTGTTTCCCTCCCCCAGGATCTGACGGATCGGAGCGCCGCCAAGTCGTCGTTCATCCGCCGCGAGGTCGATGTCTGGGGCTCGCTGCGATCCCTGAGGACCTCGCTCGCCGGGGCCACCGCGCGCCTTTCTCAGCAGGATGCCAAGATAGCGGACCTTCAGTTGCTCTGCGCTGATCTGAGAGCCGAGGCAGCAGCAGCGCGCGCGGAGGCGCAATGGCAGCGGTCGGAGTTCGTCCAGGTCGTCGAGGAGCGGGACCAATCTCGGGGCCGGGCTGCCGAGGCCGAAAGCCGGGCTGAGACCCTCGCGGCCGACCTGGCCGCAGCCCAAGTCGCGACCTCGGAGCAGCGTGCCCGAGCCGGAGGTATGCCTTGGCCGTCCCTGGTTCTTGTTCTTGTCTGTTTCTTCTGCTTGTGCTTGAGGTCTTTCTTCTGGTTGTTCGCAGAGCTCGAGTCCGCCCTTGACGAGTCCGCCAAGGCGCTCGCCGAGGCGCTTGCCAGAGCTGCCGAGCAGAGGGAGGCCGACCTCGCGGCCATGTCCGAGGCCGTCTCGGACATTTATCGGATCCTTGGCCCCGGCGACGTCCCTTCAGGAAGCTCCCCTCAAAGCCGCCTTCAAGCCTTGGGTGATTACGCGCGCGGCAAAGTCCGCGAGGCGCTACACCACGGCGTCAGGCGGGCCTTCGCCGTGCTCGCTTCCCATTATGTTGTGGACCTGGAACGGGTCAGTGAGGGGTATTGTCTTCCTGATGAAGACGAAGCTGCCCTGGCAGAAGTTCAGCGGCTCGACGTGGTCGCCGCGGGTCCGAGCGCGGCGCTGGCGACCAGCTTTGAGGCGGAGATCCTTCCTCCTGCGCCGTCGCCGGAAGCCGAGGTGGACCTTACCGACGGCGGGGGTGGAACTGAGGGCGCGACTCCTTCCCAAGGCGGCGCCTGACTCTTGTTGGAACAGTTTCTGTTGGATGTGCGCCTTACCGCGGCCGCCGAGGCCTGAACACTTTGTTTTTCTTGCATGAAGTCGCACTCTCCTTTATTTCAATTCGCGCGTCCGGTCTAGCTCGTCAATAATAGGGTGACTTCCCGAGTTGGGTCATTTTTCGTGGCAGGTGATGAGTGAGGTGTCCCTAACTCGGAGGTATAGGAGTTCCTCGGCTCAGTCGGCCTCGCCACTTACATGTACCCACGTTCGCCCCTCGGGACCCTGCTTCTGACATAGCCGGGAGAACGCCAAAGCCCCTTTTTGATCGAAAATTTTTGATGCGGGAAAGTACACCCACTCTCGACATGGAGGGGCGCAGCCCCCGGGCGTCATCCGCGTAGAGGCCATTTGACGGGTCGGGCTCCTGCCCGAATATCCGGCGAGTGCTCGGCGACATCCCTCGGTATGCCGAGCATGTCCGAGGGACTCCACGCAAAGACGTCGGCGTTTGCGCGGAGAAAGTCGACGAGCACTGCTTCCTATTTGGGGTCGAGCCCGGAATCGGTCCGGATCTGCTTGGAGGTGTCGCCACTGGGGTCGAGAGGGACGGCCTTAACCGTCTCCGCTGGCTCGAAATTGCCGAAGTGTCGCTTCACGTCTGGCACCTCTCTGGAGAGGTTTTCCAGGTCGGCGATGAGGGCCTCGGACTCGGCGAGGGCCCCGGCGTACTCCACGCACTCCACGTCGCATTCGAACGCGTGTTTGTACGTGGGGCCGACGGTGATGACCCCGTTGGGGCCCGGCATCTTGAGCTTCAGGTAGGTGTAGTTGGGGACGGCCATGAACTTCGCGTAGCATGGCCTCCCCAATACCGCGTGGTAGGTTCCTCGGAACCCGACCACCTCGAACGTCAAAATCTCCCTTCGGAAGTTGGAGGGCGTTCCGAAGCAGACAGGAAGGTCGAGCCGTCCAAGGGGCTGGACGCGCTTCCCAGGAATGATCCCGTGGAAGGGCGCAGCGCCTGCTCGGACGGAGGACAGATCGACGTGCAGGAGCCTGAGGGTCTCGGCGTAGATGATGTTGAGGCAGCTGCCCCCATCCATCAGGACCTTGGTGAGCCTGACGTCGCCGATGATGGGGTCGACGACGAGCGGGTACTTCCCCGGGCTCGGCACGTGGGCGGGGTGGTCAGCTTGGTCGAAGGTGATGGGCTTGTCGGACCAGTCTAGGTAGACTGGCGCCGCCACCTTCACCGAGCAGACCTCCCGACGCTCTTGCTTGCGATGCCGAGCCGAGGCATTCGCCGCATGCCCTCCGTAGATCATGAAGCAGTCGCGGACCTCGGGGAACTCTCCTGCTCGGTGATCTTCCTTTTTGTCGTCGTCGCGGGCCCTGCCACCCTCTGCAGGTGGCCCGGCCTTGTGGAAGTGGCGCCGAAGCATGACGCACTCCTCAAGGGTGTGTTTGACGGGCCCCTGATGGTAGGGGCACGGCTCCTTGAGCATCTTGTCGAAGAGGTTAGCACCTCCGGGGGGCTTCCGAGGGTTCTTGTATTCGGCAGCGGCGACAAGGTCCACGTCGGCGGCGTCGCGTTTCGCTTGCGACTTCTTCTTGCCTTTCTTCTTGGCGCCGCGCGGAGTAGACGCCTCGGGAGCCTCTTCCAACGGGCGGCCCTGGGGCTGCTTGTCCTTTCGGAAGATGGCCTCGACCGCCTCCTGGCCAGAGGCGAACTTGGTGACGATGTCCATCAGCTCGCTCGCCCTGGTGGGGGTCTTGCGACCCAACTTGCTCACCAGGTCACGGCAGGTGGTGCCGGCAAGGAACGCGCCGATGACATCGGAGTCGGTGATGTTGGGCAGCTCGGTGCGCTGCTTCGAGAATCGCCGGATGTAGTCCCGAAGAGACTCTCCCGGCTGTTGCCGGCAGCTCCGGAGGTCCCAGGAATTCCCGGGGCGCACGTACGTGCCCTGGAAATTGCCGGCGAAGGCTTGGACCAAATCATCCCAGTTGGAGATCGGCCCCGGAGGCAGGTGCTCCAACCAGGCGCGAGCAGTGTCGGAGAGGAACAGGGGGAGATTACGGATGATGAGGTTGTCGTCGTCCGTCCCACCCAGTTGGCAGGCCAGGCGGTAGTCTGCGAGCCACAATTCCGGCCTCGTTTCCCCCGAGTACTTTGTGATAGTAGTCGGGGGTCGGAACCGGGCCAGAAACGGCGCCCGCCGGATGGCCCGGCTGAAGGCCTGTGGACCGGGTGGTTCGGGCGAGGGACTCCGATCCTCCCCGCTGTCGTAGCGTCTCCCATGCCTGGGGTGGTAGCCTCGGCGCACCCTCTCGTCGAGGTGGGCCCGACGGTCGCGACGATGGTGCTCGTTGCCGAGGTGGCCCGGGGCCGCAGGCGCGGTGTTGCGCATGCGCCCGGTGTAGACCGAGGCTTCCCGCATGAATCGGGAAGTCGCGGCATGAGGTTCCGAGGGGTACCCCTGCCTTCGGGAGGCAGAGCTCTCGGCCCGCCGGGCCGCTGTGCCTTCCAGGAGATTCTTGAGCTCTCCCTGGATTCGCCGACCCTCGGTGGTTGATGGTTCTGGCATCGCGCGGAGGAGCATCGCTGCGGCTGCCAGGTTCTGACCGACCCCGCTGGATGCGGGTGGCGGCCTGTCCCTGACATCGTTGGCGACGCGGTGCTGGAAACCTTGGGGCAGGTGACGTATTTCTCCGGTCGGGGGCTGGCCCGCCCATACCTGCCCGACATTCCGACGGATCGACTCGAGCGCTCCTGCTCCCTCGTCAAGCCTGGCCTGTGCCCCGCGGACTTGCTCGAGCTGTGGGTCGTGACCCCCCGCCGGAACGGGGACCACAGCTAGCTCCCGCGGGATGTCGGCGCGAGGCACCGGCCTAGGGAGATCACCGTCCTCCGGCATGCCGAGATGGTTGCCTTCGGAGGGATCCCCTAGCTCGACGTGGAAACATTCGCGGCTTGGGCCGCAGTCCTTGTCGTCAAGGCTGCGGCTGCCGTCGGAACAGTCGGAGAGGCAGTAGTCACATGCGGTCATAAAGTCCCGCATGGCACTGGGGTTGCCAAATCCAGAGAAATCCCAACAGACGCTGGGATCGTCATCTTCCTCGGACCCAGAGGGCCCGTAGGTCGAGACGTCCGTCAATCGGTCCCAAGGCGACCGCATACGAAACCCCAGAGGGGTTGCACTCGCCTCAACGTGAGCGCCCGCTAGAGCGAGGTCGCTAGGCGGGTTGAGGCCGAGTCGAAATGACGTAGGATGGGAATCAGTCGGTACCTTTTGGTCGACGAGGAGCGACATAGTCACGTCGGGGACTGATTGCGCCGTCGTCCTGGGTACGAGGGCGATGTCCTGCAGGCCCTCCGCGAGCGTGCTGGCGTCGTCCACTTGCTCGGGATTGGCGTGTCGCGGGGGGACGGCGCTCGCCTTCGTCTCAAACGCGAGGTCGACGCCCGACGCGCCCTCCGTTGGGGCGCTGGGGACATCGATTCGCTCGACAGCCGACGGAGCGTGGCCTCCCGCTCGGCCTTGGTTGCCCCGCCTCCTCCTCCGATGGCGGGGGAGAGGACGGGGCGAGCTCGAATGTTGTTCTTCCACCACGCGGGGAAGACGTCGTCGATTCCGCTTCCGGCGGGCGGGCTGTCGGCCGCCATTGTCGTCGTCGCGCGGCGGTGGAAGGAGTATCATGTCGTAGCTGCCGTCGAGAGACATGAACTCGAGACTCCCGAAATGGAGCACCGTCCCGGGTTGGAGAGGTCGTTGGAGACTGCCCATCTGGAGCTTGACGGGAAACTGCTCGTCAACACGCAGTAGGCCCCTACCTGGCGCGCCAACTGTCGGCGTTTCAAGACCGAGGGGTCCCTAAGCCGACGAGTGAGTGTGCCGCGTGCCCCAGCCCAGATGGGTCATGCGCGTGGGCGAGCGCGAAGGGGGGAAAGCGAGGTGGCCGGAGATAGGTCGTGAGAGAGGTGGAAATCCCGCGGCCTTCGTGTTCGTCCCGCGCCTAGGTCGGGTGCGCTTGCAGTAGGGGGTTACAAGCGTCCACGCGGGTGAGGGAAGCAAGCGGCCCCAAGAGAGCGCCTGCCCCGTCCTCGTCCCGCGCGGCCAACCCTCTCTAAGAAGGCCCTGGTCCTTCCTTTTATAGGCGTAAGGAGAGGATCCAGGTGTACAATGGGGGTGTAGCAGAGTGCTATGTGTCCAGCGGGGGAGAGCTAGCGCCCTAAGTACATGCCAATGTGGTAGCCGGAGAGATCTTGGCACCCAGCTGGTGTGGTGTCGTGGCTATCGGAGGAGCAACGGAGCCTGGCGGAGGGACAGCTGTCGGAGCGGTTGGGTCCTTGCTGACGTCCCCCCGCTTCCGTAAGGGAGCTGAGAGTCGCCGTCGTCACGGGGCTAGCGGGGCGCCATCATTGCCTATCTGGCGGAGCTAGCCAGATGGGACACCGGTCTTGTTCTCTGCGGCCCGAGTCAGCTCGGGGTAGGGTGATGATGGCACTTCCTGTTGACGTGGCGGGCTTGTGCCCTAGGTCGGGCGACGTGGAGGCTCCTCCGAAGCCGAGGTCGAGTCTGTCTTTCATGGCCGAGGCCAAGCCCGAGCTCCTGGGTCGGGCGAGGCGGAGGCCGTTCGGCAGAGGCCAGGGCGGAGTCCGACCCCTGGGGTCGGGCGAAGCGGAGTTCGTCGTCTTCTGGGGCCTAGCCCGAGTCCGAGCCCTGGGTCGGGCGGAGCGGAGTCCGCCGTCTTCCGGGGCCTTAGCCCGAGTCCGAGCCCTGGGTCGGGCAGAGCGGAGTTCGCCGTCTTCTGGGGCCTTAGCCCGAGTCCGAGCCCTGGGTCGGGCGGAGCGGAGTTCACCGTCTTCCGGGGCCTTAGCCCGAGTCCGAGCCCTGGGTCGGGCAGAGCGGAGTTCGCCGTCTTCCGGGGTCTTAGCCCGAGTCCGAGCCCTGGGTCGGGCGGAGCGGAGTTCGCCGTCTTCCGGGGCCTTAGCCCGAGTCCGAGCCCTGGGTCGGGCGGAGCTTCCTATGGCGCCTTTGGCAAGGCCTGACTGCCTGTCAGTCTCACTCTGTCAAGTGGCACTGCAGTCGGAATGGCGCAGGCGGCGCTGTCCTTCTGTCAGACTGGTCAGTGGAGCGGCGAAGTGACGGCGGTCACTTCGGCTCTGCCGGGGGGCGCGCGTCAGGATAAAGGTGTCAGGCTACCTTTGCGTTAAATGCTCCTGCGACTCGGTCGGTCGGCGCGGCGATTTAGTCAGGGTTGCTTCTTAGCGAAGGCAAGG
This sequence comes from Zea luxurians, assembly GCA_029449295.1. Taxonomy (NCBI): domain Eukaryota; kingdom Viridiplantae; phylum Streptophyta; class Magnoliopsida; order Poales; family Poaceae; genus Zea; species Zea luxurians. The sequence goes on from JAOPSE010000017.1 coordinate 48,604,085, forward strand.
CCTCGGGCGAGCCGGAGATGTGTCTGCCGTTAAAAGGGGGCCTCGGGCGAGACGGAAACCCCTCGGGGTCGGCTGCCCTTGCCCGAGGCTAGGCTCGGGCGAGGCGTGATCGAGTCGCTCGTATGGACTGATCCCTGACTTAATCGCACCCATCAAGCTTCTGCAGCTTTATGCTGATGGGGGTTACCAGCTGAGAATTAGGCGTCTTGAGGGTACCCCTAATTATGGTCCCCGACACTACTCGCCCCTGATCATTGCAAATCTCCCAAGTTCGCCCTCCACCAACTCCATCTTGGTGAGCATGGTGACGTCGTTCCCCTCATGTGAAATCTTGAGGGTGTCCCAAATCTGCTTGGCGTTATCCAAGCCGTTCATCTTATGGTATTCGTCCCTGCACAATGAAGCTAGAAGAACAGTAGTAGCTTGTGCATTTTTGTGAATTTGCTCATTAATGAACATGGGACTATCAGTACTTTCAAATTTCATTCCACTCTCTACTATCTCCCATATGCTTGGATGGAGAGAGGACAAGTGACTACGCATTTTGTGACTCCAAAATCCGTAGTCCTCTCCATCAAAGTGAGGAGGTTTACCAAGTGGAATGGAGAGTAAATGTGCATTGGTACTTTGCGGAATACGAGAGTAATCAAAAGAAAAGTTCGAATTGACCGTTTTCTTTTTCTCGTAGTCGTTGTCATCGTCCTTTTGGGAAGAGGAAGATTCGTCGCTGTCGTAGTAGACTATCTCCTTGATGCGCCTTATTTTCTTCTTCTTCCCGTCTTTTCTTTTGTGGCCCAAGCCCGAGTCAGTAGGCTTGTCATCTTTCGGCTCGTTGACGAAGGACTCCTTCTCCTTATCATTGATCACAATCCCCTTGCCCTTAGGATCCATCTCTTCGGGTGATTAGTCCCTACGTGAAGAGAACGGCTCTAATACCAATTGAGAGCACCTAGGGGGTGAATAGGTGATCCTGTAAAAACTTGAAAATTAGTGCCACAAAATCTTGATTAGGAGTTAGCACCAATAAGGCCAAGTGGCTAGAGAGGAGTCTTAGCAAAACACAATAACCACAAAGAAATCAACACAGATATGGCACAGTGGTTTATCCTGTGGTTCGGCCAATTCCAACGCTTGCCTACTCCACGTTGTGGCGTCCCAACGGACGAGGGTTGCAATCAACCCCTCTCAAGCCGTCCAAAGACCCACTTGAATACCACGATGTTTTGCTTTGCTTTACTATATCCCGCTTGCGAGGAATCTCCACAACTTGGAGTCTCTCGCCCTTACAAAGATGTTCACAAAGAAGCACGGAAGTAAGGATGGGATGAGCAACGCACACAAGACACAAAATCAGAGCAACACACGCACACAAGTCACAACAAGAGCTCTCAACACAACTCAACGAGTTCTCTACTCAAATGGAGCTCTAATTGCTATCACAAAGAATCGAATGCGCGGAATTGAAGTCTTGGTGCTTAGGGATGCTTAGAGAATGCTTGATGTTCTTCTCCATGCGCCTAGGGGCCCCTTTTATAGCCCCAAGGCAGCTAGGAGCCGTTGAGAGCATTCCAGGAAGGCAATTCTTGCCTTCTGTCGCCTGGCGCACCGGACAGTACGGTGCACCACCGGACACTGTCCGGTGTGGATCTATTTCCTTATTTGGCGAAGCCGACCGTTGTAGATTCAGAGCCGTTGGCGCAACGGACACTGTCCGGTGCACATCGGACAGTCCGGTGCCCCCTTCTGACCGTTGGCCCGGCCACGCGTCGAGCGCGGATTACGCGGCCGACCGTTGGCTCGGCCGACCGTTGGCTCACCGGACAGTCCGGTGCACCACCGGACAGTCCAGTGATTTATAGTCGTACGCCGTTAATCACTTCCCGAGAGCGACGACTTCGCCTGTGAACGGCTCACCGGACAGTCCGGTGCACCACCGGACAGTCCGGTGATTTATAGCCGTATGCCGTTGATTGCCTCCCGAGAGCAGTCAGTTGACACTCGCCAGCCTGGCGCACCGGACACTGTCCGGTGCACCACCGGACAGTCCGGTGCTCCCAGACTGAACTGTCTTTGGCTGAAGAAAGCCATCTCTTTTCCAAAGTGATCTCTCCTATTTCCAGCACTTAGACACAAAACATTAGTTTCCAAAACAATGTACTAAGTTTAGAAACATACCTTTAATCTTGATTTGCACTTAGTCCATCACTTGGCATAGATTAACACTTAAGCACTTGTGTTGGCACTCAATCACCAAAATACTTAGAAATGGCCCAAGGGCACATTTCCCTTTCGGTCCTTCGCGAGGGTGCTGGCGTCATCAGTCCGCTTGGGGCTGACACGTCACGGGGAAGTGACACCCGCCGTCGCCTCAGGTGCGAGGGCAATGTCCGACACGTCCTACGGGGGAGTGCCTGCGTCGTCGACTCGCTCTGGTGCGACAGCCGACAAGGCACCGCCTCCTGCTTGGCCATGGTTGCCCCGTCTCCGCCTCCTTCGTCGAGGAGGGTGGCAGGGACGGCCGGAGTGCTCCTCTTCTGACGCGGGGAGATGCTGTCATAGAGCTCGCCGCCGCCGGGCGAGTCGAAGACCGTCGTTGTCGTCACGCCACGGGGGGAGGAGTTCCATGTCGTGGCTGCCGCCGAGGGACATGAACTCAAGACTCCCGAAGCGGAGCACCGTCTCGGGCTGGAGAGGTTGCTGAAGACTCCCCATCTAGATCTCAACGGGAAGGTGTTCGTCAACACGCAGCAGGCCCCTACCTGGCGCGCCAACTGTCGGCGTTTCGACCCCGGGGGGGTCCCTGGACCGACGAGTAAATTGTCGCTGCGTGTCCCTGCCCAGATGGGTTGGCGCGGGATGGAACACGAGATGTGGGACAAGCCTTGTATTATCCTGCACCAGGGGTGCCACTCGGAGTAGGGGTTACAAGCGCGTCGCGTGAGGGAGAGAGAGAGAGGGGGACACAGAGCTCGTCCACCGCTTCCCTCGCGTGAACCTCCCTCAGGGTGGCCCTGGACTTCCCTTTTATAGAGGCAAGGAGAGAGTCCAGGTGTACAACGGGGGGCGTAGCTATGCGCTAACATGTCTGGCAGTGGAGTGCCTAAGCCCTGTGTACATGCCAACGTGGCCGTTGGGGGAGAGCTTGGGCGTTGTACATGTGATGGCGTGGCCGTCGGAGGAGCGCCTGAGTCCTATAGGAGCACAGCTGGTAGCGCGGCGAGGACCCTGCTGACGTCTCCTTGCTGTCGTAAGGGGCTGAGAGCCACCGGCGTCATGGTGCACGCGGGGCACCATCATTACCCGTCGCCGGGGTAAGCCAGATGGGACGCCGGTCTTGTTCCTTGTAGCCTGAGCAGGCTAGGAATAGGGGAATGATGCATCCCCTATCAGCACGGTCAGTCCGAGCCCAGGGTTGGTCGAGGCGGGGACTTCTCTTGTGGCCGAGGCCGGGGTCGAGGCCGAGTCCGGGGGTCGGGCGAGGCGGAGACCTCCTCCCGAGGCCGGAGTCTGAGGTCGGGCAAGGCGGAGACCTCCTCCCGAGGCCGGAGCGTGAGGTCGGGCGAGGCGGAGCTTCCTGTTGCGCCTAAGGCTTGAGCTCGGTGGTTGATCGTGACTTGTTATCAGTCGTTGCCGGGGTGGCTGACACGGCAGTCGGAGCGGAGCAAGCAGCGCTGGTTTCCTGTCATATCGGACAGTAAAGAGGAGGGGTGAAGTGACCGCGGTCACTTCGGCCTGGCCGACTAAGGCGCGTGTGTCAGGATACGTCGTCAGGCATCCCTCGCATTTAATGCGCCTGCGAAGCGGTCGGTTGGTGAGGCGGTATGGCCAAGGTTGCTTCACAACGAAGCCTGCCCGAGCCGGGTCTCGGGAGAGCCGAGGGGGCGCCTGCCGTCTGAGGAGGCCCTCGGGCGAGGCGTGAATTCGTCTGGGACCACTGTTCCAACCCGAGGCTGGGCTCGGGTAAGATCGCGTCCTTCGGGTAGACGAAGTCTTGGCTTGAACCGTACCCGTCAGTTGGTCTGAGGGTGTTGACCAGCCATGATTAGGAGCGTTGGGGGTACCCCTAATTGTAGTACCCGACATTATCCATTTTTTACCGTTGCTTATTAATATATTTCTTGTCATTACATTATAAATTACTTTTCATATTCGTGTTAGTGGGTACGGGAAAACCATTGGGGTCACGTTCTTCTTCTGAGTCCATTGGAGTCCTACATATCACCCTTGCTGCTCTTCACTGGGGTGCCCCCCATCACTAAATGCATTAGAATAACTCTAAAAGAACGTGTAAACTAATCCCAAAATAGATATTAGTAAGAAATAGTGGTTTTTCTTACTCCAACAGCTCCCTCATTCTTCCCCAAAAAATTCACGTCCTGCATCCATAGCCTTCCCTCCCTCATATTTTGGTGTGTTCTATCCCTCCCCAATCCATTTCTCAACGTATCGAATCATCCACAGGCTTCCGACGACTGTACAGATTGCGCCACATATCATATTTAGGAGAACTGTTGGAGAATCCATCATAATTCACTTTTAAAACTTTTTAGTCTACTCTTAATAATCAGCTTTTAGGGTAAAATTTTTAACATACTTTTGGAGTTGCTCTTAGACCCCAGTGAGGATGTAGCCGGAGGTGGTGTCGTTGTCGCCTAGGGTCTGATGCTGCTCAAGCCACCTCACGGAGACATACATGGATTAGAATTCTGGTTTCTCACCCAACATATAAAATGTCGTTATACAAGTTACATGGTATACGCGTTGAGATCGGACACGACGATATAATTTATTGTAAAAACTTAAAACATATTTGAACAATGATCTTATTTAAATAAGTTCTACCAATACAATATAGAAAACATATGAGCAAGGTTATTAAAACGATAAAATATTGAAACACTCATGGGTGAAGTTTTGACTTTAAAATGTTTAAAACGAAGTGCAAACGTAGTTTTATACAGCATAGGAAAAATGCCAATATTTAATAATTTTAGACAATAATATGAAGTTAAATACCAAAACAGAGATGTTAGTAGCTTACCAAAACAGAGGCAGGGAGGATGAGAGGAGTCGACTGTTGGGTGCTTGCCACAGACTGCTAGCAAATAGAGGCATGGAGAGAGAGAGAGAGGGTAGTGCGGAGGTAGAGGGCAGCACGAAGGGAGAGGAGTGGCGTAGATGGCGTGTGTGTGGGCGGCTCACAGTGCAGAGAAGCGGTTGCACACGCCATGGAAGGAGGGCACACTCGACGCGGAGGGAGAGGGCACATAAGGTGAAACAGACGAGAGTAATAACACCTTCAGACGGCGGTGACGATGGGGAGTAGAGCAGTGTGCTACTAGCCATTGAGCTTTACAGTAGGGGAGTAGGACAAGCATGTGGAGACTAGGCTGAGTTTGACCCAAAAGTAAGTAACAGATTGGGTCTAAAAGCAACTTGTGGTCTAAAAAACATAAAACTGTGTTTTACAGTTTATAACATTAAAACACAATTTCAATCTCTAATTAGAGTCTTAACTTTTAAACGTAGTTTAAATGTTGTTTTAATAACACTGTATGAGTAAAAGTGATTCATCCTTGTGTCGTGTCGGTGTGGCGCATGGGCAGCGTGGGTGTTGCTATAGAAGGACGAAGGGGATAAGAGTTAAGAGCCCAAGCTGTTGTTGGGCCTTGGGGCAAATTGAAGTGGCGATAGGGCTGGCGGGCTGGCGGGCTGATGTGCACATCGAGCAGCGGGCAGTGGATCCACGATGCACATGCGCCTGCACTTGCTCGGTATGTTTAGTAGTTTTGGTGTTTGTTGTTCAGGTTAAAGATGCTCCACCCTACTGAAATTTGTCAAACACGTCTATAAAAATCTTGCAGCCCTTTATTATGGATCACGAGGTGCCTATTATTATGTTGACCTGTCAGAAAATAAAAACCATATTGGCAGTGATCAATAGGAAAATAAGAAGCAAAATATGAATGGTCTATGCCTTGAAAGGAAGGAAATTAAAGGTTTTTTAGGAAAGTGTGACGACCCAGCCTCAGAATCTCTTCCCTAGCCGTCGATCAATAGGAAATTTAGGTGCCTATTATTAATTATGTTCAACTGTCAGCCTTAGAACGCTATCTCCCCGTGTCTCGTCTTCTATCCCGTCTCTTATTTTAAACTCCACTTTATAACCAATACTATCTACGTAGCAAAGTAGTGTTTTATACGGATCAGCTGGATAAAGCCTCTCTTAAGCTCAGAGACAACCTGCGTTCCAAGCCCGTCGGTGCGACGTGGCTACGTGTGAGCCGCACCGCAGCGCCGACGACGCACGCCACCCACGATCATAAGGCATCATCATACCATTTTGCACAGGTTTCCTCCAATTTTCTGGATCAATCACTTAATAGTCTTTAGTTTGAAAAATCACTCTATCCAAATTAAGGTGGTGTATCATGAGTCCATTACTCAAATTTAATAAGATGACCGTATTTCCCATATCAGTATTAACTAACTAACTACGAGGAACGAGAAGATGATGAACCAACTTATTTCATGCCACAAATAAAAAAAAAGTAAGAAAATGATAGACCAACTCATTTCTCAAACCAAACACCATATTAATCATCGAGCACATCCACCATGTGCTGAACTTATCACTACCCTGTTATCGTGGACAGTATGACCATGACGTGAACTTCTTTGTTCAGGCCCGGGCGGGAGGCATGTGCCACCAGTGCACAAGAACAGGGCCCCCTCCCTCCAAGGGCCCCTAAAATAATAGTTAGTGATAATTTAATCAATATAAATTTTAGTAATGATTAGAAAGTCTAGCTAAGTCAGCTCGATAAGAATAAAACATAGTGTTTGTCGTAACAAGCGAGTACCAATCTCTCATATAACTCATTTTGGCTATATGGCGAAGTGCAGCTAGCACATGCTGGCATAACATCCAAACGTTAAGATCATTCGTTACCATTATTAAGCCATTTCCTACATTAGTAATTCAATCATTGTTAATAAATGAGATTAATCTGTACCATCTATTCTTAACAAAGAAAAAAAAGAAAAAAAATTGGTACATGGCCTTCAATTATGCTGGCCCGGCCCTGTCTTTATTGTACGTATGCTAAACTTTTCCGCACATGCATATACAAGTACGTCACCATGAATTCTCCACAGTTCATATGGATCAGCCAGCCAGCTGAAAATCGGAGGTGGTCTGCTTATTAGTCGACCAGTATGCACGTGCCAGAATAGGTGGTGTACTTGATTTCGACGTCCACCCAAGTCGTTACTTATTTGAGTATCTAGTGAATTATGTCTAGTTTGTTATATCCATATGTTCATTGAAATTATTTATAATTAATGGACTAAAATACCAGGCCTCACTTAACTTAAAAGACTAGTCTGACAGGCTTCCATAATCATTTTTTGATGTCCCACGTGCTCCTCTATGCATGTGTCTGGTTTCGGAACGACGTGGGTTGAGTCGGAGTCAACTCATTTTTCTGGGTTGGGTCAGATCCGTTTCTTGTTTGGTTTCAGTAACAGGTTGAACCTAGTTTCTTATTTAATTACTAGCTGATTATCCGTGTGTTGCAATGGTAATATATAATAGGGAAATTTGGATCCATATTATTAAAAGATCACCACTTTGGATCCATACCATTACTATCTCACTTACATGTGGGTCCACATGAGTCAATGACATGTGGGGTCCATGGTATATATCTAAAGTTTGGATCTTTTAATGGTATAGATCCAATTGTTCCTATATAATACCAGTATACTACGATAACTTATATACAAAATATGTGTTATATTGTTATGAGAAAATGTTTTATAATCAATTTATGATTCTAGTTCTAGCTGTACATAAATTTTGTTATTTTAATCTATCTGTTTCACCACTACGTTGCAACCATCAGTATCATGCAGACTTCGATATATGTCACGATTTGCATGGTCTCATCATTGGAGAGCACGTTCCACACATGCCGGAAGAAATTCCCCCGTACATCGTTAGTCATCAGACACGTACCACCATACACTTTTGCTTAAACAAAAAGGCAAGTGTGTGTATTTGCGAAGAGAATTAAAGGCAAGCCGACACAAAAGCTACCCCAACGGTGGCGAGGATGACGAACTGGTCATTGTTGTCGGTCCTACTCTGCATCACCTCCTGCGTCAAGATGATGCCACGGTCCTCGATATATTAGTCGTCGAACGCGCGCGACATACCGAGTACTGATGCCTCTTGGTTGGGCTGTAAAACGAGGTGCACCCTGGGCTCATCAGCAAGGTAGTACCCCTGGCCGTTGCACCACCAGATGCGCTACTCCTCTACATACATCATGTTCAACGACACTCACACAACGTCAGCAACAGCCATCGTCCCAACGCACAAGAATTCATGGCCGGTCAGTAGCGACTTACGTGGCAAGTTGGGCTTCAGGTGGACGATGAGCTGGATGACGTGATGGCGTTGTCGTCGAATGCGGTGCCCAGAACAACCCGAGAGTCGCCGACGTTGGCGATGACCATGAGGTCCTCCTGCTTGACGATGGATAGCGCAGAGCAACCGCTCTACACCGCGTCCATGCGGCGGCTGCACCGGAGCTTGTCATACATAGCGGCACATGCGGCCACGTATGACTATTTCTAGAGGTCGAACTAGCAGTCGCCAAGTTTCTTCTCGTCGTCGATGAGCGACCCAACGCGAGTGCCTCCTACTAATGATGTTTGTTCGGGGTTTTCAAGTAAGAAACATGGATTCATGTTTGGCGTTGGTTTATAAAAATGACTCACAAGTCAAATCCATGGAAAAATATTACGAAGAATAAATGTCATGCATGCAAAAAAAGAATTTAAGGTGAAAACATTATTCAAACAAAAGAAATTATATGCAAGACTCTTCTTTAAATACTACTCCTTCCATCCAAAAATATAACTCAAGAATCTCGGTGATACTTATCTACTACTACACATTGTGCAAGGATAGTAGATGTGCTTGGGGAGAGATGTAGTAGATGTGTTTCCTGTTATAGATGTATACATAAACACGCATGTGGTGTAACGGTAACTACTGCTGGCATTTGCTTGAGATGTTGTAAGTTCGAATCCCTTAGGGCCATGTGTATTTTTTTAATTTTAGCTAGACGCCGGCTGTACGGGGGGAATGAGAATGAGAATGAGCTTTGCGGGGAGGGAGAATGATAATGATAGATATAGAATGGTGGCAGATCATGGGAATAGACTGTGCACGGGGAGGAGGGAACCGGAAAGGCAGAACAGGGAATGGTGGCAGAACACGGAATGGGCAGAACAGGGAAGACAGACTACTATTGCAGCCTTAATAAGTAGTAGAGATTGGGTTAGAGCTACACCATCTCTTGTTTGTTTCGTGATGATAGATGAATGATCGATGAACTGAATATGGTCACATTCCTGGTCATATTACCACACTTACGATGATATCTTCAATTCAATAAGATGACATCATTCAAAATAAATGAAACCTACACTATTTTAATATTTGAGAAAACTATAAACACAGGATATACATAAATTAAAGTCATTATTAACCAAGTCATAATTTTTTTGTGATGAGATATTACTGTTACATTTCAGTCATAAGCCGGTGGAGGAGTCTGACGGCACTGACGGAGGCCAGCACGCTGGAGGGCAGGCCAGTGGGGGACTGACGACGGGAGGCAGGCTGGGGATTAACGTCGAAGTGTAGGTCAGCGGGGGTCCCTCGTCCCAGCAGGCTAGCAGTGGTGGTGTGCTCCTGTACTGATCTCAAGTGGATAAGACATGGGTGACAAGAGGGTGGAGAAGAAGTGGGTCAAAATGGTTTGCTTGTTTTTGAGGAATCTCTAGAACCCACATTTTCAAGAAGTATTTTGACACAATCAATCTAACCCACGAACCTTCCGAACCAAACACAGATTGGTGTAGGTTGAATCCGTTCTAACCCGACCCGCTAACCAAACATACGTGATACTTTATCAGTCTACAACCATAGGACCATTGAGAATTTTTTTTTGGATCCTCCAGAGCTCCAATACCACTTATCCAAAAGAATAGTCTGGCATCCCCTTGTTCATATGCTGTATATCTTTCTATATTTTTTTTATGTGAGACGAAATCTAACGTACGTGTCATTCACGAGATTATTACTGGCACGATCGAAATTGAACTGTGCTCGGATTTTATATATCCTGCCGACAATTAATCCGCGCATCGATCCTTCTTCAGTCTTCGTGCGGGGGTCGTGTCGTTGAAACACAGCTACGTGCAAGCAGTGTAAGGATCCGAAAACAGCTACGTATATTATATGTAACCATTATTGCACACATCCGGCCACCTTTTATTTATATCATCCAGAAATATATAATATATATAGATGACATCATAAGATGATCCATAAATCTATGTTTACATATACGTACTCAAACTCAAACACGAGCTGCAGAGAGAGCCCATGCAGGATCAAAATCCATCACGAGCTCCGATCGTGGCTCAGCTAGCTCGTCATTTCTCACGGGCAGAAGGTGATCTCGTAGCTCGTCCCGGCAGGGCACGTGAAGGCGGTGTTGGTCGTGTCCCGGGGGTACGTGATCGTCTGCGGGCACGCCTTCTTGAAGTACTCCGTCCCGTTGCTGGGGCCGCAGCTGCTGCTCTTGCCGTCGCAGGGGTTGCCGCACCCGGCCACCCGCCGCTGCTCGGAGGGGCAGTCGAACGTGATCTCCTGCACGGGGCACGACGGCCCGCCGCGGCCGCACCTGGCGCCGCCGCCGCCGCTGGCCGGGAGGAACGACATGGGCGCGTTGAAGCCGTGGACGAGGGAGATGTCGAACCGGTCGGCGCCGGTGCCGGTGCCGCCGAGCGAGTACTCGGCCAGCGTGATGGGCTCGAACCCGACCTTGCTGCACGCCAGCGTGCCGCCGCAGTCGCCCGTCTAGCACTGCCCCAGCGAGCCGTTGGTGACGAAGCCGCACCCCGTGCGGCCCCACACGCGGCCGCTCCGCGTCCCCGCGGGCACGTCGATGGACCACGACTCCCCGGTGTTCAGCACCGTGCCGCCGCCCGGCAGCGCCGCCGGCCACACGGTGTACGCGCACTTGTTGGTCACCACGATGCTCGCGGCGTCCGCCACCGCGGCGCCCACGAGGAGGAGAGCGAGTACGCGCAAAACGGATGCCATTTTCGGGCCGTGTGGTTGCTATATTAGAGCTAGAAGTAGTAGCGAGTAGCGACTAGCGAGGTGGGTTACTGGATTGGAATTTGGACGAGGCTCGCATGCATGGGCATTTGTAGGAGTCGGGGACGCTGCGAAGAAGCTGCATCTGCATGCGCGAATTTTCTTCCACGAGTTGGGTGAGGCATCTTGATTCATAACACCGTTGCTGACCAAGTCAGTCCCGTCCCAACAGTTTACCAAGTTTTTTTTAACTGGTAACAGTCTACGAAAGTGAGTTGGTTCTGAATAATATGCAATTCATTTTTTTTCATTTATACTCGATTTCTCTCTGCAACATAATTTTGTAGTTTCCAGTCTGCACAGAATAAAGATATATGAGGCCCTAGCTAGGTTTGCGGAAGATCAACAATCTCCCAAGTTCTTTTAAACACACTATAATCCATTTTACACTTGTCGCTTTCCTTCCAATAATAGTGTGCTTAAGAAAATGACTATGCCTAAACCATCCACAAGGTATACCATGTAATCATCATCAGCACATAGTTTTTTTTTATCTTTGCTCTTTCAAGAAGCTACATTGTAATCCTCCTTATGATTATCCACAAATGTTTACTCCTTATGTTCTATCGGAACAAATAATCCATAGATAAAACAGCAGGTTCTTGTTGACTAGATGTGTGCAGTGCCCTCAGCGCTAGTACAGCCTCTACATATACTATTGTAACTCATTTAGTCGTTTTGTTTTCTCCCATTTGACCTGTACTCTTTTACCATGACAGAAGTGCTATTCATTGCTATACAATAAGATCACACTCACATTTACCTTTGGTATTTTTAGTTAAAATACGTCATAATTTCCTAAATTCCTAAACTTTGAAAACTTGATAAGGGTATCTAATAAGAACAAAAGATAAAGCATCGCGTAATTTTAAGTTGTGCAAAGCTGACGTAAAAAAAACCCTTGCATCGTGTTAGAGATAGCGGTACTTTCCAAGAAATTATAGGACGAGGCTATTCATATTTTGAGCAGCGTGTCTACAAAGAAAAAAATAAATGACATCATTTGACAAATAGAAAAGAAAAAGATTAAATCTCTCATATATGTGTGCACTTAGTTGTTTGGCTAAAGGTCAATATTCCGGTTAACAAAAATCATAAGCTTGATAAAAAAAACAGTAGATTTCATCTTTCTTGGTTACACTACACATAGCGTGGGTTATAAATTTTTAATTTAATAATAAACTCATTTAGCCTCCATGTTGGTACAGTCATAAAGTCCAGAGATATTTTTTAGAATGAGATTAGCATTAAAGGTACACTAGTCTAATACTCACGCGTTGCGACGGCACCTAACCATATTTAATGATATTGATTGGGTGACTAAGCGACACTTGAGAATCTTAATGGATCCTCCACATAAAAATACCCATAATAAATAAATTTAATGTCAAAATGAACATATTGTTCATATACCAGATATTGAAATAATAAAATAAATATTACACTTGATCTTAGCTAAAAGATCAAAAAATGAGTTGAAAAGGAGCACATATGTTCGAATTAAATTATAGCTAATGTTTTGGCTTAGGACTTGGGAGTGAGAATATGGTGTAGATTTGATGCCCTAACCAAAATCATCATTGAGATTCCATAGATAACACATGCAAATTCATTTATGATGATGCTTAACAATTTTTTTCAAGTTTAGCAAGACATAGAAATCACAAGTACGCCAACAAGATCATTCCTGAAATACCAAATACAACAAGTTTATCCTCTAATGTTTAACATGCTTACTGAAATACATACTTGCTCTTGCCTTTAGAGTATCATATCAAACAATAAAAACATTTCCGCTTTTACAGAGCCTTGTACACATTTTCAATTACATAGTTGGTTTCACTTAAAATGCAATGAGCAACGATAAAAGAAGCGGACAGAGCTTGTTGCGAAATGGATGGTTTTTGTTGCTAGAGCGATAGCTGCGAGAATACTGTTGTGCGAACAAATAGAATAGAGATGGAATATGATCTGGGATCGCGGGTTGATTTTGAAGAAATATAAGAAGTTTTTTTGTAAAAAATAATGTGGGAGTAACGTTAAAACTGTTGTTTTAATATAGCAGAGATGAGACGGAGATTAGCACATTAGACACAGCGGACACCGCTTCCACTTTGGGCCGTTCAACACTTCGACGCGGTGCAGTGGCGCGGCAAGAGCAAGACCACACGACGAGTGCCCGTCCCAGCTGCCGCGTCACAAGTCGTTACGTGCACGACTTCTGCTTCTGCTAATACAATTATCACTTACCAAGAAGTCAAACGATATAAAATTTGTTTAAATTATAAAAAATTTCACTAACAGTTGTAGTATAAAATAATAATTATTAATTCAGTTATGAAATATATTTTGTTGTAGATCTATATATTATTTAGTATAAATCTTATCAAAGCTAAACTAGTTTAATTTACATAAGTCTTATAGTTTTGTGAACCGAGGGAGCAGTTAAGGATCAATTTAGAGTAAACAAATTTTTATAGAAATTATGAAGAAATTTCACATAAATTAGTTCGTTTCCATAAGAAAAACGGAGAAACAGAGGTGTTGACGCCTTTTCGGAGCGCCAAACACTCAACAAGAACCGTGGCGGTGCTCTTTGGTCAGGCGCGGACGGTCCGTGGCCCAGGGCCGGACGGTCCGCGACCTGGTGCGAGGCAGTGGTGCTCTCTGGTCAGGCGCGGACGGTCCGCGGCACAGGACCGGACGGTCCGCGACCTGGTGCAGGAGCCCGGGTTCCCTACCTGACGGCCGGACGGTCCGCGCCCTAGGGCCGGACGGTCCGCGCGTGCGCAGGGGCGGCGGAAGATCGCCGGCGGCGCCTGGATCTCGCTCCCGGGAGGGACCCCGTCGGGGAGTAGAGATCCTAGGAGTTGTCTAGGCTCGGGCAGGCCGACCTAGACTCCTCTAATCGACGTAGAGTCGAGGAGAGACGAAGAATTTGGGGATCGAGAGGCTAAACCTAAACTAGACTAGAACTACTCCTAGGATAAAATGCGAAATAGAAGTTGTATTGATTCGATTGATGATTACAAATCGACCGTAGACCTCTCTATTTATAGAGGAGGGGGGCTAGACCCTTTACACAACTGATTCCGAGCTAATTCCGCGAATATAGCTAACAACCCTAGCACAAAACTCGAAACCCTAATCTGTTCTGCGCACGCGCGGACCGTCCGGCCCACAGACGCGGACCGTCTGGACCGCGGACCGTCCGGCCTCAGGGACGGACCGTCCGCTTGCTCATTTCTGGTTCAAACATATGCCCCCTGCCTTTTGGTGGAGCTGGGCGAACCAAAAGCAACTAACTCGATGTGATCACATCGGTTCTCTTAGGCATCTTGCCACATACTAGGATGGTACTGTTTGAGGAAACGCCCATTCAAAGCCTTAGGTAAATCCTTGCCTTGTAATGTTTGTAGTAAATAAGCGTTACCAGACACCACCTGTTTTACTTTATAAGGACCCTCCCAGCTTGGTGACCATTTTACGAACTTCCTGTCTTTATTCTTTAGAGGCAGGATGGTCTTCCACACCAGGTCCCCTACTTGAAATGATTTTGCTTTAACCTTCTTGTTGTAGGCCCTGGCTACCATAATCTTGTCCTTTTCTATTGCTCCCAAAGCTATCACCCTCTTGTCGGTCACCTCATCAATATTATCCATCATTGAATTATAATAATCAGTGATGGTTAGATCATTTTGTCTGGCGAACCTGACAGCATTCAAACTTATTTCCACAGGCAACACTGCTTCCTGTCCATAGACAAGCTCAAAAGGAGATACTTTAGTAGCACTATGTTTAGATATTCTATGAGCCCATAAAGCTTCGGACAAAATCTTATGCCAATGCTTAGGGTTATCAGATATCTTCTTTTTTATCAAATTAATCAATGTCCTATTACTAGACTTGGCCTGTCCATTGGCCTGAGCATAATATGGAAATGAATTAAGCAGCTTAATTCTATATAATTCAGCAAATTCATGTACCTCTTTTGACATAAAAGAAGTCCCTTGATCTGTAGTCAAGGTCTGGGGAATGCCGAATCTATGAATGATATGTTCAGTTATGAACTCAATTACCTCCTTGTGTGTCATGTTCTTCAGAGCAACGGCTTCAGTCCATTTGGTAAAGTAGTCAGTGGCAACTAACACGAACCGATGCCCCTTTGATGATGAAGGATGAATTTCTCCAATAAAGTCTAATCCCCATCCTCTGAAAGGCCAAGGCTTGATGATAGGATGTAATTCGGCTGCAGGGACCAACTGTAGGTCGCCGAATTTTTGACACACTTGGCAACCCTTGTAGTACTTGAAACAATCAGCTATCATGTTAGGCCAATAAAAACCAGACCTTAACAACAGCCACTTCATCTTTGGAGCCGATTGATGGGTACCACAAATTCCTTCATGTACTTCGGCCATGGCTAATATAGCATCATCTGGGCCCAAGCACTTAAGCAGGACATCATTGACCGTTCGGCGGTAAAGTTCATCACTCATCAAAACATACTTGAAAGCTGTTCGCCGAATGTTCTTATCTGTCCTGATATTGGGATTTCGTAAATAATTAAGTATAGGTGTCCTCCAATCACTTGCATCGGCTTCATTGTCGGCCGAATCGATTAAGAGAACATTTCTGATAACCCCGGACGGTCCGGCGCCATCACGCGGACGGTCCGCGACCTGGGAATTTGGCTCTACACTGGTTATCAGATTTTTAGTTTTGTGAAATTTCCCTCTCTTTATCCGATAACCTGATGCATCTTGGGCCAAATCGTTAGCTCTATGATTCTCAACTCTAGAGATATGCCGAATACTGAATTCGTCAAAAGAATGAATTATGCTCCAACATTTCTCAAGGTAACTATTTAGAGTACCATCAAAACATTGATATTCTTCTAACACTTGTTGGACAACCAGCTGAGAATCACCAAATACCTTCACATGTTTTACTCCCATACTATTTAAAAGTTCTAAGCCGAATAGGAGGGCCTCATATTCAGCTTGATTATTAGTGCAATAAGTTTTCAATCGGCTAGAGAAGTCAAAGTAGACATTACTTGGTGAAACAAGCACAATGCCAATTCCTTGCCCTTCATTGCAAACCGATCCATCAAAATATAAAGTCCAAGGAGTAATAGTGAGGTATGACATGTCTAGTTCATGAATATCATTAACCCGATGTTCTACAATGAAATCCGCTATGACTTGGCCTTTCATAGATTTCAATGGTTCATAGGCCAAGTCATATTCTATGAGTGCATAAGCCCACTTACCAATTCTACCACTCATAATTGGGTTATGCAACATGTATTTGATCACATCGGCTTGACCAGAAACAGTGCAATGACTAGACAGTAAATAACATCTACATTTGGTGCATGCATAAAACAAGCATAAGCATAACTTTTCAATAAAAGTGTACCTTGTTTCAGCATCCACCAACCTTCGGCTTAGATACGCCACCACATGCTCCTTCCTCTTAGTTTCTTGTGTCAGAACAGCCCCAATGACCTTATCCTCAGCTGCAATGTATAATCGGAATGGTACTCCTACTCATGGTGCTTTTTGTCGGTGTTCCGAGACCGGGGGGTCCCTGAGCCGACGAGTGAATGTCGCCGCGTGCCCCAGCCCAGATGGGTCGAGCGCGAGGGCGAGCGCGAAGGGGGGAGAGCGAGGCGGCCGGAGACCGGCGTGAGAGAGGTGGGAATCCCGCGGCCTTCGTATTCGTCCCGCGCCCAGGTCGGGTGCGCTTGCAGTAGGGGTTTACAAGCGTCCACGCGGGAGAGGGAGCGAGTGGCCTCCAGCGAGCGCCTGTTCTCGTCCTCGTCCCCGCGCGGCCAACCCTCTCTAAGAGGGCCCTGGTCCTTCCTTTTATAGGCGTAAGGAGAGGATCCAGGTGTACAATGGGGGGTGTAGCAGAGTGCTACGTGTCTAGCGGAGGAGAGCTAGCGCCCTAAGTACATGCCGTTGTGACAGCCGGAGAGATTTTGGCACCCAGCTGGTGTGATGTCGTGGCCGTCGGAGGAGCGATGGAGCCTGGCGGAGAGACAGCTGTCGGAGCGGTTGAATCCTTGCTGACGTCCTCTTGCTTCCGTAAGGGGGCCGAGAGCCGTCGTCGTCACAGAGTATGCAGGGCGCCATCATTGCCTGTCTGGCGGGGCGAGCCAGATGGGACGCCGGTCTTGTTCCCTGCGGCCCGAGTCAGCTCGGGGTAGGGTGATGATGGCGCCTCCTGTTGACGTGGCTGGTCTACGCCCTAGGTTGGGCGATGTGGAAGCTCCTCCGAAGCCGAGGTCGAGTCTGTCTTCCGTGGCCGAGGTCGGGTCCGAGCCCCAGGTTCGGGCGAGGCGGAGATCGCCGGCTGGTGCCGGGGCGGAGTCCGAATCCTAGGGTCAGGCGAAGCGGAGTTCGTCGTCTTCTGGGACCGAGCCCAAGTCCGAGCCCTGGGTCGGGCGAGGCGGAGATCGTCGTCTTCTGGGACTTAGCCCGAGTCCGAGCCCTAGGTCGGGCGAGGCGGAGGTCGTCGTCTTCCGGGACTTAGCCCGAGTCCGAGCCCTGGGTCGGGCGGAGTTCGCCGTCTTCCGGGACTTAGCCCGAGTCCGAGCCCTGGGTCGGGCGGAGTTCGCCGTCTTCCGGGACTTAGCCCGAGTCTGAGCCCTGGGTCGGGCGGAGTTCGCCGTCTTCCGGGACTTAGCCCGAGTCCGAGCCCTGGGTCGGTCGGAGTTCGCCGTCTTCCGGGACTTAGCCCGAGTCTGAGCCCTGGGTCGGGCGGAGTTCGCCGTCTTCCGGGACTTAGCCCGAGTCCGAGCCCTGGGTCGGGCGGAGCGGAGCTTCCTATGGTGCCTTTGGCCGGGCCTGACTGCCTGTCAGTCTCACTCTGTCAAGTGGCACCGCAGTCGGAGTGGCGCAAGCGGCGCTGTCCTTCTGTCAGGCCGGTCATTGGAGCGACGAAGTGACGGCGGTCACTTCGGCTCTACCGGCTGGGGGGCGCGCGTCAGGATAAAGGTGTCAGGCCACCTTTGCATTAAATGCTCCTGCGACTTGGTCGGTTGGTGCAGCGATTTGGTCAGGGTTGCTTCTTAGCGAAGACAGGACCTCGGGCGAGCCGGAAATATGTTCGCCGCTGAAGGGGGGCCTCGGGCGAGACGGAAATCCTCCGGGGTCGGCTGCCCTTGTCCGAGGCTAGGCTCGGGTGAGGCGTGATCGAGTCCCTTGAATGGATTGATCCCTGACTTAATCGCACCCATCAGGCCTTTGCAGCTTTGTGCTGATGGGGGTTACCAACTGAGAATTAGGAGCCTTGAGGGTACCCCTAATTATGGTCCCCGACAGTAGCCCCCGAGCCTCGAAGGGAGTGTTTGCACTCGCTTGGAGGCTTTCGTCGCACTTTTTTGCAAGGGGACCAGCCTTCCTCGGTTGCGTTTTGTTCCGGTGGGTGCGCGCGAGCGCACCCGCCGGGTGTAGCCCCTGAGGCCTCGGAGGAGTGGTTTCACTCCTTCGAGGTCTTAATGCCTTGCGTAGTGCTTCGGCTGGTCTGGTCGTTCCCTCATGCGAGCTGGCCATAGCCCAGGTGTACGGTCGGGTCCCAAGTTCTCGGGCTGGTATGTTGACGCTGTCAACGGTTCGGCCGGGGCCGGGTTTGCGAGAGCAGCCCCCGAGCCTCTGCACAGAGCGAGAGGGCGGTCAGGGGTAGACTCAGCTTTTTTACATACGCCCCTGCGTCGCCTTTCCGCAAGGAGGAGGGGGGGAAAGCGCCATGTTGCCCTCGATGGGCGCCGAACATGGTGTCTCCGATGAGCTGCAAGCGGGTAATCCGAGTGGACGTCCGTGCCCCGTTCGTTAGGGGTCGGCTAGGGGCCCAGAGGCACGCCCAAAAGTACCTGCGGGTGATCTGCCAGACTCGGTCCCCTGGTGACGGGGTCCGAGGGCTCGATGCCTCCCTCTGATGGGATTCTGTTACAAGATCGTTCCCGCTGGTCTCGGAAATGTCCTAGGGTACCTCGGGAGCACAGCCCGAGCCTTGGTTATGTATCGAACGTACCCATGGTCATCCCTCGCTCGGCGTCTGAGGCGGCTGTGAACCCTTCGGGGGCCAGCCTTCGAACCCCTGATCAGTAATGGGCGCGGAGCCCGAGTAGCCTGAGGCGGCCGTGGAACCCTTTCGAGGGGCCGGCCTTCGAACCTCTGACGAGTAGTGGGTGTAGGGCCCACGCGATCTGAGGCGGCTGTCAAACCCTTCCGGGGGGCCAGCCTTCGAACCTCTGATCAGTAGGGGGCCTCGGAGCCTGGTTCCTTCTCGGGGAAGGATCCTTTTCAGGGTATCCCCCTTTCCCGGTCCCTGTTGCAAGAGAGAGAAAGAGGAAAAATGGAAAAGGATACGAAATCGAACGATGCAGCGTACCTTTTTTTTGACGCGGTCATTACGGCGAAGGCGAAGCGTCGCTCGCTTCTCCTGCCAGAGGCGCCGCGTGTCCCGCCGCGGAGTTGATGCGACGGGGCGAGTAGTTCGCAGGGTAGTCGTTGCGCGTGCGTGAGCCGTTCGAGGAACGGGTCACGGGCGCGTTGTCTTCATGCCGTGAGAGAGGGTTCTCTCGCTGCCCCCGGATGGGACGTAAGCTTGGCTGACGACGTGACCGCTGCACCTGCCCGCCTGCCACCGCCATTACTGCCGGCCCATCTTCGGCCGTATTGACCATCGCGCCAGGCTGGAGCCGCTGGGTCATACGCTGGGTGGCCTCGAGTCGCGGTATTGGTTCCGCAGTCGAGGAGGCGCGGTGGTGGCGCAGGTGGCGGTGCAGTTACTTACACGTAGCAACCGGCGCACCGGTTGCATGACGCGTGGGCCTGGGCCTCCATGCCGGGCGTGTTGGGAGTCGGAGAAGTGCGCCCACTTGGCGCGGTTGCATGCCGCCTGCATGGCTGCCCGCCCTTTCGCCCGTTGGTCTGGGCAAAAGCGGAGAGTCGCTTGTAACCGCTGGGCGGTTGTACGCACCGCGCACGGCGGTTTGGCCTCTTCTGGTCTGAGCCGGCTCGCATGATGCGTGGGACCCAGCCCCCGCGCCGTAGGGGAGGACCTTGGAGTGTGTTGGAGAAGACTCAGCCCGTGACGGCTGGGGACGCAAGTAGGGAGAACCGCCTTTAAAAGGAGGGTGACCCCCCTTGGAAGGCGACCATGTCTTCGCGCTCCCTTATGCATCGTGTCTTTCCACCTTCCAAGCCCCCGGATGGGGGAGATCCGCCGTCTTTCCACCTCGTCGTTGGGGGAACACAACTCCGTGGGAGTTGGCACCTTTCAGCCATCGTTCGGCTTCAAGGATTTTCATCGTGCAGCCCGGCTGCACCCCCCCGCCGGCGGTCACCCCAGACGGCGACCACCAGCCCCTCGGTGGGGAGAAGCAAGCCGGGCTGCGATCTTGGTCCCACCCTCAGCTTCAAGGATGTTCATCATCCTTGCTGGGGTGGAGGCCGGGCTGAGCCGGAGCTCTACCTCCCGCGCGGGTTCGTGGGTCACCCTCTCCTGCGGCGTTCGAGGGAGAGGGCGCTCGCTGGCCCTGCGGGCGGGTCGGACTTCGACAACGCGGGGCCGATCGACGGCAGGCGTCGTCAGCCCCAGCGCGTCTGGCTCGTTGGGTTGGCCCCCGGTGCCCCCTCCCGCCGGAAGGCGGCTGCCGCGCCGTGTGCACGGGAGGACCGCCCAAGATGTCGCGCGCTGCTAGGGCGGCGTTTGTGTTCTGGGGCGGTCCTGCCTTTGCATCGGCACGGTGCCTCCACGGGGAGGTCGGTGCCCTGCTCGTCCGGGAGGATCCGAGTGGGGATCTGCCGGCGGGCTGACGGCCCCTGTCGTCGGTGCCGAGGCGGAGGCGGCTCGAGAAGTTCCCGTCGCCACCGCCACCATCCGCGCTCCGGGCCTCCGGCTCTTTATACTTGTCCTCGCCCCTCGAGCGTCGGCGTGGGCGAGGGCAAGGTTGCAGCAGCGTTCGCCCCGAGGCCATCGCCACTGCAGTTTGGCCACCCGTAGAGGGGGTCGTTGTCGCTGCTGCTGGAGCGGGCGAAGGCGAGCCGTCCGTCGGTCTTCTGTTGCTCCGCAGGCCCCTCCCCCGTCGAGTGGGGTTGTTCGTACCTACGGAGGTGGAACCGGAGTTCCGTTTGTAATGGCACCTTGGATGCCAGTGTTTTTGTTCATTGTGGCTGTCGGGGCCTGAACATGTATGTATTTTCGGCATGGAGCCATGTTTTTTCCTCATTTTCGAGCACTAAGACTCGCCTGTTGGTTGTCTGAACCGCTTCACCAAGCGTGAGTCGCCCCGTGTAAAGGTGACGAGTGAGGTATCCGTATCCCAGAGGCGTAAGAGTCCCTCGGCTCGGTCAGCCTTGTTGTCCGAGGCTTCTCTAGCTTAATTAAAGGAACCCCTTGGCCGCTTTTCGATAAGCCGAGGCCAGGGGTAGCGGCGTCAACATGAACAGAGGCAGAGTTGGCTCGAAAAGAAAACCTGGTTGGCCGGAGCCTAGCTGGGTCGTCCGTTAGCGGGACCGACGCCGGAGTTGACCAGCCGAGGCTTCGGGTCGGGCCGACATCCTTGGAGGACAGCTGGTCGAGGCCCTGGGGTGATCGGCCGAGCTGCCTGCTCGGGCCGGATTCCCGAGAAGACCCTGGCAGCGATGGCCCGGGCGTGGCGATGACGTCGTCCTTCAAAGTGGAGATCTTCGGACCGCGTCGCCGTCCGAGGCTAGGTCGGACCTTGCCGAAGGTGTCGTCGATGCGGAGGGTGCTGCTGCTCCCTTCAGCCGTCAAGATCCAAGCCTGCAGGATCGGATTGTCTTGTAGCGTGTGTTCCCTGCGGCCGCCGAGGCCAAAACACACCCTCGCCGTGTTGTAAAGCCGCGTCTCCTTTCCTCTTGTTTCGAGTATCTGGACCTTTTTGTTGGTAACAGAAATGTTTGTGCGAGCGAGAGTTGCTTCTCGCGGAAGGTGATGAGTGAGGTATCCGTATCCCGGAGGCGTAGGAGTCCCTCGGCTTGGTCAGCCAAGGATCACTTTGGCAGGAGAGCTTCCGAACGTGAAGACTTGTTCGGTCCGCGGGATCACTTATCCGAACGTGAGTTACTTATCGCAGAAGGTGATGAGTGAGGTATCCGTATCCTGGAGGTGTAGGAGTCCCTCGGCTCGGTCAGCCTTGGCTGCTTACGTGTACTCCGTTGTTTTCAGGATCCACTTTCGAAGTAGTCAAACAGCCCGAAAGACCTTCTGGCAGAAAAGATCTTTTTTCGAGGAAAACTTCGACGCAGAGGGGGGAGGGGGTTCCCCCCCATTTAGCCCCCGAGGGAGGGTCGGGCTTTGCCGAGGCAAGGCCGACCCTTCCTTGACGACTAAACTTTTGCTGGGCGCGAGGTATATGAACAACTTGAAAACATCTTAAGGGTAGAAGCGACGTAGCTGTTGGATGTTCCAAGCGTTGCCGTAGACCTCGCCTTGACTGTTGGCCAGCTTGTACGTTCCGGGCTTCAGAACTTTGGCGATGACGAACGGCCCCTCCTAGGGAGGCGTGAGCTTGTGCCGCCCTCGGGCGTCTTGTCGCAGCCGAAGCACCAGGTCGCCCACCTGGAGGTCTCGGGACCGGACCCCTCGGGCGTGGTAGCGTCGCAGGGACTGCTGGTATCGCGCCGAGTGGAGTAAGGCCTTGTCCCGAGCCTCCTCCAGCTGGTCCAGCGAGTCTTCTCAGCTAGCTTGGTTGCTTTGGTCGGTGTAGGCTCTCGCCCTCGGGGAGCCGTGTTCCAGGTCTGTGGGCAAGACAGCCTCGGCCCCGTAGACTAGGAAGAACAGCGTGAAGCCCGTGGCTCGGCTTGGCGTTGTCCTCAGACTCCAGACCACCGAGGGGAGTTCCTTCATCCATTGCTTGCCGAACTTGTTGAGGTCGTTGTAGATCCGAGGCTTGAGCCCTTGTAGAATCATGTCGTTGGCACGCTCTACTTGCCCATTTGACATGGGGTGAGCCACGGCGGCCCAGTCCACCCGGATGTGATGATCCTCGCAGAAGTCCAGGAACTTTCTGCCGGTGAACTAGGTGCCGTTGTCGGTGATGATGGAGTTCGGGACCCCGAAGCGATGGATGATGTTGGTGAAGAACGCCACCGCCTGCTCGGACCTGATGCTGTTTAGGGGTCGGACCTCGATCCACTTGGAGAATTTGTCGATGGCGACCAACAGGTGCGTGTAGCCCCCGGGTGCCTTCTGCAAGGGGCCGACGGGGTCCAGACCCCACACAGCAAAAGGCCAGGTGATGGGTATCGTCTGCAGAGCCTGAGCGGGCAGGTGGGTCTGCCTTGCGTAGAACTGACACCCTTCCAGGTGTGGACAATTCTAGTGGCGTCGGCCACCGCCGTCGGCCAATAGAAGCCTTGCCGGAAAGCATTCCCGACAAGGGCTCGAGGCGCTGCGTGATGGCCGCAAGCCCCCGAGTGTATCTCTCGCAGGAGTTCCTGACCTTCGGCGATGGAGATGCATCGCTGGAGGATGCCGGAGGGGCTCCGGTGGTAGAGCTCCTTCTCATCTCCCAGCAAGACGAACGACTTGGCGCGTCGTGCCACTCGCCGAGCCTCGGCTCAGTCGCAGGGTAGCTCTCCTCGGTGGAGGTATTGCAGGTACGAGGTCTACCAGTTTTGATCAGGCGTGACCTCGCTTTGCTCCCCCTCGACATGCAGTGTCTCGCCCTCGCGGGGCCGAGGGTACCTCGGGTTGAACTGAGGATACCTCGGGCCGAGCCGAGGGTGCCTCGGAATGATCCGAGGGTACCTCGGGCTGGGCTGAGGGTGCCTCGGGCTGGGCCGAGGGTGCCTCGGGCTCGGGCGTGTCGTCGACCTTGACGGAGGGTTGATGCAGATCCCGGGAGAAGACGTCCGGGGGAACCGTCATTCGCCCCGAGGCTATTTTAGCCAGCTCGTCCGCAGTCTCGTTGTAGCGCCGAGCGATGTGGTTGAGCTCGAGCCCGTAGAACTTGTCTTCCAGGCGTCGAACCTCATCGCAGTAGGCCTCCATCTTCGGGTCGCGGCAGTGGGAGTTCTTCATGACTTGGTCGATGACGAGCTGTGAGTCACCACGAGCGTCGAGGCGTCGGACCCCTAGCTCGATGGCGATCCGCAACCCGTTGACCAGAGCTTCGTACTCAGCCACATTGTTGGATGCCGGGAAATGGAGGCGTAGCACGTAGCGTAGGGGCTTCCCGATGGGCGAGATGAAGAGTAGGCCTGCGCCGGCTCCTGTCTTCATCAGCGACCCGTCGAAGAACATGGTCCAGAGCTCCGGTTGGATCGGAGCCGTCGGTAGCTGGGTGTCGACCCATTCAGCTACGAAGTCCGCCAAGACCTGGGACTTGATGGCCTTCCGAGGAGCGAACGAGATTGTCTCGCCCATGATTTCCACCGCCCACTTTGCAATCCTACCCGAGGCCTCTCGGCACTGGATGATCTCCCCCAGGGGGAAGGATGACACCACAGTCACCGGATGAGACTCGAAGTAGTGTCGCAGCTTCCGCCGCGTTAGGATCACTGCGTACAGCAGCTTCTGAACTTGTGGGTAGCGGATCTTGGTTTCGGACAGTACCTCGCTGACGAAGTAGACTGGCCTCTGAACGGGCAACGCATGCCCCTCTTCTTGCCTCTCGACCACAATCGCGGCGCTAACCACCTGAGTGGTTGCGGCGACGTAGACCAGGAGGGCTTCTCCGGCAGCTGGGGGCACCAAGATAGGCGCCTTTGTGAGGAGCGCCTTCAGGTTCCAGAGGGCTTCCTCGGCCTCAGGGGTCCAAGT
Source organism: Zea luxurians (assembly GCA_029449295.1). NCBI lineage: Eukaryota > Viridiplantae > Streptophyta > Magnoliopsida > Poales > Poaceae > Zea > Zea luxurians. The sequence goes on from JAOPSE010000017.1 coordinate 48,629,136, forward strand.
GAAGCACTCGACCTTCCTTAAGAGGCGGTACAGAGGTAGACCTCTTTCGCCGAGGCGTGAGATGAAGCGGCTCAGAGCCACGAGGCATCCCATGACCCTCTGTACGCCTTTCAAGTCCTTGATGGGCCCCATGCTGGTGATAGCTGCGATCTTCTCCGGGTTGGCTTCGATGCCCCGCTCGGAGACGATGAACCCCAAGAGCATGCCTCGGGGTACTCCGAAAACACACTTTTCGGGATTGAACTTGACGCCTTTCGCCTTGAGACATCGGAATGTCGCTTCAAGGTCGGAAAGGAGGTCGGAGGCTTTCCTCGTCTTGACTACGATGTCATCGACGTAGGCCTCGACCGTGCGGCCAATGTGTTCGCCGAACACATGGTTCATGCACCGCTGGTACGTCGCGCCCGCATTCCTCAAGCCGAACGGCAAGGTGACATAGCAGTACATGCCGAAGGGTGTGATGAAAGAAGTCGCGAGCTGGTCGGACTCTTTCATCCTGATTTGATGATACCCTGAGTAGGCATCGAGGAAAGACAGGGTTTCGCACCCAGCAGTGGAATCCACGATTTGGTCGATGCGAGGCAGAGGGTAGGGAACCTTCGAACATGCTTTGTTGAGACCAGTGTAGTCTACACACATCCGCCATTTCCCCCCTTTCTTTCTCACAAGCACAGGATTGGCAAGCCATTTGGGATGGAATACCTCTTTGATGAACCCTGCCGCCATTAGCTTGTGGATCTCATCGCCTATGGCTCTGCGCTTCTCCTCGTCGAATCGGCGCAGTGGCTGCTTGACGGGTCGGGCTCCGGCTCGGATGTCCAGCGAGTGCTCGGCGACATCCCTCGGTATGCCGGGCATGTCCGAGGGACTCCACGCGAAGACGTCGGCATTCGCGCGGAGAAAGTCGACGAGCACTGCTTCCTATTTGGGATCAAGCCCGGAGCCGATCCGGATCTGCTTGGAGGCGTCGTCGCTGGGGTCGAGGAGGACGGACTTAACCGTCTCCGCTGGTTCAAAGTTGCCGGCATGACGCTTCACGTCTGGAACCTCCTTAGAGAGGCTCTCTAGGTCGGCGATGAGGGCCTCGGACTCGGCGAGGGCCTCGAAGTATTCCACGCACTCCACGTCGCATTCGAACGCGTGTTTGTACGTGGGGCCGACGGTGATGACCCTGTTGGGGCCCGACATCTTGAGCTTCAGGTAGGCGTAGTTGGGGACGACCATGAACTTCGCGTAGCATGGCCTCCCCAGCACCGCGTGGTAGGTTCCTCGGAACCCGACCACCTCGAACGTCAGGGTCTCCCTTTGAAAGTTGGAGGGTGTTCCGAAGCAGACGGGAAGGTTGAGCTGTCCGATGGGTTGGATGCGCTTCCCGGGAATGATCCCATGGAAGGGCGCAGCGCCTGCCCGGACAGAGGACAGATCGACACGCAGGAGCCTGAGGGTCTCGGCGTAGATGATGTTGAGGCTGCTGCCTCCGTCCATGAGGACCTTGGTGAGCCTGACGTCGCCGATGATGGGGTCGACGACGAGCGGGTATTTCCCTGGGCTCGGCACATGGTCGGGGTGATCGTCTCGGTCGAAGGTGATGGGCTTGTCGGACCAGTCTAGATAGACTGGCGCCGCCACCTTCACCGAGCAGACCTCCCGGCGCTCTTGCTTGCGGTGCCGAGCCGAGGTGTTCGCCGCTTGCCCACCATAGATCATGAAGCAGTCGCGGACCTCGGGGAACTCTCCTGCCTGGTGATCTTCCTTCTTGTCGTCGTCACGGGCCTTGCCACCCTCCGCGGGTGGCTCGGCCCTGTGGAAGTGGCGCCGAAGCATGACGCACTCCTCAAGGGTGTGCCTGACGGGCCCCTGGTGATAGGGGCACGACTCCTTGAGCATCTTGTCGAAGAGGTTGGCACCTCCAGGGGGCTTCCGAGGGTTCTTGTACTCGGCGGCGGCGACAAGGTCCGCGTCGGCGGCGTCGCGTTTCGCTTGCGACTTCTTCTTGCCCTTCTTCTTGGCGCCGCGCTGAGTTGACGCCTCGGGAGTATCTTCTGATGGGCGGCCCTGGGGCTGCTTGTCCTTTCGGAAGATAGCCTCGACCGCCTCCTGGCCGGAGGCGAACTTGGTGGCGATGTCCATCAGCTCGCTCGCCCTGGTGGGGGTCTTGCGACCCAGCTTGCTCACCAGGTCGCGGCAGGTGGTGCCAGCGAGGAACGCGCCGATGACATCCGAGTCAGTGATGTTGGGCAGCTCGGTGCGCTGTTTCTAGAATCGCCGGATGTAGTCCCGGAGAGACTCTCCCGGCTGCTGTCGGCAGCTTTGGAGGTCCCAGGAATTCCCGGGGCGCACATACGTGCCCTGGAAATTGCCGGCGAAAGCTTGGACTAGGTCGTCCCAGTTGGAGATCTGCCCCGGAGGCAGGTGCTCCAACCAGGCGCGAGCGGAGTCGGAGAGGAACAGGGGGAGGTTGCGGATGATGAGGTTGTCATCGTCCATTCCACCCAGTTGGCAGGCCAGACGGTAGTCCGCGAGCCACAGTTCCGGTCTCGTCTCCCCCGAGTACTTTGTGATAGTAGTCGGGGGTCGGAACCGGGTCGGGAACGGCGCCCGTCGGATGGCTCGGCTGAAGGCTTGCGGACCGGGTGGTTCGGGCGAGGGACTCCGATCCTCCCCACTGTCGTAGCGTCCCCCACGCCTAGGGTGGTAGCCTCGGCGCACCCTCTCATCGAGGTGGGCCCGACGGTCGCGGTGATGGAGCTCATTGCCGAGGCGACCCGGGGCCGCAGGCGCGGTGTTGCGCGTGCGCCCGGTGTAGACCGAGGCTTCCCGCATGAATCGGGAAGTCGCGGCATGAGGTTCCGAGGGGTACCCCTGCCTTTGGGAGGCAGAGCTCTCGGCCCGTCGGACCGCGGCGCCTTCCAGGAGATTCTTGAGCTCTCCCTGGATTCGCCGCCCCTCGGTGGTTGATGGCTCCGGCATCGCGCGAAGAAGCATTGCTGCTGCCACCAGGTTCTGGCCGACCCCACTGGATGCGGGTGGTGGCCTGACCCTGACGTCGTCGGTGATGCGGTGCTGGAAGCCCTGGGGTAGATGACGTATTTCTCCGGCCGGAGGTTGGCCCGCCCATGCCTTCCCGACGTCTCGACGGATCGGCTCAAGCGCTCCTGCTCCCTCGTCGAGCCTGGCCTGCACCCCGCGGATTTGCTCGAGCTATGGGTCATGGCCCCCCGCCTGAACGGGGACCACAGCTAGCTCCCGTGGGATGTCAACGCGAGGCACCGGCCTAGGGAGGTCACCGTCCTCCGGCATGCCGAGATGGTTGCCTTTGGGGGGACCCCCTAGATCGACGTGGAAGCATTCGCGACTTGGGCCGCAGTCCTCGTCGCCGAGGCTACGACTACCGTCGGAACAGTCAGAAAGGCAGTAGTCACATGCGGTCATGAAGTCCCGCATAGCACTGGGGTTGCCAAGTCCAGAGAAATCCCAACAGATACTGGGCTCGTCGTCTTCCTTAGACCCAGAGGGCCCGTAGGTCGAGACGTCCGTCAGCCGGTCCCAAGGTGACCGCATACGAAACCCCAGAGGGTTTGGACTTGCCTCTACGAGAGCGCCCGTCAAAGCGAAGTCGCTAGGCGGGTTGAGGCTGAATCCGAAAGACGTGGGATGGGAATCGGTCGGTACCTTTTGGTCGACGGGCGGCGATGAGGTCACGTCGGGGACTGACTGCGCCGTCGTCTCAGGTACGAGGGTGACGTCCAGCAAGCTTTCCGCGAGCGTGCTGGCGTCGTTCGCTTGCTCGGGATTGGCGTGTCGCGGGGGGACGGCGCTCGCCTTCGTCTCAAACGCGAGGTCGACGCCCGGTGCGCCCCCCGTTGGGGCGTTGGGGCCGTCGACTCGCTCGACAGCCGACGAGGCGCTGTCTCCTGCTTGGCCTTGGTTGCCCCGCCTCCTCCTCCATTCACGGGGGAGAGGACGGGGTGAGCTCGAAGGTTGTTCTTCCACCATGCGGGGAAGACATCGCCGATTCCGCCGCCGGCGGGCGGGTTGTCGGCCGCCACTGTCGTTGTCGCACGGCGGTGGAAGGAGTATCACGTCGTAGCCGCCGTCGAGGGACATGAACTCAAGACTCCCGAAATGGAGCACCGTCCCGGGTTGGAGAGGTTGCTGGAGACTGCCCATCTGGAGCTTGACGGGAAGCTGTTCGTCAACACGCAGCAGGCCCCTACCTGGCGCGCCAACTGTCGGCGTTCCGAGACCGGGGGTCCCTGAGCCGACGAGTGAATGTCGCCGCGTGCCCCAGCCCAGATGGGTCGAGCGCGAGGGCGAGCGCGAAGGGGGGAGAGCAAGGCGGCCGGAGACCGGCGTGAGAGAGGTGGGAATCCCGTGGCCTTCGTGTTCGTCCCGTGCCCAGGTCGGGTGCGCTTGCAGTAGGGGGTTACAAGCGTCCACGTGGGAGAGGGAGCGAGCGGCCTCCAGCGAGCGCCTGTTCTCGTCCTCGTCCCCGGCGGCCAACCCTCTCTAAGAGGGCCCTGGTCCTTCCTTTTATAGGCGTAAGGAGAGGATCCAGGTGTACAATGGGGGGTGTAGCAGAGTGCTACGTGTCTAGCGGAGGAGAGCTAGCGCCCTAAGTACATGCCGTTGTGGCAGCCGGAGAGATTTTTGCACCCAGCTGGTGTGATGTCATGGCCGTCGGAGAAGCGATGGAGCCTGGCGGAGAGACAGCTGTCGGAGCGGTTGAATCCTTGCTGACGTCCTCTTGCTTCCGTAAGGGGGCCGAGAGCCGCCGTCGTCACAGAGTATGCATGGCGCCATCATTGCCTGTCTGGCGGGGCGAGCCAGATGGGACGCCGGTCTTGTTCCCTGCGGCCCGAGTCAGCTCGGGGTAGGGTGATGATGGCGCCTCCTGTTGACGTGGCTGGTCTACGCCCTAGGTTGGGCGATGTGGAAGCTCCTCCGAAGCCGAGGTCGAGTCTGTCTTTCGTGGCCGAGGTCGGGTCCGAGCCCCAGGTTCGGGCGAGGCGAAGATCGCTGGCTGGTGCCGGGGCGGAGTCCGAATCCTGGGGTCGGGCGAAGCGGAGTTCGTCGTCTTCTGGGACCGAGCCCAAGTCCGAGCCCTGGGTCAGGCGAGGCGGAGATCGTCATCTTCTGGGACTTAGCCCGAGCCCTAGGTCGGGCGAGGCGGAGGTCGTCGTCTTTCGGGACTTAGCCCGAGTCCGAGCCCTGGGTCGGGCGGAGTTTGCCGTCTTCCGGGACTTAGCCCGAGTCCGAGCCCTGGGTCGGGCGGAGTTCGCCGTCTTCCGGGACTTAGCCCGAGTCTGAGCCCTGGGTCGGGCGGAGTTCGCCGTCTTCCGGGACTTAGCCCGAGTCCGAGCCCTAGGTCGGGCGGAGTTCGCCGTCTTCCGGGACTTAGCCCGAGTCCGAGCCCTGGGTCGGGCGGAGCGGAGCTTCCTATGGTTCCTTTGGCTGAGCCTGACTGCCTGTCAGTCTCACTCTGTCAAGTGGCACCGCAGTCGGAGTGGCGCAGGCGGCGCTGTCCTTCTGTCAGGCCGGTCAGTGGAGCGACAAAGTGACGGCGGTCACTTCGGCTCTGCCGGCTGGGGGGCGCGCGTCAGGATAAAGGTGTCAGGCCACCTTTGCATTAAATGCTCCTGCGACTTGGTCGGTTGGTGCAGCGATTTGGTCAGGGTTGCTTCTTAGCGAAGACAGGACCTCGGGCGAGCCGGAAATATGTTCGCCACTGAAGGGGGGCCTCGGGCGAGACGGAAATCCTCCGGGGTCGGCTGCCCTTGTCTGAGGCTAGGCTCGGGTGAGGCGTGATCGAGTCCCTTGAATGGACCGATCCCTGACTTAATCGCACCCATCAGGCCTTTGCAGCTTTGTGCTGATGGGGGTTACCAGCTGAGAATTAGGAGCCTTGAGGGTACCCCTAATTATGGTCCCCGACACTTTTAATACGGGAGCCGAAGATAAGTATTTTTTGATGAGATCAAATGCTTCTTGCTGTTCTGCCCCCAAGCGAATTCGGCATCATTCTTAAGCCGAAGAATAGGGGTGAACGCATCAATTTTCCCGGCTAGGTTAGAAATAAACCTTCGTAAATAATTCACCTTGCCGAGAAACCTCTGTACCTCGACCTTACAGGTCGGAGGTCCCACATTCCGAATAGACTTGATTCGGTCAGGGTCTATCTCTATACCATGTTCATGTATGACAAATCCTAAAAACTTACCAGCCGACACTCCAAAAGCACATTTACGTGGGTTCATTTTCAAACCATACTGACACATTTTATCAAAGGCTTTGCGCAAATCAGCTATATGAGAACTAAACTTAGCCGATTTGACTACAATATCATCAATGTAAACTTCCAGAGTGTTTCCTAACAATTCATGGAAGATCAAATTCATAGCCCTCTGATAAGTAGCACCAGCATTTTTCAGACCAAATGTCATGACAACCCACTCAAATAAACCAATGAAGCCTGGACATATAAAGGCTGTTTTAGACGCATCTTCCTCGGCCATGAAAATCTGATTATATCCGGCATTACCATCAAGGAAGCTAATAATTCTATTTCCTGATGCATTATTGATTAATGTGTCGGCTATGGGCATGGGATATTCGTCTTTAGGAGTTGCTCAATTTAAATTGTGAAAATCAATGCATACTCTAAGTTTACCTGACTCCTTCTTCTCCACCGGCACAATATTGGATACCCACTCTGCGTATCTACAAGGTCTGATAAAATCAGCTTCTAGCAGCCGGTGGATTTCATCCTTGATGCGTGGAAGAAGATCTGGACGAAATGTTCTAGCTCTTTGCTTGAAAGGTCTGAAACCAGATTTAATAGGCAGCCGATGCTCTACGATCTCTCGGCTTAATCCAGGCATCTCAGTATAATTCCAAGCAAAGCAATCTGAATATTCCTTCAATAGACCGATCATCTCATCTCTAGGATCGGTCTCCAGGGTCTTGTTTACAAAAGTCGGCCTTGGAGTTTTACCATCTCCTATGCCAATCTCCTCCAAAGGATCGGCCGATGTAAACCCCTGTCCTAGTTTATCAAGATCTCTGAATTCCTCTATCATGTTCCCCACAGAGGAATTAGAAGATCTTTGTGTGACGGTGGACTCTCCGGTCTCGGGGACCGGATCATCTGTAATACTGTCCTTTTGCTGTGATATATGTTCGGTCTTAAAGTCCAAACCCTTTTGTGAAAGACCAGACCATCCGGCGTTGGAAGCCGAACTGTCCGTGACCAGAGACTCATGAACTTTGTGTGTATTCATCATTTAAACTTTATTTAGGATTCAGCCGATTCTCCATCGGCTCTAGCATTACAGGAATGAAACCTTTCTTATCTATACTTATGAACTGATAATCAGAAAAATCTACTCCTGTGAGACATGTAGCAGTCTCATAGGTCCAGAGCACAGGGGCATCGGCCACAGCGATGCAGGCCGATACATCAGCATGTACTTGTTCTACATCATCACCTACCCATTGTATTAGCATTTGATGTAATGTAGAAGGTATACATTGATTGGCGTGAATCCAATCTCTGCCTAGGATTAAACTATAATTTCCTTCTACATCAGCGACGAAGAAAGCAGCAGCAAGGGTCTTAGTCCCGATGGTTAATTCAACGGACGTGACTCCCCTGGCTTTGATCGAACTATCCCCAACACCGCTGAGGGTCATGTTGGTTTTGACAAGTTCGTCATCTTGCTTACCTAATTTTCTGTATAATGAATAAGGCATTAGATTTACAGCCGCCCCTCCATCTACCAACATCTTAGCAATCAGTATTCCATCAATGTGACCGCGCACAAAGAGCGGCTTTAAATGATTTACCGATTCCTTTGGTTTAGTAAAGGTGGCTTCTTTAGGACCAAAATCAAATTGAGCAACAACAGGTTCATCGTCGCCGATAATAGTACAATCGGCGGAAAATGTAATAACATTCACATCCATACCTGGGTGTTCTGGAGAAGCTTCGTAGTCGACCAGGTCTTCTCCCAGCAGGTCGTCCTCTTCCATTGATGTTGTCGTGTCGTTGGAGGCTTCCTGGTGAACGGCGGACGGTCCGCACGCGGGGGTCGGACGGTCCGCGCCTGGTGCAGGTTGTCCAGAGACTTCCTGGTGAACGGCGGACGGTCCGTGCGCGGGTGCCGGACGGTCCGTGCCTGGTGCAGGTTGACTTTCTATTTCTGTGGCCGTTTGTTTTTTCTCAACGGCCTTCGGTCTCCATTTCTTTTGCGGTGGCGGGTATAGTGGATGTGTGTCATTAAATGTCTTTTCCGCCTCCTTCTCCTGGCTCTCCTTTGCTCTTAGGCGCTGTAATTTTCTCTTTTGGGATCGTGTCAATCCCGCTAGGCACCATCGAGGCATGGAGTATTTTGGATCGACTGTTTTGATGGTAGTCGTATCCTTTTCGGTTGTGTTGGCCGATTCGCCGAAAATCATCGGCCCTTTATTGTCTCCCTGTATGACAACATCTGTGGTGCCTATTTTGATGATGTCCTTTTTTGTTGTTCTTTGAGTTGCTGCGGGCATATGCCCCCCTGCCGGATCGGTCGGCCTTGAAGGCCGAGTAGTCCAGCAATCTTGTTGGGTTTGTGCCTGGTGACCGGATTGAGGAATGCCCAATCGGTCTTGTACTGGTGGTGTCAACCTGTCAAAAACAGATGTTTGGGGTGCCCCCAGGCGGGGTATTGTGGCACCCCAAATGGATATGGTGGCATGCTCCACATTTGATTTGGGATATATGGTGGAGGTAAATATGTATATGGATATGGCATAGGCGGATAAGTGGGTGAAGGTGTCCATGCAGGTATGTTAGGTCTCCTTTGTACAGTATGACCTTTCATTTCTTCCGATTGGTGGGGTGGTCCAATCGGCCTGACCTGATGTTGCTCATGAATGGGTGAGCGGGGTCGCTTTGCTGGCCGGTCACTGGGGCCGGCCTTCTTTTTTACGTATTTAGACAATAATTGATCAAAAGTTGGCCCGGCTTTAACCAACCGACCAGCTGCCTTGAATGTATTTGTTTTCCACGTACCTATCTCTGGTCGTCGTGGTTTGAAAGTGTGTGGCCGTGATGAGTCCTGAGTACGGCCGGATCGTCCGCCAGAGCTCTTCGGACCGTCCGCGCCTACGTGCCGGACCGTCCGGGATACGCAGCACGGGTGCCTGCATCTGTCTCCCTGTCTGCGCTTGCCCCCCAGTACTGGAGGCTGTGATGGTCACCTTTAGGGTCTCTCCTCCATCGGGAGTCTTCTCGGCTACCACTTTCCTGCAAGAAACTTTACGATCCCCATCGGCCTCTTTAGCATTGCCGATGATTGTCTCTTTGCCTTTGTCTTTATCGGCTGTGTTTGGCCGAACAAGGATCTTCTTGCCCTCGAAGTCAATCATGTTCATCGGAAAGGGCTCTGTATCCACCTGCATTTCCTGAAATTTCAATCGTCCCTCATTAATGGCCGATTGAATCTGTCGACGGAATACATTACAATCATTAGTGGCATGAGAAAATGAGTTATGCCACTTGCAGTATGCACGACGTTTTAGCTCGTCGGTGGATGGAACAATGTGATTTATTCTAATGTTGCCATTTTTGAGTAATTCATCAAATATTTTATCACATTTACCAACATTAAATGTAAACTTTACCTCCTCTTGCCGTTTCTTTTGAACAGGCTGTAGGGAGACACAAGCCGAAGATTTGGCCTGCTTTGGCCAAACCATTTCAGCAGCATATATTTCTGTTGACTCGTCCTCTGAGCTACTTTGATCGCACTCTACTATATGTACGTTATGACGAATTGCTTTAGCAGTTTCTTTGCTTCGGCTTTCACAAGCCGAAGCTCTCTGGTGTAACTGTGCTAGTGTAAAAAATTGGATGCCTTCTAATCTTTCTTTTAAATAATATCGTAGACCATTAAAGGCTAATCCTGTTAGCTGTTTCTCTGCTAAATGAATTTGGAAGCATCGGTTTCTTGTATCTCGGAATCTCCGGATGTAATCATTAACCGATTCATCTTTTGCTTGTCGTAATGACACTAAATCTACCAAATCCAATTCATAGTCATCGGAGAAAAAATGATCATGAAATTTTTGTTCTAGATCCCCCCATGATGAAATGGAATTAGGAGGTAAAGTGGCGTACCACGCAAACGCAGTTCCTGTTAAAGATAATGAAAATAAACGTACGCGAAATGCCTCTGTGTCGGCCAACTCTCCTAATTGTGCTAAAAATTGGACTATGTGTTCACGTGTGTTCTTTCCTTGATCACCCGAAAATTTTGCGAATTCGGGTATCATGGTTCCCTGTGGGTATGGGTGGTGATCAAATCGGCTATCATAAGGTTTCCGATATGATTGCCCCCCAGGGACCATGCTTACTCCGAGCTTATCTCGAAACGCCCCGGCTATTTCTTCCCTTACTATATCAATGGCAGTCGGTGCGAGACCACCGGCTTTCTGGTCAAACATAGGTGGTGTTGGCTGGATATTAGCATATTGTCTTTCCCCCCATTGGTTTGAATTACGTGGTGCATTGCCACTTGCCCTATATGGTTCATATGTTTGATCGTTCCTTTCCGGCCTTCTAGGTGGGGCCAGAAAGTTTTCCTGGGCTCTAGATCTCGAATTTATAATGGGTTGATGCATTGTATAGTGTGATGGGAAGTGCTGCTGGGACGGGCGAGGATTCAGGTAACAATCCTCCTCAAAAAGGTCATGTGCGGACTGTCCGGACATTGGCCCGGACCGTCCGTGATTCTGCGCGGACCGTCCGTCGTTGTACGCGGACGGTCCGACTGGGTAGTTTGGATTCTGTGTCGTGTGTGGTGGTTCGGGCGCATATCTAGGTAACTCATTAAAAATAGGCCCGACTGTTGTTGGTCCGGAAGGTCTGGGCATATGCAGATCGGCTGATTTGCTGCCGATTTGCGGTTGCTCAGGGTACATGTCCATCGACATCCCATAAAGGGGTTGTGACTGGTCGTGACAACCTGTAGCCGATGTGTTACGCGTGTTACCTCCTAACTCAACCTTGTGCGAAGGAAAATTTGTGATACTAGATTTATCAAATGCACGTACTAGTCTCTTAAGATCGCTTTGCATACCCCCTATGATGCTCTGCATTTGTTCACGCTGATCTTCTACATAATTTCTAAGAGATTGCAGATCGTTGGTATTACTTACATTGGGGATATCTAGCGTGGGTTGGAGCGAAGCCGGATCCGTCGCCCGATGTCGGACGACCTTGTTGTTCCTGTCCACTTTGAAGTTGGCCAAGAACTTTGCTTTCGCCTCCTGGATCATCTGCTCCTTGTGCTCCTCGAACTGGAGCTGCTCGTCAGCCGACAAGGTTTCCCAAGTCAGCTCTATGATGTTGTTTGGAGAAATATCAGAGCTATCCCTTGAACCGGCCATTGAGGGCCGATTTGATGAGCTTAGATGTGTTTTCCCCAGCGGAGTCGCCAAAAGTATGTTGACGCCTTTTCGGAGCGCCAAACACTCAACAAGAACCGTGGCGGTGCTCTCTGGTCAGGCGCGGACGGTCCGCGGCCCAGGGCCGGACGGTCCGCGACCTGGTGCGAGGCAGTGGTGCTCTCTGGTCAGGCGCGGACGGTCCGCGGCACAGGGCCGGACGGTCCGCGACCTGGTGTAGGAGCCCGGGTTCCCTGCCTGACGGCCGGATGGTCCGCGCCCTAGGGTCGAACGGTCCGCGCGTGCGCAGGGGCGGCGGAAGATCGCCGGCGGCGCCTGGATCTCGCTCCCGGGAGGGACCCCGTCGGGGAGTAGAGATCCTAGGAGTTGTCTAGGCTCGGGCAGGCCGACCTAGACTCCTCTAATCGACGTAGAGTCGAGGAGAGACGAAGAATTTGGGGATCGAGAGGCTAAACCTAAACTAGACTAGAACTACTCCTAGGATAAAATGCGAAATAGAAGTTGTATTGATTCGATTGATGATTACAAATCGGCCGTAGACCTCTCTATTTATAGAGGAGGGGGCTGGACCCTTTACACAACTGATTCCGAGCTAATTCCGCGAATATAGCTAACAACTGTAGCACAAAACTCGGAACCCTAATCTGTTCTGCGCACGCGCGGACCGTCCGGCCCACAAGCGCGGACCGTCCGCTTGCTCATTTCTGGTTCAAACAAGAGGAAAAATTATCGCATTACAAATATGGCCTAGCCAGTTATGTATATCCTGCCAACAGTGGTCAAAGATTAGATGCCCATCAGCTAGTGGCTAGTGCCATGCTCTGTTGTTTCAAATTGATGGCTTCCTGTGGGAACCGATGAACTATGTCAGCATACTATCACTATATGCCGGGAAAAGTTGGTGGAGCCAAAAATAAATATGTACACCTTCAACATAAATTACACGGCCAAGCTGTGGCAGAGCGAAAGTTCAAAGTTGGATGGATCTCGTTCCACGCACATAGAAGACGTATTTTATTGTTTCACGAGCTTCATTCGTTGAATAGACTATTACTACATGCTTCGTATACGTTTACGATATTATTCGACATCGCTCTCGTAAAAATATTATTGACCTTTAACTAAATATATAAAAATATATTAAGACCTCATTTAGCTGGCTCTACTTACACATGAAATACTCCACAATTCTAATTTATAATTCATTTATCTTTTTTACCCTACATGTGACCTGCTCGTATTAATTAAAATTATAATTATTACTCTCGCCGTCCCAATTTAAAATTGATTTTACCCTTTTATCGAATTATATATATATATATATATATATATATATATATATATAGTATTTAGAGCCCTGGGCTCTATTTAACTACAGGAAGCCCTGACCAGGTGTGCAGACCGCACCGGAGCCCTGGGCTTATTGTACCTACCTGTGCTTACGCTAAATTATAATACGAGTTATGCTGATGTGTGTATCAGTTTATGCAAATATAGTCTGCGCATATTACGTGAATCGGGCCCATGCCGTCACTATAAAAACACCCCCACGCCGCCAGAGATTAGGTTTTAGCGGCGGCGGCGGTTCCCTCGGGCGTGCGAGGAGGCGCCCGTGAGCAGGAGAGCCCCGGCCGCCGCGGCGCTCTCCAGCCGGCGGATTGGCGGTCGTGGAGGGGGCGCGAGGAGGAGCCTCAGCGTCCGCGGCGGTACAGCTTCAGGAGGCACCGGTCGGGCGCGGCGGAGTGGGCGGCGGTGGTGCTGTTCATGGTGCTTGCGGTCGTGGTGCTGCTGGGCGCCGTGGCCGTCCTTGTGGTGGTGCTGCTGCTGCAGCCCCGCGTGTCGTACGTGGCGATGCGGGCGGGCTGGCGGTGCTCTGCGCCTACCCGTTCCGCGTGCCCGCCAGGGGCGTCCTCCCGCTGGCGTACGTGGCGCGCGCGCAGGGCGCCCTGCTGGGCGACGCCGGCAGCGCCGCCATGGAGGCCGTGCTCCGCGACGGCGTGGTGCCGTTCCGGGTGGATGGGGAGGCCCGGACGCGATGGAAGGACGCGATGGAAGCACGATTTTGACGTCGTAATTTAGGTCACATTCGTTGTTACGAAATAGATTGATGATGTACGATAAAATTTGTACCCATTTACGCTGTTTGGTTCACGTTTTACGCTGAAATTTGACCAAGCCAAAATCCGTGCACGATCGAACGTGATCAATCTACGCTGTTTTAGCTAATATAGGATTTACGCTAAATTTCGTATTCATTTACGATGTTTTAGCTCACGTTTTACGCCGGAATCTGCCCTAGCCAGAACCCGCGCACGATTGGGTGCACGCGATTTTCACGCCGTAATTTTGGGCTTCGTTTGCTGTTACAAAACAGATATATGATTTACGCTAAATTTCGTACTCATTTACGATGTTTTAGCTCACGTTTTACGCTGGAATCCGCCCGAGCAGAACCCGCGAACTGCGGCTGTAAATTAAAATTTATTTCCTTCTACTAATGCTCCTCGAACCGTAACTGTCCCTTTATTTACGCGATTATGCAGCACGTATTTCCTTATATCAAACTGGTCAAGATTTATATAATGCATGGTTTATGCTATCATGTTACACATCGTTATGCAGTCGTAAACGGTGTGCACATGGTAATGTTCGTTTCCGTGAGTCAAGGTACAAAATATCCCTTCTATGCATGATTTATGCACATTACTACATATATTTATGTGTGCGTATTTGTTTTCTCCCGTAACTGCGCCTTTATTTACGCGCACGAAGAGCACGTCTTTCCTTATCTCAAAACCGGTGGGAGATTTTAAATGTTTGCATGGTTTACGCTATCATGTATCACAGCGTTATGCAGTCGTAACCGGCAAGCACATGCAAATATTCGTTCCCGTGATTCGTGGCATAAAAGATTCCATTTATGCATGAGTTATGCACATTTGTACATATATTTATGCGTGCGTATATCGCATGTCGCGTCTCAGCCGGGATATGTGGCTATCCTATGCATGGCTGACGCAAGCTGACGTCCAGTGGGCTGAACGTGACCTGATCGGCCTCCTGGCTGGGGCTTCGCCCACTAACGGAAGCCCAGGGCTTCTATTACCTCTTCCATATATATATATATATATATATATATATATATATATATATATATATATATATATATATGTATGCGTGTGTGAACGTGGACATAAAAATCCATAAAATATAGAGCTAAAACAAAACGGATGGAGTATTAATTTTTACTATAATATAGTTAAGTATATAATATAATTTAAGTATGACACTGAATTTTTCTTTTTTGTAAAATGTGAATCAAATGAACCGTTCAAACTTGGTAAAAAAAGTCAAACGAATTAGAATTTAGGACTGAAGGCATAGTTTTTTCTTCAGCTCCATTGACGAAGGTGAAGCCGTTTTAGCAATCGTTTTATCTGATGCTTCACATGTTGTTCATAAGGAGTAGATACCAGCAGAAAAAAAAATATGTGAGCCCGAGCTAATAACCGCTTTAGTAAATACAATACACTTTTGTGTTTTTTTTTCTAAGAAAACTGTCAAGGTAAATAGTATAGATTTTATCTTGTTTTTAGTTTATTGTAGCGTTAGGATGAGTAATGGTCGGGCTACAAGAGAGTCAGTGGGCTGTCAAGTCATGGCATAATTAATAACTGTGTCATGGGCCGATCTTAGGCAGATCGTGCCTGATCAAGCTCATGTCGTGTCGCAGATGTAGTGACTTATGTCGTTCATAAGTGTTAAACAACGTAGTTGTCGTAGATCCTTAATCCGGACTCCGAACGCTCCTGTTGGGCAGCAAAATGAGCGGACGGTCCGGCCCTTGGGTCCGGACGGTCCGCGTGTCCCGGGATTAGATTAACTCGAATATTTATCCTTATCTCGTGTGTGGTTATCCATCTAATCACGTGGGAGTTTGTTGGCTATCTCTTAGGAAAAGGTCCAGACCTCCTCCCCTATAAATATAAAGGGGTACGGCCGATTGAGAACCCCCGAACACATTCCAATCGAACCAATTACCTTATTTACTTTTCCTGCCCTAGGAGTAGATGTAGCATAGTTCTAGTTGTAGTCTTCCACATATCCACCTCATCCCTATTCGACTCTACGTCGTCTAGATCCGTCTTGGGTGGCCTGCCGATCCCAAGACGACCCTAGGATCTCACCCCTCCTGGAGGCAAGATCTAGTTGTCCATCCAAGACCTCTTCCTCGAATTGATCTCTTAATTCCTAGGCGACTCCACGTCGTCTGGGGACGCCCTGGGTGACCTGTCGACCCAGAGCACCTTAAGGTCTTTTCCCCCTAGGGGACGAGATCTAGATTCCAGCAAGGAGGAGGAAGGCGACCCTGTCGCCAGGTCGCGGACCGTCCGGCCCTAGGGCACGGACCGTCCGGCCGTCAGGCAGGGAACCCTAGCCTCGCGCCAGGTCGCGGACCGTCTGGCCCTGTGCCGCGGACCGTCCGCGCCTGACCAGAGAGCACCACCGCCTCGTGCCAGGTCGTGGACCGTCCGGCCCTGTGCCGCGGACAGTCCGCGCCTGACCAGAGAGCATCGCCGCTGGTAGGCCTGGGCATTCGGTTTTAACCGAGAAATCGGTTCGGTTTTTTTCGGTTTTTAAAAAGTTCGGTTTTTGAAAATTCAGAACCGAAATAGTGTGCCAACAAACAATAACCGAGAATTCGGTTTTCTGAAAAATTCGGTTTGGTTTTTTACTGACCGAACAAACCAGGACATCACAAATTCACAGTCAGCATATTCAGAACTAGAAGCAAAGCAGATGAATTTAAAGAACATAAGCAGAAATATTAATGCGTAGCCAATTAACCAGTGGAATTTAAAGAACATAAGTAGAAATGGAAACAACAAGACTAGGTTATAGACTATTAATTAGCCATGCTAAACTTGTAATCATGAATAGAACTCAAAAATTCAGTAATTCTGAAAGGTATTCATGGGAACAAAAGATTATGAACTCCATACATGGGCATTTTCCTTTGAACAGAGTGATAATTTACATATAAAGAGATTAGAGAAAGTCGAACCAAGTTCACTTGAAAAGGCAAATAAAATCTAGGCAGCCAACTAGAAGTTCAGTTAAAGGACCAAATCATGTCACAACTCACAACTGGGTACCTGGGTGCCATACTGCCATTAGAAGCAGAATTGATAACAGTATATCACATAATGTGTGCCACTCAGTTACAAAAACTTATACCATACAATGTAATGTTCAGAACTAGAAGCAAAGCAACCATAGTCTGCGAGACAATAAAATAGTTCACAACATCACATTTGCACAATAAAATAGTTTAGAACTAGAACATGTTGCCAGACTGCCAGGCGCTGTGAGCCTGTGATGGACAACCGCGCCAGCAGCACATTTGCACAATCCTCGACTGACATGTGGATCTGTTGGTTGTTCACGATTTTCAGATCCTCCACTTTCAGATTGACGCAGTAGTGGAATGACACAGCCGTCGGAGCCTCCTTGCAAGGCTAAAGAAAAGAAAACAAAAGAAAAGGCTAATTCAATTACACAGCCTGTGAAGTAGAAGCTTATAAATTTTATTAAGAACGAACACTCACAAGTCACAATGCAACTGGTTAGCAACTAGGATGTGCTTTGGTGTGTCGACTTGCTAGCTTTGCTTGATTGTGAGCCATCTTGTTCCTGCCCACTACCTCTGCGTTTGCCTTTTCCCTTTTCACCATGTTCTTCAGTCAACTCTAAAAGTGTGGTGGAGGCATTATACAACATGCAAATAATATCTTCATTTGGATTAGAATTGACCTATACAACTATAAAGTATAATAAATAAGATGAAGTCATGGTTACCTTTTTCTAATTCAGCCAATTGCTCCATGTCCTCCTGGATATTAATTGGAGTGGTCCTTCGCAGCCAATCCTGAGTGCAAACAAGTGCTTCCACCATGAATGGAGTAAGAGATGTCCTGAAGTCATCAAGGATTCTTCCAGACGTGCTAAAAACTGATTCTGAAGCAACAGTTGACACAGGAATTGGTAGCACATCACGAGCCAAGTGTGCTAATACCGGGAATCTTGAGGAATTCACCTTCCACCATCCTAAAATATCAAACTTATTATCTTCTGGTTCAGTATCTTCAGCAAGGTATTTTTCAAGTTCAGATTTGTTGTTGCCACCGCCATAGTTGTGTTGTTTTAGTTTTTGTGCAATTAAGGACTTCATCCTTCCGCCTTTGGACTGTCTTGCTTCTTGAGAATCATTGGCTGGTGTTGTTGCATCAGGTGGAGCATAAAGTCTCCTATATTCTTCAAACAATTGTCGAACACATAGTTTAACAGCAGCCCAAACCTTATGTCCATTTTCCTCAGTAAACATCTCTTCAATCGCTAGCTTTGTGTATTCTGATAGTTTGTATCTTGGATCCAAAGCTGCAGCAACAAAAATCAGCATGTTCATATTCTCTTTTTCTTTCTCCTTCCCCTTCCCTCTCTCATTCACATTTCTACCAGTTTCGCCAAGAGGTTCATGCCAGTTTCCCCAATACTTATCATACTTGTCTTTCATTTTCTGGCCCATTTCTTGTCGTAGAAAATCATCACTATTAATCCAATTGTTAATCAAAAAGTGGACTTCACCAATCTCAAAAAAGAAGTTGTGTGAAGTGACATGCAAAGAACTAGAAATGCGTTCGGTGAGATAAAAAAAATGTCCAAGGAACTCAGCCATGTTCTTTGCATTCTCCCAGTCTTGTTCATCAGGATACCCTGGGCCTCCTTTCTCTTGTGACAAGTCAATAGCATACATTAGATCTTCATCCAAATACCTTGCAAACACCTTCTCATATGAGATAGCTGCTTTCAACATAAGATATGTTGAGTTCCACCTAGTGCATATGTCTAGGTTCAAGAATGCCTTGGTTTCAACCTTCTCTTCCTCAGCGATCTCCTTGAATTTAGCCAAGCGAGAAGTGCTATTTTTAATGTATCTAACAGCAGCTCGGACACACTTCACTGAAATATCTACTAGTTTGAGTCCATCTTGTACAATAAGATTGACAATGTGTGCAGCACACCTCATATGAAGAAACTTGCCTTCAGCTATGCTTGTCTTTGCAATATTCATTATCCTCCTCAACTAGCATTGTCAACTGTGACACACATAACCTTTTCTAAACCCCATTCAGCCAAACATCTCTGTAGGTTCTTCCCAATATCATCTCCTTTATGCCCCTTCACCTTAAAGAAGCTAATGACCTTCTTATGGAGTTGTCAATCCTTGTCAATGAAGTGCGCAGTTACTGTCATGTAGTTGTCTTGTTGTTGAGAAGTCCAACAATCTGTGGTTAGACAAACTCTCTCACAATTTGACTTGAAGAATAGTTTCAACTTTGCTTTCTCTTCAAAATAAGTTTTAACTATGTCCCTTGTGCACGTCCTTCGAGATGGTGGAGTCCAACGCGGGGCAGCTACCTTCACAAAAAATTTAAATCCTGACTTCTCACCAAACATAAAAGGGAGTTCATCCTCTATGACCATTTGAACAAAAGCTTGCCTTATTGCCTCAGGATCATACCTCCAAGTGCTAATGCCTTCGCCTTGGCTCACTTTAAGATTTGTTTGCATCGGATCCTTATTGTTCTTATGGGGATTGCGCTTGCAGATATTAAAATGCCTCCGCATTGCAGTAGTGCCATTCAGATAAGAATCAGCTCTAATGGCACGACTGCAGTACTTGCATTTTCCTTTCTTCACAACACCTTGGTCATCCTTAATCTTGATGAAGTGTTCCCACATTTCAGATCCTGGTGCCATTGGTTTTCTAGCATGTTTTTCCTTATCAACTTCCTCATCCCCTTCTGTTCCTTTTTGCTCTCTTTCATTACCTTGGTTATCCACATTCTCATCAACCCTTACCACTGCACCATCCACCTCTGCATTTTCAGTTTGAGTTCTTGCCCCAATCTCATCATCAGGTTCAGAGGACATCTACAGAATTGGATAGTAAACAAATCACTCAAATAGTCTGTATTGGGGCCTTGGGGGCAACAAATAGAATAGATTTGATAAAAGAAAATCTAGGGATAAGAGCATACTTACGTTGCAATTACAAGACTCAAAGGACTCCGTTGCGAGCTGGGGAGTGGTGACTTTGAGCGTTGGAGAGGCCGAGTACCCGAGCAGCTGACGTCGAGCGAGCGGAGGAAGAGTCCACTACCGTCGAGCGAGCAAGCGGACACGGATAGTACTGGTAAGCTAAAAATAGACACATTACAAAGTGAGACTAACAAGGTTAAGGGTACCAATTCTAAAGAAAAATTACCATGTATTTAACAGAGTAGATCATATCCAATCAGTCTAAAAACAAACAGCGAAACAGAGCTAGTACTTCATATATGCAGGCTGCAGCTCTAAGCCTAATGGAGGTTGGATATGTTGACCATCAGATTACAAAGTCGCTACCAACAGAGAAACAGAGAATCAGCTCTAAGCCTCTAAATCTCTAATGACACCTGCTAGGCTGCTACAGACTACTCTGCTATGCTAGGACTGGCAGCTAAACAACATATGGCCAAGGCCCAAAACAAGATCGCTACCAGCTGTCTGTCATGGTCGACTGGTCGTGGCTCGGCGCCTCAGCCGCCGTCGTCGTCGCCTCGTCGGGGGCTCGTGGCTCGGCCGCTCGGGGTAGTGACTCGGGGTGCGGAACGTCGGCACGTCGCGGAGTCTCCAGCAGCAAGGCAACAAGCCAACAACCAGCAGCCGAGCAGGGGAGTTGTAACACCTAAATTGTAAGGAATCATATAAGGGAGGAAAGTGTTTTCCTTTATTATTTTTTTTGTGTGTATTGCACCTATTTGTCATCATGTGAACACCACATTTAAAAAAAACAAATAATTATTAAAAGACATACCACAAAATTTTGCATCATGTTGAGGTTTCATGTTGTGTGCATTTTTGTGAGAATAAAAATAACATTGAAAAAGGAATATATCAAAATCCAAAATTTGGAGTTTTAACCCCAAGTTGCAAATTGAAGTTTAGAGAAGAGAAATTATATACAAAAATGAAGAAATATGTACATTTCAAATGAATATAAGTTCACATTTAAAATTGGATTCAAATTTGAATTCTGGAAATGAAAAGAAAAAGATAAAAGGGAAGAAAAGAAAAAAAAAGATAAAACTCGCTTGGGCACGTGGCTGACCTGTGGGTCCAGGGTACAGGGCGTTGAACTCCACCTCTACGCGCGTATGGCGGGCTGCGCCAACGGCGATCCGCGGTAAACCAGCCGGGTCCTCCGGGAGGGCTTCGGGGTGGTTGTTACCGCCGATTGGGGGAGCATAAGACCGCTGCCGTGCGCGTCGTGACCCGACCACATCGCATACCGAGTGGCGATCCTCCACCATAGCCGAGAGGGCAAAGAAAACTGGAGCTCGCGCCGCCGCCGTCGTTACGCTCTCGGCCGGACCTCTGGTCGCGGCATTCCGTCCCTAGTGCATCCGGGGATTCCACCGTACGGATCGGGGCCAAACTTGGGTTGGATCCGCAAGCTGGGCGCGCGTAATTTCTCGCTGTCGACCACGAATCGCCAGGGAACCGTGGGTGACCGTGGACTGCACGCCTGTGCAAACGATTCTCGGTATGGATCCCTTAATCGTACTCGCCTTCATTCCCGCAACGCGTAGAACCGATTGATTCGAGGTAGGTGCACCTGTGTCGAGGATCTGCCTCACCGGCCATGGCGCCTCCGTGAAAACTAGGGCGCCGCCGCGTTCTGCGTGGACCAGAGAAGAAGAAGGGGAGGGGGTCGTCGATTAGCGCATGAATGGTCAGGATTAAGTCTGGGTATTCCCCTCGCTCCGTCCGATGGGGACCGTTAGATCGGATCGGTCAGTTCTGGGTGACTCGAGCTACATTTAATCTGGACCGTAGATTGATGATCCAAAGATTCCAATCGCGTACCGGTTCGCATAAGCAATGATTTAATCTGGAGCGTTGGCGCTTGAGCGGACGGCTAGGATCGCTTCATACCCCTTCGGCCTGGAGATTTTTCTAAAGAACCCTCGGACTTTAGTGAAAACAACCTGCAGTCCTGTCTGCAGGACTCTGTGTCTTGGGACCTTTTGCTCCGAGCCCCCTGTGTTTTCAAGGAAATGAGGCCCAGTCCAGTGATAGGATAAAATGAATAAATGAATTAGAAAATGTATTTTTAATACAAAAATAAGTGCTAAATCTTCAATAATTCATAGAAAATTCATACTTGCTCCAAATTAGTCCATTCCACTTTCTAAATTTTTGTAATTTTATTCTCTAACACCTAGAGACTCTGTCTTATCATGACAACAGTAAGAAAATTAATTTCACACTTAATCTCACTTTAAACACATAAAACCTTTGAAAATCCATAACTTAAAATTTATAACTCCAAAAATTATGATTCCTGTTCCTAGGATTTTATTTTAACATGAAGATTATTACCGTGTATTTTGTTTATATGTTTGGTGTAATGATAATTTCTCTATATGCACTGTGCTTGTTTGTATTGTGGCGAGTAGAAGAGCCCGTTGCTGAGGATCCTGGTGAGCAGCAGGTTGAAGTAGCTGAGCAGGAGCTCATTGAAGGCAAGTTGTGCCCTTGACCACTTTTTACCCAATAATGTTCTTTAATATCACTTATTCATGCATAGGTTAATTTTGATGGGGCCGATAGGTCACCCTAGATTGTTTATCTCATTACCTTGTTTACCCCTGATTCACTTGGGTAGTTTGCTATTGCTTTACCTGGTTTTGGGATAATCATTTATTACCTCTATGTTCCAATTCTGTTGTTATTCTATTTATGTTCATGTCAAGTTCATTAATGTTAATTGGAACATAGAGCTTAACTTGAGAACCACGTGCCACCACAAGGGTTTAATGGGACGCCCTTGGCTGACTAATTAGGAAAGCTAGTGGAAGACTACCTTACCCGAAAGGGGCAAGGGCAGTAGGGGAGTGGTCAGTGTAGGGAGGTCCTTGCTTGATTTTGCTGCGATGGTGGTCAGGCAAGAACCCTGCATTGGAACTTCCTATAAACTGTAGCGGGTTTTCGGAAGCTAGTGGAACTTTGTAAAGGCCTCGTAGTGTTGCCCTACCGCGCTTCCTAGGTAGAGGTGTATGGGATTCGCGACCCCTTGGCAGATGGGTAGCATGACTTGTGGGTAAAGGGTACAACCTCTGCAGAGTGTAAAACTGGTATACTAGCCGTGCTCGCGATCATGAGCAGCTCAGGACTCTCTGATGTTTAAATTATGGAACTTAAATTCAATTTTGTCATTTGCATTGCATGGGTTTGTTATTAATTTTGTTCTATTACTTTACTTATGGTTTGGTATTTACTTACACTTAGTAACTGCTAATAAAATTTTGACCAACTACTTAAAAGCAATGCTCAGCTTTAACCCCTATCATTGATTAGCCTTACACATCACATGAACTCACACCTTTGTGAGTTTATGTCCACTGGTTCCCCACAACTTGTTGAGCTATGATCATGTGTGAGCTCACCCTTGCTGTCTCACACCCCCCCACAGGAGAAGAGCAGGTGGTTCAGGAGGAGCCACAAGGCGAGGAGTATGATCTGATCTAGGTGGCGTTTCTCAGTTGACATTGGCGCCGACGATCCTTAGTTCGTTTTATCTTTATTATTTTATTTTGTAATAAGTCTTCCACTATATAATAAATACTCTAATGTTTTACGACATTTATCTCTATACACTCTGTTATTATATATGTTGTCTTCTTGGCGCATGTATGAGATGCACCTGGCTTTGTTCCTTAAGGCCGGGTGTGACAGAAGTGGTATCAGAGGAATGTTGACTGTAGGACGAAACCTAGATAGAAATGGACAACCCTTACCTACTTATCTCATTCTGAATCATCCTATACTTACCTTACTCTGATTCTTTCTACACTCATCTTGATCCTGTCTCACCTTCTACTGTTCTACTCTGATCATTCTTACCTTTTCTACTCTTGGACAAGATGGATTTCACACCTTGGAATCCCTGCCACTATGATCTTTTTAAGAGATAGGGAACCTAAGACAAAAAAATTTAAAACTATTTTCTTTAAAAATGTTGTTTGATTGTGATGATGCTAAAATGCCTGATTTGCTTCTTTGATTGATTGAATTATTATAGAGGGACATCTTAGTATGTACCACCATAAGGTAATAAATTAGCTATGGTAGGTAAAATATTAATCTGCTTAGCTAATACAATTCCCCAAAGTAACCTGATTTGTAAATACCTGCCTTGTCTGCTATTCTCTTACCATATGTATCTAACTCAGATG
Organism: Zea luxurians; assembly: GCA_029449295.1. Lineage (NCBI taxonomy): Eukaryota > Viridiplantae > Streptophyta > Magnoliopsida > Poales > Poaceae > Zea > Zea luxurians. The sequence goes on from JAOPSE010000017.1 coordinate 48,652,928, forward strand.
GTCAATACCAGGCGGGGTGGTGGAATTGATTTGCCTCCCAATCGACACACTCGGAGAATATACAGACAACCCCAGCCACAACCTGCAGAGATGAATCCTCCTAATCCTCCACCAGGCGGAGTTGACCCACTGGTTGCTGCTCAAATGGCGGTGATGCAGCAAATGGCGGACACTATGGCTGATATGCGTGCCCAGATGCAGCAAGAACGCCAGGAGATGCGTCAGGAAAGAGAAGATATACGCCAGGAGTTGTGCCAGGAGCGAGATGAGATACGCCAGGAAAGGAGGGCACAACAACAGCAGCTGCAACAACAAATGCAACAGCAACAACAGCAGCAACAGCAGCAACAAGTACCACTGCCTCCACCACCACCACCAGTTCCACCCCGAGACAAGCATAGAGAGTTCATGAGTCATAAGCCACCTACATTCGCTAGCTCACCTGATCCATTGGATGCGGATGATTGGCTGAAGTCCGTTGAGAAGATGCTGAATATTGCACAATGCACTGACCGAGAGAAGGTTTTATATGCTTCTGGACGTCTGACAGGTCCTGCTGCTGACTGGTGGGATTCTTATACTGCTGCCCACGATGCTGCTGATACTATTACTTGGGCAGAGTTCAGTACGCAGTTCAGAAACTACCATATTCCAGCTGGTATGATAAAGATCAAGAAGGAGTTTCTGTCATTGAAGCAAGGCAACATGTCAGTCAGCGAGTACAGAGACAAATTTATTCAGCTGTCGAGATATGCTCCGGAGGAAGTTGCTGAGGATGAGAGGAAGCAGGAGCACTTCATTGAAGGACTTAATGGACCCTTGCAGTATGCCCTGGTTGCACACACCTTTCCATCCTTTCAGAGGCTACTGGATAAGGCTCTTGCTATTGAACACAAGCGTGTTCAGCTGGGTGATTTGAAGAGAAAGGCAATATCTCAAGGACAAGGAAGCAGCAGTGTTCGTCCTCGCTACAGTTCACCACAGGGTACACCGACTCGACCAGGAGGACCGCGCCCTGTTCAGCAATCACCACTGAGGACTCCACCTCCTCGACAGGCTACCCCTACTGGCACCCCGACGAAGTTTTCAGGACAGAGTCCAGGCACTACTTGTTTCAAGTGTGGGAAGGCTGGTCACTATGCAAATGTCTGCCCACAGAGGATTGCTACTACTCCAGTTCAGAACAGGCAGCAAACTCCAGGATCTGGCAAGGGATATTCTATTGCCAAGGTTAACCAAGTCAGCGTTGATGCTACTCCGGATGGTGGGGACCTCGTACTTGGTATGTTTTATGTTAATGCAATTCCTGCAACCATATTATTTGATTCTGGTGCTACACATTCATTCATGTCTGCTAGATATGCCAACACAAATGAAATACCACTGCTAAATATGAGAAAACCCATGATAGTAATTACACCTAAAGGGCCTGTTGAGGCGAATCAAATGACACGTAGATTGACATTGACCATTATGGGTAGAGAATTTGGAGCTACTGCTATAATATTAGAGTCAAGCAGTATAGATTTGATCCTTGGTATGTCATGGCTAAGAAAGGCAAAGGTCGTTATAGCATGTGGTAGAGGTACCGTAGAGCTCACTACCACTAAAGGAGAAAGATTTCAAGTTAATATTGCAGTAACCTCCTCATCCATGCGTGCAATGTTCTTTATGCCTAAGGAGTTTGTTGGTAACAACATTCGGGTGGTTAGAGATTTTCCGGATGTCTTTCCAGAGGAGTTACCAGGGATGCCACCTGATAGAGAAGTTGAGTTTGTTATTGATCTCTTACCTGGAACCGCCCCTATTTCTAAACGGCCATATAGGATGTCCGTAGAGGAGTTGAAGGAACTTAAGAAGCAGTTAACTGAGTTACAAGAGGCTGGGTACATTCGTCCGAGTTCCTCACCTTGGGGAGCACCGGTTCTGTTTGTACAAAAGAAGGATGGATCACAAAGAATGTGTGTGGATTATAGATCTCTCAACGATGTTACTGTGAAGAACAAGTATCCGTTACCCCGTATTGAGGATTTATTTGATCAGATGAGAGGTGCTAGAGTATTCTCGAAGATTGATCTCCGATCCGGTTACCATCAAATGAGGATTAGACCATCGGATATTCCCAAGACGGCTTTCTCGACTAGATATGGGTTATATGAGTTTACTGTTATGTCGTTTGGATTAACCAATGCACCAGCTTATTTTATGAACTTAATGAACAAGGTGTTTATGGAGTATTTGGACAGATTCGTCGTGGTATTCATCGACGATATTCTTATCTATTCCAAGAGTGATAGTGATCACGAGGAACATCTGAGGATGGTGCTACAGAAGCTACGAGATAACCAGCTATATGCCAAGTTCAGCAAGTGCGAGTTTTGGATTGGCGAGGTGCCATTTCTTGGTCATATTATTTCTAATGGAGGAATATCAGTGGATCCTGCTAAGGTTAAGGAGATAATGGAGTGGAGAGTACCCACTACCGTTACGGAGATTCGGAGTTTCTTGGGACTTGCTGGCTATTATCGGAGATTTATTGAAGGATTCTCTAAGATTGCCAAACCTATGACTTCGCTTTTGGAGAAAGGAAGAGAATTTAAGTGGGACGAGAAGTGCCAAGACAGCTTTGAGCAATTGAAAAAGAGGTTGATGTCGCCACCAGTATTGGTTATGCCAGACCTACAGAAAGGATTTGATATCTATTGCGATGCATGTGGCCAAGGCTTAGGATGTGTGCTCATGCAGGAAGGACATGTGATTGCTTATGCTTCTCGTCAGTTGCGGAAACATGAATTGAACTACCCCACTCATGACTTGGAATTGGCAGCCGTTGTGCATGTGCTTAAGATTTGGAGACATTATACCATGGGGACCAAGTGCCAAGTATATACGGATCATAAGAGTCTGAAGTATATATTCACTCAGAAGGATCTCAACCTTAGGCAACACCGTTGGTTGGAGCTTATTAAGGATTACGATTTGGAGATTCACTATCACCCGGGCAAGGCGAATTTGGTCGCAGATGCCTTGAGTCGAAAGGAGCATGTTCATTTTGCTATTGTTGCCCAGCTACCCGATGAGATTGTTGAGGATTTTAGGAGACTTAACCTGGGGATAGTTACTCACACTGAAGGAGTTACTATTAATGTGGAACCTACTTTGGAGCAAGAGATCCGCAAAGGACAAATTGGTGATGCTAAAATCAAAGAGATCAAGGATCTGATTACTGAAGGTTGAGTTCCGGAGTTTACGGAAGATGAGCAGGGCACCGTATGGTTCAAGGACAGGATGTGTGTTCCTGATATTAAAAGCCTCCGAGAGACTATTTTAAAGGAGGCCCATGATTCGGATTATTCTATTCATCCTGGTAGTACCAAGATGTATCAGGATTTGAAGCAGAAGTATTGGTGGTATGGATTGAAGAGAGATGTAGCTGCACATGTGGCTATGTGCGATGTATGTCAAAGAGTTAAGGCTGAACACCAGAGGCCAGCTGGACTATTGCACCCACTGAAGATACCTGAGTGGAAGTGGGAAGAGATTGGTATGGATTTTATTACTGGATTGCCTCGCACCCAGAAAGGATATGATGCTATATGGATGATTGTGGATAGATTGACTAAAGTGGCTCACTTTATTCCTGTGAAGACTACTTATAAAGGTTCTCAACTAGCAGAGTTATATATGGCTCGGATTGTGTGTTTACATGGAGTACCAAAGAAGATCGTGTCTGATCGAGGTTCGCAGTTTACCTCAAGGTTTTGGAGAAGCTTTCATGAGAACATGAGTACAAAGTTGAATTATAGTACAGCTTATCACCCTCAGACTGATGGACAGAATGAAAGGACTAATCAAGTGTTGGAAGATATGTTGAGAGCCTGTGCCCTTCAGCATGGAGGAAGTTGGGATAAAAGTCTACCGTATGCTGAGTTCTCATACAACAATAGTTATCAGGCCAGTCTGAAAATGTCACCTTTTGAAGCTTTATATGGGAGGAAGTGCAGGACTCCTCTATATTGGGATCAGACTGGAGAGAGACAGTTCTTTGGGCCTGAATTGATTCAAGAAGCAGAAGAACAAGTCCGTATAATTCGAGAGAATTTGAGAGTGGCTCAAACCAGGCAAAAGAGCTATGCTGATAATAGAAGGAGGCCACTGGAATTTGAAGAAGGAGATTACGTGTATCTCAAGGTGTCACCACTTCGTGGAATGAGGAGATTCAAAGTCAAGGGCAAATTGTCCCCTCGCTATATTGGACCATTCTTGATCTTTAGGCGAGTTGGGGAGATGGCATACCAACTTGAGTTACCGGATAGTCTATCGGATGTGCATAATGTGTTCCACGTATCTCAACTGAAGAAATGTCTCCGTGTCCCTGAGGAACAGTTACCAATGGAAGAGCTCAGTGTTCAGGGTGATTTGACTTACACGGAGTACCCGATCAAGATTTTGGACACTTTGACTCGAGTCACGAGGAATAAGGTCATAAAGATGTGCAAAGTTCAATGGAGTCACCACGGAGAAGATGAAGCGACTTGGGAAAGAGAAGAAGAGCTTCGCATAGATTTTCCCCTCCTTTTCCCTAGTTCTTCTTAAATCTCGAGGACGAGATTATTTTTAAGGGGGGTAGGATTTGTAACACCTAAATTGTAAGGAATCATATAAGGGAGGAAAGTGTTTTCCTTTATTATTTTTTTTTGTGTGTATTGCACCTATTTGTCATCATGTGAACACCACATTTAAAAAAAAACAAATAATTATTAAAAGACATACCACAAAATTTTGCATCATGTTGAGGTTTCATGTTGTGTGCATTTTTGTGAGAATAAAAATAACATTGAAAAAGGAATATATCAAAATCCAAAATTTGGAGTTTTAACCCCAAGTTGCAAATTGAAGTTTAGAGAAGAGAAATTATATACAAAAATGAAGAAATATGTACATTTCAAATGAATATAAGTTCACATTTAAAATTGGATTCAAATTTGAATTCTGGAAATGAAAAGAAAAAGATAAAATGGAAGAAAAGAAAAAAAAAAGATAAAACTCGCTTGGGCACGTGGCTGACCTGTGGGTCCAGGGTACAGGGCGTTGAACTCCACCTCTACGCGCGTATGGCGGGCTGCGCCAACGGCGATCCGCGGTAAACCAGCCGGGTCCTCCGGGAGGGCTTCGGGGTGGTTGTTACCGCCGATTGGGGGAGCATAAGACCGCTGCCGTGCGCGTCGTGACCCGACCACATCGCATACCGAGTGCCGATCCTCCACCATAGCCGAGAGGGCAAAGAAAACTGGAGCTCGCGCCGCCGCCGTCGTTATGCTCTCGGCCGGACCTCTGGTCGCGGCATTCCGTCCCTAGTGCATCCGGGGATTCCACCGTACGGATCGGGGCCAAACTCGGGTTGGATCCGCAAGCTGGGCGCGCGTAATTTCTCGCTGTCGACCACGAATCGCCAGGGAACCGTGGGTGACCGTGGACTGCACGCCTGTGCAAACGATTCTCGGTATGGATCCCTTAATCGTACTCGCCTTCATTCCCGCAACGCGTAGAACCGATTGATTCGAGGTAGGTGCACCTGTTTCGAGGATCTGCCTCACCGGCCATGGCGCCTCCGTGAAAACCAGGGCGCCGCCGCGTTCTGCGTGGACCAGAGAAGAAGAAGGGGAGGGGGTCGTCGATTAGCGCATGAATGGTCAAGATTAAGTCTGGGTATTCCCCTCGCTCCGTCCGATGGGGACCGTTAGATCGGATCGGTCGGTTCTGGGTGACTCGAGCTACATTTAATCTGGACCGTAGATTGATGATCCAAAGATTCCAATCGCGTACCGGTTCGCATAAGCAATGATTTAATCTGGAGCGTTGGCGCTTGAGCGGACGGCTAGGATCGCTTCATACCCCTTCGGCCTGGAGATTTTTCTAAAGAACCCTCGGACTTTAGTGAAAACAACCCGCAGTCCTGTCTGCAGGACTCTTTGTCTTGGGACCTTTTGCTCCGAGCCCCCTGTGTTTTCAAGGAAATGAGGCCCAGTCCAGTGACAGGATAAAATGAATAAATGAATTAGAAAATGTATTTTTAATACAAAAATAAGTGCTAAAACTTCAATAATTCATAGAAAATTCATACTTGCTCCAAATTAGTCCATTCCACTTTCTAAATTTTTGTAATTTTATTCTCTAACACCTAGAGCCTCTGTCTTATCATGAAAACAGTAAGAAAATTAATTTCACACTTAATCTCACTTTAAACACATAAAACCTTTGAAAATCCATAACTTAAAATTTATAACTCCAAAAATTATGATTCCTGTTCCTAGGATTTTATTTTAATATGAAGATTATTACTGTGTATTTTGTTTATATGTTTGGTGTAATGATAATTTCTCTATATGCACTGTGCTTGTTTGTATTGTGGCGAGTAGAAGAGCCCGTTGCTGAGGATCCTGGTGAGCAGCAGGTTGAAGTAGCTGAGCAGGAGCTCATTGAAGGCAAGTTGTGCCCTTGACCACTTTTTACCCAATAATGTTCTTTAATATCACTTATTCATGCATAGGTTAATTTTGATGGGGCCGATAGGTCACCCTAGATTGTTTATCTCATTACCTTGTTTACCCCTGATTCACTTGGGTAGTTTGCTATTGCTTTACCTGGTTTTGGGATAATCATTTATTACCTCTATGTTCCAATTCTGTTGTTATTCTATTTATGTTCATGTCAAGTTCATTAATGTTAATTGGAACATAGAGCTTAACTTGAGAACCACGTGCCACCACAAGGGTTTAATGGGACGCCCTTGGCTGACTAATTAGGAAAGCTAGTGGAAGACTACCTTACCCGAAAGGGGCAAGGGCAGTAGGGGAGTGGTCAGTGTAGGGAGGTCCTTGCTTGATTTTGCTGCGATGGTGGTCAGGCAAGAACCCTGCATTGGAACTTCCTATAAACTGTAGCGGGTTTTCGGAAGCTAGTGGAACTTTGTAAAGGCCTCGTAGTGTTGCCCTACCGCGCTTCCTAGGTAGAGGTGTATGGGATTCGCGACCCCTTGGCAGATGGGTAGCATGACTTGTGGGTAAAGGGTACAACCTCTGCAGAGTGTAAAACTGGTATACTAGCCGTGCTCGCGATCATGAGCAGCTCAGGACTCTCTGATGTTTAAATTATGGAACTTAAATTCAATTTTGTCATTTGCATTGCATGGGTTTGTTATTAATTTTGTTCTATTACTTTACTTATGGTTTGGTATTTACTTACACTTAGTAACTGCTAATAAAATTTTGACCAACTACTTAAAAGCAATGCTCAGCTTTAACCCCTATCATTGATTAGCCTTACACATCACATGAACTCACACCTTTGTGAGTTTATGTCCACTGGTTCCCCACAACTTGTTGAGCTATGATCATGTGTGAGCTCACCCTTGCTGTCTCACACCCCCCACAGGAGAAGAGCAGGTGGTTCAGGAGGAGCCACAAGGCGAGGAGTATGATCTGATCTAGGTGGCGTTTCTCAGTTGACATTGGCGCCGACGATCCTTAGTTCGTTTTATCTTTATTATTTTATTTTGTAATAAGTCTTCCACTATGTAATAAATACTCTAATGTTTTACGACATTTATCTCTATACACTCTGTTATTATATATGTTGTCTTCTTGGCGCATGTATGAGATGCACCTGGCTTTGTTCCTTAAGGCCGGGTGTGACAGGAGTGCGCGCTCGCCGGTCGCCGCTCGTGCTCGGGTAGTGGGCTAGTGTCTCCGGGGTGCGCTCGGGGAGTCGGGAACTCGGGGTAGTGCACGCTCGCTGAGCAAGGGAGCAGGGGCTGCGCCGCCGCCGCCGCGCCGCCGAATGCTGGAGACCCACACCGCCGCCTACCGGATACTGGATTAGCCGGATAGGGTTTGTTTCGGTGAAAATTGGAGATCTGGGCCGTCACCGAATATGGGCTGAAATGGAATTGCTGAATATTGGTCTGATCGGGTAACCGACGTACGAAACCGAAGAACCGGACTAAATATCGGTTTATAGCAAACAGGAACCGAATTTACAACCGAGAACCGATATTTCGGTCTGATCGGTTTCGGTTTCGGCTTAATCGGGTTCGGTTTTCGGTCTCGGTTTTTTTTGCCTAGTCCTAGCCGCTGGTTCTTGTTGAGTGATTGGCGCCCCAAAAAGGTGCCAACAGCTCCCAACAGCAGTAGGGGCGTGAGAAGTTGTAGAAGCCCGCTCCCTTCCCAGTAACCCAACACAGAGAGGAACTAGAGACACAGTGGATGGAAGCTCTTTCTGTCTATCTTCATTATGAGGGGTATGGATAAATATATATATATAACATGTGAACCCCCTGAGGGCAGTTTCGGTATTAGCCCATTAAACCTCTTTTAGGGTTTCTTAACACTCCCCCTTGGGCGAATACCGTGACGACTTATGTCTCATCAAAACTCCGAAAAACCCAGTGGGAAAAAATGGAGAAAGAGAGCATAGTGCCACTCGATGTATTGCACTTATTGCCTCGTTAAAAACCATCTGTGAGAAACTTCAGGAAAACTCACAATGGGAAAAAGAGTACAACGGGTGTCTTCAGGACAACTATAACCTTCAAGATGTATAATATACGATCTTCAGGTCGAATTGTAAGGGCTGAAGTTTAGAGGTGATCTCCCCCTAAACCCTGCAGGTCTCTCAAATGCCTCATCCCTATACCTCGTACGCATTTTCTGAATGTGACTGCAGGTAAGGATTTAGTGAATAAATCAACCAGATTATCACAATACTTGACTTGCAGGATTTTTACCTCACCCTCGTTCTGGAGTTCATGAGGATAAAAATACTTAGGACAGATATGCTTAGTCATATTGCTCTTAATATAGCCCGTTTCCACTTGTGCAACACATGCAGCATTATCTTCATAGATAATGGTGGGGGTATTTGCGGTGTTATAACCACATGACTTCTGGATGTAGTTAGTCATCTGTCGTAGCCAAGCACATTCTCGTGCGGCTTCATATAGTGAGATTATTTCTGAGTGGTTAGTAGACGTTGTTACTAATGTCTGTTTGCACGATCTCCAGGATACAGCAGTGCCACCACATAGAAATACAAAGCCAGTCTGAGATATACCATTATGGGGATCTGACTGATATCCAGCATCAGCATAGCCCACCATAGTCTGGTCCTGATTCTTCGGAAAAAACAGGCCAAGATATTGAGTGCCTTTGAGGTATCTAAGTATAGTCTTAACACCTACCCAATGTCTTCTGGTTGGGTCTGCACTGTATCTAGCTAGTAGATTTACCGCGAATGCAATATCAGGCCTAGTGCAATTCGTAAGGTACATCAGTGTTCCAATAGCGCTAAGGTAAGGAACTTCAGGTCCCAACGATTTCTCATCATCACTCTTTGGTCTAAATGGGTCAGTATCCATTTCAAGGGATCTCACGACCATCGGGGTCTTTAAAGGGTGAGCTTTAATCATATTAAATCTCTCAAGGACCTTTTTACAATAGGTCGACTGGTGTACAAATATTCCTTCTGGGAGATGCTTGATCTGCAGGCCTAAGCAAAACTTGGTTTCTCCCAAGTCTTTCATTTCAAACTCTGTCTTGAGGTAGGCGCTGGCCTCCTCAATATCCTCAGCATATCCAATGTTATTCAAGTCATCAACATAGACCGAAACTATGCAAAATCCCTTCTGGGATTTTCTAATGAATACACAAGGAGAATCTGGATTATTTACGTATCCCTTCTTCAGGAGGAATTCACTGAGCCGATTGTACCACATCCACCCAGATTGTTTAAGCCCATACAGCGCCCTCTGCAACTTAACGTTGTACATGTTGCGATTTAACTTGGCATCCGGAACTCTCAGCCCATCCGGGACCTTCATATAGATTTCCGAATCCAATGACCCATACAAGTATGCGGTCACTACGTCCATCATCTGCATTTTTAAGTTTAAACCTGCTACCAGTGATATCAAATATTGGAACGTTGTGCCACTCATTACCGGGGAGTAAGTTTCATCATAATCGATGTCGGGTCTCTGCGTGAACCCTTGTGCTACAAGTCTCGCTTTGTATCTCACCACCACATTGTTCGCGTCCCTCTTTCGGACGAACACCCATTTGAACCCGACTGGGTAACATTGGGGGGCGTGCGGACGATAGGCCCAAATACTTGCCTCTTTGAAAGCGAGAGCAATTCCGTCTCTATTGCTTCTTTCCATTTGACCCAATCTGAGCGCTTCTGGCACTCTGCCATGGACTTTGGTTCAGGATCCTCAACAATCACAACAACGATCATAGAGACGAAATCAGTGTCGACAACTGTAGTCTTTCAGTTATATAACTCTCCCGTCTCAACATAGTTTATGGCAATTTCTTCAACTGAATCATCCGGTTCTTTGTGATTTCCCAAGTTATTTGAAACCGGTTGTTCCGAAGTCCTTGTGCTTTTATTTGTGTGCACATTTGCACTAGGACGTTCACCTTCAAGGTGTGCTACTGCTGGAACATCTGAAAGGAAGCATGTTGCATTCTCTTCAGTAACTTGCTGGTGCAGGCGTCCCAGCTTAGCTGATACTGAATCATCCGGTTTTCTCCCCCTTTTCCTAGGATGGGAAGTACGAGTAGAGTCCATACCCTGTAGGGGTATCTCACTCTCTCCGGTGCATTTGCCGCAGGAATATGCGACTTCAACACTCCTCTTATATCAGTAAAGGCATCTGGTAGATTATTTGCTAAGTTTTGCAGGTGTATTATTCGTTGAACTTCAAGTTCAGTTTCTCTAGTGTGTGGGTCAAGCGATTGGATGCTACTAGCACTCCATTCTATTTCTCGGCATTCTTTATTATTAAGGTACAATCCTCCCCCTAATGTCGGGAAATGCTCTTCATCGAAGATGCTATCAGCATACCGAGCCGTGAATAGATCCCCAGTTCTAGGCTCTAAATATTTGATTATGGATAGAGATTCATAACCAACATAGATCCCCAACTTCCGGTGAGGTCCCATAGATGTACGTTGGGGTGGTGATATCGGCACGTATACAACACAACTAAATTTTTACAGATGGGAAACCACTGGTTGTTGACCATGCGTTAACTGGTGGGGAGAAGCAGAGTGGTAAGCAGATGGTCTATATTGGATTAAGGCCGCAGCATGCAAAACTACGTGTCCCCAACAGCTGGTTGGAAGTTTGCTATCTTGGAGAAGTGGCTTGGCTATGAATTTTATTCTTTTAATTAAGGACTCAGCAAGTCCATTATGTGTATGGATATGTGGTACAGAATGCTCTACATTTATGCCCATAGCAAGACAATAGTCGTTAAAGGCCTTTGAGGTAAACTCTCCGGCATTATCCATCCTGATTGACTAAATGCGGTTCTCCGGGAAGCTCGCACGCAAACGGATAATTTGGGCAATAAATTTTGCAAATGTGTGGTTCCACGTGGACAACAGGCACACATGGCTCCACTTAGTAGAAGCATCTATAAGAACCATAAAATATCTGAAGGGCCCCGATAGGGGGTTGATTGGACCACAGATATCACCCTGAAGTCTCTGCAGGAAACTCGGAGACTCAGCCTTTACTTTCAGGTAAGAGGGCTTAGTTATCAGTTTTCCTTTAGCACAAGAGACGCATAGAAAGTCTTTAGGAATTTGTGTGGTTTTCATGCCATGGCCAATAGAGCTAGCTATGATGTTCCGCATCATCCTTAATCCAGGGTGTCCTAATCTTTCATGCCATACTCGAAAAGACTCAGGATTTTTAAATATAGTAGACATCGCAACAAATTCAGGGGGTGGTTTAATTCTTGAGTAATACAACCCAGAGGAGGTGCCTTGCGCTTTCTCTACCACTTTTGTTTCACATTCGTTTGTTGATGTGATATGGAGGTATTCAGCACCACCCACACATGCGGTTGTAACATGATAGCCGCTACGACGGATATCTTTGAACGTGAGGAGAGTACGAGTTGCTCCTAGGTATAGGAATGCTTCTTCAATGAATATCCTAGTACCGTTAGGGAGGACAATAATGGCTCGACCGGAGCCTACAATGCGGTCATTGTTGCCGACAATTGTAGTGATATTCTCAGTCCTCTTCAGGAGTGTCTGAAAATATTTCGTCTTTCTAAGAATCGAATTTGTGGCTGCGCTATCAATCAGGCATGGTTCATCGTTTTCCTCCATCGTGAGAAGTGAGTCTTGTTCTATATAAATAATATATAATATTGATTCAGTTCATCATTCATGATGACAACATATAATAGAGCAAGAACAATTAAACCATGAATGAGGAATAAATAAAATTGCAAAGCAATTAATCTCAATGAACTAAATAGTATGGGCTCAGCAGGAGCACTTATTACATCATAACCAAATAAATGTTCTTCGAGAAATAAAATTTCTATGGAAATAAATATGGAGCTAATGGCTGATAACGTGATCGACTACAGGAGATCATTGAAAGCTCTCTTGTGGGTTTTGGTGTTTGGATGACAACTCAATTAAAGGACTAACAAGTGTGCTAAGTGTTGAACAGGTGCTTAATGTAAAGCTAACAGGGTTCAACACAAGTGAACAAGTGTGATGGTCCAAGGACTAGATGATGGATAGATAATGGGCATCACAAGTAAGATGGACATTGCATAAAGTGAGACTCGGGTGCGTAGCTCGGAGACAACTGATCAAGCCAAGGACGGAGTCAAGAAGAGCTTCAAGGTACCAAGTGCACGGGAGAAGGTCAAAGAGGCTGAGGAACCCAAAGCCAAGGGTGAAGAAGAAGGCTTGCAAAGTCAAGGGTGATCGAGTTGAGAACAGCTACGGCACATCAAGGATCACTACATAAGGACGTGACTTACAACCAATGAGGAAACATCTCTAGTTATGTGGTGTAAGTCATAAGGCTCAAGACCAAGCTCTAAGAAGGAGATCAAGGTCACTAGAACGAGAACAAATGTCAAAAACAGAACTGGAAGCAGCCCAAAAGAGCTAAGTGCACTCTGACCTTCAGTTTGGGTTGTTCCTATGTTTGGAGATATTCTATGTGACCTTTGCAGGATGTTGGAGCTCAGAAATGTCAGTCCAGATCAAGTTAAGCTGACCTGATGATTTATGAGTCCAACATCAATCTTAAGCATGTCAATGCTAGAGAGGTGAAAATCCAAGAGAAGGTATGTTTCTAGACTTAGTACATTGGTTTTGTGTACTAACATATTTGTCTAAGTGTTAGAAATAGAGAACAGAAGAAAAGAAAAGAGATGCAAAGGCTTGGCTGTGTACAGCCAAGACTCAGCTCAGTCTGGCACACCGAACTATCCGGTGGTGCACCGGACAGTGTCCGGTGCGCCAGGCTGAACTCTGGTGAATAGGCCGCTCTCGTGAGAAGTCGGCGGCGTACAACTATAACTCACCGGACTGTCCGGTGATGCACCGAACAGTGTTCGGTGAGTCGGCTGCAGTGAAGTCGCCGCTCTCAGGAGGAGTCTGGCGAAGTACGGCTATAATTCACCGGACTGTCCGGTGGTGCACCGGACTGTCCGGTGAGCCAGCGGTCGGTCGGGCCAACGGTCGGCCGCGTATTCCGCGCGTGACGCGTGGCCGAGCCAACGGTCACAAGGGAGCACCGGACAGTGTCCGGTGCGCCAACGGCTTCAAGACTGCAACGGTAGACTGCGCCAATTTTGGAAGGAAATCGGGCACCGGACAGTGTCCGGTGGTGCACTAGACTGTCCGGTGCGCCAACCGACAGAAGGCAAGATTTGCCTCCCTGGATTGCTTCCAACGGCTCTTAGGCCCCTTGTGTCTATAAAAGGGACCCCTAGGCGCCTCAAGCAATATAGAAGTGCAGCCAACAAGTGTAGACATCACTCGAATCAATTCTCACTCTCCTTCTTGTGTGTATCTCTCTAGTTTGTGTAGAAGGCAAAGCTATAAGCCTTTAGAGAGTGTAGAAGTGCTGCTAAGAGCAAGAGCAAGGTCTTGAGCGTATCGTTACTCTGCCGGAGTGCTGTCAAAAAGTTTGTAAGCAGTCGCGGTTTTGTTGTAACCCAACTCAACATAGTGAAAGTCTCTATCTGTCATACTGACAGATCTGAGCAAACGGAGGAAGGAGTTGAAACAGACTCCAAGCCCAGGTGTGGCTAACTCCAACGAGGACTAGGCAAGCATTTCAGGCTTGGCCGAACCTCGGGATAAATTCTTGCGTCTGTGTGCTCTATTCTGTATTGTATTCTGACTCTCTGTCTTACTCGCTTTTATATCTGCACTTCACTGCTTACTTATGGTACTAGCCTTCCTTGAAGTGCAGGATATTCTTAAGACAGGAACTTCAATTCCACTGCAACCTACTCGAAGGGTTCTTCACTCCATTGCGATCCTGTCTTCGAGTAGAGTAAGATTTAAGTTTTAAAGTGATAATTTTTATTCGCCTATTCACCCCCCCTCTAGGCGACATCCAGATCCTGTTCCCGGGGCAAAGGGAACTTTCAATTGGTATCAGAGCTTGGCCTCTCCAGTGTGGGCTTAGCCGTCCGGAGATGACGATGTCGTCACAAGAGGTAACTGTAGAACTTCTTTTAGGCGATGACTCTAATTATAAGTCTTGGTCTGTCTCTATTTATAATGCTTTCATGAGTGTTGATCCTGATTTGAGACAGGTCTTTAGTAGAAGTATTTTTTCCTCTAATGTTAGTAAAAATCCTTCTAATGATGAACTAAGATGTCTATCTCTAAATCACCATGCTTGCAACATCCTAGTTGATTCTCTTTCTAGAGATGCCTATTTTGCCATCATGAGTAGTGATAGTGACTTATTTGTTGATGCTAATGATCTATGGACTAAACTTAAGTTGAAATTTTTCAAGTCCATATGCACTTCCTCTGCTCCCTTTATTGCTGGTGATACTAACCATTCAAAGGGAGAAGAACAAGAACGATGGCAACCAAACGATGAATCCACCTCATCAACAGGTTTGTCTTCCACTAGTAATAAATGTCTTATTGCTAACAATGATGGTGGAGACAAAAGCGATGATGAGGAAGAATATGAGGATGAGGAGTCTACATCATCACAAGGTACATTTTACTGTTTTGCTTCCACTGATAATAATGACAGGGAAAATGAGACCAACGATGTGGAAGAGGAGATTCGCCGTTTCTACATCCATCTCAACAAAGAAGACAAAGCGCTCTTGATTAAGCTGTTGAGAAGGAACAAGGAACAAGGCGAGACGCTTCTCAGGCTAGAGGAGACTCTCATCAAAACCAACGACAGCCTGGAGAAGATGACCAAAAAACATGAGGAGCTAAAGTACTCTCATGAGAATTTGGTCCAACGGTATGAATCTGTTTTAATTGAGCAAAGAAATAATCATGATGTATTATCTAATGCTGCTCAACTTAAAACTGAAAATTCTATGCTTAGGAGTCAAGTAGAAATGATAAACTTAGAAAAACTTGCTCTAGGTGAAAAGTATGATATGTTGTCATATTCTCACAATAAATTAGTTGATGTTGCTCGTGAGGTCGTAATTACGAACTTAAATTCATGTGAACCTCATTCGTGCACAAGTACACATTTGGATAATCTATCACCATGTGCTAACCCCTGTCGCTCAAAAGGAAGCGAGTGTTTAAATGAGCAAAAAGTTGTAGGGTCACAAAATAAATTGTGTGGGAAGAAGAAGCAAAGACAATTAAGGAGAAGACGCATTGCTCAACCTTCTCAAGATATCCACGGGCGCGTGGTGAAGCTTGAGAAGGGAAAAACTGAAGCAAGTGTTAAGCTCCATAAGAAGGATGTTCCTAAAGATGAAGAAATCAACATGAGCGTGGAAAAAGGTAAAGATTCAATTAATCATGTTGTTTGCACTGACCATTTCTCTATGTCATCCAAGAACAAAAAGAGAAAAGGGAAAAGGAGGTGCTTTAAGTGCAATAAGGCAGGACACCTCATTGCGTCGTGTCCATACAACGACAAGGGAGAAGGGATAAGGAGATGCTTCGGATGCAATGACAAGAACCACACGATCACTTCTTGTCCTCTATTGATGAATCAAGCATGTGCATTCTCCAGGATGACTCTCACCAAGGAAAATAACAAAAAGCAAGCGTCATGTCAGGTTGAGCGACGCTTCTGCTACAAGTGTGGTGAGCAGGGTCATCTATCCAAGGTATGTAATAAAGGTGAGGTTCCTAAGCAAGTAAATTTGTCTCAATCTTATTCGCTTAGGAGACCCAAATCATACACTTGTGCTAGATCTATAACGAGATCACCTAGAACTAGCACAAAGACTATTTGGGTACCAAAAGCACTTTTAGTTGAACGTCATGGACCCATCCCGAGGTGGGTACCAAATTGTGCTAACTAGACCATGCAGGTGCCTTGAGATGGACTGGAGACCATGGGAGAGCTTAAGACGGTTAACTCAAACTCTATGCTTAAGCTGTTAATTGTTTTGGTGTTTATTCATTGACCCGAGGTTGAATTATTGTGAGACACTAATCCCATGTTCATCTCAAGTGAAATAAGGTGAATAGGTCCTTAATCATTATTGGTGAATCAAGCAAAGGACCTTGATTAGATTTTGCAACTTGCTCTCCATGAGATGGTACCCTTGTATCTTAAGTACTTTGTTGATAATCAGTACTGCTCTTAAGTCTGATTGTTGTGCTACCTGTCCTTGGAGCAGTTATGCTTTTTGATTGCCTGTGTTGAGTACCTTTTAGTCATGATTAATGATTTCCAAGATCGTAACCATGCGTACTTAATCATGATTGTGTGCTTTAGAGGTTATGTCTCTTGAATCATTTAATGGGTAGTTTTTCATTAGATATATCCACCATGATTAACTCTTTTTGTGTTCGTGAATAAACCTGTATCCCTTTGTGAGTTATGCTATATGGTTTTAATGATTAACCTTTGTGCAAATATGACATTTTGTTTAGTTTATGTTCACATGATCACTCTAGTCTGGTATTGTGCGAATACCAAAATCCATGTTGTGCCTATAATGCACCCTTTTGAGCTATAAGGTGCATAAACAAAAGGAGCCCTCAATTAGTGACAACTAGTGCTCTCATGGCAATTCAGGAAAAGGCAAAGGTATGGAGAATGGAACTATGCAATTTCATTGAATATCTTGAAGTTCCATTGATTGTGATCACAGCTATGGTCTTGCCTCTGAATTGGTAGTATCTTGGCTTAGGTGCTCCTTACTTTAAAATGTTGTTTCTTTTGGTGTACCTAAGGAACCTTCTTAATTATGATGTGCTTAGACATTGCGCTTTATATGCATGATCGCGTTGTTTTTCAATTGGTATATGTGGTGCAATGATTGTCAAGTATGAAGCATGTCTAGGTTGCTTGTAAAATGTTATACTTCTTGAGGCATGCATTGTTGTATTAAGTCAACCCTTCATTTGGTAGTCAATTGTTATCTCTTTGTGATGAAATTGAGAGTATGCCTTGATCAAGATATGTTGTGATCCCCTCTAGTTCTGAGAAAGCTAGAATGTGCAAAGTGCAAGTTATTCAAATACTTGATGCACAAGTTCAGGGGGAGAACACATAACTTGTGTCTTTTGAGACTAATTGTTTCTTGAGCGATCTTGTGTAGTCTCAAGGTGGAAAAGAGAAGATGAGCAAGAAATGGAGCAACCAGGACTTGGGTACCTCTGTAAGTCAAGAAATTGGTATCTTAAGTCGTGAGTAATTGCATATTTTTAGATTGCTCAGGCTCTATAATATTTGGTGATACTGGATGCTTATCCTTAAATATCATGGAGCTATGATAATAAATGACCTTTCAATTGGTAGTTGTGATAGCTTGCTTCAATTGACATCTTTTGATAATCACTAGAATAGTAGCTTCATCTTGTGCCAGTACTATAACTTGCTCTAAGCTTGGTGTCTTAGCAACAAGAAAAAAAGTTAGGATAAAGGATCAGGCACAAGTATGGAGAAGCTCCCGGGAGATTAATACTTTCAAGATGGGAAGTACATCACAACATGGTAAAGGTCCAAAAGGAAGTATTGATCTTTTTGCGTATATGTATCTTACTCAAATATTGGTAGTGCATATGTTCAATAAGTAAGGGGGAGATTTGATAGTGTGTTTTCCTCCTTAACACCCTGCTGTCCCTTGACATCATCCTATGTTCTTGCTTGAGTATGGTTTTTGGTGTTTGATGTCAAAGGGGGAGAAGTTGTGCATTAAAGCTTATCTCAACCTGAGAGGAAAGCTTATCCTAAGGGTGATGTGTTAGTTTGAGCATTGTTAGTGTGTTATTGTGTTATTGATAATTCTTACCATATGCCTTTTGCAGTATTATATGTGTTGCATCATATGGACTAGTGTTTCCGCTGCTATGAATTAATTGGCATCTATTGTGTTCATTCTGAAATAGATAGTCATGTGGATAATGGTGCATGTGGTTAATGGTTTAATGGTGCTTTAAGATTGTTTTAAATTGGTATCTTAGTTTAAATTGGTATCTTAATGGTGAATAGTGGTAGGTTGATATTCCTGTGATATATCCACTCAATTGAATGGTGTTTAACTCTGATTCTGTGCATGTGTGTGTTATACGCATCATGGTTTGATCCTTGACACAAATGCATCCCACAGGTGCTAAGGTGTAGCAATGCTTCGATTTAGCCCTAGTATGTGCAAAGCTAAGATTTTAATGTAAGCACATATGTAGGGGGAGCATTCTACAATCTTAGAGCTCAAAATTTGTGCTTTAAATTTCACTCTTATGTAAGCTTTAATTGTGTTGTCATCAATCACCAAAAAGGGGGAGATTGAAAGCTCTCTTGTGGGTTTTGGTGTTTGGATGACAACTCAATTAAAGGACTAACAAGTGTGCTAAGTGTTGAACAGGTGCTTAATGTAAAGCTAACAGGGTTCAACACAAGTGAACAAGTGTGATGGTCCAAGGACTAGATGATGGATAGATAATGGGCATCACAAGTAAGATGGACATTGCATAAAGTGAGACTCGGGTGCGTAGCTCGGAGACAACTGATCAAGCCAAGGACGGAGGCAAGAAGAGCTTCGAGGTACCAAGTGCACGGGAGAAGGTCAAAGAGGCTGAGGAACCCAAAGCCAAGGGTGAAGAAGAAGGCTTGCAAAGTCAAGGGTGATCGAGTTGAGAACAGCTACGGCACATCAAGGATCACTACATAAGGACGTGACTTACAACCAATGAGGAAACATCTCTAGTTATGTGGTGTAAGTCATAAGGCTTAAGACCAAGCTCTAAGAAGGAGATCAAGGTCACTAGAACGAGAACAAATGTCAAAAACAGAACTGGAAGCAGCCCAAAAGAGCTAAGTGCACTCTGACCTTCAGTTTGGGTTGTTCCTATGTTTGGAGATATTCTATGTGACCTTTGCAGGATGTTGGAGCTCAGAAATGTTAGTCTAGATCAAGTTAAGCTGACTTGATGATTTATGAGTCCAACATCAATCTTAAGCATGTCAAATGCTAGAGAGGTGAAAATCCAAGAGAAGGTATGTTTCTAGACTTAGTACATTGGTTTTGTGTACTAACATATTTGTCTAAGTGTTAGAAACAGAGAACAGAAGAAAAGAAAAGAGATGCAAAGGCTTGGCTGTGTACAGCCAAGACTCAGCTCAGTCTGGTGCACCGGACTGTGTCCGGTGCGCCAGGCTGAACTCTGGTGAACAGGCCGCTCTCGGAAGAAGTCGGCGGCGTACGACTATAACTCACTGGACTATCCGGTGATGCACCGGACAGTGTCCGGTGAGTCGGCTGCGGTGAAGTCGCCGCTCTCGGGAGGAGTCTGGCGAAGTACGTCTATAATTCACCGGACTGTCCGGTGGTGCACCGGACTGTCCGGTGAGCCAGCAGTCGGCCGGGCCAACGGTCGGCCGCGTATTCCGCACGTGACGCGTGGCCGAGCCAACGGTCACAAGGGGGCACCGGACTGTCCGGTGAGCACCGGACAGTGTCCGATGCGCCAACGGCTCCAAGACTGCAACGGTCGACTGCGCCAATTTTGGAAGGAAATCGGGCACCGGACAGTGTCCGGTGGTGCACCGGACTGTCCGGTGCGCCAACCGACAGAAGGCAAGATTTGTCTTCCTGGATTGCTTCCAACGGCTCCTAGGCCCCTTGTGCCTATAAAAGGGACCCCTAGGCGCCTCAAGCAATATAGAAGTGTAGCCAACAAGTGTAGACATCACTCGAATCAATTCTCACTCTCCCTCTTGTGTGTATCTCTCTAGTTTGTGTAGAAGGCAAAGCTATAAGCCTTTAGAGAGTGGAGAAGTGCTGCTAAGAGCAAGAGCAAGGTCTTGAGCGTATCGTTACTCTGCCGGAGTGCTGTCAAAAAGTTTGTAAGCAGCCGCGGTTTTGTTGTAACCCAACTCAATATAGTGAAAGGCTCTATCTGTCATACTGACAGATGTGAGCAAACGGAGGAAGGAGTTGAAACAGACTCCAAGCCCAGGTGTGGCTAACTCCAACGAGGACTAGGCAAGCATTTCAGGCTTGGTCGAACCTCGAGATAAATCCTTGCGTCTATGTGCTCTGTTCCGTATTGTATTCTAACTCTCTGTCTTACTCGCTTTTATATCTGCACTTCACTGCTTACTTGTGGTACTAGCCTTCCTTGAAGTGCAGGATATTCTTAAGACAGGAACTTCAATTCCACTGCAACCTACTCGAAGGGTTCTTCACTCCACTGCGATCCTGTCTTCGAGTAGAGTAAGATTTAAGTTTTAAAGTGATAATTTTTATTCGCCTATTCACCCCCCTCTAGGCGACATCCAGATCCTGTTCCCGGGCCAAAGGGAACTTTCAATCATCAGTATCGAAATTGAAGTCGACTTTGCCTAACGGAGTACCGTTCTTAGTTGTGGCATCAACATTTATGGCAGCATGCTCAAACTGTGCAACAGGCTGAGGCAACTTAAGGTGCTCTCCATTTGTGGCATCTACAGGCGCCTTGATAAAGTGAGCCTCTGAGTTCTGGCGTTTCTTCCATTCCTGATATATGTCAATCAGGTATTTCTCAGTGGTGCATGTACGGGACCAGTGCTGCTGAGACCCACACCTGAAACATCCTTTGCCAGCATGCTTTGAGGCACGTGCAGCGTCCTGCTAGGGGTTGCTTTTGCCTTTGCCTCTGCCACGACCATTGTTGCTGCTACTGCCGCTGCCATTCTATGACTGCTTTTTAAAAGTTCCCCTTGTCGGCCCCTGATTATTGTGACGCCTTATTGTGACGCCCACGACCCCTTCCTCTGGAGGAGCCTCTCTTCCCCTGAGACGGGAAGTTTGCATGTGCTTCTGGTACGGCCGCAGCGCCGACAGGACACTTCTGGTAGTTTTGCATCAGGAGCTCATTCTGAGCCTCAGCGTCAAGCAACATGTTGACGAGCTCACAGTACTTCGTGTACTTGTTGTTTCAATACTGCTGCTGAAGAACCATGTTGGAGGGGTGAAAGGTCTGGAGAGTTTTCTCAATCATCTCCAGGTCTGTGACTATCTGGCCACAGAAACGTAGTTGAGCAACAATACGATGAATGGCAGTGTTGTAAGCCTCCACAGTCTTGAAGTCGATGAAGCGGAGTGTGGCCCATTCCTGTTGCGCCTGTAGGAAACGGGTGACGCCTAAGAGGGGGGGTGAATTAGGACTTCTAAAACTTTTACTAAACTAGGCCACAATTAAATCCCTAGAGCAAAACCTATGCAAATAATCAAAACTAGAATGTGCAAACTAGGTTTTGTCTAAGTGTTGCTATCTCTACCGCAAAAGGCTAAGTTTCAATCTATACTAAATAAGTATGACTACAAGATTGAAACTTAAATGCTTAATATAAATGCGGAATGTAAAGAGCTAAGTAGAGAAGCAAACTCTCGTGGATGACGCCGGTATTTTTACCGAGGTATCCGGAACCACGCAAGGTCCCGACTAATCCTCGTTGGTGCCCCTACGCAAAGGAAAGCCCACGCGAGGGCCAAGCACCACGGTCGAGTAACTCCGTAGAGAGCCGCGGGCCTTCTCCACGCGCAAGTGGTGCTCCGCTTCCGGCTCCTCTCGGATGCTCCCCGCCGTCTCCACTATCGAGCTTCCGGCCGTGTTGGGGACTTGTTCTCAAATGCTTCGGATTAAGAACAAGGCAACATAAAAAGTGTTAAATGATGAGGTCCTTCGTCCCTCGAAACATTATTTCCCTTGAGGATATAATGTACTCCGGACGAAGGTCACAAATAATATACCTTCGTAAGTGCGATAAGTTATGACGAAGGACTTATGAACAACATTAAAAGTAATATAAACATTTAAACTTTATTATCATGTCATTTTTATTTTATTATCGTATATCAATAGAAATGACTTCAAATTACAAGTGTACCTTCGGATTGCAGAAAGACAAAAGTACACGGATGACGCAAAAATAAATGCCAGATCAGCGTGAACAGTACGAGAGTACTGTTCATCTATTTATAGACGCGGGACGCAGCCCACGTAAAATTACATTCATGTCCATTACATTTGCCAATGACTTATGGAAATCTGTCAAGGCCCAAGTAGTCTTTTCATCTTTAAGTCGGTTCCCCTCTCTGCTATCGCGACGAAGCTTCCCTGCGCACAGCTTCGGCTGTGCACCATCCTTCGTGGAGCTTGGTAATCAGCCCGTCCTCCATTTTAATCCCCCTTCGTCTGGTTCAGGCTTCGTCCTGACCGTACTTCATGTTCATAATTCTGAGTCCGAAGATACCTGTTCACATAATCCACTTGGAAAACATTGTCAAATCATGTTTTTGAGGACCTTCGGAGGACGAAGGCCCCCAACAGTAGCCCCTCGCAATATTAATTTGTTAATGATAAATTCAGATTGCGATATGGACGAAGGCCTTGAGCCGAAGGTCCGAAAAAACACCTTCCCTTTGCTAGAATAGCAACATTCACTGACAAGCGGGGTCTTTCAATTTTCAACGCCCTGGGGGTATAAATAAGATCATACCGCAAACTTATTTGGTACGCACACTTGCCATCTGCTTCGGCCCACTAAATTTTTAGCTCTTGTGCACTAAGATTTGCTGATCTTTTTGATTTTGAAGCTTCGGCCTTGAAAACAGTTTTTTAGCGTTTCCAAAGATGTCTGAAGGTAAGAAGATCCCTGCTGAGACGAAGCTGAGTCTCGACGAAGAGAAGAACTTGGGGTTCCTTATAGCGATGGCGGAGACCAATACGGAGAAAATCACCAAGGAGATTCTTGAAGGTTTGTCCGAAGATACTGGTGACAGCGACAGTTATGATGTAGAAAGTGGTGGGGAAGAGTTCGAAGATCGACCATGGCGGCCAAGTCACACGGTTTTCGGGAAAACCACTATTAAGCAGAATCATATTGATAATATGAGGGGGAGGTATTTTCGAGATATATCTATTGTGAGGGTTGATGCTGGAGAAAAAACTTCTCCCACCCCCGAAGAAGATGAAGTCGTAATCTTCCGAAGCTTTCTCAAGGCTGGGCTTCGATTCCCCCTAAGCAACTTTGTTGTTGAAGTCCTGAAGACATTTCAAGTCTACCTTCATCAAATTACTCCCGAAGCTATCATAAGAATGGGGATGTTTGTCTGGGCTGCGAGAAGCCAAGGTTTAGAACCAAATGCTAAAAGCTTTTGCAACATTCATGAGTTGTTATATGAGACGAAGCCCTGGGGGAAAGAACAATATCACAACAACTTTGGGTGTTACAGCTTCGGTGCCCGCTCCGGGTCAAGCCGTCCTGTGCCGACCTTTCGGAAGAGGTGGCCCGGAGCCTGGATGACTGAATGGTTCTATGTAAAGAATGACTTAACAGCGCAAGAAGATGTCAAGAGTATCATTATGCGCCCCATCTGGCAACGCTTCGGACTTCGAAGGCCGAAGGTTGAAATGGATGAAGCAGCCGAGGAATGCCAAAGAGCCTTCGGCGTAGTCTGCTCTTTTATTGGGACAAGGGACTTGATTCAAGAACATATTGCCTTCAGGGTGTGGCCACTTGCAGGAAAGTGGGAAATGCCGAAGGAGACCATCAAAGAGTCCGACGAAGGCGGACTGGTCAGACTGAAATACACATTCAAATACGGGGATAAATTTGTTGAACCTGATGACGACTGGTTGAAAAACATTGAAACATTAAGTGACGAACTGCTTGGGGTGTACTCGAAGGCTGAGAATACTGCGTTATCAGCAGCCTTCGGAGGCCGAAAGAAGAAAAGGCTCAACCGGGTATTTGACGCAGTCGGGTTTGTCTACCCTGACTATCACTATCCGGTGTCGGGTCGCAAAAGAAAAAATACTTCTCCTGCGACAGAAGCTTCCACGAGTGCCACTAGCGAGCCAGCGCCGCAAAAGAAAAAGATAAAGGTGCTCACCCACCGAGCGCGTTTTATTGAGCCGGCCACAGTGCCAGAATTTATTGGTGAAGTCTCTTTGGCCTCTGAAGCTACAGAACCAGCTCCAGTGCCGAAGATGGAAGAAAAGACCGAAGCGCCTTCAGCAGAAAAAGCAGAGAAACCGAAGATTGAAAAGCCAAAAATATCGGAAATCTTAAGTCCTTCAGCAAATGTCGAAACAATAAAAAATCAAAAGGGTCCGTCGGTGACCCCGAAAAGAAAAAGAATGGTGAACGTGCTAGATGTTTTGGAGACAATTAAGTCTTCAAGCACAACTCCAAAGAAGACTATTGAAGTTGCTGAAGTGTCTACCGAAGCTGTAGTTGCTGAAGCTTCGAAGCAACAACCTGA
This sequence comes from Zea luxurians, assembly GCA_029449295.1. Taxonomy (NCBI): domain Eukaryota; kingdom Viridiplantae; phylum Streptophyta; class Magnoliopsida; order Poales; family Poaceae; genus Zea; species Zea luxurians. The sequence continues at coordinate 48,677,694 of JAOPSE010000017.1, forward strand.
AGCTGAAGCTGGGCCTTCAGAGCCCACCAAGGAACAATCTTTGGAAACAAAAATATCAGAACCAAATTTGGTTGAAGAAATTGACACTGCCGCCCCCGAAGCTCCTTCCAGCATATGCGATTACATCGTACGACATGCTTCGGGGAAGAAATTATCTGAAGAAGAAACTTGCGAAGCCAACTACTATGCCAGAGAGCTAAAATATCCGAAGGGGGCAGTAGTGTTTAATGGGACAAATGAAGATGACTTCCTGTACTGCCTTCCTGATAATAAAGAACTATCTGTCTGCCGAGAGATGGCTAGAAGTATGGGGTTCCCGAAGCTCGAAGCTGGATTATGTGCTATGACAAAGGAGGATCTCGCGGACAGTCTTGCGTACAATAGCCTAAAGGTATGGGAATTAGACACTTGAAATTTTTTTTTAATACATAATTCATTCTTTTATTCTTATATGGATTCTTTTTCGTATAGGGCTTAATCCTAAGCAACGCATTAAGAGCACAAAAGAGTGCCGAAGATGAGAGCTATGAAATTGCGTTCAACAATTTACGTTCAGAAGTTATTAAACTGAGAAACGAAGCTCTAGAAAAAGATAAAATTCTGCTTACATTAGTAGACAAAATAAAAAAGGACGAAGCTGCTGCAAAGGTTCAGGCCGAAGCTCAGAGACGCGAAATTAAAGATCTTCAGAAGCAACTGGCCCGGGCGAAAGAAGAACGCATACTTGAAGAAACAAGACGGGAATGCAGCGACCAATGGGCTGATCATTTGGAAGCAACCGTGGAAGAGCTTCGGTCTTCTAAGAAAAAATGCTATGAAAAATCCATGGAATGCGTAAAGAAAATTAAAACCAGCTTCGCCAACGTGGGCGCATTTTCCAGTGAAGAGAATTTCTCAAGAGGCAATCCCGAAGGTCCAATAGAATGGATCAGTCACGAAGCAGAGGCCTTCGAGGAAATCCTGAGTAGCCGCGGTGACATCTGCGCTTTTTCGGGCGCCAGGGGAGTTTCTACTGTCTTGGAGAAGAAAGGTTGTGAACATGTAAAATCTTTAGCTCAGTCCGAAGCTGCCTTATCCTCCGAAGACATCAAAGACCCCTCGGCCGAAGCAAGCATGGTTGGTGGCAAATTCTTTACTGATGTCTGGGACAACGGCAGCCGAGAAATGGCGCAAGAAATTATTCAAAGGAGTGAAAAAGGCATCCATGATGCTAGGAAAGTGACAGAAGTTGCCGAAGGGCAAATAGGTATTAATTAGTCGCTCTTATTGTGTTGTAATTTTTATTTCAAACTTTGCTCGCGGTTTGTAATAGTAATGCAAAAATATTCTCTTCCCTCAGAACCTGCTGGATCGTCTGTTGACCCTCACACAAAAGAGGATGACGAAATCAAACAAATGGCCGAAGCTATCATGGATAAAGTTGTTGAACAACTTCTAAATGAGGCTGCCGAAGTAGTATTAAGAGAAGACTAGGTGTTATTAGAAAAAACATTTGAAGTGTGATCTATGTAATATTTTGTACATTTGAATGTAATATACAAGTCTCTTTTCATTATTCAATTCTTTACGATGCATGAAATTCTACATACATACCATTTTTGAGCCTTCGGCGAAAAAACACCTTCCCTTCTTTTCATGCTTCGTGAAGAAGACATTCTCCGTTAAAACTATTCTGATGACTTACGTCCACGCTTCGTGAAAACATTCTCCGAAGCTGTGCAATTTCGATATTACTCTGATGAAGCACGTCCATGCTTTGTGAAAACATTCTCCGAAGCTGTATTCCGAAGATTATCATTGTATTCCCTCGTGACTTTACACAATTTTCACTTTCTCAAAGCGTCCTTTCGAAGGTTGATACTGTGTCCCCTTCTTTTGCCATATGCAACATGATGTATGATGCTTATGCTATGCAAAATGATGTGATGATGTTATGTTATGCAAATGACGTTTGTTCCGAAGATACACACAAAATATATTTGTAAGCTCTGCATTCCCTTAGGAACGTCTTTGGAGCTTCTTCGCCTTTTACTTAGGCGGTATCAGCGTTGACTTTTCGCTGTAAGCTCTGCATTCCCTTAGGAACGTCTTTGGAGCTTCTTCGCCTTTTACTTTAGGCGGTATCAGCGTTGACTTTTCGCTGTATGCTCTGCATTCCCTTAGGAACGTCTTTGGAGCAAAAAACTTACACTGCGCTCCCTTTGGAACGGCTTTTTGTAACTTCGGCAACTTACTCTGCGTTCCTTAGAACGACTTTTTGTTGCTTCGAAGGATTTTTAATAATTCGAAGGTCCTCCTTGTTACCGCAAATTTTTAAGCTTCAGCAACTTAAGCCTGTGGAGAAGATAGGTTTTCCTGATAACCAACCACGAAACTATTACATGAAAACTGAAATGTTCTTTATTACACAGAAAATAGAACTAAACGGAAAAGACTGCTATCAAAGTAGGATATTTGTCAATAAATGTGCTTCGACTCTGGCACAGTACTATTGACTGTGCGAGCTTCAGATTGCTCTCTGAGATCCCTTTGGTGCGGAACATATTGGCTCCCTTCTGGCTGTTGGCCTTGTTGCAGCGGAGGTGGGGGCGGGGGCTGTTGCCATGAAGCTTGAGGTTGACTCGCCGAAGCTACGGAAACTGCAGGGTGGTTGCCCACGTATTCCGGGATGTAAGGTTGATGGTACGAAGCAGTATGCATGACCTGCTTCGGCTGGCCCTGTTGCGCTGCAGCTTCTGCTAGCTCCTTTTGTTTCTGGATGGTAACATGGCACATCCTGGTGGTATGGCCCTTGTTTTCACCACAGAATAAGCAAAATACCCTCCTTGGTTGATCTCCAAATCTTCCGCCGAAGCCCCTGGCGCCTCTGCCTCTTGGAGCTGGTGGCCGGAAGAAAGTTTGCTGTTGCCCCGAAGCCTGTGAGGAGCTCTGCGGTCTGTTCTGCTGACTCCCCTTATCGTCATTTTGAGTGGAGTTGTGGATGGACCTGACATGCCTCGGATAAAATCTTCCTCCGAAGCCCCTGGTCATTTCAGAAAATCTGAAAGCCTCCTCCCTTCTTTGGCGAAAGTCATTGTCGGCACGAATGTACTCGTCCATCTTTTGGAGCAGCTTCTCCAGAGTCTGAGGAGGCTTCCTAGCAAAGTATTGAGCTGCAGGTCCAGGACGAAGCCCCTTGATCATGGCTTCGATGACAATTTCATTGGGCACCGTTGGTGCTTGCGCCCTCAAACGCAAGAACCTTCTGACATACGCCTGAAGGTATTCTTCATGATCCTGAGTGCACTGGAACAAGGCTTGAGCAGTGACCGGCTTCGTCTGAAATCCTTGAAAGCTGGTTAACAACATATCCTTCAGCTTCTGCCATGAAGTGATCATTCCTGGTCGAAGGGAGGAATACCAGGTCTGAGCAACACTCCTGACGGCCATAACGAAAGACTTTGCCATGACTGCAGCATTGCCACCATACGAAGACACTGTTGCTTCGTAACTCATCAAGAACTGCTTCGGGTCTGAATGGCCATCAAACATGGGAAGCTGGGGTGGCTTATAGGACGGAGGCCAAGGTGTAGCCTACAGCTCAGCGGACAGAGGAGAAGCATCATCGAAAACAAAATTTCCATGATGGAAATTGTCATACCAGTCATCTTCGTTGAAGAAGCCCTCCTGACGAAGATCTTTTTGTTGAGGCCTTCGGTTCTGCTCATCGTGGGTAAGATGACGGACTTCTTCAGAAGCTTCGTCTATCTGCCTTTGCAGCTCAGCTAGCCTGGCCATCTTTTCTTTTTTCCTCTGCACCTGTTGATGAAGCATCTCCATATCTCTGATCTCTTGGTCTAGTTCATCCTCCTGAAGCGTCGGGCTGACGGCCTTCCTCTTCTGGCTTCGGGCCTCCCGAAGAGAGACGGTCTCCTGGTTGGGGTCCAGCGGTTGCAGTGCTGCAGCCCCAGTCGCTGAAGCTTTCTTCGGCGCCATAGCGAGGGTCTATAGCTTCCGAAGGTGTTCGAAAAACTCGAAATGGAAGTGAGTTCACCGGAGGTGGGCGCCAATGTAGGGGACTTGTTCTCAAATGCTTCGGATTAAGAACAAGGCAACATAAAAAGTGTTAAATGATGAGGTCCTTCGTCCCTCGAAACATTATTTCCCTTCAGGATATAATGTACTCCGGACGAAGGTCACAAATAATATACCTTCGTAAGTGCGATAAGTTATGACGAAGGACTTATGAACAACATTAAAAGTAATATAAACATTTAAACTTTATTATCATGTCATTTTTATTTTATTATCGTATATCAATAGAAATGACTTCAAATTACAAGTGTACCTTCGGATTGCAGAAAGACAAAAGTACACGGATGACGCAAAAATAAATGCCAGATCAGCGTGAACAGTACGAGAGTACTGTTCATCTATTTATAGACGCGGGACGCAGCCCACGTAAAATTACATTCATGTCCATTACATTTGCCAATGACTTATGGAAATCTGTCAAGGCCCAAGTAGTCTTTTCATCTTTAAGTCGGTTCCCCTCTCTGCTATCGCGACGAAGCTTCCCTGCGCACAGCTTCGGCTGTGCACCATCCTTCGTGGAGCTTGGTAATCAGCCCGTCCTCCATTTTAATCCCCCTTCGTCTGGTTCAGGCTTCGTCCTGACCGTACTTCATGTTCATAATTCTGAGTCCGAAGATACCTGTTCACATAATCCACTTGGAAAACATTGTCAAATCATGTTTTTGAGGACCTTCGGAGGACGAAGGCCCCCAACAGTAGCCCCTCGCAATATTAATTTGTTAATGATAAATTCAGATTGCGATATGGACGAAGGCCTTGAGCCGAAGGTCCGAAAAAACACCTTCCCTTTGCTAGAATAGCAACATTCACTGACAAGCGGGGTCTTTCAATTTTCAACGCCCTGGGGGTATAAATAAGATCATACCGCAAACTTATTTGGTACGCACACTTGCCATCTGCTTCGGCCCACTAAATTTTTAGCTCTTGTGCACTAAGATTTGCTGATCTTTTTGATTTTGAAGCTTCGGCCTTGAAAACAGTTTTTTAGCGTTTCCGAAGATGTCTGAAGGTAAGAAGATCCCTGCTGAGACGAAGCTGAGTCTCGACGAAGAGAAGAACTTGGGGTTCCTTATAGCGATGGCGGAGACCAATACGGAGAAAATCACCAAGGAGATTCTTGAAGGTTTGTCCGAAGATACTGGTGACAGCGACAGTTATGATGTAGAAAGTGGTGGGGAAGAGTTCGAAGATCGACCATGGCGGCCAAGTCACACGGTTTTCGGGAAAACCACTATTAAGCAGAATCATATTGATAATATGAGGGGGAGGTATTTTCGAGATATATCTATTGTGAGGGTTGATGCTGGAGAAAAAACTTCTCCCACCCCCGAAGAAGATGAAGTCGTAATCTTCCGAAGCTTTCTCAAGGCTGGGCTTCGATTCCCCCTAAGCAACTTTGTTGTTGAAGTCCTGAAGACATTTCAAGTCTACCTTCATCAAATTACTCCCGAAGCTATCATAAGAATGGGGATGTTTGTCTGGGCTGCGAGAAGCCAAGGTTTAGAACCAAATGCTAAAAGCTTTTGCAACATTCATGAGTTGTTATATGAGACGAAGCCCTGGGGGAAAGAACAATATCACAACAACTTTGGGTGTTACAGCTTCGGTGCCCGCTCCGGGTCAAGCCGTCCTGTGCCGACCTTTCGGAAGAGGTGGCCCGGAGCCTGGATGACTGAATGGTTCTATGTAAAGAATGACTTAACAGCGCAAGAAGATGTCAAGAGTATCATTATGCGCCCCATCTGGCAACGCTTCGGACTTCGAAGGCCGAAGGTTGAAATGGATGAAGCAGTCGAGGAATGCCAAAGAGCCTTCGGCGTAGTCTGCTCTTTTATTGGGACAAGGGACTTGATTCAAGAACATATTGCCTTCAGGGTGTGGCCACTTGCAGGAAAGTGGGAAATGCCGAAGGAGAGCATCAAAGAGTCCGACGAAGGCGGACTGGTCAGACTGAAATACACATTCAAATACGGGGATAAATTTGTTGAACCTGATGACGACTGGTTGAAAAACATTGAAACATTAAGTGACGAACTGCTTGGGGTGTACTCGAAGGCCGAGAATACTGCGTTATCAGCAGCCTTCGGAGGCCGAAAGAAGAAAAGGCTCAACCGGGTATTTGACGCAGTCGGGTTTGTCTACCCTGACTATCACTATCCGGTGTCGGGTCGCAAAAGAAAAAATACTTCTCCTGCGACAGAAGCTTCCACGAGTGCCACTAGCGAGCCAGCGCCGCAAAAGAAAAAGATAAAGGTGCTCACCCACCGAGCGCGTTTTATTGAGCCGGCCACAGTGCCAGAATTTATTGGTGAAGTCTCTTTGGCCTCTGAAGCTACAGAACCAGCTCCAGTGCCGAAGATGGAAGAAAAGACCGAAGCGCCTTCAGCAGAAAAAGCAGAGAAACCGAAGATTGAAAAGCCAAAAATATCGGAAATCTTAAGTCCTTCAGCAAATGTCGAAACAATAAAAAATCAAAAGGGTCCGTCGGTGACCCCGAAAAGAAAAAGAATGGTGAACGTGCTAGATGTTTTGGAGACAATTAAGTCTTCAAGCACAACTCCAAAGAAGACTATTGAAGTTGCTGAAGTGTCTACCGAAGCTGTAGTTGCTGAAGCTTCGAAGCAACAACCTGAAGCTGAAGCTGGGCCTTCAGAGCCCACCAAGGAACAATCTTTGGAAACAAAAATATCAGAACCAAATTTGGTTGAAGAAATTGACACTGCCGCCCCCGAAGCTCCTTCCAGCATATGCGATTACATCGTACGACATGCTTCGGGGAAGAAATTATCTGAAGAAGAAACTTGCGAAGCCAACTACTATGCCAGAGAGCTAAAATATCCGAAGGGGGCAGTAGTGTTTAATGGGACAAATGAAGATGACTTCCTGTACTGCCTTCCTGATAATAAAGAACTATCTGTCTGCCGAGAGATGGCTAGAAGTATGGGGTTCCCGAAGCTCGAAGCTGGATTATGTGCTATGACAAAGGAGGATCTCGCGGACAGTCTTGCGTACAATAGCCTAAAGGTATGGGAATTAGACACTTGAAAAATTTTTTTTAATACATAATTCATTCTTTTATTCTTATATGGATTCTTTTTCGTATAGGGCTTAATCCTAAGCAACGCATTAAGAGCACAAAAGAGTGCCGAAGATGAGAGCTATGAAATTGCGTTCAACAATTTACGTTCAGAAGTTATTAAACTGAGAAACGAAGCTCTAGAAAAAGATAAAATTCTGCTTACATTAGTAGACAAAATAAAAAAGGACGAAGCTGCTGCAAAGGTTCAGGCCGAAGCTCAGAGACGCGAAATTAAAGATCTTCAGAAGCAACTGGCCCGGGCGAAAGAAGAACGCATACTTGAAGAAACAAGACGGGAATGCAGCGACCAATGGGCTGATCATTTGGAAGCAACCGTGGAAGAGCTTCGGTCTTCTAAGAAAAAATGCTATGAAAAATCCATGGAATGCGTAAAGAAAATTAAAACCAGCTTCGCCAACGTGGGCGCATTTTCCAGTGAAGAGAATTTCTCAAGAGGCAATCCCGAAGGTCCAATAGAATGGATCAGTCACGAAGCAGAGGCCTTCGAGGAAATCCTGAGTAGCCGCGGTGACATCTGCGCTTTTTCGGGCGCCAGGGGAGTTTCTACTGTCTTGGAGAAGAAAGGTTGTGAACATGTAAAATCTTTAGCTCAGTCCGAAGCTGCCTTATCCTCCGAAGACATCAAAGACCCCTCGGCCGAAGCAAGCATGGTTGGTGGCAAATTCTTTACTGATGTCTGGGACAACGGCGGCCGAGAAATGGCGCAAGAAATTATTCAAAGGAGTGAAAAAGGCATCCATGATGCTAGGAAAGTGACAGAAGTTGCCGAAGGGCAAATAGGTATTAATTAGTCGCTCTTATTGTGTTGTAATTTTTATTTCAAACTTTGCTCGCGGTTTGTAATAGTAATGCAAAAATATTCTCTTCCCTCAGAACCTGCTGGATCGTCTGTTGACCCTCACACAAAAGAGGATGACGAAATCAAACAAATGGCCGAAGCTATCATGGATAAAGTTGTTGAACAACTTCTAAATGAGGCTGCCGAAGTAGTATTAAGAGAAGACTAGGTGTTATTAGAAAAAACATTTGAAGTGTGATCTATGTAATATTTTGTACATTTGAATGTAATATACAAGTCTCTTTTCATTATTCAATTCTTTACGATGCATGAAATTCTACATACATACCATTTTTGAGCCTTCGGCGAAAAAACACCTTCCCTTCTTTTCATGCTTCGTGAAGAAGACATTCTCCGTTAAAACTATTCTGATGACTTACGTCCACGCTTCGTGAAAACATTCTCCGAAGCTGTGCAATTTCGATATTACTCTGATGAAGCACGTCCATGCTTTGTGAAAACATTCTCCGAAGCTGTATTCCGAAGATTATCATTGTATTCCCTCGTGACTTTACACAATTTTCACTTTCTCAAAGCGTCCTTTCGAAGGTTGATACTGTGTCCCCTTCTTTTGCCATATGCAACATGATGTATGATGCTTATGCTATGCAAAATGATGTGATGATGTTATGTTATGCAAATGACGTTTGTTCCGAAGATACACACAAAATATATTTGTAAGCTCTGCATTCCCTTAGGAACGTCTTTGGAGCTTCTTCGCCTTTTACTTAGGCGGTATCAGCGTTGACTTTTCGCTGTAAGCTCTGCATTCCCTTAGGAACGTCTTTGGAGCTTCTTCGCCTTTTACTTTAGGCGGTATCAGCGTTGACTTTTCGCTGTATGCTCTGCATTCCCTTAGGAACGTCTTTGGAGCAAAAAACTTACACTGCGCTCCCTTTGGAACGGCTTTTTGTAACTTCGGCAACTTACTCTGCGTTCCTTAGAACGACTTTTTGTTGCTTCGAAGGATTTTTAATAATTCGAAGGTCCTCCTTGTTACCGCAAATTTTTAAGCTTCAGCAACTTAAGCCTGTGGAGAAGATAGATTTTCCTGATAACCAACCACGAAACTATTACATGAAAACTGAAATGTTCTTTATTACACAGAAAATAGAACTAAACGGAAAAGACTGCTATCAAAGTAGGATATTTGTCAATAAATGTGCTTCGACTCTGGCACAGTACTATTGACTGTGCGAGCTTCAGATTGCTCTCTGAGATCCCTTTGGTGCGGAACATATTGGCTCCCTTCTGGCTGTTGGCCTTGTTGCAGCGGAGGTGGGGGCGGGGGCTGTTGCCATGAAGCTTGAGGTTGACTCGCCGAAGCTACGGAAACTGCAGGGTGGTTGCCCACGTATTCCGGGATGTAAGGCTGATGGTACGAAGCAGTATGCATGACCTGCTTCGGCTGGCCCTGTTGCGCTGCAGCTTCTGCTAGCTCCTTTTGTTTCTGGATGGTAACATGGCACATCCTGGTGGTATGGCCCTTGTTTTCACCACAGAATAAGCAAAATACCCTCCTTGGTTGATCTCCAAATCTTCCGCCGAAGCCCCTGGCGCCTCTGCCTCTTGGAGCTGGTGGCCGGAAGAAAGTTTGCTGTTGCCCCGAAGCCTGTGAGGAGCTCTGCGGTCTGTTCTGCTGACTCCCCTTATCGTCATTTTGAGTGGAGTTGTGGATGGACCTGACATGCCTCGGATAAAATCTTCCTCCGAAGCCCCTGGTCATTTCAGAAAATCTGAAAGCCTCCTCCCTTCTTTGGCGAAAGTCATTGTCGGCACGAATGTACTCGTCCATCTTTTGGAGCAGCTTCTCCAGAGTCTGAGGAGGCTTCCTAGCAAAGTATTGAGCTGCAGGTCCAGGACGAAGCCCCTTGATCATGGCTTCGATGACAATTTCATTGGGCACCGTTGGTGCTTGCGCCCTCAAACGCAAGAACCTTCTGACATACGCCTGAAGGTATTCTTCATGATCCTGAGTGCACTGGAACAAGGCTTGAGCAGTGACCGGCTTCGTCTGAAATCCTTGAAAGCTGGTTAACAACATATCCTTCAGCTTCTGCCATGAAGTGATCGTTCCTGGTCGAAGGGAGGAATACCAGGTCTGAGCAACACTCCTGACGGCCATAACGAAAGACTTTGCCATGACTGCAGCATTGCCACCATACGAAGACACTGTTGCTTCGTAACTCATCAAGAACTGCTTCGGGTCTGAATGGCCATCAAACATGGGAAGCTGGGGTGTCTTATAGGACGGAGGCCAAGATGTAGCCTACAGCTCAGCGGACAGAGGAGAAGCATCATCGAAAACAAAATTTCCATGATGGAAATTGTCATACCAGTCATCTTCGTTGAAGAAGCCCTCCTGACGAAGATCTTTTTGTTGAGGCCTTCGGTTCTGCTCATCGTGGGTAAGATGACGGACTTCTTCAGAAGCTTCGTCTATCTGCCTTTGCAGCTCAGCTAGCCTGGCCATCTTTTCTTTTTTCCTCTGCACCTGTTGATGAAGCATCTCCATATCTCTGATCTCTTGGTCTAGTTCATCCTCCTGAAGCGTCGGGCTGACGGCCTTCCTCTTCTGGCTTCGGGCCTCCCGAAGAGAGACGGTCTCCTGGTTGGGGTCCAGCGGTTGCAGTGCTGCAGCCCCAGTCGCTGAAGCTTTCTTCGGCGCCATAGCGAGGGTCTATAGCTTCCGAAGGTGTTCGAAAAACTCGAAATGGAAGTGAGTTCACCGGAGGTGGGCGCCAATGTAGGGGACTTGTTCTCAAATGCTTCGGATTAAGAACAAGGCAACATAAAAAGTGTTAAATGATGAGGTCCTTCGTCCCTCGAAACATTATTTCCCTTCAGGATATAATGTACTCCGGACGAAGGTCACAAATAATATACCTTCGTAAGTGCGATAAGTTATGACGAAGGACTTATGAACAACATTAAAAGTAATATAAACATTTAAACTTTATTATCATGTCATTTTTATTTTATTATCGTATATCAATAGAAATGACTTCAAATTACAAGTGTACCTTCGGATTGCAGAAAGACAAAAGTACACGGATGACGCAAAAATAAATGCCAGATCAGCGTGAACAGTACGAGAGTACTGTTCATCTATTTATAGACGCGGGACGCAGCCCACGTAAAATTACATTCATGTCCATTACATTTGCCAATGACTTATGGAAATCTGTCAAGGCCCAAGTAGTCTTTTCATCTTTAAGTCGGTTCCCCTCTCTGCTATCGCGACGAAGCTTCCCTGCGCACAGCTTCGGCTGTGCACCATCCTTCGTGGAGCTTGGTAATCAGCCCGTCCTCCATTTTAATCCCCCTTCGTCTGGTTCAGGCTTCGTCCTGACCGTACTTCATGTTCATAATTCTGAGTCCGAAGATACCTGTTCACATAATCCACTTGGAAAACATTGTCAAATCATGTTTTTGAGGACCTTCGGAGGACGAAGGCCCCCAACAGGCCGAAACGCCGCGGGCCTCGTTCCCTCCGGTACACGGTGGCGGCCGTGACACAAACGCGGTTGTCACGGTCTCGCAAGACTCTCGCCCCACTCGGTACAATTACAACGGCTCACGCAAGAGCCGAGGGGTTGTGTGGTTTTACAAAACTCACTCAACTAACTAGGATTCATCTAGAGCAAGCGCTAAAGCGGTCTAACTAACCTAAGCACTTCGCAAAGCACCTACGCTAATCACCGAGTGATTCTATTAAGCACTTGGGTGTTTGAGCTCTTGGAAATATGCACTATATGCCTTGGTATGCTGCTTGGGCTCCCACACTTGAGAATGGCCGGTTGGGGTGGTATTTATAGCCTCCACACCCCAAACTAGCCGTTGGACAGAAAGCAGCAGCTTTCTGTCGTCGGGTGCACCGGACAGTCCGGTGCACCACCGGACACTGCACAGTAGATGTCCGGTGCACGCCACGTCAGCCGACCGTTGGCGCCTGTAGCAGTCGACCGTTGGATCCGACCATTGCTGTCTGCCCGTTGGCACACCGGACAGTCCGGTGCACACCGGACAGTCCGGTGCTACAGCCAGAGAGCGCCTGTCTGCGGCCTCTCTGCGCAGACTGTCCGGTGCCTCACCGGACAGTCCGGTGCACACCGGACACCGATGTCCGGTGCGCCACCTGGCGCTGGCTGACAGCCCTCGTCTTGGATTTCTTCGCTGATTTCTTCGGGCTTCTTTGTTCTTGAGTAATGGACTCCTATGCATATTTTTATGTCTTCTTTTGAGGTGTTGCATCCTCATTGCCTTGGTCCAATTCTCTTCGCATCCTGTGAACTACAAACACAGACACTAGAAAGCTTATTAGTTCACGGATTGTGTTGTTCATCAAACACCAAAACTCAATTAGCCAAATGGCTCGGAGTCCATTTTCCTTACAATCTCCCCCTTTTTGGTGATTGATGACAACACAACCAAAGCAAGCAAATAATACAAGTATTTGAATGAAAATATGTAATCTACTTGCTAAGATGCATGATTGTCCCCACAATGTGATATTATGGACTTAAGCCTCCCCCTAACTCCATAATTCACTTACTTCCTATTTTTGGACCAAATAACCAGAACCACTTGAAAAGCCATTTGTAGATATAAAATTTTAAATTGGTGGTGTTTGGTGTTTGATATAGTTTTCATTGCTTTGGTCCCTAAACTTCTCCCCCTTTGGCATCAACCACCGAAAAGGAAGACATTAAAAGCATGTAGGAAGTAAATAAAAGCTTGCCCTCATCAAGAATTGTATCAAATGATATCACTAGAAGGATATTAAATTAAACTATGTGAATGATACCACTTGAAAGAGTCCTCAAAAGATTACTCCCCCTAAATGAGTTGTCTCCTTTAGAAAGAGTTTTTCTCCCCCTTTAGAGATGAAGAAATACTCCCCCTGACAGAGATCCTCTACTTAGGAAAAAGCATGTGAAAATTAGAGGTGCAAGACATGATTTGAAAAGACTAACTTCCCTTATGCATAGGTAACAGAATATGAGTTTACTACTTATGCATTTTTGCAACATGGAAGCATATGATATGAAATATAGTCTAATCAAATATTGGAGAAGACATGTAAATGATACTTAATATAGTCTCAAAAGATACCAATTGAAAGTCAATGGTGAGCTTGAGAGACATGAGAGTTCTTGGAGATTTTGCAGTGGAAGGTTGTTGTCTTTCTCCAGGGACCTTATTTTCCTTACAATGAGACTATCACATGAAATAGACTTGAAAAGATGTTAGTCTCAAAGTGTTAGATTATAGAGTAATCTCCCCCTGAAGGTGTGCATACAAGTTTTGAATACTTGTAGGAGACATGCACTTTGATTTGATATCAAGAGGGGCAAATTATCTACAATCCTAACTTTGGCACATATAAGTTAAATGATACACTTTGTAGATATCAAAATTTTCAATTGATGCATCATTTACTATGGAGTGATATAGAAGCTATGTGTCGTGCTTAAATAAACATTTTAAGCCATGTAGGTTTGCTTAAGTATATGAATTAAAAACAAGCAATCCTACCATATGATTTACCTAGTATGCATGATTTTAAACAAAAATACATAACAAATGTAATCCTAGGTAAGAAAGGTAAACTAGATAAAAGATAAATAGATACGCATATCTAAAAACGAGAAATATAATAAAACTAGTTACCTAAGTCATGGGTGGGAAATTTGGGTCCAAAGTTTTTCACTAACCCACTTGGCAATAAACTTGATCCAGTATGATGTACCCCATGATATACATCCCAACTTTGCCAAGTCTCCAAATTTCCTGATGACCTTCGGTCCACTCACTTCTCTTTCGGGATCCAAACCTTCTTGGTGCTTTTCATGGTTGAGATTATCTCCTTTGGCACCCAGATGCGTTTGGCCTCCTTTCCTTTGTTGGCTTGCTTGTTGGCCTTGATTGCTATCACCTTTCCGTTCTTTTTCTTCTTGATCAAATATGGTGTAGCATCCTTTTTGTTCATCTTTTTGATGTAGGTGTTGGAGATTTTGCTTGATGGCTTTTGCTTGAGCTTTTGCCTTTGTTTATCCCCGGTCATCGCCTTGCATTGGAAAGACTTGTGGCCTTCCATGTGGCATAGCCTACAAATCACAGTTTCTCCCTCTACAGGCTTGTTCACTCCCGCAGTGGTGTTATCCTGTGGAGGTCGGATTTGTTTGGCTTTGCCTTTCTTGTCATACAAAGCCTTGCCAAGGCGAGCCACTTCTTGCTTTAATTGTTCATTTTCCTTTGCAACCTCATCCGAACATGTCTCTACAACAATATTCTCAACAACGACTTGGTTGCAGGGGTTAGAGTCATCAATTAAATCAAAGCAGGAAGTAGAAGCATCTTTCTTAATTATTTCAGGTATTTCAACTAAAGATGCTGCTGGGGTGCTACCAATGTTTTCTAGCTTAGTAGTTAGCTCATTATTGTGTATGCTGAGAATTTCCATTTTCCCTAGCAAATTTTCAATAGCTTCTTGGGAGCTAGCTAACTTAGCCTTAAGTTTTTCATTCTTTTTAATAAGGCTATCATCGGTAGCAGTGGATGGAGCACTAGATTCTAATAGCTCAATTTTAGTTGATAGCTCACTATTTAAGTTTGCAAAAGTTTCAAATTTTTCTAGCAAACCTTTGTAATCATTTTGAGAGCTAACCAACTTATTTTTCAAAGTTTTAAGTTGAGCTTTTTGCTTAGTGCAAACATCCTGGAAAAATTCTACGGCTTCCGCAAGCTCATCTAGAGAGGGCTTTCCCTCACCTTCATCATCACTACTACTTTCATCACTAGAGGTTGGAATGCTTTTGTTACCTCTTGCCATAAGGCATTTGTGTGATGACCGTGATGATCGTGACGAGGACCGGTGGCTGCGCGTCCTTGGAGGTTCATCTTCACTTGAAGAATCATCCCAAGTTCTAACACTTGTTAGTGCCTTGCCTTTGCTCCTCTCCTTTTTGGGCTTGGCCATATTTGGACAGTTGTCCCTAAAGTGGCCCTTCTCCCCACATGCGAAGCATCCTCTCTTCCTTTGCTTTTTCCTGTCAATGTTAAAGAGAAGATCCTCGACCTGCAGGGGCACACCCATTAGATTAATCTTGCGGATCATCCTCATTACCTTTCCGACGCGTCGGATTGTTTCTTCGTCCTCGGAGGATGATGTGCATGGTTGATTATCTTCATCATCATCACTTTCTTCTTCTTCCTCTTCTTCACTTGAGGAACTTAGAGTGGGAGCCTTCTTTTTGCCCTTCCTTTCATCACATGCAAAAGCATATGGCCTTGAGGAAGTTGGCTCCTCTCCCCGACTCATTTTTCGCGACATTTCAAAGGCCGCGATTTTCCCAATCACAATGGTCGGGGTCATGTTGCTCAGGTCCTCCATGTTGTGAAGGATGGTGATGATGCTCCCATATCTTTGTTGTGGTAGCAGGGAGATAATCTTCCTCACAATGTCCGCATCACCTAGCTTATTAATGCCAATAGAATTGAGCTCATTGATAATTAGATTCAAACGAGAATACATGTCTCTAACAAGCTCATCATCTTTCATAGCAAAAGAATTATACTCATTTAAGACTAGGCAATGTTTTTGCTCACGGACATTGGATGTGCCGTCATGGAGCTCATACAGTTTTAGCCAAATCTCATTAGCAGTTTTCAAGGTAAATACTTGATTAAAAATATCCATGCTAAGAGATTCATACAAGCAATTTTTGGCTCTAGCATTTAAATGAATTTCTTTTTCCTCACTCGTGGTGGGTTTCTCGGGATTCTTGAGGGGTTTCATCCCGTCACGAGTGACTCTCCAAACACCTAGATCAACGGCCTCTAGGTAACAAGCCATTCTAGCACTATAATATGGGAAGTTAGTGCCGTCGAAGTGTGGTGGCCTATGGGTATCCATCCCTTCCTCTAAAAAGCGTCGGCTCTTTTAGCGGTGAAGCTAAAGCGTTTCAAATGAGCCAAACCGGGCTCTGATACCACTTGTAGGAAACGGGTGACGCCTAAGAGGGGGGGTGAATTAGGACTTCTAAAACTTTTACTAAACTAGGCCACAATTAAATCCCTAGAGCAAAACCTATGCAAATAATCAAAACTAGAATGTGCAAACTAGGTTTTGTCTAAGTGTTGCTATCTCTACCGCAAAAGGCTAAGTTTCAATCTATACTAAATAAGTATGACTACAAGATTGAAACTTAAATGCTTAATATAAATGCGGAATGTAAAGAGCTAAGTAGAGAAGCAAACTCTCGTGGATGACGCCGGTATTTTTACCGAGGTATCCGGAACCACGCAAGGTCCCGACTAATCCTCGTTGGTGCCCCTACGCAAAGGGAAGGCCACGCGAGGGCCAAGCACCACGGTCGAGTAACTCCGTAGAGAGCCGCAGGCCTTCTCCACGCGCAAGTGGTGCTCCGCTTCCGGCTCCTCTCGGATGCTCCCCGCCGTCTCCACTATCGAGCTTCCGGCCGAAACGCCGCGGGCCTCGTTCCCTCCGGTACACGGTGGCGGCCGTGACACAAACGCGGTTGTCACGGTCTCGCAAGACTCTCGCCCCACTCGGTACAATTACAACGGCTCACGCAAGAGCCGAGGGGTTGTGTGGTTTTACAAAACTCACTCAACTAACTAGGATTCACCTAGAGCAAGCGCTAAAGCGGTCTAACTAACCTAAGCACTTCGCAAAGCACCTACGCTAATCACCGAGTGATTCTATTAAGCACTTGGGTGTTTGAGCTCTTGGAAATATGCACTATATGCCTTGGTATGCTGCTTGGGCTCCCACACTTGAGAATGGCCGGTTGGGGTGGTATTTATAGCCTCCACACCCCAAACTAGCCGTTGGACAGAAAGCAGCAGCTTTCTGTCGTCGGGTGCACCGGACAGTCCGGTGCACCACCGGACACTGCACAGTAGATGTCCGGTGCACGCCACGTCAGCCGACCGTTGGCGCCTGTAGCAGTCGACCGTTGGATCCGACCGTTGTTGTCTGCCCGTTGGCACACCGGACAGTCCGGTGCACACCGGACAGTCCGGTGCTACAGCCAGAGAGCGCCTGTCTGCGGCCTCTCTGCGCAGACTGTCCGGTGCCTCACCGGACAGTCCGGTGCACACCGGACACCGATGTCCGGTGCGCCACCTGGCGCTGGCTGACAGCCCTCGTCTTGGATTTCTTTGCTGATTTCTTCGGGCTTCTTTGTTCTTGAGTAATGGACTCCTATGCATATTTTTATGTCTTCTTTTGAGGTGTTGCATCCTCATTGCCTTGGTCCAATTCTCTTCGCATCCTGTGAACTACAAACACAGACACTAGAAAGCTTATTAGTTCACGGATTGTGTTGTTCATCAAACACCAAAACTCAATTAGCCAAATGGCTCGGAGTCCATTTTCCTTACAGCGCCCGTGGAAGCATCACATGCTTCTGCACACCGAAGCTCCCGCAGCTTCGTCCACAGTACCAGAGGGTCTTTCACCTCTAGATATTCCATCTTCAGGTCTGGATGGATGTGGCGTCTGAGGAAGATTGCAGCTTTTGCCTTCTCATGAAGTTGCAGGCCAATGTCGTTAGGGCTTAGCCGAACGATCGCCTTTTCCAGCTGCATCGCCTCCAGATGAAACTGGCAGTCGTCAGCCCAGGTCAGATAGTTCTTGCCATTCATGGCAAGCTCCGCGAAGTCAGTCTTGCTGCCTTCAGCCATAGCCTGTCACGCAAAATTAACTCCAAGTTAATTAGGCGTGCCAATTATCCATAACATAAATTTAAATGGTTGTATGTGTATTATTCTATTTACATAAATAAAATAGAATAAAATGATATACGGAATGTATAAAAAAACCATAAGCAAGCATTTTTATTATTTTCAGCAGGAAACACAAAATAAATAATGTATACAAAATTAAATGTGCACTAAACAATACTAAACAAATTCATCAAGAATCCATTCTTAGAGTGCACAGCCGGGAGGAAACATGTCAGTAAAAAAATAATAAACAAATAAATATTTATTATTGTCCACGTCTAAAAGTGTCGGGGACCATAATTAGGGGTACCCTCAAGACGCCTAATTCTCAGCTGGTAACCCCCATCAGCATAAAGCTGCAGAGGCCTGATGGGTTTGATTAAGTCAGGGATCAGTCCATACGAGCGACTCGATCACGCCACGCCCGAGCCTAGCCTCGGGCAAGGGCAACCGACCCTGAGGTGTTTCCGTCTCGCCCGAGGCCCCCTTTTTTACGGCAGACGCATCTCCGGCTCGCCCGAGGCCTTGCCTTCGTTAAGAAGCAACCCTGACTAAATCACCGCGCCGACCGACCAAGTCACTGGGGCATTTAACGCAAAGAGTGAGACTGACGGGCGGCCAGGCTTTGCCAAAGGCGCCATAGGAAGCTCCGCCCGACCCAGGGCTCGGACTCGGGCTAAGGCCCCGGAAGACGGCGAACTCCGCTCCGCCCGACCCAGGGCTCGGACTCGGGCTAAGGCCCCGGAAGACGGCGAACTCCGCTCCGCCCGACCCAGGGCTCGGACTCGGGCTAAGGCCCCGGAAGACGGCGAACTCCGCTCCGCCCGAACCAGGGCTCGGACTCGGGCTAAGGCCCCGGAAGACGGCGAACTCCGCTCCGCCCGACCCAGGGCTCGGACTCGGGCTAAGGCCCCGGAAGACGGCGAACTCCGCTCCGCCCGACCCAGGGCTCGGACTCGGGCTAAGGCCCCGGAAGACGGCGAACTCCGCTCCGCCCGACCCAGGGCTCGGACTCGGGCTAAGGCCCCGGAAGACGACGAACTCCGCTTCGCCCGACCCAGGGCTCGGACTCCGCCCTGGCCTCTGCCGAACGACCTCCGCCTCGCCCGACCCAGGAGCTCGGGCTCGGCCTCGGCCATGGAAGACAGACTCGACCTCGGCCTCGGAGGAGCCTCCACGTCGCTCGACCTAGGGCACAAGTCCGCCACGTCAACAGGAGGCGCCATCATCACCCTGCCCCGAGCCGACTTGGGTCGCAGAGAACAAGACCGACGTCCCATCTGGCTAGCTCCGCCAGATAGGCAATGATGGCGCCCCGCTAGACCCATGACGACGGCGGCTCTCGGCTCCCTTACGGAAGCAGGGAGACGTCAGCAAGAGCCCATCTGTTCCAACAGCTGTCCCTCCACCAGGCTCCGTTACTCCTCCGACGGCCACGACACCACACCGGCTGGGTGCCAAGTTCTCTCCGGCTGCCACATTGGCATGTACCCAGGGCGCTAGCTCTCCCTCGCTAGACACGTAGCACTCTGCTGCACCCCCATTGTACACCTGGATCCTCTCCTTGCGCCTATAAAAGGAAGGACCAGGGCCTTCTTAGAGAAGGTTGGCCTCGCGGGAACGAGGGCAGGGGCAGGCGCTCTCTTGGGGCCGCTCGCTCCCCTCACCCGCGCGGACGCTTGTAACCCCCTACTGCAAGCGCACCCGACCTGGGCGCGGGACGAACACGAAGGCCGCGGGATCTCCGCCTCCCTCACGACCCGGCTCCGGCCACCTCGCTCTCCCCCCTTCGCGCTCGCCCACGCGCTCGACCCATCTGGGCTGGGGCACGCGGCACACTCACTCGTCGGCTCGGGGACCCCCCGGTCTCGAAACGCCGACAGTTGGCGCGCCAGGTAGGGGCCTGCTGCGTGTTGACGAGCAGATTCCCGTCAAGCTCCAGATGGGCAGTCTCCAACGACCTCTTCAACCCGGGACGGTGCTCCGTTTCGGGAGCCTCGAGTTCATGTCTTTCGACGGCAGCTACGACATGATACTCCTTCCACCGCCGCGCGACAGCGACAATGGTGGCGGACAGCCCGCCCGCCGGCGGCGGAATCGACGACGTCTTTCCCGCGTGGGGGAAGGACAACTTTCGAGCTCGCCCCATCCTCTCCCTCGCCATCGGAGGAGGAGGCGGGGCAACCAGGGCCAAGCGGGAGGCTGCGCTCAGTCGGCTGTCGAGCAAATCGACATCCCCAGCGCCCCAACGGAGGACGCGTCGGGCGTCACCCTCGCGTTTGAGGCGAAGGCGAGCGCCGTCCCCCCGCGACACGCCAACCCCGAGCAAGTGGACGACGCCAGCGCGCTCACGGAGGGCCTGCAGGACGTCGCGCTCGTACCCAGGACGACGGCGCGATCAGCCCCCGATGTGACTTCGTCGCTCCTCGTCGACCACAAGGTACCGGCTGATTCCCATCCTTTGTCATTTCAACTCGACCTCAACCCGCCTAGTGACCTCGCTCTGGCGGGCGCTCACGTTGAGGCGAGTGCAACCCCTTTCGGGTTTCGTGTGCGGTCGCCTTAGGACCGATTGACGGGCGTCTCGACCTACGGACCCTCTGGGTCCGAGGAAGATGACGACCCCAGCATCTGCTGGGATTTCTCTGGATCTGGCAACCCCAGTGCCATGCGGGACTTCATGACCGCATGCAACTACTGCCTCTCCGACTGTTCCGACGGCAGCCTCAGCCTTGACGACAAGGACTGCGACCCGAGCCGCGAATGTTTCCACGTCGAGCTAGGGGATCCCTCCGGAGGCAGCTGTCTCGGCATGCCGGAGGATGGTGATCTCCCTAGGCCAGCGCCTCGCGCCGACATCCCGCGGGAGCTAGCTGTGGTCCCCGTTCCGGTGGGGGTCACGACCCACAGCTCGAGCAAGTCCGCGGGGCGCAGGCCGGGCTCGATGAGGGAGCAGGAGCGCTCGGGGCAATCCGCCGGGACGTCGGGCAGGTATGGACGGGCCAGCCCCCGGCCGGAGAAATACGTCACCTGCCCCAAGGTCTCCAGCACCGCATCGCCAACGATGCCAGGGACAGACCGCCTCCCGCATCCGGCGGAACCGGTCAGGACCTGGCAGCCGCAGCGATGCTCCTCCGCGCGATGCCGGAGTCATCAACCACCGAGGGTCGGCGAATCCAGGGGGAGCTCAAGCATCTCCTGGAAGGCGCTGCGGCCCGGCGGGCCGAGAGCTCTGCCTCCCGAAGGCAGGGGTACCCCTCGGAACCTCGTGCCGCGACTTCCCGACTCATGCGGGAAGCCTCGGTCTACACCGGGCGCACGCGCAACACCGCGCCTGCGGCCCCGGGCCACCTCGGTGACGAGCACCCTCATCGCGACCGTCGGGCCCGCCTCGACGAAAGGGTGTGCCGAGGTTATCACCCCAGGCGTGGGGGACGCTACGACAGCGGGGAGGATCGGAGTCCCTCGCCCGAACCACCCGGTCCGTAGGTCTTCAGCCGGGCCATTCGGCGGGCGCCGTTTCCGACCCGATTCCGACCCCCGACTACTATCACAAAGTACTCGGGGGAAACGAGACCGGAATTGTGGCTCACGGACTACCGCCTGGCCTGTCAACTGGGTGGAACGGACGACGACAACCTCATCATCCGCAACCTCCCCCTGTTCCTCTCCGACACTGCTCGCGCTTGGTTGGAGCACCTGCCTCCGGGGCAGATTTCCAACTGGGAGGATCTGGTCCAAGCTTTCGCCGGCAACTTCCAGGGCACGTACGTGCGCCCCGGGAATTCCTGGGACCTCCGAAGCTGCCGGCAACAGCCGGGAGAGTCTCTTCGGGACTACATCCGGCGATTCTCGAAGCAGCGCACCGAGCTGCCCAACATCACCGACTCCGATGTCATCGGCGCGTTCCTTGCCGGCACCACCTGCCGTGACCTGGTGAGCAAGTTGGGTCGCAAGACCCCCACCAGGGCGAGCGAGCTGATGGACATCGCCACCAAGTTCGCCTCTGGTCAGGAGGCGATCGAGGCCATCTTCCGAAAGGACAAGCAGCCCCAGGGCCGCCCGTCGGAAGAGGCTCCCGAGGCGTCTACTCCGCTCGGCGCCAAGAAGAAAGGCAGGAGGAAGTCGCAAGCGAAACGCGACGCCGCCAGCACGGACCTTGTCGCCGCCGCCGAATACAAGAACCCTCAGAAGCCCCCCGGAGGTGCCAACCTCTTCGACAAGATGCTCAAGGAGACGTGCCCTTACCATCAGGGGCCCGTCAAGCACACCCTCGAGGAGTGCGTCATGCTTCGGCGCCACTTCCACCGGGCCGGGCCACCCACAGAGGGTGGCAGGGCCCGAGACGACGACAAAAAGGAAGATCACCAAGCAGGAGAGTTCCTCGAGGTCCGCGACTGCTTCATGATCTACGGAGGGCATGCGGCGAATGCCTCGGCTCGGCATCGTAAGCAAGAGCGTCGGGAGGTCTGCTCGGTGAAGGTGGCGGTGCCAGTCTACCTAGACTGGTCCGGCAAGCCCATCACCTTCGACCAAGATGACCACCCCGACCACGTGCCGAGCCCGGGGAAGTACCCGCTCGTCGTCGACCCCGTCATCGGCGACGTCAGGCTCACCAAGGTCCTGATGGATGGGGGCAGCTGCCTCAATATCATCTACGCCGAGACCCTCAGGCTCCTGCGCGTCGATCTGTCATCCGTCCGAGCAGGCGCTGCGCCCTTCCACGGGATCATTCCTGGGAAGCGCGTCCAGCCCCTCGGACAGCTCGACCTTCCTGTCTGCTTCGGAACACCCTCCAACTTCCGAAGGGAGACTTTGACGTTCGAGGTGGTCGGGTTCCGAGGAACCTACCACGCAGTGTTGGGAAGGCCATGCTACGCGAAGTTCATGGCCATCCCCAACTACACCTACCTGAAGCTCAAGATGCCGGGCCCCAACGGGGTCATCACCGTCGGCCCCACGTACAAACATGCGTTCGAATGCGATGTGGAGTGCGTGGAGTACGCCGAGGCCCTCGCCGAGTCCGAGGCCCTCATCGCCGACCTGGAAAGCCTCTCCCGAGAGGTGCCGGACGTGAAGCGACACGCCAGCAACTTCGAGCCAGCGGAGACGGTTAAGGCCGTCCCTCTCGACCCCAGTGGCGACACCTCCAAGCAGATCCGGATCGGTTCCGGGCTCGACCCCAAATAGGAAGCAGTGCTCGTCGACTTTCTCCGCGCAAACGCCGACGTCTTTGCGTGGAGTCCCTCGGACATGCCCGGCATACCGAGGGATGTCGCCGAGCACTCGCTGGATATTCGGGCCGGAGCCCGACCGGTCAGACAGCCTCTGCGCCGATTCGACGAGGAAAGGCGCAGGGTGATAGGCGAGGAGATCCACAAGCTGATGGCAGCAGGGTTCATCAAAGAGGTATTCCATCCCGAATGGCTTGCCAACCCTGTACTTGTGAGGAAGAAGGGGGGGAAATGGCGGATGTGTGTAGACTACACGGGTCTCAACAAAGCATGTCCGAAGGTCCCCTACCCGCTACCTCGCATCGATCAAATCGTGGACTCCACTGCTGGGTGCGAAACCCTGTCTTTCCTCGATGCCTACTCAGGATATCATCAAATCAAGATGAAAGAGTCCGACCAGCTCGCGACTTCTTTCATCACGCCCTTCGGCATGTACTGTTATGTCACCATGCCGTTCGGTTTGAGGAACGCGGGTGCAACGTACCAGCGGTGCATGAACCATGTGTTCGGCGAACACATCGGTCGCACGGTCGAGGCCTACGTCGATGACATCGTAGTCAAGACAAGGAAAGCCTCCGACCTTCTCTCCGACCTTGAAGTGACATTCCGGTGTCTCAAGGCGAAGGGCGTCAAGCTCAATCCCGAGAAGTGCGTCTTCGGGGTGCCCCGAGGCATGCTCCTGGGATTCATCGTCTCCGAGCGGGGCATCGAAGCCAACCCGGAGAAGATCGCAGCCATCACAAGCATGGGGCCCATCAAGGACTTAAAAGGCGTACAGAGGGTCATGGGATGTCTCGCGGCCTTGAGCCGTTTCATCTCGCGCCTCGGCGAAAGAGGCCTGCCCCTGTACCGTCTCTTAAGGAAGGCCGAGTGCTTCACTTGGACTCCCGAGGCCGAGGAAGCTCTCGGGAACCTGAAGGCGCTCCTCACCCAGGCGCCCGTCTTGGTACCCCCAGCTGATGGAGAAGCCCTCTTGGTCTACGTCGCCGCTACCACTCAGGTGGTCAGCGCCGCGATCGTGGTCGAAAGGCAGGAAGAGGGGCATGCTTTGCCCATTCAGAGGCCAGTTTACTTCGTCAGCGAGGTGCTGTCCGAGACCAAGATCCGCTACCCACAAGTCCAGAAGCTACTGTATGTAGTGATCCTGACGAGGCGAAAGCTGCGACATTACTTCGAGTCTCATCCGGTGACTGTGGTGTCATCCTTCCCCCTGGGGGAGATCATCCAGTGCCGAGAAGCCTCGGGACGGATCGCAAAGTGGGCGGTGGAAATCATGGGCGAGACAATCTCGTTCGCCCCTCGGAAGGCCATCAAGTCCCAGGTACTGGCGGACTTCGTAGCCGAATGGGTCGACACCCAGTTGCCGACGGCTCCGATCCAACCGGAGCTCTGGACCATGTTTTTCGACGGGTCGCTGATGAAGACGGGAGCCGGCGCGGGCCTGCTCTTCGTCTCGCCCCTCGGGAAACACCTGCGCTACGTGCTCCGCCTCCATTTCCCGGCGTCCAACAATGTGGCTGAGTACGAGGCTCTGATCAACGGATTGCGAATCGCCATCGAGCTAGGGGTCCGACGCCTCGATGCTCGCGGCGACTCGCAGCTCGTCATCGACCAAGTCATGAAGAACTCCCACTGCCGCGACCCGAAGATGGAGGCCTACTGTGATGAGGTTCGACGCCTGGAAGACAAGTTCTATGGGCTCGAGCTTAACCACATCGCCCGGCGCTACAACGAGACTGCGGACGAGCTGGCGAAGATAGCCTCGGGGCGAACGACGGTTCCCCCGGACGTCTTCTCCCGGGATCTGCACCAACCCTCCGTCAAGATCGGCGACACACCCGAGCCCGAGGCGCCCTCGGCCCCGTCCGAGGTGACCTCGGCCCAGCCCGAGCCATCCTCGGTTCAGCCCGAGGAACCCTCGGCCCCCGAGGGCGAAGCACTGCGCATCGAGGAGGAGCGGAGCGGGGTCACGCCAGATCAAGATTGGCAGACCCCGTACCTGCAATATCTCCGCCAAGGAGAACTGCCCCTCGACCAAGCCGAGGCTCGGCGGGTAGCGCGACGCGCCAAGTCGTTCGTCTTGCTGGGCGATGAGAAGGAGCTCTACCACCGTAGCCCCTCGGGCATCCTCCAGCGATGCATCTCCATCGCCGAAGGTCAGGAACTCCTGCAGGAAATACACTCGGGGGCTTGCGGCCATCATGCAGCACCTCGAACCCTCGTCGGGAACGCTTTCCGGCAAGGCTTCTACTGGCCGACGGCGGTGGCTGACACCACTAGAATTGTCCGCGCCTGCGAAGGGTGCCAATTCTATGCGAAGCAGACCCACCTGCCCGCTCAGGCTCTGCAGACGATACCCATCACCTGGCCCTTCGCTGTGTGGGGTCTGGACCTCGTCGGCCCTCTGCAGAAGGCGCCCGGGGGCTACACGCACCTGCTGGTCGCCGTCGACAAATTCTCCAAGTGGATCGAGGTCCGACCCCTGAACAGCATCAGGTCCGAGCAGGCGGTGGCGTTCTTCACCAACATCATCCGTCGCTTCGGGGTCCCGAACTCCATCATCACCGACAACGGCACCCAGTTCACCGGCAAAAATTCTTGGATTTTTGCGAGGATCACAACATCCGGGTAGACTGGGCCGCCGTAGCTCATCCCATGTCGAATGGGCAAGTAAAGCGCGCCAATGGCATGATTCTACAAGGGCTCAAGCCTCGGATTTACAATGACCTCAACAAGTTCGGCAAGCGATGGATGAAAGAACTCCCCTCGGTGGTCTGGAGCCTGAGGACGACGCCGAGCCGAGCCACGGGTTTTACGCCGTTCTTCCTGGTCTACGGGGCCGAGGCCGTCTTGCCCACGGACCTGGAATACGGCTCCCCGAGGACGAGAGCCTACGACGATCAAAGCAACCAAGCTAGCCGAGAAGACTCGCTGGACCAGCTGGAAGAGGCTCGGGACAAGGCCTTACTACACTCGGCACGGTATCAGCAGTCCCTGCGACGCTACCACGCCCGAGGGGTCCGACCCCGAGACCTCCAGGTGGGCGACCTGGTGCTTCGGCTGCGGCAAGACGCCCGAGGGAGGCACAAGCTCACGCCCCCCTGGGAGGGGCCGTTCGTCATCGCCAAAGTTCTGAAGCCCGGAACGTACAAGCTGGCCAACAGTCAAGGCGAGGTCTACGGCAACGCTTGGAACATCCAACAGCTACGTCGCTTCTACCCTTAAGATGTTTCCAAGTTGTTCATATACCTCGCACCTACGCAAAGTTTAGTCAACAAGGAAGGGTCGGCCTCGCCTCGGCAAAGCCCGACCCTCCCTCGGGGGCTAAAAGGGGGGAAACCCCCTCTGCGTCAAAATTTTCCTCGAAAAAAAAATCTCTTTTACCAGAATGTCTTTCGTGCTTTTTGACTACTTCGAAAAGTGGGTCCCGGAAACGATGGGGTACACGTAAGCAGTCAAGGCTGACCGAGCCGAGGGACTCCTACGCCTCCGGGATACGGATACCTCACTCATCACCTTCTGCGATAAGTAACTCACGTTCGGATAAAGCGGCTCCACGGATCGAACAAGTCTTTACGTTCGGAAGCCCTTCTGCCGAAGCGATCTTTCGGGCCTTCTCGACCAAGTCGGTGACGGGGCCTCATGGACGGGTGAAAGTACGCGTAAGCGGCAAGGCCGACCGAGCCGAGAGACTCCCACGCCTCCGGGATACGGATACCTCACTCATCACCTTCCGCGAGAAGCAACTCTCGCTCGCACTAACATCCCTGTTACCGACAAAAAGTCCAGATGCTCGAAACAAGAGGAAAAGAGACGCAGCTTTACAACACAGCAAGGGTGTGTGTTCTGGCCTCGACGGCCGCACAAGGCCCACGCTACAAGACAATCTGATCCTGCAGGCTCGGGTCTTGACGCTGGAAGGGGGCGGCAACACCCTCGGCATCAACGGCACCTTCGGCGAGGCCCGACCTAGCCTCGAACGGCCACGCGGTCCGAGGGTCTCCGCTCCGAAGGACGACGTCATCACCACGCCCGAGCGATCGCTGTCAGGGATTTCTCCGGGATCCGGCCCGAGCGGGCGGCTCGGCCGGCCGCCTCCGGGGCCTCGGCCAACCACCTTCCGAGGGCACCAGCCCGGTCCGAAGCCTCGGCTGACCAACTCCGGCGTCGATCCTGCCAACAGACAACTCGGCTAGGCTCCGGCCAACCAGGTTTCATTTTCGAACCAACTCCGCCTCTGCTCATGCTGATATCGCTACCCCTGGCCTCGGCTCGTCGAAGAGCGGCCGAGGGGTCTCTTTAACTAAGCTAGAGGAGCCTCGGACAACAGGGTCGACCGAGCCGAGGGACTCCTACGCCTCCGGGATACGGATACCTCACTCGTCACCTTGACACGGGGCGACTCATGCTTGGTGAAGCGGTTCAGACAATCAGCAGACGAGTCTTAGTGCTCGAAAATGAGGAAAAAACACGGCTCCGTGCCGATGCTACATACATGTTCAGGCCCCGAAAGCCGAAATGAACAAAAAACCGGCACTCGAAGTGCCATTACAAATGGAACTCCGGTTCCCCCTCCGCAGGTACGAACAACCCCACTCGATAGGGGTGGGCCTGCGGGGCAACAGAAGACCGACGAACGACATGTCGCCGCCCGCCCCGACAGCGGCGACGATGAAGACTTCTGCCCTGGGGGACCGAACAGCAGCAATGATGGCCTCAGGGCGGATGCTGCTGCTAGGAGGCCCCGCCCATGCCCAAACTCGAGAGGCAAGGACGGGCAGAAGGCCGTAGAGTTAGAGGTCGGTCCATGGCCAACCTTGGCTGTCGCGCCGGCGGAAGAACCTCTTCCAGCTGCCGTGGCGGGAGGCGGCATTGGGAGCGGCTCCGAAACCGCTCGGCTCAAAGAGCCGGGCACGGTGCAGCTGTTAGCGCCACGGACGACTCCCGCCCTTCCCCCCGGTCACTGAGGGAAGGAGCGGGCCACCGCCCGCGCAGGGACCGACCCCAACTCGGCACACTCCCCTCCTCAGCCCTGGTGATGAAAATCCTTGAGGCTGAGGAAGGGGCGGAGGCCGCAGCCTGGCTCGCTTTCCCCCACCATCAAGCCGGAGGTCACCATCTTGGGTGACCGCCGGTGGAGGGGTGCAGCCGGGCTGCATGATGAAAATCCTTGAAGCCGAACGATGGCTGAAAGGTACCAACTCCCACGGAGTTGCGTTCCTCCAACGTTGGGGCGAAAAGACGGCGGTTTCCCCCATCCGGGGGCTTGAAAGGTGGAAAGACACGACGCATAAGGGAGGAAGAAGACATGGTCGCCTTACGAAAGGGGTCGCCCTCCTTTTAAAGGCGACTCTCCCTGCTTGCACCCCCAACCGTCACGGGCTGAGTCTTCTCCAACACGCCTCCAAAGCCCTCCCCTGCGGCGCGGGGGCTGGGACCCACATGTCATGCAGACCGGCTCCGAGCAGAAGAAGCCGAACCGCCGCGCACGGCGCGCGCAACCACCCAGCGGTTACAAGTGACCCTCCACTTTTGCCTAGACCAACGGGCGAAAGGGGCGGGCAGCCATGCGGGCGGCATGCAACCGCGCCAAGTGGACGCACCTCTCCGACTCCTGACAGGCCAGCACGGAGGCTCAAGCCCACGCGTCGCGCAACCGGCGCGCCGGATGCTGCATGCAAGCCACTGTACCACTTGCGCCACCGCCGCACCTCCTCGATTGCGGAACCGATACCGCGACCTGAGGCGACCTAGCGCGCGACCCAGCAGCGCCAGCCGGACGCAGCGGTCAAACGCGGTCAAAAGTGGGCCGGCAGTAATGACGGTGGCAGGCGCACGGGAGCAGCAGTCACGCCGTCAGCCAAGCTCACGTCCCATCCGGAGGCAGCGAGAGAACCCCCTCTCACGGTGTGAAGACGACGCGCCTGTGACCCGTTCCTCGAACAGATCGCGCACGCGCAACGGTAGCCTCGCCAACTACTCGCCCCGGCGCATTAACTCCGCGGCTGGACATGCGACGCTTCTGGCAGGAGCAGCTGGCGACGCTTCGCCTTCGCCAAAACGACCACACCAAAAAAGGTACGCCACGTCGTTCAAATTCGTATCCTTTTTCCCTTTTTCCTCTTTCTCTATCTCTTGCAACAGGGACCGGGAAAGGGGATACCCCCAAAGGGATCCTTCCCCGTGAAGGAACTAGGCTCCGAGCCTCCTTACTGATCAGGGGTTCGAAGGCTGGCCCCCCGAAGGGTTCAACAGCCGCCTCAGATCGCGTGGGCCCGACACCCACTACTGGTCAGGGGTTCGAAGGTCGGCCTCCCGAAAGGTTCCACGACCGCCTCAGGCTACTCGGGCTCCGCGCCCATTACTGATCAGGGGTTCGAAGGCTGGCCCTCCGAAGGGTTCACAGTCGCCTCAGACACCGAGCGAGGGATGACCAGGGGTACGTTCGATACATAACCAAGGCTCGGGCTGTGCTCCCGAGGTACCCTAGGACATTTCCGAGACCAGCGGGAACGATTCTGTAACGGAATCCCATCGGAGGGAGGCAACGAGCCCTCGGACCCCGTCGCCAGGGGACCGGGTCCGGCAGATCACCCGCAGGTACTTTTGGGCGTGCCTCCGGGCCCCTAGCCGACCCCCAACGAACGGGGCACGGACGTCCACTCGGATTACCCGCTTGCAGCTCACCGGAGACACCATGTTCGGTGCCCATCGAGGGTAACATGGCGCTCTCCCCCCTCCTCCTTGCGGAAAGGCGACGTAGGGGCGTATGTAAAAAAGCCGAGTCTGTCCCTGATCGTCCTCTCGCCCTGTGCGGAGGCTCGGGGGCTGCTCTCGCAAACCCGGCTCCGGCCAAACCGTTGACAGCGTCAACATACCAGCCCGAGAACTTGGGCCCCGACAGTGCACCTGGGCTACGGCCTGTTCGCATGAGGGAACCGCCAGACCAGCCGAAGCATTACGCAAGGCATTAAGACCTCGAAGGAGTGAAACCACTCCTCTGAGGCCTCAGGGGCTACACCCGGCGGGTGCGCTCGCGCGCACCCACCGGAACAAAGTGCAACCGAGAAAGGCTGGTCCCCTTGCAAAAAAGTGCGACGAAAGCCTCCAAGCGAGTGCTAACACTCCCTTCGAGGCTCGGGGGCTACTGTCGGGGACCATAATTAGGGGTACCCTCAAGACGCCTAATTCTCAGCTGGTAACCCCCATCAGCATAAAGCTGCAGAGGCCTGATGGGTTTGATTAAGTCAGGGATCAGTCCATACGAGCGACTCGATCACGCCACGCCCGAGCCTAGCCTCGGGCAAGGGCAGCCGACCCTGAGGTGTTTCCGTCTCGCCCGAGGCCCCCTTTTTTACGGCAGACGCATCTCCGGCTCGCCCGAGGCCTTGCCTTCGTTAAGAAGCAACCCTGACTAAATCACCGCGCCGACCGACCAAGTCACTGGGGCATTTAACGCAAAGAGTGAGACTGACGGGCGGCCAGGCTTTGCCAAAGGCGCCATAGGAAGCTCCGCCCGACCCAGGGCTCGGACTCGGGCTAAGGCCCCGGAAGACGGCGAACTCCGCTCCGCCCGACCCAGGGCTCGGACTCGGGCTAAGGCCCCGGAAGACGGCGAACTCCGCTTCGCCCGACCCAGGGCTCGGACTCGGGCTAAGGCCCCAGAAGACGGCGAACTCCGCTCCCCCCGACCCAGGGCTCGGACTCAGGCTAAGGCCCCGGAAGACGGCGAACTCCGCTCCGCCCGACCCAGGGCTCGGACTCGGGCTAAGGCCCCGGAAGACGGCGAACTCCGCTCCGCCCGACCCAGGGCTCGGACTCGGGCTAAGGCCCCGGAAGACGGCGAACTCCGCTCCGCCCGACCCAGGGCTCGGACTCGGGCTAAGGCCCCGGAAGACGACGAACTCCGCTTCGCCCGACCCAGGGCTCGGACTCCGCCCTGGCCTCTGCCGAACGACCTCCGCCTCGCCCGACCCAGGAGCTCGGGCTCGGCCTCGGCCATGGAAGACAGACTCGACCTCGGCCTCGGAGGAGCCTCCACGTCGCTCGACCTAGGGCACAAGTCCGCCACGTCAACAGGAGGCGCCATCATCACCCTGCCCCGAGCCGACTTGGGTCGCAGAGAACAAGACCGACGTCCCATCTGGCTAGCTCCGCCAGATAGGCAATGATGGCGCCCCGCTAGACCCATGACGACGGCGGCTCTCGGCTCCCTTACGGAAGCAGGGAGACGTCAGCAAGAGCCCATCTGTTCCAACAGCTGTCCCTCCACCAGGCTCCGTTACTCCTCCGACGGCCACGACACCACACCGGCTGGGTGCCAAGTTCTCTCCGGCTGCCACATTGGCATGTACCCAGGGCGCTAGCTCTCCCTCGCTAGACACGTAGCACTCTGCTGCACCCCCATTGTACACCTGGATCCTCTCCTTGCGCCTATAAAAGGAAGGACCAGGGCCTTCTTAGAGAAGGTTGGCCTCGCGGGAACGAGGGCAGGGGCAGGCGCTCTCTTGGGGCCGCTCGCTCCCCTCACCCGCGCGGACGCTTGTAACCCCCTACTGCAAGCGCACCCGACCTGGGCGCGGGACGAACACGAAGGCCGCGGGATCTCCGCCTCCCTCACGACCCGGCTCCGGCCACCTCGCTCTCCCCCCTTCGCGCTCGCCCACGCGCTCGACCCATCTGGGCTGGGGCACGCGGCACACTCACTCGTCGGCTCGGGGACCCCTCGGTCTCGAAACGCCGACAAAAAGTAACTAATCCATAAACTTAGGCTGATTAAAGTTACTTTGCAGAGAAGGCGAATGAACCAACACCATGGCATGCGTAGGGATCAGAAAACGTTGCATGCGTAGGAATCTGCGGGGACCTACTTTTTTTTCTAAGAAAAAGTCAAATGTCTCTACTTTGCATGCGGCCATGCAAAACAAGCGGTTGCATACGGGCATGCGAGGCGCGTAAGCGCCAACTACTTTTCGTTTCTTTTTCTCCAAAAGCCAGACCACGTTTGTTGTGTCTATCATATCAAGATTTTTTTCTCTCTCATACGTAGGCCCCAAATTCTAGAGGATACAAACGGAAAATCTTTTGGAAAAAAAATCTTGTATGCAGCCATCGGAAAGGAAAAAATCTTTTGGAAAGGAAAAAAATCCATCGAACGCACGGAACACGAGATGCGTCACATGCCCATGTTCCATCCTCCCCTACACTGTGAAACACTATGTAGCCGCAGCGCGGATTCTGGCCAGCGCGTGGGGGCGCGCGCACTGGCGCCTGCGTCGACTTGCATGCAGCCACACGGGACGAGTGACGACGGTTCGCTCGCAGGTTCGCAGTTCTTGTGAATAGAAAATTACGTATCTATTTTTTCCACGGTAGATAGTAAATTACAGATCTACTTTATACCGCTTTTCTTGTGTCGATGAACGAGAGCAAAGCATGTCGCGTAGGACAGTTCGGCAAGGCCGGAGGACCTGCCGGCGTGGTGGAGAGTCATTGCCGATCGGATCCACGAGTCGAGGTAGAGCAGTGCTGATGACGTGTTAAACAACGTAGTTGTCGCAGATCCTTGATCCGGACTCCGAACCCTCCCAATAGCAGTAGGGGCGTGAGAAGTTGTAGAAGCTCGCTCCCTTCCCAGTAACCCAACACAGAGAAGAACTAGAGACACAGTGGATGGAACCTCTTTCTGTCTATCTTTATTATGAGGGGTATGGATACATATATATATATATATAACCTGTGAACCCCTGAGGGTAGTTTCGGTATTAGCCTATTAAACCTTTTTTAGGGTTTCTT
Source organism: Zea luxurians (assembly GCA_029449295.1). NCBI lineage: Eukaryota > Viridiplantae > Streptophyta > Magnoliopsida > Poales > Poaceae > Zea > Zea luxurians. Next base: position 48,710,491 of record JAOPSE010000017.1, read on the forward strand.
AACAATAAGGAGTAGATACCAACAGAAAAAAAAAATGTGAGCCCGAGCTAACAACCGCTTTAGTAAATACAATACACTTTTGTGTTTTTTTTCTAAGAAAACCGTCAAGGTAAATAGTATAGATTTTATCTTGTTTTTAGTTTACTGTAGCGTTAGGATGAGTAATGGTCGGGCTACAAGAGAGTCAGTGGGCTGTCAAGGCATGGCATAATTAATAACTGTGTCATGGGCCTATCTTAGGCAGATCGTGCCTGATCAAGCCCATGTCGTGTCGCAGATTTAGTGACTTAAGCCATGAGACCGTGACACCGAGAGGGATATGTTTTTTTAGAAGAGGGGTAAATGCTGGCAATGCGATGGCCGTGGCTTTTTTTATGGCTAACTGTGATACAGTTTAGTTAAGGTTAGTCGTTGAAATTGAAAAATAAAATATAATAAATTAGACAGCGAACCAAACATGCTCAGTTTTACAAATTGCAAGTGCTCTCGAGCCGAGCATCCCGCAACATAATACAATACACTGCCAGCCATCAGACACGTCTAAATTTTGCTCTCTATATTTTGCTCTCTAAATTATTATTTAGAAAATCATTTACATGAAAACTACTTTATATATCTTTTCAATTTTCAACAGTTTTTTATCTTACTTGTATTTAGAGAGTCATTCACATTTTATATCTTCAAATAGCGAAAAACACGGAACAGAAGATGGCTACATTTGAATAACCATTTAGATAAACTGTTGGAAGACTTTTTTTCTAAAAAATCTAAAATCTCTGTTCTTAGAGATTAGAAAGAATATATTCCTTTGAAGTTGCTCTTAGCCAATTATTGCGTCGCTAAAAACTTGACTTATTAGAACAGTAAGGATGGTATGCATCTCATGCAGTCAACATTCTGATAATCTCGAGACTACTGGATACAACCGAGACCGAAATCGCCTAGCATGAAGACCTGAAGTATCACGTTTCCTGATATGACTTTATCCTAGCAGCCAACCATACAAATCATACAAGCGGAAAACATGATGTTTCAGTCTAGTCACCTGACAAGGTGACCGGTTCAAATATGAAATAACTACTTGACCATGAACCCCCTTGAACGGTGACGCAATAACCCATGGATTAATCATGTACACATCACGCTAGCCACTTTTGGACTGCTAACTTATAAGAGAGAATTTTGCAAACATGGCACCATCTACGACGGGCTTCAGACTTTTAGCACCGCAGTCGTGGCAATTGAAAGCGTGACATCAAAATCTCCCTTGTTTTGAATATTTAGCCTCGCGCGCGCGTAATGGTCATTAGCCATTGTGCAGTTCCCATCGTGCCCTCGCTCCGTTACATCCCTTGCCGCCATCTTCTTCTTCTATCGTCTCCCGTATTCCATTCTCCCTCTCTCCTCCTCCTTTTCCGTCACCGGCACCAGCGCCCTCGTGGCCAACAGCTGCGGTCGCGGGGCCGTTTCCTCGTCTGGCTTGTAGTTGTCGCCGCTATTGTCCATGTCGTCGCCGCCGCCGCCGTTGAGCGTGACGCTGGCGGGGAAGATCTCCGACGTGTCCACGAACGAGGACAGGCACGGCTTGTCCGGCGCCGGAGCAGCCTGCTCGCGCGTCTCCTCCACCTCCGCCCGGCGCGCGTCGACGTCACAGCCGGTCGCGATCCACGCTTCCTGCTCCTGTCACCAGTTCATGTCGTTGCTTGGAAATTTGATGAGATCCTGTTGCCCTTGGAAATATGTCAGCAGAGCAGCCATAAATTTTTGTAGCAGTACTGAACTTCTAACAGATCAGACGGCAACTCCTGGGGTGGTTTTAAATATAGGTGTACATTTATGCTGTGTCTAATAGGCCGGCCCAAAGCACACAATTTCTGGCACGGCCCAACCTAATTGTGGGCCTGGGCCGGCACGACCCACATTATGGGCCGTGCCTGGGCCTCATGTCAAGCCCACGGACCGGCCTGGCACGGCCCATTTAACTAAGGCCCACCGAGGCCCACTAAATATAGACTCAGTATTTAACTAAGGTTCGTCAAAGCCCACATGACTAGCATAACTTGGAGAATCTAGAGCTTCAATAAGCCATCGAGAACCAATACCTAGATATGGATAGTGAATAGTGATGATCACTGTATATGTATTCTGTATGGATGTATAGTACTCAATTAAACACTAAACAAAGAACTGAATATTATTTATGAGCTAGTTGTAATATTTTTTTCTTTCTGACCAAAGGTTTATAATGTGCATCCACAAAACATCTTAGTTTTATTTTGATCATATATATATATATATATATAATACTTTTTGTTGATGTATTATTGTTATATGTATATGGGCCAGTCTGGCATATTAAGGTATTTTGGGCTATTTGGGCTGGCCTGGCACACATAACTAATTGTGGGCCGTGCCGTGGGCCGATGACTGGACACACGTGCTGGCACGACACGACCCATAATTAGATATATGCTTTTATGGGCCGTGCCTTTGTGGGCCGTGCTTTTATGGGCCTGTGCCGTGCCAGGCCGGCCCACATGTACATGTATAGTTTTAAAGCGGGGAGTTTGCTATGTTTCAGGCGTTTTAAATTTTCACACGAAATTTAGAATTGCCATATATAAACTAGTGGCAGAAGAATAAAAAAAACGACAACTCAATATATATATATATATATATATATATATATATATATATATATATATATTCCATTAGTCAAATAACGACAAAATTGCATGTTATCGCAAGCAATGTACTACTAGTAGTAGTCAAGCACTGCACACTAGTAGATGCTGCAGTGTGTGCAGCTGCAGCAGAGAAGTGACTGAACACTGAACCAAACCTCGTGGGAAGGCACTGCTGCGAATGCGATGGTCGCTACATCATGCCAGGTGGCGTCAGCGTCAGCGTCGAGAGCCCCGAAGTCTGTGGCGGCTCCAATGTCGAGCTCCGACGACGCCCATGGAGGCAGCTGCTCACCGTCACCTGGCTCCAGCTCCGCGTAAGACGCCGCCACGGCCGCCGCCTCCGTCTTGGCGAGCTCCTCCAGCTGCCGGATGACCACGTCAGCCAGCTCACCGCCGGAGCTCGAGAATTTTGCAAACACGACGACGGCGGCAAGGGATATAACGGAGCGAGGGCACGATGGGAACTGCACAATGCCTAATGACCATTACACGCGCGCGATGCTAAATATTCAAAACGAGGGAGATTTTGATGTCACGCTTTCAATTGCCACGACCGTGGTGCCAAAAAGTCTGAAGCCCGCCGTAGACGGTGCCATGTTTGCAAAATTCTCCTTATAAGACGTCCAAAAGATAGAAGCTCCCAGAAGCCAGAAGCCTGCGCCTTCCAAAAGCTAGCAGTTCAAAAATGGCCTTCCAAAAGCTAGCAGTTCAAAAATGGCCAGAAGCTCACATAAGCACGGCCTAAATTATTGACAGATCCTTAAGAGCAAGTAAAGCTGTCGAGATTCTTATGATACAGAATTTTAAAAGTCAGTTTCCAGATGATAGAAGGAAACACAAGAAAAGCATCTGAAATATTTTTAGTCAGGATTTTTTGTCAATTCAATAGAACTTTACAAAAAGGTTCATACGAAACAAATGGGAATGAGCAATAAAGAGCCCAAAGTATATAATCACATAAAAAGATTGTCAAACATTGACGCAAAATACATGCAGCACTGTACATCACACCAATGATCGATTGTTAAGCATTCAAAGAACTAGTATTTCAGGTGCTGTGCAAAACACCAAGGATATAAATTACCTCAATGACATCAAATTATTGTTCTCACGTATTGATCGAGATGTTTGTTGAAAAGTTCACACCTACAAATAAGAGATGCTCATGAAATTAGTGAACTCAGGTATGTATTCACTCTTGGAGGCATGAAAACTCAGGTATCTATTCGGCTAAATCCTGTTATAAGGCCCTCTTCACAGGTTCTATAGCGTTTGAACCTTGGAAGAGGTTGTGGAAATCATGGGCAACCCTCAAATGCAAGTTGTTCTTATGGCTAGCAATTCGGGACAGAGTTTGGACTACCGATAGATTGCAAAAGAGGGGGCTGCCTCACCCTGCTGTTTGCCCTTTATGTGACCAAGCCCAGGAAACAGTGCAACACATCTTAACATCCTGCATTTTCGCCCGGCAGTTTTGGTTCAATATTCTCTCCCCCTTTGGTTTGGGGCATCTTGTTCCCTCCTCTTCTGCCTCTTCCTTTGCAGAATGGTGGCGAGACATGAATTGCAGGATCATCAAAGATAAAAGGAAAGGCTTTTGCAGAATGGTGGCGAGACATGAATTGCAGGATCATCAAAGATAAAAGGAAAGGCCTTAATTGCGCTATCGTTCTTGGAGCCTGGTGCCTTTGGGCTGTTTTTGAGGGGGGAATCACCTTCTATTTCCAAGGCGCAGCATTGTTTCCTTAATGAATTAGGTTGTTGGGTTATGATTGGGGCAAAGCACCTTGGCAGATTTGGTATCGCTGAAGCTCAGCTGGATCGAATTAGTTTTTTTTCTTCCTTTCTCCTTTTTCTGGGTGGTTTTTATTTTTCTGTCCGGCCTTGCTCTGCATGGCCTCCTTGTAAATATTTTTGCTTTCTTCCTCTTAATATAATGATGCACAGTGCTCTTACGCGTTCGAGAAAAAAATTAGTGAACTCGGATAAAGTAGAAACAATGTGTGACCAGTAGGCATGAAATAAGAAACTACCAGTCGTTTATGAGTAATTGGGGTATCCGGTATCATCTAAATTCTCAAAACTAAGACCGTGTCCAGCAAGTTACTTATATGGTAACCCAAAATACTGTTTTGCACTGTAGACTGCACTGTTCGCGGAGTGAAGATAGAAATAGGAGATGGGATGGGTAAACTGTTGGAGATAGTCTAATGATTGTCCAGGGTTCATATCCATTACAAGACTGTTATCCTCAACTAGAAATAACACTAAGTTATGGACGCCAAGAATTAGGTTATTGCTTATCAATAACTCAGCTGAACATGCTCAAAACAATGGTCAAACAGAAACAATCATGATGTTTGAAAACAACAAAATTCATGAACAATCATGTGAATTAAAGGAAGAGCAGTAAACAGTATCACTGAGTGCCACTATCACAATTTGAATGTATAAGCTTAGATTTCACAAGTTTTAGTAAGTTTGGGAGACCGAGGACTACTAGATGTGAAAAAAATCTAACACCTGCTGCTGGCTAGCTACATCTATCATGATATCTTGTAGCATTGACATGCCTCCCAAATAAGTTATGCACTTATATATGTCTAATGTCTGCTCATTACTTAAGTCAAAATGCTCAAATATAACTGGAACAAATCATACCATTCTACAAATACTCTCAAAAAGAAGATCCCATCCTTCTAAAAGTTGTAATGTTAGGAAAGAATAAAATACTAAAAGGTATCATAGGTCCTTAAACTTTTCACGGGTTCTCACTTGGCTCCTCACTAAAAAATGACCATCTGGGTCCTCAATCTACTGAAGATTTTCACATGGATCCTCCAACTAAAAAAGTGACAATTTAGCTCCTTCAACAAAAACTGCACTCGACTACAGGCCCAAATCCCACCACATCACCTCGTGTTTGTGCAGTTGTGCCAACATGAATGAGGCCAAGTGAAACTTGCAGAGAAAAAAAACCTCCCTCCGCCTCTCCTCCCCGTACACTTCTTCCTTTGCCTCCTGTCAGTCTCGCGCCCGCCTTGCGACTATACCCGTGTGCTCGCCTACGCTATCCGCAGGCCTTGTGGCTATGCCTGTGCTCCAAAGGCACACACTCAACGACCGTGGAACAAACAAAGAGAGGTGGACTGAAAGAGAGAAGGGGCTGCAAGGAGAGAGATGGATCGGAAGGGGGGTTTTGCAACTTTAACAGGCTTGTCCATGTAGGCAGTTGGTGGTGGCATGATGGGTTCTGGACATTTAGTCAAGCGCACATTAAGGACCTAGATAGTCACTTCTTTAGTTTGAGGACCCAAATGAGAATTAGCAGTAGATTGAGGACTCAGATGGTCACTTCTTTAGTTCGAGGACCCAACTGAGGATCCATAAAAAGTTTAAGGACCTAGAATGTATTCTACTCTTAGCAAAAACAACAATATTCTAGCTAAACATGCAGTAATAATCATTTTCCATTAAATGGAAAAAAACTTACTTGATTGGTGTTCCAGGAGCATACAGAGGATTTTTTACAACATATTCCACATATAGGTTGTAGATATGCTTTAGCGAGTCTCGCTGATCACCAGTCCTTGGATGTGTAATTAGTATAAGCTACACCAACAGGGTATAGTAGGTCATAGAGTATAGCTCTGGAGAAAGGAATATTGTACATCTATCTGCACGATCACTACCATGCTAAAAGAAATGACCAAATTACAGAGAACATTCAATTGGTACAAAGTTGCAGAAAAACTAAGATTGCAGTGATGTATTTCATACTAAAAGTAAAAGTGCCACACCATACATTTAGTACATCAAAAGGAAATGGATTTAGCTTTTCAAAGGAGAGAAAGTGTAACCTAGTGCAAGAATATATCACATCAGAAGCTTTCCTGATAGAAGGATACTGATGGGACTAGGACATTATGGATGAAAATTAAATGAAAATAGTCAGCATGCACATAGGTAGACTAAAAGCCATGCTATCCAGTGTCCTAAAACCTGTGGTGCACATATAGTTAAGAGTGCTCACATGTTGGCTATCAATACTCTGATACTTGTTACACAAGCATCAGATATTTCAGCATTTTTAAATAAAAAATAATTCTGATACTTGTCAATACTTATTCAATTCTTTCATGGGACCACCAAACCCTAAGCTCTCATCATGCTCATAAAACCACCCTTCCCATGCTGCTCCCATCGATCCTCAAAATACGAAGGTACAAACCACTGGTTATACCAGACAAATTATTAAATAAATGGTGAAGCGATCTGGTAGTTCGATAGCAAATAGCATTTAAAGCAATATTTATTTCTGCTGCAAGTCTTTGTATAACCAATTAAATTCATCTGGCCCAAACACAAATGAATGTTGAAATACATAAAAAGAAACTTTGATCTTGACAAGATAATCGAAGTATCCAAATTAGTTAAGGCAGCAGGGCAAGAACATAGGCAATACTAACCTTTATACCAGAAGGGCTCTCCGTAAAGTTCAGTTTGTATGTGTTTGTCTTGAAGCTATAAAACGAACAACCTTGGCCTGGCAGTAGTGGCACACCAAGATTTCCCTTTTCTGCCCTGCATTTGATATGTGAAAAAGGCCAAGAGGAAAATAAGAAAATTAGTCATCTTAAAGACTCAAAACATTTGCCACTCGGTACATGGAAGTTCTAGGTTCTCCAGTTATTTGTAAGTATTAAATGATTTTCTTTCACAATAATCCTGTTATCAATCAGACAATGCACAGTTTGGGAAAATATATAATACAAAACTAATGCAAACTAGTGTGAAAATACAAAAAAAAACACCAAGTTGTTTGTGAATCCAAGTGAAACATCAGTGGTTTAACATTTGAGCAACTGGTCAACTTCCATCCATTTTTTTTTTACCTTTTGCCATATGATGTTAACACTCCAGTAATTATTGTGTTAAATCCCCCAACCGTTTAAATTGTTACAAGCTCATGTAAACTAACCAGCAAGTCTATATATACATGATAGCTGGCAAGAAAGCACCAGCCTGTCCCTTTAGCAATGTTCATAAGAGATGGAGATACTTGTCGTATTATAAGGATAATCCTCTGTAACCTTTTCTAGCTCTCTTCTTCCATTTTCTACGCTAAATTCTTCTACTACAAAAGAGCATGAAATCTCCTCCAGACTCATCATGCTGTGAACGACTACTTGGACTGATGATGTAACTCTTACTCATCTCTATAATACTAATCAAGAGCCAAGGTTCGGGCGGCGGATCAATCCATGTTGCTCGCCAACCTAGTAACCGTCAGATCTGACAAGGACACAATGTAGATCGTTCTACCTGGTCATAGCGGGTCTATCGCACATTAGTCCGTAAACCCATGCGCTCGTGAATCATCATGAACCTGTACAATGCCTCCGCCTCCTGCTGCCTTGCCCATCTCTCCTCCCACTACCCTCTGATGTCCCCTACTCTTCCCCTCAGCTGGGGTGCTGAAGAGGCGCAATCACTGTTGGTCCCAACCTCCCAGGCCTCCGGTGCTAGTTCTTTGCACTTCTTAGTGAGCCCTCCGTCTCCTGCCACTAATCGCCATCTCCATCACGCCTGATCTACTCTCCTGCATGGCAGAGGTGCGGCGCAAGGAGGTCGCCTCCTCCTAGGCAAGGAAGCCACATCGAACTGCTGAGCTGGAGGCAAAAGGACAAAGCAACCCCTGGGTAGAGACTCGGCGGCTGCATTGAACCCATCGGGCGCTGCCACGCGCTCCCCCTGCCTTCTCTCCCTGATGCAGCATCACCCTCGCTGCCACTCCTTTCTTGTGCCTACCTCCTACTTGCGCAGAGTGGAGGCGGAGGCAGTGAAAGGCGCAGCATGAGGAGGAGCAAAGTACGCATGGGTGACGCAGGCATGTGGCGCAAGGAAGATATGAAGCGCAGATGTGCCGCAGGAAGGTACTGGCATGGTGCTGATGGTGAGCTGGAGCTGCAAATGCTCAACGGACACTCCAATAATGTTTGATGAAATGGTCATTTGGAACACGACAACCTGCCTGCTGCTCGGTCGCTTCCTCTAGCCCCTCCACCATCGAACTGTCATGTCTGGCAAGGATGTTCCGTGTTCGGTGTTTGCAGTCAACAGCACTGGAGCTCGACCCGAAAACGTGCTTCAGCGAGGATTTGTTTGGAGAACAGACTGCCTTGCTTTGCGTCAGGATTCATTTTCGTATGTAGTTTCTGCTTCAGAAGTAATCTCAAGCTATCAGTTTAGGTTGCTCAAAAAACATTTTATATGCTCAGGTTCATTTTTGCTAGTAACTGCTGATTCCAGTGGCGGATCCAGAGGGGGGGGGCTTCAGCCCCCCTACAGCCATGAAACTCTATGGGAAATGGAGGTGAAGTATAGAGGAAAATAGAGGAGGAAGAAGAAGAGAGAAAAACGAGTCTCTATCAGTTCGCACCTCCCAATATCCATAAAACTTCATTGGAGAAAGAGGTGGATATTAGAAGAAAATGGAGAAAAAAGAAGCTAGTGTTGTCTCTGCCACTCGTCACTGGGAAGTCAGCCCCCCTTTAACTCATTTCTGGATCCGCCACTGGCTGATTCACAACTAACATCATGCTACCAGTTTGGGCTGCTAAAATTCATTTTACATGCTCATTTATTTCCAGGAAGTAGTTTCAATTTTGAAAGTACATCAAGGGGTCCTTGGAGGATCAATCCAAGAGCTGTTGGCATAAGGTAAGAAATGCAGATAGTTTACTTACTACTTTACCAATTTGTATCATCAATTAATGTATCAGTCTGCTTTATGGGCTACTTTACCCATTTGCATCATCAACCAATTTATCTGTCTGCCTTATAGGCTTCTGCTATGGATGTCATGCTGTCAATGTCTACGTTGAGACTTAGAATATTTTTACTATTCCATAAAACTATTGTGAGTTTTCTCTGCTTTCAAACTGAACTATCAGATCACACAAAAGCTAGAGCTGCCACTCTAAATATTCAGCCATTTAATTAATATTAATATGTGATTTGGCAGGAGTACCGTGCTCTGCAGAAAGAGTACTAGGCCACCATTGACCATACATACAAGTGTACCAAAAAAATGTGTGGGCTGATCAAAACTGGCCCAACCCAGCTTTGGCGGGGCAAGGTCGCACCTGCCTTTCTAGTCTAGTGTCTAACAGAAGATCATGCATTGACTTTCTAACAGAATATCATACATTGCCAGAAGATCATACATTGCCCTGATGTAGGATCGATGCGAAATTATTTCCGACTAGCGACCGCCTCAATAAATAACCGCTCACACGAGTGCTAGAAGATCGAGAAGTAGGACGTACGTGGTTGGGTCGATCTTGGCGGTGAAGGAGCGAAGGGAGAAGAGGAGCCCGAACATGAGCTTGTGATCCTGGGTGGGGTCGAGCGTGCGGAGGGGGCGGTGCCACTCGCGGTAGAGCAGGCAGACGCCGTTGCGGTTGAAGACGTAGAGGACCTGCGCGCTGGCGCCCGTGCCCGTGCCAGGGGGCGGCGCCGGGGCTGGGGTCGCCTCCGGCGCGACCGACGTCAGCGACGAGCCGCCGAAGAACTGCATCGGCCCGTTTGCCCTGATCTGTCGCGGATCTCCGGCCGGAAAGGAAGGTTGAAGTCTTGGGATGCGTTTTCCAGGCGAGGTGGGATCGTCTTCCTCGTTTCTCGTCTTCCAGGCGGAGATGTGGAGGCGGATCGGCAAAGGCCGCAGTTTGCAGACGGGCGACGCGATGGGGAGGGGCGGCGGAAGTAGAGATGGCCAAACGTCCGGCCCGGCCCATAGTTATTAAAACGGTAAAACGTTAAAACGATATGAACCATCTTTTTAATATTTAAACGTTTAAACAAACGTTGAAACGTTTTTTCAGACATTACATAAAATTTCAATTATAGAATATGTTCATACATAAGTTAAGTACTTGAGTTCACAAAACAAAATGAAATAAATCAAGTTCAACCACACAAGTTACAACTTGTCGGGGACCATAATTAGGGGTACCCTCAAGACTCCTAATTCTCAGCTGGTAACCTCCATCAGCATAAAGCTGCCAAGGCCTGATGGGTGCGATTAAGTCAGGGATCAGTCCATTCGAGCGACTCGATCACGCCTAGGGATGTTCCTAAAACATCCGAATTGTATCACAAATCTAATATTTTAGCATATATATACATATAATTTAAAGCTAATTTTTGGCAATGTTATGAAGAATATTATGAAGTATTTAAATAAATTTTTGTATACTTTTTTATGTACATTATTTTCTCCCTACAACAAAAAAGGTGAAAAAACATCCGAATCCGTATTCGAATAGACATCCGAATTTTATATCAATTATTTAAAAATATCTAGAATGAATTTAATGTTTATTTTTTGTGGATATTAATAGCCTCAATGCTAAAAACAAGAATATAAATTTACATAGCAAATTTTATATGTTATTTGTTCACAATAGAAGAAAGAAGACCAAAAAATTGACATCCGAATAAATATCCGGATCCATCCCTAATCACGCCTCGCCCGAGCCTAGCCTCGGACAAGGGCAGCCGACCCCGGAGGATTTCCGTCTCGCCCGAGGCCCCCCTCCGACGGCGGACATATTTCCGGCTCGCCCGAGGCCCTGCCTTCGCTAAGAAGCAACCCTGACTAAATCGCCGCACCGACCGACCAAGTCGCAGGAGCATTTAATGCAAAGGTGACCTGACACCTTTATCCTGACGCGCGCTCCCCGGCAGAGCCGAAGTGACCGCCGTCACTTCACCGCTCCACTGACCGGCCTGACAGAAGGACAGCGCCGCCTGCGCCACTCCGACCGCAGTGCCGCTTGGCAGAGTGAGACTGACAGGCAGTCAGGCTCTGCCAAAGGCACCATAGAAAGCTCCGCCCGACCCAGGGCTCGGACTCGGGCTAAGCCCCGGAAGACGGCGAACTCCGCTCCGCCCGACCCAGGGCTCGGACTCGGGCTAAGCCCCGGAAGACGGCGAACTCCGCTCTGCCCGACCCAGGGCTCGGACTCGGGCTAAGCCCCGGAAGACGGCGAACTCCGCTCCGCCCGACTCAGGGCTCGGACTCGGGCTAAGTCCCGGAAGACGACGAACTCCGCTTCGCCCGACCCCAGGGCTCGGACTCGGGCTAAGTCCCAGAAGACGGCGAACTCCGCTCCGCCCGACTCAGGGCTCGGACTCGGGCTAAGTCCCGGAAGACGGCGAACTCCGCTCCGCCCGACCCAGGGCTCGGACTCGGGCTAAGTCCCAGAAGACGACGAACTCCGCTTCGCCCGACCCCAGGGCTCGGACTCGGGCTCAGCCCCAGAAGACGACGAACTCCGCTCCGCCCGACCCCAGGGCTCGGACTCCGCCCTGGCCTCTGCCGAACGACCTCCGCCTCGCCCGACCCAGAGGCTCGGACTCGGCCTCGGCCATGGAAGACAGACTCGACCTCGGCTTCGGAGGAGCCTCCACGTCGCCCAACCTAGGGCGCAGGCCAGCCACGTCAACAGGAAGCGCCATCATCACCCTACCCCGAGCTGACTCGGGCCGCAGAGAACAAGACCGGTGTCCCATCTGGCTAGCTCCGCCGGATAGGCAATGATGGCGCCCCGCATGCTCTGTGACGACGACGGCTCTCAGCTCTCTTACAGAAGCAGGGGGACGTCAGCAAGGACTCAACCGCCCCGACAGCTGTCCCTCCGCCAGGCTCCATCGCTCCTCCGACGGCCACGACATTACACCAGCTGGGTGCCAAAATCTCTCCGGTTGCCACATCGGCATGTACTTAGGGCGCTAGCTCTCCCCCGCTAGACACGTAGCACTCTGCTACACCCCCATTGTACACCTGGATCCTCTCCTTACGCCTATAAAAGGAAGGACCAGGGCCCTCTTAGAGAAGGTTGGCCGCGCGGGGACGAGGACGGGACAGGCGCTCTCTTGGGGCCGCTCGCTTCCCTCTCCCGCGTGGACGCTTGTAACCCCCTACTGCAAGCGCACCCGACCTGGGCGCGGGACGAACACGAAGGCCGCGGGATTTCCACCTCTCTCACGCCCATCTCCGGCCACCTCACTTCCCCCCTTCGCGCTCGGCCTCGCGTCGACCCATCTGGGCTGGGGCACGCGGCGACATTCACTCGTCGGCTTAGGGACCCCCCGGTCTCGAAACGCCGACAGTTGGCGCGCCAGGTAGGGGCCTTCTGCGTGTTGACGAACAGCTTCCCGTCAAGCTCCAGATGGGCAGTCTCCAGCAACCTCTCCAACCCGGGACGGTGCTCCGTTTCGGGAGTCTTGAGTTCATGTCCTTCGACGGCAGCTACGACATGATACTCCTTCCACCGCCGCGCGACGACGACAATGGCGGCCGACAGCCCGCCCGCCGGTGGCGGAATCGACGACGTCTTCCCCGCGTGGTGGAAGAACAACATTCGAGCTCGCCCCGTCCTCTCCCCCGCCAACGGAGGAGGAGACAGGGCAACCAAGGCCAAGCGGGAGGCCGCGCCTCGTCGGCTGTCGAGCGAATCGACGTCCCTAGCGCTCCAACGGGGGGCGCGTCGGGCGACGACCTCGCGTTTGAGACGAAGGCGAGCGCCGTCTCCCCGCAACACGCCAATCCCGAGCAAGCGGACGACACCAGCACGCTTGCGGAAGGCTTGCTGGGCGTCACCCTCGTACCTGAGATGACGGTGCAGTCAGTCCCCGACGCGACTTCATCGCCGTTCGTCGACCAAAAGGTACCGACCGATTCCCATCCTACGTCATTTAGATTCAGCCTCAACCCACCTAGCGACCTTGCTTTGGCGGGCACTCTCGTAGAGGCGAATTCAAACCCTCTGGGGTTTCGCACGCGGTCGCCTTGGGACCGGCTGACGGACGTCTCGACCTATGGGCCCTCCGGGTCCGAGGAAGATGACGACCCCAGCATCTGTTGGGATTTCTCTGGACTTGGCAACCCTAGTGCCATGCGGGACTTCATGACCGCATGTGACTACTGCCTCTCCGACTGTTCCGACGGTAGCCGCAGCCTCGACAACGAGGACTGTGGCCCAAGCCGCGAATGTTTCCACGTCGATCTAGGGGGTCCCTCCGAAGGCAATCATCTCGGCATGCCGGAGGATGGTGATCTCCCTAGGCCGGTGCCCCGCGCTGACATCCTGCGGGAGCTAGCTGTGGTCCCCGTTCCGGCGGGGGGTCGCGACCCACAGCTCGAGCAAGTCCGCGGGGCGCAGGCCAGGCTCGACGAGGGAGCAGGAGCGCTTGAGCCGATCCGCCGGGACGTCGGGCAGGCATGGGCGGGCCAACCCCCGGCCAGAGAAATACGTCACCTGCCCCAGGATCTCCCGCTCCGCGTCGCCACCGACGTCAGGGTCAGGCCGCCACCCGCATCCAGTGGGGTCGGTCAGAACCTGGCTGCAGCAGCGATGCTTCTCCGCGCAATGCCGGAGCCATCAACCACCGAGGGTCGGCGAATCCAAGGAGAGCTCAAGAATCTCCTGGAAGGCGCTGCGGTCCGACGGGCCGAGAGCTCTGCCTCCTGAAGGCAAGGATACCCCTCGGAACCTCATGCTGCGACTTCCCGATTCACGCGGGAAGCCTCGGTCTACACCGGGCGCACGCGCAACACCGCGCCTGCGGCCCCGGGCCACCTCGGCAACAAGCACCATCATCGCGACCGTCGGGCCCACCTCGACGAGGGGGTGCACCGAGGCTATCACCCCAGGCGTGGGGGACACTACGACAGCGGGGAGGATCGGAGTCCCTCGCCCGAACCACCCGGTCCGCAGGCCTTCAGCCGGGCCATCCGGCGGGCACCGTTCCCGACCCGGTTCCGACCCCCGACTACTATCACAAAGTACTCGGGGGAAACGAGACCGGAATTGTGGCTCGCGGACTACCGCCTGGCCTGCCAGCTGGGTGGAACGGACGACGACAACCTCATCATCCGCAACCTCCCCTGTTCCTCTCCGACACCGCTCGCGCCTGGTTGGAGCACCTGCCTCCGGGGCAGATCTCCAACTGGGATGACTTGGTCCAAGCCTTCGCCGGCAATTTCCAGGGCACATATGTGCGCCCTGGGAATTCCTGGGACCTCCGAAGCTGCCGACAGCAGCCGGGAGAGTCTCTCTGGGACTACATCCGGCGATTCTCGAAGCAGCGCACCGAACTGCCCAACATCACCGACTCGGATGTCATCGGCGCGTTCCTTGCCGGCACCACCTGCCGCGACCTGGTGAGCAAGTTGGGTCGCAAGACCCCCACCAGGGCGAGCGAGCTGATGGACATCGCCACCAAGTTCGCCTCTGGTCAGGAGGCGGTCGAGGCTATCTTCCGAAAGGACAAGCAGCCCCAGGGCCGCCCACCGGAAGATGCACCCGAGGCGTCTACTCAGCGCGGCGCCAAGAAGAAAGGCAAGAAGAAGTCGCAAGCGAAACGCGACGCCGCCGACGGACCTTGTCGCCGCCGCCGAGCACAAGAACCCTCGGAAGCCCCCCGGAGGTGCCAACCTCTTCGACAAGATGCTCAAGGAGCCGTGCCCCTATCATCAGGGGCCCGTCAAGCACACCCTTGAGGAGTGCATCATGCTTCGGCGCCACTTCCACAGGGCCGGGCCACCCGCGGAGGGTGGCAGGGCCCGCGACGACGACAAGAAGGAAGATTACCAAGCAGGAGAGTTCCCCGAGGTCCGCGACTGCTTCATGATCTATAGTGGGTAAGCGGCGAATGCCTCGGCTCGGCACCGCAAGCAAGAGCGCCGGGAGGTCTGCTCGGTCAAGGTGGCGGCGCCGGTCTATCTAGACTGGTGAAAGTCGCCTAGAGGGGGTGAATAGGGCGAAACTGAAAATCACAAAAATAATCACAACTACAAGCCGGGTTAGCGTTAGAAATATAATAGAGTCCGCGAGAGAGGGCGCAAAACAAATCGCAAGCGAATAATGAAGTGAGACACGCAGATTTGTTTTACCGAGGTTCGGTTCTCTCAAACCTACTCCCCGTTGAGGAGGCCACAAAGGCCGGGTCTCTTTCAACCCTTCCCTCTCTCAAACGGTCCCTCGGACCGAGTGAGCTTCTCTTCTCAAATCAAAGCCGGGAACAAAACTTCCCCGCAAGGGCCACCACACAATTGGTGCCTCTTGCCTTGATTACAATGGAGTTTTGATCACAAGAATAAGTGAGAAAGAAAAGAAGCAATCCAAGCGCAAGAGCTCAAAAGAACACGGCAAATCTCTCTCTCTAATCACTAAAGCCTTGAGTGGAATTGGAGAGGATTTGATCTCTTTGTATGTGTCTAGAATTGAATGCCTAGCTCTTGTAAGTGGTTGAGAAGTGAGAAACTTGGATGCAATGAATGGTGGGGTGGTTGGGGTATTTATAGCCCCAACCACCAAACTTGACCGTTGGTGGAGGCTGTCTGTCGATGGTGCACCGGACAGTCCGGTGCACACCGGACATGTCCGGTGCCCCCGCCACGTCATCAATGCCGTTGGATTCTGACCGTTGGAGCTTCTGACATCTGGGCCCGCCTGGATGTCCGGTGCACACCGGACATCACCTGTTCATTGTCCGGTGCGCCAGTATGGGCGCGCCTGACTTCTGCGCGCGCAGAGCGCGCATTAAATGCGCCGCAGGTAGCCGTTGGCGCCGAAATAGCCGTTGCTCCGAGGTTACACCGGACAGTCCGGTGCACACCGGACATGTCCGGTGAATTATAGCGGAGCGGCTGCTGCGCGAACCCGAGGCTGGCGAGTTGAGGAGGCCGCGCTTCCATGGAGCACCGGACACTGTCCGGTGTACACCGGACAGTCCGGTGAATTATAGCGAAGCGGCCTGAGAAATTCCCGAAGGTGGCGAGTTCGAGTTGGAGTCCTCTGATGCACCGGACACTGTCCGGTGTACACCGGACAGTCCGGTGCCTCCAGACCAGAGGTGCCTTCGGTTGCCTCTTTGCTCCTTCGTTGAATCCAAAACTTGATCTTTTTATTGGCTGAGAGTGAACCTTTTGCACCTGTATAACTTATACATTAGAGCAAACTAGTTAGTCCAATTGTTTGTGTTGGGCAATTCAACCACCAAAATTATTTAGGGACTAGGTGTAAGCCTTAATTCCCTTTCAATCTCCCCCTTTTTGGTGATTGATGCCAACACAAGCCAAAGCAAATATAGAAGTGTATAATTGAACTAGTTTGCATGATGTAAGTGCAAAGGTTGCTTGGAATTTAGCCAATATAAATGCTTACTTGATGCGCATGGATTGTTTTTCTTTGTTTTTGACATATTGGACCATATTTGCACCAAGAGTTTTGTTTTTGCAAATTCTTTTGTAAATTCCTTTTGCAAGATAGTCAAAGGTAAATGAATAAGATTTTTCAAAGCATTTTCAAGTTTGAAATTTTCTCCCCTTGTTTCAAATGCTTTTCCTTTGACTAAACAAAAACTCCCCCTCAAATAAGGTCTCCTCTTAGTGTTCAAGAGGGTTTTAAGACATCAATTTTGAAAATACTACTTGCTCCCCCTTTAGAACACAAAGAGATACCAATTTGAAATTTTCCAATTGAAAACCATTAAATTTTAAAATTAGGGTGGTGGTGCGGTCCTTTTGCTTTGGGCCAATACTTTCTCCCCCTTTGGCATGAATCGCCAAAAACGGATAAGTAGAATGAAATATAGGCCCTTGGAAATACTTTCTCCTCCTTTGGTCATAAAATAAATGAGTGAAGATTATACCAAAGATGGAGAGTGATGCGGAGCGACGGCGAAGGATGAGTAGTAGAGTGGAGTGGAAGCCTTTGTCTTCGCCGAAGACTCCAATTCCCTTTCAATATACCTATGACTTGGTTTGGAATTACACTTGAAAACACATTAGTCATAGCATATAAAAGAGACATGATCAAAGGTATTCTTATGAGCTATGTGTGCAAGATTAGCAAAAGAAATTCCTAGAATCAAGAATATTAAGCTCATGCCTAAGTCTGGTAAAAGATTGTTCATCAAGTGGCTTGGTAAAGATATCGGCTAATTGATCTTTAGTGTTAATGTATGAAATCTCGATATCCCCCTTTTGTTGGTGATCCCGAAGAAAATGATACCGAATGGCTATGTGTTTAGTGCGGCTATGCTCAACGGGATTATCCGCCATGCGGATTGCACTCTCATTATCACATAGAAGAGGAACTTTGGTTAATTTGTAACCGTAGTCCCGCAGGGTTTGCCTCATCCAAAGCAATTGCGCGCAACAATGGCCTGCGGCAATATACTCGGCTTTGGCGGTAGAAAGAGCGACCGAATTTTGCTTCTTTGAAGCCCAAGATACCAAGGATCTTCCCAAGAACTGGCAAGTCCCCGATGTGCTCTTTCTATTAATCTTACACCCCGCCCAATCGGCATCCGAATAACCAATCAAATCAAAAGTGGATCCCCGAGGGTACCAAAGCCCAAACTTAGGAGTATAAGCCAAATATCTCAAGATTCGTTTTACGGCCGTAAGGTGTGATTCCTTAGGGTCAGCTTGGAATCTTGCACACATGCATACGGAAAGCATAATGTCCGGTCGAGATGCACATAAATAAAGCAATGAATCAATCATCGACCGGTATACCTTTTGATCCACGGACTTACCTCCCGTGTCGAGGTCGAGATGCCCATTTGTTCCCATGGGAGTCTTGATGGGCTTGGCATCCTTCATTCCAAACTTGCTTAGAATGTCTTGAGTATACTTCGTTTGGCTAATGAAAGTGCCCTCTTGGAGTTGTTTGACTTGAAATCCTAGAAAATACTTCAACTCCCCCATCATAGACATCTCGAATTTCTGTGTCATGATCCTACTAAATTCTTCACATGTAGATTTGTTAGTAGATCCAAATATAATATCATCAACATAAATTTGTCATACAAACAAATCATTATCAAGTGTTTTAGTGAACAAAGTAGGATCGGCCTTGCCGACTTTGAAGCCATTTGCAATAAGGAAATCTCTAAGGCATTCATACCATGCTCTTGGGGCTTGCTTGAGCCCATAAAGCGCCTTAGAGAGCCTATAAACATGGTTAGGGTACTCACTGTCTTCAAAGCCGGGAGGTTGCTCAACATAGACCTCCTCCTTGATTGGTCCATTGAGGAAGGCACTCTTCACGTCCATTTGATAAAGCTTGAAGCCATGGTAAGTAGCATAGGCTAATAATATGCGAATTGACTCAAGCCTAGCTACGGGTGCATAGGTTTCACCAAAATCCAAACCTTCGACTTGTGAATACCCCTTGGCCATGAGTCGAGCTTTGTTCCTTGTCACCACACCATGCTCGTCTTGCTTGTTGCGGAAGACCCACTTGGTTCCTACAACATTTTGATTAGGACGTGGAACTAAGTGCCATACCTCGTTCCTTGTGAAATTGTTGAGCTCCTCTTGCATCGCCATCACCCAATCCGAATCTTGAAGTGCTTCCTCTACCCTGTGTGGCTCAATAGAGGAAACAAAAGAGTAATGTTCACAAAAATGTGCAACACGAGATCGAGTGGTTACCCCCTTATGAATGTCGCCGAGGATGGTGTCGACGGGGTGATCTCGTTGTATTGCTTGGTGGACTCTTGGGTGTGGCGGCCTTGGTTGTTCATCCTCCTTGTCTTCATCATTTGCATCTCCCCCTTGATCGTTGCCGTCATTTTGAGGTGGCTCATCTTCTTGATCTTCTTGTTCAACATCTTGAGCCTCATCCTCAATTTGAGTTGGTGGAGATGCTTGCATGGAGGAGGATGGTTGATCTTGTGCATGTGGAGGCTCTTCGGATTCCTTAGGACACACATCCCCAATGGACATGTTCCTTAGCGCTATGCATGGAGCCTGTTCTTCACCTATCTCATCAAGATCAACATGCTCTACTTGAGAGCCGTTAGTCTCATCAAACACAACGTCACAAGAAACTTCAACAAGTCCTGAGGACTTGTTAAAGACTCTATATGCCCTTGTGTTTGAGTCATATCCTAGTAAAAAGCCTTCTACAGTTTTAGGAGCAAATTTAGATTTTCTACCTCTTTTGACAAGAATAAAACATTTGCTACCAAAAACTCTAAAATATGAAATGTTGGGCTTTTTACCGGTTAGGAGTTCATGGGATGTCTTCTTGAGGATTCGGTGAAGATATAATCAGTTGATGGCGTAGCAAGCGGTGTTGACTGCTTCGGCCCAAAACCGATCCGGTGTCTTGTACTCATCAAGCATGGTTCTTGCCATGTCCAATAGAGTTCGATTCTTCCTCTCCACTACACCATTTTGTTGTGGAGTGTAGGGAGAAGAGAACTCATGCTTGATGCCCTCCTCCTCAAGGAAGCCTTCAATTTGAGAGTTCTTGAACTCCGTCCCATTGTCGCTTCTAATTTTCTTGATCCTTAAGCCGAACTCATTTTGAGCCCGTCTCAAGAATCCCTTTAAGGTCTTTTGGGTATGAGATTTGTCCTGCAAAAAGAACACCCAAGTGAAGCGAGAATAATCATCCACAATAACTAGACAGTACTTACTCCCGCCGATGCTTATGTAAGCGATCGGGCCGAATAGGTCCATGTGTAGGAGCTCCAGTGGCCTGTCACTAGTCATGATGTTCTTGTGTGGATGATGAGTGCCAACTTGCTTCCCGGCTTGGCATGCGCTACAAATCCTGTCTTTCTCAAAATGAACATTGGTTAGTCCTAAAATGTGTTCTCCCTTTAGAAGCTTGTGAAGATTCTTCATTCCAACATGGGCTAGTCGGCGGTGCCAGAGCCAACCCAAGTTAGTCTTAGCAACCAAGCAAGTGTCGAGTTCAGCTCTAACAAAATCTACCAAGTATAGCTGACCCTCTAACACTCCCTTAAATGCTACTGAATCATCACTTCTTCTAAAGACAGTAACACCTATATCAGTAAATAGACAGTTGTAGCCCATTTGACATAATTGGGATACGGAAAGCAAATTGTAGTCTAAAGAATCTACAAGAAAAACATTGGAAATAGTATGGTCAGGTGATATAGCAATTTTACCCAATCCTTTGACCAAACCTTGATTTCCATCCCCGAATGTGATAGCTCGTTGGGGATCTTGGTTTTTCTCATATGAGGAGAACATCTTTTTCTCCCCTGTCATGTGGTTTGTGCACCCGCTGTCGAGTATCCAACTTGAGCCCCTGGATGCATAAACCTACAAAACAATTTTAGTTCTTGACTTTAGGTACCCAAACGGTTTTGGGTCCTTTGGCATTAGAAACAAGAACTTTGGGTACCCAAACACAAGTCTTTGATCCCTTGTGTTTGCCCCCAACAATCTTGGCAACTACCTTGCCGGATTTGTTAGTTAAAACATATGATGCATCAAGAGTTTTGAATGAAATAGCATGATCATTTGATGCATTAGGAATTTTCTTTCTAGGCAACTTAGCACGGGTTGGTTGCCTAGAACTAGATGTCTCACCCTTATACATAAAAGCATGGTTAGAGCCAGAGTGAGACTTCCTAGAATGAATTTTCTTGATTTTGCTCTCGGGATAACCGGTAGGGTACAAAATGTAACCCTCGTTATCCTGAGGCATGGGAGCCTTGCCCTTAACAAAGTTAGATAAATTCTTTGGAGAGGCATTAAGTTTGACATTGTCTCCCTTTTGGAAGCCAATGCCATCCTTGATGCCCGGGCGTCTCCCATTATAGAGCATACTTCTAGCAAATTTAAACTTTTCATTTTCTAAGTTATGCTCGGCAATTTTAGCGTCTAATAATGCTATATGATCATTTTGTTGTTTAATTAAAGCCATGTGATCATGAATAGCATTGACATCAACATCTCTACATCTAGTACAAATAGAAACATGCTCAACATTAGATGTAGAGGGTTTGCAAGATTTTAATTCAATAACCTTAGCATGTAATAAATCATTTTTAGTTCTAAGGTCGGAAATAGTGGCATTGCAAACATCTAATTCTTTAGCCTTAGCAATTAATTTCTCATTCTCATTTCTAAGGCTAGTAATAGAAACATTTAACTCATCAATCCTAGCAAGCAAATCAACATTATCATTTCTAGGATATGAAGTTGAATCAATACAAACATGAGAATCAACCTTAGCAATTAAATTAGCATTTTCATTTCTAAGGTTGGCAATAGTGTCATGGCATGTGCTTAGCTCACTAGATAATTTGTCACATTTTTCTACCTCTAGAGCATAAGCATTTTTAACCTTAACATGCTTCTTATTTTCCTTGATTAGGAAGTCCTCCTGGGAGTCCAAGAGATCATCCTTTTCATGGATGGCACTAATTAGCTCATTTAATTTTTCTTTTTGTTCCATGTTAAGGTTGGCAAAAAGAATACGCAAATTATCTTCCTCACCACTAGCATTATCATCACTAGAAGATTCATATTTAGTGGAGGAGTTAGATTTAACCTTCTTCCTTTTGCCGTCCTTTGCCATGAGGCACTTGTGGCCGACGTTGGGGAAGAGAAGTCCCTTGGTGACGGCGATGTTGGCGGCGTCCTCGTCGGAGGAGGACTCGGTGGAGCTCTCGTCGGAGTCCCATTCCCGGCAAACATGGGCATCGCCGCCCTTCTTCTTGTAGTACTTCTTCTTTTCTCTCCTCTTTCCCTTCTTGTCGTCGCCCCTGTCACTGTCACTAGACATAGGACATTTTGCAATAAAATGACCGGGCTTACCACACTTGTAGCAAACCTTCTTGGAACGGGATTTGTAATCCTTCCCCTTCCGTTGCTTGAGGATTTGCCGAAAGCTTTTGATGATTAAGGCCATCTCCTCATTGTCGAGCTTGGAGGCGTCAATTGGTTGTCTACTTGGTGTAGACTCCTCCTTCTTCTCCTCCGTTGCCTTGAAGGCCACCGGTTGCGCCTCGGATGTGGAAGGTTCGTCAAGCTCGTTGATCTTCTTTGAGCCCTTAATCATGCATTCAAAGCTCACAAAATTCCCGATAACTTCCTCGGGGGTCATTTGAGTATATCTTGGGTTGCCACGAATTAATTGAACTTGAGTGGGGTTAAGAAAAATGAGAGATCTTAGAATAACCTTAACCACCTCGTGGTCGTCCCACTTCTTGCTCCCAAGGTTGCGCACTTGGTTCACCAAGGTTTTGAGCCGGTTGTACATATCTTGTGGCTCCTCCCCTTGGCGAAGACGAAAACGACCGAGCTCCCCCTCGATCGTTTCCCGCTTGGTGATCTTGGTGAGTTCATCACCCTCGTGCGCCGTCTTGAGTAGGTCCCAAATCTCCTTTGCATTCTTCAAACCTTGCACTTTGTTGTATTCCTCCTTGCTTAGAGAGGCGAGGAGAATGGTTGTGGCTTGGGAGTTGAAGTGCTCGATTTGGGCCACTTCGTCCGTATCATAATCCTCATCCCCTATTGATGGTACCTGTGCTCCAAACTCAACAACATTCCATATACTTTTGTGGAGTGAGGTTAGATGAAATTTCATTAAATCACTCCACATAGCATAATCTTCGCCATTAAAAGTTGGCGGTTTGCCTAATGGAACGGAAAGTAATGGAGTATGTCTAGATGTACGGGGATAGTGTAAGGGGATCTTACTAAACTTCTTGCGCTCTTGGCGCTTAGAAGTTACGGACGGTGCATCAGAGTCGGAGGTAGATGTTGATGAAGTGTCGGTCTCATAGTAGACCACCTTCCTCATCCTCTTGTGCTTGTCGCCTTTCCGATGCGACTTGTGAGAAGAAGATTTTTCCTTCTTCTCTTTGTGGTGAGAAGAGGAAGATCTTTTCTCCTTCCGTTTGGAGGAGTCCTTCTTCTTCTCCCTCCTCTTGGTGCGGGACTCTTCCGATGAAGTGCTCCCTTGGCTTGTAGTGGGCTTGTCGCCGGTCTCCATTTCCCTCTTGGTGTGATCTCCCGACATCACTTCGAGCGGTTAGGCTCTAATGAAGCACCGGGCTCTGATACCAATTGAAAGTCGCCTAGAGGGGGGTGAATAGGGCGAAACTGAAAATCACAAAAATAATCACAACTACAAGCCGGGTTAGCGTTAGAAATATAATAGAGTCCGCGAGAGAGGGCGCAAAACAAATCGCAAGCGAATAATGAAGTGAGACACGCGGATTTGTTTTACCGAGGTTCGGTTCTCTCAAACCTACTCCCTGTTGAGGAGGCCACAAAGGCCGGGTCTCTTTCAACCCTTCCCTCTCTCAAACGGTCCCTCGGACCGAGTGAGCTTCTCTTCTCAAATCAAAGCCGGGAACAAAACTTCCCCGCAAGGGCCACCACACAATTGGTGCCTCTTGCCTTGATTACAATGGAGTTTTGATCACAAGAATAAGTGAGAAAGAAAAGAAGCAATCCAAGCGCAAGAGCTCAAAAGAACACGGCAAATCTCTCTCTCTAATCACTAAAGCCTTGAGTGGAATTGGAGAGGATTTGATCTCTTTGTATGTGTCTAGAATTGAATGCCTAACTCTTGTAAGTGGTTGAGAAGTGAGAAACTTGGATGCAATGAATGGTGGGGTGGTTGGGGTATTTATAGCCCCAACCACCAAACTTGACCGTTGGTGGAGGCTGTCTGTCGATGGTGCACCGGACAGTCCGGTGCACACCGGACATGTCCGGTGCCCCCGCCACGTCATCAATGCCGTTGGATTCTGACCGTTGGAGCTTCTGACATCTGGGCCCGCCTGGATGTCCGGTGCACACCGGACATCACCTGTTCATTGTCCGGTGCGCCAGTATGGGCGCGCCTGACTTCTGCGCGCGCAGAGTGCGCATTAAATGCGCCGCAGGTAGCCGTTGGCGCCGAAATAGCCGTTGCTCCGAGGTTACACCGGACAGTCCGGTGCACACCGGACATGTCCGGTGAATTATAGCGGAGCGGCTGCTGCGCGAACCCGAGGCTCGCGAGTTGAGGAGGCCGCGCTTCCATGGAGCACCGGACACTGTCCGGTGTACACCGGACAGTCCGGTGAATTATAGCGAAGCGGCCTGAGAAATTCCCGAAGGTGGCGAGTTCGAGTTGGAGTCCTCTGATGCACCGGACACTGTCCGGTGTACACCGGACAGTCCGGTGCCTCCAGACCAGAGGTGCCTTCGGTTGCCTCTTTGCTCCTTCGTTGAATCCAAAACTTGATCTTTTTATTGGCTGAGAGTGAACCTTTTGCACCTGTATAACTTATACACTAGAGCAAACTAGTTAGTCCAATTGTTTGTGTTGGGCAATTCAACCACCAAAATTATTTAGGGACTAGGTGTAAGCCTTAATTCCCTTTCAACTGGTCCGACAAGCCCATCACCTTCGACCAAGACGATCACCCCGACCACGTGCCGAGCCCGGGGAAATACCCGCTCGTCGTCGACCCCGTCATCGGCAACGTCAGGCTCACCAAGGTCCTTATGGACGGGGGCAGCAGCCTCAACATCATCTACGCCGAGACCCTCAGGCTCCTGCGCGTCGATCTGTCCTCCGTCCGAGCAGGCGCTGCGCCCTTCCACGGGATCATTCCCGAGAAGCACGTCCAGCCCCTCGGACGACTCGACCTTCCCGTCTGCTTCGGAACGCCCTCCAACTTCTGAAGGGAGACTCTGACGTTCGAGGTGGTCGGGTTCCGAGGAACCTACCACGCGGTACTGGGGAGGCCATGCTACGCGAAGTTCATGGCCATCCCCAACTACACCTACCTGAAGCTCAAGATGCCGGGCCCCAACGGGGTCATCACCGTCGGCCCCACGTACAGACACGCGTTCGAATGCGACGTGGAGTGCGTGGAGTACGCCGAGGCCCTCGCCGAATCCGAGGCCCTCATCGCCGACCTGGAAAGCCTCTCCAAAGAGGTGCCAGACGTGAAGCGTCATGCCGGCAACTTCGAGCCAGTGGAGACGGTTAAGGCCGTCCCCCTCGACCCCAGTGGCGACGCCTCCAAGCAGATCCGGATCGGTTCCGGGCTCGACCCCAAATAGGAAACAGTGCTCGTCGACTTTCTCCGCGCGAACGCCGACGTCTTCGCGTGGAGTCCCTCGGACATGCCCGGCATACCGAGGGATGTCGCCGAGCACTCACTGGATATTCGGGCCGGAGCCCGACCCGTCAAGCAGCCTCTGCGCCGATTCGACGAGGAGAAGCGCAGAGCGATAGGCGAGGAGATTCACAAGCTAATGGCAGCCGGGTTCATCAAAGAGGTATTCCATCCTGAATGGCTTGCCAACCCTGTGCTTGTGAGAAAGAAAGGGGAAAAATGGCGGATGTGTGTATACTACACTGGTCTCAACAAAGCATGTCCGAAGGTTCCCTACCCTCTGCCTCGCATCGATCAAATCGTGGATTCCACTGCTGGGTGCGAAGCCCTGTCTTTCCTCGACGCCTACTCAGGGTATCACCAAATCAGGATGAAAGAGTCCGACCAGCTCACGACTTCTTTCATCACGCCTTTCGGCATGTACTGCTATGTCACCATGCCGTTCGGTTTGAGGAATGCGGGCGCGACGTACCAGCGGTGCATGAACCATGTGTTCGGCGAACACATCGGTCGCACGGTCGACGCCTACGTCGATGACATCGTAGTCAAGACGAGGAAAGCTTCCGACCTCATCTCCGACCTTGAAGTGACATTCCAATGTCTCAAGGCGAAAGGCGTCAAGCTCAATCCCGAGAAGTGTGTCTTCGGGGTGCCCCGGGGCATGCTCTTGGGGTTCATCGTCTCTGAGCGGGGCATCGAAGCCAACCCCGAGAAGATCGCAGCCATCACCAGCATGGGTCCCATCAAGGACTTAAAGGGCGTACAGAGGGTCATGGGATGTCTCGCGGCTCTGAGCCGCTTCATCTCACGCCTCGGCGAAAGAGGCCTGCCTCTGTACCGCCTCTTAAGGAAGGTCGAGCGCTTCACTTGGACCCCTGAGGCCGAGGAAGCTCTCGGGAACCTAAAGGCGCTCCTCACAAAGGCGCCTATCTTGGTGCCCCCAGCTGACGGAGAAGCTCTCTTGGTCTACGTCGCCGCGACCACCCAGGTGGTTAGCGCCGCGATTGTGGTCGAGAGGCAAGAAGAGGGGCATGCATTGCCCGTTCAGAGGCCAGTTTACTTCGTCAGCGAGGTACTGTCCGAAACCAAGATCCGCTACCCACAAGTTCAGAAGCTGCTGTATGCAGTGATCCTGACGCGGCGGAAGTTGCGACACTACTTCGAGTCTCATCCGGTAACTGTGGTGTCATCCTTCCCCCTGGGGGAGATCATCCAGTGCCGGGAGGCCTCGGGCAGGATTGCAAAGTGGGCAGTGGAAATCATGGGCGAGACAATCTCGTTCGCCCCTCGGAAGGCCATCAAGTCCCAGGTCTTGGCAGACTTCGTAGCCGAATGGGTCGACACCCAGCTACCGACGGCTCCGATCCAACCAGAGCTCTGGACCATGTTTTTCGACGGGTCGCTGATGAAGACGGGAGCCGGCGCGGGCCTACTCTTCATCTCGCCCCTCGGGAAACACCTATGCTATGTGCTACGCCTCCACTTCCCGGCGTCCAACAATGTGGCTGAGTACGAGGCTCTGGTCAACGGGTTGCGGATCGCCATCGAGCTAGGGGTCAGGCGCCTCGACGCTCGCGGTGACTCGCAGCTCATCATCGACCAAGTCATGAAGAACTCCCACTGCCGCGACCCGAAGATGGAGGCCTACTACGATGAGGTTCGGCGCCTGGAAGACAAGTTCTACGGGCTCGAGCTTAACCACATCGCTCGGCGCTACAACGAGACTGTGGACGAGCTAGCAAAAATAGCCTCGGGGCGAACAACGGTTCCCCCGGACGTCTTCTCCCGGGATCTGCATCAACCCTCCATCAAGATCGATGACGCGCCCGAGCCTGAGGCGCCCTCGGTCCAGCCCGAGGTGCCCTCGGCACAGCCGGAGGCACCCTCGGCTCAGCCCGAGGCGGCCTCGGTTCGACCCGAGGTACCCTCGGCCTCCGAGGGTGAGGCACTGCGCATCGAGGAGGAGCGGAGCGGGGCCACGCCTGATCGAAATTGGCAGACCCCGTACCTGCAATATCTCCGCCAAGGAGAGCTACCCCTTGACCGAGCTGAGGCTCGGCGGGTAGTGCGACGCGCCAAGTCGTTCGTCTTGCTGGGCGATGAGAAGGAGCTCTACCACCGCAGCCCCTCGGGCATCCTCCAGCGATGCATCTCCGTCGCCGAAGGTCAGGAACTCCTGCAAGAGATACACACGGGGGCTTGCGGCCATCACGCAGCGCCTCGAGCCCTTGTCGGGAATGCTTTCCGGCAAGGCTTCTACTGGCCAACGGCGGTGGCTGACGCCACTAGAATTGTCCGCACTTGCGAAGGGTGTCAATTCTATGCGAAGCAAACCCACCTGCCCGCTCAGGCTCTACAGACGATACCCATCACCTGGCCCTTTGCTGTGTGGGGGCTGGACCTCGTCGGCCCCTTGCAGAAGGCGCCCGGGGGCTACACGCACCTGCTGGTCGCCATCGACAAATTCTCCAAGTGGGTCGAGGTCCGACCTCTGAACCGCATCAGGTCCGAGCAGGCGGTGACGTTCTTCACCAACATCATCCATCGCTTCGGGGTCCCGAACTCCATCGTCACCGACAACGGTACCCAGTTCACCGGCAGAAAATTCTTGGACTTCTGCGAGGATCACCACATTCGGGTGGACTGGGCCGCTGTGGCTCATCCCATGTCGAATGGGCAAGTAGAGCGTGCCAACGGCATGATTCTACAAGGGTTCAAGCCTCGGATCTACAACGACCTCAACAAGTTCGACAAGCGATGGATGAAGGAACTCCCCTCGGTGGTCTGGAGCCTGAGGACAACGCCGAGCCGGGCCACGGGTTTCACGCCGTTCTTTCTGGTCTACGGGGCCGAGGCCATCTTGCCCACTGACCTGGAGTACGGCTCCCCGAGGATGAGGGCCTACAGCGATCAAAGCAACCAAGCTAGCCGAGAAGACTCGCTGGACCAGCTGGAAGAGGCTTGGGACAAGGCCTTGCTACACTCGGCGCGGTACCAGCAGTCCCTGCGACGCTACCACGCCCAAGGGGTCCGGCCTCGAGACCTCCAGGTGGGCGACCTGGTGCTTCGGCTGCGGTAAGACGCCCGAGGGAGGCACAAGCTCACACCCCCCTGGGAGGGGCCATTCGTCATCTCCAAAGTTCTGAAGCCCGGAACGTACAAGCTGGCCAACAGTCAAGGCGAGGTCTACGGCAACGCTTGGAACATCCAACAGCTACGTCGCTTCTACCCTTAAGATGTTTTCAAGTTGTTCATATACCTCGCACCCGCGCAAAGTTTAGTCATCAAGGAAGGGTCAGCCTTGCCTCGGCAAAGCCTGACCCTCCCTCGGGGGCTAAAAGGGGGGGAACCCCCTCTGTGTTGAAATTTTCCTCGAAAAAAGATCTCTTCTGCCAGAATATCTTTCGTGCTTTCTGACTACTTCGAAAAGTGGGTCCTGAAAACGACGGAGTACACGTAAGCAGCCAAGGCTGACCGAGCCGAGGGACTCCTACGCCTCCGGGATACGGATACCTCACTCATCACCTTCTGTGATAAGTAACTCGCGTTCGGATAAAGTGATTCCGCGGACCGAACAAGTCTTCACGTTCGGAAGCTCTTCTGCCGAAGCGATCTTTCGAGCCTTCTCGACTGAGTCGGTGACAGGGCCTCATGGACGAGTGAAAGTGCGCATAAGCGGCAAGGCTGACTGAGCCGAGGGACTCCCACGCCTCCGGGATACGGATACCTCACTCATCACCTTCCGCGAGAAGCAACTCTCGCTCGCACAAACATCCCTGTTACCGACAAAAAAGTCCAGATACTCGAAACAAGAGGAAAGGAGACGCAGCTTTACAACGCAGCGAGGGTGTGTGTATTCTGGCCTCGGCGGCCGCAGAAGGCACACGCTACAAGACACTCCGGTCCTGCAGGCTCGGGTCTTGACGCTGGAAGGAGGCAGTAACACCCTCGGCATCGACGACATCTTCAGCAAGGTCCGACCTAGCCTCGGACGGCGACGCGGTCGAAGGATCCCCACTCTGGAGGACGACGTCATCATCACGCCCAGACAATCGATGCCAGGGACTTCTTCGAATCCGGTCCGAGCAGGCGGCTCGGCCGGTTACCCCTGGGGCCTCGGCCAACCATCTTCCAAGGGCGCCAGCCCGACCCGAGGCCTCGGCTGATCGACTCCGGCGTCGGTCCCGCTAACGGACAACCCGGCTAGGCTCCGGCCGACCAGGTTTCATTTTCGAGCCAACTCCGCCTCTGTTCATGCTGATATCGCTACCCCTAGCCTCGGCTCGTCGAAGAGCGGCCAAGAGGTCCCTTCATCTAAGATAGAGGAGCCTCAGACTACAAGGCCGACCGAGCCGAGGGATTCCCACGCCTCCGGGATACGGATACCTCACTCGTCACCTTGACACGGGGCGACTCATACTTGGTGAAGCGGTTCAGATAATCAATAGGTGAGTCTTAGTGCTCGAAAATGAGGAAAAAACATGGCTCCGCGCCAAAATTACATACATGTTCAGGCCTCGACAGCCGCAATGAACAAAAAATACTGGCATTCGAAGTGCCATTACAAACGGATCTCCGGTTCCGTCCCCGCGGGTACGGACAACCTCCACACCGGGGAGCCTGCGGAGCGACAAGCTCCGGGCGAATCACCAGCAAACGCGGGTCGCCCCTAAGCGCACCGGCAGGTCCTCGCTGCCGTCCTCGCCGCGAATGCGAGGGAGAGGACGAAATGTTGCATCCTAGCTGGGCAGCAACAGTTCGCCTTCCCCGGCATGGCTGGAGGACGTCTCCGCCGCAGGGCTGGAAGGCGATTGCCACCACCAGAAGCTGGAAGAAGAGGTGGCCCGCCGACCCGCGCAGGAGGTAGAGCCCCGGCTCGCCTCGCTCCCCGCCCCAGCGAGGATGACGAACACCCTCGATGCTGAGGGCGGGATCGGGATCACAGCCCGGTTTGCCTCTCCCCATCCAGGAGCTGGAGGTCACCGTCTTGGGTGGCCACCAGTGGAGGGGAGCAACCGGGCTGCATGATGAAAATCCTTGAAGCCGAACGATGGCTGAAAGGTACCAACTCCCACGGTGTTGCGTTCCTCCAACGATGAGGCAAAAAGACGGCGGGTATCCCCCATCCGGGGGCTTGGAAGGTGGAAAGACGCAATGCATAAGGGAGCGAGAAGACATGGTCGCCTTCAACCGTCACGGGCTGAGTCTTCTCCAACACGCTCCAAGGCCCTCCCATGCGGCGCGGGGGCTGGGTCCCGCATGTCATGCAAACCGGCTCAGAGCAGAAGAAGCCAAACCGCCGCGCGTGGTGCACACGACCGCCCAGCGGTTACAAGTGACCCTCCACTTTTGCCCAGACCGACGGGCGAAAGAGGCGGGGAGCCATGCAGGCGGCATGCAACCGCGCCAAGTGGGCGCGCTTCTCCGACTCCTGACACGCCGGCATGGAGGCCCAGGCCTACGCGTCACGCAACCGGCGCGCCGGATGCTGCATGCAAGCAACTGCACCGCCGCTTGCGCCACCACCGCGCCTCCTCGATTGCGGAACCAATACCGCGACTCGAGGCGACCAGGCGCACGACCCAGCAGCGCCAGCCTGACGCGGCGGTCAATGCGGCCAAAGGTGGGCCGGCAGTAATGACGGTGGCAGGCGGGCGGGAGCAGCGGTCGCGCCGTCAGCCAAGCTCACGTCCCATCCGGGGGCAGCAAGAGAACCCCCTCTCACGGCGTGAAGACAACGCGCCCGTGGTCCGTTCCTCGAACGGCTCACGCACGCGCAACGGCCGCCCTGCCAACAACTCGCCCCGTCGCATTAACTCCACGGAGGGATAGACGGCGCTTCTGGCAGGAGAAGCGGGCGACGCTTCGCCTTCGCCGTAAAAAACCGCGCCAAAAAAGGTACGCCACATCGTTCGATTTCGTATCCTTTTCCTTTTTTCCTCTTTCTCTATCTCTTGCAACAGGGACCGGGAAAGGGGAATACCCCGAAAGGGATCCTTCCCCGTGAAGGAACCAGGCTCCGAGCCTCCTTACTGATCAGAGGTTCGAAGGCTGGCCCCCCGAAGGGTTTCAACAGCCGCCTCAGATCGCGTGGGCCCTACACCCACTACTGGTCAGAGGTTCGAAGGCCGGCCCCCCAAAGGGTTCCACGGCCGCCTCAGGCTACTCGGGCTCCACGCCCATTACTGATCAGGGGTTCGAAGGCTGGCCCCCGAAGGGTTCACAGTCGCCTCAGACGCCGAGCGAGGGATGACCAGGGGTACGTTCGATACATAACCAACGCTCGGGCTGCGCTCCCGAGGTACCCTAGGACATTTCCGAGACCAGCGGGAGCGATCTTGTAACGGAATCCCATCAGAGGGAGGCATCGAGCCCTCGGACCCCATCGCCAGGGGACCGGGTCCGGCAGATCACCCGCAGGTACTTTTGGGCGTGCCTCTGGGCCCCTAGCCGACCCCTAACGAACGGGGCACGGACGTCCACTCGGATTACCCGCTTGCAGCTCACCGGAGACACCATGTTCGGCGCCCATCGAGGGTAACATGGCGCTTTCCCCCCTCCTCCTTGTGGAAAGGCGACGCAGGGGCGTATGTAAAAAAGCCGAGTCTGTCCCTGATCGCCCTCTCGCCCTGTGCGGAGGCTCAGGGGCTGCTCTCGCAAACCCGGCTCCGGCCGAACCGTTGACAGCGTCAACATACCAGCCCGAGAGCTTGGGCCCCGACCGTACACCCGGGCTACGGCCAGTTCGCATGAGGGAACAACCAGACCGGCCGAAGCATTACGCGAGGCATTAAGACCTCGAAGGAGTGAAACCACTCCTCCGAGGCCTCGGGGGCTACACCCGGTGGGTGTGCTCGCGCGCACCCACCGGATCAAAATGCAACCGAGAAAGGCTGGTCCCCTTGCAAAAAAGTGCGACGAAAGCCTCCAAGCGAGTGCTAACACTCCCTTCGAGGCTCGGGGGCTACTGTCGGGGACCATAATTAGGGGTACCCTCAAGACTCCTAATTCTCAGCTGGTAACCCCCATCAGCATAAAGCTGCTAAGGCCTGATGGGTGCGATTAAGTCAGGGATCAGTCCATTCGAGCGACTCGGTCACGCCTCGCCCGAGCCTAGCCTCAGACAAGGGCAGCCGACCCCGGAGGATTTCTGTCTCGCCCGAGGCCCCCCTCCGACGGCGGACATATTTCCGGCTCGCCCGAGGCCCTGCCTTCGCTAAGAAGCAACCCTGACTAAATCGCCGCACCGACCGACCAAGTCGCAGGAGCATTTAATGCAAAGGTGACCTGACACCTTTATCCTGACGCGCGCCCCCCGGCAGAGCCGAAGTGACCGCCGTCACTTCACCGCTCCACTGACCGGCCTGACAGAAGGACAGCGCCGCCTGCGCCACTCCGACTGCAGTGCCGCTTGACAGAGTGAGACTGACAGGCAGTCAGGCCCTGCCAAAGGCACCATAGGAAGCTCCGCCCGACCCAGGGCTCGGACTCGGGCTAAGCCCCGGAAGACGGTGAACTCCGCTCCGCCCGACCCAGGGCTCGGACTCGGGCTAAGCCCCGGAAGACGGCGAACTCCGCTCCGCCCGACCTAGGGCTCGGACTTGGGCTAAGCCCCGGAAGACGGCGAACTCCGCTCCGCCCGACTCAGGGCTCGGACTCGGGCTAAGTCCCGGAAGACGACGAACTCCGCTTCGCCCGACCCCAGGGCTCGGACTCGGGCTAAGTCCCGGAAGACGGCGAACTCCGCTCTGCCCGACTCAGGGCTCAGACTCGGGCTAAGTCCCGGAAGACGGCGAACTCCGCTCCGCCCGACCCAGGGCTCGGACTCGGGCTAAGTCCCAGAAGACGACGAACTCCGCTTCGCCCGACCCCAGGGCTCAGACTCGGGCTCAGCCCCAGAAGACAACGAACTCTGCTCCGCCCGACCCTAGGGCTCGGACTCCGCCCTGGCCTCTGCCGAACGACCTCCGCCTCGCCCGACCCAGAGGCTCGGACTCGGCCTCGGCCATGGAAGACAGACTCGACCTCGGCTTCGGAGGAGCCTCCACGTTGCCCAACCTAGGGCGCAGGCCAGCCACGTCAACAGGAAGCGCCATCATCACCCTACCCCGAGCTGACTCGGGCCGTAGAGAACAAGACCGGTGTCCCATCTGGCTAGCTCCGCCGGATAGGCAATGATGGCGCCCCGCATGCTCTATGACGACGACGACTCTCAGCTCTCTTACGGAAGCAGGGGGACGTTAGCAAGGACTCAACCGCCCCGACAGCTGTCCCTCCGCCAGGCTCCGTCGCTCCTCCGACGGCCACGACATCACACCAGCTGGGTGCCAAAATCTCTCCGGTTGCCACATCGGCATGTACTTAGGGCGCTAGCTCTCCCCCGCTAGACACGTAGCACTCTGCTACACCCCCATTGTACACCTGGATCCTCTCCTTACACCTATAAAAGGAAGGACCAGGTCCCTCTTAGAGAAGGTTGGCCGCGCGGGGACGAGGACGGGATAGGCGCTCTCTTGGGGCCGCTCGCTTCCCTCTCCCGCGTGGACGCTTGTAACCCCCTACTGCAAGCGCACCCGACCTGGGCGCGGGACGAACACGAAGGCCGCGGGATTTCCACCTCTCTCACGCCCATCTCCGGCCACCTCACTTCCCCCCTTCGCGCTCGGCCTCGCGTCGACCCATCTGGGCTGGGGCACGCGACGACATTCACTCGTCGGCTTAGGGACCCCCCGGTCTCGAAACGCCGACACAACTTGTATATATGATCAGTAACCATAAACTCTTGATGACTGAAAGTCTGAAACTAGGGAGTGCATCAATGTCTGAACTGGAAGACTAAACCTGGAACTCTTGATGATTGAAAGTCTAAAACTAGGGAGGGTGGCGCTTCACTGGCCTAGCAGCGCTGGACTGTTGGAGGATGGAGAGGGAGGAGGGGGCAGAGGAGAGGAGAGGAGGGAGGCTATCGGCACTGGACGCCTGGTAGCCCTGTGTATTTTTTGGCCTGTGAAAGACCCAATAGCACGTAGAACGTCCTGAACATGCCTAGAACGTCCGAAAACGAGAAAACGACGTTTAAGCGACGTTTAAACGTGATAAACGGACGTTCTACGCGTTTTTGCTAAAACGACTGGACGTTCTAAACTCTAAGCACGTTTTGTTGTTTAAACGACGCTTAAACGACATTTAAGTGACGTTTTAATAACAATGGCCTGGCCCGGCCTGACCCGTTTTGGACTCGGCCCGTTAGGCACGTTTAGAAAACCGGGCCGGGCCAGCTAAGCACGCGAGCTCAACTCCCTGTCCGAGCCCGGCCCGCAGCAGGCCTAAACGAGCTGGGCCAACCCGTTTAGCACGAAAAAGCGGGCCGAAAAGCGGGCTATGCGGGTCGAAAAGCACGTTTTAGTGTAAAAAAGCGGGCTTAACGGGCTTAGAGCTAAACGGGCCGTGCCGGGCTAACCCACCGTGCCTAGCTTCCTGTCTGAGCCCGGCCCGCTTATTCGTGTCGGGCCGACCCGGGCCGTGCCGGGTTCGGACCGGGCCCAAACAACGGGCTTCGTGCCGGGCTCACGGGCCTCATGCTTATTGGACATCTATAGGCGGAAGCAGCTGGGGTCTGGGGACAGGGAAAAAAATTTGGTGTTTGCAGCCCCTCACAAAAAGAAGTATAGACCCCACCACAGTGCTGCACCAATTTTTTTTCCACATGAAGAGGTCGAGGCTACATCGCCATGTGGGGCCGACAGGTTGCGGGCCCATGACTAGTGGGGGTATCTACAACAATGTACCCTAAATCTATGGAAGTGCTGAGAACAGTTCTTACTGTCTGCAGCGCACGAGGCACTCTCTTCCCTTTATTACGTTTATGGGCTAGTTTGGAAATCCTATTTTTTAAAATTTTTTATTTTTCTAAAGAAAATTAGTTTATTTTTATGGGAAAATAAAAATCCCTTAAAATAGAATTTCCAAACTAGCCCTTAGCGTAACGAGAGAGGCGCACTGGCTATCTCTAAACCCTCCCCTACGACAACAGTGATAGCGTTGAAAATAGTTCTCCGTGAGATGTGGAGGGCGGCGACAAGCCCTCTAAACTCTGTGCTCGTACTATTTAAGTAATTGATAGTAAAAAATTGATAATGAATAAAAAGTAGGTGTAGTAAATAATATGTTATGGTTATAGTATGGTATGAGGTGAGAATTTAGAGACAACCGTTGCGGGAAATGAAAAGGTAGGCGATGAAATCTTGACAATGTGGCTGCATAGTAGCATATAGGGGGTAATTTAGAGAAAACCGTTACAGATAGTCTAAGACCGAGAACCGTTGTGGATAGCCTAAGGCCATCTCCAAGAGCAGAGACATTTAGTGACCCATTTTGAAAAATAGCTCCTCTATATTAATTAGGTAGGTGCCCGTGCGTTGCAACGGAAATATATCGTCAACATAGGAAACACAGCTCCTACCAATCCTATGCGCAGCGTACCAGAGTGGTTGGTGATGGCATTAAATGTCACACCCGGTTTTGGAAGGCAAACCAAGTGCGAACTATGTACGTGCCAGGATCAGAACTCACGTACACAGCGATTACATAAATGAACATCAATGCACATTGCTCGAATAATAACTTAAAAGAGTATTAACTTATTACATCACAGAGTCATAGACATCCACATAGTCATCAACTTAACAGATAAATCAAAGTGCTAGCGAAACGCAGTAAAGGTAGGGCCTTCACAGGCAGCTGACTGGGGGTTGCCGCCAACCCACACCTAGAATTCGTCGTAGTCTTGGAACTCCTGGAAGTCTCCTTCCACGGCTTCGCCTTCTCCTGAGCAGTGGTTACAATGCGGACAACCTGGTGTTTGGTGGTAAAGCAAGGATGAGTACACATCAACGTACTCAGCAAATGTCCCGGTTGGCTGAGGTGGACTAGCTTTATGTGGGGTTAAGGTCAAAGCAGTTGCTTTTAGTTAGTCAGGTATTTATTATTAATGGAAGCCAAGTTTTATCATATAACCAACCCGTGAACCATTTCCTCATCGAGGAAACACCGTTATCATTATCGAACCAGAATAATAAATAGAACCATTGTATCTCGAACCATCTGTATCTCTAATCAAAGAGGATCCCAAGGCTGCTCTTAACCGTGAGCACGGCTGATATATCAGTTTCACTACCCTCTGCAGAGGTCGCACACTTTACCCATGAGTCATGATGCCCTTTCTACCCGGGGAGAGCTAATCCCCATTGACCACTACCTAGGTGGTCCGGCAGGGTATCACTACGTAGCTTTTACAAAGATTCCCTAGAGATCGTAGCCGCCCGTTAGGTTTCTCCAGTTTGATAAACACAGTACTCCTCCCCGCAGGAGAGTGACTAACAAAAGCAAAACGAAAGAACCTCGGCACTCAGCCTCGGCAGAGCAAGCACTGTGCCTGGACCCCATTGATGGCACGACGGCGAAGCAACTACACCTCTAGTTCCTCTAATTAATTAGCTAAGGGTGCCCCATTTCACCCTCATGGTTGCACTGTTATCCCGGGTGGTCTCTCAACGAACAGGTCCTTACGGAGAGGTACTCAGGAAAACAGCCTGAGCCCCCTAGAGTATCACAAGATCATCAACATCATCAGGATAACAGTATCATAAATAGTCACATCATGTTCATTGATTAAGTTAGGGCAATAGCAGAATGCTAACCATAATAACCCATAAGGTCATCAAGGATAAAGTAAAGTGTAAAGCTAGTCAATCCTTAGGTTTCAAGTAAGTAATGCGGGGTAGTAAGTTATAAATGAATAGGACATAATGGGTCAGAGGACACTTGCTTTCACCAAACTGCTGATCAGGGACTTCTTCTGCAACTCCCTCGGGAAACACAGACTGCTCGTTGTCTATGTAAAGTAATCATTCACACTATGCACTTGGGAAATAACAAACACAAACAATATACCAAACATATGCAGCAGAGAGATCACAAGTCCATAATAGAGAAGGGATAGGCACTCTGGTGTTCCCTAGGTCTAGGGTAGAGGACTATACAAAGTGAGTCATTATCCACTACTCAGGTTCAAGTCAGTGGTGGGATTAAATCAGTATCTGGTTTTAAGTTCCTAAACTTAGGTGTTTAAGTCCATAAACTTAAGTGCTCCAACTTTTATTAAAGTCTACCAACTTCTAATTATCTCAAATAAGGTTCCAATAACCTTAATCCTATCCTAATGATTAACCATTAATTGGGACATGGAAACAGCAGGGAAACATTGCATAAACAGGTAGATAATAATATTATGAACATTTTGCAATTTGAAGCACCTAATTTGGAGTTCATATGGCAAAGTTATGAATTTTACAAGTTTAGGGATTAAAAATATGCCTTAAATACTTATTTTGGATTAAATAAAAGGTCCGAGGACCTATCTGTAAGAAACCAGGGACGGCGGGCGCAATTTCCAGAAACCAGGGGGTCTCTTTAAGAATTTGCGCGGGCGAAGGGGTATCGGACGCTAATAGCCGTTGGATCTCGGATCGACGGCCAGGATTAGATCGCGGGCGGGCGCGCGAGCGGGCGGCGGCGATGAGCGGCTGACAGGCGGGGTCGGGCGGGCAGCGCGGGACGCAGGCAGGCTGACAGGCGGGGTCGGGCGGGCAGCGCGAGACGCAGGCAGGCTGACAGGCGGGGTCGGGCGGGCAGCGCGGGGGGGGGGGGGGGGGGGGGGGGAAACGGCTCTGGGTCGTTGGATCTTGGGCGGACGACTAGGATTGGATCCGGGCTATTTAAAACGGGATCGTCCGATCTGAGATGGACGGCGGGGATGGGATGGCTGGCGGCTATCTTCTTCCCCAGCCGGCTGAGGCGGCGGCGCCCGTCCCGCGGCGGAGAACTCGCCGGAGACGAGGGACGCGGGGGCCCTGCGGGTCCTTGGGGTGATCTGAGTGGCCGGGGAGGTTGGGGAGGGCGCGGGGACTTCTCTGGCGGGGTCTGGGTCGGGGCAGGGGCACCGGAGGGGGGCGGTTCACGGTGGAGTGGCTCGGCGGCGGCGCTAACCGACTCCGGCGAGGAATTAAGTGCAGCAGGGAGCAATAGAAGGGGAGGGAGAGGGCAGGGGAGGTTCCTTACCTCAAGGCGAATCCCAGGGACCTCTCGGTGGCGACAGAGACGCGCCGACAGCCCGAGTCGACGGCGGCGGCTGCATGGCGAACGGCGGGTGAGCGCGAGCAGGGAGAAATAGGGAGGGGAAGGGGAAATTGGAGCGCGTTCCGGGTTGCGGACGCCGGGGCGAAGCTCACCGTGGCAACGGACACGGCGGAGCTCCAACAGCGGCCGGGAAACGAGCTCGGGCGGCGGCGGTTCGCGGCGGTGGCGCTTTGGCGTGCGCGCAGCGAGGGGAAGGTGGAAAAGAGGTCGGCAGGTGCGCAAATGAGGGAGGGGGAGAGGGCGAGTGGGGTTCGGGGCTCTAGTGGCCGAGGCAAGGGCGGTTGCGAGCTTCACGCGCGTCGTGGGCGTGGAGACCGTGGGCGCGCGCAGCTCGGGCGGCGGTTACGCGAGGACGAGGGAGCTGACAAGCCGGGCCCGCGGGCAGAGAGAGAGAGCGAGGGAGCGGGCGCACGCGCGGGGAAGCGGCAGCGCCGACAGGTAGGGCCGGGCGAGCAGAGAGAGAGGGAGGCGAGCGCGCGGAAGGCGGCCG
The DNA here is from genome assembly GCA_029449295.1 of Zea luxurians. NCBI lineage: Eukaryota > Viridiplantae > Streptophyta > Magnoliopsida > Poales > Poaceae > Zea > Zea luxurians. The sequence continues at coordinate 48,749,839 of JAOPSE010000017.1, forward strand.
CGCCGACAGGCCGGGCCCGCAACGCAGAGAGGGAAGGGGGGGGGGGGGTGGAGGGCGCGCGCGCGGGAGATGGGCCGACTGGGCCGAAAGGCCGAGGAGGCGGGGGTAGCGGGCTGCTTTTCCTTTTTCTTTTATTTTGGAATTGTTTTCTCTTTTCTTTTTATTTCCTCTATTTGATTCAAATTCAAATAAGCCACAAATTCAAATTAGACCTTTTGAGAATTATGCACCAAACAAAAGTGAAATCTAGGGTTCAACATGATGCAACATTTCATACTCCCTTGGAGTTTGAGCTAATAGACTATAATTATAAACAAAATAACCACTTTTCTCCTATAGAAATGAGAGAGAGGAGATTGGGGAAGGATGAGAAAAGGGAAGTAACACCTGAATTTGTGAATATGAGTAAAGAAATTTTATACCCCCAAATTCAGGGTGTTACAAACCTATCCCCCTTAAAAGAATCTCGCCCCCGAGATTCAGGGTTGGTCAGCAAAGAGTTTAGGGTATTTGGCTTTCAGATCATCTTCTCGCTCCCAGGTTGCTTCTTCCTCGGAGTGGTGACCCCATCTGACTTTGCACATTCTGATAGTATTCCTCCGGGTGACTCTGTCTGCAAACTCCAGAATCTGCGATGGCTTCTCTATGTATGTCAGATCCTCCTGGACTTCCAAACCCTCCACTGGCAACTGTTCTTCTGGTACTCGCAGACACTTCTTCAATTGCGACACGTGGAACACGTTGTGCACTGCTGACAAACTTTCTGGTAGGTCGAGTTGATAAGCCACTTCTCCATGCTTTGCTTGAATCTGATATGGCCCAACGTACCGGGGTGCTAACTTGCCTTTAACTCCGAATCTTCTAACTCCCCTGATAGGTGACACCTTCAGATAGACGAAATCCCCCACTTCGAAACTCAGTTCTCTTCTCCTTCGGTCCGCATAGCTTCGCTGTCTTGACTGGGCTATCTTCAGGTTCTCCCGAACCATTTTGATATTCTCTTCGGCTTCAAGCAAAATGTCGGGGCCAAACACCTGTCTCTCTCCAGGCTGGTCCCAATGCAGCGGAGTCCTACAACTCCGTCCATAGAGTGCCTGAAACGGTGACATCTTCAAGCTAGCCTGATAGCTATTATTGTAGGAGAATTCTGCATAAGGTAACCTTTTGTCCCATCCTGACTTGTCTTGCAACGCACAGGCTCTCAGCATATCTTCTAGGATCTGGTTAGTTCTTTCAGTCTGACCGTCTGTCTGCGGGTGATAAGCCGAGCTGAAGTTCAAATGGGTGCCCAAGGCTTCTTGTAGCTACTGCCAAAAATGAGAGGTGAACTGCGTTCCTCGATCTAACACTATCTTCTTCGGCACACCATGAAGGCAAACTATCCGTGACATGTATAACTCAGCTAACGTTGCTCCGGTGTATGTGGTCTTCACAGGTATGAAATGGGCCACCTTTGTTAAGCGGTCCACAACCACCCAGATGGAATCATAACCGGCCCGGGTACGTGGTAGGCCAACTATAAAATCCATCCCGATCTCATCCCACTTCCACTGAGGAATCCGCAATGGCTGCAACAATCCGGCGGGCCTTTGATGCTTTGCTTTGGTTCTCTGACAGCTATCACAGATGGCGACATATTCTGTGATCTCTCTTTTCATGCCATACCACCAAAACCTCCTCTTTAAATCCTGGTACATCTTTTCGCTTCCCGGGTGTATGGAGTAGGCTGTCTCATGAGCTTCCTTTAGGATCAGCTCCCGAATAGGTTTGAGGTCGGGGACACACAATCGGTCCTTGAACCATATTACTCCCTCTTCGTCCTCTCGAAAGTCTTTGCCTCTTCCTTCTAAGATTAGCTGCCGGATCTTGTTGATGCCCTCATCATCCTTCTGCCCTTCTTTGATCTCCCGCTCTAGGGTGGGCTCTAATTCCACTGTTACTCCTTGCGTACTGTTCAGGAAACCGAGACTCAGTCTGTCGAACTCCTTGGCTAACTCATATGGCATTGGGTACGTAGCCATCATATTGACTTGACTCTTCCTGCTCAGAGCATCTGCAACAACATTGGCTTTGCCTGGATGGTAATGTATCTCCAACTCATAGTCCTTGATCAATTCCAACCATCTTCGCTGTCTCATGTTTAACTCTGACTGGGTGAATATGTACTTCAGACTTTTATGATCTGTGTAGATGTCGCACTTCTGCCCATACAGGTAATGCCTCCAGGTCTTCAAAGCATGAACTACTGCTGCCAACTCCAGGTCATGTGTGGGATAATTTTTCTCATGGATCTTCAGCTGCCGAGATGAATATGCTACAACTCTTCCTTCTTGCATTAGCACACATCCCAATCCGGTGTAAGAAGCATCGCAGTACACTGAGAATGGCTTGTGAACATCAGGCAGGACTAACACCGGAGCTGTAGTCAATCTATTCTTCAGTTCTTCAAATGCTTCCTGACACTTTTGGGTCCACTTAAACTCAACTTTCTTCGCTAGCAATGCTGTCATTGGTCTAGCAATCTTTGAGAAGCCTTCGATGAAACGCCTGTAATACCCAGCCATTCCAATGAAGCTCTTGATCCCACGAACATCCTTTGGTGCTCTCCAGTTCAGGATATCTGCCACTTTCTTTGGATCCACTGCCAACCCATCTTGATTTATGATGTGACCCAGAAACAAGACTTCATGAATCCAGAACTCGCATTTGCTCAGCTTGGCATACAGCTGATGCTCTCGAAGTCTTTGCAATACCATCTTCAAATGCTCTACATGATCTTCCTCACTTTGAGAGTATATGAGAATATCATCGATAAACACTACCACAAACTTGTCCAGATAATCCATGAACACACTGTTCATCAGGTACATAAAGAAGGCTGGCGCATTTGTCAAACCAAAGGACATAACTGTGAATTCATATAACCCGTACTTGGTGATGAATGCCGTCTTTGGTATGTCCGAGGGTCGGATTCTGAGTTGATGGTAACCTGACCTCAGATCTATCTTCGAGAATACGCTGGCACCTCTGAGCTGGTCGAACAAATCTTCTATCCTTGGCAGGGGGTACTTGTTCTTGACAGTGACTTCATTCAAGGCTCTGTAGTCTATGCACATCCTTTTGGTACCATCTTTCTTCTCTACAAACAACACTGGAGCGGCCCAAGGCGAGGTACTTGGTCTGATGTAACCCTTCTCTAACATCTCATCTATCTGCTTCTTGAGTTCCACCAATTCTGGTCCAGACACTCGGTAGGCTCTTTTGGAAATGGGGGCGGTACCAGGGATAAGCTCTATGGCAAATTCGACTTTTCTCTCGGGTGGCATGCCCGTTAGCTCCTCGGGAAATACGTCCGGAAAGTCCGACACAACCTTGATAGCCTCGAGCGGGTTGGGCTCCTTACTATCCACTGAAATCTGGTGACAGACACCCTCCGCTGATTTAGGCATCCTTAGCTCAGCCACTACTTTCTCTCCGAGTGGGGACTTCAATGTTACGGTCCTCTTGTCACAACTAACATTCGCTTCATACTTCATTAACCAATTCATCCCTAGAATAACATCTATCCCAGGGGTGTCTATTACTATTAGATCACTGGGGAACCCTATCCCCCTTATTTCTACCCTTATATTTGAGCATATTTTATCTGTTTGCACCTTGCCACCAACCGAATTAATCCTCATGGGCGGCATCATTGCCTCTACTGAGATGTTATGCAATTCTACCCAGGTTGCAGTGACAAATGAATGAGTTGCACCAGTATCAAATAGCACTTTCGTGGGATGAGATTCGACTGAGAACATACCTACTGCCACATCTGGTGCATCCTGGATCGCTTCGGCCTCCAAGTGGTTCACCTTTCCACGGTTGTACGCTTGGTTACGATTGCCTGCTGTCGGCTGCAGTACACCTTGCCTTGTTGGAGCATTGGGGTTGGTCTGCTGCTGCGCCGTCTTCTTCGGGCACTGCATCGCCCAGTGGCCTTGTTCTCCACAGTGGAAACATCCTTTGCCTCCTCCTTGTGCTAGGGCTGCTTGGTTGCTCTGGTTTGCTGCTGGGGCAGGAAGGCGAGGTGCCTGGTTGTTCTGCTTCTGATACTGATTACCTCCCTGCTGGCTGTGCTGATGATACTGCTGCTGCTGCTGTTGATACTGCCTCTGAAACTGCTGCTGATGCGGACGCTGGTTCTGATTCTGATATCCCTGTGGGTGACCGGGCCTGCCTTGCTGAGATGAACTGCCTGAGAAACGTGGACGGCTGATGCTTCCGGACTGGGGTCCACTCATCTTGCGCTTCCGATCTTCCATATCCTTACGCTTCTTCTCAGTCATAACTGCCCTATCGATCAGGTGCTGGAAGGTGGGGAAGGTGTGATTCATCAGCTGGTAATGCAGGGGATCCACCAAACCCCTCATGAACCTGTACTGCCTTTTAGCATCAGTGTTGACATCCTCAGGTGCATACCGAGATAGCTGCAGAAACTTGTCTCTGTATTCACTAACAGACAGGGGTCCCTGCTTCAGAGCCAGAAACTCCTCCTTCTTCACGATCATCAGTCCCTCCGGCACATGGTACCTGCGGAAATTCTCGCTGAATTCTTCCCAGGTGATGGCTTCGGGGTTAGCATGTGTGGCGAGGTAGGACTCCCACCAGGACTGGGCTGCTCCCCTTAGCTGACGGGGGCCATACAGAACCTTCTCCCTGTCGTTGCATTGGGCGGTGCGCAGTTCTCTTTCCACTGCGCGCAGCCAGTCTTCTGCATCCATCGGGTCGACAGAATGGGCGAAGGTAGGAGGGTGCCCTCTCATGAACTCACCACGCTTATCCCGTGGCATCTGGGGCATCTGCACTTGCAACTGGGGTTGGGGTTGCTGTTGAGCCTGCTGCATGGCTGCCAGAGTCTGCCCAATGGCCTGCACTGCCTGAGTCTGCATCAAGAACATCTGCTCCACTAACATCGGGGGTGGCGGGGGAGGCTGCCTCTGTTGTTCCTCCTGCTGGTCATGCTGCTCTTGCTGAGCACGCCTGTTGCATCGGCGCCTATTGTCCGACATCTGTGGAAGACATTCATACATCAGCATTGATCTTACAACCCTCCAGCATAAGAAAAGAGAATACAGAATTCTTCATGACACTGAGTGAACAAAGAGCTTCACTGATCCCCATTACGATTCAACACAGCTTCTCAGATAAGAAGGAAAGTAGAAGTAAATGGCTTCCCAACTAAATAACTGACTTTATTAACATTACTAGCTAGGCCAAACTGCAGGGGAAACCCACAGGTTGGCAACAGTCATTACAAAGATTCAAATCCAGCACAAGTTCATCAAAACAAGCATGCAAGCAACTGATAAGCAAACTAAGCTAATTGGAAGCAACTGATAAGCAAACTGAACTAACTATCTAAGACTGAGACATCTGACTTAAGAATTATTACAAACTTCGACGCTAACGATCTAAGGATCCAGATCTATCCTGGTCTTACAGGCAGGGGAACCATAAGTGTGGTGACCACGTGGCGGTGAGCGGTATGGGTGCTGAGTCCCAACAAGAGCGGGAGAACCATCCTCCTGGTGATGGCGCTCTGCCAGCTCAGCACGCAACTCCGCAATCTCCGTTCGAGCCCTGCTCAGCTCGTCCAGAGAATGGTCCAGCTCGGTGTTAAGCACTGCGACTAGGTTGACTGTGCTGCTCAACCTAGGGTTAGCCTCACCAACAGGCGAGACAACCACACTCTCTGTGCTGCCAGTAGGGCGGCGGGGGTAGTACCGAAGGTTAAGACCGTCGGCCACGCCACCGAACAAAGAACAGTACTGGGAGAGTGCACGTCGTGCTGCATCCTGCATAGCTGCCTCTGCAGTGTCCCTCTCGGAGATGGAATAGTGCTCCGAAACGGCCTTCGCACCCCGGAGGTCATCCTCCGGACAGCGAACTAGGCAGGTAGCCTCCCAGCGGTCCGGGTACCTCCCGCGACTGTGCTGGTAGACTACACAACGATACTCGATCGACCAGGTGTGCCGGTCAAAAGCCTGGCACAGCAAGGTGTCGAGTGCGTCGTGGAAGTGACAACCGCGAGCGGCGTCACGGGTGATGGGTCGGGCGACCCATCCTTCCGCCTCCTGTGGCTCAGAAGACTCCGTGCTGTGGTCTGAGTCGTCGTCGTCGTCGGGGTCTCCTCCAGGACCTCCTCCAACAGCCGAGGCGTCCCGCGGTGGTGCAGGGGGTGCCTCCAGCTGAGCAACAGAGGAACGGGGCCTCACGGACTCCACCTCTCGCTGGGATGAGGAGGAAGAGCCCTGCTGCTCTCTGTGCTGGCGCCGGCGTTCCTGCTCCTCACGCAGGCGGTGGTGCAGTCTCTCCAGGTGACTCGACTGACCGGACACGGTGCGGTGCAGAGGACGCTCCGCAAGTTGAGACGGCAGGAAAGGAATCACCGACTTACGTGCTGTGTGTCTAAGATGAGCCATCTACAAAAGACACCGTAAGCATAAGAGTAAGAGCAGAACTAATATGACAAGTGAATAAACCATAGACATAATAGGATAAAAATTTTAACAAGGTATAATATAGTATATATATGTATATATGTAGTAAAACATAGGGTTGGTCGAGGTGACCGACTTTTGAAGTAACATCAGAGGTCAAGGTGAGAGGGAAGGTCAATAGTCCTTAGTACGACCAGTGCTACTCTAGGTCAGCGGTCCTACAGTCAGCACGGCTTTGATACCACTTATGTCACACCCGGTTTTGGAAGGCAAACCAAGTGCGAACTATGTACGTGCCAGGATCAGAACTCACGTACACAGCGATTACATAAATGAACATCAATGCACATTGCTCGAATAATAACTTAAAAGAGTATTAACTTATTACATCACAGAGTCATAGACATCCACATAGTCATCAACTTAACAGATAAATCAAAGTGCTAGCGAAACGCAGTAAAGGTAGGGCCTTCACAGGCAGCTGACTGGGGGTTGCCGCCAACCCACACCTAGAATTCGTCGTAGTCTTGGAACTCCTGGAAGTCTCCTTCCACGGCTTCGCCTTCTCCTGAGCAGTGGTTACAATGCGGACAACCTGGTGTTTGGTGGTAAAGCAAGGATGAGTACACATCAACGTACTCAGCAAATGTCCCGGTTGGCTGAGGTGGACTAGCTTTATGTGGGGTTAAGGTCAAAGCAGTTTCTTTTAGTTAGTCAGGTATTTATTATTAATGGAAGCCAAGTTTTATCATATAACCAACCCGTGAACCATTTCCTCATCGAGGAAACACCGTTATCATTATCGAACCAGAATAATAAATAGAACCATTGTATCTCGAACCATCTGTATCTCTAATCAAAGAGGATCCCAAGGCTGCTCTTAACCGTGAGCACGGCTGATATATCAGTTTCACTACCCTCTGCAGAGGTCGCACACTTTACCCATGAGTCATGATGCCCTTTCTACCCGGGGAGAGCTAATCCCCATTGACCACTACCTAGGTGGTCCGGCAGGGTATCACTACGTAGCTTTTACAAAGATTCCCTAGAGATCGTAGCCGCCCGTTAGGTTTCTCCAGTTTGATAAACACAGTACTCCTCCCCGCAGGAGAGTGACTAACAAAAGCAAAACGAAAGAACCTCGGCACTCAGCCTCGGCAGAGCAAGCACTGTGCCTGGACCCCATTGACGGCACGACGGCGAAGCAACTACACCTCTAGTTCCTCTAATTAATTAGCTAAGGGTGCCCCATTTCACCCTCATGGTTGCACTGTTATCCCGGGTGGTCTCTCAACGAACAGGTCCTTACGGAGAGGTACTCAGGAAAACAGCCTGAGCCCCCTAGAGTATCACAAGATCATCAACATCATCAGGATAACAGTATCATAAATAGTCACATCATGTTCATTGATTAAGTTAGGGCAATAGCAGAATGCTAACCATAATAACCCATAAGGTCATCAAGGATAAAGTAAAGTGTAAAGCTAGTCAATCCTTAGGTTTCAAGTAAGTAATGCGGGGTAGTAAGTTATAAATGAATAGGACATAATGGGTCAGAGGACACTTGCCTTCACCAAACTGCTGATCTGGGACTTCTTCTGCAACTCCCTCGGGAAACACAGACTGCTCGTTGTCTACGTAAAGTAATCATTCACACTATGCACTTGGGAAATAACAAACACAAACAATATACCAAACATATGCAGCAGAGAGATCACAAGTCCATAATAGAGAAGGGATAGGCACTTTGGTGTTCCCTAGGTCTAGGGTAGAGGACTATACAAAGTGAGTCATTATCCACTACTCAGGTTCAAGTCAGTGGTGGGATTAAATCAGTATCTGGTTTTAAGTTCCTAAACTTAGGTGTTTAAGTCCATAAACTTAAGTGCTCCAACTTTTATTAAAGTCTACCAACTTCTAATTATCTCAAATAAGGTTCCAATAACCTTAATCCTATCCTAATGATTAACCATTAATTGGGACATGGAAACAGCAGGGAAACATTGCATAAACAGGTAGATAATAATATTATGAACATTTTGCAATTTGAAGCACCTAATTTGGAGTTCATATGGCAAAGTTATGAATTTTACAAGTTTAGGGATTAAAAATATGCCTTAAATACTTATTTTGGATTAAATAAAAGGTCCGAGGACCTATCTGTAAGAAACCAGGGACGGCGGGCGCAATTTCCAGAAACCAGGGGGTCTCTTTAAGAATTTGCACGGGCGAAGGGGTATCGGACGCTAATAGCCGTTGGATCTCGGATCGACGGCCAGGATTAGATCGCGGGCGGGCGCGCGAGCGCGCGGCGGCGATGAGCGGCTGACAGGCGGGGTCGGGCGGGCAGCGCGGGACGCAGGCAGGCTGACAGGCGGGGTCGGGCGGGCAGCGCGAGACGCAGGCAGGCTGACAGGCGGGGTCGGGCGGGCAGCGCGGGGGGGGGGGGGGGGGGGGGGAAACGGCTCTGGGTCGTTGGATCTTGGGCGGACGGCTAGGATTGGATCCGGGCTATTTAAAACGGGATCGTCCGATCTGAGATGGACGGCGGGGATGGGATGGCTGGCGGCTATCTTCTTCCCCAGCCGGCTGAGGCGGCGGTGCCCGTCCCGCGGCGGAGAACTCGCCGGAGACGAGGGACGCGGGGGCCCTGCGGGTCCTTGGGGTGATCTGAGTGGCCGGGGAGGTTGGGGAGGGCGCGGGGACTTCTCTGGCGGGGTCTGGGTCGGGGCAGGGGCACCGGAGGGGGGCGGTTCACGGTGGAGTGGCTCGGCGGCGGCGCTAACCGACTCCGGCGAGGAATTAAGTGCAGCAGGGAGCAATAGAAGGGGAGGGAGAGGGCAGGGGAGGTTCCTTACCTCAAGGCGAATCCCAGGGACCTCTCGGTGGCGACGGAGACGCGCCGACAGCCCGAGTCGACGGCGGCGGCTGCACGGCGAACGGCGGGTGAGCGCGGGCAGGGAGAAATAGGGAGGGGAAGGGGAAATTGGAGCGCGTTCCGGGTTGCGGACGCCGGGGCGAAGCTCACCGTGGCAACGGACACGGTGGAGCTCCAACGGCGGCCGGGAAACGAGCTCGGGCGGCGGCGGTTCGCGGCGGTGGCGCTTTGGCGTGCGCGCAGCGAGGGGAAGGTGGAAAAGAGGTCGGCAGGTGCGCAAATGAGGGAGGGGGAGAGGGCGAGTGGGGTTCGGGGCTCTAGTGGCCGAGGCAAGGGCGGTTGCGAGCTTCACGCGCGTCGTGGGCGCGGAGACCGCGGGCGCGCGCAGCTCGGGCGGCGGTTACGCGAGGACGAGGGAGCTGACAAGCCGGGCCCGCGGGCAGAGAGAGAGCGAGGGAGCGGGCGCACGCGCGGGGAAGCGGCAGCGCCGACAGGTAGGGCCGGGCGAGCAGAGAGAGAGGGAGGCGAGCGCGCGGAAGGCGGCCGCGCCGACAGGCCGGGCCCGCGACGCAGAGAGGGAAGGGGGGGGGGGAGGGCGCGCGCGCGGGAGATGGGCCGACTGGGCCGAAAGGCCGAGGAGGCGGGGGTAGCGGGCTGCTTTTCCTTTTTCTTTTATTTTGGAATTGTTTTCTCTTTTCTTTTTATTTCCTCTATTTGATTCAAATTCAAATAAGCCACAAATTCAAATTAGACCTTTTGAGAATTATGCACCAAACAAAAGTGAAATCTAGGGTTCAACATGATGCAACATTTCATACTCCCTTGGAGTTTGAGCTAATAGACTATAATTATAAACAAAATAACCACTTTTCTCCTATAGAAATGAGAGAGAGGAGATTGGGGAAGGATGAGAAAAGGGAAGTAACACCTGAATTTGTGAATATGAGCAAAGAAATTTTATACCCCCAAATTCAGGGTGTTACATTAAACATGGCGAGCACAGTGTAGGCATCCTTTCCGCAATCATAAGACAAAACTGAGATCCAAGCAGTGAAAATTGCAAGGCAGGCAATGGCTTTCCACTTGGAGATTTCAGGGAACATGTATTCTCAATCGTTGTCCCCTTGATCGCCACTGCCTATTTGCATGCATAAAGAATATAACCTTTTTGTTGGAATGGAGAAAATCTCAAGATTTCAGGCCTTGATCCTTGTAATAAAAGGAAAAAAATAAAAAATTGTGTATTCGACAAAGCATCAATTACTGGCAACTGCTGAATGATGAGACCAAATGTTTTACTTATAATTATATGAGCCATCAAAGAACGAAGAGGGGCTTTCTCCTAGATGGCTTAAATTGCCATGTGGTGGCATAATGAACTACCTTATAATACCACGTATGAATAATTGGAGCAGTAGCCATGGTAATCAACAATAGATATAATACCTCTGCTGCCTCACAATCATTTTCTCAAGTTCCTTCATAATGTTGTGACAATATATCTCTAGAACTCTACACAAAAGTGACTCGACTTGTAAATAACAAACAGCTACATGCCTCTTTAGGCACCAAACTGAACACAACAAAGTAGAGAAGGAACCTTTCAGCTTACCCATGAAGACGACGAACATCAACAGAACCAAGATCAATCACAAATCTGGTCTTCTCCAGGACCTTGTGCTGGTAGGGGGGTCTTCATCATCCGCTTCATCGGCTTCTCCATGTTAGCACCTAGAAGGGAATATCAGAGAGAAGAGATATGTTCAGGTAGAAGAAGGGTTGAAGAAGGAGATAGCAGCGAGGAGGACGATTTGATTTGATATCTGATAGCCAAATTCTTCCTATCCCTCCAGAATTCTCACACTAGCCTTATATCTCACCTGCTACCTACTATTACGCTCAGGCTTACAAGGCCCATTCTAGCCCATATATTCTCATATTATCGCACCACATTACCACATCGAACCCACAACCATCTAGTATACCTAGCATTCCCCACTCCTTGAAATACAGCTTGTCCCCAAGCTGTCTTTCGCATGACCGCCGGGATCCCAAAGAAAGACGGAGATATTGCCTTGTCCACTGCTGACAGGACCCGGACCAGAGGTAACAAAGCCAGCACCAGCAGCAATCCCTGAACCAATGAGATCGAGGCTAGTGACAATGCCAGTGCCAACAAGTCCAACACCAGTGAAAGCAAGGTTCCATTGTGTTATCCTCTCCATTGCAGCGTACCCTCCGGTTGCAAATGCCATGAGTATTGTATTATATGCGTACGCACAAGGCACAACTCTAGCTGTCTCTGTCTGGTCAAACAACTCCTCAGCATCATTTAGCTTCCCTGCCTTACACAACACCCAAATCATGCTCGTGGTGAAAATGAGAGCCTGAGCATTGCTGATGCTAGCGATAATTGCTAGGATATGCTTGGTTGTTCTCTGGCTGTGAATTAAAGGCTCAAGATCGATGAAGATGTGCCCCAGCGTGATGAAGTGGTCCCAGCTGCCAGACCTCTGGAAGGACGTCTGGTTCTTGAGCCACCAGAGCAGCCTCAGGCCTGTCGTGTCGTGGTCAGCAGCAGTAGAGTTATTCCCCCATAGGTGGCTGCCGACGTCGAGGCCACGGATGAAGCAAATCATCGAACACCTGTTGGGCAAGGTGTTAGGAACTGCCTCCTCCTCGTCGTGGCGCAGGCCGACGATGAGGTCACTGTTGGGGCAGCACATGAAGACGATGGTGGCCCTCGTGTAGACAATTGAACCTTCCAGGAACATGTTAAGCCACGTTCTGAGATCGGCGAGCTCGACGGCTGCCTGCCCGCCGCATGAAACCGCGACGTCTGCCTCCGAAGCCACAGGGTCCATCGCCCATGAGCGCTTGAAGCCTAGGTCCCCGAGAGGCTGCTTCAGGTACCTCTCCTCCAACACTCTAAACGAATTGAACACGAACCTCCAGCTGGCTTGCAGGTTCCACAGGTAGTGCTGCCTCACCGACGTGTCGATCTGCTCATTCAGAGCTCCTGTCATGTAGTTCCTGCTCCACCCGATGGGGAGGAGTTTGTGTTGGTCGTGCTGGACGCAGTAGATGTGGCAGAACTCCCATGGGTTGCCCCTGGTGTCATGCATGACTTGGTCCTGTACGCGCGCCTCTCCATCCAAGTCGAGCTTGGGGAAGATGGGCTCCGCATAGTATTGCACGTGCTGCTGCAGCTTTGTGTCGTTGGTGTCCAGGCGGAAGCGATTCATCTCGCGAATGGAAACGGAGGAAGATGTGGGCGCAGCCGTGACCGAGGCGAGGCCACGGTGGACGAGCTCCTTGGTGAGGTGAAGTGGTATGGCGAGCTCGAGGGAGATGTTGGTGATTTGAACAACATCGTTGGTTGTGCACGTGAACGCCACAGTGTCGACGACAAGCTGCTCCGAGCAGACGAGGTTGGATTCGTGCAGATCCGTGGCGTGCACCTCGGTGATACGGCACTGCTGCACCTCTAGGTCGGTCAGCCTCTGCACCGCCGCGGTTGCCTCCATAGTCGCGCGCCACTTGCGGATCGGCTGCTTGAGTTGGCTCCAACAGTCGGTCGTCAGGAGCGAGGGTCCCGCTAGCGGCCTCGCAGATGGCGGTGAGGTAGGACAGTGCAGATCTGCCGCCTCCGTGGATGGAGGTGTCGAAGCTATATCCGGCGCCGGTGGTGATGAGTTCGGTGACGCGCTAGTGGCGATGATTTCGGTGATAGTGAGCAGCAGGTCGAGTTGCCGTAGGACTAGATGGGCACCGACTGCCGCACCATTTCGTAGCAGATCACTCACTCCACCGTGGCCACGTGCAAGCGTGTCCTGAATCTCCTGCACCAGCTGCAGCACCACCCCATCTCCTCGAGTCGGTGCCGCTGCAGGGAGGAGTGAGCTTGCGGCGGCTCTAGGGACCGGAGCCGGGGACGACGGGTGGATTGGATGAATCCAACTGGCGAGGCTTGAGAAGGGTTGGGAACGGAGTAGGCGCCACAGTTGAGGACCAACATCGAACACTTGGTGGGCGCAACCGTGAGCTCGGCGTAGGGGAAGTATCCTAGGGCCATGTGGTCCAGGAGGTGGTGGTGTCGCGAGCACTCGGGGCAGGAGTCAAAGAGGTCGCGCCAATAGGCGCTCGAGAAGCAGGCCAGCGCCACCGTGTCGGGTCGCACATCGAGGAGGCCTCCCAAGCTAGAGTGGTACACGATCTCGTCCAGGGAGTAGCGCTCGTTGGGGTCGACGTTTGGTGCCGGCGGGAAGGGCTCGTACCACGCCGAGAGGCCCTGCTTCGGGGCTGGTTGCCACGTCGCCTCCTCACAGATGTTCTCATTCGTTGTACGCTGGTGCTTGGTGGTGACCGCGGGTGTCGGTGTTTCAGACCCAGGGGGGCCTTAGCCGGACCGACTAGTGAATTTTAGTGCCGCATGCCCCTGTCCAGATGGGTTGATGCAAGATGGAACACAAGCGATGGGATGAGGCTTATATTATCTTGCACCAGGGGGCGCTTGCAGTAGGGGTTACAAGCGTTGTGGGAGAGCGAGAACGAGAGAGAGTGAGAAGCGAGGGAGAGTGAGAAGGAGAGGGTTCGGCCTTGAGGCGGACCGTCTAGGGCTGCCTCTACCGCGTCTCTCCTACTCTGCCTGCCTCCGCTTGTCTGCGCCGTGCGTCCGTGTGTTCGTACGTTGCACGTTCGTCTCCTTCTCTCTTTTCCTTTTCCTCCCCTTTTCCCCCTCTCGTGGGGCCCTAGACACCCCCTTTTATAGACACAAGGAGATGCCCAGCTGTACAATGGGGGTGTAGCTTGGAGCTAACATGGCTGGCAGGAAAGTGCCCTGAGCCCTATACAGATAATAACGTGGCCGTCGGGGAAGCGCCTTGAGCCCTGTAGATGTACCAACATGGCCGTCGGAGGAGTGCCTCGAGCCCTGTAGAGGCAATAACGTGGCCGTCGGAGAAGTGCCTTGAGCCATGTAGAAGCATGGCTGATGGTGCGGCGTGGATCCTGCTGACGTTTCCTTGCTTCCGTAGGGGATTGAGAGCAGCCGACGTCATGGGCGCACACGGGGAACCATCATTACCTATTACCGGAGTAACTTAGATGGGACACCGGTCTTGTTCCTTCGTAGCCTGAGGCGGCTAGCTAAGGGTAGGGTAATGATGGATCCCTAGTGGCGTAGCTGATACGAGGCCGAGGTTAGGCGAGGCAGCGACTCTTCCGAGGCCGAGGCTGAGGCCGAGGCCCAGGGTCGGGCGAGGCGGAGACCTTCTCCCGAGGCCGAAGTTGAGGCCGAGGCCCAGGGTCCGGTGAGGCGGAGACCTTCCCCCGAGGCTGAAGCTGAGACTGAGGCCGGTGGTCGGGCGAGGCGGAGCTCCCTGTTGTGCCTGAGGCCGAGCTCGCGGGAGGTCGTGACTTGCTGTTGTTAGCCTTTCCCTGGCAGCTGGCACAGTTACCAGAGTGGAGTTGTTGGGGGCCTTCGGCTCCCGAAGGTCCTCAAAAGTATAGTCTGATAATATTTTCCAAGTGTAATATGTGAACAGGCACCTTCGGAGCAGGCACCTTCGGAGTCAGGTCACGAATATACAAGAGCATGGTTAAGACGAAGCGCGACTGGAATGAAAAACGATCATGACGAAGGATAAGACGATCACGAAGCTATATGCAGAAAGGCTTCGGCACAATAACAGAAAAGAGGAACCGACTTAAAGATGAAAAGCCGAATTGGACCTCAAAGAATTACTGTAGTTATTGATTAATATAAAGGGCATCAATGTAATTTTGTACGGGCTGCGTCCCGTGCCTATAAATAGGTGAACAGTACTCCCGTACTGTTCACGCTGACTTGGCACACGCCTTTTCGCATCACAATTTGTACCTTTACCTTACATCAGTCTGAAGGTACATTTGTAATTCGTTTTTATGAATTTAATAATGGAAATGTATTGATGATAATGTTGGTATTATTACTTGCACATTATATATATATAATTATTCTGTTTACTCATTTATCAACCTAACGAAGGTCTTTTCCTTCGTAACCTTCGTCCGAGATTCATTATACCCAAAGGGATATACTGTTTCTAAGGACGAAGGAGCCTGACATTTAACACTTTTATGTTGTCTTGTTCTTAATTCATAGCATTTGAGAACAAGCCCCCAACATTGGCGCCCACCTCCGGTCAACTCACTTCCACCTTTTGGGTTTTGAAAACCTTCGGCAAACGTCACCTTCGTCATGCCGCCGAAAAAAGCTTCAACGACAGGGGCGGCCACTCTGCAGCCGCTGGACCCCAATCAGGATGTCGTCTCTCTTAGGGAGGCCCGAAGCCAGAAGAGGAAGGCCATCAGTCCAACACCTCCGGAAGACGATTTGGACCAAGAAATACAAAAAATGGAGATGCTCCATCAACAGGTTCAACGGAAGAAGGAGAAGATGGCTCGTCTAGCTGATCTTCAAAAGCAGATAGATGAAGCCTCTGAAGAGCTTCGACATCTCGCTCAAGATGACCAGAATCAAAGGCCCCCGCGCAGAGAGCTTCATCAAGAGGGTTTCTATAATGAGGATGACTGGTATGAAGATTTCCATCACGGAAATTTTGCTTTTGATGATGCTTCTCCCTTGTCAACAGAACTGCATGCTGTTCCTTGGCCACAGTCTTACAAGCCGCCTCAGCTCCCCATGTACGACGAGCATTCAGACCCGAAGCAATTCTTGATGAGTTATGAGGCAACTATATCTTCATACGGTGGCAACACGACGGTCATGGCAAAGTCCTTCGTCATGGCTGTCAGGAGCGTTGCACAAACTTGGTACTCTTCCCTTAGGCCAGGGACAATCACCTCATGGCAAAAGTTGAAGGATATGCTGATAACCAGCTTCCAAGGGTTTCAGACGAAGCCAGTCACTGCTCAAGCTTTATTCCAGTGCACCCAGGATCACGAAGAATACCTTCAGGCATATGTCTGAAGGTTCCTACGTCTGAGGGCACAGGCACCAACAGTGCCCAATGAAATTGTCATTGAGGCCATGATCAAGGGGCTTCGGCCAGGACCTGCAGCTCAGTACTTTGCCAGGAAGCCTCCTCAAACTCTGGAGAAGCTGCTCCAGAAGATGGACGAGTACATTCGAGCTGACAATGATTTTCGCCAAAGAAGGGAGAAAGCTCTCAGGTTCTCTGAAATGACTAGGGGCTTCGGAGGAAGATTTTATCCAAGGCACGTCAGGTCAATTCACAATTCTACTCAAAATGACGACAAAGGGAGTCAACAGCAAAGGCCACAGTGCTCCTCACAAGCTTCGGGGCAACAGCAAAGCTCCTTCCGGCCGCCAGCGCCAAGGGGCAGAGGCGCCAGGGGCTTCGGGGGAAGATTTGGGGATCAACCAAGAAAAATATGCTGCATATTCTGTGGTGAAGGTAAGGGCCACACCACCAGGATGTGTCACATTACCATCCAGAAGCAAAAGGAATTAGCAGAAGCTGCTGCACAACAGAACCAGCCGAAGCAGGTCATGCATACTGCTTCGTACCATTCGCCTTACATCCCAGAATATGTAGGCAATCACCCTGCAACCTCTGTTGCTTCGGCAAGCCAACCCCAAGCTTCCTGGCAACAGCTTCCACCGCCACCACCAATACAACGAGCTTCGCAGCCAGAAGGGAGCCAGCACTCTCACCCCCAGAGGGACTTCATAGAAGAATCCGAAGCTCGCACAGTCAATAGCACTGTGCCAGAGTCGAAGCACATTTACTGACAAAATATCCTACCCCCACAGCAGTTTTTTATGCTTTCACATTCAGTTTTATTTTCTTTGCAGTAAAGAACAATTATGGGGAGTTTAAATGTTTTTTATTGTTTTTTAAATCCTGGTAACAGTTTACTGTATTATCATAATGAAAATATATCTCCTCCAAAGGCTTGAGTTACCCAAGCACAAGAATTTATGGAGGCACGGAGAACCTTCAGATTATCGAAAACTTGTTCTAAGGAATGAGCCGTAACTTTTTTAAAGTAATAAAAAGTCGTTCCTAAGGGAGCGCAGTGTAAGTTTTCTGCTCGAAAGTCGTTCCAAAGGGAATGCAGAGCTTACAACGAAAAATAAACGCTGATTCCGCTGAAAGTAAAAGGCGAAGAAGCTCCTAAGGGAGGCTTACAGCGAAAAATAAACGCTGATTCCGCTGAAAGTAAAAGGCGAAGAAGCTCCTAAGGGAGGCTTACAGCGAAAAGTCAACGCTGAGATAAAAAGATTGTGTGCTCTATGGCAGGGATATGTGTATTTTCAGCATAAATGCCATTTTGCATAACATAACATCATTACATCATTTTGCATAACATAAGCATCATCCATCATTTCGCATGGAGAACAGGAAGGGGACATAGCATTGATCTTCGAAGACTGTTTTGAAAAAGAGAAAATCGTGCCAAGGCACAAGATAAATTGAGAAGAAGTGTAGCTTCATTTGAAAGGCAACATAAGACTTTTTTATGGATTCAAAGAATGTTTTCATAAAGTTTGGAGATTCTTCATTAAAGAAATATGGTAATTCTTGTGACACATAAAAGATTTTCTTTACGAAGCATGAAAAGAAGGGAAGGTGTTTTTTCGCCGAAGGCTCAAAAAGCGGTATGTATGAAAAAATTTCATGCATCGTAAAGAATTGAACCGTAAATAGATTATATATTACATTCAAAGTTACAAAGTTTTACACTTGTCATGTTCCAAGTATTTTTACAATAGCATTTAATCTTCCCTAAGAACTACTTCTGCAGCTTCGTTTAGCAGCTGATTAACAACTTCGTCCATGATGGCTTCGGCCATCTGTCTATTTTCGTCATCTCCCTTCGGGGGAGGGTCCGTAGATGCCTCAGCGGGTTCTGAGGGAGGAGAGGACACGGCTATATTACTATTACAAACTACGAATAAAGTTCAAAATCAAAAATTACAACAAAATAAAAATCACTAATTAGTACCTATTTGCCCTTCGGGCCCTGTGTTTTTTTCAGCAGCTCTCGCTACCTCCCTAGCATCATGGATGCCTTTTTCACTTCTCTGGATGATCTCTTGAGCCATTTTTCGGCCGCAATTGTCCCAAATGTCAGTGAAAAATTTTCCACCAACCTGGCTTGCTTCGGCTGAAGGGTCTGTGATATCTTCAGGGGACAAAGCAGCTTCAGACTGCGCCAAAGATTTTACATGCTCGCACCCTTTCTTCTCTAAAATGGTAACAATTCCCCTGGCGCCCGAAAAAGCACAAATGTCCCCGCGACTGTTCAAGATTTCATCGAAGACATCAGCTTCGCGACTAATCCATTCAATTGGGCCTTCCGGATTTCCTCTTGTGAAATTTTCTTCACTAGAGAGCGCGCCAACGCTGGCAAAGCTGGATTTTATTTTCTTAACACATTCTATGGATTTATCGTAGCACCTCTTCTTCGAAGCACGAAGCTCTTTAACATTTATTTCCAAATGATCTACCCATTGATCGCTTAATTCTCGTTTTGTTTCTTCAAGAATGTGTTCTTCTTTGGCTCGGGCTAGTTGTTTACGAAGATCTTCGATTTCACGCTTCTGAGCTTCGGCTTGAGTTTTAGAGTTAGCTTCGTCTTCCTTCATTTTTTCCACTAATGTAAGCAGAATTCTGTCCTTCTCCAAGGCTTCATTTCTTAGCCTGATAACCTCTGTTCGAAGGTTGCTGAGAGCAAGGGTGCAGCTCTCATCTTCAGCATTCTTTTGAGCCCTTAAGGCATTGCTGAGTATTAAGCCCTATTCAAAACAATGAATGAGTTAACATAAGAGCAAAAACTAATTCAAAATTCATAAGCTTCAAAATTCACAATTTTTGTACCTTCAGACTATTGTATGCCAGGCTATCCGCAAGATCCTCCTTCGTCATGGCGCAAAGGCCAGCTTCGAGTTTCGGGAACCCCATGCTTCTAGCCATCTCCCGACACACGGATAATTCTTTATTCTCTGGGAGGCAGTACAGGAAGTCATCTTCGTTTGTCCCATTGAACACTACGGCCCCCTCGGATACTTCAGTTCTCGGGCATAGTGATTGGCTTCAAAAATCTCTTCTTCAGATAGTTTCTTCCCCGAAGCATGTCACACAATATAATCATGTATTTTGGAAGATGCTTCGGGGGTGGCAGTGCCAATTTCCTCAGTCAGAATTGGCTCTGCTATTTTTGCTTTTTCAGTTTCTAAACTTGCCTTTGACATTTTTTCGACCTCCAAAGGTTGTATCTTGGTAAATTCCGAAGGCCCAGCTTTAGTTTCAAATTGCTGCTTCGAAGTTTCAGCAGCAAAGGCTTCAGTAGACACTTCAACAGTTTTCTTTGGAGTTGTGCTTGAAGATTTAATTGTCTCCAAAACATCCAGCACATTAACCATCCTTTTTCTTTTTGGGGTCGCTGCTGGCCCCTTCTGGCTTTTGGCTGTCTCAACTTTTGATGAAGGACTTATAACATCTAGTGTTTTTCTTTCTTCAGATTTCTCTTTTCCTATTGCTGGTGCTTCGGCCATTTCTTCGGATTTTGGCGCTGCAGTTGGTTCTCTGGCTTCGGTGGCCGAAGAGGCCTCGCCAATAAACTCGGGCACTGTGGCCGGCTCAATACAGCGTGGAGGGTGTGTGAACACTTTTACTTTCTTCCTCTTAGGCGCTGGCTCCCCGGGAGCAGCCGAAGCAGTGTCCTTTGCAGGAGAAGTATTTTTTTCTCTTTTGACCTCGCATTGGATAATAGTAGTCGGGATAGATAAATCCAATTGCATCAAATACTCGGTTGAGTCTCTTCTTTTTTCGGCCTCCGAAAGCCGTTGATAATGCAGTGTTTTCGGCCTTCGAGTATGCCCCAAGCAATTCATCACTCACATTCTCAATGCTTTTCAGCCAATCATCATCCGGTTCAACAAACTTATCTCCATACTTGAATGTATATTTCAGCCTGATTAGTCCACCCTCGTCAGTTTCTCTAACGGTCTCCTTCGGCATTTCCCAGTCATCTACAAGTGGCCACACTCTGAAGGCAATGTGCTCTTGCATTAAATCCCTGGTCCCAATAAAAGAACAGACTACGCCGAAGGCCCTCTGACATTCTTCAGCTGCTTCGTCCATTTCTACCATTGGTTTCCGAAGTCCGAAGCGCTGCCAGATAGGGCGCATGATGATATCTTTGATATCTTCCTGAACCTTCAAATCGTTCTTCACATAGAACCATTCCTTCATCCATTCCCTGGGCCATCTCTTCCGAAAGGTTGGCACGTGACAGCTTGACCCAGAGCGGGCATCGAAGCTATAGCAACCAAAATTATTATGATATTGCTCCTTACCCCCAGGGTTTCGTCTCATATACTAGCTCGTGTATATTGCAAAAGCTTTTTGCACTTGGCTCCAGGCCCTGGCTCCTCACGGCCCAGACAAATATTCCCAATCTTATCACTGCCTCGGGGTAAGTTGATGAAGGTAGATTTGATATAATTTCAGAACCTCTACCACAAACCTGCTTAGAGGGAATCGTAGCCCAGCCTTTAAAAAGCTTCGGAAGATCACGACCTCATTATCTTCGGGGGTCGGCGTAGTTTTCTCTCCGTCATCTGCCCTCACGATGGATATATCCCGGAAATATCTCCCCCTCATATTTTCAAGGTGACTCTGCTTTATAGTTGATTTTCCGAAGTTTGAGTGACTAGGTCGCCACGGGCGATCTTCGAAGTCCTCCCCACCACTATCCACATCATAACTATCACTGTCGCCAGTATCTTCAGATAAACCCTCCAAAGTTTCCTTGACAATCTTTTCCGTATTGGTCTTCGACATTGACTCAAGAAAACCCAGGTGCATCTCCTCCGAAAGGCTTAGCTTCGGAGCACCAGCAACTATCTTATCCTCAGACATTTTCACGAATGTTGGCAAACCAGACTTGACACCGAAGCTTAAAAATCTAAGACCGAGCAAATGCTGACGCGCGCAGGCTGAGAGCTGGGTGCGTAGGCTAATAGCTGGGTGAGTAAAAAGCAGGTGGCAAAAGGGCGTGCCAAATAAACTCGCGGTGAGCTTGTATTTATACATCCAGTATGTCGAAAACTGGAGGGCCCCGCTTGTCAATGACTGTTGCTATTCTAGCAAAAGGAAGGTGTTTTTCGGACCTTCGGCTTAAAGCCTTCGTCCATGTCGCAATATGAATTTATCTTTACAATAAATTGACATTGCGAGGGGCTACTGTTGGGGGCCTTCGGCTCCCAAAGGTCCTCAAAAGTATAGTCTGATAATATTTTCCAAGTGTAATATGTGAACAGGCACCTTCGGAGCAGGCACCTTCGGAGTCAGGTCGCGAATATACAAGAGCATGGTTAAGACGAAGCGCGACTGGAATGAAAAACGATCATGACGAAGGGTAAGATGATCACGAAGCTATGTGCAGAAAGGCTTCGGCACAATAACAGAAAAGAGGAACCGACTTAAAGATGAAAAGCCGAATTGGACCTCAAAGAATTACTGTAGTTATTGATTAATATAAAGGGCATCAATGTAATTTTGTACGGGCTGCGTCCCGTGCCTATAAATAGGTGAACAGTACTCCCGTACTGTTCACGCTGACTTGGCACACGCCTTTTCGCATCACAATTTGTACCTTTACCTTACATCAGTCTGAAGGTACATTTGTAATTCGTTTTTATGAATTTAATAATGGAAATGTATCGATGATAATGCTGGTATTATTACTTGCACATTTTATATATATAATTATTCTGTTTACTCATTTATCACCCTAACGAAGGTCTTTTCCTTCGTAACCTTCGTCCGAGATTCATTATACCCAAAGGGATATACTGTTTCTAAGGACGAAGGAGCCTGACATTTAACACTTTTATGTTGTCTTGTTCTTAATTCATAGCATTTGAGAACAAGCCCCCAACAGGAGTGAACAACGTTGTTTCCCTGTCAGAACGGTTAGTAATGGGGGGCAAAGTGACTGCGGTCACTTCGACCTTGCCGATTGAGGCACGCGTGTCAGGATAAGGTGTCAGGCGATCCCCGTATTAAATGCGCATGCGATACGATCGGTTGGTAGGGCAATTCAGACGAGGTCGCTGCACGACAAAGCCCTGTAGATGTACCACGACAAAGCTGGTTTGTTGACGTGGTCAACGGTTTGGCCGTAGCCTGGTGCGAGAGTAGCCCCCGAGCCTCTGCACGGAGCAAGAGGACGATCAAGGACCATCTCGACTTTTATTATACGCCCCTTCGTCGCCTTTTCGCAAGGAGGAAGGGGGGGGGGAAAGCGCCATGTTACCCCCGGGGGGCACCGAACATGGTGTTTCCAGTGAGCTGCTAACAGGTAATCCGAGTGGACGCCCGAGCCCCATTCGATAAGGGTTGGCTAGTGGCCCAGAGGCGCACTCCAAAAGTACCTGCAGGTGATTTGCTGGACCCGGACCCATTCGATAGGATCCGAGGGCTCGATGCCTCCCTCCGGTGGGACTCCATTACAAATTGTTCCCGCTGGTCTCGGAAATGTCCTAGGGTACCTCGGGAGCGTAGCCCGAGCCTCGGCCATGTAACGGACGTACCTAGGGTCATCCCTGACTCTGCGTGCTCTGGGGTGGCTGTCGAACCCTTCCGAGGGGCTAGCCTTCGAACCCCTGATCAGTAATGGGCACGGAGCCCGAGTGCTCTAGGGCGGTTGCCGAACCCCGGAGGGCGCAACCTTCGAACCCCTGATCAGTAGGAGGGCTCGTGGCCCGTTTCCTTCACCGAGAAGGATCCTTTTCGCAATATCCCCTTTCCCGATCCCTGTGGCAAGAGAGAGAGAGAGGAAAAGGAAAAGGATATGAATTTAAATAAGGTGGCGCACCTTTTTTGACGCGGTCATCATGACGGAGGCGAAACGGCGCCCGCTTCTCCTGCCGGAGGTGTCGCTTGCCCTGTAGGTGATTGGACCGCGGCTTCCGCATGCTTGTTGCTGCAATTACTGCTGGCCTGCCTCTGATCATATCGACCGTCGTGCCTATCTCCGCGGCTGGGTGACCCGTGATCGCCGCACTCAACGGGCACTGTTGGGTCACGCGCAGGGCTGCCTTGAGTTGCTGCGCAGGTTCCACAGTCGAGAAGACGTAGCATTGGAGCAAGCGGCGGGGCGGTTTCCTTGCACGTAGCAACGGCACGCCGGTTACACGACATGTGGGACCGGGCCTCTGTGCTGGACCTCCGGGTGCGACGATGCCGAAAGGGTGCGCAACCGTGGTGCGGTTGCATGCTTCCCGCGTGGCGGTCTGCCCTTCCGACCGTTGGTTTCGGCGATGATGGGGGAACACTTATAATCGCAGGGCGGTTACATGCTGCGCGTGCGGCGGTTCGCCTTCTTCGCGTTTCGGGTCAGCTCGCATGACGTGTGGGACCCAGCCCCCGTGTCGCTGGGTGGGAACCTTGGAGCACGTCGGTGGAGACCTTGCCCATGATGCATGGGGGTGCGAGTGAGGAGATCTGCCTTTAAAAAGGGACCAACCCCCCTGAGGGTAGTCATACCTTCACACTCCTCGCATCCATCGCGCCCTTCCACCTTCCGAGCCCCTAGATGGGGCGCACCCATGTTGCCTTCCTCTTGCTACTGTTGGAGGAGCGTGACCCCGTGGGGGTTGGCGCTCTTCAGTCATCGCTCGGCTTCAAGGATTTTCATCATGCAGCCCGGCTGCAGTCCCCCACTGGAGCTCACCCAGGATGATGACCGCAGGCCTCGTGGCGGGGGAGAGCGAGCCGGGCCGTGGCATCCCTCCTACCCTCAGCTTCAAGGATGTTCATCATCCATGCTGGGGAGGAGGGTGCACCGAGCTGGGGCCCATCTCCGTGTGGGCAGCAGCCCGCTCCTTCCCTCGGTGATCGGGGGAGAAGGGCATTCACCTCCCGTGGCGCTGTCAGCTGCCGCGTGTCTGGCTCCCTAGCCTGAGCGGCTCCGGCGCTGCTTCCGGTGCCTCCTCCTACCGCTGGGGCAGAGCATGGCTGCCCATCCGCCGCACGGGTGTCGGTCGTGTCGTGCGCGGGCCGGCTACGTCCAGGTCCTTCTTGCGCCGTCGGCCGCACCGGGGGGTCGCACAACACGTCGTACGTCGCGAGGGCGGTACTCGTGTTCTAGGACAGCCTCGGCGAGGACGGGAGTGAGGACCTTCCGGTGCGCTTTGGGGCGGCCGCCGTTCGCCGGCGTGGTGTTGGTGGGCAGGTGGCCGCTATCGTCGATGCTGCCATAGGTGAGGCTTCCCACCGCCGAGGTGGTTGCCTCTGCCGACGAGACCATCAGCGTTGGGTGGACCTCCGGCTCTTTTGGTTTTAATGGCTTGTCCTCGCTCCTCGGACGGGGGACGGGGACGAGGGCCTTTTCATAGTGGCGTTTGCCCTGAGGCAATCACTGCTGCTGTCTAGCCACCTGAGGCGGAGGTTGTTATCGCTGCTGGTGCAGTGGTCGCTGGCGAGCCGCTTGGAGCTCGTTATTTTGCAGCCCCTCCGGTGTGGAGGTGGTTCATTCCCGTGGGAATGGCGCTGAAGTCTCGTTTGTAATGGTACCCTCTTGAGAGCGAGATGTAATAGCTTTGAGCACTAAGACATCTGCCGTAGGTCGGGACAACCACCGAGAGCGCTGCCGACGTCTAAGTCTAGGTACCATTGTTGCCCCAAGCATGTGTGTTTGTTCTTTGCGGCTGCTGAGGCCTGAACATTTGGGTATAAAGCCGTGTTTCTTTCCTCTTGTTTCGAGCATTAAGACTTGTTCGTCGGTAGCAGAATCCCTTACCCGAGCGTGAGCCACCTTTCCTAGAAGGTGACGAGAGAGTTATCCGTATCCCGAAGGCGTAGGAGTCCCTCGGCTCAGTCGGCCTTGCCGTTCAAGGTCTCAGTCGCTCGTTTTTGGGACTCTGCCACTAACATAGTCGAGATGCACGAAAGTTGTTTTGGTGAAAAAGCTTTTCTGAGGAAAGTTTCGGCGCAAAGGGCGCTCCCCCTTTCCGGACCCCAAGGGGACCGCTCGGGCCGGGACCCTCGCGGAGGGTCTGGCCGTGGCCGTCAGGTCCGCTTGGTCCGCCCAAGCTAGGGTGTCCGGGCCGAGGGTGTGTTTCCCCCGCTTTGAGACTTTGTTTTTGTCTCCATTCTTCTCCTTGCGTCTGAAGAATGTTGTCCTGCTATCTGCAGGGTTCGAGACGGCTCTTGACGAGTCCATCAAGAACTGCAAGGCGCTTGCCGAGGCGGCTGAGCGGAAGGAGGCCGAGCGCGTGGCCATGTCCGAGGCCATCTCGGCTTTCTGCCAGACCTTTGGCCTCAATGGCGTCCACTCGGGTAGCTCCCCCTAGAGTCATCTGCGGGCCTTGGGCGGCCATGTGCGCAACAGACTCCGCGAGGCGCTGCACCACGGCGTTAGGCGGGCCTTCGCCGTGCTCGCTTCGCACTATGACGTGGATCTAGAGCGGGTCAGTGAGGGGTACTGCTTACCCGACGAAGAGGAGGCTGCCTTAGCCGAGGTTCAGAGGCTTGACGCGGCTGTCGAGGGCCCAAGTGCGGTGCTGGCTTCCTCCTTTGAGGTGGAGATCCTTCCGCCCGTGTCGCCGCCCGAGGCTGGGCCGGATTCTGCCGAGGGTAGAAACGACGTCGAGGGTGGCACTCCTCCCCGTCCTGATGTCTGAGCCTGCAGAAACAGTTTGCTTGAAGTATGCGTATGTTTTTTGCGGCCGCCGAGGCCTAAACATTTTAACTGTCGTATTATAAAGCTACGTTTTCTTTTCTCTTGTTCCGTGCGTTAGGACTTGTTCGGTAGCAGAATCGCTTGTCTGAGCGTGAGTTACTTTTCGTGGAAGGTGATGAGTGAGGTATCCATATCCCAGAGGCGTAGGAGTCCCTCGGCTCGATCGGCCTTGCCGCTTACGTGTTCTCCCGTCGTTTTTAGGATTCTGTTAGCGACGCAGTCGAAAAGGCACGAAAGTCGTTCTGGTAGAAAGGTTTTCGAGCGTTAGGACTTGTTCGGTAGCAGAATCGCTTATCCGAGCATGAGCTACCCTTCACGGAAGGTGACGAGTGAGGTATCCATATCCCGGAGGCGTAGGAGTCCCTCGGCTCGGTCGGCCTTGCCACTCAAGGTCTCTCTTGCTCGTCTTTAGGATTCCGCTACTGACGTAGTCGAAATGCTCGAAAGACGTTCTGGCAAAAGACTTTTTCGAGGAAAATTTTGACGCAGAGGGGGTTCCCCCCTTCTAGCCCCGAGGGAGGATCGGGCTTTGCCGGGGCAGGGGTGATCCTTCCTTGATGGTTAGACTTTATTTACGCACGTAAAGAAAGCGAGATACATGAACGACTTGAAACATTTTAAGGGTAAAAGCGACGTAGCTGTTCGATGTTCCAAGCGTTGCTGTAGACCTCGCCTTGATCGTTGGCCAGCTTGTATGTCCCGGGCTTCAAAATCTTGGCGATGATGAAGGGCCCTTCCCAATGAGGGGTGAGTTTGTGGCGCCCTCAGGCGTCTTGCCATAGCCGAAGTACCAAGTCTCCCACTTGGAAGTCTCGGGGCCGAACCCTTCGGGCATGGTAGCGTCGCATAGACTGCTGATATCGCGCCGAGTGTAGTAAGGCCACGCCCCGAGCCTCTTCCAGCTGGTCCAGCGAATCCTCTCGGCTAGTCTGGTTGCTTTGGTCGTCGTAAGCCTTTGTCCTTGGGGAACCGTATTCCAAGTCCGTGGGTAAGATGGCCTCGGCCCCATGGACTAGGAAAAACGACGAGAAACCCGTGGCCCGGCTCGGTGTCGTCCTCAGACTCCAAACCACTGAGGGTAGTTCTTTCATCCATCGCTTGCCAAACTTGTTGAGGTCATTGTAGATCCTCGGCTTTAGCCCTTGCAAAATCATACCGTTGGCGCGTTCCACCTGCCCATTTGTCACTAGGTGCGCTACGGCGGCCCAGTCCACACGGATGTGGTGGTCCTCGCAGAAGTCCAGGAACTTTTTCCCAGTGAACTGGGTGCCATTGTCGGTGATGATTGAGTTTGGGACCCCAAAGCGATGGATGATATTTGTGAAGAACGCCACCGCCTGCTCGGACCTGATGTTGGTTAAGGGTCAGACCTCGATACACTTGGAGAATTTGTCAATGGCGACCTGCAGGTGCGTGAAGCCCTTGGGTGCCTACTGCAAGGGGCTGACAAGGTCCAGACCCCACACAACAAACCACCAAGTGATGGGTATTGTCTGCAGGGCTTGAGCGGGCACGTGCGTCTGTCTTGCGTAGAATTGGCACCCTCGGCAGGAGCGTACAATCCTGGTGGCGTCGGCCACTGCGGTTGGCCAGTAGAACCCTTGTTGGAAGGCGTTTCCCACGAGGGCCCGAGGTGCTGCATGGTGACCACAAGCCCTCGAGTGTATTTCTTGTAACAGCTCTTGTCCTTAGGCAATGGATATGCATCGTTGGAGAATGCCTGAGGGGCTGTGGTGGTACAGCTCCTTTTCATCACCCAGCAAAACGAACGACTTGGCGCACCGAGCCAGTCGCCGAGCTTCGGCTTTGTCGAGGGGTAGCTCTCATCGGAGGAGATATTCCAGGTACGGGGTCTGCCAGTTCGGGACCGGTGTGACCCCATTCCGCTCCCCCTCAACGCGCAAGGCCTCCTCGGGCTCAGGCGTGTCGTCGAGTTTGACAGATGGTTGATATATATCCTTGGAGAATACGTCTGGGGGAACTGTCATTCGCCCCAAGGCTATTTTCGCCAGCTCATCTGCGGTTTCGTTGTACTGTCGAGCAACATGGTTGAGTTCCAGTCCGTAGAACTTGTCTTCCAAGCGCCAAACTTCGTCGCAGTAGGCCTCCATTTTTTGATCGCGGCAGTGGGAGTTCTTCATGACCTGGTCAATGACGAGCTGCGAGTTGCCACGAGCGTCGAGGCGCCGAACCCCTAGCTCGACGACGATGCGCAGGCCATTAGCCAAGGCCTCGTACTCGGCCACGTTGTTTGACGTCGGAAAATGGAGGCGCAGTACGTAGCGCACATGTTTTTCGAGGGGTGAGATGAAGAGAAAGCCAGCACCTGCTCCTGTTTTCATCAACGACCCGTCGAAGTACATGGTCCAAAGCTCGGGCTGTATTGGGGCCGTCGGCAACTGGGTGTCAGTCCATTCAGCCAGGAAGTCAGCCAAGACTTGGGATTTTATGGCCTTATGAGGGGCAAATGAAAGTGTCTCGCCCATGAGTTCCACTGCCCATTTTGCTATCCTCCCTGAGGCCTCTTGGCTCTGGATGATTTCTCCCAAGGGGAAAGATGACACCATAGTAACCGGATGAGACTCGAAGTAGTGTCGCAGCTTCCGCCGTGTCAGAATCACCACGTACAGTAGCTTCTGGATTTGTGGGTAGCGGACTTTGGTCTCGGATAGCACTTTGCTAATGAAGTAGACTGGCCTCTAGACGAGCAGTGCATGCCCTTCTTCCCGTCTCTCGACTACGACCGCAGCGCTGACCACCTGAGTGGTTGCGGTGACGAAAATCAAGAGGGCTTCTTCCGCAGCGGGGGGCACCAAGATGGGCGCATTTGTAAGGAGCGCCTTTAAGTTTCCAAGGGCATCCTCGGCCTCAGGGGTCCAAGTGAAGTGCTTGGCCTTCCTTAAGAGGCGGTACAAGGGCAACCCTTTCTCGCCGAGGCACGAGATGAAGCGGCTTAGAGCCGCAAGGCATCCCATGACCCTTTGTACTCCTTTCAAATCTTTGATGGGCCCCATGTTGGTGATGGCCGCAATTTTCTTCGGGTTGGCTTCGATGCCTTGTTCAGAGACGATGAACCCTAAGAGCATGCCCCGGGGGACTCCGAAGACACACTTCTCAGGATTGAGCTTCATGCTCTTCGCTTTCAGGCAACTAAATGTTACCTCTAGATCAGAGAGGAGGTCGGAGGCTTTCCTTGTCTTGACGACGATGTCATCGACGTAAGCCTCGACCGTTCTGCCGATGTGTTCTCCGAACACATGGTTCATGCACCTCTGGTAGGTGGCACCTGCATTCCTCAAGCCAAATGGCATTGTAGTGTAACAATACATGCCAAAAGGTGTGATAAAAGAAGTCGCGAGCTGGTCGGACTCTTTCATATTGATTTGGTGATAGCCTGAGTAGGCGTCGAGGAATGACAGGGTTTCGCACCCAGCAGTGGAGTCCACAATTTGATCGATGCGAGGCAGAGGGTAGGGAACCTTCGGACATGCTTTGTTTAGACCAGTGTAGTCTACGCACATCCTCCATTTCCCACCCTTTTTATTTAGAAGCATAGGGTTAGCTAACCATTCAGGATGGAATACCTCTTTGATGAACCCTGCAGCCATCAGCCTGTGGACCTCCTCGCCTATGGCTCTATGCTTTTCTTCGTCAAAACGGCACAGGGACTGCTTCATGGGTTGGGCTCCAGCTCGGATGTCCAGTGAGTGCTCGGCGACATCCCTCGGTATGCCCGACATGTCCGAGGGACTCCACGCAAAAACCTCGGCGTTTGCGCGGAGAAAGTCGACGAGCACTGCTTCCTATTTGGGGTCGAGCTCGGAGCCGATCCTGACTTTCTTGCTGGCGTCGTTGCTGGGGTCGAGAGAGATAGACTTAACTGCCTCGGCCGGCTTGAAGTTGCCGGTGTGCCGCTTCGCGTCGGGCGCCTCCTTGGAGAGGCAATCCATGTCGGTGATGAGGGCTTCGGATTCGGTGAGGGCCTCGGCGTACTCCACGCATTCCACGTCGCACTCGTAAGCGTGGCGGTACGTGGGCCCGACGGTGATGACCCCCTTGGGGCCAGGCATCTTGAGCTTGAGGTAGGTGTAGTTGGGGATGGCCATGAACTTGGCGTAGCATGGTCTTCCCAGCACCGCGTGATAGGTTCCTCAGAACCCAACTACCTCGAAGGTGAGGGTTTCCTTGCGGAAGTTGGAGGGAGTTCCGAAGCAGACAGGCAAGTCAATCTGCCCGAGGGGCAGGATGCGCTTCCCGGGTGCGATCCCGTGGAAGGGTGCTGCACCAGGCCGGATCTCGGACCGATCAACCCCCAAGAGCTCCAGGGTCTCGGCGTAGATGATGTTGAGGCTGCTGCCTCCATCCATGAGGACCTTGGAGAGCCTAACATTGCCGATGATTGGGTCGACGACGAGCGGGTACCTTCCTGGGCTCGGCACGTAGCCGGGGTGGTCGCCCTGGTCAAAGGTGATAGGCTTGTCGGACCAGTCCAGGTAGACTGGCGCTGCCACCTTTACCGAGCAGACCTCCCGGCGCTCTTGCTTGCAGTGCCGAGCCGAGGTGTTCGCCACCTGTCCGCCGTAGATCATGAAGCAGTTGTGGACCTCGGGGAACTCCTCTTCCTTGTTGCCCCCTTGTTGTTGCCTTGGTCTTTGCCACCTTCTGCCGAGGGTCCCGCCTTGTTGAAGTAGCGCCGGAGCATGTCGCACTCCTCAAGGGTGTGCTTGACAGGACCCCGGTGATAGGGGCATGACTCATTGAGCATCTTGTCGAACACGCCGGCCCCTCCGGGAGGCTTCTGAGGGTTCCTGTGCTCGGCAGCGGTGACGAGATCCGTGTCGACGGCGTTGCGCTTCGCTTGCGCCTTCTTCTTGGCCTTCTTCTTCATGCCACGCTGGGCGGATGCCTCAGGGGCGTCTTCCTTCTGTCCTCCCTGAGGCTGCTTGTCCTTCCAGAAGATGGCTTCGACTGCCTCCTGACCAGAGGCGAACTTGGTGGCGATGTCCATCAATTCGCTCGCCTTGGTAGGAGTCTTGCGCCCTAGTTTGCTCACCAGGTCTTGGCATGTGGTGCCAGCGAGGAATGCCCTGATGACGTCCGAGTCGGTGATGTTGGGTAGCTCGGTGCGCTTCTTTGAAAACCTTCGGATGTACTCTCGCAGGGATTCCCCTGGCTGCTAGTGGCAGCTTCGGAGATCCCGTGAGTTCCCAGGGCACACGTACGTACCCTGGAAATTTCCAGCGAAAGCCTTGACCAGGTCATCCCAGTTGGAGATCTGCGCAGGAGGCAGATGCTCCAGCTAGGCCTGAGCAGCGTCGGAGAGGAAAAGGGGGAGGTTGCGGATGATGAGGTTGTCATCGTCTGCCCCTCCCAACTGGCATGCCAGCCGGTAGTCCGCAAGCCACAACTCTGGCCTTGTCTCCCCTGAGTACTTGGTGATGGTAGTCGGGGCCCAGAACCGGGCCGGGAATGGCGCTCGTCGTATCGCGCGGCTGAAGACTCGCGGACCTGGTGGCTCGGGTGAGGGGCTTCGATCCTCCTCACTGTTGTAGCGTCCCCCGCGCCTAGGATGGTAGCCTCGGCGCACCTTCTCCTCGAGGCAGGCTCAACGGTGGCGACGGTGTTGCTCGGCGCCGAGGCGATCCGGGGCTGCAGGCGTCCTGTCCCGTGTGCGCTCGGTGTGGACCGAGGCCTCCCGCATGCGTCGGGAGGGCGCTGCACGATGCTCCGAGGGGTCTCCTCGCCTCTGGGAGGCAGAGCTCTCGGCTTGTCGGATAGCGACGTCTTCTAGGAGGCCCTTGAGCTCGCCCTGGATACGTCGCCCTTCGGTGGTGGATGGCTCTGGCATCGTCCGAAGCAACATTGTTGCTGTAGCTAGGCTCTGGGCGGCCCTGTGGAAGGCCTGGGGCGGCATCGCCCTGGCATCGTTGACAGTGCGGCGCTGGACGTCCTGGGCCCAATGACGCGCTCCCTCGGCGAGTGCCTGGCCTGCCCACTCCTGTTCGATGTTTTGCCGGAGCTGCACAAGTCGCCCCGCTTCTTGGTCGAGCTTGGCCTGCATCTCGCGGAGTTGCTCAAGCTGTGTGTCCTGACCCCCCGTAGGGACTTGGACCACGGCTAGCTCCCGCGGGATCTCAACGCGAGACGCAGGTGCAAGGGCGCCCTCACTTCCTGGCATGCCAATGTGGTTTTCTCCGTCGTGATCCTCCTGATCGATGTGGAAGCACTCGCGAGTTGGGTCGCAACCCTCATCGTCGAGGTTGTGACCATCATCAGAGCAGCCGGAGAGGCAGTGGTCACATGCGGACATGAAGTCGCGCATGGCACTGGGATCACGAAGTCTAGAGAAATCCCAACTGACATCGGGGTCGTCCTCTTCCTCGGAACCCGTGGGTCCGGAGGTTGAGACAGCCGTCAGTCGGTCCCAGGAGGACCACATATGGTACCCCGGAAGGTCAGGATATGCCCTAGCGAAAGTGCTCACCGAAGCGGGGTCGCTTGGTGGATCAAAACTGAATTTAAAGGGAACAGGGTGGAAAACGGACGGTACCTTTTGGTCGATAGACGGTGGCGAAGTCGCGTCGAGGATGGACTGCACCGTTATCGCAGGTACGAGGCTAACGCCCAGCAAGTCCTTGGCGAGGGTGCTGGCGTCATCAGTCCGCTTGGGGTTGGGAAGCGACACCCGTCGTTGTCTCAGGTGCGAGGATAACACACGACATGTCCCCCGCAGGGGTGCCGGTGTCGTCGACTCGCTCTGGTTTGACAGCCGATGAGGTGCCGCCTCCTGCCTGGCCACGGTTGCCCCATCTCCGTTTCCTTCGGTGAGGAGGGTGGCGGGGTAAACCCGGGTGTTCCTCTTCTGCCGCGGGGAGATGCCGTCGTCGAGTTTGCCTCCACCGGGCGAGCTGTCGACCATCGTTGTTGTCGTGCTGCGGAGGGAGCAGTACCATGTCGTAGCTGCCGTTGAGGGACATGAACTCGAGACTTTCGAAGCGGAGCACCGTCCCGGGCTGAAGAGGCTGCTAAAAGCTACCCATCTGGAACTCAACAGGAAAGTATTCGTTAACACGCAGTGAGCCCCTACCTGGTGCGCCAACTGTCGGTGTTTTGGACCCGGGGGGCCCTCAGCCGGACCGACTAGTGAATTTTAGTGCCGCGTGCCCCTGTCCAGATGGGTTGATGCAAGATGGAACACAAGCGATGGAATGAGGCTTATATTATCTTGCACCAGGGGGCGCTTGCAGTAGGGGTTACAAGCGTTGTGGGAGAGCGAGAATGAGAGAGAGTGAGAAGTGAGGGAGAGTGAGAAGGAGAGGGTTCGGCCTTGAGGCGGGCCATCTGGGGCTGCCTCTACCGCGTCTCTCCTACTCTGCCTGCCTCCGCTCGTCTGCACCGTGCGTCCGTGTGTTCGTACGTTGCATGTTCGTCTCCTTCTCTCTTTTCCTTTTCCTCCCCTTTTTTTCCCCTCTCGTGGGGCCCTGGACACCCCCTTTTATAGACACAAGGATATGCCTAGCTGTACAATAGGGGTGTAGCTTGGAGCTAACATGGCTGGCAGGGAAGTGCCCTGAGCCCTGTACAGATAATAACGTGGCCGTCGGGGAAGCGCCTTGAGCCCTGTAGATGTACCAACGTGGCCGTCGGAGGAGTGCCTCGAGCCTTATAGAGGCAATAACGTGGCCGTCGGAGAAGTGCCTTGAGCCCTGTAGAAGCATGGCTGATGGTGCGGCGTGGATCCTGCTGACGTTTCCTTGCTTCCGTAGGGGGTTGAGAGCAGCCAACATCATTACCTATTACCAGAGTAACTTAGATGGGACACCGGTCTTGTTCCTTCGTAGCCTGAGGCGGCTAGCTAAGGGTAGGGTAATGATGGATCCCCAGTGGCATAGCTGATACGAGGCCGAGGTCAGGCGAGGCGGCGACTCTTCTGAGGCCGAGGCTGAGGCCGAGGCCTAGGGTCGGGCGAGGTGGAGACCTTCTCCCAAGGCCGAGGTTGAGGCCGAGGCCCAAGGTCGGGTGAGGCGGAGACCTTCCCCCGAGGCCGAAGCTGAGGCCAAGGCCGGTGGTCGGGCGAGGCGGAGCTCTCTGTTGCGCCTGAGGCCAAACTCGCAGGAGGTCATGACTTGCTGTTGTTAGCCTTTCCCTGGCAGCTGGCACAGTTGCCAGAGTGGAGTGAACGGCGCTGTTTCCGTGTCAGAACGGTTAGTAAAGGGGGGTGAAGTGACTGCGGTCACTTCGACCTTGCCGACTGAGGCACGCGTGTCAGGATAAGGTGTCAGGCGATCCCCGTATTAAATGCGCATGCAATACGGTCGGTTGGTAGGGCGATTCAGACGAGGTCGCTGCATGACAAAGTCTGCCCGAGCTAGGCTTCGGGCGAGCTAAGGGTGCGTCTGCTGACAGAGGGGACCCTTGGGCGAGGCGTGAATTCATCCGTGACTACTATCCTTGTCCGAGGCTGGGCTCGGATGAGGTCGCGTCCCTTGGTAGACAAAGCCTGTGCTTTACCGGTCGTTTATGGTTTGTTCTGAAGACGTTTTCCAGCCAGATTAAGGAGCGTTGGGGGTACCCCTAATTACGGTCCCCAACAGCGAGAAAAAGGACGGCGGTGTCGGTGGCAAGCAGGGCTAGGGTGCACGGGCAAGGGGCGACAGGCTAGGGATGGGGGTGGCAGCGGATTTGGGAGAAGGGCTTGCGAGGAAAGGGGAGGTGGTTGGCGTTGGGCGATTGTGAAGGCGTGGCGAGTGGGGCGAAATCCTCGCGCGGCTGGGCAGGAAGGGGGCAGAGCTACCTCAGGATGAGGATGGCGGCGTTGAGCTGCGCAGCATGCGGCTGGTGGTTTGCGAATGGGGAGGGAGGCCGGGTTGCGAGAGGGGATTCGTGGTTCGCACGGGCTGCTCCAGGCGGGGACAGTCTACACTAACTACATAGTTAGTAGAGAAATAACAAGCTACAACAGTTGAGCCATAATGGGCTGGCTTAACACATTCAATCGATCCTCCATCGAAAACATTGTTTGTTCCTCCTCGACGCATCTAGTGCGCACCAACTGTCGTCCTATGTCCACGTGTTTGGGGAAGGTGTGGCCGGCGGCACAGACCACGGCAAACGCGGCGAAGCGCAAGCGCAAGGATACGTGATGAGGCAACACAGACCATGACACGGCGACAAAAACGTAGTGCGGCAGACCTATGGCTAGGGGTACGCCGCGAGCCCGCGGCGATGTAGGGCACTGTGGCTCGGCGGCGCAGGGCGTATGAGCTATAGG
The DNA here is from genome assembly GCA_029449295.1 of Zea luxurians. Classification (NCBI taxonomy): domain Eukaryota; kingdom Viridiplantae; phylum Streptophyta; class Magnoliopsida; order Poales; family Poaceae; genus Zea; species Zea luxurians. Next base: position 48,785,198 of record JAOPSE010000017.1, read on the forward strand.
CACACTGACGAGGCAACGCTGGGCGTACGAGCTGCATGCACATTGACGAGGAAGTGCACGGGCGGAAACGCGCAAAGCCAACTGTCTTGAGGATGCCTACGCTTGATTGGTTTAACTCTTGGAGTCATTGTCGGGGACCGTAATTAGGGGTACCCCCAACGCTCCTTAATCCGGCTGGAAAACGTCTTCAGAACAAACCATAAATGACCGATAAAGCGCAGGCTTCGTCTACCAAGGGACGCGACCTCATCCGAGCCCAGCCTCAGACAAGGATAGTAGTCTCGGACGAATTCATGCCTCGCCTGAGGGTCCCCTCAGTCAGCAGACGCACCCTCGGCTCGCCCGAAGCCCAGCTCGGGCAGACTTTGTCGTGCAGCGACCTCGTCTGAATCGCCCTACCAACCGACCGTATCGCATGCGCATTTAATGCGGGGATCGCCTGACACCTTATCCTGACACGCGTGCCTCAGTCGGCAAGGTAGAAGTGACCGCAGTCACTTTGCCCCCCTTTACTGACCGTTCGGATAGGGAAACAACGCCGTTCACCCCGCTCCGGCAACCGTGCCAGCTATCAGGGAAGGGCCGACAACAGCAAGTCACAACCTCCCCCGAGTTCGGCCTCGGGCGTGACAGGGAGCTCCGCCTCGCCCGACCCCAGGCCTCGGCCCCAGCATCGGCCTCGGGGGAAGGTCTCCGCCTCACCCGACCCCGACCTTGGCCTCGGTTTTGGTCTCGGGAGAAGGTCTCTGTCTTGCCCAACCCTGGGCCTCGGCCTCAGCCTCGGCCTCGGAGGAGTCGCCGCCTCGTCGGACCTTGGCCTCGTATCGGCTACGCTACTGGGGATCCATCATTACCCTACCCCTAGCTAGTCGCCTCAGGCTACGAGGGAACAAGACCGGTGTCCCATCTAAGTTACTCCGGTAACAGGTAATGATGGTTCCCCGCATGCACCCATGACGTCGGGTGCTCTCAAACCCCCTGCGGAAGCAAGGAAACGTCAGCAGGATCCACGCCGCACCATCAGCCATGCTTCTACAGGGCTCAAGGCACTTCTCCGATGGCCACGTTATTGCCTCTACAGGGCTCAAGGCACTCCTCCGACAGCCACATTGGTACATCTATAGGGCTCAAGGCGCTTCCCCGACAGCCACGTTATTATCTGTACAAGGCTTAGGGCACTTCCCTGCCAGCCATGTTAGCTTCAAGCTACACCCCCATTGTATAGCTGGGCATCTCCTTGTGTCTATAAAAGGGGTTGTCTAGGGCCCCAAATTGGGGAGAGAAAAAAGGGGAAGAGAGAAAGAGACGAACGTGCACCGCACGAACACACGGACGCACGGCGCAGACGAGCGGAGGCAGGCAGAGTAGGAGAGACACTGTAGAGGCAGCCCCAGACGACCCGCCTCAAGGCCGAACCCTCTCCTTCTCACTCTCCCTCGCTTCCCACTCTCTTGTTCTCGCTCTCCCGCAACGCTTGTAACCCCTACTGCAAGCGCCCCCTGGTGCAGGATAATATAAGCCTCATCCCATCGCTTGTGTTCTATCTTGCATCAACCCATCTGGATAGGGGCACGCGGCACTAAAATTCACTAGTCGGTCCGGCCGAGGGTCCCCTGGGTCCGAAACACCGACAGTTGGCGCGCCAGGTAGGGGCTCGCTGCGTGTTAACGAATACTTTCCTGTTGAGTTCCAGATGGGTAGCTTTCAGTAGCCTCTTCAGCCCAGGACGGTGCTCCGCTTCGGAAGTCTCGAGTTCATGTCCCTTGATGGCAGCTACGACATGGTACTGCTCCCTCCGCAGCACGACAACAACGACGGTCGACGGCTTGCCCAGCGGAGGCGAACTTGACGATGGCATCTCCTCGCAGCAGAAGAGGAACACCCGGGTTTACCCCGCCACCCTCATCGCCAGAGGAAACGGAGACGGGGCAACCGTGGCTAGGCAGGAGGTGGCACCTCATCGGCTGTCAAACCAGAGCGAGTCGACGACACCGGCACCCCTGCGGGGGACATGTCAGGTGTTATCCTCGCACCTGAGACAATGACGGGTGTCGCTTCCCCGTAATGGGCCAACCCCAAGCGGACTGATGACGCTAGCACCCTTGCAAAGGACTTGCTGGGCATTAGCCTCGTACCTGCGATAACGGTGCAGTCCATCCCTGATGCGACTTCACCACCATCTATCGACCAAAAGGTATCGTCCGTTTTCCACCCTGTTCCCTTTAAATTCAGTTTCGATCCACCAAGCGACCCCGCTTCGGTGAGCACTTTCGCTAGGGCATATCCTGACCTTCCGAGGTACCATATGTGGTCCTCCTGGGACCGACTGACGGCTGTCTCAACATCCGAACCCGCGGGTTCCGAGGAAGAGTATGACCCCGACGTCAGTTGGGATTTCTCTGGACTCCGTGATCCCAGCGCCATGCACGACTTCAGTCCGCATGTGACCACTGCCTCTCCGGCTGCTCTGATAATGGTCACAACCTCGACGACGAGGATTGCGACCCAACTCGCGAGTGCTTCCACATCGATTAGGAGGATCATGACGGAGAAAACCACCTTGGCATGCCAGTAAGTGACGGCGCCTTAGCACCTGCGTCTCGCGTTGAGATCCCGCGGGAGCTAGCCGTGGTCCAAGTCCCTGCGGGGCGTCAGGACACACAGCTTGAGCAACTCCGCGAGATGCAGGCCAAGCTCGACCAAGAAGCGGGGCGACTTGTGCAGCTCCGGAAAAACATCGAATAGGAGTGGGCAGGCCAGGCACTAGCCGAGGGAGCGCGTCATCGAGCCCAGGACGTCCAATGCCGCACTATCGACGATGCCAGGGCGATGCCGCCCCCCGGCCTTCCATGGGGCCGGCCAGAGCCTAGCCGCAGCAGCAATGTTGCTTCGGACGATGCCAGAGCCATCCACCACCGAAGGGTGACGTATCCAGGGCGAGCTCAGGAGGCCTTGGAAGACGCCGCTGTCCGACAAGCCAAGAGCACTACCTCCCGGAGGCGAGGAGACCCCTCGGAGCATCGCGCAGCGCCCTCCCGACGCATGCGGGAGGCCTCGGTCCACACCGAGCGCACACGGGACGGGACGCCTGCAACCCCGGATCGCCTCGGCGCCGAGCGACACCGCCGCCACCATCGAGCCTGCCTCGAGGAGAAGGTGCGCCGAGGCTACCTTCCCAGGCGCGGGGGACGCTATGATAGTGAGGAGGATCCTAGCTCCTCACCTGAGCCACCAGGTCCGCGAGTCTTTAGCAGCGCGATACGACGAGCGCCGTTCCCGGCCCGGTTCCGGGCCCTGACTACCATTACCAAGTACTCAGGGGAGATAAGGCCAGAGTTGTGGCTTGCAGACTACCGGCTGGCATGCCAGTTGGGAGGGGCGAACGATGACAACCTCATCATCCGCAACCTCCCCCTTTTCCTCTTCGATGCTGCTCAGGCCTGGCTGGAGCATCTGCCTCCTGCGTAGATCTCCGACTGGGATGACCTGGTCAAGGCTTTCGCTGGAAATTTCCAGGGTATGTACGTGCGCCCTGGGAACTCATGGGATCTCCGAAGCTGCCGCCAGCAGCCAGGGGAATCCCTGCGAGAGTACATCCGGAGGTTTTCAAAGAAGCGCACCGAGCTGCCCAACATCACCGACTCGGACGTCATCGGGGCATTCCTCGCTGGCACCACATGCCGAGACCTGGTGAGCAAACTGGGGCGCAAGACTCCTACCAAGGCGAGCGAATTGATGGACATCACCACCAAGTTCGCCTTTGGTCAGGAGGCAGTCGAAGCCATCTTCTGGAAAGACAAGCAGCCTCAGGGAGGACAGAAGGAAGACGCCCCCGAGGCGTCCGCCCAGCATGGCACGAAGAAGAAGGCCAAGAAGAAGGCGCAAGCGAAGTGTAACGCCGTCGACACAGATCTCATCGCCGCTGCCGAGCACAGGAACCCTCGGAAGCCTCCCGGAGGGGCCGACGCGTTCGACAAGATGCTCAAGGAGTCATGCCCCTATCACCAGGGTCCCATCAAGCACACCCTTGAGGAGTGCGACATGCTCCGGCGCTACTTCAACAAGGCAGGACCCTCGGCAGAAGGTGGCAAAGACCAAGGCAACAACAAGGGGGGCAACAAGGAAGAGGAGTTCCCTGAGGTCCACAACTGCTTCATGATCTACGGCGGACAGGTGGTGAACGCCTCGGCTCAGCACTGCAAGCAAGAGCGCCGGGAGGTCTGCTTGGTAAAGGTGGCAGCGCCAGTCTACCTGGACTGGTCCGACAAGCCTATCACCTTCGACCAGGGCGACCACCCCGACTACGTGCCGTGCCTAGGAAGGTACCCGCTCGTCATCGACCCGATCATCGGCAACGTTAGGCTCTCCAAGGTCCTCATGGATGGAGGCAGCAGCCTCAACATCATCTACGCCGAGACCCTGGAGCTCTTGGGGGTTGATCGGTCCGAGATCCGGCCTGGTGCAGCACCCTTCCACGGAATCGCACCCGGGAAGCGCATCCTGCCCCTCGAGCAGATTGACTTGCCCGTCTGCTTCGGAACTCCCTCCAACTTCCGCAAGGAAACCCCCACCTTCGAGGTAGTTGGGTTCCGAGGAACCTATCACGCAGTGCTGGGAAGACCATGTTACGCCAAGTTCATGGCCATCCCCAACTACACCTACCTCAAGCTCAAGATGCCTGGCCCCAAGGGGGTCATCACCGTTGGGCCCACGTACCGCCACGCTTACGAGTGCGACGTGGAATGTGTGGAGTACGCCGAGGCCCTCGTCGAGTCTGAAGCCCTCATCGCCGACATGGATTGCCTCTCCAAGGAGGCGCCCGACGCGAAGCGGCACGCCGACAACTTCGAGCCGGCCGAGGCAGTTAAGTCTGTCTCTCTCGACCCCAGCAACGATGCCAGCAAGAAAGTTAGGATCGGCTCCGAGCTCGACCCCAAATAGGAAGCAGTGCTCGTCGACTTTCTCCACGCAAACGCCGAGGTTTTTGCGTGGAGTCCCTCAGACATGCCAGACATACCGAGGGATGTCGCCGAGCACTCACTGGACATCCGAGCTGGAGCCCAACCCGTTTTGACGAAGAAAAGCGCAGAGCCATAGGCGAGGAGGTCCACAGGCTGATGGCTACTGGGTTCATCAAAGAGGTATTCCATCTTGAATGGTTAGCTAACCCTATGCTTGTAAAGAAAAGGGTGGGAAATGGAGGATGTGCGTAGACTACATTGCTCTAAACAAAGCATGTCCGAAGGTTCCCTACCCTCTGCCTCGCATCGATCAAATTGTGGACTCCACTGCTGGGTGCGAAACCCTGTCATTCCTCGATGCCTACTCAGGCTATCACCAAATCAAGATGAAAGAGTCCGACCAGCTCGCACTTCTTTCATCACACCTTTTGGCATGTATTGTTATACTACAATGCCATTTGGATTGAGAATGCAGGTGCCACCTACCAGAGGTGCATGAACCATGTGTTTGGAGAACACATCGGCAGAACGTTCGAGGCTTACGTCAATGACATCATCGTCAAAACAAGGAAAGCCTCCGACCTCCTCTCTGACCTGGAGGTAACATTCAATTGCCTAGAAGCGAAGAGCGTGAAGCTCAATCCTGAGAAGTGTGTCTTCGGAGTCCCCGAGGCATGCTTTTAGGGTTCATTGTCTCCGAACGAGGCATCGAAGCCAACTCGGAGAAAATCGCGGCCATCACCAACATGGGGCCCATCAAAGATTTGAAAGGAGTACAAAGGGTCATGGGATGCCTTGCGGCTCTAAGCCGCTTCATCTCGCGCCTCGGCGAGAAAGGGTTGCCCTTGTACCACCTCTTAAGGAAGGTCGAGCACTTCACTTGGACCCCCGAGGCCGAGGAAGCCCTCGGAAACTTAAAGGCGCTCCTTACAAATGCGCCCATCTTGGTGCCCCCCGCTGCGGAAGAAGCCCTCTTGATTTATGTTGCCACAACCACTCAGGTGGTCAGCGCTGCGGTCGTAGTCGAGAGACGGGAAGAAGGGCATGCACTGCTCGTCCAGAGGCCAGTCTACTTCATCAGCGAAGTGCTATCCAAGACCAAAGTTCGCTACCCACAAATCCAGAAGCTGCTGTACGCGGTGATTCTGACACGGCGGAAGCTACAACACTACTTCGAGTCTCATCCGGTTACTGTGGTGTCATCTTTCCCCTTAGGAGAAATCATCCAGAGCCGAGAGGCCTCGGGGAGGATAGCAAAATGGGCAGTGGAACTCATGGGCGAGACACTTTCATTTGCCCCTCGGAAGGCCATAAAATCCCAAGTCTTGGCCGACTTCCTGGCTGAATGGACTGACACCCAGTTGCCGACAGCCCCGATACTGCCCGAGCTTTGGACCACGTACTTCGACGGGTCGTTGATGAAAACAGGAGCAGGTGCTGGCTTGCTCTTCATCTCACCCCTCGGAAAACATGTGCGCTACATACTGCGCCTCCATTTTCCGGCGTCAAACAACGTGGCCGAGTACGAGGCCTTGGTTAATGGCCTGTGCATCGCCGTCGAGCTAGGGGTTCGGCGCCTCGACGCTCGTGGCGACTCGTAGCTCGTCATTGACCAGGTCATGAAGAACTCCCACTGCCGCGACCAAAAAATGGAGGCCTACTGCGACGAAGTTTGGCGCTTGGAAGACAAGTTCTACGGGCTGGAACTCAACCATGTTGCTCGACGGTACAACGAAACCACAGATGAGCTGGCGAAAATAGCCTCAGGGTGAATGACAGTTCCCCCGGACGTATTCTCTAAGGATATATATCAACCATCTGTCAAACTCGATGATGCGCCCGAGCCCGAGGAGGCCTCGGCCCAGCCCGAGGTACCCTCGACCGCCGAGGGTGAGGCCTTGCGCGTTGAGGGGGAGCAGAATGGGGTCACACCGGTCCTGAACTGGCAGACCCCATACCTAGAATATCTCCTCTGAGGAGAGCTACCCCTCGACAAAGCCGAAGCTCGGCGACTGGCTCAGCGCGCAAAGTCGTTCGTTTTGCTGGGTGATGAAAAGGAGCTGTACCACTACATCCCCTCAGGCATTCTCCAACGATGCATATTCATTGCCCAAGGACAAGAGCTGTTACAAGAAATACACTCGGGGGCTTGTGGTCACCATGTAGCACCTCGGGCCCTCGTGGGAAACGCCTTCCGACAAGGGTTCTACTGGCCAACCGCAATGGCCGACGCCACCAGGATTGTACGCTCCTGCCGAGGGTGCCAATTCTACGCAAGATAGACGCACCTGCCCGCTCAAGCCCTGCAGACAATACCCATCACTTGGTCGTTTGCCGTGTGGGGTCTGGACCTTGTCGGCCCCTTGTAGAAGGCACCCGGGGGCTTCACGCACCTGCTGGTCGCCATCGACAAATTCTCCAAGTGGATCGAGGTTCGACCCTTAACGAGCATCAGGTCCGAGCAGGCGGTGGCGTTCTTCACAAATATCATCCATTGCTTTAAGGTCCCAAACTCAATCATCACCGACAATGGCACGCAGTTCACTGGGAAAAAGTTCCTAGACTTCTGTGAGGACCACCACATCCGTGTGGACTGGGCCGCCGTAGCGCATCCAATGACAAATGGGCAGGTGGAACGCGCCAACGGTATGATTTTGCAAGGACTAAAGCCGAGGATCTACAACGACCTCAACAAGTTTGGCAAGCGATGGATGAAAGAACTACCCTCGGTGGTTTGGAGTCTGAGGACGACGCTAAGCCGGGCCACGGGCTTCACGCCGTTTTTCCTAGTCTATGGGGCCGAGGCTATCTTACCCATGGACTTGGAATACGGTTCCCCGAGGACAAAGGCTTACGACGACCAAAGCAACTAGACCAACCAAGAGGATTCAGTGGACCAACTGGAAGAGGCTCGGAACGTGGCCTTACTACGTTTGGCACGGTATCAGCAGTCCCTACGACGCTACCATGCCCGAAGGGTTCGGCCCCGAGACTTCCAAGTGGGAGACTTGGTACTTCGGCTATGGCAAGGCGCCCGAGGGCGCCACAAACTTACCCCTCTCTGGGATGGGCCCTTCATCATCGCCAAGATTTTGAAGTCCGGGACATACAAGCTGGCCAACGATCAATGCGAGGTCTACAGCAACGCTTGGAACATCGAACAACTACGTCGCTTTTACCCTTAAAATGTTTCAAGTCGTTCATGTATCTCGCTTTCTTTACATGCATAAAGTCTAACCATCAAGGAAGGATCAGCCTTGCCTCAGCAAAGCCCAATCCTCCCTCGGGGGCTAGAAGGGGGAACCCCCTCTGCGTCAAATTTTTCCTCGAAAAAGTCTTTTGCCGGAACGTCTTTCGAGCATTTCGACTACGTCAGTAGCGGAATCCTAAAGACGAGCAAGAGAGACCTTGAGCGGCACGGCCGATCGAGCCGAGGGACTCCTACGCCTCCGGGATATGGATACCTCACTCGTCACCTTCCGCGAAGGGTAGCTCACACTCGGATAAGTGATTCTGCTACCGAACGAGTCCTAACGCTCGAAAACTTTTCTACCAAAATGACTTTTCGTGCTTTTCGGCTATATCGATAACGGAATCCTGAAAACGACGAGAGAACACGTAAGTGGCAAGGCCGACCGAGCCGAGGGACTCCTACTGTGACGGAACCTCCCAAGTAATTAGGCCCACCTATAGTTGTCATTGTTCAACGGACCTCAGACAATCCTATAGGTGCCCCTAAACTACTTGACAAGCTCGGTATCTTTCCTTACCTTACCAGGAACGTTTCACCCGTCATGCAGACATTACAGAACATCGGAGATAAAGAAATGCGGAAGCGATTACATAAGCTTACATTTATTAAAAAGTAAGATCACGTTGTTTATTACAGACCAGGAATATATAACGAGTGCAGAGTATTATTATTACACATACCAAGGGAGGTAAAAACTCCTCCCGACAGCTATCACACAAAAAGTCTTAGTGGAGGATCCTTTCCTCCCGCACTTCATTCTTGTTTATCTTCATTAGGAACCACCTTGGTACAGAAGCAATAGAAATCTACTGCTTCCTCACCTAAAAACAACAAGGGGATAAACCTTGAGTATGGAATTACTCAGCAAGTCTTACCCAACTCAGGAAAAGACTCTCAAGGGTATGCTAGCTAGAGGGATTCAAGGAGTGGTTTATCAAGAATCAAAGACTCTGTTTTGCAGAAAAGCTTACTACGAGTGGATCCTTAAAATCCAATTTTGTTGTCAGGTTAAGTAAAATTACCTGCAGCTAGAGTTCTTTCTACCCTAGATCAATCACTTTGCCTGCACTAGCCAATTTCTTTATCAACCCTTCAACTTCACTGGATTGCTACGTGTAAGTCAGTGGCCAAGTCTCCATAACCGCGGAGGTACGGCGATCCGAATCGATTATACTCAGCTGAGGATCTCCGATCACATGACATATGTAGCACTTAACCCTTGCATATGTCAACCTGCCACCGAGTTTCTTAAGACCAGATCAGGTTCACGCAAACCGAGAGCACAGATACACCACCGTCCAGCCTCTTGCCACGGAGGGTACACGCTACTCTCGCCACCGCTCCACGCCCATTTCGTGTTATCTTATTCTGGCCTTAGTCCACCCGAGGCAAGGCTTACCCATGACGAGGCATGTGACCAGTTAAAGGGTCCTCGGTCAGCAGGCTTACATCGAGACGGCCCTTAATCGACTCAGATGGAGACACTACACTGAGACTCTCTTTCTCGTGCAAGTCACCCGCCCGGTCTCAGCTTAATCATTAATCCCAAAGGTTGGTACCTGGCAGAGGTACATCTTTTCCAATGCTGAATCCATCAAGGCCTTTGACAGATTCACCATCAAGTTTTATTTTGAAAACAACCCTCCCACTTTGCCAAACATCTTTTGTAAAACAAATCCTTTTGTTTTGCTAGAGCAATACTAAGCATAACAAAACCTTTTGTAAAACAGGGTATCAAGGAAGGTAATCAAATTTCAAGGAAAGTAATGCAGGAATTGTTTTAGCAAGCAACACCTATCACCTAGTGCATCAAACAAGTGAGAAAGATTTAAAACACAAGGGGGGGTGGCAAATGCACCGGGGCTTGCCTTTGTTAACAGGTGAGTCTAGCTCAGATCCGCAAATATCAAAGTAGAAGCAGTTGCCTGCTTGAGAATCCGAGGGTGGTGGTGTCCTTTCTTCGGTGATTTCCTCTTCTTCTTTGTGTTCTAACATAACCATATATATGTATAAGAATGGATGCCATGGGATGCTCATGAGGGTGCAAAGATAATATAAACTTATTATCTAAGTCTTGAATACAACTTTCCTTCACGGTACTCCGAGAACTTAGGGTTTCCGGAGTCAGTAAAGGAGTTCATAGGGCAGGGGGGTGTTTTGGGGTTTGGTGATCAAACAAGGTCCAAATCAACCCAAATTCTACCCAAGGCTTCTAAATAATATGAGGAACTCATATAAAAATTTTGAGTATTTTTGGGATTATAACTTACCTTTTAAAAATCCAAAACTACTACTTAGAACTACTTTAAATGCTTTAAAATTCCTTATTTAACCTAAAAATTATAAAACTATTGTTATTAAATTCTAGGGAAAATAACAAGCCTAGGAAAATTAGTTTCACAATTTTACCATTTTTCTACATTTTTTTATAATTGTTTTGACTCGGGAGGAAAAAGAAAAAGAAAAACTCGTGAATAGTATTGGGCCAGAAGTAGCCCATACAGCCCAATCCTCAGAGAAAACGGGGCGCGCCCGCGCCCGCGCTGGTAATATGCAGAAAAGTCCTCGGGTCCTCGGCTATCTGGAGATAAGTTCCTTTACTGTTCCGCCGTGTCGTTGACAGATTACAGAATAGCCCTCCGGTTTTCTATTTCTTTACCCGACACCTCCTCGACGGCGTCCATGCCCAGCCGAGCTCCGGTGAGCGCCTGCACCGGCCGGAAGGGGCAACGACTAGGGTTTCCGAGCAGCAGACACCAAATTAGTCTTACCCCGAGCATTTCCCCCACATCAATTGCAAGGATGGCTACCCAAATGCTCCTGACCACGGTGACAGCGGAGACTTCGAATAGAATCGCATGTTCCCGGTCACCCATGGCAGTTTAGCTTGATCTAAAGGGTTGGGGAGTTTGAGAAGAGCTTAGGGATGTTAGAACAAGCAACAGAGCAACATGAACTAACCTAAATTGGGCTGGCCACGGTGAGCTCGATTCTACGATGGCGGAAACCCGATTTGGGGCGAACGCGAAATTCCCGAGCTCCGGCGAACGACTGTGGCTAATTTGCGGTGGCTGGTTAGCTGACAACCCTACGGAGCTGGTCACGGGCTCAATTTATAGGGAGGACGGGCGGTGGCCGCAAATTTTGGACGGGACACACGGCGGTCGAGAGTGAGGAAGAACGCTGGCGCATCGAACACGTGTTCACCGGCGTGGCAGTAACTCCGGTGGTCGACGGGGAGTTTAGAGGGAGCCACAGCGACGTGATGGTGAGGTTGGGACACGCGGTGGACAATGGCGAGGGCACGACGACAGTGAGCAGCTTTATTCACGGCGGTGAGCAAGGGGAGGAGTATTGCGGCTGACCGGGGTGGCTTCCAGCTTGACGGCGACGACGATCTTTCTACCCCGCAGCGTTATCCGGTTATCGGTGAGCGTTAATCTTAACGCGGCGGCGTGAATCCTTGCGCGGGGGAGGGTCACCGGCGGCGAGCACGCGATGCTGGCATCCTGATCCATTTTGACTACTGTACCATCAGAGCTTATTTCAGACAGCCTGACAGAGCAAGTTTAAGCCGCTTTTCTCTGATTTTCAAGTGACAACACAACCAGTGAACTATAGCAAAGTTGTAGTGCTATAATCCAACTATAACTTTGTTATGATGTGTTCTCACAAAAAGTCACTGGATCCCCTTCAAAATCGAGCTCAAAGTTCATCTCAAAACACTGTCATTCTGAATTTCAGACCTCAACCAGTCTGATAGTCCATCTTTGATTGGGTTTTTCTCCAAATTTCTCATAAGATCATGGCTTGAACCCTTAAACAAAGTTGTTCTCCTATAATTGGGCTACAAACTTGTTGTGGTCACTTTGGGCAAAAACCCTATATTTCAAAAGATACAGGGCTCCAAAGTTGAGCCAAAAATCTGAAATTTCAGACTTAGAATAAAACCAAATTGAGGTCCATTTTACATTTAAGTCCAAAACTTAGGGTTTGGCTTTCAAATCCTCATATTTATGAACCAAATGACTTAAAATACTTATTTTACTTGGTTTTTGCACTTTAGCCCAAAAGTGGACTAATTTTGCACATAGGTCCCTAGGATTTGGTTTTAGGGTTTTTGAGGGTTCTAATTGAAATTCTTGATGTCCCAGGGGCATAAATGTAATTCCACCTTGTTTTTGGGGATATTTTGTGACTCTTTCCCTAAAGTCTTTAGGTTTTCTTATCTTGGGTTAGGTTTTACCCCTTTAATCTCTATTTAGGGTTAAGTCCCTTAACCAGGGTTCTATTTGCAAAAACACTTACACAATACAACTTGTTTGAAAATTTTGCCTAGTGAATGCACTCTAGGGGTATCAAACATATGAAATGTTAATGCTTATGATGTCATGTTCAAGTTTTAGTCATAGTAACACCAGGGGTGTTACACCTACGCCTCCGGGATACGGATACCTCACTCATCACCTTCCGCGGAAAGTAACTCACGCTCGGATAAGCGATTCTGCTATCGAACAAGTCCTAATGCACGAAACAAGAGGAAAGAAAACGCAGCTTTATAATCCGACAAGGAAAATGTCTAGGCCTCGGCGGCCGCAAAAAGCATACGCATACTTCAAGCAAACTGTTTCTGCAGGCTCAGACATCGGCAGGGGGAGGAACAGCACGCCCGGCGTTATTTCCACCCTCGATAGAATCCGGCCCGGCCTCGGGCAGCGACACGGGCAGAAGGACCTCCACTTCAAAGGAGGAAGCCAGCGCCATTCTCGGGCCCTCGACAGCCGTGTCAAGCCTCTGGACCTCGGCTAAGGCAGCCCCCTCTTCGTCGGCGCCCCACAGAGTCTGTTGCGCACATGGCCGCCCAAGGCCCGCAGATGACTCTAGGGGGAGCTACCTGAGGGGGCGCCGACGAGGCCAAAGGTCTGGCAAAAAGCCGAGATAGCCTCGGACATGGCCATGCGCCTGGCCTCCTTCCGCTCAGCCGCCTCGGCAAGCGCCTTGCAGTCCTTGACGGACTCGTCAAGAGCCGTCTCGAACCCTGCAGTCAGCAGGACAACATTCTTCAGACGCAAGGAGAAGAATGGAGACAAAAACAAAGTCTCAAAGCGGGGGAAACACACCCTCGACCCGGACACCCTAGCTTGGGCGGACCAAGCAGACCCGACGGCCACGGCCAGACCCTCCACGAGGGTCCTGGCCCGAGCGGTCGCCTCGGGGTCCGGAAAGGGGGAGCGCCCTCTGCGCCGAAACTTTCCTCGGAAAGGTTTTTCCACCAAAACAACTTTCGTGCATCTTGACTATGTCAGTGGCGGAGTCCCAAAAACGAGCGACTGAGACCTTGAACGGTAAGGCCGACCGAGCCAAGGGACTCCTACGCCTCTGGGATACGGATACCTCACTCGTCACCTTCTAGGAAAGGCAGCTCACGCTCGGATAAGTGATTCTGCTACCGACGAACAAGTCTTAATGCTTGAAACAAGAGGAAAGAAACACGACTTTATACCCAAATGTTCAGGCCTCAGCAGCCACAAAGAACAAACACACGTGCTTGGGGTGACAATGGTACCTAGACTTAGACGTCGGCAGCGCCCTCGGTGGTTGTCCCGACCTGCGGCAGATGTCTTAGTACTCAAAGCTATTACATCTCACCCTCAAGAGGGTACCATTACAAACAGGACTCCAGGTCCATTCCCGCAGGAATGAACAACCTCCATACCAGAAGGCCTGTGGGATAACGAGCTCTGAGCAGCTCGCCGGCGACCAATGCACCAGCAGCGCGACAACGACCTCCGCCTCGGGCGGCTAGACAGCAGCAACGATGGCCTCAGGGCAAACGCTACCGCTGGAAGGCCCTCGTTCACGTCCCCTCACGGGGACGAGAACCAGCCATTAAAGCCAAAGAGCCGGAGGTCTGGAGCGCAGCTGGCACCGACGGTCTCGTCAGCGGAGGCAACCGCTGCGGTGGGAAGCCTCACCAGCGGCAGCCCCCACTCCAGCACCGGTGACAGCAGCCACCTGCGCATGGCACGACCGTCGCCTGGGTGGAGGACGAACAGCTGCACCCTAACAAGGTAGCAGTAGTTCGCCTTCCCCCGCATGGCTGGAGGACGCCTCCTCCGTAGGGCTGGAGGATGCCCTTCTCCCCCGAATGCTGGAGGAAGAAGCGGGTCACCGGCCCACGCGGGAGGCAGAACCCAACCCGGTACACCCTCCTCCCTAGCGCAGATGATGAACATCCTTGAAGCTGAGGGTAGGGGGGAGGCCACGGCCCGGCTCGCTCTTCCCCGCCACGAGGCCTGCGGTCATCATCCTGGGTGACCGCCGATAGGGGACTGCAGCCGGGCTGCGTGATGAAAATCCTTGAAGCCAAGCGATGACTGGAGAGCGCCAACCCCCACGGGGTCATGCTCCTCCAACAGCAGCAAGAAGAAGGCAACATGGGTGCACCTCATCTGGGGGCTCGGAAGGTGGAAGGGCGCAATGGATGCGAGGAGTGTGAAGGCATGGCTACCCCCGGGGTGTTGGTCCCTTTTTAAAGGCAGATCTCCTCACTCGCACCCCCAAGCGTCACGAGCAAAGTCTCCACCGATGTGCTCCAGGGTTCCCACCCCACGACACGGGGGCTGGGTCCCACATGTCATGCGAGCTGACCCGAAACGCGAAGAAGGCGAACCGCCACACGCGAAGCATGTAACCGCCCTGCGGTTATAAGAGTTCCCTCATCATCGCCAAAACCAACGGTCGGAAGGGCGGGCCGCCACGCAAGGAGCATGCAACCGCACCACGGTTATGCACCCTTTTAGCTCCGTCGCTTCCGGTGGTCCAGCATGGAGGTACGGGCCCACATGTCATGGAACCGGCGTGACGGTTGCTACATGCGAGGAAACCGCACCGCCGCTTGCACCAATGCTGCATCTTCTCGACTGCGGATCCAGCGCAGCAACTCAAGGCAGCCCTGCGCGTGATCCAACAGTGCCCATTAAGAACGGCGATCACGGGTCACCCAGCCGCGGAGATAGGCGCGACAGTCGATATGATCAGAGGTGGGCTGGCAGTAATTGCAGCAACAGGCGTGCGGAAGCCGTGGTCCAATCACCTACAGGTTCGCATCCTCTCCCACAGCATAAAAAACGACGCACCCGTGTTCCGTTCCTCGAACGACTCATGCACACGCAACAGACGCCCCACGAATCGGCCGTCCCGTCGCATTAACTCCTTGGCAGGACAAGCGACACCTCCGGCAGGCGAAGCGGACGCCGTTTCATCTCCGTCATGATGACCGCGTCATAAAAGGTGTGCCACATTATTTAAATTCATATCCTTTTCCTTTTCCTCTCTCTCTCTCTTGCCACAGGGACTGGGAAAGGGGATATTGCAAAAAGGATCCTTCTCGGCGAAGGAAACGGGCCCCGAGCCCACCTACTGATCAGGGGTTCAAAGGTTGCGCCCTCTGGGGTTCAGTAACCGCCCCAGAGCACTCGGGCTCCGAGCTCATTACTGATCAGGGGTTCGAAGGCTGGCCCCTCGGAAGGGTTCGACAGCTGCCCCAGAGCACGCAGAGTTATGGATGACCCTAGGTACGTCCGTTACATGGCCGAGGCTCGGGCTACACTCTCGAGGTACCCTAGGACATTTCCGAGACCAGCGGGAACGATTTGTAATGGAATCCCACTGGAGGGAGGCATCGAGCCCTCGGATCCTATCGAATGGGTCCGGGTCCAGCAAATCACCTGCAGGTACTTTTGGAGCACGCCTCTGGGCCACTAGCCGACCCTTATCGAATGGGGATCGGGCATCCACTCAGATTACCCGTTAGCAACTCACTGGAAACACCATGTTCGGTGCCCCCCGGGGATAACACGGCGCTTTCCCCCCTTCCTCCTTGAGGAAAGGCGACGAAGGGGCGTACAATAAAAGTCGAGACGGTCCTTGATCGTCCTCTTGCTCCGTGCAGAGGCTCGGGGGCTGCTCTCGCACCAGGCTACGGCCAAACCGTTGACCACGTCAACAAACCAGCTTGAAAACTCGGAGCCTGACCGTGCACCCGGGCTGCGCCCGGGCCGCATGAGGGAACGACAAGGCTGACCGAGGCATCACAAGAAGGATTAAGACCTCAGAGGAGTCAAACCACTCCTCCGAGGCCTCGGGGGCTACACCCGGCGGGTGCGCTCACGCGCACCCACCGGAACAAAGCATAACCGAGAAGGGCCGGTCCCCTTATGAAAAATCCGGCAGAACCTCCAAGCGAGTACCTACACTCCCTTTGAGGCTCGGGGGCTACTGTCGGGGACCGTAATTAGGGGTACCCCAACGCTCCTTAATCCGGCTAGAAAACGTCTTCAGAACAAACCATAAATGACCGATAAAGCGCAGGCTTCGTCTACCAAGGGACGCGACATCATCCGAGCCCAGCCTCAGACAAGGATAGTAGTCCCGGACGAATTCATGCCTCGCCCGAGGGTCCCCTCAGTCAGCAGACGCACCCTCGGCTCGCCCGAAGCCCAGCTCGGGCAGACTTTGTCGTGCAGCGACCTCGTCTGAATCGCCCTACCAACCGACCGTATCGCATGCGCATTTAATGCGGGGATTGTCTGACACCTTATCCTGACACGCGTGCCTCAGTCGGCAAGGTCGAAGTGACCGCAGTCACTTTGCTCCCCTTTACTGACCGTTCTGACAGGGAAACAGCGTCGTTCACCCCGCTCCAGCAACCGTGCCAGCTATCAGGGAAGGGCCGACAACAGCAAGTCACGACCTCCCTCGAGTTTAGCCTCGGGCGCGACAGGGAGCTCCGCCTCGCCCGACCCCAGGCCTCGGCCCCAGCATCGGCCTCGGGGGAAGGTCTCCGCCTCGCCCGACCCCGACCTTGGCCTCGGTTTCGGTCTTGGGAGAAGGTCTCTGCCTCGCCCGACCCTGGGCCTCGGCCTCAGCCTCGGCCTCAAAGGAGTCGCTGCCTCGCCCGACCTCGGCCTCGTATCGGCTACGCTACTGGGGATCCATCATTACCCTACCCCTAGCTAGCCGCCTCAGGCTACGAGGGAACAAGACCGGTGTCCCGTCTAAGTTACTCCGGTAACAGGTAATGATGGTTCCCCGCATGCGCCCATGACGTCGGGTGCTCTCAAACCCCCTACGGAAGCAAGGAAACGTCAGCAGGATCCATGCCGCACCATCAGCCATGCTTCTACAGGGCTCAAGGCACTTCTCCGACGGCCACGTTATTGCCTCTATAGGGCTCAAGGCACTCCTCTGACAGCCACGTTGGTACATCTATAGGGCTCAAGGCGCTTCCCCGACGGCCACATTATTATCTGTACAGGGCTCAGGGCACTTCCCTGCCAGCCACGTTAGCTTCAAGCTACACCCCCATTGTACAGCTGGGCATCTCCTTGTGTCTATAAAAGGGGTTGTCCAGGGCCCCAAAGAGGGGAAGGCAAAAAGGGGAAGAGAGAAAGAGACGAACGTGCACCGCACGAACACACGGACGCACGGCGCAGACGAGCGGAGGCAGGCAGAGTAGGAGAGACGCGGTAGAGGCAGCCCCAGACGGCCCGCCTCAAGGCCGAACCCTCTCCTTCTCACTCTCCCTCGCTTCTCACTCTCTCTCGTTCTCACTCTCCCGCAACGCTTGTAACCCCTACTGCAAGTGCCCCCTGGTGCAGGGTAATATAAGCCTCATCCCATCGCTTGTGTTCCATCTTGCATCAACCCATCTGGACAGGGGCACGCGACACTAAAATTCACTAGTTGGTTCGGCTGAGGGCCCCCCAGGTCCGAAACATCGACAGTCATCGTAATGGAATTTGGCTTTTAGACTCAAACATCTATCTGCATCTCCTAATTTGCGTCTTACTTTTGGAGATGGTCTAAGGGATAGTTTGGAATCTCATTTTTCTAAGGGATTTACATTTTTCCAAGAAAAATTTCTCTTGGGAAAATCGAAATCCCTTTAAAAAATAGGGATACCAAACTAGCCCTAAAAGAATATTCTTTATTCCTTTACATAATACTCTAAAATAATTTATTCTCTATATTTTCACTCTTTCCAACAGCGTCCTCTATATCTTATTCTCTATGTATTTTTCTTTTTATTTTACTAATATTTTGTGAGTAGGCTCCTTCGTGTTTCGAGCTGCATGTGACCTGTCTCCTCGGTCTGTGTACCCAACAGTATGTTGTGGCATCTGCAACCAAAGAAAACATGTTGTATAGGAGCCTCTAGATTTAGAGGTCATTCTTGAGCTCCGTTATTTTACAGGGTCCTCTAGCGTCCATTGCTGGATGAACAGAGGGTGTCACAAAATGCTAGATTTAGCGTATATAACCCTTTACGGGTTGTTGCCTTAGAGAGTCTGAGACCGTGGCCAGCGGATCATGAATATGGTAGTGCAAAACACTTGATATATTATACTATTTACGGAGTAAAGTTTCAAATAAGATATGAGGATAGGTAACATACTGGAGATAGCCTGACAAATGCACTCTACACTACCATGACTGCAGGAACAGGGAGTCATCGGCAAGGTTGTACATGCTTTGTGAGCGTCCGATGGCAATTGACAGATGTTTAGAGACCCCCTTCCCCGAAAACATGAAAAACTAATGAATGTGTTGACACCTTTTTGGGCGCCAATCACTCAACAAGAACCAGCGGCGGTGCTCTCTGGTCAGACGCGGACGGTCCACGGCATAGGGCTGGACGGTCCGCGGCATAGGGCCAGACGGTCCGCGACCTGGCGCGAGGCTAGGGTTCCCTGCCTGACGGCCGAACGGTCCACGCCCTAGGGCCGGACGGTCCGCGCGTGCGCAGGGGCAACGGAGGATCACCGGCGACGCCTGGATCTCGCTCCCGGGAGGGACCCCATCGGGAAGTAGAGATCCTAGGTGATGCCTAGGCTCGGGTAGACCGACCTAGACTCCTCTAATCGACGTAGAGCCAAAGAGAAGCGAAGAATTTGGGGATTGGAAGACTAACTTAGAACTAGACTAGAACTACTCCTAAGAACAAATGTAAATTGTATTGATTGAGGGTTCGATTGATTGATTAAATCGCCCGTAGTCCTCTGCTTTTATAGAGGAGGGGGCTGGACCCATTACCAACAAAATTCCGAGCTTATCTCGAGATTCTCGCTAACAAACATAGCAAGAAATTCAGAACCCTAATCTGTTCTGCGTGCGTGCAGACCGTTTGGCCCACAGGCGCGGACCGTTTGGATCACGGACCGTCCGGCCATAGGGCCGGACCATCCGGTCGGCTCAAACTGGTGCTCAACATATGCCCCCCTGCCTTTTGGTGGAGCTGAGCAAACCAAAAGCAACTAACTCGATGTGATTACATCGGTTTTCTTAGGCATCTTGCCACATACTAGGATGGTATTGTTTGAGAAAATGCCCATTCAAAGACTTGGGTAAATCTTTTCCTTGTAATGTTTGTAATAAATAGGCGTTACCAGACATTACCTGTTTTACTTTATAAGGACCCTCCTAGCTTGGCGACCATTTCCCAAACTTTCGGTCTTTGTTCCTTAGTGGCAGGATGGTCTTCCACACCAAGTCCCCTACTTGAAATAACTTTGCTTTGACCTTCTTATTGTAGGCCTTGGCTACCATGATCTTGTCTTTTTCTATTGCTCCCAAAGCTATCACCCTCTTGTCGGTCACCTCATCAATATTATCCATCATTGAATTATAATAATCAATGACAGTTAGATCATTTTGCCTGGCAAACCTGACAGCATTCAAACTTATTTCCACAGGCAAGACTGCTTCCTGCCCATAGACAAGCTCAAAAGGAGATACTTTAGTAGCACTATGTTTAGATATTCTGTGAGCCCGTAAAGCTTCGGACAAAATCTTATGCCAATGCTTAGGATTATCGGATATCTTCTTTTTTATCAAGTTGATCAATGTCCTATTACTAGACTCGGCCTGTCCATTGGCCTGAGCATAATATGGAGATGAATTGAGTAACTTAATTCTATATAATTCAGCAAATTCACGTACCTCCTTTGACATAAAAGAAGTTCCTTGATCTATAGTCAAAGTCTAGGGAATGCCGAATCTATGAATAATATGCTCAGTTATGAACTCAATTACCTCCTTGTGTGTCATGTTCTTTAAAGCAACGGCTTCAGTCCATTTGGTAAAGTAGTCAGTGGCAACTAACATGAACCGATGCCCTTTTGATGATGAAGGATGAATCTCTCCTATAAAGTCTAATCCCCATCCTCTGAAAGGCCAAGGCTTGATGATAGGATGTAATTCGGCTGCAGGGACCAACTGTAGGTCACCGAATTTTTGACACACTTGGCATCCTTTGTAGTACTTGAAACAATCAGCTACCATGTTAGGCCAATAAAACCCGGACCTTCGCAACAACCACTTCATCTTTGGAGCCGATTGATGGGTACCACAAATTCCTTCATGTACTTCGGTCATGGCTAATATAGCATCATCTGGGCCCAAGCACTTAAGCAGGACGTCGTTGACTGTTCGGCGGTAGAGTTCATCACACATCAAAACATACTTGAAAGCTATACACCGAATGTTCTTATCTGTCCTGATATTGGGATTTCGTAAATAATTAGTTATGGGCGTCCTCCAATCATTTGCATCGGCTTCATTATCAGCCGAATCAATTAGGAGAACTTTCCTGGTAACCCCAGACAGTCCGGAGTCTCTACTCGGACAGTCCACGACTTAGGGAATTGGCCCTGCATCGGTTATCAGATTTTTAGTGTTGTGAAATCTCCCTCGCTTTATCCGATAACCTGATGCATCTTGTGCCAAATTGTTAGCTCTATGATTCTCAACTCTAGAGATATGCCGAATACTAAATTCGTCAAAAGAATGAATTATGTCCCAACATTTTTCAAGGTAACTATTTAGTGTACGATCAAAACATTGATATTCTTCTAACACCTGTTGGACGACCAGCTGAGAATCACCAAATGCCTTCACATGTTTTACTCCCATACAATTTAAAAGTTCTAAGCCGAACAAAAGGGCCTCATATTCGGCTTGATTGTTAGTGCAATAAGTTTTCAATCGGCTAGAGAAGTCGAACGAGACATCACTTGGTGAAACAAGTACGATGCCAATTCCTTGCCCTTCATTGCAAACCGATCCATCAAAATATAAAGTCCAAGGAGTAATAGTGAGGTACGACATGTCTAGTTTATAAGTATCATTAATCCGATGTTCTACAATAAAATCCGCTAAGACCTGGCCTCTCATAGATTTCAATGGTTCATAGTCCAAGTCATATTCTATGAGTGCATAAGCCCACTTACCAATTCTACCACTCATAATTGGGTTATGCAACATGTATTTGATCACATCGGCTTGACCAGAAACAGTGCAATGACTAGACAGTAAATAACATCTACACTTGGTACATGCATAAAACAAGCATAAGCATAACTTCTCAATAAAATTGTACCTCGTTTAAGCATCCACCAACCTCCGACTTAGATATGTCACCACATGCTCCTTTCCTTCAGTTTCTTGTGTCAGAACAGCCCCAATGACCTTATCTTCAGCTGCAATGTATAATCAGAATGGTACTCCTGTTCGTGGTGCTTTTAATACGGGAGCCGAAGACAAGTATTTTTTAATGAGATCAAATGCTTCCTATTGCTCTGCCCCCAAGCGAATTCAACATCATTCTTAAGCCGAAGGATAGGGGTGAAGGCATCAATCTTCCCGGCTAGGTTAGAAATAAACCTTCGTAAATAATTCACCTTGTCGAGAAACTTCTGCACTTGGACCTTACAAGTCGAAGGTCCCACATTCCGAATAGACTTGATTCCGTCAGGGTCTATCTCTATACCATGTTCATGGATGACAAATCCTAAAAACTTACCAGCCGACACTCCAAAAGCACATTTACGTGGGTTCATTTTCAAACCACACCGACGCATCTTATCAAAGGCTTTGCGCAAATCAGCTAATTGAGAACTAAACTCAGCCGATTTTACTACAATATCATCAATGTAGACTTCCACAGTGTTTCCCAACAGCTCATGAAAGATCAAATTCATAGCCCTCTGATAAGTAGCACCAACATTTTTCAGACTAAATGTCATGACAACCCACTCAAATAAACCAATGAAGCCTGGACATATAAAGGCCGTTTTAGACGCATCTTCTTCGGCCATGAAAATCTGATTATATCCGGCATTACCGTCAAGAAAGCTAATAATTCTATTTCCTGATGCATTACTGATTAATGTGTCGGCTATGGGCATGGGATACTCATCTTTAGGAGTTGCTTTATTTAAATTGCGAAAATCAATGCATACTCTAAGCTTATCTGACTCCTTCTCCACCGGCACAATATTGGAGACCCACTCTGCGTATCTGCAAGGTCTAATAAAATTAGCTTCTAGCAGCCGGTGGATTTCGTCCTTGATTCGTGGGAGAAGATCTGGACGAAATGTTCTAGCTTTCTGCTTGAAAGGTCTGAAACCGGACTTAATAGGCAGCCGATGCTCTACGATCTCCCGGCTTAATCCTGACATCTCAGTGTAATTCAAAGCAAAGCAATCTGAATATTCCTTCAATAGACCGATCATCTCATTTCTAGGATCGGTCTCTAGGGTCTTGTTTACAAAAGTCAGCCTTGGAGTTTTACCATCTCCTATGTCGATCTCCTCTAAAGGATCGGCCGATGTAAACCCCTGTCCTAGTTTATCGAGATCTCTGAATTCCTCTATCATGTCCCCCACAGAGGAATCAGATGATCTTTGTGTGATGGCGGACTCTCCGGTCTCGGGGGCTGGATCATCCGTAATACTGTCTTTATGCTATGGTAGATGTTCGGTCTTAAAGTTCAAACTATTTTGTGAAAGACCAGACCACCCGACCTTAGAAGCCGAACTATCCATGACCAAGGACTCATGAATTTTGTGTGTACTCATTATTGAACTTTATTTAGGATTTAGCCGATTCTCCATCGGCTCTAGCATTACAGGAATGAAACCCTTCTTATCTATACTTTTGAACTGGTAATCAGAAAAATCTACTCCTGTGAGGCATGTAGCAGTCTCATAAGTCTAGAGTACAGGGGCATCGGCCACAGCAATGCAGGCCGATACATCAGCATGTACTTGTTCTATATCATCGCCTACCCATTGTATTAACATTTGATGTAATATAGAAGGTATACATTGGTTGGCATAAATCCAATCTCTGCCTAGGATTAGACTATAATTTCCTTCTACATCAGCGACGAAGAATGCAGCAGCAAGGGTCGTAGTCCCGATGGTTAATTCAATGGACGTGACTCCCCTGGCTTTGATCGAACTATCAGTTCCAACACCGCTAAGGGTCATGTTGGTCTTGACAAGTTCGTCATCTTGTTTACCTAATTTTCTGTACAACGAATAAGGCATTAGATTTATAGCCGCCCCTCCATCTACCAACATTTTAGCAATCGGTATCCCATTAGTGTGTCCGCGCATGAAGAGCAGCTTTAAATGATTTGCCGATTCCTTTGGTTTAGTAAAGGCAGCTTCTTTAGGACCAAAATCAAACTGGGCAACAACAGGTTCATCGTCGCCGACAATAGTACAATCGATGGAAAATGTAATAACATTTACATCCATACCTGGGCGCTCTAGAGAAGCTTCATAGTTGACCAGGTCTTCTCCTAGTAGGTCGTCCTCCTCCATTGGTGTTGGCACATCATCGGAAGCGTCCTGGTGTGGTGCGGACGGTCCGGACTCAGGGGTCGGATGGTCCACGCTTGGTGCAGATTGTCCGGCCTTGTTAGCCAGGCTGTCTGCCATACCTGCAGGGCGCTGCACAAGTATTGTTTTATTTTCTATTTTTGTGGCTGTTTGTTTTTCCTCAACGGCCTTTGGTCTCCATTTCTTTTGCGGTGGCGGGTACTGTGGATGTGTGTCATTGAATATCTTTTCTGCCTCCTTCTCCTGGCTCTCCTTCGCTCTTAGGCGCTGTAATTTTCGCTTTTGGGATCATGTCAATCCTGACGGGCACCATCGAGGCATGTAGTATTTTGGATCGGCTGTTTTGATGGCAGCCATATCCTCTTTCTTGGTTGTGTTGGTCGATTCACCAAAAATCATCGGCCCTTCATTATTTTCCTGTATGATAACATCTGCAGTACCTATTTTGATGATATCCTTCTTCGTTGTTCTTTTAGTCACTGTAGGTATATGCCTTCCTGCCAGATTGGTCGGCCTTTGAGGCCGAGTAGTTCGACAATCTTGTTGGGCTTATGCCTGGTGACCAGATTGAGCGACGCTCAATCGATCTTGTACTGGTGGTACCAACCTGTTGAATACAGATGTTTGGGGTGTCCCCCAGACGGGGTACTGTGGCATCCCAAATGGATATGATGGCATGCCCCACATTTGATTTGGCATGTATGGTGGGGGTATGTATGTGTATGGATATGGCATAGGTGGATATGGGGGTGGAGGTGTCCATGTAGGTATGTTAGGTCTCAATTGTACAGTATGACCTTTCATTTCTTCCAATTGGTGGGGTGGTCCAATTGGCCTTATCTGACGTTTCTCATGAATGGGTGAGTGGGGTCGCTTTGCTGACCGGTTACTAGGGTCGGCCTTCTTTTTCACGTATTTAGACAATAATTGATCGAAAGTCGGGCCTTTTTTAACCAACCGACCAGCTGCCTTGAATGTATTTGTTTTCCACATACCTATCTCTGGTCGTCGTGGTTTGAAGTTATGTGGCTATTGCGAGTTTTGAGTACGGCTGGACCGTCCGCTGGAATTCTCCAAACTGTCCGGCATGGTCCCGGACTGTCTGCACCTGTGTGTCGGACCGTCCGAGATGCGCAGCACAGGTTCCTGCTCCTTCATCCGTGCTTGCCCCCAGCGTCGGGGGTCATGATGGTCACCTTAAGAGTCTCCCCTCCATCGGGAGTCTTCTCGGCCACCACTTTCCTACAAGAAAATTTTTTGATTCTCATCGGCCTCTCTTGCGTTGCCGATGATTATCTCTTTGTCTTTGCCTTTATCGGCTGTGTTTGGCCGAACCAGGACTTTCTTGCCCTCAAAATCGATCATGTTCATCGAAAAGGGCTCCGTGTCCACCTGCATTTCCTAAAATTTCAATCGTCCTTCGTTAATGGCCGATTGAATCTGTCGACGGAATACATTACAATCATTAGTGGCATGAGAAAATGAGTTATGCCACTTGTAGTATGCACGGCGTTTTAGCTCGTCGGCGGATGGAACAATATGATTTATTTTAATGTTGCCATTTTTGAGTAACTCATCAAATATTTGATCACATTTACCAACATTAAATGTAAATTTAACCTCCTCTTGTCGTTTCTTTTGAACCGGCTGTAAGGAAGAACAAGCCAAAGATTTGGCCTGCTTGGGCCAAACCATTCAGCAGCATACACTTCCGTTGATTCGTCATCCGAGCTACTTTGGTCGCACTCTACTATATGCACGTTGTGACGAATTGTTTTAGCAGTTTCTTTGCTTTGGCTTTCACAGGCCAAAGCCCTTTGGTGTAATTGTGCTAGCGTAAAAAATTGGATGTCTTCTAATCTTTCTTTTAAATAATATCGCAGACTATTAAAGGCTAATCCTGCTAGTTGTTTTTCTGCTAAATGAATTTGGAAGCATCGATTCCTTGTATCTCGGAATCTCCGGATGTAATCATTAACCGATTCATCTTTCGCTTGTCGCAAGGCCACTAAGTCTACTAAATCTAACTCATAGTCACCGGAGAAAAAGTGATCATGGAATTTTTGTTCTAAATCCCCCCATGACAAAATAGAATTAGGAGGTAAAGTGGCGTACCATGCGAATGCGGTTCCTGTTAAAGACAATGAAAATAAACGCACACGAAAAGCTTCTGTGTCGGCCAATTCTCCTAATTGTGCTAGGAACTGGCCTATGTGTTCACGCGTGTTTTTTCCTTGGTCACCCGAAAATTTTGAGAATTCGGGTATCCTGGTTCCCTGTGGGTATGGGTGGTGATCAAATCGGCTGTCATAAGGTTTTTGATATCATTGCCCCCCAGGGACCATGCTTACTCTGAGCTTATCTCGGAACGCCCCGGCTATTTTCTCCCTCACTATATTGATAGCAGTCGGTGCGAGACCACCGGCCCTCTGGTCAAACATAGGTGGGGTTGGCTGGATATTAGCATGTTGTCTTCCCCCCATTGGTTTGAGCTATGTGGTGCGTTGCCATTTGCCCTATATGGCTCATAGGGTTGATCGTTCCTTTCCGGCCTTCTAAGTGGAACCGGAAAGCTTTCCTGGGCTCTGGATTTTGTATTAATGGGCTGATGCATTGCATAGTGTGATGGGAAGTGTTGCTGTGATGGGTGAGGATTCAGGTAACAATTCTCCTCAAAAAAGTCATGCGCGGACTATCCGGACATTGGCCCGGACCGTCTGTGATTATATGCGAACCGTTCGTCATTGTATGCGGACCGTCCGACTGGGTAGTTTAGATTATGTGCCATATGTTGTGGCTCGGGTGCATGTCTGGGTAACTCATTAAAATGGGCCCGACCGTGGCTGGCCCGGACGGTCCGTGCTCACGTGCAGACGGTCCGGGCATGTGCAGATCGGCTGATTTACTGCCGATTTACGGTTGCTCAGGGTATGTGTCCATCGGCATCCCATAAAGGGGTTGTGACTGGTCGTGACAACCTATAGCCGATGTATTACGCGTGTTACCCACTAATTCAACCTCGTGCGAAGGAAAATTTGCGATATTAGATTTATCAAATGCACGTACTAGTCTCCTATAATCGTTTTGCATAACCCCTATGATATTTTGCATTTGCTCTCATTGTTCATCTACATAATTCTTAAGAGATTGCAGTTTGTTTGTATTACTTACATTGGGGATATATATCTGGTGTGGGTCAGAGCGAAGCCGGATCCGTCGTCCGTTGTCGGACGACCTTGTTGTTCCTGTCCACTTTGAAGTTGGCCAAGAACTTTGCTTTTGCCTCCTGGATCATCTGCTCCTTATGCTCCTCGAACTGAAGTTGTTCGTCGGCCTACAAGGTTTCCCAAGTCGGCTCTATAATGTTGCTGGGGGAGACTTCAGAACTATCCCTTGAACCGGCCATTGAGGGCCGATTTGATGAGTCTATATGTGTTGTCCCCAGCGGAGTCGCCAAAAAGTATGTTGACACCTTTTTGGGGCGCCAATCACTCAACAAGAACCAGCGGCAGTGCTCTCTGGTCAGGCGCGGATGGTCTGTGGCATAGGACCGGGTGGTCCACGACCTAGCACGAGGCTAGGGTTCCCTGCCTGACGGCCGGACGGTCCACGCCCTAGGGCCAGACGGTCCGCGCGTGCGCAGGGGCGACGGAGGATCGCCGGCGGCGCCTGGATCTCGCTCCCAAGAGGGACCCCGTCGGGGAGTAGAGATCCTAGGTGATGCCTAGGCTCGGGTAGACCAACCTAGACTCCTCTAATCGACGTAGAGCCGAAGAGAAGCGAAGAATTTAGGGATTAGAAGACTAACCTAGAACTAGACTAGAACTTCTCCTAAGAATAAATATAAATTGTATTGATTGAGGGTTCGATTGATTGATTAAATCGGCCGTAGTCCTCTACTTTTATTGTACAATAGGACCGGGCCAGTCAGTACTCATCTAGTGGCAACAAGCTTACGTGTGTCATCTGCCTCAACTTCGAGGGTACGAATAATGTGGTAGAACCTGAGGCCTGCTGTAGGTCACCATGCAGATCACCGAAGCGGCTTCTCGTTCGTAGTGACTCTAAGCTTGTCGGGGACCATAATTAGGGGTACCCTCAAGACGCCTAATTCTCAGCTGGTAACCCCCATCAGCATAAAGCTGCAGAGGCCTGATGGGTTTGATTAAGTCAGGGATCAGTCCACACGAGTGACTTGACCACGCCACGCCCGAGCCTAGCCTCGGGCGAGGGCAGCCGACCCTAAGATGACTCCGTCTCGCCTGAGGCCTCCTCTTTCACGGCAGACGCATCTCCGGCTCGCCCTAGGCCCCGCCTTCGATAAGAAGAAACCCTGACTAAATCACCGCGCCAACCGACCGAGTCACCGGGGCGTTTAACGCAAAAGGTAAGACCAACGGGCGACCAGACTTCGCCAGAGGCGCCATAGGAGGCTCCGCCCGACCCAGGGCTCGGACTCGGGCTAAGGCCCCGGAAGACGGCGAACTCCGCTCCGCCCGACCCAGGGCTCGGACTCGGGCTAAGGCCCCGGAAGACGGCGAACTCCGCTCCGCCCGACCCAGGGCTCGGACTCGGGCTAAGGCCCCGGAAGACGGCGAACTCCGCTCCGCCCGACCAAGGGCTCGGACTCGGGCTAAGGCCCCGGAAGACGGCGAACTCCGCTCCGCCCGACCCCAGGGCTCGGACTCGGGCTAAGGCCCCGGAAGACGACGAACTCCGCCTCGCCCGACCCAGGGCTCGGACTCCGCCTCGGCCTCTGCCGAACGATCTCCGCCTCGCCCGACCCAGGGCTCGGACTCTGCCTCTGTCTTGCAGGACGGACTCGACCTCGGCTTCGGAGGAGCCTCCACGACGCCCGACCTAGGACACGAGACCGCCACGTCAACAGGAAGCGTCATCATCACCCTGCCCTGAGCCGACTTGGGTCGCAGAGAACAAGACCGGCGTCCCATCTGGCCAGCTACGCCAGATAGGCAATGATGGCGCCCCGCTAGATCATGACGACGGCGGCTCTCAGCTCCCTTACGAAAGCAGGAGAACGTCAGCAAGGGCCCAGCCACTTCGACAGCTGTCCCCCCGTCCGGCTCCGTTACTCCTCCAACAGCCACGACGCCACACCAACAGGGTGCCAAGATCTCTCCGGCTGCCACCTTGGCATGTACATAGGGCGCTAGCTCTCCCTCGCTAGACACGTAGCACCTTGCTACACCCCCATCTTGTACACCTGGATCCTCTCCTTACGACTATAAAAGGAAGGACCAGGGCCTTCTTAGAGAAGGTTGGCCTCGCGGGGACGAAGGGCAGGGGCAGGCGCTCTCTCGGGGCCGCTCGCTCCCCTCACCTCGCGCGGACGCTTGTAACCCCCTACTGCAAGCGCACCCGACCTGGGCGCGGGACGAACACGAAGGCCGCGGGAATTCTCTGACTCCCTCACGACCCGGCTCCGGCCACCGACCTCTCTCTCTGTTCCCCCCTTCGCGCTCGCCCACGCGCTCGACCCATCTGGGCTGGGGCACGCGGCACTCTCACTCGTCGGCTCGGGGACCCCCCGGTCTCGGAACGCCGACAGTTGGCGCGCCAGGTAGGGGCCCGCTGCGTGTTGACGTTCGATTTCCCGTCAAGCTCCAGATGGGCAGTCTCCAACAACCTCTTCAACCCGGGACGGTGCTCCGTTTCGGGAACCTCGAGTTCATGTCTCTCGACGGCAACTACGACATGGTACTCCTTCCACCGCCGCGCGGCAGCGACAATGGTGGCGGACAGCCCGCCCGCCGACGGCGGAATCGACGACGTCTTTCCCGCGTGGGGGAAGGACAACTTTCGAGCTCGCCCCATCCTCTCCCTCGCCATCGGAGGAGGAGGAGGCGGGGCAACCAGGGCCGAGCGGGAGGCCGCGCTCCGACGGCTGTCGAGCAAATCGACATCCCCGGCGCCCCAACGGAGGACATGCCAAGCGTCGCCCTCGCGTTCGAGGCAAACGCGAGCGCCATCCCCCCGCGACACGTCGACCCCGAGCAAGTGGACGACGCCAGCACGCTCACGGAGGGCCTGCAGGACGTCGCCCTCGTACCCAAGACGACGGCGCGGTCAGCCCCCGACTTGACTTCATCGCCCCTCGTCGACAAAAAGGTACCGACTGCTACCCATCTTTCGTCATTTCGACTCGGCCTCAGCCCGCCTGGCGACCTCGCTTTGGCGGGCGCTCACATTGAGGCGAGTGCAACCTCTCTGGGGTTTCGTGTGCGGTCGCCTTGGGACCGATTGACGGGTGTCTCGACCTGCGGACCCTCTGGGTCCGAGGAAGATGACGACCCCAGCATCTGCTGGGATTTCTCCGGATCTGGCAACCCTAGTGCCATGCGGGACTTCATGACCGCATGTGACTACTGCCTCTCCGACTGTTCCGACGGCAGCCGCAGCCTTGGCGACAAGGACTGCGGCCCGAGTCGCGAATGTTTCCACATCGAGCTAGGGGATCCCTCCGGAGGCGGCTGTCTCGGCATGCCGGAGGATGGTGATCCCCCTAGGCCAGCGCCTCGCGCCGACATCCCGCGGGAGCTAGCTGTGGTCCCCGTTCCGGCGGGGGGTCACGACCCACAGCTCGAGCAAGTCCGCGGGGCGCGGGCCGGGCTCGATGAGGGAGCAGGAGCGCTCGAGGCAATCCGCCAGAACATCGGGCAGGTATGGGCGAGCCAGCCCCCGGCCGGAGGAATACGTCACCTGCCCCAAGGTCACCAGCACCGCATCGCCAACGATGCCAGGGACAGACCGCCACCCGCATCCGGCGGAACCGGTCAGGACCTGGCCGCTGCAGCGATGCTCCTCCGCGCGATGCCGGAGTCATCAACCACCGAGGGTCGGCGAATCCAGGGAGAACTTAAGCATCTCCTGGAAGGCGCTGCGGCCCGGCGGGCCGAGAGCTCTGCCTCCCGAAGGCAGGGATACCCCTCGGAACCTCGTGCCGCGACTTCCCGACTCACGCGGGAAGCCTCGGACTACACCGGGCGCACGCGCAACACCGCGCCTGCGGCCCTGGGCCACCTCGGCGACGAGCACCCTCATCGTGACCGTCGGGCACGCCTCGACGAAAGGGTGCGCCGAGGCTACCACCCCAGGCGTGGGGGACGCTACGACAGCGGGGAGGATCGGAGTCCCTCGCCCGAACCACCCGGTCCGCAGGTCTTTAGCCGAGCCATTCGGCGGGCGCCGTTTCCGCCCCGATTCCGACCCCCGACTACTATCACGAAGTACTCGGGGGAGACGAGACCGGAATTGTGGCTTGCGGACTACCGCCTGGCCTGTCAACTGGGTGGGACGGACGATGACAACCTCATCATCCGAAACCTCCCCCTGTTTCTCTCCGACACCGCTCGTGCCTGGTTGGAGCACCTGCCTCCGGGGCAGATTTCCAACTGGGAGGATTTGGTCCAGGCTTTCGCCGGGAACTTCCAGGGCACGTACGTGCGCCCCAGGAATTCCTGGGACCTCCGAAGCTGTCGGCAACTGCCGGGAGAGTCTCTCCGAGACTACATCCGGCGGTTCTCGAAGCAGCGCACCGAGCTGCCCAACATCACCGACTCCGATGTCATCGGCGCGTTCCTCGCCGGCACCACCTGCCGCGACCTGGTGAGCAAGCTGGGTCGCAAGACCCCCACCAGGGCGAGCGAGCTGATGGACATCGCCACCAAGTTCGCCTCCGGCCAGGAGGCGGTAGAGGCCATCTTCCGAAAGGACAAGCAGCCCCAGGGCCGCCCGTCGGAAGATGCTCCCGAGGCGTCTACTCCGCGCGGCGTCAAGAAGAAAGGCAGGAGGAAGTCGCAAGCGAAACGCGACGTTCCCGATGCAGACCTTGTCGCCGCCGCCGAGCGCAAGAACCCTCGGAAGCCCCCCGGAGGTGCTAACCTCTTCGACAAGGCACTCAAGGAGACGTGCCCCTACCATCAGGGGCCCGTCAAGCACACCCTCGAAGAGTGCGTTATGCTTCGGCGCCACTTCCACAGGGCCGGACCACCCACAGAGGGTGGCAGGGCTCACGACGACGACAAAAGGGAGGATCGCCAAGCAGGAGAGTTCCCAGAGGTCCGCGATTGCTTCATGATCTACGGAGGGCATGCGGCAAACGCCTCGGCTCGGCATCGTAAGCAAGAGCGTCGGGAGGTCTGCTCGGTGAAGGTGGCGGCGCCAGTCTACCTAGACTGGTCCGACAAGCCCATCACCTTCGACCGGGACGACCACCCCGACCACGTGCCGAGCCCGGGGAAGTACCCGCTCGTCGTCGACCCCGTCATCGGCGACGTCAGGCTCACCCAGGTCCTGATGGATGGAGGCAGCTGCCTCAACATCATCTACGCCGAGACCCTCAGGCTCCTGCGCGTCGACCTGTCATCCGTCCGAGCAGGCGCTGCGCCCTTCCACGGGATCATTCCCGGGAAGCGCGTCCAGCCCCTCGGACAGCTCGACCTCCCTGTCTGCTTCGGAACACCCTCCAACTTCCGAAGGGAGACTTTGACGTTCGAGGTGGTCGGGTTCCGAGGAACCTACCACGCAGTGTTGGGGAGGCCCTGCTACGCGAAGTTCATGGCCATCCCCAACTACACCTACCTGAAGCTCAAGATGCCGGGCCCCAACGGGGTCATCACCGTCGGCCCCACGTACGAACACGCATTCGAATGCGATGTGGAGTGCGTGGAGTATGCCGAGGCCCTCGCCGAGTCTGAGGCCCTCATTGCCGACCTGGAAAGCCTCTCCCGAGAGGTGCCGGACGCGAAGCGACATGCCGGCAACTTCGAGCCAGCGGAGACGGTCAAGGACGTCCCTCTCGACGCCAGTGGCGACGCCTCCAAGCATGTCCGGATCAGTTCTGGGCTCGGCCCCAAATAAGAAGCAGTACTCGTCGATTTTCCTCGTGCAAACGTCGACATTTTTGCGTGGGGACCCTCGAGCATGCCCGGCATACCGAGGGATGTCGCCGAGCACTCGCCGGATACCTGGGCAGGAGCTTGACTCGCCAAACGGCCTCTGCGCGAACGACGCCCGGGGGCTGCGCCCTTTTCCCACTCACACACAAGAATCGGTCATCAAGGAAGGGTCGACCTCGCCCCGGCAGAGCCCGACCCTCCCTCGGGGGCTACACCCGCCGCTGAAGCCCGGAACGTACAAGCTGGCCAACAGTCAAGGCGAGGTCTACGGCAACGCTTGGAACATCCAACAGCTACGTCGCTTCTACCCTTAAGATGTTTCCAAGTTGTTTATATACCTCACACCCACGCAAAGTTTAGTCAACAAGGAAGGGTCAGCCTCGCCTCGGCAGAGCCCGACCCTCCCTCGGGGGCTAAAAGGGGGGAAACCCCCTCTGCGTCAAAATTTTCCTCGAACAAAAAATCTCTTTTACCAGAACATCTTTCGTGCTTTTTGATTACTTCGAAAAGTGGGTCCTGGAAACGACGGAGTACACGTAAGCAGTCAAGGCTGACCGAGCCGAGGGACTCCTACGCCTCCGGGATACGGATACCTCACTCATCACCTTCTGCGATAAGTAACTCGCGCTCGGATAAGGTGAATCCGCGGATCGAACGAGTCTTTACGTACGGGAGCTCTTCTGTCGAAGCGATTCTTCGAGCCTTCTCGACCAAGTCGGTGACAGGGCTTCATGGGCGGGTAAAAGTACGCGTAAGCGGCAAGGCCGACCGAGCCGAGGGACTCCCACGCCTCCGGGATACGGATACCTCACTCATCACCTTCCGCGAGAAGCAACTCTTGCTCGCACTAACATCCCTGCTACCGACAACAAGTCCAGATACTCGAAACGAGAGGAAAAGAGACGCAGCTTTATATCGCAACAAGGGTATGTGTTCTGGCCTCAACGGCCGCGCAAGGCCCACGCTACAAGACGATTTGACCCTGCAGGCTCGGATCTTGACGCTGGAAGAGGGCGAAGACATCCTCGGCATCAACAGCACCTTCGGCAAGGCCCGACCTAGCCTCGGACGGCGACGCGGTCCGAGGGCCTCCGCTCCGAAGGACGACGTCATCACCACGCTCGAGCAATCTCTGCCAGGGACTTCTTCGAGAACCCGGCCCGAGCGGACGGCTCGGCCGGCCACCTCCGGGGCCTCGGCCGACCGCCTTCCAAGGGCGCCAACTCGGTTCGAAGCCTCGGCTGAACAGCTCCGACGTCGATCCTGCCAACGGACAACCCGGCTAGGCTCCGGCCAACCAGGTTTCATTTCCGAGCCAACAACGCCTCTGCTCATGCTGATATCGCTACCCCTGGCCTCGGCTCATCGAAGAGCGGCCGAGGGGTCTCTTTAACTAAGCTAGAGGAGCCTCGGACAACAGGTCCGACCGAGCCGAGGGATTCCTACGCCTCCGGGATACGGATACCTCACTCGTCACCTTGACGCGGGGCAACTCACGCTTGGTGAAGCGGTTCAGACAATCAGCGGACGAGTCTTAGCGCTCGGAAATGAGGAAAAAACACGGCTCTGTGCCGAAGTTACATACATGTTCAGGCCCCGAAAGCCGAGATGAACAAAAAACCCGGCACTCAAAGTGCCATTGCAAACGGAACTCCGGTTCCCCCACCCCGCAGGTACGAACAACCCCACTCGATAGGGGCGGGCCTGCGGGGCAGCGGAAAGACTCTCACCCCCCGAGGACGAGAGCCAGCCATTCAGGCCGGGGGACGGAGACCCAGGGCTACTGACGGAGTTGGCAATCTCATCAGTAGAGAAGCCACTTCCGTCCACCGACGCCTCGGGACCCGCCACTTCCGACATGGCTGGAGGAAGTCTCCGTGAAGCTGGAGGATGCCGTTCTCCCCCCAGGCACACGGGGAAGAAGAGGGCAACCGACCCACACGGAGACAGCTCCCTGACTCGCCTCGTCCTCCCTCTTGGCCTGGTGATGAAAATCCTCGAGGCTGAGGGAGGGGCAGAGACCGCAGCCCGGCTCGCTTTCCCCCACCATCAAGCCGGAAGTCACCACCCTGGGTGACCGCCGGTGGAGGGGTGCAGCCGGGCTGCATGATGAAAATCCTTGAAGCCGAACGATGGCTGAAAGGTACCAACTCCCACGGAGTTGCGTTCCTCCGGCGATGGAGCGAAAAGACGGCGGTTTCCCCCCATCCGGGGGCTCGGAAGATGGAGAGACACAGTGCATTGGGGAGGAAGGAGACATGGTTACCTCACGAAGGGGGTCGCCCTCCTTTTAAAGGCAACTCCCCCTGCTTGCGCCCTCAACCGTCACGGGCTGAGTCTTCTCCAACACGCCTCCAAAGCCCTTCCCTGCGGCGCGGGGGCTGGGGCCCGCCTGTCATGCAGACCGGCTCTAAGCAGAAGAAGCCGAACCGCCGCGCACGACGCACGCAACCACCCAGCGGTTACAAGTAACCCTCCACTTTTGCCCGGACCAGCGGGCGAAAGGGGCAGGCGGCCATGCAGGCGGCATGCAACCGCGCCAAGTGGACGCGCCTCTCCGATTCTTGACAGGCCAGCGCGACGGCTCAAGCCCACGCGTCGTGCAACTGGCGCGCCGGGCGCTGCATGCGAACCGCTATGCCACTCGCTCCACCACCGCACCTCCTCGATTGCGGAACCGATACCGCGATTCGAGGCGACCCAGCCCGCGACCCGACAGCGCCAGCCTGGCGCAGCGGTCAAAAGCGGTCAAAAATGGGCCGGCAGTAATGACGGTGGCAGGCGCGCGAGAGCAGCGGTCACGCCATCTGCCAAGCTCATGTCCCATCCGGAGGCAGCAAGAGAACCCCCTCTCACGGCGTGAAGACGACGCACCCGTGACCCGTACCTCGAACGGCCCGCGCACGCAACGGCAGCTTCGCCGACCGCTTACCCCGGCGCATTAACTCCGCGGCGAAGCAGGTGACGTTTCTGGCAGGGGCAGCTGGCGACGCTTCGCCTCCGCCAAAACGACCACGCCGAAAAAGGTACGCCACGACGTTCAATTTCGAATCCTTTTTCCCTTTTCCTTCTTTCTCTATCTCTTGCAACAGGGACCGAGAAGGGGGATAACCCCAAAGGGATCCTTCCCCGTGAAGGAACTAGGCTCCGAGCCTCCCTACTGATCAGGGGTTCGAAGGCTGGCCCCCCGAGGGGTTCAACAGCCGCCTCAGATCGCGTGGGCCCGACACCCACTACTGGTCAGGGGTTCGAAGGTCGGCCTCCCGAAAGGTTCCATGACCGCCTCAGGCTACTAGGGCTCCGTGCCCCCTACTGATCAGGGGTTCGAAGGCTGGCCTGTCGAAGGGTTCACAGTCGCCTCAGACGCCGAGCGAGGGATGACCAGGGGTACGTTCGATACATAACCAAGGCTCGGGCTGCGCTCCCGAGGTACCCTAGGACATTTCCGAGACCAGCGGGAACGACTCTGTAACGGAATCCCATCGGAGGGAGGCAACGAGCCCTCGGATCCCGTCGCTAGGGGACCGGGTCCGGCAGATCACCCGCAGGTACTTTTGGGCGTGCCTCCGGGCCCCTAGCTGACCCCCAACGAACGGGGCACGGACGTCCACTCGGATTACCCGATTGCAGCTCACCGGAGACACCATGTTCGGTGCCCATCGAGGGTAACATGGCGCACTCCCCCCCTCCTCCTTGCGGAAAGGCGACGTAGGGGCGTATATAAAAAGTCGAGTCTGTCCCTGATCGTCCTCTCGCTCCGTGCGAAGGCTCGGGGGCTGCTCTCGCAAACCCGGCTCCGGCCGAACCGTTGACAGCGTCAACATACCAGCCCGAGAACTTGGGCCCCGACAGTGCACCTGGGTTACGCCCTGCTCGCATGAGGGAACCGCCAGACCAGCCGAGGCATTACGCAAGGCATTAAGACCTCGAAGGAGTGAAACCACTCCTCCGAGGCCTCGGGGGCTACACCCGGCGGGTGCGCTCGCGCGCACCCACCGGAACAAAGTACCACCGAGAAAGGCTGGTCCCCTTGCAAAAAAGTGCGACGCAAGCCTCCAAGCGAGTGTTAACACTCTCTTCGAGGCTCGGGGGCTACTGTCGGGGACCATAATTAGGGGTACCCTCAAGACGCCTAATTCTCAGCTGGTAACCCCCATCAGCATAAAGCTGCAGAGGCCTGATGGGTTTGATTAAGTCAGGGATCAGTCCACACGAGTGACTTGACCACGCCACGCCCGAGCCTAGCCTCGGGCGAGGGCAGCCGACCCTAAGATGACTCCGTCTCGCCTGAGGCCTCCTCTTTCACGGCAGACGCATCTCCGGCTCGCCCTAGGCCCCGCCTTCGATAAGAAGAAACCCTGACTAAATCACCGCGCCAACCGACCGAGTCACCGGGGCGTTTAACGCAAAAGGTAAGACCAACGGGCGACCAGACTTCGCCAGAGGCGCCATAGGAGGCTCCGCCCGACCCAGGGCTCGGACTCGGGCTAAGGCCCCGGAAGACGGCGAACTCCGCTCCGCCCGACCCAGGGCTCGGACTCGGGCTAAGGCCCCGGAAGACGGCGAACTCCGCTCCGCCCGACCCAGGGCTCGGACTCGGGCTAAGGCCCCGGAAGACGGCGAACTCCGCTCCGCCCGACCAAGGGCTCGGACTCGGGCTAAGGCCCCGGAAGACGGCGAACTCCGCTCCGCCCGACCCCAGGGCTCGGACTCGGGCTAAGGCCCCGGAAGACGACGAACTCCGCCTCGCCCGACCCAGGGCTCGGACTCCGCCTCGGCCTCTGCCGAACGATCTCCGCCTCGCCCGACCCAGGGCTCGGACTCTGCCTCTGTCTTGCAGGACGGACTCGACCTCGGCTTCGGAGGAGCCTCCACGACGCCCGACCTAGGACACGAGACCGCCACGTCAACAGGAAGCGTCATCATCACCCTGCCCTGAGCCGACTTGGGTCGCAGAGAACAAGACCGGCGTCCCATCTGGCCAGCTACGCCAGATAGGCAATGATGGCGCCCCGCTAGATCATGACGACGGCGGCTCTCAGCTCCCTTACGAAAGCAGGAGAACATCAGCAAGGGCCCAGCCACTTCGACAGCTGTCCCCCCGTCCGGCTCCGTTACTCCTCCAACAGCCACGACGCCACACCAACAGGGTGCCAAGATCTCTCCGGCTGCCACCTTGGCATGTACATAGGGCGCTAGCTCTCCCTCGCTAGACACGTAGCACCTTGCTACACCCCCATCTTGTACACCTGGATCCTCTCCTTACGACTATAAAAGGAAGGACCAGGGCCTTCTTAGAGAAGGTTGGCCTCGCGGGGACGAAGGGCAGGGGCAGGCGCTCTCTCGGGGCCGCTCGCTCCCCTCACCTCGCGCGGACGCTTGTAACCCTCTACTGCAAGCGCACCCGACCTGGGCGCGGGACGAACACGAAGGCCGTGGGAATTCTCCGACTCCCTCACGACCCGGCTCCGGCCACCGACCTCTCTCTCTGTTCCCCCCTTCGCGCTCGCCCACGCGCTCGACCCATCTGGGCTGGGGCACGCGGCACTCTCACTCGTCGGCTCGGGGACCCCCCAGTCTCGGAACGCCGACAAAGCTAGTCTACCAATTCAGGGCGTGTTCGGTTACACCAATCTAGAGGGGGATTGGAGGGGTTTAAATCCCCTCCTAGTCATTTTTGACTAGGAGGGGATTTAAACCCCTCTAAGTCTCTTATGGATTGGCCTAACCGAACAAGCCTTCATGGAAGCGGCCACATCTAAACCTCTCCTAGTCATTTTTGACTAGGAGGGGATTTAAACCCCTCTAATTCTCTTCTGGATTGGCCTAACCGAACAAGCCTTCACGGAAGCGGCCACATCTCAAGATCCCTAGATGGTTGTCTACTGCTAAGAAGTCCACAAGCGTGAAGAAAATTTCAAAGGTTCAAGCTCCATCACAACTAATGTCACAACAATGTACGTAGCAACCGACTACTAAGTTGCACTAGCCGCTAGCCCAAAACCAATACCCCCAAAATCTCTGTCTCCAACCTCTTCGAAGCAGTCCCCCCAACATCCAGCCAGCAAGACAGAAGAAGCGAACCTCATGGCGAGTCAACGAACTCAGGTGCCGTTTGGTTCACATATTAGTAACGTAATGGGTAACCGATAACGTTAAATCATGTTTGTTTAAGTTCAACCGTAATCGATACCATACTACAAATGGATACCACCTTATTCAATTTTGTTACCGTCGGTATTTGAGTGTGAATCGTTACCATTACCATTTACGTTACATTTCGCGAACCAAACGGCACCTCAGTAGAGTTCGATTAGCCGCACACCTAGGTATGGCAAAATTCACCGTGGGGGCTGTTTATCCCCCATAGGGTGGGGATGGGAAAAATTACCTCACAGAGATCCACTGAGGACCCGATAAAAAATTATAGAGAACATATCTGGTGTACACGGTGCACATATTAAATCATCACCACTTATTTTAGATCTAACGTCTCTAGTTGTTTGGTATATTTTGCTAAGGACACCCTCCAATGTGGTAGTGTGTAGTGGTGGAAGGTGTTATTTGTAAATTGAATGATCAACTAGAGACGTTAGATCTAAAATGAGTGGTGATGATTTAATATGTGCACCATGTGCACCAATCTTCCATGTGCACCAGATATGTCCTCAAAATTATAATATATATATATACTAGGTCAGTACCCGTGCGTTGCAACGGGAACATATAATACCATGATAACTTATATACAAAATGTGTCTTATATTGTTATAAGAAAATATTTCATAATCCATTTGTGATCCTAGCCATACATAAATTTTGTTATTTTAATTTAGTTGTTTCACACTACATTGCAACCATCAGTATCATGCAGACTTCGATGTATGTCATGATTTGCATGGTCTCATCATTGGAAAGCACGTGCCACACCTGCCGGTAGAAGTTCCGTCGTACATCGTTAGTCATCAGGCACGCACCACCATACACGCTTGCTTAAACAAAAAATGCAAGTGTGTGTTTGCGAAGAGAATTAAAGGCAGGCCGGCACAAAAGCTACCCCGACGATGGCGAGTGGTCATTGTTGTCGGTCCACCTCTGCTCACCTCCGGTGTCGAGATGACGCCACAATCCTTGATATAATAGTCGTCGAACGCGCGCGATATGGTGAGTACCAATCACTCTTGGCTAGGCTGCCAAATGAAGTGCACCCCGGGCTCATCAGTGAGGTAGTACACCTGGTCGTTGCACCACCAGATGTGCTACTCCTCTACATACATCTTGTTCGAGGACACTCACACAACAACAACAATGGTCGTCATTCCAGCGCACAAGAATTCATGGCCGGTCAGTAGCGACTTACGTGGCAGGTTAGGCTTCAAATGGATGATGAGCTAGACGGCATGATGGCGTCGTCGTAGGTTGCGGTGCCCAGAACAACCC
Organism: Zea luxurians; assembly: GCA_029449295.1. Classification (NCBI taxonomy): domain Eukaryota; kingdom Viridiplantae; phylum Streptophyta; class Magnoliopsida; order Poales; family Poaceae; genus Zea; species Zea luxurians. The sequence continues at coordinate 48,825,462 of JAOPSE010000017.1, forward strand.
GAGAGTCGTCGACATTGGCGACGACCATGAGGTCCCCATGTTTGACGATGGACAGCGTGGTGCAGCCGCTCTGGACCGCGTCCAAGCGGCGGCTGCGTCGGAGCTTGTCGTACACAGCGGCGCATGGGCCATGTAGGACTGCTTCCAGAGGTCGAACTGGTAGTCGCCAAGTTTCTTCTCGTCGTTGGTGAGCGACGCCAACGCGAGCGCCTCGTGCTAGTGGTGTTTGTTCGGGGTTTCCAAGTAAGAAACATGGATTCATCTTTGGCATTGGTTTATGAAAATGATTTATAAGTTAGATCCATGGAAAAATATTACGGAGAATAAATGTTACACATTCAAAAAAAAGTATTTAAGTTGAAAACATTCTTCAAACAAAAGAAATTGCATGCAAGGCTCTTCTTTAAATACTACTCCCTCAATCCAAAAATATAATTTAATAATCTCGGTGATACTTATCTACTACTACACATTGTGCAAGGGTAGCAGGTGGGCTTCGGGAGAGATGTAGTATATGTTTTTACTATAATAGATGTAGACATAAATACACATGTGGTGTAGTGGTAGCTATAAACACATTTACTTGAGGGGTCGCGGGTTCGAATCCCCTTGGAGCCTGTTTTTTTAATTTAATTTTAGCTAGGCGTGGGATGCACGTGGGAATGGGAATGGGCTTTGTAGGAGGGGGAATGAGAAAGACACGTGATAGCCGGGAATGGAAATGTGAATGAGCTTTGCAGGGAGGGGGAATGAGAAAGACAGGTAGCTGGGAATGGGAATTGGGCTTTGCCGTGAAGGCGGAATAGAAATGGCAGAACACGGAATGGGGCAGCCTACCCCTTACCGTCTTAATAGGTCTTAATAGGTAGTAGAGATATTAGTGTATGTGATTTGTATTTTATAAGAGTGTGAGACTATTACTAAGTTGAATTAATTGTGGCTTGTAAGTTATCTTTGTAATAAGGTTGTTAATTATTTTAGATTTATTTTTGTCCTGATAATTCATATATTTTAAATTGTTATTATACAATATATATTTATTTTTTGTGTTCTAGTATTCCCCGCGGGGCCTCGAACGGAGAACGATGATGGGGATGATTTTATCCCGTTAAGATAAACGGGGCGGGACGAGGAATGGGTTTCGGGGAACCGGGAATGGCGCGAGGATGAGGGGCTAGTCCCTGCCCTGTTGCCATCTCTACACACACCACCCATCCAGATCATGGTCATCTGCAAGCCATAGAAGACACCTTAGACGATCGTCGCTCACCTGCCAACAGTCATGAATTGGTGTACAACATTCTGTGACCTCATGTCAAATGGTGGCCCGCCATTTGGCCCATGCAATGGGCCAAACCATTCGTCTGGTCAAAGGGTGGCTCTACAAGGAGAGCTCATTAAGAATCTTAAAGAAGTGCGTAATTATCACCAAAAATAGTCGAGTCAGAGTTATTTTCAGTGATTGTTCTACAGTAGTCGAAAATAACTTATTCTTAGGGGTGACCACAAAATACAATGCATATTTTTTATGTAAGATAAAATGGTGTTGCCAAAAACAAGTTACTTTTAGCGAAAAAATACTTATTTTCGATGCTTCCAAACCACCAAAAGTTTGTTATTTTCTTGTAATGTTTGGTCATTATGGACATGTTTTCATATTATGGACTAATTGTTAGTTAACTAATTTTAGTTTTCATATTATGGACTAATGGGAATGGTTGTCGTGCAAGCAAGTCTTAGGTGCAAGCAACAAGCGAGTCTTCTGATCCTTTAGATTATAATCCAACCTTAGATGCATGTAGGTTGTCATTTTTTTTATAAAGCTATATGGGCTAATGGTGGAGGATTTAAATATGACATATGATTAGATCCCGATCTAAAGGTCCAGAAAACTCGCCTACACATAAGGCTTACTCGTAATGTTGTACAATAGTCATTTATATGAACTAATTAACTAATTGTTAATTAATTAAACCTTCTTTAGAACAAAGGAAAAGTGAAGGAGTTTTGAAGGATTAAAACCCTATGGAAAGTTTTCCTATATAGTCCTTTAGAACAAAGGATTGAGTTGCTACAAATTCTATAAAAATCCTAAGGAATTAAAGCATTGTAGTGAGATTTTGAGTATTTTTAACATGAGGTCTAACCTCTAGCTTAGGCCCCCTTTGGGTTCCAAAGGAAAAGTAGAGAAATTTTGGACGATTGGATTCATATAGAAATTTTTCCTATGTAGCCCTTTGTAACAAAGGATTGAGTTCCTACAAATCCTATAAAATTCCTATGAGGTTGCTAATTATAGCGATATTTTGGAGGATATCTATCAAGAGGTCCAACCTCTTGTAAACTTTCATTTGTGTCTCTCTCCTAATTCTTGTATTCTTTCTATGTTACATTCAAACACTATGTTTAGAAGTTTTCCTGTATTTTTAGTCCATGTAGGATTATAATTGTCATGCAACTTCGTTACTATGTTTTCCTATTCATATATTTTAACAATCCTGCATTCCAAAGAGGCCTAAATTAGCTCTAGTTTACATCAAACACTCTATTTAAAAGTTTTCATGTATTTTTAATCTATGTAGGATTGTAATTGTCATGCAACTTCGTTACTACGTTTATCCTATTCCTAAAGGGGGCCTAAATTAGCTCTAGTACATCCATTTATCCTATTCCCAAAGGGGGCCTAAATTAGCTCTAGTACATTGACTGAAGGCTAACAGGTATAGGTGGGCAAAATTAGTCATCTCCACTCTCCAACTAGTTATCATCTAACTAGCTAACTAATCACAGCTAATTTTTAGCCTAACTAATAACTGGCTAGCCAACCATAAGCGTGTGTATCCAAACATGCCCTATATCTATCTATTATCTATATGCTATTTAATAAAAGAGTAAAAAATTTGGCTAAAAAGGGATCATGAGGTGATTATGTTAAAAACAACTAAGCCAGTTTCATGAGACACGACCGAAACTGAAGTTAGGGGTTTTCGGCCTTATAGGATAACTAGGTGAGTGCCTGTGCGTTGCAACGGGACCACTACATTGCAACCTTTAATATCATACAGACTTCTATATATGATAGTACAATACTTGCACATTGCTACGGTTTGTATATATCATGAGATCTACATGTTAGATCAAGGACACACATAATCGAGAGGTGAAAATTAGATTCCAATACTTTCTCATGTAGTTTAACTCAAATTTAGATTCCAATGCTTGGACCTATAAACCCATAGAATATATCACAAATATTTGGGGTAGACACTTAGAGATGCATGTCCAGCAAACTATCACATCTTGTGCTGGTGAGCTTAGTAGATCACGAGTTCAGAGGATGTGAAGTGGAGTAGCTTACAACCGTATCCAACTGGCATGCCAAACATAATGGTAAGTGTCTAAGTGGACCTCTAAGTCTCATCAACTTACCAGAGTTCACCTGGTTAAATTGGATCGCATGAACTAATTAATGTCAAGTGACCTAGAAACACAAACACATTTGATTACTGATTAGGCAATCGAAACTAGACAATAATTTTCTTTGTTCAACATCATTTTAACAAACAAATCATTTGTAGTAGTTTACTTAAATTTATTTTTTGAACAGTCCACAAAGTAAACATGCCCATGAGAACAATGTGTAGTTATGAAACCTTGACAACTTTTGCACCAGCACTACAAGCAGAAAATAAGTCAAAGAACACAAATATGCTCGCTTAACTCAGAACTGCTTTAAATGAATATATGGAAGTTTACACATGTCATGTGATACATACTTTAGTTGGTGTCCAACGATAACATATGTATGGCCATGTGTTGTGTTTTTAATCAAAATTAAGCTGCCTCGGCCAGTGTAGGCAAGACCAGGGAAGGCCCACCTCTTCTCCAGTGAGCAGCGTTGGCTGCCTCAGCTTCCAGCGCCACCGCGCCGGTCCTTGAGGCCTGCGACTTGGTGAGGTCCCAACTGCACTGACTCACACCTACTCCGAGGACTCATGTTGTCTCACGCCCTACCTTTTCTTAGATCTGAACCGTCGTCCTTTGTATCTCGGTTTGCTTGATTACAACCGATAAACAGGAATAGTAGATTGAAGACTGAATCGATGGTTTTTGCTTTTTTGAGCAAAATTTTGGTTCACGACCTCTAAACACCGAAATAGAAAAGGACCCAAAAAATGGACCCAAATTTTCAGTCATGAACAAATACCCAGCACGCTAACTGCAAAAATCTATAGAGCAAAGATTACTGAGACTGGCAGTGACAGACTATACATACCACCATATCCCCAGTTGCCTCGTCCTCGGCCACCGCCACCTCCTCTATTCCGGTTGTAATTCCAGCCTCCATTTCCTGATGGCAAAAATATTATCATCATACATGATTGTATAGAACCAACAAGATTAAACCAAGAAAAGCTGAACATATGAGTTGAAGCAACCTGGAGGACTGAGTGGCGTAGTGATTACAAATGCTTCAACAATGTTATTTAAAAATCGACTAATATGGTAAATAAGCATTCATTTTAGTACACACCATATCCTCCATATCCACCTTGGTTGTAACCATTACTGCCATAGCCACCTTAGCAACAGACAGACGACTGGTAGTTGCTACCGGCAATAGACAGACTGCTAGTTGCTGCATACTGGATTCTACCAGTAGCATGCTGCATTCTACAAGTAAGCAGTTCAAACCACATAGACATTGATACTTAGACCGTGTCCAGCAGTTCACCCATATGATCACCCAAAACACTATTTTGCACTTGAGTTCCAACCACAACAAACATAGTGTCTCAGAAAAACTTGAGTTCCAACCACAACTAATGCAGTGTCTCAAAAGCACTTGAGTTCACACCGACGATGGCATCATCCAAGATGGAAGGCGCTGCGATGCAAGGCAATACCAGTGAAAGATCTAAGCAGGGAGATTGGAGGGAGTGTGGATCCTCGATAGGGCTCGTCGGCATGGACAGATCCATGGCGACAGGGATGCCATTGTAATAAGTACAATGTAACATCTCAATCAATCACACCAAACAAGTTTGAGTAAGCTTTTCAACATTAATTAGGATGGTTCTAAACATAGTTCTAAAAATTGGAAGTTTAAGCCAATCATCTGCCAATATTAGTAATATATGGTTTCTCAACAATATATGAATCACTGCTTAGAAACATCTGTCTACCCCACCTAGGTGTGCTAGGTAGTTGGCATAACTGGTGCCAAGCACTTCTAAAAATACTTATAGGTAAATTACAAAGCATTCCAAGTCTGCATGCATTGAGCGAAAGTAATTGGTTCTATGTCTATTTTATAAATCATATCACCAATCAATATAATCATTACTCAATAATATTACAGTAAACACATGTTCTTTTTTGTTTGATTGTGCTCGATGCCTAAATAATCAAGACTACAAGACACAACAATGTCACAGACTCACAGTAATTACATGCAGATATAATGAAGTGTATGTTGGGGGCAATGAACTACGACAATGCTCACCTGCTCACTCATAAATCTCCATGCTTCTTATTTTTAAAAATTGGAGAAATGTTTTCTTTCATAAGCTCTTACCATTTGGGCATCCTTTTTTATTGATAAAATGTTTCCAGTGTAAGGGGAGCGATAGAATAGAAACAATAAGCATCGATAAAGCTATAGCAGTGAGAACAACGAAAAAAAGTCCTTGACCTTTGCTACGGAAATTCAGTAGAAACCTTTGGATTTGCAGTATGTTATTTTCAGCATAAAAAAGCATGTCATGCCAATGTTCTGAAAACATAGATTTTTGACATGCTTGCAAAAACCATACCGAGCATCGTTTTTCTTTGGTGAGAAGAGTAGAGACCAACATAAAATGCAACAATGCTACATGCCAAACCTCGAATAAATAGCGAACAGCTACAGAGGACAAAACTAAGCTGAAAAGAAAATTCTAGATCTCAAAGAATGTACAATCGTATCATCTAGATTACTTTAGGGGAGCTCCATACCTAGGTTACGTAGTTGTTCTATAGTTCCTTGCCCAAGAGATTTGTTAAGTTTAAGGAGACAAAGAATTCCAGCAGTGATCCTCCCCATTGCATCAGCCTCAGATCTGCAAAGCATCACAAGGTGCTCTAGTTCTTCTTTTGTTGCAATCGCCTCGATCTGCAAAGCTCAAATGGATAAACAGTTCAGAAAGCAGATTCAAATCGACATGTTTAGACAATTGACTAAAATGAGCTCTGAAAGTCGCCTAGAGGGGGGTGAATAGGCGGAATCTGAAAATTATAAACTTAAGCACACACTATAAGCCGGGGTTAGCATTAGAATTAAAATCGAGTCCGAAAGAGAGGGCGAAAAATAAATCACAAGCAAATCAAGAGAGTGACGCAGTGATTTGTTTTACCGAGGTTCGGTTCTTGCAAACCTACTCCCCACTGAGGTGGTCACAAAGATCGGATCTCTTTCAACCCTTTCCCTCTCTCAAACGGTCACCTAGACCGAGTGAGCTTTTCTCCTCAATCAATTGGGACACTTAGTCCCCACAAGGACCACCACAACTTGGTGTATCTTGCTTTGATTACAAGTGTCTTGAGAACAAGAAAGAAGGAAGAAGAAAAGCGATCCAAGCGACAAGAACTCAAATGAACACAAATATCTCTCTCTCACTAGTCACTAATTGATTGGAGTGATCTTGGACTTGGGAGAGGATTTGATCTCTTGTTTGTGTCTTGGAGTGAAGTCTAGAGCTCTTGTATTGAATGCAATGGCTGAAAACTAGGATGCCTTGAAGTGTGGTGGTTGGGGGGTATTTATAGCCCCAACCTCCAAAGTGGCTGTTGGGGAGGCTGTCTGTCGATGGGCACACCGGACAGTCCGGTGCACCACCAGACACTGTCCGGTGCGCCAGCCACGTCACCCAACCATTAGGGTTTGACCGTTGGAGCTTCTGACAGCTGGGCCACCGGACAGTCCGGTGGGGCATCGGACAGTCACTGTTCACTGTCCGATGCGCCTTCTGGCGCCTGCACTGACTCTGCGCGCGCAGACGTGCACTGTAGCGTTCACTGTTCACTTTTGCAGACGACCATTGGCGCTGTAGCCGTTACTCCGCATGACTCACCGGATAGTCTGGTGGCACACCGGACAGTCCGGTGAATTATAGCGGAGTGGCTCTCCAAAAGCCCGAAGCTGAGCAGTTCAGAGTTGATCTCCCTGGTGCACCGGACACTGTTCGGTGGCACACCGGATAGTCCGGTGCGCCAGACCAAGGCAGCCTTCGGTTGGATTTGCTCCTTTCTTTTTGAACCCTATCTTGGACTTTTTATTGGTTTGTGTTGAACCTTTGGCACCTGTAGAACTTATAATCTAGAGCAAACTAGTTAGTCCGTTTATTTGTGTTGGGCAATTCAACCACCAAAATTATTTAGGAAAAGGTTTGACCCTATTTCCCTTTCAATCTCCCCCATTTTGGTGATTGATGCCAACACAAACCAAAGCAAATATATAAGTGCATAATTGAACTAGTTTGCATAAGGTAAGTGCAAAGGTTGCTTGGAATTAAACCAATTTTAAACTTTCATAAGATATGCATGGATTGCTTTCTTTCTTTTAACATTTTGGACCACGCTTGCATCACTAGTTTTGTTTTTGTAACTCCTTTAAAAAATTCTTTTCAAAATCCTTTTGCAAATAGTCAAAGGTATATGAATAAGATTTCGAGAAGCATTTTTAAGATTTTGAAATTTTCTCCCCTGTCTCAAATGCTTTTCCTTTGGCTAAACAAAACTCCCCCTTAATGAAATTCTCCTCTTAGTGTTCAAGAGGGTTTTACCAATTGAGATAGAATTTCTTAGAGGAATACTAGTTTCAAAGATACCAATTGAGAAACATTTAAAAAACTTAAACTTTGTTTCGAAAATTTTTTGAAATTGGTGTGGTGGTGCGGTCCTTTTGCTTTGGGCTAATACTCTCTCCCCCTTTGGCATTGATCGCCAAAAATGGATACTTTGAGCGAAATTTGAGCCCTTAGTAACGTCTCTCCCCCTTTGGCAAGCAATATATGAGTGAAAGATTATACCAATGTGGAGAGATGGCGGCAAAGAGTAAATAATACTGATGGAGTTGAGTGGAAGCGTCGTCTTTGTTGAATACTCCATTTCCCTTTCAATTCTATGACTAAGCATGAAAATACACTTGTAAACACATTAGTCATAGACATAAAAGAGATATGATCAAAGGTATATAAATAGGCCATGTGTGCGAAGTATCAATCAAAATTCCGAGAATCAAGAATGTTTAGCGCATTCCTAAGTTTGGTAAAGGTTTTCTCATCTAATGGCTTGGTAAAGATATCGGCTAATTGTTCTTTGGTGTTAATATAGGCTATCTCGATATCCCCCCTTTGTTGGTGATCTCTCAAAAAGTGATACCGAATGGCTATGTGCTTAGTGCAGCTGTGTTCAACGGGATTATCCGCCATGTGGATTGCACTCTCATTATCACATAGGAGAGGGACTTTGCTAAATTTGTAGCCATAGTCCCTGAGGGTTTGCCTCATCCAAAGTAATTACACACAACAATGGCCTGCGGCAATATACTCGGCTTCGGCGGTAGAAAGAGCTACTGAGTTTTGTTTCTTTGAAGCCCAAGACACCAGGGATCTCCCCAGAAACTAACAAGTCCCTGATGTGCTCTTCCTATCAATTTTACACCCTGCCCAATCAGCATCTGAATATCCTAATAAATCAAAAGAGGATCCCTTAGGGTACCAAAGGCCAAACTTAGGTATATAAACTAAATATCTCAATATTCTTTTCACGGCCCTAAGGTGAACTTCCTTAGGATTGGCTTGGAACCTTGCACAAATGCATACAGAAAGCATAATATCCGGTCGAGATGCACATAAGTAGAGTAAAGATCCTATCATCGACCGGTATACCTTTTGATCTACTGATTTACCTCTCGTGTCGAGGTCGAGATGCCCATTTGTTCCCATGGGTGTCTTGATGGGCTTGGCATCCTTCATTCCAAACTTGGTGAGTATGTCTTGAATGTACTTTGTTTGGCTGATGAAGGTGCCCTCTTGAAGTTGCTTGACTTGAAATCCTAGGAAATACTTCAACTCCCCCATCATAGACATCTCGAATTTTTGTACCATGATCCTACTAAACTCTTCACAAGTAGATTTGTTAGTAGACCCAAATATGATATCATCAACATAAATTTGGTATACAAACAAATCTTTTGCAATGGTTTTAGTAAAGAGAGTGGGATCGGCTTTTCCGACTTTGAAGCCATTAGTGATAAGGAAATCTCTTAGGCATTCATGCCATGCTCTTGGGGCTTGCTTGAGCCCATAAAGCGCCTTTGAGAGTTTGTACACATGGTTAGGATACTCACTATCTTTAAAGCCGGGAGGTTGCTCAACATAGACCTCTTCCTTGATTGGTCCATTGAGGAAGGCACTCTTCACGTCCATTTGATAGAGCTTAAAGCCATGGTAAGTAGCATATGCAAGTAATATACGAATTGACTCAAGCCTAGCTACTGGTGCATAGGTTTCACCAAAATCCAAACCTTCGACTTGTGAATAACCCTTGGCCACAAGTCGTGCTTTGTTCCTTGTCACCACACCATGCTCATCTTGCTTGTTGCGGAATACCCACTTGGTTCCTACAATGTTTTGGTTAGGACGTGGAACCAAATGCCATACCTCATTCCTCGTAAAGTTGTTGAGCTCTTCTTACATCGCCAGCACCCAATCCGAATCTTTAAGTGCATCCTCTACCCTGTGTGGCTCAGTAGAGGAAACAAAAGAGTAATATTCACAAAAATGAGTGACTCGAGATCGAGTGGTTACCCCCTTATGAATATCGCCGAGGATGGTGTTCACGGGGTGATCTCTTTGAATCGCCTCGTGGACTCTTGGGTGTGGCGGTCTTGGACCCTGATCATCTTCCTTGTCTTGATCATGGGCATCTCCCCCTTGATCATTGTCCTCCTCTTGAGGTGGCTCATCTTCTTGATCTTCTTCTTCATTATCTTGATCCTGTTCCTCATCTTGAGTTGGTGGAGATGCTTGATTTGAAGATGATGGTTGATCTTGTACTTGTGGAGGCTCTTCGAATTCCTTAGGACACACATCCCCAATGGACATGTTCCTTAGCACGACGCACGGAGCCTCTTCATCATCTAGCTCATCAAGATCAACTTGCTCCACTTGGGAGCCGTTAGTCTCATCAAACACAATGTCACAAGAAACTTCAACTAGTCCAGTGGACTTGTTAAAGACTCTATATGCCCTTGTGTTTGAATCATAACCAAGTAAAAAGCCTTCTACAGCCTTAGAAGCAAATTTAGATTTTCTACATCTTTTAACAAGAATAAAACATTTGCTACCAAAGACTCTAAAATATGAAACATTGGGCTCCGGTGAGGAGTTCATATGATGTCTTCTTGAGGATTCAGTGAAGGTAGAGCCGGTTGATGGAGTAGCAGGCGATGTTAATTGAGAGCACCTAGAGGGGGGTGAATAGGTGATCCTGTAAAATTCAACACTAATAGCCACAAAACTTAGTTATGAAAGTTAGAACGGCCAAGTAGCTTGAAACGAGCTCTTGTGAACACAGACAATCAAAGAGAGAACAATCACAAGAGACACGCGATTTTATCCCGTGGTTCGGCCAAGTAACACTTGCCTACTTCCACGTTGTGGCGTCCCAATGTACGAGACTTGCACTTAACCCCTCTCAAGTGATCCAATGATCAACTTGAATACCACGACTTTTCTTCCTTTATCCTTCTCCCGTTTGTGAGGAATCTCCACAAGTTGGAGCCTCTCGCCCTTACAATGATGATCACAAAGAAAGCATGGAGTAAGGTTGGGATGAGCAACACACACAGGACACAAATCGCAACACACCCACGCACACAAGAGAAGGCGTGAGCTCAAATGACAACACAGGGAGTCCTTGACTCGAATAGAGCTCAAATCTCAAACACAACAAAACGAATGCGCGGGAACAAAGTCTGGATGCCTTAGGATGCTTAGTGAATGCTTGTGTAGCTCCTCCATGCGCCTAGGGGTCCCTTTTATAGCCCCAAGGCAGCTAGGAGCCGTTGGAGATCAACAAGGAAGGTTATCCTTGCCTTCTGTCGAGTGGCGCACCGAACCGTCCGGTGCGCCACCGGACAGTCACTGTAGACAGTCCAGTGCCGATCTCCTTCCTTTTCTAGCGCAGACGACCGTTGCAACTCTGGGCCCGTTGGTGCACCGGACAGTCCGGTGCCCCTCGCCGACCGTTGGAGTTGCCACGCGTCGCGTGAAGATTGCGCGGCCGACCATTGGCGCTGGCGACCGTTGGCTCACCGGACAGTCCGGTGAATTATAGTCATACACCGCCAAACTTTCCCGAGAGTGGCCTGTTCACCGGAGTTCAGCCTGGCGCACCGGACACTGTCCGGTGCACCACCTGACAGTCTAGTGTGCCAGACTGAGCAGAGTTTTGGCTGCACCGAGCCAAGATTTTTCGCAATTCTTTTCTCGTTGTTTCTAGCACTTAGACAGAATATGTTAGTACTCAAAACAATGTACTAAGTCTAGAAACGTACCTTGTTACATGATTTGCACTTCTTGCTTATTTGGCACCTAACAACTTAAAGATTATGTGTTGGCACTTAATCACCAAAACATTATAGAAATGGCCCAAAGGCACATTTCCCTTTCAATCTCCCCCTTTTTGGTGATTTATGCCAACACCTCAAAAGGCAACCAAAATAAGTGCAACATCAATGCAAATGAGGACCAAATTGTTTTTGACTCTAATTTGGCATATTTGGATCATCCTTTGCCACCACTTGGTTTGTTTTTTTTTGCAAATCAAATTCATTTTCCTATCTCTAAGTCAAACACACTTGTTTGGGCACAAAGAGAGATAATGCAAGAGTGAAATTTGATCGAGTGCCAAAAACTCCCCCTTTTCCCATGATCAAAAATTTTCCCCCACAAGAGACCAAATTTTGCAATAAGAGTATTTTGACAAATCAAAAGTTCTAACTCTATTGTTTTCAAAATTCACAAGTGGTAGCTGATCCATTTGCTTGCTTTGGCCTTAATTTCTCCCCCTTTGGCATTAAGCACCAAAATGGGATTATTCTTGGCCCTTTAACCCCATTGCCTCACCAAAATTGTCAATTAAGAGCAAAAAGGCAATAAGAGCATAGATATGAACTTGGAGTTAATTACACTAATACTGGAGTGCAGTGGAAGTCTTTGCATGGTCCAAGTTCACCTTTCCCTTTCAATGCACCTTTGAGACTACATCAAGTATACTCAAACACAAATGTTAGTCTCAAAGGGTCAAGTTGTAGCACATCTCCCCCTAAATATGTGCATCATTCACACATGGACTTGTGAGGTCCGGGGATCCCTTGCACAACTTGAGCACCATCAATAAGCAACAAATTACATAAATGCATGAAGTAACATGATCAAAGGCATAAAACACATGTATTCTACAGATCAATCCAAGTTACGCGAATCTAAGACATTTAGCTCACTACGCAACCTGCAAAACCTTTTCTCATCTAAAGGCTTGGTAAAGATATCGGCTAGCTGGTTCTCGGTGCTAACATGGTACACTTCGATATCACCCTTTTGCTGGTGGTCTCTCAAAAAGTGATGTCGGATGTCTATGTGCTTAGTGTAGCTGTGTTCAACAGGATTATCCGCCATGCGGATTGCACTCTCATTGTCACATAGGAGTGGGACTTTGCTCAGATTGTAGCCAAAGTCCCTGAGGGTTTGCCTCATCCAAAGTAGTTGCACGCAACACTGTCCTGCGGCAACATACTCGGCCTCAGCGGTGGATAGGGCAACTGAAGTTTGTTTCTTTGAGCTCCACGACACCAGGGACCTTCCTAGAAATTGGCACGTCCCTAATGTGCTCTTCCTATCAACCTTGCACCCGACATAATCAGAGTCTAAATATCCAATTAAGTCAAAGATAGACCCCTTTGGATACTAGATCCCGAAGCAAGGCGTAGCAACTAAATACCTAAGAATTCGCTTAACGGCCACAAGGTGACATTCCTTGGGGTCGGATTGATATCTAGCACACATGCATACACTTAGCATAATGTCCGGTCTACTAGCACATAAATAAATCAAGGAACCTATCATAGACAGGTATGCCTTTTGATCAACGGACTTACCTCCTTTGTTGAGGTCGACATGCCCGTCGGTTCCCATCGGTGTCTTTGCGGGCTTTGCGTCCTTCATCCCAAACCTCTTAAGAAGGTCTTGAGTGTACTTCGTTTGGGAGAGGAAGGTGCCATCCTTGAGTTGCTTCACTTGGAACCCAAGGAAGTAGGTCAACTCGCCCATCATCGACATCTCAAACTTTTGAGTCATCACCCTGCTAAATTCCTCACAAGACTTTTGATTAGTAGAACCAAATATTATGTCATCGACATAAATTTGGCACACAAAAAGATCACTGTCACAAGTCTTAGTAAAAAGAGTGGGATCGGCTTTCCCAACCTTGAAAGCATTAGCAATTAAGAAATCTCTAAGGCATTCATACCATGCTCTTGGGGCTTGCTTAAGTCCATAGAGCGCCTTAGAGAGCTTAAAAACGTGGTCGGGATACCTGTCATCCTCAAAGCCAGGGGGTTGTTCCACGTATACCTCCTCCTTGATCGGCCCATTGAGGAAAGCGCTCTTCACGTCCATTTGAAACAACCTGAAAGAATGGTGAGCGGCATAGGCTAATAGAATGTGAATAGACTCTAGCCTAGCCACAGGAGCAAAAGTCTCCTTAAAATCCAAACCTGCGACTTGGGCATAACCTTTTGCCACAAGTCGAGCCTTGTTTCTTGTCACCACCCCGTGCTCGCCTTGCTTGTGGCGGAACACCCACTTGGTTCCCACAACGTTTTGCTTTGGACGTGGCACCAGGCTCCAAACTTCATTTCGCTTGAAGTTGTTGAGCTCTTCCTGCATGGCCAACACCCAATTTGGATCCTGCAAGGCCTCTTCTACCCTGAAAGGCTCAATAGAAGAGACAAACGAGTAATGCTCACAAAAATTAGCTAGACATGAGTGAGTTGTTACTCCCTTGCTTATGTCACCCAGTATCTGATCGACGGGGTGATGTCGTTGGATCATCGCTCGGACTTGAGTTGGAGGGGTCAGTGGTGCTTCTTCCTCCAAAACTTGTTCTTCTTGTGCTCCCCCTTGATCACACGCCTCCTCTTGAGGAACCTGTCCATCATCTTGAGTTGGGGGATGCACCATTGTTGAGGAAGAAGGTTGATCTTGCTCTTGTTGTTCCTGTGGTCGCACATCTCCAATCGCCATGGTGCGTATTGCGACCGTTGGAACGTCATCTTCATCTATGTCATCAAGATCAACTTGCTCTCTTAGAGAGCCATTAGTCTCATCAAATACAACATCGCTAGAGACTTCAACCAAACCCGATGATTTGTTGAAGACCCTATACGCCTTTGTATTTGAGTCATATCCTAGTAAAAACCCTTCTACAGCTTCGGGAGCAAATTTAGAATGTCTACCTTTCTTCACCAGAATGTAGCACTTGCTCCCAAATACACGAAAGTAAGAGACATTGGGTTTTTTACCGGTAAGAAGTTCGTAGGAGGTCTTCTTGAGGAGGTGATGCAGATATAGCCGATTTATGGCGTGGCAGGCTGTATTCATAGCCTCTGACCAAAATCGCTCAGGCGTCTTGAACTCTCCAAGCATCGTCCTCGCCATGTCGATAAGCGTCTTGTTCTTCCTCTCTACCACACCATTTTGCTATGGTGTGTAGGGAGCGGAGAACTAGTGCTTGATGCCTTCCTCCTCAAGATACTCCTCCACTTGCAGATTCTTGAACTCGGACCCGTTGTCGCTTCTTATCTTTTTCAGCTTGAGCTCAAATTCGTTTTGAGCCCTCCTTAGAAAGCGCTTTAGGGTCTCTTGGGTTTCTGTTTTATCCTGCAAAAAGAACACCCAAGTGAAGCGGGAAAAATCATCGACAATAACAAGACCATACTTACTTCCCCCGATGCTAAGGTAGGCAACGGGTCCAAAGAAGTCCATATGTAGTAGCTCCAATGGTCTTGATGTTGTCATCACATTCTTGCTATGATGAGTGCTCCCCACCTGTTTTCCTGCCTGACAAGCTGCACAAGGTCTATCTTTCTCGAAACATACATTTGTTAGACCTAACGCATGTTCTCCCTTTGGAAGTTTATGAAGGTTCTTCATCCCAACATGTGCTAGATGGTGATGCCACAGCCAGCTCATGCTAGTCTTAGCGATTGAGCCTGCATCTAGATCGGCCTCCTCTTTCGAAAAATCAACTAAGTAGAGTTTGTAGTCTAGTACATCCTTAAATGCTAATGAACCATCACTCCTTCTAAAGACAGAAACATCAACATTTGTAAACAAACAATTGTAGCCCATGTGGCACAATTGACTTACAGACAGGAGATTATAACCAAGCGACTCTACTAGAAATACGTTTGAAATGGAGTGCTCGTTGGTGATGGCTATCTTGCCCAAGCCTTTGACCTTGCCTTGGTTCCCATCTCCAAAGATGATCGTATCCTGGGAATCCTTGTTCTTGACGTAGGAGGTGAACATCTTCTTCTCCCCCGTCATGTGGTTTGTGCATCCGCTGTCGATAATCCAGCTTAAGCCCCTGGATGCATAAACCTGCAAGGCCATTTACACTTGGGTTTTAGGTACCCAACTCTTGTTGGGTCCTACAAGGTTAGTCACAATAGCCTTTGGAACCCAAATACAAGTCTTGTCTCCCTTGCATTTGGATCCCAACTTTCTAGCAACTACTTTTTCATTCTTACATAAGAGCGCAAATGAAGTATTACAAGCATGGTAAATAGTGGAAGGTTCATTACACACTCTCCTAGGCGCATGATGCACAACATGACTTCTCCTAGGCCTACTTCTACCATGCATAAAAGTAGAGCTAGAGGCAAACATAGCATGTGGATCAAAAGCATCATGATTATAACTTCTATTATAATTGGAATGACTAGCAATTTTCCTATTATAAATGAAAGCATGGTTTCTTTGAGGACTATTAGCCATAGGGGCCTTCCCTTTCTCCTTGGTGAGAATGGGAGCCTTTTGGCTTGTTAAGTTCTTGGTTTTCCTTTGAAAACCAAGACCATCCTTAATTGAGGGGTGTCTACCAACAGTGTAGGCATCCCTAGCAAACTTCAATTTATCAAAATCATTTTTGCAAGTCTTAAGTTGAGCATCAATACTTGCCACCTCATCATTTACTTTAGAAATGGACGCAAGATGATCATCACAAGCATCAATATCAAAATCTTTGCATTTATTGCAAATAACTACATGTTCTACACAAGATCTAGTAGTATTAGCTTCCTCTAGCTTAGCATTTAAATCATCATTCAAAATCTTTAAACTAGATATTGATTCATGGCACACAGACAATTCAGAGGATAACATTTCATTTCTCTTAATTTCTAGAGCAAGTGTAACACCCGGTTTTAAAGAACAAAGCCGGGTGCATCTCATACATGCGCCAAGAAGACAACACATATAATAACAGAGTGTATAGAGATAAATGTCATAAAACATCAGAGTACATATTACATAGCGGAAGACTTACCAAAAATAAAAGCTAAATATAACACGAACTAAGGATCGTCGGCGCCAATGTCGACTGAGAAACGCCACCTAGATCAGATCAAACTCCTCGATACTTGACTCCACTTGAAACCACCTGTTCTTCTCCTGTGGGGGGGGTGTGAGACAGCAAGAGTGAGCTCACATACGATCATAGCTCAACAAGTCGTGGGGAATAATGTGACATGAACTCACCAAAGGTGGGAGTTCATGAAGTGTAAGGCTGATCAATGACATAAAGGCTGAAGCTGAGCATTGCTTTTATAAGTTGGTCAAAATTTTATTAGCAGTTACTAAGTGTAAGTAAATACCAAACCATTATAATAATAAGTAAAAGTAATAACAAAATAATCCCAAATGCAATGAAATGACAGGTTAAGTTTAAGTTCCATAATTTAATCATGTGAGGGTCCGAGCCGCTCTTGACCGTGAGCACGGCTAGTATACTAGTTTTACACTCTGCAGAGGTTGCGCATCTTTACCCACAAGTCATGTTACCCATCTGCCAAGAGATGGCCAATCCCATACACCTCTACCGAGGAGGCGAGGCAGGGTAACACTACGAGGCCTTTACAAAGTTCCACTAGCTTCAGACTACCCGCTACAGTTTATGGGAAGATCCAGTAAAGGGTTCCTGGCTGATAGCCATCGCAGCAAAATCAACCAGGGACCTCCCCGCACTGACCTCTCCCCTACTGCCCTTGCCCCTTTCGGGTAAGGTAGCCCTCCCCTAGCTTTCCTAGTTAATCAGCCAAGGGCGTCCCATTCCACCCTTGTGGTAGCACTGTTTTCCCGGGTGGTCGCTCCATGTTCCCATTAACATAATGATCTTAACATGAACAAGGAATAATACAACAGATAACAATAAACAGTATAACAATAAGTGATGAATATCTCTATACCCAAATCCACATAAAGCAATAGCATGTACTACCCAAAACTTTAGTAGTAAACCAGTGGTGAAGCAAGGTATAAAGATAGTCAAAATCTAGGGTATCCTATTGGGTCCCAGCAAAATTATCCTATGCAGATCATTATGAATAATAAGAACATGAATGGGTAAAATAAGTGATCAAGGGCACAACTTGCCTGGCACTTGAGAATCCAGGTACCAATTTGCTTTTCAGATAACACGTGTCCTCGCGCTAGACGTAGCAATACAAGCAAACATGGTATATACACAATTAACATCACACCAAACATAAGATTATACTGTATAATAATGATCTACACGTTTCTACGAGACCAACGCAACTTGAACGAATCAAATCGGAGTTAAAACGAAGGAGATACGAATTTCTTAAGGTTTAATGTGATTAAAATAGGATTAGATGACAAATTAATTTTCTAACTGAGTTCATGTCAAAACAGTGATACTAAATGATAAAGAATATTATTATAAAATTTTAGAAACTGGAATGGTTCAATTTGGACCAAAAATGGAATTTCTATGAATTTTACAAGTTTCTAGATTTGTTTTTGTATTAAAAATGAATTTCTAATACTATTTTTCTGTTTTTAAACGTCTCTGGACTGGGCCTTAATAACCAGAAAAGTCAGGGGCCAGTTTGCAACTAATTCTAAGACTCAGCCAAACTCCCCTACGGACGGCGGGTTATTTTCTAAATTCTATAAGGGTCTTTCTGCAAAGTGGTCTGGCGAAGAGGTATCGGCCGTTCGTGGCCGCTGGATCCTTTCTGGACGACCTAGATTAGATCTGCGTGGGGGAATAATTGGTACGCGTTTGCAGACGCCCGATCCAAATCCAATGGTCCGAATTTGACCACGCATCAACAATCCCAGATCCACTCATTATCCGATCTACGGTTTAGATTTAAAATGCGAAGGGGTATTCCTTACCTCTAATCGCAGCCGCAGATCCATCCATCAACGGCCTACGCGCGCTGCCCCCTTTCTACTGTTCTTCCCCCGGCAACACGGACGGCGGCGCGCGTCGCCCGCGGCGGAAGACATCGCCGGAATCCGGTTCATGCCGATACGGCGATCCAAACTCGATGGGGCTTCTGCTACACAATGCTATACGCTAGAAGAACAGGACGGTTGGAAACTTACCCCGCAATCCCTCGTCAACAGTCACGGCGACGGCAACTGGCGGATCACCGACGTCGGTGAAGAATTACTCGGCGACGCAGACACCTTTGCGCCCGTGGTTGCTTTGGTGTGGCCCCACGAGTGCCCAAGAAACACCCAGCTTCGAGAATGGAACCCTGGTGACTAAGAGCGGCGAATCTCGGTGGCCGTCGCCCGCGGCGATGAAGTGGGACCCGGCTCCGCCCACGATGGAGAAGATGGCTCTAGAGAAACCCAGGGGAGGTCAGCGCACGGCAGCTACGTGGACGCCCAGCCTTTATCCCCCGAGACCTCGACGGCGGGGACGTGGTCTACGCGCGCGAAACAAGGGGGAGCTCCGCGCCCAGCGTCCGGGTTGTTGACGCGGATAGGAACAGACCCAGCGAAGAAGGGGGAGAGATAGAGATGACAGCTAGGGCCCACTGGTAAGCCAAACAAGGAGTGGAAGCGTGGGGATTCCTGGTGGGCGGGTCCCGCGAGTCAGGGTTATGTGGCCGCATAGGGCGTGAGGTTGAGTGGGCTGCGCGGGGAAATCGTGGGTAGTGGGCCGATTTGGTTAGGAACTGGCCCACACAGCATTTTGACCTTTTCTTTTTATTTTTTTCTGTTTTCTTTAATTGTTTTGAATCCAAATTTGAATTTGAATTGTGAGCTTCTATTTTGAGTCCATTATACAAATTCACACTCCAATGTTGGAATAATGTATTTTCATTTACATATTTTTATCCTTACATTATTTATTTCCTTCTCTTTTCTAGATTCAAAAATTTCTTTTAGGATTTAATTTTCCCCTTTTTGGTCTTTATTATTTTCTTGTTATAAAATGCACACCAAAAATAAAATATTCAGCATGATGCAAGGGTTTAGTAGCATCTGTTTTTTTTATTAATTGTTCTTGGACATGGTGTTCACATATGATGATGCACAAAGATCAAACTCACATAAAGAGAAATTGTTTCTCTATTGGTATTATTTCTGACAATTTACAAAGTGGGTGTTACAAATCCTACCCCCCTTAAAAATAATCTCGTCCTCGAGATTTAAAAAGAACTAGAGAAAAGGTGGGGAAAATCCATGCGAAGCTCTTCTTCTCTTTTCCCAAGTTGCTTCATCTTCACCATAGTGTCTCCATTGTATTTTACACATCTTTATCACCTTATTTCTTGTAACTCGAGTCAACGTGTCAAGAATCTTGATCGGATACTCTGTGTAAGTCAAATCCTCTTGAGCACTAAGGTCTTCCATTGGTAACTGTTCTTCAGGGACTCGGAGACACTTCTTAAGTTGAGACACATGGAATACATTATGTACATCCGATAGATTATCAAGTAGCTCGAGTTAATAGGCCATCTCTCCAACTTGCCTAAAAACTCAAAATGGTCCAATAAAGTGAGGGGACAATTTGCCCTTAACTTTAACTCTCCTCAATCCACGAAGTGGTGACACCTTGAGGTAAACATAATCTCCTTCCTCAAATCCCATTGGTCTTCTTCGATTACCAGTGTAGCTCTTTTATCTGGTCTGAGTCACCCTCAAATTCTCTCGAATTATACGAACTTGTTCCTCTGCTTCTTGAATAAGTTCAGGCCCAAAGAATTGTTTTCCTCTAGTCTGGTCCAAAATAGAGGAGTCCTGCATTTCCTGCCATATAAAGCCTCAAACGGTGACATCTTCAAACTAGCCTGATAGCTATTATTATATGAGAACTCAGCATAAGGTAGACTCTTATCCCAACTACCACCATGCTTAAGGGCACAAGCTCTCAACATGTCTTCCAATACTTGATTAGTCCTTTTCAGTCTGTCCATCAGTCTGAGGGTGATAGGTTGTACCAAAATTTAACTTTGTATCCACAATCTCATGAAAACTTCTCCAAAATCTGGGGGTAAACTGTGATCCTCTATCCAAAATGATCTTCCTTGGTACACCATGTAAACACACAATCCGAGTTATGGGCTTCTTTTAAAATAGTCTCACGAAGGCTTTCAATCTCAGGAACACATATCCGACCCTTGAACCATATTGTGCCTTGCTCATCTTCCGTAAATTCCGGAACTCGATCTTCAGTAATCAGATCCTTAATCTCTTGTATCTTAGCATCTCCAATTTGTCCTTTGCGGATCTCTTGCTCCAAAGTAGTTTCCACATCGATAATAACTCCTTTAGTGTGAGTAACTATCCCCAGGTTAAGTCTCCTGAAATTCTCAACAATCTCATCGAGTAGCTGGGCAACAACAGCTAAATGAACATGCTCCTTGTGATTCAAGGCATCTACAACCAAATTTGCCCTGCCTGGGTGATAGTGAATCTCCAAATCATAATCCTTAATAAGCTCCAACCAACGGCGTTGCCTAAGGTTGAGATCCTTCTGAGTGAATACATACTTCAAACTCTTATGATCCGTATATACTTGGCACTTCTCGTCCCACTTGAATTCTCTTTCCTTCACCAAAAGCGAGGTCATAGGCTTAGCAATCTTAGAAAATCCTTCAATAAATCTCCGATAATAGCCTGCTAATCCCAAGAAACTCCGAATCTCGGTAACTGTAGTGGGTACTCTCCACTCCATTATCTCCTTCACTTTAGCAGGATCCACTGATATTCCTCCATTAGAAATGATATGTCCAAGAAAGGGCACCTCGCCAATCCAAAACTCGCATTTGCTATACTTGGCATAGAGTTGATTATCTCATAGCTTCTGTAGCACCAATCTCAGATGTTCCTCATGATCACTATCACTCTTGGAATAACTAAAAATATCGTCGATGAAAACCACGACGAATCTGTCTAGATCATGAACACCTTATTCTTCAGATCCATAAAATAGGCTGGTGCATTAGTTAGTCCAAATAACATAACGATGAACTCATATAAACCATATCGGGTTGATAAAATTGTTTTGGGAATATCCGATGGTCAAATCTTCATTTGATGGTAACCGGGTCGGAGATCAATCTTCGAGAATACCCTAGCACCTCTCATCCGATTAAATAAATCCTTAATGCGGGGTAACAGAAACTTGTTCTTCGCAGTGACATCATTAAGGGACCTTTAATCCACGCACATCCCTTACAATCCATCTTTCTTCTTTACAAACAAAACTGGTGCTCTCCAAGGTGAAGACTCGGACGAATGTACTCAGCCTCTTGCAAATCTGTTAACTGCTTCTTAAGTTCCTTTAGTTCATCTAAGGACATCCTATATGGCCGTTGAGAAATAGGAGCAGTCTCAGGTAAGAGATCAATGACCAACTCAACTTCAAATCTTTGTCCTTTGGAACGGATGAGTTCTACGGTTCCCTTAGCACAGTGTATAAAGTGCCATTGCCTTTCTTAACCATGACATACCAAGGATCACATCTATACTGCTCTCTTCTAACAGTATAGGGGTAGCCCATCGGGGTTAGAAATGTAGGGTAAGAAAGGAAGAATTGTAGATAAGGCGAATAATTATGAGGAATATTACTGCGGGGGATTTATTAGCTAAGTAGATTAGTGTGTCACCTACTAAAGTTAATACAATACCTTATAGTGGTACATGCTAAAATGTCCATAATGTCTCAATCAATCAAAGAAGCAAATCAGGCATTGATCATCAGAACAATCAACCAACATTTTTAATAGAGAAAATAGTTTTAATTTTGTCTTAGGCTTCCTATCTCTTAAAATTGTCGTAGGGGTATGGATTCCAAGGTGTGAAATCCATCTTGTCTAAGAGTAGAAAAGGTAAGAATGATCAGAGTAGAACAGTAGAAGGTGAGACAGGATCAAGATAAGTGTAGAAAGAATCAGAATGAGATAAGTAGGTAAGGGTTTGTCCAGTTCTATCTAGGTCTCGTCCTACAGTCAACATTTCCTCTGATACCACTTCTGTAACACCCGGTTTTAAAGAACAAAGCCGGGTGCATCTCATACATGCGCCAAGAAGACAACACATATAATAACAGAGTGTATAGAGATAAATGTCATAAAACATCAGAGTACATATTACATAGCGGAAGACTTACCAAAAATAAAAGCTAAATATAACACGAACTAAGGATCGTCGGCGCCAATGTCGACTGAGAAACGCCACCTAGATCAGATCAAACTCCTCGATACTTGACTCCACTTGAAACCACCTGTTCTTCTCCTGTGGGGGGGGGGTGTGAGACAGCAAGAGTGAGCTCACATACGATCATAGCTCAACAAGTCGTGGGGAATAATGTGACATGAACTCACCAAAGGTGGGAGTTCATGAAGTGTAAGGCTGATCAATGACATAAAGGCTGAAGCTGAGCATTGCTTTTATAAGTTGGTCAAAATTTTATTAGCAGTTACTAAGTGTAAGTAAATACCAAACCATTATAATAATAAGTAAAAGTAATAACAAAATAATCCCAAATGCAATGAAATGACAGGTTAAGTTTAAGTTCCATAATTTAATCATGTGAGGGTCCGAGCCGCTCTTGACCGTGAGCACGGCTAGTATACTAGTTTTACACTCTGCAGAGGTTGCGCATCTTTACCCACAAGTCATGTTACCCATCTGCCAAGAGATGGCCAATCCCATACACCTCTACCGAGGAGGCGAGGCAGGGTAACACTACGAGGCCTTTACAAAGTTCCACTAGCTTCAGACTACCCGCTACAGTTTATGGGAAGATCCAGTAAAGGGTTCCTGGCTGATAGCCATCGCAGCAAAATCAACCAGGGACCTCCCCGCACTGACCTCTCCCCTACTGCCCTTGCCCCTTTCGGGTAAGGTAGCCCTCCCCTAGCTTTCCTAGTTAATCAGCCAAGGGCGTCCCATTCCACCCTTGTGGTAGCACTGTTTTCCCGGGTGGTCGCTCCATGTTCCCATTAACATAATGATCTTAACATGAACAAGGAATAATACAACAGATAACAATAAACAGTATAACAATAAGTGATGAATATCTCTATACCCAAATCCACATAAAGCAATAGCATGTACTACCCAAAACTTTAGTAGTAAACCAGTGGTGAAGCAAGGTATAAAGATAGTCAAAATCTAGGGTATCCTATTGGGTCCCAGCAAAATTATCCTATGCAGATCATTATGAATAATAAGAACATGAATGGGTAAAATAAGTGATCAAGGGCACAACTTGCCTGGCACTTGAGAATCCAGGTACCAATTTGCTTTTCAGATAACACGTGTCCTCGCGCTAGACGTAGCAATACAAGCAAACATGGTATATACACAATTAACATCACACCAAACATAAGATTATACTGTATAATAATGATCTACACGTTTCTACGAGACCAACGCAACTTGAACGAATCAAATCGGAGTTAAAACGAAGGAGATACGAATTTCTTAAGGTTTAATGTGATTAAAATAGGATTAGATGACAAATTAATTTTCTAACTGAGTTCATGTCAAAACAGTGATACTAAATGATAAAGAATATTATTATAAAATTTTAGAAACTGGAATGGTTCAATTTGGACCAAAAATGGAATTTCTATGAATTTTACAAGTTTCTAGATTTGTTTTTGTATTAAAAATGAATTTCTAATACTATTTTTCTGTTTTTAAACGTCTCTGGACTGGGCCTTAATAACCAGAAAAGTCAGGGGCCAGTTTGCAACTAATTCTAAGACTCAGCCAAACTCCCCTACGGACGGCGGGTTATTTTCTAAATTCTATAAGGGTCTTTCTGCAAAGTGGTCTGGCGAAGAGGTATCGGCCGTTCGTGGCCGCTGGATCCTTTCTGGACGACCTAGATTAGATCTGCGTGGGGGAATAATTGGTACGCGTTTGCA
Source organism: Zea luxurians (assembly GCA_029449295.1). NCBI lineage: Eukaryota > Viridiplantae > Streptophyta > Magnoliopsida > Poales > Poaceae > Zea > Zea luxurians. The sequence goes on from JAOPSE010000017.1 coordinate 48,850,000, forward strand.
GACGCCCGATCCAAATCCAATGGTCCGAATTTGACCACGCATCAACAATCCCAGATCCACTCATTATCCGATCTACGGTTTAGATTTAAAATGCGAAGGGGTATTCCTTACCTCTAATCGCAGCCGCAGATCCATCCATCAACGGCCTACGCGCGCTGCCCCCTTTCTACTGTTCTTCCCCCGGCAACACGGACGGCGGCGCGCGTCGCCCGCGGCGGAAGACATCGCCGGAATCCGGTTCATGCCGATACGGCGATCCAAACTCGATGGGGCTTCTGCTACACAATGCTATACGCTAGAAGAACAGGACGGTTGGAAACTTACCCCGCAATCCCTCGTCAACAGTCACGGCGACGGCAACTGGCGGATCACCGACGTCGGTGAAGAATTACTCGGCGACGCAGACACCTTTGCGCCCGTGGTTGCTTTGGTGTGGCCCCACGAGTGCCCAAGAAACACCCAGCTTCGAGAATGGAACCCTGGTGACTAAGAGCGGCGAATCTCGGTGGCCGTCGCCCGCGGCGATGAAGTGGGACCCGGCTCCGCCCACGATGGAGAAGATGGCTCTAGAGAAACCCAGGGGAGGTCAGCGCACGGCAGCTACGTGGACGCCCAGCCTTTATCCCCCGAGACCTCGACGGCGGGGACGTGGTCTACGCGCGCGAAACAAGGGGGAGCTCCGCGCCCAGCGTCCGGGTTGTTGACGCGGATAGGAACAGACCCAGCGAAGAAGGGGGAGAGATAGAGATGACAGCTAGGGCCCACTGGTAAGCCAAACAAGGAGTGGAAGCGTGGGGATTCCTGGTGGGCGGGTCCCGCGAGTCAGGGTTATGTGGCCGCATAGGGCGTGAGGTTGAGTGGGCTGCGCGGGGAAATCGTGGGTAGTGGGCCGATTTGGTTAGGAACTGGCCCACACAGCATTTTGACCTTTTCTTTTTATTTTTTTCTGTTTTCTTTAATTGTTTTGAATCCAAATTTGAATTTGAATTGTGAGCTTCTATTTTGAGTCCATTATACAAATTCACACTCCAATGTTGGAATAATGTATTTTCATTTACATATTTTTATCCTTACATTATTTATTTCCTTCTCTTTTCTAGATTCAAAAATTTCTTTTAGGATTTAATTTTCCCCTTTTTGGACTTTATTATTTTCTTGTTATAAAATGCACACCAAAAATAAAATATTCAGCATGATGCAAGGGTTTAGTAGCATCTGTTTTTTTTATTAATTGTTCTTGGACATGGTGTTCACATATGATGATGCACAAAGATCAAACTCACATAAAGAGAAATTGTTTCTCTATTGGTATTATTTCTGACAATTTACAAAGTGGGTGTTACAGCAAGAGATTTTTGAACGCTAATAAATTTATCATGCTCTTCATACAAAATATCCTCTTGCTTTTCTAAAAGTCTATCCTTTTCATTTAAAGCATCAATTAATTCATTGATTTTATCTACTTTAGCTCTATCTAAACCCTTAAATAAATCAATATAATTTACTTCATCATCACTAGAATCATCATCGCTAGAAGTAGTGTACTTAGGGGTATCTCGAACACTTACCTTCTTCTCCTTGGCCATGAGGCAAGTGTGGCGTTCGTTAGGGAAGAGCGAGGACTTGTCGAAGGCCGAGGCTGCTAGTCCTTCATCGTCGGAGTCGGATGAAGAGCAGTCTGAATCCCATTCTTTGCCAAGGTGTGTCTCGCCCTTTGCCTTCTTGTAAACCTTCTTCTTCTCCCTCTTCCCATGCTTTTCTTGTTCCTGGTCATTTTCATTATCGGGGCATTGTGCTATAAAATGACTAGTCTTACCGCATTTGAAGCAGGAGCGCTTCCCCTTTGCTTTGTTCTTGTTGGGGTGCTCCTTGTGTCCTTTTAGAGCGGTCTTGAAGCGTTTAATGATTAGGGCCAACTCTTCTTCATTTAGCCTGACAGCTTCAACTTGTGCCACTTGCTTGGTAGCGCCTCTCTGCTGCTTGTTGCTTTGAGGGCAATAGTTTGAGGCTCGTGGATGGGTAGTGGACCGTTTAGAGCGCCGTCCACATATCGGGCCTCCTTCACCATCATGCGCCCGCTCACAAACTTCCCAAGAATCTCCTCGGGCGTCATCTTGGTGTACCTGGGATTCTCACGAATAAGGTTAACAAGATGGGGGTCAATTACCGTGAATGACCTTAGCATAAGTCGGACGACGTCGTGGTCCATCCATCTTGTGTTTCCATAGCTTCTAATCTTGTTAACCAGGGTCTTGAGCCTGTTGTATGTTTGTGTTGGCTCCTCTCCCTTGATCATCACGAACCTTCCCAGCTCGCCTTCCACCAACTCCATTTTGGTGATCATGGTGGTGTCGTTCCCCTCATGAGATATCTTGAGGGTCCCAGATTTGCTTGGCGTTGTCCAAGCCGCTCACCTTGTTGTACTCATCCCTACACAAAGATGCTAGCAAGACAGTGGTAGCTTGTGCATTCTTATGAATTTGCTCGTTAATAAACACAGGGTTATCCATACTATCAAAATGCATTCCATTTTCAACTATCTCCCAAATACTAGGATGGAGAGAAAATAAGTGACTACGCATTTTGTGACTCCAAAAAGAGTAGTCTTCTCCATCAAAATGTGGAGGTTTACCAAGTGGAATTGATATCAAATGAGCATTAGAATTGAATGGAATACGAGAATAATCAAATGAATAATTTGGATTAACCGGTTTCTTTTTAGACGAGTCATCGTCGTCGTCGTCTCTTGGTGAAGAAGAAGATTCATCGCTGTCGTAGTAGACGATCTTCTTGATGCGCCTCTTCTTCTTCCCGTCCTTCTTCTTGTGACTCGAGCCAGAGTCAGTGGGCTTGTCATCTCTTGGCTCGTTGAAGATGGACTCCTTTTCCTTGTCGTTGACCACCATCCCCTTTCCTTTAGGATCCATCTCTTCGAGCGATTAGTCCCTTATGTGAAGAGAACGGCTCTGATACCAATTGAGAGCACCTAGAGGGGGGGTGAATAGGTGATCCTGTAAAATTCAATACTAATAGCCACAAAACTTAGTTATGAAAGTTAGAACGGCCAAGTAGCTTGAAACGAGCTCTTGTGAACATAGACAATCAAAGAGAACAATCACAAGAGACACATGATTTTATCCCGTGGTTCGGCCAAGTAACACTTGCCTACTTCCACGTTGTGGTGTCCCAATGGACGAGGGTTGCACTCAACCCCTCTCAAGTGATCCAATGATCAACTTGAATACCATGGCTTTTCTTCCTTATATCCTTTTCCCGTTTGCGAGGAATCTCCACAAGTTGGAGCCTCTCGCCCTTACAATGATGATCACAAAGAAAGCACGGAGTAAGGTTGGGATGAGCAACAAACACAAGACACAAATCACAGCACACCCACGCACACAAGAGAAGACGTGAGCTCAAATGACAACACAGGGAGTCCTTGACTCGAATAGAGCTCAAATCTCAAACACAACAAAATGAATGTGCGGGAATGAAGTCTGGATGCCTTAGGATGCTTAGTGAATGCTTGTGTAGCTCCTCCATGTGCCTAGGGGTCCTTTTTATAGCCCCAAGGTAGCTAGGAGCCGTTGGAGATCAACAAGGAAGGCTATCCTTGCCTTCTATCGAGTGGCGCATCGGACCGTCCGGTGCGCCACCGGACAGTCACTGTAGACGGTCTGGTGCTGATCTCCTTCCTTTTCTGGCACAGACGACCGTTGCAACTCTGGGCCCGTTGGCGCACCGGACACAGTCTGGTGCCCCCCCGTCGACCGTTGGAGTTGCCACGCGTCGTGCGAAGATTGCGCGGCCGATCGTTGGCGCTGGCGACCGTTGGCTCACCGGACAGTCCGGTGCACCACCGGACAGTCCGGTGAATTATAGTCATACGCCGCCAAACTTTCTCGAGAGTGGCCTGTTCACCGGAGTTCAGCCACCAGACAGTCCGGTGTGCCAAACTAAGCAGAGTTTTGGCTGCACCGAGCCAAGACTTTTTGCAATTCTTTTCTCGCTGTTTCTAGCACTTAGACAGAATATGTTAGTACTCAAAATAATGTACTAAGTCTAGAAATATACCTTGTTAGATGATTTGCACTTCTTGCTTGTTTGGCACCTAACAACTTAAAGATTATGTGTTGGGTGAAAGGGAATTAGGCTTACACCTATTTCCTAAATTGATTTTGGTGGTTGAATTGCCCAACACAAATATTTGGACTAACTAGTTTGCTCTAGTTTATAAGTTCTACAGGTGCCAAAGGTTCACAATAAGCCAATAAAAAGACCAAGAAAAAGGGTTCAACAAAAATAGCAAGGGATAACCGAAGTGTACCCTGGTCAGGCGCACCGGACTGTCCGGTGTGCCACCGGACAGTGTCCGGTGCACCAGGGGACTCCAAGCTGAACTTCGCACCTTCAGGAAAACTCAGAGGCGCCGCGCTATAATTCACCGGACTGTCCGGTGTACACCAGACAGTGTCCGGTGCTCCAAGGAGATGCGACTCTGAACTCGCCAGCTTCGGGAATTCGCTCCGCTATAATTCACCGGACATGTCCGGTGCACACCGGACTGTCCGGTGTAACGGCGGAGCAACGGCTACTTCGGCGCAACGGTCACCTGCTACAGCATTAAATGCGCGCCAGCGCGCGCAGAGGAGCAGAGCACGCGTGGGTGGCACACTGGACAGCCTACAGGGCTTGTCCGCAGGGGCGAAGCTACATGTTAGCTCGTGGATGCACATGCCCCCCCCCCTAAAATCCAGAATTTAGTTATAATAGTTAAATTTTCACCATATATGCATCACCCATATCTCATCCTTATGCATCCGCAAGGGAGTTGCACCCCCAATATATTTGCTCTAGCTTCGCCACTGCTTGTCCGGTGCACCACCGGACAGCCAGGCGGGCCCACAAGACAGAGCTCAAAGGTCGAACCCTAACGGACTGCTGACGTAGGCTGGCGCACCGGACAGTGTCCGGTGGCGCACCGGACTATCCGGTGCGTCATGCGACAGCAGCCTTCACCAACGGCTAGTTTGGTGGTTGGGGCTATAAATACCCCCAACCACCCCTCATTCAAGTCATCCAAGTTTTCAACCTCCCAACTACTTACAAGAGCTAGGCATTCAATACAAGACACACCAAGTGATCAAATCCTCTCCCAATTCCACACAAGGCTTTAGTGACTAGTGAGAGAGATTTGTTGTGTTCTTTTGAGCTCTTGTGCTTGGATTGCTTCTTTCTTTCTCATTTGTTCTTGTGATCAAAACTCATTTGTAACCGAGGCAAGAGACACCAATTGTGTGGTGGTCCTTGCGGGGAAGTTTTGTTCCCGGTTGATTTGAGAAGAGAAGCTCACTCGATCTGAGGGATCGTTTGAGAGAGGGAAAGGGTTGAAATAGACCTGGCCTTTGTGGCCTCCTCAACGGGGAGTAGGTTTGCGAGAACCGAACCTCGGTAAAACAAATCCGCATGTCACACTCTTCATTCGCTTGCGATTTGTTTTGCGCCCTCTCTCTCGGACTCATTACTATTTCTAACGCTAACCTGGCTTGTAGTTGTGATTAACTTTGTAAATTTCAGTTTCGCCCAATTCACCCCCCTCTAGGCGACTTTCATTGGGCACTTAATCACCAAAACATTATAGAAATGGCCCAAAGGCACATTTCCCTTTCATTAATCGCCTCAGCCCAAAACCGATCCGGAGTCTTGTACTCATCAAGCATGGTCCTCGCCATGTCAAGTAGAGTTCTATTCTTCCTCTCCACTACACCATTTTGTTGTGGCGTGTAGGGAGAAGAGAACTCATGCTTGATGCCCTCCTCCTCAAGGAAGCCTTCAATTTGAGAGTTCTTGAACTCCGTCCCATTGTCGCTTCTTATCTTTTTGATCCTTAAGCCGAACTCATTTTGAGCCCGTCTCAAGAATCCCTTTAAGGTCTCTTGGGTTTGAAATTTTTCCTGCAAAAAGAATACCCAAGTGAAGCGAGAATAGTCATCCACAATTACAAGACAATACTTACTCCTGTCGATGCTTATGTAAGCTATCGGGCCGAATAAATCCATGTGGAGTAGCCCAAGCGGCCTGTCGGTCGTCATTATGTTCTTGTGTGGATGGTGGACACCAACTTGCTTTCCTGCTTGACATGCGCTACAAACCCTGTCTTTCTCAAAATGAACATTGGTTAGTCCTAAAATGTGCTCTCCCTTTAGAAGCTTGTGAAGATTCTTCATCCCAACATGAGCTAGTCGGCGATGCCAGAGCCAATCCATATTAGTCTTAGCAATTAAGCAAGTGTCGAGTTCAGCTCTTTTGAAATCAACTAAGTATAGTTGACCCTCTAACACTCCCTTAAATGCTATTGAATCATCACTTCTTCTAATGAATCTACAAGAAAAACATTGGAAATAGAATGGTCAGGTGATATAGCAATTTTACCAAATCCTTTGACCAAACCTTGATTTCCATCCCCGAATGTGATAGCTCTTTGGGGATCTTGGTTTTTCTCATAGGAGGAGAACATCTTTTTCTCCCCAGTCATATGGTTTGTGCACCCGCTATCGATGATCCAACTTGAGCCCTCGGATGCATAGACCTATAAAACAAGTTTAGGCCTTGTTCTTAGGTACCCAAATGGTCTTGGATCCTTTGACATTAGAAACAAGCACCTTGGGAACCCAAACACAAGTCTTGGAGCCCTTGTGTTTGCCACTAGCATATTTGGCAACTACTTTGCCTGATTTGTTAGTTAAAACATATGATGCATCAAAAGTCTTAAATGAAATAATAGGCTCATTTGATGCACTAGGAGATTTCTTTTTAGGCATTTTAACATGGGTAGAACGCCTAAAACTAGATGCCTCACTCTTATACATAAAAGCATGATTAGAGCCAGAGTGAGACTTCCTAGAATGAATTCTCCTAATCTTATCCTCAGGATAACCAGCAGGATATAAAATATAGCCCTCGTTATCCTGTGGCATGGGAGCCTTGCCCTTAACAAAATTAGACAATCTTTTAGGGGCATTAAGCTTGACATTGCCTCCCTGTTGGAAGCCAATGCCATCCTTAATGCCAGGGCATCTCCCATTATAGAGCATGCTTCTAGCAAATTTTAAACTTTTCATTTTCTAAGTCATGCTCATTAACTTTAGCACTAAGTTGAGCTATGTGATCATTTTGTTGTTTAATTAAAGCTAGGAGATCATGAATAGCATCAACACTAACGTCTTACATCTAGTACAAATGGAAACATGATCAATAGTAGATGTAGAGGGTTTGCAAACATTTAATTCATCAATCTTAGCATGTAACATGGCATTTTCATTTCTAAGATTGGAAATAGCATCATTGCAAACATTTAAATCCTTAGCCTTAGCAATTAATTTTTCATTTTCAATCTTAAGGCTAGAAAGTGAGACATTCAATTTATCAATCTTAGCAATTAAACTAGCATTATCATTTCTAAGATTGGTAGTTGAATCATCACATATATTTGACTTCTCAACCTTAGCAATAAAATTAGTATTCTCAATTTTAAGGTTGGAGATAGTGTCATGGCAAGTGCTAAGCTCACCAGTCAATTTTCACATTTTTTATCTCCTGAGCATAAGCATTTTTAACTTTAACATGCTTTTTGTTTTCCTTAATAAGGAATTTCTCTTGGCTATCCAAGAGTTCATCCTTCTCATGAATGGCTCCTATCAATTCATTCAATTTTTCCTTTTGTTGCATGTTTAAGTTGGCAAAAGAGCAAGCAAGTTATCTTCATCATCACTAGAACTAGCCTCATCACTAGATGTTGAATATTTGTAGAGGCCCTAGATTTTACCTTCTTCTTCTTGTCGTCCTTTGCCATGAGACACTTGTGGCTGACGTTGGGTAAGAGGAGGCCCTTGTTGATGGCGATGTTGGCAGCGTCCTCGTTGGAGGAGGAGTCGATGGAGCTCTCATCGGAGTCCCATTCCCGACATACGTGGGCATCGTCGCCCTTCTTCTTGTAGTACCTCTTCTTTTCCTTCCTCTTTCCCTTCTTGTCATCGCCCCTGTCACTATCACTTGATCATGGACATTTAGCAATAAAATGACCGGGCTTACCACATTTGTAGCAAACTTTCTTAGAGTGGGGCTTGTAATCTTTCCCCCTCCTTTGCTTTAGGATTTGGTGGAAACTCTTGATGATGAGCGTCAATTCCTTGTTGTCGAGCTTGGAGGCGTCGATGGGAAGCCTACTTGATGTAGACTCTTCTTTCTTCTCCTCCGTTGCTTTGAAGGCAAAGGGTTGCACCTCGGATGTTGAGGTGGCACATCGCTCGATGATTTGTTTGGAGCCTTTGATCATCAATTCAAAGCTCACAAACTTTCCTATAACCTCCTTGGGAGATATTAGCTTGTATCTAGGATCACCACAAATTAATTGAACTTGTGTAGGGTTAAGAAAAACAAGTGATCTTAGAATAACCTTGACCATCTCATGGTCATCCCATTTTGTGCTCCCGAGGTTGCGCACTTGGTTCACCAAGGTCTTGAGCCGGTTGTACATGGCTTGTGGCTCCTCCCCTTGGTTGAGCATGAATCGACCGAGCTTCCCCTCGACCATTTCCCGCTTGGTGATCTTGGTCACCTCATCTCCTTCGTGTGCGGTCTTGAGCATGTCCCAAATCTCTTTGGCGCTCTTCAACCCTTGCACCTTATTATACTCCTCTCGACTTAGAGAAGCGAGGAGTATAGTAGTGGCTTGGGAGTTGAAGTGCCGGATTTGGGCAACCTTGTCCGAATCATAATCTCCATCCCCTACGGATGGTACCTGTGCTCCAAACTCAACAACATCCCAAATGCTAGTGTGTAGTGAGGTTAGATGGTGCCTCATTTTATCACTCCACATACAATAATCTTCACCACCAAAAATGGGTGGTTTGCCTAATGGGATGGAAAGTAAAGGAGTGTGTTTGGAAATGCGAGGGTAGTGCAGGGGGTCTTACTAAACTTCTTGCGCTCATGGCACTTAGAAGTGACGGACGGCGCGTCGGAGCCGGAGGTGGAGGGCGACGAAGAATCGGTCTCGTAGTAGACCACCTTCTTCATTTTCTTCTTCTTGTCGCCACTCCGGTGCGACTTGACGCGGGGAGGTGATTCCCCCCTTTTCTTTTGGAGCCGGACTCCCTTGATGGAGTCTTCCCGTGGCTTGTGGTGGGCTTCTCGCTGGTCACGACCTCCTCCTTGGCGTGATCTCCTGACATCACTTCGAGCGGTTAGGCTCTAATGAAGTACCGGGCTCCGATACCAATTGAAAGTCGCCTAGAGGGGGGTGAATAGGCGGAATCTGAAAATTATAAACTTAAGCACACACTACAAGCCGAGGTTAGCGTTAGAATTAAAATCGAGTCCAAAAGAGAGGGCGAAAAACAAATCACAAGCAAATGAAGAGAATGACGCGGTGATTTGTTTTACCGAGGTTCAGTTCTTGCAAACCTACTCCCCATAGAGGTGGTCACAAAGATCGGGTCTCTTTCAACCTTTTCCCTCTCTCAAACGGTCACCTAGATCGAGTGAGCTTTTCTCCTCAATCAATTGGGACACTTAGTCCCCACAAGGACCACCACAACTTGGTGTCTCTTGCTTTGATTACAAGTGTCTTGAGAATAAGAAAGAAGGAAGAAGAAAAGCGATCCAAGCGACAAGAACTCAAATGAACACAAATATCTCTCTCTCACTAGTCACTAATTGTTTGGAGTGATCTTGGACTTGGGAGAGGATTTGATCTCTTGTTTGTGTCTTGGAGTGAAGTCTAGAGCTCTTGTATTGAATGCAATGGCTGAAACCTTGGATGCCTTGAAGTGTGGTGGTTGGGGGTATTTATAGCCCCAACCACCAAAGTGGCCGTTGGGGAGGCTGTCTGTCGATGGGCACACTGGATAGTCCGGTGCGCCAGCCATGTCACCCAACCATTAGGGTTCGACTGTTGGAGCTTCTGACAGCTAGGCCACCGGACAGTCCGGTTGGGCACCGGACAATCATTGTTCATTGTCCGGTGCGCCTTCTGGCGCCTGCTCTAACTCTACACGCACAGACGCGCACTATAGCGTTCACTGTTCACTTTTGCAGACGACCGTTGGTGTTGTAGCCGATACTCCACATGACTCACCGGACAGTTCGGTGGCACATCGGACAGTCCGGTGAATTATAGCGGAGTGGCTCTCCAAAAACCCGAAGCTGAGCAGTTCAGAGTTGATCTCCCTGGTGCACCGGACACTGTCCGGTGGCACACCGGACAGTCCGGTGTGCTAGACCAGGACAGGCTTCGGTTGGATTTGCTCCTTTCTTTTTGAACCCTATCTTGGACTTTTTATTGGTTTGTGTTGAACCTTTGGCACCTGTAGAACTTATAATCTAGAGCAAACTAGTTAGTCCGATTATTTGTGTTGGGCAATTCAACCATCAAAATTATTTAGGAAAAGGTTTGACATTATTTCCCTTTCAAGCTCATACTAGTTCTTTGACAGAAAATTTGACATTATCCATTGTCCATTTGGCACCCTCAATCTCGTCTTCGCCAATGACCATGGTAGCTTCAACATGAACTCCATGGTCACCATAGAACTTGAACTATTAAAATCTTTGCCCATCTCATGATTGTTTGATGGTCCTTTTTTAGTGCACTGATCTCTCAGACGAGGTTTTATTGCCTGCAAACCTTCAATTCCAGCCTGCAAGCACAGAACATCAAACAATTAAAAGAGAGTGACAAGCTGAAACACAACATTATGACAGTCATTATGATCAGTTAACCAGGCACGTCAAGGGCTTAGTTATATCCCTATAGCTTAAATATCCATCATTCATGCCCAAACAATCAGCAGAGACCTAAGATTTTAAAGTCCGGATAAACAGGTACCCAGTTCAGAGGTGAAACATATGATCGCTGATCGGTATATAGGGAAGGACTGATAGTATTTTTCAGGTATCGTACTATGGTTTCTGAAAGGGAAATAGGGTCAAACCTTTTCCTAAATGATTTTGGTGGTTGAATTGCCCAAACACAAATAATTGGACTAACTAGTTTGCTCTAGAATATATGCTCTACAGGTGCCAAAGGTTCACAACAAACCAATAAAAAGTCCAAGAAAGGGTTCAAGTAAAAAGAGCAAAAGACAACCGAAGACTGCCCTGGTCTGGCGCACCGGACTGTCCGGTGCACCACCGGACAGTGTCTAGTGCACCACCGGACAGTGTCCGGTGCACCAGGGAGATCCACTCTAAACTGCTCAGCTTCGGGAAATTGGGGAGCCACTCCGCTATAATTCACCGGACTGTCCGGTGTGCCATGCGAAGCAACGGCTATCAGCGCCAACGGTCGTCTGCAAAAGTGAGCAGTGCATGAACAGTGCGTGGACAGCGCGTGCAGAGTCAGAGCAGGCACCAGAAGGCGCACCGGATAGTGAACAATGACTGTCCGGTGCACCACCGGACTGTCTGGTGGCCCCACCTATCAGAGCTCCAATGGTCGAACCCTAACGGTTGGGTGACGTGGCTGGCGCACCGGACAGTGTCCGGTGGCGCACCGGACTGTCCGGTGCACCCGTCGACAGACAGCCTCCCCAATGGCCACTTTGGTGGTTGGGGCTATAAATACCCCCTAACCACCACACTTCAAGGAATCCAATTTTTCAGCCAACACATTCAATATAAGAGCTAGTGCATTCAATACAAGACACAATTAGAGTGAATCAAAATCTCTCCAAGTCCCAATTCCACTCAAAGCAATAGTGACTAGAAGAGAGAGTTTTATCGTGTTCTTTTGAGCTCTTGTGCTTGGATCGCTTTTCTTCTTCCTTCTTTCTTGTTCCAAAGTCATTTGTAATCAAAGCAAGAGGCACCAATTGTGTGGTGGTCCTTGTGGGGACTAAGTGTCCCGATTGATTGAGAAGAGAAGCTCACTCGGTCTAGGTGACCGTTTGAGAGAGAGAAAGGGTTAAAAGAGACCCGGTCTTTGTGACCACCTCAACGGGGACTAGGCCTTCGAGGGCCGAACCTCGGTAAAACAAATCACCGTGTCACTCTCGCTATTTGCTTGTGATTTGTTTTTGCCCTCTCTTTCAGACTCGATTTCAATTCTAATGCTAACCCCTGTTTGTAGTGTGTGCTTAAGTTTATAATTTTTAGATTCCACCTATTCACCCCCCCCCCTCTAGGCGACTTTCAATTGGTATCAAAGCCTGGTACTTCATTAGAGCCTAACCGCTCGAAGTGATGTCAGGAGATCACGCCAAGAAGGAGATGGTGACCGGCGAGAAGCCCGCTACAAGCCATAGGAAGGCTCCATCAAAGGAGTCCGACACCAAGCACAAGGAGGAATCACCTCCTCACAAGTCGCATCGGAGTGGCGACAAGAAAAAGAAGATGAAGAAAGTGGTCTACTACAAGACCGATTCTTCGTCGCCATCCACCTCCTGCTCTGACGCGCCGTTCGTCACTTCTAAGCGCCATGAGCGCAAGAAGTTTAGTAAGATCCCCCTACGCTATCCCCGCGTTTCTAAACACGCTCCTTTACCTTCCATTCCATTAGGCAAACCACCAGTTTTTGAAGGTGAAGATTATTCTGTGGAGTGCTAGAATGAAAGGTCATCTAACCTCACTCCACAAAAGCATATGGGATGTTGTTGAGTATGGAGCGCAGGTACCACAGGTGGGGGATAAGGACTATGACTCGGATGAGGTCGACCAAATACAGCACCTTAACTCTCAAGCAACAACTATACTCCTCGCTTCTTTAAGTCGAGAGGAGTATAACAAAGTGCATGGGTTAGAGTCCGCCAAGGAGATTTGGGACGCGCTCAAGACCGCGCACGAAGGAGATGAGGTGACAAGAATCACCAAGAGGGAAACGATCGAGGGGGAGCTCGGTCGTTTCATGCTCAACCAAGGGGAGGAGCCACAAGCAATGTACAACCGGCTCAAAACCTTGGTGAATCAAGTGCGCAACCTCGGGAGCACAAAATGGGATGACCATGAAATGGTCAAGGTTATTCTAAGATCACTCGTTTTTCTTAATCCTACACAAGTTCAATTAATTCGTGGTGATCCTAGATATAAGCTAATGTCTCCCAAGGAAGTGATAGGAAAGTTTGTGAGCTTTGAGTTGATGATCAAAGGCTCCAAACAAATCATCGAGCGAGGCGCCACCTCCACACCCGAGGTGCAACCCGTTGCCTTCAAAGCAACGGAGGAGAAGAAAGAAGAGTCTACATCAAGTAGGCTCCCCATCGACGCTTCCAAGCTCGACAATGCGGAGATGGCTTTAATCATCAAAAGCTTTCGCCAAATCCTCAAGCAAAGGAGGGGGAAGGACTACAAGCCCCGCTCCAAGAAAGTTTGCTACAAATGTGGTAAGCCTGATCATTTCATTGTTAAATGTCCATTATCTAGTGATAGTGACAGGGGCGACGACAAGAAGGGGAGAAAGAAGGAAAAGAAGAAGAAGTACTACAAGAAGGGCGGCGAAGCCCATGTTTGTCGGGAGTGGGACTCCAACGAGAGCTCCACCGACTCATCCTCTGACAAGGACGCCGCCAACATCGCCGTCAATAAGGGCCTCCTCTTCCCCAACGTCGGCCACAAGTGCCTCATGGCAAAGGACGGCAAAAAGAAGGTAAAATCTAGAGCCTCCACTAAGTATGCAACATCTAGTGATGAGGATAACTCTAGTGATGATGAAGAAAATTTGTTTGCTCTTTTTGTCAACCTAAACATGCAACAAAAAGAAAAATTGAATGAATTAATTAGTGCTATTCATGAGAAGAATGAACTCTTGGATAGCCAAGAGGACTTCCTTATTAAGGAAAACAAAAGGCATGTTAAGGTTACAAATGCTTATGCTCAGGAAGTAGAGAAATGTGAAAAATTAACTAGTGAGCTAAGTACTTGCCATGATGTTATCTCTAACCTTAGAAATGAAAATGAAAAATTAATTGCTAAGGTTGAGAAGTTAGATGCTTGTGATGATTCAATTGTTAGTCTTAGAAATGATAATGCTAGTTTGATTACTAAGATTGACAAATTTCTCTAGCCTTAAAATTGAGAATGAAAAATTAATTGCTAAGGCTAAAGACTTAAATGTTTGTAATGTTTCTATTTCCAATCTTAGAAATGAGAATGCTATTTTACATGTTAAGATTGATGAATTAAATGCTTGCAAACCATCTACATCTATTGTTAGTCATGTCTCTATCTGCACTAGATGTAGAGATGTTAATATTGATGCTATCCATGATCACATTGTTATGATTAAACAACAAAATGATCATATAGCAAAATTAGATGCTAAAATTGCCGAGCATGAATTAGAAAATCAGAAATTTAAATTTGCTCGTAGTATGCTCAATAGTGGGAGACGCCCAGGCATTAAGGATGGCATTGGCTTCCAACAGGGAGGCAATGTTAAAATTAATGCCCCTAAGAGATTGTATAACTTTGTTAAGGGCAAGGCTCCCATGCCTCAGGATAACGAGGGCTATATTTTATATCCTGTTGGTTATCCTGAGGATAAGATTAGGAGAATTCATGCAAAGAAGACTCATTCTGTTTCTCACCATGCTTTTATTTATAAGAATGAGGCTTCTAGCTCTAGGCGTTATACCAATGTTAAAATGCCTAAAAGGAAATCTCCTATTGCATCAAGTGAACCTAACATTTCATTTAAGACTTTTGATGCTTCATATGTGCTCACTAACAAATCAGACAAAGTAGTTGCCAAATATGTTGGGGGCAAACACAAGGGATCAAAGACTTGTGTTTGGGTACCCAAGGTGCTTGTTTCTAATGTCAAAGGACCCAAGACCGTTTGGGTACCTAAGAATAAGGCCTAAATTTGTTTTGTAGGTTTATGCATCCGGGGGCTCAAGTTGGATCATCGATAGCGGGTGCACAAACCACATGACTGGGGAGAAAAGAATGTTCTCCTCTTATGAGAAAAACCAAGATCCCCAAAGAGCTATCACATTCGGGGATGGAAATCAAGGTTTGGTCAAAGGACTTGGTAAAATTGCTATATCTCCTGACCATTCTATTTCCAATGTTTTTCTTGTAGATTCTTTAGATTATAACTTGCTTTCTGTGTCTCAATTATGCAAAATGGGCTACAATTGTCTTTTTACGGATATAGGTGTTACTGTCTTTAGAAGAAATGATGATTCAATAGCATTTAAGGGAGTGTTAGAGGGTCAGCTATACTCAGTTGATTTTAATAGAGCTGAACTTGACACTTGCTTAATTGCTAAGACTAATATGGGTTGGCTCTGGCATCGCCGACTAGCCCACGTTGGGATGAAGAATCTTCACAAGCTTCTAAAGGGAGAACACATTTTGGGACTAACAAATGTTTATTTTGAGAAAGACAGGATTTGTAGTGCATGTCAAGCAGGGAAGCAAGTTGGTGTTCATCATCCACACAAGAACATCATGACGACTGACAGGCCGCTTGAGCTGCTCCACATGGATCTATTCGGCCTGATAGCTTACATAAGCATCGGCGGGAGTAAGTACTGTCTAGTTATTGTGGATGATTATTCTTGCTTCACTTGGGTATTCTTTTTGCAGGAAAAATCTCAAACCCAAGAGACCTTAAAGGGATTCTTGATACAGGCTCAAAATGAGTTCGGCTTAAGGATCAAAAAGATTAGAAGCGACAATGGGACGGAGTTCAAGAACTCACAAATAGAAGACTTCCTTAAGGAGGAGGGCATCAAGCATGAGTTCTCTTCTCCCTACATGCCACAACAAAATGGTGTAGTGGAGAGAAAGAATAGAACTCTATTGGACATGGCAAGGACCATGCTTGATGAGTACAAGACTTCGGATCGATTTTGGGCGGAAGCAATCAACACCGCTTGCTACGCCATCAACCGTCTCTACCTTCACCGAATCCTCAAGAAGACATCATATGAACTCCTCACCGGTAAAAAGCCTAATGTTTCATATTTTAGAGTCTTTGGTAGCAAATGCTTTATTCTTGTTAAAAGAGGTAGAAAATCTAAATTTGCTCCTAAGGCTGTAGAAGGCTTTTTACTTGGTTATGATTCAAACACAAGGGCATATAGAGTCTTTAACAAGTCCACTGGACTAGTTGAAGTTTCTTGTGACATTGTGTTTGATGAGACTAACGGCTCTGAAGTAGAGCAAGTTGATCTTGATGAGCTAGATGATGAAGAGGCTCTGTGCGTCACGCTAAGGAACATGTCCATTGGGGATGTGTGTCCTAAGGAATCCGAAGAGCCTCCACAAGCACAAGATCAACCATCTTCCTCCATACAAGCATCTCCACCAACCTAAGATGAGGATCAAGCTCAAGATGATGAAAATGAAGATCAAGAGGATGAGCCACCTCAAGAGGAGGACAATGATCAAAGGGGAGATACCAATGATCAAGACAAGGAAGATGATCAGGGTCCAAGACCGCCACACCCAAGAGTCCACCAAGCGACTCAAAGAGATCACCCCGTGAACACCATCCTCGGCGATATTCATAAGGGCATAACAACTCGATCTCGAGTCGCTCATTTTTGTGAACATTACTCTTTTGTTACCTCTATTGAGCCACACAGGGTAGAGGATGCACTTAAAGATTCGGATTGGGTGCTGGCGATGCAAGAGGAGCTCAACAACTTCACGAGGAATGAGGTATGGCATTTAGTTCCACGTCCTAACCAAAATGTTGTAGGAACCAAGTGGGTCTTCCGCAACAAGCAAGATGAGCATGGTGTGGTGGAACAAAGCCAGACTTGTGGCCAAGGGTTATTCACAAGTCGAAGGTTTGGATTTTGGTGAAACCTATGCACCCGTAGCTAGGCTTGAGTCAATTTGTATATTACTTGCTTATGCTACTTACCATGGTTTTAAGCTCTATCAAATGGACGTGAAAAGTGCCTTCCTCAATGGACCAATCAAGGAAGAGGTCTATGTTGAGCAACCTCCCGGCTTTGAAGATAGTGAGTACTCTAACCATGTTTACAAACTCTCTAAGGCGCTTTATGGGCTCAAGCAAGCCCCAAGAGCATAGTATGAATGCCTAAGAGATTTCCTTATCGCTAATGGCTTCAAAGTCGGAAAAGTCGATCCTACTCTCTTTACTAAAACTATTGCAAAAGATTTGCTTGTATGCCAAATTTATGTTGATGATATCATATTTGGGTCTACTAACAAATCTACTTGTGAAGAGTTTAGTAGGATCATGGTACAAAAATTCGAGATGTCTATGATGGGGGAGTTGAAGTATTTTCTAGGATTTCAAGTCAAGCAACTCCAAGAGGGCACCTTCATTAGCCAAACGAAGTACATTCAAGACATACTCACCAAGTTTGGAATAAAGGATGCCAAGCCCATCAAGACACCCATGGGAACTAATGGGCATCTCGACCTCGACACGGGAGGTAAATCCGTAGATCAAAAGGTATACCGGTCGATGATAGGATCTTTACTCTATTTATGTGCATCTCGACCAGACATTATGCTTTCCGTATGCATGTGTGCAAGGTTCCAAGCCGATCCTAAGGAAGTTCACCTTAGGGTCGTGAAGCGAATCTTGAGATATTTAGTTCATTCACCTAAGTTTGGTCTCTGGTACCCCCAAGGGATCCTCTTTTGATTTATTAGGATATTCTGATGCTGATTGGGTAGGGTGTAAAATTGATAGGAAGAGCACATCAGGGACTTGTCAGTTTCTAGGGAGATCCCTGGTGTCTTGGACTTCAAAGAAACAAAACTCAGTAGCTCTTTCTACCGCCGAAGCCAAGTATATTGCTGCAGGCCATTGTTGCGCGCAATTGCTTTGGATGAAGCAAACCCTCAGGGACTATGGCTACAAATTTAGCAAAGTCCCTCTCCTATGTGATAATGAGAGTGCAATCCGCATGGCGGATAATCCCGTTGAACACAGCCGCACTAAACACATATCCATTCGGTATCACTTTTTGAGAGATCACCAACAAAGGGGGGATATCGAGATAGCCTATATTAACACCAAAGAACAATTAGCCGATATCTTTACCAAACCACTAGACGAGAAAACCTTTACCAAACTTAGGAATGAGCTAAACATTCTTGATTCTCGAAATTTTGATTGATACTTTGCACACATAGCTCATTTATATACCATTGATCATATCTCTTTTATGTCTATGACTAATGTGTTTTCAAGTGTATTCTTATGCTTAGTCATAGAATTGAAAGGGAAATGGAGTATTCGGCAAAGACGACGCTTCCACTCAACTCCATCGGTATTATCTACTCTTTGCCGGTATTCTGCATAGTTCTCCACATTGGTATAATCTTCACTCATATTTATTTGTTTGCCATTGGGGAGAAAGTAAAAAGGGCTTATATTTCACTCACAAGTATCCGTTTTTGGCGATTCATGCCAAAGGGGGAGAAAGTATTAGCACAAAGCAAAAGGACTGCACCACCACCACCAAATTTTAAAATAATGAAGTTTTCAAATTGGTATTTTAATGTGTTTTCAAAAGGGGGAGAAAGTACTAGTATCTTCAAAAATTTGTAAAACCCTCTTGAACACTAAGAGGAGAATTTCATTGAGGGGGAGTTTTGTTTAAGTCAAAGGAAAAGCATTTGAAACAGGGGGAGAAAATTTCAAATCTTGACAATGCTTCTTTCAATCTTATTCATGTACCTTTGACTATTTGCAAAAGGTTTTTGAACAGAAATTTATACAGGATTTGCAAAAACAAAACTAGTGGTGCAAGCGTGGTCCAAAATTTTAAATAAGAAGAAAACAATCCATGCATATCTAGTAGAAATAATTATATTGGTTTCATTCCAAGCAACCTTTGCACTTACCTTATGCAAACTAGTTCAATTCTGCACTTATACATTTGCTTTGGTTTGTGTTGGCATCAATCACCGAAAAGGGGGAGATTGGAAGGGAAATAGGGTCAAACCTTTTCCTAAATGATTTTGGTGGTTGAATTGCCCAAACACAAATAATTGGACTAACTAGTTTGCTCTAGAATATATGCTCTACAGGTGCCAAAGGTTCACAACAAACCAATAAAAAGTCCAAGAAAGGGTTCAAATAAAAAGAGCAAAAGACAACCGAAGACTGCCCTGGTCTGGCGCACCAGACTGTCCGGTGTGTCACCGGACAGTGTCCGGTGCACCAGGGAGATCCACTCTGAACTGCTCAGCTTTGGGATTTTGGGGAGCCACTCCGCTATAATTCACCGGACTGTCCGGTGTAGCAACGGACTGTCCGGTGTGCCATGCGGAGCAACGGCTATCAGCGCCAACGGTCGTCTGCAAAAGTGAACAGTGCGTGAACAGTACGCGGACAGCGCACGTAGAGTCAGAGCAAGCGCCAGAAGGTGCACCGGACAGTGAACAGTGACTGTCCGGTGCACCACCGGACTGTCCAGTGGCCCCACCTGTCAGAGCTCCAACGGTCGAACCCTAACGGTTGGGTGATATGGCTGGCGCACCGGACAGTGTCCGGTGGCGCACCAGACTGTCCGGTGCGCCCGTTGACAGACAGCCTCCCCAACGGCCACTTTGGTGGTTGGGGCTATAAATACCCCCAACCACCACACTTCAAGGAATCCAAGTTTTCAGCCAACACATTCAATACAAGAGCTAGTGCATTCAATACAAGACACAATTAGAGTGAATCAAAATCTCTCCAAGTCCCAATTCCACTCAAAGCAATAGTGACTAGAAGAGAGAGTTTTGTCGTGTTCTTTTGAGCTCTTGCGCTTGGATCGCTTTTCTTCTTCCTTCTTTCTTGTTCCAAAGTCATTTGTAATCAAGGCAAGAGACACCAATTGTGTGGTGGTCCTTGTGGGGACTAAGTGTCCCGATTGATTGAGAAGAGAAGCTCACTCGATCTAGGTAACCGTTTGAGAGAGGGAAAGGGTTGAAAGAGACCCGGTCTTTGTGACCACCTCAACGGGGACTAGGCCTTCGAGGGCCGAACCTCGATAAAACAAATCACCGTGTCACTCTCGCTATTTGCTTGTGATTTGTTTTCGCCCTCTCTTTCGAACTCGATTTCAATTCTAACGCTAACCCCTGTTTGTAGTGTGTGCTTAAGTTTATAATTTTTAGATTCTGCCTATTCACCCCCACCCCTCTAGACGACTTTCAGTTTCTACTACAGTCTTGCAAGACTCAGCTGAAAACTACAATAATAAAATTGTTCCACAGCTAACACTAAAGCTAATAGGAGTAAATCCAGCCCCTCAATCCTAACCACACTAATGATTTTAAAAACTATATTTCGCCCAATGCAAGGACATTATATGCCTAAGATCCACAAATCTACTCACCTGGAAACTGAATCATAAACCCAAATAGTCAATTCTATCTATTTCAGTTCAAATCAGCAATCAAACAAATAAGATCGCTCACACCTTCTTGAATCTAAAGCTCATGGGCGAGCAAGCAAATCACACGTTCTCGGAGAAGCATCTGTACATTCCCACCGACACCGCGAAATCCTACGCCAAGGGCGCTGAGATCCAAGGTTTACCTCCCCAAACGCACCAAATCAACAACTCAACCCGACGCAACAAAACCCAGAAAGGAAGAAAAAAAGCCATGAGATCGTAACCGTCGATCTTACCGATGGAGGAGCACTTGCTTCCGCCTGCCTCGAGCGCGAGTGAGAGCACCTAGAGGGGGGGTGAATAGGTGATCCTGTCAAACTTAAAACTTAAGCCACAAAACTTGGTTAAGTGTTAGCACAATAATTGCCAAGTGGCTAGAGAGGAGCCACAAGAAATCAATCACGGAGATGGCACGGTGGTTATCCCGTGGTTCGGCCAAGACCAACGCTTGCCTACTCCACGTTGTGGCGTCCCAATGGACGAGGGTTGCAATCAACCCCTCTCAAGCGGTCCAAAGACCCACTTGAATACCATGGTGTTTTGCTTGCTTTTCTTAATCCCGTTTGCGAGGAATCTCCACAACTTGGAGCCTCTCGCCCTTACACTTGAAGTTCACAAAGAAGCACGGAGCAAGGGAGGGATTAGCAACGCACACAAGACACAAGAATCAGAGTGTCAACACGCACACAAGTCGCAACAAGAGCTCGCAACACAACCCAATGAGTTCACAACTCCACTAGAGCTCTATATGCTATCACAAAGAAACAAATGCGTGGAATCGAGGTTTTGGTGCTTAGGAATGTTGTAGGAATGCTTGGTGTGCTCCTCCATGTGCCTAGGGGTCCCTTTTATAGCCCCAAGGCAGCTAGGAGCCGTTGAGAGCAATTCTGGAAGGCAGATCTTGCCTTCTGTCGACTGGCGCACCGGACAGTCCGGTGCAGATATCCTTCCTTATTTGGCGAAGCCGACCGTTGGAGTCTGAGAGCCGTTGGCGCACCGGACACTGTCCGGTGCACACCGGACAGTCTGGTGCACCAATGTGACCGTTGGCTTGGCCACGCGTCACGCGCGGAATCCTCGGCCGACCGTTGCCCCGGCTAACCGTTGACTCACCGGACAGTCCGGTGCACCACCGGACAGACCGGTGAATTTTAGCCGTACGCCGTTAATCATCTCCTGAGAGCGACGAGTTCGCCTGTGAACGGCTCACCGGACAGTCCGGTGCACCACCGGACAGACCGGTGAATTTTAGCCGTACACGCCGTCGAAGTCTCGAGAGCAGCTTGTTCGCCAGAGCCAGCCTGGCGCACCGGACACTGTCCGGTGCACCACCGGACACTGTCCGGTGCACCCAGACTGAGCAGACTTTGGCTGAACAAAGCCATCTCATTTCCAATTCAATCTTTCCTGTTTCCAGCACTTAGACACAATACATTAGTCCATAAAAACAATGTACTAAGTCTAGAAACATACCTTTTTACAAGATTTTCACTTTGTCCACCACTTTGCATAGATTAGCATAAAAGCACTTGTGTTGGCACTCAATCACCAAAATACTTAGAAATGGCCCAAGGGCACATTTCCCTTTCAATCTCCCCCTTTTTGGTGATTTATGCCAACACAACATAAAGCAACTAGAACAAGTGCAAAATCAAGGCAAATGAACACTCAATATTGTTTTGTTTCAATTTTGGCATATATGGATCACTCTTTGCCACCACTTGGTTTGTTTTTGCAAATCAAACTCAAATTCCTATCTCTAAGTCAAATTCACTTGTAGAGACATAAAGAGAGGTATTCCAAAGGAAATTGATCAAGGATTTCAAAAACTCCCCCTTTTTCCCATAATCAACACTTCTCCCCACAAGAGGCCAACTTTTGACAAAAGAGACAATAAAAGAGTTTTGACAAACCAAAAGCTCTAATCTACTATTGAATTTCTCAAGTGGTAGCTGATCCATTTATTGCTTTGGCCTTTATTTTCTCCCCCTTTGGCATCAAGCACCAAAACGGGATCAATCTTGGCCCTTTAACCCCATTGCCTCACCAAGATCTTCAAATAAGAGTACAAAGGCAATAAGAGGACATGAGATGAACTTGGAATAGGTTACCCTCTCATCGGAGTGCAATGGAAGTCTTTCATGGTCCAAGTCCACCTTTTCCCTTTCAAATCTCCTTTGAGACTAAAACAAGCAAAGTCAAGCACACGGTTAGTCTCAAAGGGTCAAGTTGTAGCACAGCTCCCCCTAAATATGTGCATCACTTGCAAAAAGGACTTGTGAGGTCCAGGGAGTGTTTGTACAACTTGAGCACCATACATAAGCAACAATTGCAGAAGGAACATGATCAAAGGCATAAACACATGTATGCTATAAATCAATCCAAGTTCCACGAATCTAGGACATTTAGCTCACTACGCAGCCTGCAAAAGGTCTTTTCATCTAAAGGCTTAGTGAAGATATCGGCTAGCTGGTTCTCAGTGCTAACATGAAACACTTCGATATCTCCCTTTTGCTGGTGGTCTCTCAAAAAGTGATGCCGGATGTCAATGTGCTTTGTGCGGCTGTGCTCAACAGGATTTTCCGCTATTCGGATAGCACTCTCATTGTCACATAGGAGTGGGACTTTGCTCAGATTGTAGCCAAAGTCCCGGAGGGTTTGCCTCATCCAAAGTAGTTGCGCGCAACACTGTCCTGCGGCAACGTACTCGGCCTCAGCGGTGGATAGGGCAACGGAAGTTTGTTTCTTAGAGTTCCACGACACCAGGGACCTTCCTAAGAATTGGCACGTCCCCGATGTACTCTTCCTATCGACCTTACATCCAGCATAGTCGGAATCTGAGTATCCAATCAAGTCAAAGTTAGACCCCTTTGGATACCAGATCCCGAAGCAAGGCGTAGCGACTAAATATCGAAGAATTCGCTTCACAGCCACTAAGTGACACTCCTTAGGATCGGATTGAAATCTAGCACACATGCATACGCTAAGCATAATATCCGGTCTACTAGCACACAAATAAAGTAAAGACCCTATCATAGACTGGTATGCCTTTTGATCAACGGACTTACCTCCTTTGTTGAGGTCGGTGTGTCCGTCGGTTCCCATCAGAGTCTTTGCGGGCTTGGCGTCCTTCATCCCAAACCGCTTTAGCAAGTCTTGCATGTACTTTGTTTGGGAGATGAAAGTGCCGTCCTTGAGTTGCTTCACTTGGAACCCAAGGAAGTAATTCAACTCGCCCATCATCGACATCTCGAATTTCTGCGTCATCACCCTGCTAAACTTTTCACAAGACTTTTGGTTAGTAGAACCAAATATTATGTCATCGACATAAATTTGGCACACAAAAAGATCACCATCGCAAGTCTTAGTGAAAAGAGTGAAAGGGAAATGTGCCCTTGGGCCATTTCTAAGTATTTTGGTGATTGAGTGCCAACACAAAGTGCTTAAATGTGAATTTATGTCCATGGATGAACAAAGTGCAAATCATGAAGTAAAGGTATGTTTCTAAGCCTTAGTACATTAGTTTTGTGTACTAATATACTTGTCTAAGTGTTAGAAACAGAAAGAAGAAGTAAAGAAGAAAGGTGCAAAAGACTTGGCTGTGTACAGCCAAGACTCAGCTCGGTCTGGCACACCGGACTGTCCGGTGTGCACCGGACGGTGTCCGGTGCGCCAGGCTGACTCGGCGCGAAGTAGCCGCTCTCGGGAATTCGCCGACGGCGTACGGCTAAAATTCACCGGACTGTCCGGTGTGCACCGGACTGTCCGGTGAGCCAACGGTCGGCCGGGCCAACGGTCGGCCGCGCAATCTGCGCGGGACACGTGGCCGAGCCAACGGTCGGAAGGGGGCACCGGACTGTCCGGTGTGCACCGGACATGTCCGGTGCGCCAACGGCTCCCAGATCTGCAACGGTCGGCAACGGTCGGCAGCACTGTTTAAGGAAAGAAATCGGGCACCGGACAGTGTCCGGTGTACACCGGACTGTCCGGTGCACCCGACGGCAGAAGGCAAGGATAGCCTTCCAGATTTGCTCTCAACGGCTCCTAGCTGCCTTGGGGCTATAAAAGGGACCCCTAGGCGCATGGAGGAGACATCCAAGCAACCTTAGAGCATTCTTGATCATCCACACTCATTCTTTGCGCATTCGTTTGTGATTCTAAGTGATTCGAGCTCCGTTCTAGTGAGAACTTTGAGATAGTCATTCGAGCTCGATTCTTGGCCGTGTGTGTGCGCATTTCGCTGTGGATTTGTGTGTGTTGCTTCCCTCCCTTACTCTGTGCTTCTTTGTGATCATATACTTGTAAGGGCAAGAGACTCCAATTTGTGGAGATTCCTTGCAAACGGGATATTGAAAGGCAAAGCAAAACACCGTGGTATTCAAGTTGGTCTTTGGACCGCTTGAGAGGGGTTGATTGCAACCCTCGTCCGTTGGGACGCCACAACGTGGAGTAGGCAAGCGTTGGTCTTGGCCGAACCACGGGATAAACCACTGTGTCATCTCTGTGTTTGATCTCTTGTGGTATTGTGTTTTGTTGAGACTTCTCTCTAGCCACTTGGCGATTATTGTGCTAACGCTTAACAAGTTTTTGTGGCTATAAGTTTAAGTTTTTCACAGGATCACCTATTCACCCCCCCCCCCCTCTAGGTGCTCTCAATTGGTATCAGAGCCGTTCTCTTCGCAAAGGGACTAACCGCCCGAAGAGATGGATCCTAAGGGGAAGGGTATCGTGATCAACGACAAAGAGAAGGAATCCTTCGTCAACGAGCCGAAGGACGACAAGCCTACCGACTCCAGCTCGGGTCATAGACGGAAGGAAGGGAAGAAGAAGAAGACAAGGCGCATCAAGGAGATCATCTACTATGACGATAGTGATGAGTCTACTTCTTCCCAAAAGGACGACGACAACAACTACAGGAAGACGGTCAATTCGAACTTTTCATTTGATTATTCTCGTATTCCACATAGTTCGAATTCGCATTTGCTTTCCATTCCTCTTGGCAAACCTCCACACTTCGATGGGGAGGACTACGGATTTTGGAGTCACAAAATGCGTAGTCACTTATTCTCTCTCCATCCAAGCATATGGGAGATTGTAGAGAATGGAATGAAATTTGATAGCTCGGATAGCCCTTTGCTTATAAATGAACAGATCCATAGAAATGCACAAGCTACTACTGTTCTCTTAGCATCCTTGTGCAGGGAAGAGTACAACAAGGTGAGCGGCTTGGACAATGCCAAGCAAATATGGGACACCCTCAAGATCTCTCACGAGGGGAATGACATCACCATGCTCACCAAAATGGAGTTGGTGGAGGGCGAGCTTGGACGATTCGCCATGATAAGGGGAGAGGAGCCAACCCAAACGTACAACCGGCTCAAGACCCTTATCAACAAAATAAGGAGCTACGGAAGCACGCGATGGACGGACCACGATGTCGTCCGCCTAATGCTAAGGTCCTTTACCGTTCTTGATCCTCATCTCGTGAGCAATATTCGTGAGAATCCCAGGTACACGATGATGACGCCCGAGGAGGTACTTGGAAAATTTGTAAGCGGGCGGATGATGATCAAGGAGGCAAGATACGTCGACGACGCGTTGAACGGTCCACTCCACGAGCCTCAACCCATTGCTCTAAAGGCAACGAGGAGCAAGGAGTCGCTACCTAGCAAGTGCGCAAGTTGAGGCGGCCGGGCTCAATGATGAAGAGATGGCTCTCATCATCAAGAGATTCAAGACGGCGCTAAATGGTCGCAAGGGGCAGCCAAGCAAGACCAAGACAAAGGGGAAGCGCTCATGCTTCAAATGTGGTAAGGTTGGTCATTTTATTGCTAACTGTCCCGAAAATGATAGTGACCAGGAGCAAGGGAAAAATGGGAAGAGAGAGAACAAGAAGGTTTACAAGAAGGCCAAAGGCGAAGCACACCTTGGAAAGGAGTGGGATTCGGATTGCTCTTCGTCCGACTCCGACGACGAAGGACTCGCCGCCACTGCCTTCAACAAATCGGCTCTCTTCCCAAACGAGCATCACACTTGCCTCATGGCAAGGGAAAAGAAGGTAATCACTCGTAATGCTAATACTTATGATTCTTCTAGTGATGATGAATCTAGTGAGGATGAAATTGATTACTCTAGTTTATTCAAGGGATTGGATAGAACTAAGATAGCTAAGATTAATGAGTTGATTGATGCCTTAAATGAAAAGGATAGAATCTTAGAGAAACAAGAAGACCTTTTATATGAAGAGCATGATAAATTCGTTAGTGCACAAAATTCACTTGCTCTAGAAGTTAAAAGAAATGGAATGCTTTCTTGTGAACTTTCTACTTGTAATGAAACCATTTCTTCTTTAAAAGGTGAAATTAATGTTTTAACTGCTAAACTAGAAGTAGCAAGTAACTCTTGTGTTGAAAATGTTACAATTTGCACTAGGTGTAAGGATTTTGATGTTAATGCTTGTAGTGAACACTTAGTTTCAATTTCAAAACTAAATGATGAAGTGGCTAGTCTTAATGCCCAACTTAAGACTAGCAAGAGTGAAGTTGATAAAATAAAATTTGCAAGGGATGCCTACACGATTGGTAGACACCCCTCAATTAAGGATGGTCTTGGCTTCAAGAGAGAGACCAAGAACTTAACAAGCCATAAGGCTCCCATTCCCGCCAAGGAGAAAGGGAAGGCCCCTATGGCTAGTAGCGCTAAAAAGAACCATGCTTTTATGTATAATGATAGGAGACATGCTAGAAATGCTTATAATGATTTTGATTCACATGTTTATGATTCTCATGCCATGTTTGCTTCTAGTTCTTCCTATAAGCATGATAGAGATATGTGTAGGAGAAATGTTGTGCATATGCCTAGGAGAAACTTTGCTCATGTTCCTAGAAAAGTTGTGAACAAACCTTCTACCATTTATTATGCTTGCAATGCTCCCTTTGCTATTTGTAGAAAGGGTAAGAAGGTAATTGCTAGGAAGTTAGGGGCAAGATGCAAGGGAGATAAAACTTGCATTTGGGTCCCTAAGGATATATGTGCTAACCTTGTAGGACCCAACATGAGTTGGGTACCTAAGACCCAAGCCTAAATTTGCCTTGCAGGTTTATGCATCCGGGGGTTCAAGCTGGATCATCGACAGCGGATGCACAAACCATATGACGGGGGAGAAGAAGATGTTCACCTCCTACGTCAAAAACAAAGATTCCCAAGATTCAATAATATTCGGTGATGGGAATCAAGGCAAGGTAAAAGGGTTAGGTAAAATTGCAATATCAAATGAGCACTCTATATCTAATGTGTTTTTAGTAGAGTCTCTTGGATATAATTTGCTATCTGTTAGTCAATTATGCAATATGGGATATAACTGCTTATTTACAAATGTAGATGTGTCTGTCTTTAGAAGATGTGATGGTTCACTAGCTTTTAAGGGTGTACTAGACGGCAAGCTGTACATAGTTGATTTTGCAAAAGAAGAGGCCGGTCTAGATGCATGCTTAATGGCTAAGACTTGCATGGGCTGGCTGTGGCATCGCCGCTTAGCACATGTGGGGATGAAGAACCTCCACAAGCTTCTAAAGGGAGAACACGTGATAGGTCTAACCAATGTTCATTTCGAAAAAGATAGACCTTGTGCAGCTTGTCAAGCAGGGAAACAGGTGGGAGGCTCTCATCACACCAAAAATGTGATGACAACATCAAGACCCCTGGAGCTGCTACATATGGACCTCTTCGGACCCGTCGCCTATCTAAGCATAGGAGGAAGTAAGTATGGTTTAGTTATTGTTGATGACTTTTCCCGCTTCACTTGGGTGTTCTTTTTGCAGGATAAGTCTAAAACCCAAGGGACCCTCAAGCGCTTCCTCAGGAGAGCTCAAAATGAGTTTGAGCTCAAGGTGAAAAAGATAAGGAGCGACAACGGGTCTGAATTCAAGAACCTTCAAGTGGAAGAGTTTCTTGAGGAGGAAGGGATCAAGCACGAGTTCTCCGCTCCCTACACACCTCAGCAAAATGGTGTGGTAGAGAGGAAGAACAGGACGCTCATAGATATGGCGAGGACTATGCTTGGAGAATTCAAGACCACCGAGTGCTTTTGGTCGGAAGCCGTGAACACGGCTTGCCACGCCATCAACAGGGTCTACCTTCACCGCCTCCTCAAGAAGACGTCGTATGAGCTACTAACCGGTAACAAACCCAATGTATCTTACTTTCGTGTATTTGGGAGCAGGTGCTACATTCTAGTGAAGAAGGGTAGAAATTCTAAATTTGCTCCCAAAGCCGTAGAAGGGTTTTTGTTAGGTTATGATTCAAATACAAAGGCGTATAGGGTCTTCAACAAATCATCGGGTTTGGTTGAAGTCTCTAGCAACGTTGTATTTGATGAGACTAATGGCTCTCCAAGAGAGCAAGTTGTTGATTGTGATGATGTAGATGAAGAAGATGTTCCGACGGCCGCTATACGAACCATGGTGATTGGAGAAGTGCGGCCACAGGAACAAGATGAACGAGATCAACCTTCTTCCTCAACAATGGTGCATCCCCCAACTCAAGATGATGAGCAGGTCCATCAAAAGGAGGCGTGTGATCAAGGGGGAGCACAAGATGATCACGTGATGGAGGAAGAAGCGCAACCGGCACCTCCAACCCATGTTCGAACGGTGATTCAAAGGGATCATCCCGTCGACCAAATTTTGGGTGACATTAGCAAGGGAGTAACTACTCGATCTCGATTAGTTAATTTTTGTGAGCATTACTCCTTTGTCTCTTCTATTGAGCCTTTCAGGGTAGAGGAGGCCTTGCTAGATCCGGATTGGGTATTGGCCATGCAGGAGGAACTCAACAACTTCAAGCGCAATGAAGTTTGGACACTGGTGCCTCGTCCCAAGCAAAATGTTGTGGGAACCAAGTGGGTGTTCCGCAACAAACAGGACGAGCACGGGGTGGTGACGAGGAACAAGGCTCGACTTGTGGCAAAAGGTTATGCCCAAGTCGCAGGTTTGGACTTTGAGGAGACTTTTGCTCCTGTGGCTAGGCTAGAATCAATTCGTATCTTGCTAGCATATGCCGCTCACCATTCTTTCAGGTTGTACCAAATGGATGTGAAGAGCGCTTTCCTCAATGGGCCAATCAAGGAGGAGGTGTACGTGGAGCAACCCCCTGGCTTCGAGGATGAACGGTACCCCGACCATGTGTGTAAGCTCTCTAAGGCGCTCTATGGACTTAAGCAAGCCCCAAGAGCATGGTATGAATGCCTTAGAGACTTCTTAATTGCTAATGCTTTCAAGGTTGGGAAAGCCGATCCAACTCTTTTTACTAAGAC
This sequence comes from Zea luxurians, assembly GCA_029449295.1. Lineage (NCBI taxonomy): Eukaryota > Viridiplantae > Streptophyta > Magnoliopsida > Poales > Poaceae > Zea > Zea luxurians. The sequence goes on from JAOPSE010000017.1 coordinate 48,879,694, forward strand.
TTGCGATGGTGATCTTTTTGTGTGCCAAATTTATGTCGACGACATAATATTTGGTTCTACTAACCAAAAGTCTTGTGAAGAGTTTAGCAGGGTGATGACGCAGAAATTCGAGATGTCGATGATGGGCGAGTTGACCTACTTCCTTGGGTTTCAAGTGAAGCAGCTCAAGGACGGCACTTTCATCTCCCAAACGAAGTACACGCAAGATTTGCTAAAGAGGTTTGGGATGAAGGACGCAAAGCCCGCAAAGACGCCGATGGGAACCGACGGACACACCGACCTCAACAAAGGAGGTAAGTCCGTTGATCAAAAAGCATACCGGTCCATGATAGGTTCTTTGCTTTATTTGTGTGCTAGTAGACCGGATATTATGCTGTCACACCCGGATTTTAGGGGTCCAAAACCCGGGCGTAAACATAATCACCAGGTGTGCTGGGACCAAGTCTCACACATATGATGAATAGTGGCACAGGATCGAATGTCACAACTTTATATATAACAGGAGTTCTATACAAAATAAATAATTACATTATAAGGAGACAACGGTCCAGCAACCCAAAGTTGACTGGGAGACAACGGCCTAGACCTCTCACGAACACATCACAGCATCCTCCAAGCTCCTCATCCCGCGGTACCTGTTCCTGACCTGTGGGGGGGTGTGAGACAGCAAGAGTGAGCTCACATACGTTCATCGCTCAACAAGTTGTGGGGAATAATGTGCATGAACTCGCCAAAGGTGGGAGCTCACGTGAAGTGTAAGGCTTACCAAAGAAGATGGTTGAAGCTGAGCATTGCTTTTAAAGTTGGTCAAAATTTTATTAGCAGTTACTAAGTATAAGTAAATACCAACCCAGTTAAATAGTAGAACAAAGGTAACAACTTCACCTGCGATGCAATGCATATGACAAATTGAGTTTAAGTTCCATAATTTAAACATCAGAGAGTCCTGAGCTGCTCATGACCGTGAGCTCGGCTAGTATACCAGTTTTACACTCTGCAGAGGTTGTACCCTTTACCCACAAGTCGTGTATCCCATGTCGCCAGGGTTTGCAAGGCCCTTAGACACTACCGAGGTGAATGGCTAGGGATCCACTACGAGGCCTTTACAAAGTTCCACTAGCTTCCGAAAACCCGCTACAGTTTATAGGAAGTTCCAATGCAGGAATCCCTTGCAGGACCGCCATCGCAGCAAAATCCACCCGAGGGCCTCCCTACACTGACCACTCCCCTACTGCCCTTGCCCCTTTCGGGTAAGGTAGTCTTCCACTAGCTTTCCTAATTAATCAGCCAAGGGGTCCCATTCCTCCCTTGTGGTGGCACGTGTTACTCAAGTTAAGCTCTATGTTCCAATTAACATTAATGATATCAACATGAACATAAACAGAATAACAACAAGAATTGGAACATAGAGGTAATAAATGATTATCCCAAAACCATATAAAGCAATAGCAAACTACCCAAGTGATTCAGGGGTAAACAAGGTAATGAGATAAACAAATCTAGGGTGACCTATTGGGTCCCGTCAAAGTTAACCTATGCATGGATAATTGATATTAAAGAACATTATTGGGTAAAAAGTGGTCAAGGGCACAACTTGCCTGGGTCTTGAGAATCCAGGTACTAGGATGATCTTCAGGTGGCACGTGACCTCGCTCTAGTCGTAGCAATACAAACAAACATTATATAGGCAAAATTAACATTACACCAAACATAAGTACAAACTGAATAATAATAATCTACGCGTTGCTACGAGATCGTAGGAACAAGAATCACTAAATTCGGAGCTACGATTGTTTAGATATGAATTTCTGAAGTTATTTAATGCCTGACATAGACTAATTCAAGTGAACAATTTTAATTCAAGTTTCATGGCTAAACAGTGTTACTAGTTGGTAGACAATATTAATACAAAATTATTGCAACTGGAATGACTCAATTTGGAGTTAAAATGAATTTAATATGAATTATACAAGTTTGTAGAATTGTTTTTGTATTAAAAATCAATTTCTATATTGTTTTCCTCAATTTCCTCGGTTACTGGACTGCGCGCGGAATAGACAGAAGCCCAGGGGCTAACCCGTAATTGTTTCCTAGACTCAGTATAATCCACAAGGGGATGGCGGGTTGATTTACTAATTTTAGGAGGGCTCTTTAGAAAGTTTGCCACGACGAAGGGGTATGCAAGCGCATCAGCCACTGGATCAAATTCGGATGGCCATGATTAAATCTGGCATGCCATGAAGCGATACGCAGCGACAACCGATAGATCAAGATCCGATGGCCCTGACTAAACGTGGTGAAGGGGTATGGCATGATATAATCTCGACCGCTGCACTTCCTACCAACGGCCAAGATGATCCAACAGCCCCATCCGGACTGCGATCCGATCCAAGCCGTCGGTCGTGATCCAATGGCCCGAGGCATCCGCCCCAAACCAGCATCCCGCGACGGCGCCGGCACAGGAACACGGCGGAGGCCATTGCCGGCGATAGTGTTCCCGTGACCCAAGACCCCCACACGCCGACCGACTAGCGCAAATCGAATCGGGGAACATAGCGAATCTAAAGAAGTAATTCTCACTGAGATCGGAGCAGTGAGATTCCCTGCCCACGGAGAGGTGCGGCCACGCGGCGGAGTTCGCACCACGGCGACGAAATTCGAGGGCTCCGGCCGCCAATCCTCAGCAGGGAGCTCCCCAGTTCAATCCCCGACGCACGACGAGAACGGCTCCACGTAACGGCAGGACTCCTCGGCTGTAATCCAAGGCCACGGCGCGAGCAGGTCCTCTGCGCCCAACCAGCGGAGGAAGAAGGGGGTCGGGGACGCCGAGACTGGCCGTGTGGCATAGGCAGGAAGCTCCCCACGCAGACGAACGGCGCCCCAAACACCACGACCTATCGCAGAGACCCCGACGGGGCGAATCCGCGGAATCCCCATGGCAGCTTGGATTTTCACCCAAGGTTCATGGTGGTTTGAGCTGTTCAAAGAAGAACACCGAGGTATGCTTATATATCCTGGGCGCAACCAAATCTCAACAAACCCAGCCGATCCCGTGGAGTTCGCGCAGGGGTCAATTGGTTGACAGGGGTGGGAGAACCCCGAGATCCCAGGCGCGGCCATCGCGAGCAGCAGAACCCGAGTTCGCTACGGGAGTTTAGAGCATGGAGGAGGAAGAGTCTGACCGGTGGGCCCACACGGTGCTGAGTTGACGAGGGATGGCGCGGATCGGACGGTTGAGGGAAAGTGGGTCGTGCGGTGAGGGTGAGTGGGCCGTGGGAGAAGGAAAAATCGGCCCAAATGGCTGAGGAGAGGTCTTTTCTATTTTCTTATTTTCTTGTTTTATTTCTTGTTTTCTATTTCCTTCCTTTCCTTCAAATTTCAGTTTTCCAATTCTAATTCAAATTCAAATTTTTCAGAGTTCAGATTTCAACATTATATGCATCACATAAAACTCCAGTATGAGTGCAAGGATAAATTATATCCATATTTTTATATTAATTCTTTTATCCATGCTTCAAAACATATAAATTAATAAAGAGTATTTCACAACTCATTTATATTGGGAAAATATTATGTGAATGTGTAGCCAAACTTATAACATATTATAGATTTAACATTCATGTTTTTTTCTACTTTTTTTTCTCATGCAAATTTTTGGGCTTTACAAATCCTACCCCCCTTAACAGAAATCTCGTCCTCGAGATTTGTAAGGAAAGGGTGTAAACTAAACTCATATTGTCTCAATACATATGCACAAACAAAAATCTCAGCATGATGCATAATTTATTAGCAATACTTGGGGTCAATTAGACCTTATTGTTCCTTCTAAAATAATATCATATCATCTACTAACTAAAGTAACATCTAGATCTTACAAATCATCATAATTTATATCTATGTAGCTTGGTGGAGCTGGTGGTGGTGGTGGAGGTTGTTGTTGTTGTCTCTCCAACCGTGCTTGCCTTATTTCTTGGCGGACCTGACGTATTTCCTCGCGTTGTTGTCTTATCTGGTTTTGCATCTCGGTCACCAGGTCTGTTAATTGTTGTATTACCAGTCTTTGGGCAGCAACCACTTGTTCGGTTTCAATAGGTGGAGGATTTGGAGAATTCATTTCTGTTTGCTGTTGGGTGATAATCTTTCCTTTCCTGGTATTGACCACGAAAGTTAGAGGCATATGGTAATAGTTTTGCAAAGGAAATTATTCAATAAGCGGAATAAATAAGCTAGTAGCTGGTTATAATCTGAAGATCCTTTAGTAGGGCTTAATCTTTGTTTTATGTTCAGATTAGGGTAACCAGTCGTATAAGGTGAATATCTAAGGGTAGGATAGAATCTGTCAAGATGAGAGATATATATGGGTGAGATAGACTACATGATGTAGGTCAAAATCTGGTTTGATGTCAGGTGGTGGTTGATAGATTATGCAATCCATTAAGACTCTATTGATCGGGTAAGTTATGTAACTTGTTATATAGGTCGAGTTGTTGTGTATGGCCAAGTTGTTATAAGTCTCCAAATTAGGCTTAAGTGATTTAGGAGTATGGACATATCTTGTGTACCAGCATTAAGTAACTCACACTAGATTAGACCATATTAAATTAGCTATGATCTAGATTAGACTAGTTTAAGTTAGATAGATTTATCAGGGTAAGATATATCTTGTTAGGATATGTTAGAATCTTTTGAGATAGGATGGGGTATACAGTGTAGGTAGGTCAGAAGCTCTATTAGGTTAACACAGAGGGATTATGCAACTATCGGATGGGTTAGGTGGTTGCATATGTATATGGTCAAGTTAATCTAGGGCATCAATTTAGCTTAAATCATTTTTATAGGAGTGAGGTCTAATCCATTTCACTAGTACTAACTAATTTATTAAATAACTCACTTTTAGATTGGGTCATATTTAGATTAGATAGAATCTGGATTAGGTTGGATATAACTAGATTAGACTAGATAATATCTAATTACTTTGGATTAGATTTTGGTTGTTACTTAGGGTGAGGTAAATATGCTTATTAGGACAAGATGAATCCATAAAGATAAGATAGAATCTCTTGAGATGAATCTATTAAGATAAGGGAGAATCTTTAAGATAAGATGGGTATTGTTAGGCTAGTTACTTTATTGAAGGATAGTTTAGTTTGTCTAGCTATTTTATAAATATATTTTTATACCTATGTGTATATGCAGATGCAATTGTGGACATTACTCCACAACCCATCACACTCAATCAAAGATCCAAATCAGACAGATATCATAAGAACAAACATTCAAATACATAAACACTTATAAAAATAGTTTTGTTTTTGTGTTCCTAGGATTAGGTCTCTTATTCCTAAAGTCACTTTAGGCACAGGATTTCAAAGTGTGAAATCCACATTTGTCTTTGGAAGCAGAAAGGTAAGAGTAATCAGAGTAAAGCGGAATTAGATGAGAAAAGATTAAGAGAAGTTTTAAAAAAGCATTAGAGTAGCAAAGGTAAGTAAGTATTGGTTGTCCAGTTCTACCTAGGTTTCGTCCTACAGTCAACATTCCTCTGATACCACTTCTGTCACACCCGGATTTTAGGGGTCCAAAACCCGGGCGTAAACATAATCACCAGGTGTGCTGGGACCAAGTCTCACACATATGATGAATAGTGGCACAGGATCGAATGTCACAACTTTATATATAACAGGAGTTCTATACAAAATAAATAATTACATTATAAGGAGACAACGGTCCAGCAACCCAAAGTTGACTGGGAGACGACGGCCTAGACCTCTCACGAACACATCACAGCATCCTCCAAGCTCCTCATCCCGCGGTACCTGTTCCTGACCTGTGGGGGGGGTGTGAGACAGCAAGAGTGAGCTCACATACGTTCATCGCTCAACAAGTTGTGGGGAATAATGTGCATGAACTCGCCAAAGGTGGGAGCTCACGTGAAGTGTAAGGCTTACCAAAGAAGATGGTTGAAGCTGAGCATTGCTTTTAAAGTTGGTCAAAATTTTATTAGCAGTTACTAAGTATAAGTAAATACCAACCCAGTTAAATAGTAGAACAAAGGTAACAACTTCACCTGCGATGCAATGCATATGACAAATTGAGTTTAAGTTCCATAATTTAAACATCAGAGAGTCCTGAGCTGCTCATGACCGTGAGCTCGGCTAGTATACCAGTTTTACACTCTGCAGAGGTTGTACCCTTTACCCACAAGTCGTGTATCCCATGTCGCCAGGGTTTGCAAGGCCCTTAGACACTACCGAGGTGAATGGCTAGGGATCCACTACGAGGCCTTTACAAAGTTCCACTAGCTTCCGAAAACCCGCTACAGTTTATAGGAAGTTCCAATGCAGGAATCCCTTGCAGGACCGCCATCGCAGCAAAATCCTCCCGAGGGCCTCCCTACACTGACCACTCCCCTACTGCCCTTGCCCCTTTCGGGTAAGGTAGTCTTCCACTAGCTTTCCTAATTAATCAGCCAAGGGGTCCCATTCCTCCCTTGTGGTGGCACGTGTTACTCAAGTTAAGCTCTATATTCCAATTAACATTAATGATATCAACATGAACATAAACAGAATAACAACAAGAATTGGAACATAGAGGTAATAAATGATTATCCCAAAACCATATAAAGCAATAGCAAACTACCCAAGTGATTCAGGGGTAAACAAGGTAATGAGATAAACAAATCTAGGGTGACCTATTGGGTCCCGTCAAAGTTAACCTATGCATGGATAATTGATATTAAAGAACATTATTGGGTAAAAAGTGGTCAAGGGCACAACTTGCCTGGGTCTTGAGAATCCAGGTACTAGGATGATCTTCAGGTGGCACGTGACCTCGCTCTAGTCGTAGCAATACAAACAAACATTATATAGGCAAAATTAACATTACACCAAACATAAGTACAAACTGAATAATAATAATCTACGCGTTGCTACGATATCGTAGGAACAAGAATCACTAAATTCGGAGCTACGATTGTTTAGATATGAATTTCTGAAGTTATTTAATGCCTGACATAGACTAATTCAAGTGAACAATTTTAATTCAAGTTTCATGGCTAAACAGTGTTACTAGTTGGTAGACAATATTAATACAAAATTATTGCAACTGGAATGACTCAATTTGGAGTTAAAATGAATTTAATATGAATTATACAAGTTTGTAGAATTGTTTTTGTATTAAAAATCAATTTCTATATTGTTTTCCTCAATTTCCTCGGTTACTGGACTGCGCGCGGAATAGACAGAAGCCCAGGGGCTAACCCGTAATTGTTTCCTAGACTCAGTATAATCCACAAGGGGATGGCGGGTTGATTTACTAATTTTAGGAGGGCTCTTTAGAAAGTTTGCCACGACGAAGGGGTATGCAAGCGCATCAGCCACTGGATCAAATTCGGATGGCCATGATTAAATCTGGCATGCCATGAAGCGATACGCAGCGACAACCGATAGATCAAGATCCGATGGCCCTGACTAAACGTGGTGAAGGGGTATGGCATGATATAATCTCGACCGCTGCACTTCCTACCAACGGCCAAGATGATCCAACAGCCCCATCCGGACTGCGATCCGATCCAAGCCGTCGGTCGTGATCCAATGTGTGGCAGAACCACCCGAATTATTCCAGCTTAAGTGCCTAAGTCATGCCTCAAGGGCCGTGACACACTTAAATCGGAATAACCCGTCAGTCCTTCAGATCTAGTCTGATAGAGCCACTTAACCAGGATCAAATTCCACAATCTCACTCGAAGGTGAGTCACAGAAGAAATACAATAAAACAGGAAAACCTCAAATTAAGTACTGGATTATTACATAAATCGGAATTCTTGAGTAGCAAATAAAGTTCATAAGTAAAGTGCAGCGGATAATCGATGTCGTCGGTAGTGAGGAAATGGGCGAGGCCTAGCCCACTACTCCTCATGCTCCTCTCCTGCCGGAGCAACATCCCACTCGACCGTCCAACCCGGTGGCAGGGTGGTTGGCCAAGTCACACCATCAACCAAATCTTGCATGGTACCTGCAAAAATGGTGCCACAAGCAAGGCTGAGTATACTAATACTCAGCTAGACTTACCCGGTGTGAGGAGTCTACTCCTCTACCTCTAGACTATGCAGCTGTTTGGCTGAGGGGTTTGGTTTGCCAAAAGCACTAGCTGTTACTAAAATCAGTTTTTAGCTTTTCAAATTTTATCATCATTAGCCTAGCTAGATTTGCTCCTTCTAAGCATACATGGTAACAATCATTTAGTTCAAACAACAAATTATCTCATATAACCACATTTCACTTCTTACTCGATGCAGTACAAGGAATCAAGCAGTCTCATTAGCTGCGAGAAGCAGACGATTCGAATCGAGTTTTAAACCTTGCAAGGTAAACCTAAACACACGGCATGTCAGGGCACTCCGACCCTACACATGACAACCGTCCCCATCGATTCCCCGTTCGCGTCCAGGCCTCACCGCCTTGGCATACAATGCTCCACTGACCCCGGCTGCCGCCGTGCAGTGACCGCACTTGTACCCACCATAGCTAGCATGGGAGAACCAGTCTCAGGTCGCATGAGGGATAAAGTCCGCGCCCGGCTTCACTCAGGTACTAGGTTTACCGGTTACCATTTTCCCGGCATGTGTTTAGTACGTTCAAAAGCTTGACTCAGGTATCCACACATTAATCCTTAATTCATTTTCCCGTCTCATGGACAAGGCATCCTCCCTGGATCCAAGGCCATAGACCAACATCTATCCCGTTATCAAGATGAATACAATCAATTCCTGACCTCGCGCGAGTGCTAGAAAAATCACTCGACTTCTACCGAGATCCTGATTAGCAAGCAGCTACTCGTCCTAGCATACTAGTATTCATCTCAAGAAGGAGTCCTAAGTTCATGCAACTAGAGGTTTCAAGCAACTCCTACACTTAAGTGCACATTACAAACCTACAAGCATTAAGTGTAGTAAAGTAGCATATAATAATAGGTTATGCATAAAACCGGGGCTTGCCTTCAATTGCTGGGGCTGCGGGGAGATCCTCAATGGCAGCCTCTGAAGCCTGCTCCTGGTCTTCCTCTTGGACAGGTCCTTGCTCGGGGATGAGCACGTACTCTCCGTCGGCAATATTACAATCTAATGAATGCAATGCGTAAGATATATGCATGATATGATATGTGCTTTAGAAATCACAACTTAAAAGGTGTATAATCTTTCTTGAGTTAAACAAAGTTAACTTTACTTATTAAAGACCCTTGGGTGGTATACTTGGTAAATTAAGTTAAACTTTAGCTAAGGCAAGTGGTAGGTTTTACTTTTAGGGGTTCCACTGAATTCTTTTTAAGTCTTCGGGATAATGGTAGGTACTCAAGTTAGACTTATTGAGGTGGGGTTTATTTCCTCTTTTCTTTTTCTTTATTCTCTTTAATGTTTTGGAGTAGGTTTGAACTACAAGTTGCTTTTATAAAATTCTAAAAATTCTGCAAAAATTACAGTGGCTTGCTACTGGTGTGTGTTTCTCTTCCTTAAAATTTGGGGATCAGAAAGTGAATAGTTTTCTCTGCATAAAATTATGAAACTCTAGGGTAGAAGAGGTGCTTTGAACTACAACTAATATTTAACAGTGGGTAATTCTTCAGAACTTATTTTTGCTGGCCTTTAGGTGTTATAATATGACTTGATACAAACTTCTAGTCATTAATACCTTTTAATTATTTTTCTATGGTTTTCTCAAGTTTCTAGCCAAATGGGTGCTTTCTACTACCACTATATTTGAAAAAATATCAAACAACAGAGTTCTTATTTTTCTTAGTTATTGTTTTGTGCAAGAGCAATCATTCTGAAGTTTGGCATCTTTTTGCTTAAGGGAAGGGGTGGGGTGCATTATTTGAATTAAATGGCCTTTCCCTTAAATCATTAGCAAATGGTATGAGTTTGCTTCTTTTTCATGGGTTTGCATTTTTCTCTGGTAGTTTACCTCATCATGGACTTAGCTAATTTTTGGTTGCCCATTATTACATTATTTGAGGTTGTTCATGATTTAGTTGGAAAATGCCTTATTATCACCTTGTTTTTATTTCCCTTACTTAAAAAGTTGGGCTGAGGTGCTCTATATTTTTGTAGTGGGGCTCTGGTGGTTATTAGTCCACTGGATTTTTGTTAAGCATTTTGGTTATAGTTTTGCCTCTTTAATAATTGATTTTCAGTCTTATTTAGGCTAAACAAATCATTTTAATTTAAAACTGGTCCAAATTAATGGTCTCTGTATTTTTCCAAAGTTTTCTGTTACATAAGTAAACTAGGAAAAATAATATTAATCACTGTTCATTAATTTCTAATACCTTTCTGATTTTCTCTAAGTTTTGGACAAAACATCTTTAAATGAGAAAATACATCATAATTTCTAATGCTGGGGTTCCTACTATTTTTAAACAGTGTCTAACAGAGGTTTGAATATCCACAAATTTTCTTAAGTCTAGTACAGAAGAAAAACTAATTTTTCTTGATTAAATAAGGTTTAGTGGGTTTCTGTTTTTAAATTTAAACTCTAAAATTTTGAACAGAAAGCATAGGGTTTACTATTTTTAAATGATAGATTGTAATATACAGAGGCTAGCAAAATTGGTTTGACATTTTTGAGTAAGAATTCATCAAGTTATGAATTT